>CAWUFW010005840.1:0-1258945 GCA_963921515.1 Calotriton arnoldi
CTTGCCTGGGACGGGGGCAGTCTGAGGGATTTTCCTACGTTGGCCGTGTCATGAATCACCACTAAATGCAGAACTGACAATCGGAACATTGGCGCTACAAGGTGATAGATATTTTAAATCTATTCTGAGGTGAATAGTCTTATCTTTCTCCATCGCGCTTTCAGCTGCTGCTCTGGTAAACGTCACCGCCTCTTCAATGCTTCTCGCGCTTATTGGAACAGCTTTCACCGTGAGGCGCGTCTTTGCCCTTAAAGATTACATTCTTTTACCGGCAACAAGGAAATTCTTCAACAGAGGCTGGCATCTGTAGGCTAAGTAATGTTTTCAGGTCTGGCCATGTATTGAAGCGCAGTGCCCCTTTCTGCTCCTCATAACGCTCTGAACCAGCTGAACAGAAGCAATTAATTTAAAGCTGTCAGCGCGAGGAAACTCGCTTCTAAAACGCGTAATGTTTCTTCAAAGCCGGCAATGAAGTATTTATGACAGGAAACTACCCGAGTAAAGGGCGGAATTCAAGGCTAAGGCATGAAGTAAATTTTGACCTTATGCTGACCCACAACACTAGCCTGCATGCTGTGGAGATTATTTTCAATGCACATTGTGTCTTTCTAAGTGACAGTGCTTTACTCATTTACTGACTTTCACCTATTGGCATGAGATTATTTTTATCGTGTGCTGAACTTCTTCAACAGCAGAAATGTTTTATTCATTTAATGACCTGATTATGGACGTTTCATACTAATAGTCATGTAGGAAAGTGTTTTTGGTCATTACTTTCATGCGCTTTTATTAACAGGTTTTGGACGGGCATTTCTGTGACCATGTTTTTACGTTGCTAAAATATGCATGCACTAACATCTACATTTCTTAACTGAGCTCTTCTCAGAGCCTACAAAATTCATGAGCACATCACGAGATTCTTTATTTAAAGTGGTTCTTTTGGAAATCATATTAAGCTAAGCATATGGTATGGTTTGCATGGGCTTAGACATGTTCTTGTAATACATTGTGGTGAATTACATTTCATACATGTAATCTCTTCCCTTTAAGCATATAAGATATCACCTTTATATATATCACTTTATGCTTATTGGTAAATGTATGTGTTGATATTCTACCCTACGCCAAAGGCTTGCAAATTCTGTTATAGCGTGCCCAGCACACTATTATTGAGTGAAATTGCGCACTTACGTTATACCTTACAGTTTTACATAATCTTTTCTGTATAGGCTTTAATTCTTACCATTGTATGGGGAGGTTAAAAGTGTTTCTTCATTACAAATATCCTCACATCGTAGATTTCTTGTCCATTCAAGGCCACGTGTCAACTTCATTAGAATGGAAGTCTCTCAAGTATCATTGCCCAAAACAACTGCTTCTTCGACTACGACTCCTGGCACCTCTTCTAATATTAAGGCAACAACTAAACGCCTTAAGCAAAATCCACCTTCTCCACCGAAGCCCTCCTCGCCTGTCTCCATGGATCTCCTTCTGGAGGAAATTCGAGCTCTGAGGCCATTTGTCGAGGAGACAAATTCTAAAATACAAATCTTAACTGATGGATGGGAAAAGTTGGAGGAAAGAGTCACTAAGGTTGAACATAATGTGGAAACCCTCAGTGCATGTTACAACAAGGTAGACATCTTTCATTCCCAAATTACATCCCTGCAAAAACAGGTTGAAAACCTTGAAAACAGAAATAGACGTAACAACCTTCGCATTTATGGCTTATCGGAAGGCACGGAAGGATCAGATCCCATATCCTTCTTTCAAAAATTTCTACCGACCGTACTAAATTTACCGGAGGGCACTAATCTTAATATACAACGTGCCCATAGATTGGGCCCAATGCATTCAACACCCTCAAGCACGAAGAGATCAAGAGGAGTTATATTGTATTTCCTTGAGTATACGGACCTTCTTAAAGTGCTTTCTGCAGCTAGGCTCCTGAAGCGTATTTCATTTTCAGGTCACCAACTATTCTTCTCGCAGGATTATGCCAAGTCCACAGCAGATAGACGCAAAGAATTCCTCGACATGCGCCCAGCATTGCGCTCAATTGGAGCACGTTTCGGATTGCTTCATCCTTGCTTGTTTAAGGTCACTCTCAACAATAACACCACGACTTATGAGGACCCAACAAAGTTAAGGAGTTTCCTCAACGCACAATGCCCAGAAAAGATGGACATTTCAAGCACTCGCTTTAAATAGTTTCTATTCTGGAATATATTTAATTAGGGATTAAATCCTCAATGTGTTGTTTCAACTACAGAAGTTTAGTATAGTTTTGCCATGATATAATGGCTTCTTTTGTTCTCATTACCCTCCAAATATTTCTTCTTCCGTTATATATTGGAATAGGGTTTAGCGTTTCGGTATGTGGTTCACTTACAGAATTCTAAAATGGATTTTTGCCATGGTATAATAGTTTGTTGTTTCTCATTGCCTTTTTCCACTTCAGGTTATAGGCTTGTAATGTTTGATGTCATAATGTGTCATGACATGTTTCCTCCTGTTTACATTTACCATTTTTGTTTCTTTTTACACAGATACTAACCTCACATGCGTGACCTTTTAGTTTTGAATGTTGTTTACATCCCGAAGTCTCCCCGCCTTACCTCATGGGGTCTGGGAACGTCATCGTTCCATGTGGTCTCTCCCCCCCATTCTTCCATTGTTTTGACCTCTGTGTGAATATGATCCTTTTTTCATATTCTTCTTTACAGCTCTTACCTCTTCTTCTTTATTCTTTCCTCCTTCTTCTTATCAAACATGTTTCTATCATTTTCCTCTTTCTCTAACCTCGCTTCTTCCTTTTCTTTATCTTTTCTATTCCTTCAGTTTCTCTCAAATGGTTTTAACTTTTAATATCTTCGTACATATTATAAGGCTTACTCCAATGTTTTTATTGTTGATTTTCCCACAAGTAATATTGTTCATAATATACAAGACTTTATTGGTTCACTTATGTTTTTATTACTTTCATCTCACAAATGTTTTTGAAAATTGTCACATGGAATGTCAGAGGCTTGAACTCCCCCATTAAGAGACAGAGAGTCTTATCTCACCTCTCCAAATTAGATGTTAATATTGCGTTATTGCAAGAATCACATCTCACCGATGTTGAATCATTAAAACTCAAAAGAAATTGGGTTGGTGAAATCTTTTTCTCACCAGGAGATGGCAAAAGGAATGGGGTTATAACTCTTTGTCACAAATCACTGAATGCCAAGCTTGTATCCCAAGAGTCCGACATAGAGGGTAGGTGGATTCTCACTAACCTCCTGTTGGGGAAGACTCCTTTATCTCTACTTAATATTTATGCCCCTACAAGCGGTGACACCACGTTTTGGTCTCGTATATCTCAGTTATTGCTCAAACACCCATCAGAAAACTTTATTCTTGCAGGAGACTGTAACCAGGTGATGGACCCTTTTATTGATAGGAACTCTAAATCTCCCTTTAACCCGAACACACCACACAAGGTTTTCACACGAACTATTCAACAAAGAAACTTATTAGACTCATGGCGTCTCTGCAATCCATCCACAAGAGAATACTCTTTTTTCCTCTCCACATCAAACACAATCTCGAATTGATCATATTTTTATTTCACGCAACATCTCCCAATCCTTACGTTCTGCTGACATAGGCCCTATACTCATCTCGGATCATGCACCGGTTTCAATTCAATTAGACATTTTAAATCAATCCACATTACCAAAAAAATGGCGTTTCAATAACTCCTTACTCCTGGACCCCAATTTCACTTCATCTTTTACCTCTTTCGCTCAGGAGTTTTTTCACATTAATTTAACGAATGATGTCTCCTTTCATACGGTGTGGGACGCCTTTAAGGCCACCGCTCGGGATTTCATCATTAGATTTGTGACAAATAAACGTAAAGTTTCCCGCATATTACATAATACACTTCTAGCTAAGATTAAAAACTTGAGCACTCCTTCCACACCTCCAAGTCGAAGGATTCCGTTAAAGATCTCATTAATGCAAAAATCGCCTTTAACGAATCCACTACCGAACAGGCTTCCCTATACCTACTGAAATCCTCAGCGAAATATTATGGCGGCCAAAACAAATCAGGCAAACTTTTGGCCAATTACCTAAAGATCAAACAACAGAAACTTCATATTGACTCCATTATAGATGATAGCCAAGCATCGAAATTTAAAGACACTGAAATACTTCAAGAATTTGTACATTTCTACCAATCCCTTTACACACCAGAAAACACACCTTCAGATACAGACATTTCCCAATATTTCTCCACGATTCAAAAACATATTAATCCCCAATTAGACTTAGCCTCTTTGGAAGCTGAAATCACACAAGCAGAATTATTAAATGCTTTAAAAACTCTTAAAAAGGACAAGGCCCCAGGCCCAGATGGCTTCACAGTAGAATTTTATTTACAGTTCGTTCATCTATTACTCCCACACTTGCACACTCTTCTTTCTTCCTTTATTGCTTCTAGTAATTCCACTGGCTCTTTTTCCGAAGCCTTGATTTGTCTAATACCAAAGACTGATAAGGATTTACGTTACTGTAGGAATTATAGACCTATATCCTTAGTTAACGTAGATTATAAAATTTTCTCGAAAGCCCTAGCCCTAAGATTAGAACCATATCTTCCAATGTTGCTTGGAAAGGAACAATCAGGTTTTGTCAAAGGTCGCAACATCACTGACAATACACGCTTATTCTTTGACATTTTATCTAAATCATCACATTATCCAGACTCCTGGCGGCAATTGCGTTAGATGCAGAAAAGGCCTTTGATAGAGTTTACTGGCCTTTTATCTTCCACGCTCTCAAGTGGTTTGGATTTGGGCCTCAAATCATTTCGTTAATATCCTTACTTTACTCTGAGCCCAAGGCCGCCATATCTACCAATGGACTCATCTCCCCCTACTTTAATCTTAAACGAGGAGTGCGCCAGGGATGTCCCTTGTCCCCTTTTCTTTTCAATTTGGCCTTAGAACCCTTTCTCTCAAGAATACGTCAAAATAACTCAATCACAGGTTTTGCCTCAGACCCCCAACAAATTAAACTGTCAGCCTATGCTGATGACATTTTAGTTTTCCTCTCTCAACCACAATCGTCACTAACTGCTTTTATGGGAGAGGTGGAGGCCTATGGATTGGTATCTGGCTATAAACTGAATGGAGGGAAATGTGAGATATTACCCTTAACCAAATATACCTATAAGGATGACTTTAAGATCTCCAACTTTACTTGGAACCCTAAACATATAAAATATCTTGGCATTTGGTTCTCTCACTCTATAAAGACATCTATCTCTTTAAACATAGACAAATGTTCTGCTAAACTCAAAACATTGGTCGCAAGATGGCATCCCCTTCATCTTTCCTGGTGGGGTCGTTTAGACACAATCAAAATGATGTTGACTCCGATAGTTTTGTATACCCTTTCCAACATTCCACTTTCCATCCCATCTAAATTTTTTCAAAAGATCAATTCTATTTTGACTTCTTTTCTATGGAACGCTAAAAATCAAGAATGGCATTACAGAAATTAACAAGACCAAAATCTGAAGGTGGTGCCAATTTCCCTCATTTCTCTAATTATCATAAGGCCTTTCAGCTACGACAATTATCGAACTGGATTGCTAATCAATCTGAGGATAAACCTCTCTGGGTGGATCTAGAGACCTCATTCTTAGCTCCCTTTTCATTTCAGGAATATCTCTCCTTTACCCGCAAACCACAAAAGCTCTCTACCCCTATAATCAAGCATTCTTGTAGATTACTGTCCACTGCACCCCACTTAATGATACATAATCTAGGTACTTTTCTCAATTCCTCAATTTGGCACAACAAATACATCCTTCTCAATAGGAAACCTATATATTGGAAGGTTTGGAGAAACACAGGCCTACTTTGGGTTCATCAATTTTTTGATCAGGGCACACCCATTCAATTTACGCAATTACAAACTCTTTATCATTTGCCTTCTTCTTTTAAACTCAAATTTTCGACTTTGCAGAACGCAATACTTGATACTTATGCTAAACTCAAATCTTCACCTTCCTCACACTCCCAACCCCTTTTCCCATGGCACAACCTTTTGCACACAAGTCCCAAAGCGTCCACCATTTATTCCCGTTTAATGACACCTCCTGAGATACGCGACAAAACCAAAGTGGAACTCTCATGGGAAGCCGATTTGGGAGTGGATTGGCCTATCTCTTTTTGGAACAGAATCTGCACGAAACTTAGGAAATCATCCAGAGCGGCCAGCGCAACACAAACTCTCTTCTTTATTTACAACAGATTGTTTCTTACCCCAACGCACTTACATAAAATTCACAGCACAAATCTCAACACTTGCTGGACATGTTCCCAGGTCAACACCGATCTCCATCACATGCTGTTCACATGTCCACATGTTCTTATATTTTGGAAACAGGTCTGGCACCAAATCAACACTATTTTTCACACCACAATTCCCCTCTCCCCCACAAACATTTTTCTGGGTAGTTTAACATTGGATTGGAAAGCGAGTCAATCCCAGCGACCACTTATTGATTTGTTAATAGCTGTAGCTTTTCAGCAAATATCAAAAAACTGGAAAGATTCCTCTAAATTATCCTATTTAGCTTGGTGGTATGCTGTGTGCCACAATCATCGCCTTGATACAGCACTCGTCCATCCTATCTCTCTTGCTACTAAACGCTCTCACCTTTGGGGCCCACTCACACAATTTCTAGACGATATCGTGAAGAAAACATCTTTACCTGCTCCCTCACAACAAGAAGTTATCAAGCCTCCTGACTTCCGATTGATTGTCTATAATTATACTTGATTTATCATTTTCTATAATAATTTTTAAAATTGTGGATTTTTGACATAAATTGTTATTTACGATTTCTGTGAACCTTTGATTGTATTCATATCTCTTATATATTATCCTTTTACCATTTTAGTGGAAATTATATATTATTATTATTCTTTATTGTACTTTTATGTATTTATGTATTAACAAACAACTGCATATATACGAAGTATTGTTCTTTTTCTGATCTATATTAATTCTCTTTTCAATAAACCTTTTCTTGAACTTAAAAGGAAAGAGACACTCAGTGCTGCATCTTTCAGCCCAGTACTGATCCTGAAAAGTATTTTAACCGTACTTACCGGTAGCAATTTCCTTCATAGGCTAACATTGACTGGTTTCACTTGGAAATTCTTCTAAGTGTAGGTTTCTGGTAACTTTGAAATATTCCTCTAAAATCAGCCGAAATACGGATTCCGATTTACTCACCTGTTGTCAGGAGAGACCTCAGTGCTGCATCTTTCAGCCACAGTACTGGTCCTGAAAAGTAATCTTAACCGTACTAGTAATAGTTTCCTTCCATAGGATATCATTGCCTGCTTTTGCTGAAAAAAGTTTCTAAGTGTTGATTTTTAAACATACAAATATTCTCTAAAATCAGCCGAAATACGAATTCTGATTTACTCACCTGTTATCAGGAGATACCTCAGTGCTGCATCTTTCAGCCCAGTACTGGTCCTGAAAAGTAATTTTAACCGTACTTACTGGTAACTTGAATTACCTTCATAGGCTAACATTGACTGGTTTCACTTGGAAATTCTTCTAAGTGTGGAGTTTTTGAACTTTATAATATTCCTCTAAAATCAACCAAAGTACGAATACCAATTTACTCACCTGTTATCAGGAGAGAACCCAGTGCTGCATCTTTTAGCCCAGCACTGACCCTGAAAAGTAATTTTAACCGTACTTACCAGTAACTTATATTTTCTTCCATAGGAATCCATTGTCTGGTTTTCAGCAAAAAAGTTTCAAAGTGTTGATTTTTACAAACTACAAATATTCCTTAAAAATCACCTGTATGACTTAAACGCATTCTTTCAACTGTTTACAGGAGATGCACCAGTGCTGGATCCAGGATCCAACACTGAGTAAGAAAAAGTAACGATAACAGTTTTTACCTGCTAAGTGAATTTCCTTCCATAGGATAACATTGGTGATTCTATGAGAAAAAGTTTCTAAGTGTCAACTTTTAAAATACAATAATATTCCTTAAAAATCACGACTGTAACCAAAACGCTTTTACTCAACTGTTTACAGGAGATGTACCAGGACTGAATCTAGGATCCAGTCCTGTGGTTAGAAAAAGTAATCCATAAAGTAACTAATTGCATTTAACTAGAAATTCACATTGAGCTGAATGTTGCATTGTGTTTGAAAATGTGTTGCCCATTGCAACAACTGTAACTACTGTACTTAAAAGTCTATTGCCTATGTGCAAAGTATTTAAACTAAAGTAATTCATTCTGAGAAAGTATTTTTTGTAATGTAATGTATAATGTAATTACAATGTAATTTAAAAAATAAAATGTAAAAAAATTGTTTCTAAAAATGTAGTAAATCAGTATGAAAAAAATTAATATAACAATTAATACATTTAAAAATTGTCATTTACAAAACCTTTGAAATTCACTGAAAAAACCGTAGGTATCAGGCACGTTATAGTTAGAAATTAGCATTTAAAAAACCTTTGAAATTCACTGAAAAAACCATAGGTTTCAGACACGTTATAGTTACAAATTAGCATTTAAAAAACCTTTCAAATTCACTGAAAAAACCATAGGTTTCAGACACGTTATAGTTACAAATTAGCATTTAAAAAACCTTTGAAATTCACTGAAAAAACCATAGGTTTTAGGGACAGTTATAGTTACTTGGACATTGCACTCATACAAAACCCGTGAAATTCCCCGTTATAGTTAGTTCAGCTAACTATAACTTTCGCGCCCGCAATGCACTGCTGATGACGTCACATATTACATCACTCATGACATGGTCAGTGACATCACTCATGACATCACTGATGACATCTCAAATGACATCACTGATGACATCATCCACGTGATAATCTGATGCACCTCCTCACACCCTAATATAATCTTTGATACACCCACTCTAAATTACAGACTGCCATTCGCAAAACCATAGACACACCAACACCAATAACTACATACCCACTCACTGATTCTTAGGTCTACACACACACATCCACTCACTCACCCGTACAGTCACTCATACTTACGGTCACTCAGTACAGGACTATCATATGCACTCTTACTCCTATATAGACACTCAAACAACGCCACTCATCCATAGAGATACTCAGACACCTAGTCAGTCATGCAAATAATTAAACACACTGCCATTTACTCACCTATACAGTTATACACACACCAGCTCACTTACTCATACAAATAGTAGCACATTGTTACGCTCTTATACAATCACTGATACAAGCACACACTCATCCATACAGCCACTATCACAATCACTCACTCTTGCTTATAGCTATTTATATACTCCAACACACATATATACTGCCTTTCACATATGTAGTTACTCACACATGTACCACTGGGACATACATTCACTCACTAACACACTCTTACACACACTTACCCACCCATACAGTCTATCACAGATGCACTCTTGAAACCATCCACCCAGTGAATCACCCACTCACACATCTATGCACAGAGTTGCACACACCCCTCCCACACAAACACTCAGGCACCCATACAGATACTCAGACAAGCATTCAATAACTCATATAGACACTCATTTAGCTATTCACAAACACATGCAGCCACTTACACAGCAACAGACAGACGGATACAGACATTCACCCAGATTAGTCACTAACCCATGCATTCAGTAAGATACGTTAAATCACTCACTTATAGAGTCAGTCACGCACCTACTAAATCATCCATACAGACACTTACACACCCACTCATTCTTCAATACGTCTTTTCCTATATATATTAAAAATATTTAAACTTTACAGAAACACACAGTCACTGGATGATGTCATCAGTGATGTCATTTGAGATGTCATCAGTGATGTCATCAGTGATGTCACTGACCATGTCATGAGTGATGTAATATGTGACGTCATCAGCAGTGCATTGTGGGGCGCGAGTTATAGTTAGCTGAACTAACTATAACGGGGGAATTTCACGGGTTTTGTACGAGTGCAATGTCCAAGTAACTATAACTGTCCCTAAAACCTATGGTGAATATATATATATATATATATATATATATATATATATATATGCATATATATATAAAATTACCTACTACCTATTACCAACCTATATAAATGGCCCTTAAAATATATAAAAAAACTATTTTTACCTTCACAATCCCGCTCCACCACCTTGTGACCACTGTACAGAGTTAATAGTGTTCCTACCCTCCCCGCTACTACTTTATTTTCCCATACTCCATTGAAGTGCGTCACAAAATGGTTCACAACAGTGAACCGTTCCCAGCCAATAATGAGCAAACTTGTACTAGGAACAGTTTAGCCAATAAAATGTCCATGGTGTTCCACAGAGGGGGAGGGAATAGCTGCCAACACTTCTATTTTCAATGGTTTACAGCCAATGAACATTAAGCTTGGGAAGGTCCTGCTTGGAACACATTACCCAATCAGATGTCCCTGATGCTCCGCGGAGGGGGAGGGAATGGCTGGCAACACTACTACTTTCAATGGTTTACAGCCAATGAACATTAAGCTTGGGAACGTCCTGCTTGGAACACGTCAACCAATAACATGTTCCTGCTACTCCGCGGACGGGGAGGAAATGGCTGGCAATACTTGTACTTTCAATGGTTCGCAGCCAATGAACATTGAGCTCGTTGTTGGATCACCTCAGCCAATTAAACGTTAATTTTGTTCCAGACACACGAACAGAACATGCCCTCCCACATAATATTAATTTTCGTGTAAGAAAGTGACACTGCCCGTGATAAAAGTGAACACCGCATTATAAGTAAACATTACTGTGCATTATATTAAAGGAAGGCTGCAATACGGCGCATTGTTATTTTCCCGACGGGATTTCCAGAGCCTACGCAACCTTGCCGCAATACCGCGCACCGTTGTTCTGCGGACGTGATTTCCATGGCCTACGCAACATTCAAACTCCCTGCCTCTGCACCGTACAGACTGCTTAAACTAAGACCACAGTGTTCCTACTATACCCTCTTATACAATTTTTCTCTTTTGTTTCGCCCTACGCCTTTCAAGTCAGTCACAAAATTGCTGCCAACACTTCCTAGTTTCAACAGTTCGCAACCAATGAGCCGCACGCTCGTGTTCGTAACGCCTCAGCCAATCAGATGTCAGAATTCTCAAATATCGATATCTGTAAATTTTGATATTTCTCTAAAACTACTGAACGGACTTACCCCATTTAAACAAAAGCATGCTTTCTGGACCAAGACCTTTCTCCCTGCCAAATTTGGCGTAATTCCGTTCAGCAGTTTGACCTGTAGCCTTGTCTAAAGTTTCCTATGGAAATTTCATGGAGAAAATACGTTTTGGGACCCCCTTTTTCTCACCCCCTTCACGAATCACCCTCAAACTTTCAGGATAGGAGCTCACCTGAAAAGATTCGGCAAACGATGCCAAAGTTATAAGCACATCAAAAATGCTTTTCCTATGGAAACTAGGTTCTAACTATAACTACCTACTGGCGACTGCCAGTAGGTAATGTGTGTGTGTATATATATATTCACTGTAAAAACCATAGGTTTTAGGGACAGTTATAGTTAGTTGGACATTTCACTCGTACAAAACCATAGAAATTCCCCGTTATAGTTAGTTCAGCTAACTATAACTCGCGCCCCGCAATGCACTGCTGATGACGTCACATATTACATCACTCATGACATGGTCAGTGACATCACTGATGACATCACTGATGACATCTCAAATGACATCACTGATGACATCACTGATGACATCATCCAGTGACTGTGTGTTTCTGTAAAGTTTAAATATGTTTAATATATATAGGGAAAGGCGTATTGAAGAATGAGTGGGTGTATAAGTGTCTGAATGGATGATTTAGTACGTGAGTGACTGACTCTACAAGTGAGTGATTAAATGTATCTTACTGAATGCATGGGTTAGTGACTAAACTGTGTGAATGTCTGTATCCGTCTGTCTGTTGGTTTGTAAGCGGCTGCATGAGCTTTCTGAATAGCTACATGAGTGTCTACATGGGTTATTGATTGATTGTCTGAGTATCTGTATGGGTGCCTGAGTGTTTGTGTGGGTGGGGTGTGTGTGACTCTGTGCATAGAAGTGTGAGTTGGTGATTCACTGGGTGCATGGTTTCAAGAGTGCATCTGTGATGGACTGTATGGGTGGGTGAGTGTGTGTATGGGTGTGTTAGTGATTGAATGTATATCTCAGTGGTACATGTGTGAGTAACTACATATGTGAAAGGCAGTATATATGTGTGTTGGAGTATATAAATGGCTATAAGTGAGAGTGTGTGATTGTGAGAGTGGCTGTATGGATGAGTGTGTACTTGTATCAGTGATTGTATAAGAGCGTAAGAATGTGCTAGTATTTGTATGAGTAAGTGAGCTGGTGTGTGTATAACTGTATAGGTGAGTAAATGGGTGTGTGATTAAGTTTTTGCATGACTGACTAGGTGTGTGAGTACCTCTATGGATGAGTGGCGGTGTGTGAGTGTTTATATAGGTGTATGAGTGCATATGATAGTCCTGTACTGAGTGACTAAGTATGAGTGACTGTACGGGTGAGTGAGTGGATGTGTGTGTAGACCTAAGAATCAGTGAGTGGGTATGTAGTTTTTGGTGTTGGAGTGTCTATGGTTTTGAGAATGGCAGTCTGTAATTTAGAGTGGGTGTATCAAAAGTTATATTAGGGTGTGAGAAGATGCATGAAATTATCACATGGATGATGTCATCAGTGATGTCATTTGAGATGTCATCAGTGATGTCATCAGTGATGTCACTGACCATGTCATGAGTGATGTAATATGTGACGTCATCAGCAGTGCATTGCGGGGCGCGAGTTATAGTTAGCTGAACTAACTATAACGGGGGAATTTCTATGGTTTTGTACGAGTGAAATGTCCAACTAACTATAACTGTCCCTAAAACCTATGGTTTTTTCAGTGAATTTCAAAGGTTTTTAAATGCTAATTTCTAACTATAACGTGTCTGAAACCTATGGTTTTTCCAGTGAATTTCAAAGGTTTTTAAATGCTAATTTCTAACTATAACGTGCCTGAAACCTATGATTTTTAAGTGAATTTCAAAGGTTTTTTAAATGCTAGTTTCTAACTATGCCTACAGAGGTAGGACATGTGAAGAAAGAAGAAAAAACGCACAGAAAGAAGCAAAAGATGTGCAGAAAGAACCAACAGAGGAGCAGAAAGAGGCCTTGTTGCAAAATCATCCTGTGCCCACAACTTTTTCAGACGGGTACTGGTGGTAACTGACTCTGACTAACCAGAGCCAGTGCTATGCTAAAAGACACTTAGAATACAGTGAAAACACCTACATACACTAGGGAACACTATGCGTTGGGGTACCCCTGTGATTAGCATGACCTCCTCTGCAAGTCCCTAGTACATAATAGGGCAGGGGGATTAAAACTACCTCTTAAAACGCGCTACAGGGCGCGTTTGCACAGTGGTGAAGGGAGGGGGCCTGAGGTGACATGTGTGCAAACGCACCCCGTGGCACGTTTTAAGTTGCGGGATTAAGTCCCCTTGAATTCTGAGGGTCCCTAGGGCCCAACTAGCCCCCAGGTACCTACAGTTAGGACCACAGAGCTGAGTTGCAGAGAGGCGTTCCGAGGCCACGCACCTTTTTCACCTCTCTGCAACGCAACTCTGTTGTGCTTACTGAAGGTACCTGGTGGGCTAGTTGGCCCCAGGGTCCCTCAGGATTCAAGGGAATTAATTCCCCAACTTAAAACGCACCACAGGGCGTGTTTGCGCACATGTCACCTGAGGCCCCGCCCCTCCCTTCACCACTGTGCAAGCGCGCCCCGTGGTGCGTTTTAAGTTGGGGGATTAGGTCACCTTGAATCCTGAGGGTCCCTGGGGCCCAACTAGCCCACTAGGTACTTCCAGTAAGCACCACAGGCCTGCGTTGCAACGCCTGTAACAAATTGTGCAGTTGTGTTTAGGTAGTGAAGAGGGTCGTGCTGGGGGTAGTGTTTTAGGGTTTAGGGTAGTGCAGTGGTATTTGTGTAGTGTAGGGGGTCATGCTGGGGGTAGATTTAGGGTTTAGGGTAGTGCAGTGGTGTTTGGGTAGTGTAGGGAGTCGTGCTGGGGGAGTGTTTTAGGGTTTAGGGTAGTGCAGTGGTGTTTGGGTAGTGTAGGGGGTCGTGCTGGGGGTAGTGTTTTAGGGTTTAGGGTAGTGCAGTGGTGTTTGGGTAGTGTAGGGGGTCGTGCTGGGGGTAGTGATTTAGGGTAGTGCAGTGGTGTTTGGGTAGTGTAGGGGGTACTGCTGGGGGTAGTGTTTTAGGGTTTAGGTTAGTGCAGTGGTGTTTGGGTAGTGTAGGGGTACTGCTGGGGGTAGTGTTTTAGGGTTTAGGGTAGTGCAGTGGTGTTTGTGTAGTGTAGGGGGTAGTGTTTTAGGGTTTAGGGTAGTGCAGTGGTGTTTGTGTAGTGTAGGAGGTCGTGTTTTAGGGTTTAGGGTAGTGCAGTGGTCTTTGGGTAGTGTAGGGAGTCGTGCGGGGTAGTGTTTTAGGGTTTAGGGTAGTGTAGGGGGTCATGCGGGGGTAGTGTTTTAGGGATTAGGGTAGTGCATTGGTGTTTGGGTAGTGTAGGGGTCATGCGGGGGGTAGTGTTTTAGGGTTTAGGGCAGTGCAGTGGTGTTTGGGTAGTGTAGGGGGTCGTGCTGGGGGAGTGTTTTAGGGTTTAGGGCAGTGCAGTGGTGTTCGGGTAGTGTAGGGGGTCGTGCTGGGGGAGTGTTTTAGGGTTTAGGGCAGTGCAGTGGTGTTCGGGTAGTGTAGGGGGTCGTGCTGGGGGAGTGTTTGAGGGTTTAGGGCAGTGCAGTCGTGTTCGGGTAGTGTAGGGGTTGTGCTGGGGGTAGTATTTTAGGGTTTAGGGTAGTGCAGTGGTGTTCGGGTAGTGTAGGGGGTCGTGCTGGGGGTAGTGTTCTAGGGTTTAGGGCAGTGCAGTGGTGTTTGGGCAGTGTAGGGGGTAATGCTGGGGGTGGTGTTTTAGGGTTTAGGGCAGTGCAGTGGTGTTCGGGCAGTGTAGGGGGTCGTGCAGGGGGTGGTGTTTCAGGGTTTAGGGCAGTGCAGTGGTGTTCGGGCAGTGTAGGGGTCGTGCTGGAGGTGGTGTTTCAGGGTTTAGGGCAGTGCAGTGGTGTTCGGGCAGTGTAGGGGGTGGTGTTTCAGGGTTTAGGGCAGTGCAGTGGTGTTCGGGCAGTGTAGGGGGTCGTGCAGGGGGTGGTGTTTCAGGGTTTAGGGCAGTGCAGTGGTGTTCGGGCAGTGTAGGGGGTGCGTGCTGGGGGTGGTGTTTCAGGGTTTGGGGCAGTGCAGTGGTGTTCGAGCAGTAAAGGGGTCGTGCTGGGGGTGGTGTTTCAGGGTTTAGGGCAGTGCAGTGGTGTTCGGGCAGTGTAGGGGGTGGTGCAGGGGGTGGTGTTTCAGGGTTTAGGGCAGTGCAGTGGTGTTTGGGCAGTGTAGGGGGTCGTGCTGGGGCTGGTGTTTCAGGGTTTAGGGCAGTACAGTGGTGTTCGGGCAGTGTAGGGGGTCGTGCTGGGGCTGGTGTTTCAGGGTTTAGGGCAGTGCAGTGGTGTTCGGGCAGTGTAGGGGGTTGTGCTGGGGCTGGTGTTTCAGGGTTTAGGGCAGTGCAGTGGTGTTCGGGCAGTGTAGGTGGTCGTGCTGGGGCTGGTGTTTCAGGGTTTAGGGCAGTGCAGTGGTGTTCGGGCAGTGTAGGGGGTCATGCTGGGGCTGGTGTTTCAGGGTTTAGGGCAGTGCAGTGGTGTTCGGGCAGTGTAGGGGTCTTGCTGGGGCTGGTGTTTCAGAGTCTAGGGCAGTGCAGTGGTGTTCGGGCAGTGTAGGGGTCTTGCTGGGGCTGGTGTTTCAGGGTTTAGGGCAGTGCAGTGGTGTTCGGGCAGTGTAGGGGGTCGTGCTGGGGGTGGTGTTTCAGGGTTTAGGGCAGTGCAGTGGTGTTTGGGCAGTGTAGGGGGTCATGCTGGGGCTAGTGTTTCAGGATTTAGGGCAGAGCAATGGTGTTCAGGCAGTGTAGGGGTTTTGCTGGAGGTGGTGTTTCAGGGTTTAGGGCAGTGCAGTGGTGTTCGTGCAGTGTAGGGGTGTTGTTTCAGGGTTTAGGGCAGTGGTGTTCAGGCAGTGTAGGGGGTCTTGCTGGGGTTGATGTTTCAGGGTTTAGGGCAGTGCAGTGGTGTTCGGGCAGTGTAGGGGGTCGTGCTGGGGGTGGTGTTTCAGGGTTTAGGGCAGTGCAGTGGTGTTCCGGCAGTGTAGGAGGTCGTGCAGGGGGTGGTGTTTCAGGGTTTAGGGCAGTGCAGTGGTGTTCGGGCAGTGTAGGGGGTCATGCTGGGGGTGGTGTTTCAGGGTTTAGGGCAGTGCAGGTGGTGTTCGGGCAGTGTAGGGTGTCGTGCTGAGGGTGGTGTTTCAGGGTTTAGGGCAGTGCAGTGGTGTTCGGGCAGTGTAGGGGGTCGTGCAGGGGTGGTGTTTCAGGGTTTAGGGCAGTGCAGTGGTGTTTGGGCAGTGTAGGGGGTCGTGCAGGGGTGGTGTTTCAGGGTTTAGGGCAGTGCAGTGGTGTTCGGCCAGTGTAGGTGGTCTTGCTGGGGGTGGTGTTTCAGGCTTTAGTGCAGTGGTGTTCGGGCAGTGTAGGGGGTCTTGCTGGGGGTGGTGTTTCAGGGTTTAGGGCAGTGCAGTGGTGTTCGGGCAGTGTAGGGGGTCTTGCTGGGGCTGGTGTTTCAGGGTTTAGGGCAGTGCAGTGGTGTTCGGGCAGTGTAGGGGGTCGTGCTGGGGCTGGTGTTTGAGGGTTTAGGGTAGTGCAGTGGTGTTCGGGCAGTGTAGGGGGTCGTGCTGGGGCTGGTGTTTCAGGGTTTAGGGCAGTGCAGTGGTTTTCGGGCAGTGTAGGCGGTCGTGCTGGGTCTGGTGTTTCAGGGTTTAGGGCAGTGCAGTGGTGTTCGGGCAGTGTACGGGGTTGTGCTGGGGCTGGTGTTTCAGGGTTTAGGGCAGTGCAGTGGTGTTCGGGCAGTGTAGGGGGTCGTGCTGGGGTGGTGTTTAAGGGTTTAGGGCAGTGCAGTGGTGTTCGGGCAGTGTAGGGGGTCATGCTGGGGCTGGTGTTTCATGGTTTAGGGCAGTGCAGTGGTGTTCGGGCAGTGTAGGGGGTCGTGCTGGGGGTGGTGTTTCAGGGTTTAGGGCAGTGCAGTGGTGTTCGGGCAGTGTAGGGGGTCATGCTGGGGGTGGTGTTTCAGGGTTTAGGGCAGTGCAGTGGTGTACGGGCAGTGTAGGGGGTCTTGCTGGGGTGGTGTTTCAGGGTTTAGGGCAGTGGTGTTCGGGCAGTGTAGGGGTCTTGCTGGGGGTAGTGTTTCGGGGTTTAGGGCAGTGCAGTGGTGTTCGTGCAGTGTAGGGGGTCGTGCTGGGGGTGGTGTTTCAGGGTTTAGGGCAGTGCAGTAGTGTTCGGGCAGTGTAGGGGATCGTGCAGGGGGTGGTGTTTCAGGGTTTATGGCAGTGCAGTGGTGTTCGGGCAGTGTAGGGGATCGTGCTGGGGGTGGTGTTTCAGGGTTTAGGGCAGTGCAGTGGTGTTCGGGCAGTGTAGGGGGTCGTGCAGGGGGTGGTGTTTCAGGGTTTAGGGCAGTGCAGTGGTGTTCGGGCAGTGTAGGGGGTCGTGCTGGGGGTGGTGTTTCAGGGTTTAGGGCAGTGCAGTGGTGTTCGGGCAGTGTAGGGGGTCGTGCTGGGGGTGGTGTTTCAGGGTTTAGGGCAGTGGTGTTCGGGCAGTGTAGGGGGTCTTGCTGGGGGTGATGTTTCAGGGTTTAGGGCAGTGCAGTGGTGTTCGGGCAGTGTAGGAGGTCTTGCTGGGGGTAGTGTTTCAGGGTTTAGGGCAGTGCAGTGGTGTTCGGGCAGTGTAGGGGTCATGCTGGGGGTGGTGTTTCAGGGTTTAGGGCAGTGCAGTGGTGTTCGGGCAGTGTAGGGGGTCGTGAAGGGGTGGTGTTTCAGGGTTTAGGGCAGTGCAGTGGTGTTCGGGCAGTGTAGGGGGTCGTGCTAGGGTATGTGTTTCAGGGTTTAGGGCAGTGCAGTGGTGTTCGGGCAGTGTAGGGGGTCGTGCAGGGGCTGGTGTTTCAGGGTTTAGGGCAGTGCAGTGGTGTTCGGGCAGTGTAGGGGGTCGTGCTGGGGGTAGTGTTTTAGGGTTTAGGGTAGTGCAGTGGTGCTTCGTGCAGTGTAGGGGGTCGTGCTGGGGGTAGTGTTTTAGGGTTTAGGGTAGTGCAGTGGTGTTGGGTGTGTAGTGTAGGGGGTCATGTTCTAGGGTAGTGCAGTGGTGTTTGGGTAGTGTAGGGGGTCGTGCTGGGGGTAGTGTTTCAGGGTTTAGGTTAGTGCAGTGGTGTTTGGGCAGTGTAGGGGGTCGTGCTGGGGGTAGTGTTTCAGGGTTTAGGGTAGTGCAGTGGTGTTTGTGTAGTGTAGGGGGTCGTGCTGGGGGTAGTGTTTTAGGGTTTAGGGTAGTGCAGTGGTGCTTGTGTAGTGTAGGGGCTCGTGCTGGGGGTAGTGTTTTAGGGTTTAGGGTAGTGCAGTGGTGTTTGTGTAGTGTAGGGGTCATGTTTTAGGGTAGTGCAGTGGTGTTTGGGTAGTGTAGGGGGTCGTGCTGGGGGTAGTGTTTTAGGGTTTAGGGTAGTGCAGTGGTGTTGGGGTAGTGTTTTAGGGTTTAGGGTAGTGCAGTGGTGTTTGTGTAGTGTAGGGGTCATGCTGGGGGTAGTGTTTTAGGGTTTAGGATAGTGCAGTGGTGCTTGGTGTAGTGTAGGGGGTCGTGCTGGGGGTAGTGTTTTAGGGTTTAGGGTAGTGTAGTGGTGTTTGTGTAGTGTAGGGGGTCATGTTTTCGGGTAGTGCAGTGGTGTTTGGGTAGTGTAGGGGGTCGTGCTGGGGGTAGTGTTTTAGGATTTAGGTTAGTGCAGTGGTGTTTGGGTAGTGTAGGGGGTCGTGCTGGGGGTAGTGTTTTAGGGTTTAAGGTAGTGCAGTGGTGTTTGTGTAGTGTAGGGGGTCGTGCTGGGGGTAGTGTTTTAGGTTTTAGGGTAGTGCAGTGGTGCTTGTGTAGTGTAGGGGGTCGTGCTGGGGGTAGTGTTTTAGGGTTTAGGGTAGTGCAGTGGTGTTTGTGTAGTGTATGGGGTCATGTTTTAGGGTAGTGCAGTGGTGTTTGTGTAGTGTAGGGGGTCGTGCTGGGGGTAGTGTTTTAGGATTTAGGTTAGTGCAGTGGTGTTGGGGTAGTGTTTTAGGGTTTAGGGTAGTGCAGTGGTGTTTGTGTAGTGTAGGGGGTCATGCTGGGGGTAGTGTTTTAGGGTTTAGGATAGTGCAGTGGTGCTTGTGTAGTGTAGGGGGTCGTGCTGGGGTAGTGTTTTAGGGTTTAGGGTAGTGCAGTGGTGTTTTTGTAGTGTAGGGGGTCATGTTTTAAGATGCAACGCTCCAATACCTGACCAGTCTGCACTACATAAAACTGCAAAAAAACAAAAAATAAAAAGTGTTTTGCACACTTTTGTCATTGGCCTATATGTGGGCTACATCTGGGTAATATTTGTGCTACATTTGGGCTCTTTTTTTCACTGGTGGCCATCTTGGAAGACTTCTTTGTTATGAAGTTTCCTAATTTCCTCATTTACTGCAGTCTCCTCAGTAGGAAATACTTTCAGTTTTTTACTTTGATTCCATCAAGAAGGCATTCAGATGTGTCACACATTTGCCATAAATTCAGAATGTTATTACTCTAGTTGTTCATTAGATCACTGTAGTAAAGCTACTGCTCACCAAGGAGTTAACTGGAAGTCTACTGCTGGTATTGAAAGTGATTGTTTCAGTCTGCATGTCAGAATTTTCTAATGAAATAGAAGAGGATTTGAGATCTCACTTAAAACATGCACTCAATTTTCTTTTTGCAGCACTAACCATAATTTCTATGGCAAAATGAACCCCCTCATTTTGTTCCTTTTTAAATGAAATGTTTTAAGTGTTACCAGTTTATTCCAATCAAGATGACTTCAGGTGTGCCATACTTTTGTCATAAGTAAGGCTGTTAGCACTCTAGTTGTTCTTTAGAACACTCTGGGAAGCTGTAGTAGAACACAAAGGCATCAACTGACAGGCTGCTCCTGTTGAAATATAACAGGAAGATATTTGAGATCACACTTGAAACATGTCCTAATTTTTCTTTCTACAGCACTAACCATAATTTCTATGACAAAATGAACCCCATCATTTTGTTCCTTTTTAAATTAAATGTTTTAAGTGTTACCAGTTTATTCCAATCAAGATGGCTTCAGGTGTGCCATACTTTTGTCATAAGTAAGGCTGTTAGCGCTCTAGTTGTTCTTTAGAACACTCTGGGAAGCTGCAGTAGAACACAAAGGCATCAACTGACAGGCTGCTCCTGTTGAAATATAACAGGAAGATATTTGAGATCACACTTGAAACATGTCCTAATTTTTCTTTCCAGAGCACTAACCATAATTTCTATGACAAGATGAACCCCGTCATTTTGTTCCTTTTTAAATTAAATGTTTTAAGTGTTACCAGTTTATTCCAATCAAGATGGCTTCAGGTGTGCCATACTTTTGTCATAAGTAAGGCTGTTAGCACTCTAGTTGTTCTTTAGAACACTCTGGGAAGCTGCAGTAGAACACAAAGGAATCAACTGACAGTCTCTGCCCTTGTTGGATGTACATGTTTTACTGAGAATGTCAGACTTCATTCTCACATGACTGAGAAAGATAATGTAAATTTTCAGAAAATATGCTCTCATTTTAGCTTCTGGGGCACCTTCCAAAACTGTATGGGACAAGCATGTGAAAATAGTTTTCTCTCAAACATGATTCATGATATCCCAGCAGAAGGTTTTCACAGGGTAAAATCACCTTAGAACACACCACAATTCCTGAAATTAGTATGGTACCATCAACAAATGAATTCTAATGTAACTAAAGTCTGTTATCACCCTTTATAGTTCTCCTTTTGGTAACCCTCAAAATCTTCGATTCACTACAATGCATTTCAATGGGGTACTATCATTTATATTGGTCCCAAGATGGCTGCCAGCAATTCCAGGATGAAGTGCTGACAGCCAATCAGATCTCACGATGACATGTGTGGTTAGGCTCCGCCCAGATATATATGTGTTTTTACTTTTGATTTTCTCAGCAACTACTGAACGGATTTACACCATTTAACAAAAAGGGTTCTTTTGAACCAAGAACTACCTCTTTGCCAAATTTGGTGTAATTCTGTTCAGCAGTTCGGGCTGTAGCCTTGCATAAAGTTTCCTATGGGAAATTGATTTTTGACTCTTATTTTTTAATTTCTCCGCAACTACTGAACGGATTTACACCATTTAACAAAAGGGTTCTTTCTGAACCAAGAACTACCTCTTTGCCAAATTTGGTGTAATTCCGTTCAGCAGTTCGGGCTGTAGCCGTGTCTAAAGTTTCCTATGGGAAAATGAATGGGGAAAACACGTTTTGGGACCCCCTTTTTTCTCGGACCCCGCTTGACGAATCACCCTGAGACTTTCAGGGTAGGAGCGGACCGGAGAGGGCCATAAAGTTTGAAAATTTCGCAAAGATTCGTCAGCCGACGCAAGAGTTATTTCAAATAGAATGTCGCGGATTTCCTATGGAAAATAGGTCCTAACTATAACTATCTACTGGCGACCGCCAGTAGATAAAATAATATATATATATATATATATATATATATATATATATATATATATATATATATATATATATATATATATATATATCTTTGTTCATCGCTCTTTTCCCATCAAATCCTTTTGATTAAAGCAGGCGCGGACTGCATGTAAGTGCATCAATTCCTTTTTATTTGTCGGCCATAACACGTTTCAGTCCAGCCGGACCTTGATCACATGACAACGCCGATTTGTTTTACCACCCCTTTTAAAGTGACAAGTGCATATAGTGATTGTGCTAGATGATTAGCATGGAAAACATACAGCCAAATGTTGTTGCTCAGAGCGTTAGTACATCTTGATCATCCAATACATAGCACCACTTTCAATTGTATTTGTTATATAATACTGATCAATGCTATTCCTATTTCCCATATAAATAATAGTAATTAAAGGACATTGTCAATAATAATATTAAAAACATTCCAATTGTCACACATTGGTCAATAAATAGATTAAATAATTATTCACTGGGTAAAGTTCGGTAAGAACAATAAAATATTGTAAAAATCAGTTACCCCTGGATATGTGTGTTTTGTGTGATGCGTCACTGCCTAATGCAGTGTTTCTGCCGTACTGATGCTACAGCGTCTGCCTGCTCCGGGGTCAACTTTGGGAGCCGGTTATCTATACTCCCCCAATTGTATTCCATTGCTCATCTAATTCCCTAAGTCTTAAAGTGCTAGTGCAGAGTTCATCAGTGCTGCACAGGTCCTTAGCCAGTGATGACCCGTGAAATATTTGAAAGTGCACGTGTGCTAAAGGTGATTAAAAAACCACAATTGTCGTTGTTTAGGTTGGTATGGCAGCCTCCATTTGTTTACTGTATAATACATATGCAAGATAAATCCCATTCGGGCTTATCTATGCTCCTGTGTACATCCTATATTAAAATAAGGCGGAGATGTTATTGGCAAAGCTCATTAATCTGCTGGGGTTCCTCTGTATAGAACTACTGGAGGCAGGTATATAAGTTCTCCGTTGTGTTGAGGCCTCCCGGGGACTTGCTGTTGAAATTCAAGATGTATCTGGTTTCTAATTTTCTGAGGGTCCCCTCTCTGTTAATGGGTACTGCATCAATTAGGTAATACACAAACTGTTTGAGATTATTTTCATGTACTTCTCGAAAGTGTCTTGCCACTGGATAAGTTGGATCATGGTTATTGATGGCCCTGATGTGTTGTAAGATTCTTTTGTTAGCTGGAAGTTTAGTGCTTCCCACATATTTTAAACTGCAGGAGCATTCCAGTACATATATGGCATAGTCAGTTTTACAGTGTAGTGGTTTATTTATTTTAATTTCTCTGTCACTAAATGGAGTTTTATATGTCTTCTTGTTAATTGCAGCTTTTACATTTTGCAAACCCGTTCCGTTGCATCAACCATTTCTGTTGATCCATGGTTTCAGGGCTGCTTTTGACTAGACTGTTACTCATTGATGGTGCTCTCCTGTATATGATTCCCAAATTATGTGGTAATTTCTCCCCTATAACTGGGTCACTCAGTACAATTGGCCAATTGCGTTGCATGATATTCCTGATGTTTTTTCTTGGGCATTATAGGCCAAAATCAGTCTAAGCTTCATAGAGTCTTGTTTTTGGCTAGAATCTTTCTCTTTAGTTTTCAATAAAAGACCTCTGTCTAGACCCTGGGTTTTGGCAATAGCTGCATCAACTGTTTTAGTGGAGTATCCTCGAGATAGGAATCTCCTTTTGCTTGCCTGCTGTGCTCTTGTTAGGTCATTAGGGTTGCTACAAACTCTTTTTAATCGCAACATTTCCCCATAGGGGATGCTTTCCACCAGGTGTCTCGGGTGGAAGCTGGAGGAGTGAAGTACCGAATTTCCTGCTGATTCCTTCCTGTAAACCCTGGTTTCTAGTTCGTTATTCTCTAGATAAACCTCAACATCAAGGAAGTTGATCTTTTTGTCACTGATGACTGAAGTGAATTTTAAATTAATATTGTTTTTGTTGATAGCAGTGACAAATTCGGTAGCTTCCGCCATAGGGCCCTCCCACACAATGAACAAATCATCAATGAAGCGTAAAAGTAGTTTGACATTCTTTTCTCTGTAGTGTTTGTGTGTAATGCCTAGGACCAGCTCCTCCCACCAGCCCATATGTAAACAGGCATAGCTGGGGGAGAAGCTGGCACCCATTGCAACCCCACGCATCTGCTGATAGTATGTCTTGTCGAACATAAAAACATTGTTATTCAAGCAAAAGCTGACCATGTTGATTAGCATCATACTGTGAGGGGACAAAGTTGTCTTATTCTTTCCAAAGTAATGTTCAAGGGCACATATCCCATCTTTGTGGTTTATACTAGTGTATAAAGACACTACATCTAGGGTCATCGATAGATAATCATTTTTCCACCCAAAGTCTTTCAATTTTAAAATAAAGTCACTGGTATCTCTTATATAGGAGGGCAACATTTGTACAAAGTCCTGTAAAAAATAGTCAATATATTGCGAGGCATTTTCAAGTAAGCTATTTTGTGCCGAGATGATTGGTCGTCCTGGCGGCTTTTGTGCATCTTTATGGATCTTGGGAATAAAGTAGATGTTAGGGACCGTAGGATTTTCTTTTCTGATGAATTTATATTCATCCATAGTTAAAGTCCCGCACTCTTCCACGCCACTAATTTTCCATAAAAGTCATTATATATTGCTCTTAATGCTAACACATTACTTGTTCAATAACATGCTCTATCGTTCAATTGCAAAAAGAACAATTGATGGACAGAATGCAGAACAATGTCATACATTCACCCCAGTACAGAGATCTGGGCCTAAATCCATCGTTTTTTTGCTCACCATGTCATTCCAGTTTGGACCCAGCCATATGCAAATCAGTCTTGACCCTGCACCCAATGGGAACAGTCCAGCCCGAACTGCCAGACCAGGTCCTCCCTGGACTGGAAACAAGCATCCTAGGACCGGTTTTGGGCTTTCAGCCCTCATCAGCCAGGATAGCGTGACTCCAGTGGCATGGAGAGCACGGGACCCACGTCTGGGCATACCCGTCCCACTCGGGGTGACAAATGCAAAAAGAACAATTGATGGACAGAATGCAGAACAATGTCATACATTCACCCCAGTACAGAGATCTGGGCCTAAATCCATCGTTTGTTTGCTCACCATGCCATTCCAGTTTGGACCCAGCCATATGCAAATCAGTCTTGACCTTGCGCCCAATGGGAACAGTCCAATTGCGACAGGGCTTCTTCAACATAATCTTTCTTCGCCCATAAAACAACATTTCCCCCTTATCTGAATTTCTGATTACAACATTGTTATTTTTTTGCAGTTTTATATCCGCTGATTGTATTGCCAATTTCTTTTGATTTTCTTTTGGAATTTTGTATTTTAAAATTCAGTTTGTTTATCTCAGTTGTCACATGTTCATTAAAAATGTCGATTCCATCCCTGGGTGCTATTGGGTTGAATGTTGACTTTTTTTTAAAGGGTGTCTTTTTTCTGACTGTGCCCAGTACCTGAGTCTCATCATTGTGTCCTTGACAAGGGCTCCTAGCAAGTTGGGAGTTTTCTTGACTGGTAACATTGTTGGTTTCCTCCTGTAATTCCATAAGTTTCCAACAGAGTCATATCTGATGTTGTTGCCGATCCTTGAGGATTGTCAATCTGACCTTGACTGTCAGTATCTATGTTGGTTCTTTGTTGTAGCAAAGCGTGATATTTTTGCAATTTGAGTTTGAGAACAAATCTGTAAACATCCATTCGGGTATTGGCGTAGTTGAAACTGGACTCCAGGCAGTAGGAGAGCCCTAATGCCAATATCTGTTTTTCTGCCTTATTGAGGTCGATGTCAGTTAGAATAATTACTGTTTTTGTGATGTCATCGTCCCCTATTATTTATATATATTTTTTTTCCATAAAGGTTGCCCTCGACAAAAATACAATCACAGAAGACTGCTTCATTAATTGGAAACCACAGAGTAAACAGGAACTTCCACAAAACTGAAATCCATACGATCTGACGCATTTCGGACTGAACAATCCTTGGTCACAGGCACAATTCAGGACAAGGCAGCAGCATAATTACAGACACATGATAACCTATTATATTCTCTGCCCTCAAGTGGGCCTCCCGTGATTATTGCAAGTGCATTCTGGTATAGGTAGTTCTGCATAATTCATACAACCCCAATGGGTCGGACATTCATTCTGTAATTCATTTTAGTAAAGTTCATAACCCTCCAGTGGGCCAATTTGATGTTCAGTTTCTGAGTTCGCTGGGAAATATTCAAAGCCAGTCATTCTGGTAAATGACTGCAGATTCAAATCACTTCAGACCCGCTGGTTGACGCTGTGCTACATTTTCACGGCTGGACCGGCCGTAATATTCATAAAGAAAGGTTGCCCTCGACAAAAATGCACTCACGAAAGGCTGCTTCATTTTTGGGAAACCACAGCGTAAACAGGAACTTCCACAAAATTGAAATCTATAAGACCTGACGCATTTCGGACTAAACAGTCCTTGATCACAGGCACAATTCAAGACGAGGCAGCAGCATAATTGCAGACACATGATAGCCTATTACATAGTCCACCCTCAAGTGGGCATCCCGTGAGTATTGCAAGTGCATTCTGGTATAGATAGTTCTGTATAATTCATACAACCCCAGTGGGTCCGCCATCATTCTGTAATTCATTTGAATAAAGTTCATAACCCTCCAGTGGGCCAATTTGAGCTAACTATAACTTAAGCTCCCGCAATTCACTTCTTATGACCTCACATATTACATCACTCATGACATGGTCAGTGACATCACTCATGACATCTCAAATGACATCACTGGTGATATCCACAGAACCACTTACCCACCCACTTACACCCTATACAACATCTCATACACCCACTCCCACACAATCACTGACATACCCATTCACACACCCATACAAACACTCACACACCTACTCACTGATCCATACAGGCACTTACACATCAACTCACCCATACAGCCACTAACGCAATCACTAACTCACATACACAGCCACTTATGCATCTACTCACTGACCAATATATTCACTCACACATCTAGTCATACAGAGGTACAGACACTCTCCCACTCATACACCCATACAGCTATTCACACACTAAATCAGTCATCCATACAGCTACTCACACACCTACTCACTCACCCATAGTCACTCACACAGCCACTCACTCACCCAGTTACTTTCACACCCATTCACTTACTCATACATATACAAACACATGTACTCACTCACCTCTACAATCACTGAGGCAAGCACATACTTTCCCATACCTCTCTCGCACTCACTTACTCACCCATACAGCCACTCACCCACTCACCCACACACCCACTCACCCATACATACACTTATGTGCCTGCTCAGTCACCAATACAGATACTCAGTCACTCACCTACTCATCTAGTCTCTCACATACCCACTCACTCTTCTATATACCACTTACACACCAACTCACTCATCCATAGAGCCACTCACCTTAGTATATATGTTTAACACTCAGTACATTTTAGAAAACACTGATGATGATGTCACAGGTGATGTCATCAGTGATCTCAGTGACCATGTCATGAGTGATGCAATATGTGAGGTAATAAACAGTGCATTGTGGGGTGCACATTATAGTTAGCTCAGCTAACTATAACTGCTGAATTTCACTGGCTTTGTACGAGTGAGATGTCAGTCTAACTACAACGTTCCTGTAACCTTTGGTTTCTTTAAGTGAATATATATATGCATGCATACTTTAAAGAGTAGACACTACCAACACAGTAGTTATGGTTCACCTGAACTTACCAATGAAAATTCACTTTTTATTTGCTTGTAACTTTATCACGTTATGATGAGTCTGCAAGAAATTTGGCACATCGCTATACTAACCTGCCAGGTTTGGCATTCAAATCATTAAACAAGGGGGAAAAGTTAAAGGGGAGGGTCACAAAATATGCATTTCTCATTGTAGCTTTCATTTTTAAGGGGGGGTGATCATCCTGACGCAGTCTTGGCTTTACTTCTCGTAGTCATGTCGCATCCACGCCCTCAACAATTGTAATAAATAGCTTTTAGCACTGTGCTCATCTGCATGTATATCATATACACACAAAGCACATTATGACTTACTCCCCCACCATTTTTTGGTACACAGCCTTTTCAAATACACAATTGGTTAAGGTAAGCACTGAGCATGGGGAGGATATGAGTATCCCACGATCTCTTGTTTGTGTCTTTTAAGAACCTTATGTAACCTTTAACTAGTTTTTTCAGTGAATATTCAGTTTTTTGCTTAATTATTTACTGAATGAATCTGCCATGTACCCATTCTGCACCGCTCATGGTCTCTGACACTGCATAGCAGGTTTTTTGTTTAGGGTCTAACCTGTTCCAAGGCCCTGCGGCCAGCAAACTGAGTATTGTATTAGGAAACGTATCCAACCAAAGCTTCAATGGTTTTACCTATTTTAAAATAAATATAAATATTTTCAAGAAAATTGACAATTTCAGAACTCACAGTTTTTCTTAGAAATCCCAAATTTGGCAATATGCTGCTTGCTTCTGAATCAAATTGGTGGTTCTGTTCATAATTTTTTTTAAATTTTAGACTTAAATATTTGTTGTTATTTATCTAGTTGTTTTTTATCCCCATTTTATTTTTTTGCCTATTCACCTGTAGAACCCCCTGGGGTTAGATACCTTTCATAGTACTTCTTGGATACTGTGGAACTTTTGCATAGTGCTACAGTCACGTTTTTGACCAAAGTCAAGATATTTAGGATGGCAGCCGGTCACATCTTAAATATTCAAATGAGACTGACAGAAACTGCAATTTTTGGATATTGCAAATTTGACCACCAGTAATACGGGGGGGGTCAAAGGTCCTGGCGAATCAACATGAGACCCTTGCAAATCCAAACATGCCTTTTCAATAGAAAGTGCAGCTGAGCCATAACTGCACAGTGGCAACTACCACTGTCTAATAAACATATATATTCACTTAAACAACAAGGTTAAATTGAAGTCATGGTTAGCTCTGGCTTCTCACTTTAACAATAACAGTAAATGTACAGTTATGGTTATGAATTTTAATTTTTTTTAAACTCTTATCCATCCGGTATGGTTAGCTCCGCAATCATACTTTGCAGAATAGCAACGCAAACCATAACTTGAATACCAAATGTAATGCCAGGACCTGCAACAACCCCTAGGTGACTGGTTGAAACCCACTCAACCTACCCCTGCTCGGCATGCCTTTCTGGGGGCTGCACCCCCTTTCCTCAATCTATCACTAGATACTCTAGGAAAAGACACAGTGATAACAGCTGGACTGTCCAAGACCACAAGAGACGTACGCTGATTATTGGGTGGGTTTGCAATAGTTTGGTGTGTGCAGGAAGGGTTGATGAGGACTATTGGAAATGATTGGCCCCTAAGGGGCACAAAGCCTGAACCAGACACCATGGAGTTCCTCCCAGATCTGATGCAGAAGGGAGATGGATGGTGTCACACGCTCCAGGGCGCTATTAATGGAACACTCTTGACCAAGACTTTGGCAGGCAGTCAGTCAGAGAGTAGGAATCTGTAGAGATCAATGTCTGTGCTCTTTCTTGTATTCCTTCAGGGAAAGTGACACACTGAGCACTGGGGTGGTACTTCTCTTTAGTTTCCCATTGTGACTATAGGCCCGATTTAGATTCTGGCGGATGGGTTATTCCATTGCAACAGGGACGGATGTCAGGCCTGCCGAAATATAAATCCCATTATATCCTATGGGATTTACATTTCGGCGGACCGGATATTCATCACTGTTGTGATGGAGTAGCCCGTCCGCCGAGATCTAAATCAGGCCCCATGTCTCTGGCTCATGGACTCCCTAGCCAATCCACTCGCAACTGCCTCCTGCAGGGAGCTACAGCTTAGCTCCACATGAGGGGAGAGCAGCTGACAGGAATTTGATGGGCAAACATATAAGAACGGTTGTGGTATAGAGTGCTGCACACTGTAGAGTTACTAATCCAGACATGCTCTCTTCTAGGGACAACAGTTAAGAACACCCCAAAGGTAAAAATCACAAGACTTACAGGAGAATGAGCACTACCTATTGAAATGATTAATCAAAAGAACCTTATCTCTGAAGTGGCATTATTCTCAATGTCAGTAAGTCAATCAAAGTAACTCAACATCAGAAGAAACCCAAATAAAGCATCAAATTATCTTATATATTGTTCATAATCTTTCTTTAATAGTCGTTTAATTTATAAGACACAGTAAGACACAGCCAAAGCGTTTCATCCCACACCATAGGGACTTCTTCAAGGCAACAGTTACTTTGTGACACTAAACAGTAGTCTTTCTCTTATTGGAAAGGAAGTCCTTAGCGATCACTGTTGTATATCTATAAGAATTGTATTAGCAAATCTGTAGCTCTGAAAAAAGACTTCAAAAATGTTCCCAAGCCCTATTCAACTTGCGGATTGATGTTAGAGCGGCATCTGCAGGAGCCAATGGGTTCACACCTTTAGAGAAGGTAATCTTTAAGACTTTATTCAAATGGGACCGCCAAAGTCCCGACGTACTCAATAATGATGAGTAAATCAGGCCCTATGTCTCGGGCTCATTGACTCCCTGGCCAGTCCACTCGCAACTGCCTCCAGGACGGAGGTATAGCTTGGCTCCACGTGAGGGCTGAGCAGCTGACAGGAATGTGATGGGGCATGTGAGGTTGGGACCATATTTGAGGGTGCACACAAGATAAGCTTCCTTAGTACAGCCCTGCCAAGAACAGATGAAAATTGGTCCCCTAACTCATATCCAGTGAGGAAACAGTGCTCGTCTTCTCAGGGTAAGGGTTAGCAGCGCTAGGCCTAGCAGGAGATGCCTGCCTGAAACCAAAGTGCAATAACAGCTTCAGACCTCTGTGCCCAGATCAGATGATGGACTCAACCAGACATGATGACAGCTTCAGGAGAGGGATTCAGTTTGGTAACGCAGGTAGTGAGGTACTGAGGGGAAACATTCACTCTCTCCCAAGTTACTTGCAGCACTTGGTTAGGGCTAGTAACAATACTACACATGGACGGAGGTGAGCCCCCAGTCTTACTAACACAGAGGGTGGATGGTATCATACCCAGTTTTCTAACTACCGTACTCACCCTTACTTTGAATACACATAAGAAGAATTCAGAGGGATCTCACAAATCGATGGGAGAGTAAAGAATATAGATGTACAATGGCTGACTGTTCAACAAACAGGAGTCAAATATATTTTGTGGGGCAGATGCTGCAAAAGGCTGTTGGTAGAATGTGCATGATAACAGTTCAGAACACTGCAGCATAAGCTTTCTATTTATTCAAGAGCATTTTTATTGATCTTTTGCACGAGCACAATACACACTGCAAGTACAGTATTATGTAGCTACTCAGATAATCAATGTACAATGTCCGGATATGTCTACACATCACATATATTTGCGGAAACATCTGTAGGGGGCAGTATTTCATTCTTCACTTAACCATAACAAATGATATGGGTAACAGTTTGAACAGGCAGGACACGAACAGTTCTAGAAGCAAGATCCGTGCCTCCTATGCAGAGAGGTGTATGCATGGCGCATGGCGGACATCCAGCTCCTTAGATCTATTATTACCCACAGCAGGCAGAGTGTTTAGAGACTAACGTGCATGTATTCTATCTTAATCACAACAAAGATACACAAGGTCTGGGGGTATTATAACAACTCTCACTGGATCATTATTGTCTCTGTACCTATTGGTATGTTCCTATCTTTGGCCTGGGAACCCTCACCCACACTTGGGTTGCATGCTTCATTAATAGGGTTTCTCCTCACATCACTTCCAGAAAAGCTTGTGGTATGGACTACAACCTCCCCCGTGGAGAAAGGTGCTCTTCATCGTGTGGCCTGGATGGGTCTCTATACAAGTTAAGGTGTGGGCAGGTGGTGGAGAGCACAGGTATGAGACAATAAAGTAAAAGTACCTCATGGTGGACAAAAAGAGCAGCTTTATTCTGTGTCTACCCAGGGATAGGATTAAAACAAGATGGAAGGAAGACCTTCAACCCAATTGCTGAACAGGAGCCAATATGTTTCTGCCTAATTATAACCCTTTAAGGAAGATGTGAGGCATTCTTCTGGACCATATATTGTAGTTACTCTATTAAAAAATAAGCAGAGAGGGGCCCCACTTTTCCAAAGAGACAAGGCCCCATGCTTAACTATTAAGTCAGAGAAAACTCCCTTTGGGTTTGTACGCCAGATCTCACACATACGTCATACTTCTACCACAATTAGATTCATTACTTTGTATAACCCCCCCCCCGGTAATATTAAGGTTCAGACACCACATTTCTTTAATACTTTATTTGTAAACCAGAGTCACTGCCATACACAGGTCACTGGGATCTTTGTAACATTCTTACTTCCAATTAAGCCAATTGGACAAAAGGCATGCCACTACCCCCTTTGTGTGACCCCCCTCCGCGAAGGCGTTGCTTTCCAATCCAAGGTGAAGTAAACTTTACACACAAATTCCCCATCACACCACATCTCCTGGAGACAAATCACATCAGTCTTTAGCGAGCACAACTAGTGGAATTTCTCCCTACCATTATTTATTCCCGCTGCATTCCAGGAGATAACCTTCATCTCATTGCTAATTGTGAGGTCGCTGCAGATGGCTACTCTGGGAAGCACTAGTTAGTGGACTAGGTAACCAATTCCAACTAAGAAGCTCATCCTCATATGTAACTTGGGCAGAGGAAAATGTAGATTGCCCAGTAGATACCTGTCTTCCATATTTTACTAGATAAACTTTTAGCCCATATAATCAACCAGAGACCCTCTGCTAGGCGACAAAGGCTGAGAGGGGGGCTGCCATCGCCTACATCATCATTCCAATGAGAAGTCATACCAACATTCTGCCTCCCAATCCCTTCCAATATTGGGAGGACATCAATGCCTCTACATTGCAACATTCAGAATCCTTTAGTATCATATTTGCAGTGAATTTGGAATAGGTCACCCTTGATTTAGAACCGGACCCTGAGTGCAGTAGGGAAACCAAACTTAAATCACTGCTTTGAATTAGCTTCAGAGACTTGATGTCTGAGAGGTATTTGAGCAAAGAGGACCTATTTAAAGTTAAATCTACATCAAAGAGGGGTATAAAATCCAATATGCAAGTGTCCACGTTACACCATATAGAACTTTTTTCTTCTGGTTTAAGTGACTCCAAAAGACCATCTTTGAGCCTTAGTCCATAAAAGGTGCAGCCATTGGATTCAGAGAGATCTGTATACAAGGAGGTTGAACCGAGAAGGCCTCTGCTGTTATCGCTACTGTCATCTTCTTCGACTCACTACAGGATCCATAGACCGGATTCACTCCTTGTGGGACTGATTGAGGAATTAGAGTCGGGCCCACTGCGCTTTGTTGGACATCTACTACCTCTAAATATCCTCCGACCTTTCTTCGGAAATCTACGGTGAGATCTTTTCTTCCTTCTCTGGCTTGTCTACCTGTCCACAGACTTCGCCTGAGATATACATGGTTCACCAACACTTACCTCCTGCCTAAAGCTAGATTTGAAGATTGGAAACAGTTCCTGTTTGACACCCTGAAATTTCCAACTGGGCTCTTCGCGTTTGAGATGGTATAAAAAATGTATCTTAAGGAGTCAATTGGGCTTTCGGAGTGGAGAGCTTTTTTATGGACCTCTTTGCATTGTGGCTTTCCTGCCTGGGAACCTAAATTGATTTCGCGACATACATCTTTATGGTCAACCTTTCTAGCAGACATCGAAACTCCTTCCAGTTCAAATGGCTCTCCAGGGCCGGAACACTTGTCCTTCTTGCTATTGATCAGTTCCTCATGTATGGCCGTCACAGTATTGAAAATTCAATCAGATCCTCCTACTAATTTTTCTAACAACTTTAAAATTGAAGATAAAAGCCTTTCCAAGCACAATAAGGAAGCACAAGCCTTTACCTCTTGATCTGGAGAATGACCTGGCTGTATGCCACTTACATCCAAATCTGGTGTCATGGACAGGTGAGATAAGAGAGAAGGATGGTTTGAAAGAGTGCTACTAAAACATTGCAGCCCCGTAGGTGCAATCGAAGGGGGAGTCACCACAAACTGCACTTTATCATCCTTGTTTTGTAGACCGTATATCCTACATAAGTCTATATCCAAGTCTGGCAGTGCGAAGTCCTCATCCCAGGACTTTGCTGCTATTCATTGAAGAAAATCCTACGGGGGAATTATGGGAAGGATGTTCACCTCCCCAGAAATTGGTAATTGAGTCTCCGATATGGGATAAGAAGAGGAGGGAATTCTAGTGGGCGGAATGGAGATACCCTTATGTGGCCCTTGATCATCCTTTTTTGGGGGACCACATAAGGCTTTGAGCTTGTCATAGCCTCCTCAGGCTGGAATAAAGTTAGCCTATCCCCTTTGGTGCATAGCCCACCTGAACATTCTGGCTGCACAATTCCATTTGACACCCCATAAGACTCCGAGTTTGTTTCCAAATCCTCTCGAGAGGACTTACCTCTTTCCCACAGGATAAAAATTTGACTCTTTTCCTTCAGCATTGTGGAAGAGGGGCCTCTATTCCGGAGTGGATTAAATTTAGTTTTTGCACAGATCCTTTCCTGGAGCAGACGGCCAGATCTTAACTTTTTTGCCGTCACTGTTCTCCTCAGGGACTTTAAAGGCCTATGGTTCCAGGCTCTCTCTTACAATCGATTTCCAAGAAAATCTATGAACAAGCCCAGATGTCCAGCTACTGATGTTCAAGGAGCCCAGGAGGGCCATGGGTCCTTATCAGTCTGCTATTCCTCCCACTAAGACTTTAGTCTAACCAGAACTAGCCTTTTCTCCAGACTATGCCCAGTTTTAGGCTGCAATCTTAAAAGGCCCAGGGCTTATTGTAGGCGCTAGAGGGGTTTAACAGACCTGGATGTACCTCTCTACTATACCGACAAAATGTTCCAATCTACACAAAGGGCACACCAGCCCCTCGGCGTGGAGCAAGCTGCACCGGCCTAGTGCCGGCCGCTTCTGTACCACTGACAGGGGGACGGAAGCCTAAGGCCTGCACTCTATGTGAGGTAAAATCCAAATTAGTCCTTAAATTCCAATTCATTTTACCCGTGGGCTAGCGAGGTTGAAGGATGGGCCATGATCCGCTCCACTTTGCCTTAAAGCCCCCACTCCATTCAGCCCACTCCACTGCTACCACGTGGGAGGGGAGGCAGCAGGACTGGGCAATCCACAGGGGTAGGAACCACTAAAAGCCCCCAGAGAAAGCCCCCAGTGAGGTTGGCAGGCAAGGGGTGTAGCCCAGGGGTATAACTATCTGTTTGGTACTGGAGGACTACACCTTCATCACCCAAGAACAGAAGCAGTTTCCATTTCACCCAAAAGACGGCACATCACCCAGGAGAGAATGTAATACAACCAGGTTGCCATTACTTCAATGAGCATGTCTTGAACATTGCCTCATCTGCTGTTAATGACTTTGTCCTATTTTCAGTTTTGTTTCCAAAGGAGTGGAGATGGTTTTTGTTTTATTTCTCCCCTTAGATTTTGCGGTGTTATATGTCTAAATGCGCATCACTGATTTTTCTGATATAAGTTGAATTTCAACTGATGAGTTAAATGCCTCACTTAGCTTCAGAATTACAGAGATCCTTTTATTTACAATTAAAAAAAATTAGCAGTAGCTCTTTGGCGGATCTCAATGTTCTTGCCCATTTCAGTGATCCTGCTGCTCACTGTTTGAAGGATGCTTGTTTCGGGTACAGGGAAGCCCTGGCTTGGCAGTTCGTGCTGGCCTGTTCCCATGAGGCACAGGGTCAAGACTGATTTGCATATGGCTGGGTCTGAACTGAGATGGGGAAGTGAGCTAAAGAACGATGATGGATTCAATCCAGATCTATGACTGGGAGTGAGTGTCTGAAAAGTTTCAGTGCTCCGTCCATCATCACCTTGTGTTTTCTCACTGTTTGATTACCTGGAGTTGCACATAGGGTTTCAATTTTTATCAATGGTATTTTTAACATGATATAATTTCTGTTGCTCAATTAACTAGGTGAGAGTCTGGAATGAGTGCCTTATTTGTCATATTTTATGGTGGGTTAGATTACATTCGTGCTGATCTCTTTGATAAGCCACAATTTGCCTTCTTAATGTTCTGGACAATAAAATGGAGATTATCACCTCGTCTTCAACACAGTTTCTCACCTGTATGTGTTCTCTTGTGCCTAATAAGACTTCCTGTGTCACAGAAGGTAGTGCCACATTCAGAGCACTGATAAGGTTTCTCACCAGTATGTATTCTCTGGTGAATAGTAAGAGTGCCTTTTATATTAAATCTTTCCCCACATTCAGTGCACTGATAAGGTTTCTCACCAGTATGTATTCTCTGGTGAATAGTAAGAGTGCCTTTTATATTAAACCTTTTCCCACATTCAGTGCACTGATAAGGTTTCTCATCAGTATGTATTCTCTGATGAATAGTAAGAGTGCCTTTTGCATTAAGCCTTTTACCACATTCAGTGCACTGATGAGGTTTCTCACCAGTATGTATTTTCTGGTGAATAGTAAGAGTGCCTTTTGTATTAAACCTTTTCCCACATTCAGTGCACTGATAAGGTTTCTCACCAGTATGTATTCTCTGGTGAATAGTAAGAGTGCCTTTTGTATTAAACCTTTTACCACATTCAGTGCACTGATAAGGTTTCTCACCAGTATGTATTCTCTGGTGAATAGTAAGAGTGCCTTTTATATTAAACCTTTTCCCACATTCAGTGCACTGATAAGGTTTCTCATCAGTATGTATTCTCTGATGAATAGCAAGAGTGCCTTTTGCATTAAACCTTTTACCACATTCAGTGCACTGATAAGGTTTCTCACCAGTATGTATTCTCTGGTGAATAGTAAGAGTGCCTTTTATATTAAACCTTTTACCACATTCAGTGCACTGATAAGGTTTCTCACCTGTATGTTTTCTCTGGTGCTTAATAAGACTTCCTGTGTCACAGAAGGTAGTGCCACATTCAGTGCACTGATAAGGTTTCTCACCAGTATGTATTCTCTGGTGAATAGTAAGACATGCTTTCTCACTAAACTTTTTCCCACATTCATTGCATTGATGCTGTTTCACTCCTGTGTGCACCCTCTGGTGAGTTGTAAGATTTCGTTTCACACTGAACTTTTTCCCACATTCGGTGCACTGATAAGGAGTCTCTCCAGTATGAGTTCTAAGGTGATTAGCAAGAACATACAAATGATTGAAGTGTGTTCCACATTCAGTGCATTTATAAGGTTTCTCGCCTCTATGTTTTCTCTGGTGCTTAGAAAGACTTCTTTTGTCACAGAAACTAGCCCCACAATCAGTGCACTGATAAGGTCTCTCACCTGTATGTAGTCTCTGGTGAATAGTAAGAGTTTCTTTTATATTAAACCTTTTACCACATTCAGTGCACTGATAAGGTTTCTCACCTGTGTGTATTCTCTGGTGAATAGTAAAATGTGCTTTCACACGGAACCTTTTCCCACATTCAGTGCACTGATAAGGTTTCTCACCTGTGTGTATTCTCTGGTGAAGAGTAAGACATGCTTTCACACTGAACCTTTTCCCACATTCAGTGCAGTGAAAAGGTTTTTCCCCTGTATGTGTTCTCTGGTGATTAATAAGACACCCTTTATCACTAAAACGAACCCCACATTCAGTGCACTGATGAGGTTTCACTCCTGTATGTACTCTCTGGTGACTAGTAAGACTCGCTTTCACACTGAAGCTTTTCCCACATTCAGTGCATTGATGAGGTTTCACTCCTGTGTGAACCCTTTGATGAGTAGTAAGATTTGTTTGACTACTGAATCCTTTTCCACATTTGTTGCATTGGTAAGGTTTCTCCCCTGTATGGGTTCTATGGTGAACAGTAAGGTTTTGCATGCATCTGAAGCCTGCCCCGCATTCAGTGCATTTGTGTGGTTTTTCACCTATATGTCTTTTCTGATGCCGATTAAGTTTACTTTTGGTACTAAAGGCAGCAGCACACTCAGTGCACTGATACAGTTTTGCTTCTGTGTGCATTCTCTGATGAATAATAAGATGTGCCTTATGAATAAAACTTTTCCTACATTCTGAGCACTGATAAGGATTATCCACTGTGTGTGTCTGATGATGTATAATAAGATTTCCTTTCTTACTGAAGCGTTTACCACATTCAATGCACTGATAGGGTTTATCACCTGTCTGTGCTCGCTAGTGAATTGTAAGATTATTCTGCTTGCTTAACCCCTTTCTCACATTCGAAGCGCTGATAAATTATCTCGCCCAAGTGTGATCTCTGGTGACGAGTAAGACTTTTTACTTTGAACCTTTTCCCATATTCTAAACATAGATAAGGTTTCTTACCAGTTTGTACTCTCTGACGGATAGGTTTCTTATCTGTATCAGTTCCTTAGTAGATGGTGGGTGATTGCATGCTATACCACAATCAGTACCTTAATAAGGTTTCCCACCTGTAAGTCTTCTATTACGATTTGTAGGATTTTCTTTCTCTTGCAAGATACTGGCACACTGATTAGAGTTTTCTCTTGAGAGTGCTCTCTGGTGAATGGTCCGACATTCAGATGAACGCCCCTCGCCTAATCTGTGCATTGATAATGTTCTTGTCTATACATGCTCTCTTTCTCACTGAAGCTAGCTCATGTTTTGCACCTGTACATTTTACTATTTGAAAGAAGCATTTCCCACATTCAGTGCACTGATAAAGTTTCTTTTCAGTTCGGAATGTGTTCTCAGGTGTTTAGTATCAAGGCCTTCCTTGATGACGCTCTTCTTACAGTTGAAGCATTGATAGGATAGTCAGTGTGAGTTCACAGATGCCTGTTACACATTCACTTTCTGTGAAGCTATTTTCACATTCAGTGAATTGATAAAGTTTCGCTGGTTTTCTTATTTTTGACAGAAAGCCTTTCTGTCCGAGTTGAGCTTTTCAAAGTTTTTCTTTAAATTAAGCTTGTCTTAGATTTGTTATACGTTTGTGAGATCGCTGAGAATAACAATATTTTCTATTTGATCCATGCTTTAACAATTTTCTCTGGTTCTCCTTTTTGGTTCTGTTATGTAAGATGCTGTACTCTATTGATTACGTGTCACAGAGAATTGATAATGTCCCATGTTCCATTAATTAATCTGTCGGCAGTGCTAGCCAATTAACAAATTTAGCAGCATTTCAGTTGTTGTGTTCCACGTATTGATTACCTATTGAAACAAACAGAAAGTAACATTATTAGCTTTTGTTATGTTCCCACAGCAAAATATACAAGCTATTTCTCAGTGATTTTGCAGAGAGAGTCATCTTTTCCATGTTCTAGCTAGTATGGCAGGAACAGAAAGGCTGAAAAGATAAGAGTACGGATTGAATGGATAAGGGAGCAATAAGTAACCAAAGACACAAGAACAGGAAGTCTAAATAGATAACGGTAAGGATTTGATCAATAAGGGACCAATGGGAAACCATCTTCCTGTATAAATCAAATACAGCAATTGGACCTGTTTTAAAAAATAAAAAAAAAAGGAATGAAGGTTTGTGTTCCTGTTGGACCCCGACTTCAACGAGGTGCACTCTAATTAGACAAAAATGATATCCAAATAGGTGACTTTTAACACAGTATTAAACTAAACTTGCTTGTATGTGCTTTTAGAAACACAGGGCAATGTACTGGCAGCCTGCACGACCTATTGTCGATTCGTAAACCAGAAGATCTAATAAGCTGTGTGAAAAGGGTCAAATAGACAGGTGAGATTTTTAGTGATGAGATATAAATAGGAAGATTTATGGCAGTTTTACAGTAGAGAGTACATTAAAAACTGCTTTTATGTAATATAAGTTGTTATAAAATTTATTTTTACGTAGTGCAGGTAATTGAAAATGCCGCTTTAAGGAGCAATTTAATGACTGCTTAGATCTGCATTATCATAGCGGTGGTCTTGCTCAGGGCAGGAATGCAAAAGTAGACTTGCTCAAGCTTGTTTACCTACGTGAAGTCACAGCTATGTGTTTTAAAATATCAAAGGGCCTGATTTAGATCTTGGCGGATGGGATACTCCATCATAACGGTGGCAGATATTCGGTTCGCTGAGATATAAATCCCAATATATCCTATGGTATTTATATTTCGGCGGATGGGATATCAGCCACAGTTATATTGGAGTCACCTGTCTGCCAAGATCTAAATCAAACCCAAAGTCTTAAATACTAGGTAAGACCATGAGTGACATATATAGATTAATAATAACATTTTATTGTCATTATAAAAGAATGAGAAAAAGCCTTTTATTCCTACAGTTTTTTTTATCTCATTGGGAAAGCTCTACCCATGGTGCTGCATTGCTCTTGCGCTTGTCTTCCCCTGGCTTCTTACCCTGTCACTTGGTCAGGATAGGCATTGGAAGGAACACCGCCATTTACATGCTCATGTTTCTTAAGTTGTCCTCTCTTTTACACATGATAACTTTTGACATACACTTGCATGCGTGACAATGCAGGATAGCATTTTCTAAATCAGCGTTACTTACATTTTCACTTCATAGGCACAGAATCACGAGAACTTGAACATTTGGTACAAGGGCTAAAGTTCACTGCGCAAATGTCATTATTGTTATTGTCCAGTAAGTGACGACGCTATCCAACTAGAATTAACAATTGTGGCCTGACAGTTGTTGCGGCCTGGCCACATGTGTGCTTCTTATTATATATACAGAACCACTTCCTAGTTTAAGGGAGAGGAGCACTCAGCTGACACTGTGAGGTCACTTCATGCCGGAAATACAGCTCAGCTGATTCCTGTTTACCAACATGAGGAATGTCCAGCTCTACACCAAGCCAGACAGCCTGAAGAAACTTACCAGCAGGTAATGGGGAGTCAGACCACCCGGCAGGAATTTGGCAGATCACCCACCCTAGGCAAGTCTAGGTTAGGGAGTGCTAGGTATGAGTACACTATACAGTTTTTATATGCCAGTATATATTCACTGCCCTAGCACAATGGTGGAATTAGTCATCTTTTTCACTACTCTTGTAATGCTAACCATGCTAATCTGTTTCATTCTATTGATTATCTCAGTACACAATAAATATTGCTGAGGATTTCTTGTGTACTTCTTTGGGTATGCATTAGAGTCCAAACGAAGGGTTCTAGATCTGTTATCATGGTTTCCTTGCAGGATGAGGGTTTTGATGTCCTGAGGTTGCGCACACATTTGTTACCCTGTAAAGGTTAGGGGTGCAGATAGTGCACTCAGAGCTAGCAGGCCAACATATCCTGAGGCTGTGCACAGAATAAGCATGACACAATCCTGATGTTTATGTTGTCCAACAAACGCACAGTTTTACCGGAGAGGTAGAAGCCGTATGACATGGCGCTAAAAAATGTTCTAGGTTGGGCTCTTATTTAATGGATTGCCTGGGTAGTTTTCTTTTGTATACCTAAAGATCCCATGCACATATTAACAGGAGACGTACTTGGTGTTCGGAAAAATATCCTCTTAAGCTGAGTAGGTTAACCCATTGTATTTGCTGTAGGTTGTTCAAGCTTGAACCTTTTCAAAGGATCACCCCATAGTGATAACCTCTCTGAACTACAACACATTCTTATGGCTAAACCGGCAGCATCAAACATACCTGAGAACTGCAGACATGTAGTTACTCAGAAGCTGCTAGAACATGATCTCGCACTTGCGTGTGGGGATGTTACCTTCGTGGTTGAGGTACACAAAGCATTTAGGACAAAGATATTCTATTCGTGGATTATATTCCCAGCAGCAAACAACCACACACGTTTGTTTCACACTTACACTGCAAATGATGTTTCCAAATAACTATACAGCTTATGAAGTTTTAGAAATACCATTAACATTCCACGAACATTATAACAGGTTTGAAGGCACCCTACCACCATAAAGGAACTTAGACTAAGGGGCCGATTCCGATTCAGGCCGGAAATCACTCTGACTGAGCCGGACCCGGAGAGATTTCCGACCGAATCGGACTCTAGCAGCCCGACCGAACGAGTACGATGCGTACGCATGCAATCGGACTCGATTCGGTCGGACTCCCATTGAAGTCAATGGGAGCCGGTTGTCACAACGCGTACGCGAGCTCCCATTGACTCAATGGGTGCGAAGGCGAACAAGGGCGCCCCCTACAGCGGGTGCGCGTCGATGCGACTCGCGCCATACATGCACAGGTAGGGGGGACCCATGGGTCCCCCCTGTGTGCGACTCGCACGGCTACGCGTACAGGGGGGTCCGACACGGACCCCCAAAGTCTGGCTCCGACTGCCCTTTGGAGCCGGACGGCGTGAGTCGGTCGGACTGCTCGCGGCGCGCATCGTACTTGCCCGGCCGGGGAACGTCTCTATTGCGCGGTGCGAGTCGTGTCCGTGCGAGTCGGTCGGAGCGGTTCGGACCCGCGAACGAGTCGGTCGGCGATTCCGCATGCGCTCGCATCGTACTCGCCCGCCCGGATGCACGTTCGAATCGGTCGGGAAAGAGGGCTCATAATCGGATCCGGTTAAGCCGAATCCGATTCGGTGCCCTACCGGCCGAGATCGGAATCGGCCCCTAAGTCAGCTTAGTAATGAGGGAGCAACATGGCCAGTCTTAGCCGGTTACATACTGTATCCAAACATAGCTAATATGACAGCACCACAATTATGTAGACTATATAATAGTCTAGTCAGACTATATAGGAGTCTGACAGTTCGTTATGCTAACAATGACAGTAAATACTGCAAGGGCTGCTCAAGCTGCACAACCACAATTGGCTACACCGGACATAATGATCAATGCAGTCATGGCTAAAGTTCCTGTCAGATGGGAGGGAATTCAGTTCTAATTTGCACAAAAAACAAGTCAGCTTGAAGCCACGTTTTCCTATACGGGAATCCAGGAAAAACATGTAGAGCTAATTCACATAGAAAGTTACAACTCGTAACTTTCTGACTGAGGAGTCCCCACAGTCAGGGCAGAGCATCCGTGTGGTGCAAACACCATACGGAGTCTCTGCCCCAAGTGCGGAGGCTTTGCCCCAAGTGCGGAGGCTCCGCCCGACTGCTTGGACTCTGCAGTCAGAAAGTTAAGAGTTGTACATTTCTTTGTGAATTAGGCCAAGAATTCTTGATATATGCTTGCCAATGGGGATGGCTCCACCTGTGGAGATCTGCGCCACTTGGGGCACAGTCTTTGTGGTGGCATATACCAGAACTCATGGTACTCCCTCATTAGCTGTTTTGCCTGAGGTGCTTAAACTAATTTCGAATGAGTACGGGGCAGCCCCTTCCCTAGATCAGGGGGTAAAAGTAATGGGCAATTTTGCCACAGTGTCCGCCATTATGTTAAATGCTATTAAAGTGGAAGTATCACCGTTGGCGGTATTAACTTAACTCTGAGAGAACAGGAGCGAGGGTTACCTAAAATTATTGAAGAAACCTATGCATCCATTGGCAGAGATAATTTGGGAGTCAGACCTACAAAACCTCAAATTAAAAGCAATTCTGAAAAGGATAACTCAAAGCAAGCACCCGACTCTTCTTTGAAAAAGAAGTGGGATAATAGGAAACATAAAGACAAGACTAAATCACGGGGTGGATCTCTTCAACAGGAGGCCACTGAAAAGCACTATCATTAGCATAACCGTGATAGTATTACAACACCTGACAAGTATCAGAATACTGATACATGTTCATCTTGTTCCTTTCAGGAGTCATCTGAAAAATGCTCGGAGAGAGGTGGGCGGTCAGGGCGCAGATCAGACTAGTATGTTAAACTAAAGTAGATCATAAAAAAGGAAGAGAAACCTAAAAAGTCAAAACCTCAATTCAAAAAGAAGAAGGTAGCAGGACTCATAGTTAAACATGCCACGGATATTGAGTACACTGCTTCTGAGTGGGGAGTGGGCTCTGGCCATGCTGGACAGCACAGCAGAAGTAACGTTTCTCCTGAACCTGATGGATTGTCTGGTGGCAGTAGCGTTGAGTGACTATATCCAGGTGGAAACACTGGATACTAGGGTGAGCGTCCTACATCGTTTGTACGAGATGCAACTCCAATTGGAGGGGGAGCGTACCAAGATACATTAATGTTCTCTTTTGGGAGAACTTGTCATTCGGCTACGATATTCTCTTAGCTGGAAAGGATTGGCCACCTGAATTTGTGATGGATTGCCCAGAAGGAGAAACAGTAATTTTACCTGATTTTCCGACCTCATTCCAGGAACAGCTATACATTAATAGGCCAAGGAGTGGGAATTAGTGCTGGCTCCTGCGTTATACCGCAACCATGTGGGGTGGGATGACGGTTCCCCTTATCACATAATACTAGTGAGGTTGCCCCCACAACCTCAAAGATAATACCTCATTAACAGTGAGGCTAAAAACAAGTGGGAGAGATTCTCACTCAACTTGAATAACAAGGTGTAATAGAAAGTTGCACCTCTCCTACAAATATTCCCTTGTTTCCAGTTATTAAACCAGACCATTCATATCGTTTAGTATTAGTTTACAGAGCTACATGTATTTAGCGCGCTCGTTCTAAGAAACAGTTCTGTTGTTTGCCCAAGGGTAAAAGAATAGCCCCGGGCTGTTCTCAGCACGGGTCACAGAACTTCTACAAGAATTTGACGACCAGGCTTTGTCCTATGTTGATGGCATTTATTTGATGGACGATGACCTTTCTACACACTTGACAAGAGTAGATTGCATAATTATGGGATTTTGCTCACATGGGCTACAAATTCAACTTTAAAAAATCAGAATTCCCACCTCAATGTCCTGTTTCTGGGAAATGAGCTGTCAAGTGAAGGCAAAAGTCTTGCAACACACTTCTTAGAGGAGTGTGCAGTTTTACAACCACCAAACACATTGAAGAAACTTTCATCCATATTGGGATTCCTACATTTTGGCAGAATTTAAATTCCAGATTACGCAGAACAGGTTAAACCATTCTATGACTTGACTTGTCCAGACTTTTCAAGCACACATTGGACAACTGAACACATACAGATTTCACATTCAGTACAAGCTGACATGCTAGCTTCAAAGCACTTACACACATGTGTAAACTCCACAAACCTGGTGATCCGTATCATTGTGGGTGCATCAGGATATATCTACATTACATTCAAAGAGGGAGACACTATACCACTTACATATAAATCGCATGTATACACCGATGCTGAGATGTGTTTTGCACAGACAGAAAAGATTCTGAGGGTGGTACAGACTTGTGTGGTGAGAGAGAGAGATAGCATTGGCTCAGGGCAAATGAATAATTGTTGTGGCTCTGGTGCAGGCCTTAGAGGCCTTCACAAAAGCCAGTGTTTCCAATGCTACAGCAATACATCCAAAATGTATACAGTGGGCCAACTCTCTCACCGCAACAGATGTAGACTACGTATTTGACTCTACACTACAAACACAAGCATACCTGCACTAAGAAAATGAATATCTTCTGCCTAATTAAGTCATGCCTCTTGATCAGTATCTATACTGATGGTCTGCACAGCCTGCCATAGGGACAAAACAGCAATAATCAGCAGCATGCACCGCTGTTAAGGATAGAATGCAGGATGGTGAATTCCAACCTAAAAAGACCTACATGCAGTCACTAGGTGATTGCAGGGCACAGCTGGCAGAATTAAGAGCTCTGATTCTGGCGCTTGAGAATGCGGATTCCGGATTCTCCACACCCATAGTGTGTGATTCATATTATTGTTTCTAGTCTATTAATGAGTATTTAAACTACTGGAGCCAGAATGGATTCAGAGATTCTAAAGGGTATACCATAAAGCATAAAACGTTTTTGGAACAAGACGCGAAGCTGACTGAATGCTTGCCAAAGACTCATGTGATTCACACCATGAGTCACCAACATGGAGGAATACACATTGCAGGGAATTCCATGGCTGATTCAGCCGAAAAAGCAACAGTGCAAACTGCTGCTGTAGTTGTGATTACTCATTCCAGTACTAGGATAGAGATATTATGATGCTGTCAAAACTGCACATGACGACACCCACTTGCTGAAGGGCTTTCCAGCAAAGTACTCCTACCAGTTAAGTGTGCATAACATATCATTTGCTCGTATACACAAAGTGGCGGATAGAGTAATATCAAATTCAGATCGTAGGTTAGGTTTAATCCTAGCAGCACATGAGGGTCTAGCATCTGCACACACAGGGGTGGCAGTTACAATTTCACTATTGCAGCAACGCTATTGGTAGCCAGGTCTTTATCAACAGACTAGGGACTTTGCCCGTAAACGCGACATTTGCCACAGACGAAGGGTTCCACCGTAGCCCGCCCACCACAGACACCTCTGTTGTTCTCAAACAAGCCATTAGCTTGTGTTTATTTGGATCACTGCAGCCCCTTACAATCAGATGGGACTTACAAATGCATCTTTTTTATGTTTAATAAGCTTTATTAAATAGATAACAATTACATTAGAATAGGCCATGAAAAAACAAAATATCCATAGTATACTAGAAATATAAACAGGCGATAAAGCAGAGTAGAAAGCTGTTTACAATTTAGTAATAATGAAGGAAAAGGGGGGGAGGGAAGAAAGGAAAAGAGGAGATATATGATACGACTTAATAATTAAAGATCATGAGAGCAAGTTATAGACTTATTAGACCTAATCAACTTATTAAACATAGTATTACGTATTAAACTTATCCAAGAGGCAGGTATTTCTACAAAACATAAGAAATGCAATAAATAAACAAGGGAAAAAATTAGTGTAGGGGAGAGAAACAATGACCAAATGATCTATGGAGGCTAAAGATTCTCAGAGCGATTACATGATACATGAATTGAAGTCTTAGTTAAATAATTGGTTAATGATAACCAAAATAAATCCCTATTTACATATGGTTTAACAGAAGAAGCAAATGCAATATCTAATCTATGGTAATGACAAACGTTGTTCCACCAGGCCTTCACTGAAAGTTTAGTTGAACATTTCCAATTAAGTGAGATCTGTTGGAAGGCTAAGGCCAACATCAAATCAAATAAACCCTTCTCATGTAAAGACAACCCCAATGAGTCTGACAAAATACCTAAAAAAAGATTAATGTTCGAAATAGAAATGTGTAGGTTAAAAATAATTGAGAGATGTTTCCAAACATCCTTTCAAAAGGAAGCAACAGCGGGGCAAAAGAAAAGAAGGTGCATCAGATCAGCCGAAGGAGATTGACAGGACCAGCAAGCCTCGTCAGTAGAGTGTGTAAACTTAGCTATAGATGAGGGCGTATAGTATAATCTGTGATAAAGAAAGAACATGGACTGAGTAGTGGATGCAGATCTAGAGGTCTTCAAAGACCTACCCCAGAGTTTGTTCCAAAAATCTATGCTCCAGACACAGCCCAAATCTGCTTCCCAAGCAGCCTCTATTTTGGATTTAGACCGATGAGGATCACGGGAAAGAAGGAGTTTATATATCAAGGAGGCTTTGGGAGATGTAGTTAATATTTTGCGTATAGGATCTGCTATGGGAATGAGTTCAGTAGAGGGTAGAGAATAAAAAACATCTAGGATTATTGCCATAAGAGTAGAAGATTTGTGCCAGAACGAACGAGGGCATTTAAAGGAATCTTGAAATTGAGGGCAGGAGCATGGAGATAAACCATCAAACATATCTTGAACCCATATAATTCCCTTAAGTTTCCAGGATTTCAAAAAAGAGGTCTGTTGTTGATGGTAATGAGACGATTGTACCAAAGAGGAGAATGAAGAAAAGTAGTCCTAGAGAAGGTCTCCAATCGATAATGAGGTTTTAATAATGAACAACTGTTTAAATAACGGAAGAGAGGTAATATTGACCTTTGTTGAGAAAGCAAGGACTTCCTTAAAAGAAAAGGGTGCAAGTAAAGAACGTTCAATTGAGACCCATAAAGGTGTAAAGGGGGAGACTTCGGAAAGGAGCCATTCAGAAGCAAATCGCAGACAAAAGGCCTATGAGACAGTCAAAAATCAGCAAAATTCACTCCTCCCATAGATTTAGGTTTGCGAAGATATGCCAAAGAAAGGCTAGATTTTTTATTGTTCCATAAAAATTTAGAGAGGAGGGAGTCAATTTTTTTAAAATAAATATTTGGGATGTGAATGGGAACCATAGAAAGAATATATAATAAAATAGAAGTAATCATCATTTTAATAGAATCAAGCCGTCCCCACCAAGAAAGAAAGAGAGGGTTCCAGGAAGAGAGAAGTTTAGAGATACGATCTAGTACTTCCTTCATATTAATCTTAACTGAATCTAATATGGAGTTGTTAAACCAAATGCCCAGGTATTTGATTTTAGAGCTGTTCCAACGGAAACCAGTGGCATCAAAGTGCTGCTTAAAACAGAATTTGGTGATGGGAAGAATTTCTGTCTTGTCAGAGTTTATTTTATAACCTGAAACAAGAGAGAAATCTGAAATTTCCTGCAAAAGAGGAGAGATAGAGGTTTTGTGATGAGATATAAAGAGTAAGATATCATCCGCATACGCAGATAATTTCAAATGTTGATCACCATATGTAAAACCAGAAATGGACGAGTTATGGCGGATATGTGATAAAAAGGGTTCAAGTGATAAAATAAAAAGGAGGGGCGAGAGAGGACAACCTTGATGTACCCCGCGGTGTAAGTTGAAAGATTGAGAAACAAGACCATTAACTACTACAGAAGCTTTAGGAGCGGACTATAACAAATATATCAAAGAAATGAATTTAGGACCAAAACCGTGCCAATGGAGGGCTTTAAATAGAAAGGACCAATTAACTCTGTCAAAAGCCTTCTCTGCATCGATAGAGACAGCGGCAAGAGGGTATGAAAGAGATGAGGCCTTATTTAAAACATTAAAAAATAAACAAGAGTTGTCAGATGTTAATCTACCTTTAACGAAACCACATTGCTCTAAACCAATTAGTTTCGGTAAAAGAGGCTCAAGACGTAGCGCATGCAGTTTGGCAAAGATTTTGTAATCTACGTTTACCAGAGAAATAGGACGATAGTTTTTACATTGTTTGGGATCACGTCCATCTTTATGGATTAAACAGATTGTAGCATCTAAGAAAGTACCCTGTGCTTTACCATTAGTGTGAAAAAACAGAAAAAGTTGTAAAAGTTTTGGAAAAAGAAGTTAAGAAAAATGTAGAAAAAATTCTACCGTAAAGCCATTAGGACCTGGTGTTTTATTTTTCTTAACGAGATTTAAGGATTGAGATAGCTGAAGTCAAGGTCTACATGAGAAGAAGGTGAGATTTGATTAAGATATGAGTCAATCGAAGGGGAAGTGGAGAGAATTCTGGGGTATATAAAGTTTTGTAAAATTCCACAAATTCATTTAAAATGTCTTGGTCTTTGAAAAGGGATTTCCCATCCGACGAATGAATAGAGTATCAAAATGCGTTCTTACCGAGATTTAAGATAGTTTGCCAGGAGTTTGCCAGCTTTATTACGACCGCCGTAATACCGAGCACTCGTTCGGAGAAGAACTGAAGAGGCATTATCAGTAGTTGTTTTATTAAAATCTAGTTTGGCACAAACAAGCTCCTGTAAGGAATGCTCAGATGAGGATGTATAGAAATGATGCTCTAGACGTTTAATATTAGCTAACAAAATTTTTTGCTAAGTAAATGTTTCTTTTTCTTGGATACGTAATCTATGATAAAGCCACGAGCTGTAGCCTTAAAAGTGTCCCAAAGCAGTGAAGAAGAGGTATCAGGAGACAAATTTAAAGTAAAAAATTCTTCTGTAAAGTAAATGAAAGAGGAAGAGAAAAGTGGGTCCTGCAGAAGGGAATTATTAAACCTCCATCTAGAAGACTTGGGATGTGAGCGGAGCAAATCGAAATCAGCAACAACCGGGGCATGATCAGAAATGACAATGGGTTCAATTGAGGAGGAAATAAGGTTCTGTGTTAAGGCAGAAGAAAGAAAAATATAATCCAGTCGTGTCAGAGTGCCATGTGGGGGAGAGAAAAAAGAAAATTCAGAGCTGTCAGGGTCTCCATGCGTCTACAAGATGAGTCTGAGATATTGTGTTCTGAAATTGTTTGTGGGTCTTGTAAGGTATGAAACGGACTTGGGATTGTCGATCAATGAAAGGGTCCATAACTTGGTTACAGTTGCCAACCAAAATAAAAAATTCGTCTTTATGTTGAATGCATTGTTTTGTGATATTAGGCCAAAAGGAAGAATCCGGTTGTGTTGGACCATAAATATTAAAAACTGTAAGAGAAATATTATTAATGAGCAACTTGACTAATAATCATCTACCTTCTGAATCAGTTTCCTTAGAAATAACAGAACATTTTAAACGTCTATGAACTAGAATAATTACCCCATTTTTCTTCGTGGTCGTAGGAGATACTAAGACTAAACCCACCCATTGCCTTTTAAGTTTTAAAGCTTCTGACTCTGACAAATGGGTCTCTTGCAGTAAACCTAAGTCAGGATTATATGTAGCTAAATGGGATAGTATTCTCTGCCTCTTTATGGGATTAATAAAACCTTTTACATTCCATGAGATAACTTTGAATGTAAATAAAACAAATTAAATATAGACTCACACGATCAACATTAATGCAAAGGAAGAGGAAGAAAAAAGGAAAAAGAAGGATACAGACTAAAGTCTCCATAGAAAAGAGTAAGAGAAAGGGGAGAATAGAAGAGGAGGGAAAAAGAGGAAAAAGTAAGATCGGAAATAAGAGAAGACAGTACATGTCATACGAAGAACAATGACGAATGTAGTACATACCTGAAGGGGAAACGGTAAAAACTGGGACAGGCGGCAAACGATAAAGACGGCATGACCAACAGGGGAGACGAACCACACCGGGAGATCGAAAAAGAAGACAAGGATATGGAAAATGGTATGAGGAAGTTCAAACGGTCTGCAATAATAATAAAGAACAGAAAGTTACAAACAAGACAATTAAAAACAGATAAGACTACCTGAACATGACCTGCAAAGAAAATGATTAGCGAGGGTTAGAATGAACTGCACAAGAGTCATTCAAAAATTCAACAATCAGAGAGACTTTCATATAAGAGTCATGGTATTGAAGAAGGACCAGCTGTATCCATGGTGGTCATGGAATGTAGGTGAAGAAACTACCGAAGCTCCGCAGGGTCTTCAAAAGTAGAGGTGTTGTTTTGAAAAGTTACTTTGAATAGGCAAAGACGGAACAAACAATAGCGGGCACCCATGGAACATAAGGCTGGTCTGAGATCTAAAAATTCTTTCCGTCGTTTAGCTGTTGCTGTAAATACGTCCTGGGACAAAAACACCTTAGAACCTGACCAAGTTAAATGTTTCTTAAGTTTGGCTGCATTTAGGACTTGCAAAAGGTCCGTAAATTGTAAGAAAAGAATAATCACGCCACGAGGTCTTGAGGGGGCAGATGCAGAAGAGAGGCGAGGACCCAACCTGTGAGCATGCTGGATATTCAGAGAGGTTGAAGTAAGAAGGTCCAGGAGCTTCGGAAGAAAGGAAGTGAAAAAGATCACAGGGTCATTGCCCTCAATGCCTTCAGGAAGACCATATAGACGCAGATTATTGGGCCTGTTTCTATTCTCCAAATCCTCAGCAGATTTCTTCAAGAGGATCACCTCCTTCTCCAGAGATGAGATTTTTGTAGAAGAGTCTTGAAGGTCGCTGACGTGCTGTTCCACAGTAGAGAGCCTGGAATCAATTGTAAACCATTTAGTGTCCAATACCTGTAGGCGTGTATTGGTTTCCTCTATAAATGGGCGTAAAGCACGTATTTCCTCTAGAACAGTGTCTAGGGACACAGGTGATGCAGGCTTCGGTGGAGAAGGTGGATCTTGTTTAAGTCTTTTATTAGTGGAGGAGGGTGAGTTTAATTTTAAAGGCACAATGGATGAAGAAGTCGCTCTGGAAGGATCAGAGTGAGCCATGCTGACAGAGTTGTGTAAGTTATCCATAGGAGGTGCCACAGAAGTTGGGTGCGTCACAGACAGACTAGTAGTAGCCTTTTTGGTAGAGTGTAACAGGTGTTTGGATCTGCCCATGAAAATAGGAAGTTACTGTCAAACCGGCGTGAGAGATAAATAATAATTAAGCTTGCTCTCTCTTTTAATAAAGAAAAAGGAAAAGTACCTGTGACAAGAAAAATGCCCCTAAAAAACAGCTGGAGCAAGATGTTGTATGAAAGAAGTGCAAGCTTCAGAGGCAAATGGAAAATAACAGTACCTTATGCCCTTAATGCAGCAGAAAGGAAAAAATCCAGTCAGGAAAGGAGGCAAAATGGCGGCCGGGAAGTAAGGAAATGCATCCCACGATGTTTCACCTCACCAGCATTGAGGAAGGGGTCCAAAACATAACTGCATAATCGGGGGGAGTTCCGCTTCATAGAACTCCCCATTAGACCCAGAAAACTGCACTGGGACCGCAAAATAACTCAGGAGATCTCCCGATGTAGCGCAGAGCTCCGAGTTCAGGCGGCCATCTTGGATGTCGCCGCACGCGCTTCCCCCTTACAAATGCATCTTAGTTGCGGTGGATTCCCATGGGTTTGGCCACAGCGATCAGCTGACACCCACTGTGTTATCAAAGATCTGCAAGTCTTCATCGGACATGCGCTGTTGGCAAAATTGGGCGTGACCATGTGGTAGTCCTCCCCTTATTACCCAGAGGGAAATCCGGTAGTAGAACTTGTACAGAAACAGATTTCTATTCGGAAACTCGACACGGATGGTGTCTAGGTCAATGTACCACAATTTGAGTCAACTCCAAGTTCCATACAGCCTCCAGAGTTGCCAAAAATAGATCGAACAGCCACTGGTTACTTAATCGACTTTGATGACTTCTCTTCAGATTCATCTGAGCCACCTCAACCTCCAACTCTCCAAGGTAGATTGCATGTATTGTACTTTTGGCTGAAGAAGATTTACTTTGTTCCTCCATGGCTATACCTGTGGATTTCAATTTTATTACTTTTCCTCGTACTTTGAATTGGTTTTGTGATTGTCTTTTTCCTGCTCTGAATGGACATTACCTCCCAGAACGCTCTGCTGTGCAGCTGGTGAACTTGGTTTTAACACCCCATTCTTCATCACACAAAGTGCGAAGAGACCTTTCCCTGGTGAACGTTTCTGCAGTCCGGATCCTGATGGAATAGGGTATCATATGATATATTCGGGCGAACGGAACTTTTGCAAATACCACATGCATTCCCTATCTCTTTAAGTGACATTATCACTCCCAGTATTATCTCAGATGATTGGGACATTGATACAGTGCATGAATTGCTAGAAGATCTAGAATATTCCACTGTTTTTAACTCTGATGAAATGTATGATGGTATGACTAATTATGATGAAATGTTCTGTTCTCAACATTATGGTCACCACTTCTTGCATAAAGCAAGTATTCCATGTGCAGTACTTAATCACACACAATGGAAACACTGCCCTACACCACCATGGGGTAGCTCACAAACTTTTGCAAAGATGTTTGCATATTCCTCTGGTCACAATCCAGCTGACCCAGTGTCTTATTATTATAGCACAGTAAACATTTTTCCAGATCGCACACTAATAAGTTGTCACTTGTTTCTATTAAATTCCATGCATGAAAAGCTATGAGCAGTTCACCTCTAAAACGAAATCCTGCCCGCGGTTTACGTCCCTCAGGTCGTCTACGTTCCATCAGCCAGAGGTTTCTGCGATCTAATCAGCACCACTAAACCTCTAAACCAGAAAAAATTCCAGGGGGTACCATATATGGGTTCAAGCGTCCCGAGTTGTAAATTATAAGAATATTGCACGTCACAGAGGTGTTTCATGACCTCACGACGTACTTTTAATGTTTTTGTTTGAAACTTCAGGGGTGGGAGGAGTCTGTGTGGCGGGGTTTTTCTGAGTCCCTATATTGCATTTAGAAGTGAAAGAGGCTTCGTTTGGAGCAGTTAAATGGGACCGTGTGAGGCCGAGCCCTTATAACGCCTGCACTCTACCTTTAGCGCCTCCTTTGATGCTAACAAACCACATCCGATTTTTAAATTGATTGCTTTCTAACATGGAAGTCCCGCTATGTCGCTTGTCTATTTCCATTCTCTTACTTGTAGTTAAAACACGCCCCAATACAATGTGAAGTGATGCTTGCTACATGCCAGCACTTGCCCGTGGCGCTGCTACTAAGCAGTTTCTGTTATGCCAAATTCAAACTAGTCCTGTTAATTTCCCCGAAGGTGCTTTTAGCTGGTCCATGTGGGTGTTTTAAAAAATATATATATATATATTTCCGAACAGCTCTTTACATTCTGGGCCACTTTCACAAGTATACATGCAACTACCCTTGCTCCACGTCATGATGGAGTATTGTTTAGAAATGTTATAAATGCAATCTATGGAGTGAGTAAATATTCCCTTACACTAGTGACCAGGTTTCAGTTTTTTTAAAAAGAACAAGCAAAATGGTCAAATGAGAACTACATTTTGACGCTCAGTTATTCTTTGTTGTTCGATCTGGCTTATAGTCAGGGCACAAGTCCTAAAAAAAAAAAGTGGGGGGACTAACCTAGTTAGGCAGTATGCTGGTGACATCACGGCGCATGACATCACACATGGCATCATAGGAATTGACATCATAGAAAGTGCATCACAAGCAAGCATTGGCAAAGCCAATAGGTCTCGCCAATGGTTTGTGGCCATGCTACACAGCGTCAGCAATGCTGTGCAGCATGGCTGAAGTAAAATGTAAAAATACTTTGCGTGGCTGCCATCCTCATTGTGTAGCATACATGGACACTTTCTGTCTTTAGTTACTGATCCAAGTAAGATCGGTAATTAAAAATAAAACGTACAAACGCGTTTTTAAATCAATCAGGGGAATAGAAACAACAGGGAGAGCAAGGGGTGAAGCAACTATCAATAACTAACTAACTCTCTCAATCTCACTGAATAACTCTCTCACTCTCTTACTGACTCTCACTCTCTCACTAACGCTCACTCTCTCACTAACTAACTGACTCTCACTCTCTCACTAACTAACTGACTCTCTCACTCTCTCACTAACTGACTCTCTCTCACTGACTTACTCTCGAAAATCACTCTCACTAACTACCTAAATAACTGACTGAATAACCTTCACCCTCCTGTTATTTATGCCACCCCATAACAAAAAAAACATTGGCATAGCCAATAGGTCTCGCCTTTGTTATGTTACGTTAACCTCCATTTATAGCGCGCACGGCTACTCAAAAGTGTCCCGGCGCCTTTGGGACCTTATAGGTTTTTAGCCATGCAACAGTTGATGTTATTGCGCCAAGGATATTGTGCTGCATAACTAAATACTTATAAGGTCCCAAAAGCGAGACCTATTGGCTATGCCAATGCTTGTTGTTACTGAGCTGGACTCTTCAGACACTTTGTGCCGGTCGCATACCATGGCGACACCGTGATGCCACTAGCTTGTTTTTAACTTACAATCTAAGAAAACAACAAACCACCTTGGCAAGAAAGGATGCAACATACACCATGTCACACATAGAGAAGTTGGAAAAATTACCATTCACTGTTGCAGAAATACCTTCTGTGGATTGAGTAATCCACGGGTTTATTTCTCTGCCAATTTCGACATTTCACTTCCAATACTGTTAACAACACCATTATGTAGGCAGATACAAAGCGCTAGGAGAAGGATATGTGCACAAGTCATGGATCTTACCTTTTAGATATTGCTGTAGGAAAAGCGAGACTGAAGTCTTTCTTAGTGGGACTGACTGCCAGAACACTTTAGGGCATTCCTTGGTGTGCAAGGAGGTTTTGCTTCATGGTGCATGCAATGCATCCACGGCAAATTTGTCCTGCTGTCTGAAGAGTTCTTAAACTGCTGTAATACGTCCGGCTTTCAGATTACTCTTGAATGGGCGTAATTTGATGTTGAACGATCAGGGCTGCTGTGGCATGAAAATGGGCATCGCCTATCTGGTAACGGTTTCTGCAGTTGTGACCTGTTGCACACAAGTACTGTTTCCACCTGCCCGCACAGTTTGGTAGGCACGCTTTGGCCTTTGATAAAGCTTTCGAATGTACATTTTGATGCTTTGAGCAGACTGAAAGCCTTATTGTTCCAGAAAGATGTGGCCTTAACATCTGCAAAAAAGACCTTTGATCTTCAAGTTGCAAGGTCTTCTTCTGAGATACAGTCGCTACACTAATTTCCCATAATATTTTGGGGGACTTGTGCACCGAATTTTTAACATATCTAGTATAGCAGGAGTGACACACTTTTAAAAGACAATTGGTGCTGGGTTTGTTCGTACCTTCCAGTCTTCGGAGTTATTCCATCACTGAGGTGGTGTAGATTGGATTGGGGTACAATGAAGTAGGGCAGGTAGGTTGGGGTAGATTGGAGTGGGGAAGTGTGGGGGAGACTGAGGAAGAGTAGGGAAGATTGGGGCAGACTGGAGTAGATTTGTAAGACTGGAGTAGTTGGAGTGGAATTGATTGAAGTGGGGTAGATTGGGGAACATTGGAGTGGGGTAGATTTTGGTAAACTGGACTGGGGTAGATTGGGGAAGACTGCAGTTGGGTAGATTGAATGGGGTAGATAGAAGTGTGTTGGGTGGGGTAGATTAGGGTGTGGTAGATTGGTAGACTGGAATGGGGTAGGTTTGGGTAAATTGGGGTGGGAGAGATTGGCATGGGGTAGATTGGGGTGGGGTAGCTTGGGGCAGATTGTAGTGGGGTAGGTTGGGGTGTGGTGAATTGAGGCAGATTGAAGTGGTGTAAATTGTAATGGGGTAATTTGGGGAAGATTAGAGTGGGGTAGGTTGGGGCAAACTGGAGTGGGGGAGATTTGAGTGGAGGAGATTGGAGTAGATTCTTGAAGTGGGGTAGACTAGAGTATATTGGAATGGGGTAGATTGGAGCATGGTAGATGGTGTAGAGTGGAGTAGGATAGATTACAGTGGGGTGGAGTAGGGTAGATTGGAGTGGGTAGAGTAGGGTAGGTTGAAGTGGGATGGAGTAGGGTAGTTTGGAATAGGGTGGAGTAGAGTAGATTTGTGTTTGGTGTAGTAGGCTAGATTGGAGTGGGTGGAGTAGAGTAGATTGGAATGGGTGGAGTAGGGTAGATTGAAATGGGGTGGAGTAGGGTAGATTGGAATGGGTGGAATATGGTAGAATGAAGTTGGGTGGAGTAGGAGATTGAAGTGGGGTGGTGTAGGGTAGATTGGAGTAGAGTGGGGTGGGGTGGAGTGTGATGCAATGAAGAAGGGAAGCAGTAGCACATAGAGGAAAAGAGAGAAGCAAAGCCACGAAGATGGAGGAGCCGTCGTGCGAGGCAGAGGGAGGGGCAGTGGTGCCATGAGGAAGTGGGAGCATTTTTGCATTTAAGTTCCTCTCTGATATCAATAGCTGTGAAGATAATTTGTTTTGAAAAGTGAAAAAAGAAGATTTTTCCTGGCCCAGGGAGCCAGTCATCGCATATCCCGGGGACTCCATCACCCACCTGGCATTGTGGCAGACGCGCCACCGTGTGTAACTCGCGCCAGGAGGAGCATAAAGGCAGCTCTGAGGCTGACTCCATCCCCCACCTGGCCTTGCGGCAGACGCAACGCCAACGTGTTTAACTCGCACCAGGAGGCGCATAAAGGCAGCTCGGGGCTCCTGCAGCGCGGGAGCCCGTCATCGCATATCCTGGGGACTCCATCCCCACCTGGTGTTGCGGCAGATGCGCCGCCAACGTGTGTAACTCGAGCCAGGAGGCGCATAAAGGCAGCTCGGGGCTCCTGCAGCGCGGGGGCACGCAGATGCGCCCGGGCCGTGCCTGGGCAAAGCCCAGGCCAAGGGCAGGCTCGTCCACACCCGTCGGAGCCCGGAGGAGACTGGGCTGGGCCTACTTTCTTGATTTTAGGGCAACACCTGCTCTGAGATACATTGAGAAGGTAAAAACAGCTATCCCTCTATTATTACTTTTTAAAATGTTTTATGTATTGTGGTTTTCTTGGGGCTTGTGGGGCAAACATCATCTGGAATCCAGCCTGATGCAGTAAAATTATGGGGAGACGAAAAACAACGCCCGCTGTAAAACTCACTGACAATACGTTGGATGCAGGGCACAAGTCCTAAAAAAAGAAGTGGGGGGACTAACCTAGTTAATGAGTATGCAAGTGGAATCACAGCACGTGATATGACGGCGCATGACATCGCGGCACGTGAGGTGCATGACATCACAGCGCGTGACATCACAGGAAGTGGCATCACAAGAAGTGACATCAGATCTTAAGCCCTCACATATATGTTTAGCAGGTGTATCATGAGTACATTTGAGCACATTTCGAGTATACTTGCAAACCCTCCTGATTTAGGCAGAAGATTCACACTTTTGTATGCTACACATAAAACAATGTTGCCTTTTGTCAGCGTAAAGCTTCCTCTAGCCATAGTGCTTTAAAAGAAAAAATAGTGATATTTAAATTATTACAACTCCTCCTCAGGGGTAGTAAGCGCTATATACATGCTATTTATTTTGTGCAAATACCGGGGAAAGGTCAACACATCTGACATTCTTACAGTGCATGCATATCTCCTACACAGGGACTGAACAAAGTGAAAAGCTGCCTCTCTTAAGTAAGTGTGAAGTGCTAACAAGGTGTGAGCCTTTGTTTCCCCTCTGCTGCATTTGCTTCTAGGTGTGAGGCTCCTGACTGCTGCCAGCCAGGAGACTCGAACAAAAGGAGGCCTGATGACCCCTCAGATTCGGCCTTTGTTATGGGCCCAGCAGGAGTCAGAAATAAGAGAGCCCCATCTTGTCCCCGCTTGCACGTTGTTGCGGATCGAAAGCAGATAACAACGTGCAGGCGCTGCTGAAAGTGTCCCGGTGTTTGGAAATTATACCGGGACGAATTCAGCATCTTTTTCAGTGGGGCCCAACTTCTTGACAGGGTGGACGACGTTTACCCTGTGAAAAAAGTGGGTGAAACCGTCCACCCGCGTGTACCCCCGACTCGTGCCCTGGTTGGATGGGTTTTTCCAAAAAGCGGTGGGGGCCATTAATAAAGAAATAAAGCTGGCAGAGCGCAGACTTTCGCTAGCCCCCCCCCTGACTCACCTCTCTCCGCTACTATTGACCTTGGCAATGACACGACTGAGACGGATCTTGAACTTAGACCCCAAGTACCCCTTTCCCTACTGTCAAAATTGTGAACCAGGCGAGTCTAGATGCCATACATGAGGGACACAAGCAGATCTTCAACCTAATTTTGGAGAACAATGGACCTTTGCAATCAGTGAGGGGAAAGAGGAAACGCCCCGAGATGGCAGGAGCTGATCTCAACTTGAAGGGTCAGTCACCCAAGGGCAAGAGAACCAGACAAGATCACGCAATAGCCAGGATAAATAGATCACGAGGGGGGGCCAGGAAGAGGGGCCATATTTCAAAGCTCAGATATTCTTACTGATAAAATTAGTAAAATTGTATTAGATGCGTTGGCCCCTATCTCCGCTAGACTAACCCGCGTTGAAGATCAGCTTTCTCGTGTGATGCAGGATTTCATCAAGAGCTTAGCAAACAATACTGACAACTCGCAGAGGGACATGGCCATTCAACTAAGTAGGACAGGCAGTAGCACAGGTAGCGTCATCCCTAACAGGCCTGTCCCAAAAAAGACTAAGCATTCAAAGTAGTGGCGATTCCCCTCGATAGGTTCCAAATGACGACTCCCCAGCTTTGACCCCCTGGGAGCCTGTACCGCAGAGGAATAACTATAAGCTGGGGCAGGGGGCCTCTAACCAGGTGGGACGTGACCAGGTAAATGGGGATAGTCCTCATCAAGAAAATTCTAGTAGTAATGCGCCAGCACATAGTCCGCCAAGAAGGGTGAGTGTAAAAGATATATTAAATTTACCACTAGATTGCATCCCTTATACACTGATCCTGACGGGAGTTCCCGATCTCTCACACGATAGTCAAGAAAGTTGCCAAAGTTTAATTAACAAATCAGCCCATTGGTGTCATAGTGACATTATTAACAAAGATTCGCCCTTGTACATATATTGATGGTTTTAATTATCTGTATACATTGGCCACCCCTGTTATCTGCTCTGCGGTCTCTAACTATATTAAAGTGTTGATGGCTATTAGAAAGCGTTATGAGCTTTAGAGGCTATACAACAATGATGCAATTTTTGGTTCCGTTAATTTCTATATTACTGGAATTTGGTCTGACTTATGGAACAGTATGCCGTACTAAATGTTTTATTCTCATTAATGAACCTTTTTAATGGTAACATTTTATGAACTGTCTTTTTATCCTTCTTATTGTGTTTGTTTTAAAAAAAAATAACTGTAAAGTTTTATTCTGTCAAACTTTTATGGTTTTGTGAACCACAATAAAGTAATTCTTGACTTGACTTGGTTTTATAGACTCCCATGTCGGGGCGCAAAGCCATTCGAAAAGGTTTGTGAACTTAAAAACATATTGGGAGATGAGGCAGTGGTGCTATCCAAGATGGCTATTATATTACTGTTCCTTTTAAGAGCCCAATCTAAGATGGCTGCCAAGTACCATGTGACAGTCTACTTCCTATTTCCTGCTCCATACCTATAAAATGAAAGTCTGAAGCCCTTCTCACTGTGCTGGAAAGCAGCTGAACATTTTTCAGTGGGTTATTTGTCCCTTAGCTTTTATTCTGGTCCCTTTTTCAGGTGGTCCGATTGTAAGTACTTCATACTTGTTTTGCTTCAGGCCTGTGCTGTGCGTGCTCTCTTCTATTCTAGTTTTCTCCTTTCTCCTTAGTCATCTCTGTTGTTTCCTGGATCATCTCCTAGACGCGTCCTACATTCTCCCATGAATTATCTCCAGGTTTTTTTTTTTGCCGTCTTATTTTTTTCCTCCAGTCCGGGAGCCTATTAGCAGATACCTTCTAGCTCATATTTGAGTTGTGCAAAGAAAAGTGGCTTCCGGAAAGCATCGCCCAGAAAGTGGAGCTAGGCCACAAGCGGATGGACGCTCTTTAAATGAACTCCAAAAGTTGGCATACAAACCGAGGGTCACCAATGACACAAATGGGCTGCGCTGATGATCTCCATTTGGGACACAACAAAGGAACCAGCTCGCTACCCAAAGCAGTGTTTGTAAGATCTGTCAGTGATTCTGGCCCAAGGGCAGGGCTGAATCCTTCTCTCCAACCAATGCAGTATTACAGCCATGCAGCCGACTGGAAGAGAGGAAAGTGAGAAAAACACTGCTGTGAGGGCACAGTGCTGGATGAGTGTTCAGTGCCCCGAGTAAATGTCGTCCACAGCAAGGGAATGATGGGTGGCCTAGAATATGTATCTAGCACAAACGCTTCAAATCTTGTTCACCTTCATGGGCATGATCAGCTATACAACATTTAATATTTTTCCAAATAATAAGCAAACAACCAATTACAAAACCCGACCGGGCACTAATATTCATCATACATTTAACCACACAAGAGGGGGCACTACTCTCTAATTGGTATCACCTTAATAACCTCCCTCTTACATGACCTGCGATAGATGAACACGTCAGAAAATACCGGAATCGCTAAACTGTTGACCCTGACTACCCAAAAGGCTAACAGAGCGACAAACTTTATGAAAAGCAATAAGATCCCGAACTACCTGCGACCTAAACACCCAGACACTACTCTACTTCAGGTGAAACACATAAATTACCTAAACTCAAACACGATTGGTAGGAACAGTAAGCAGTAGTACTTACACTGAAAAGGATAGAACAAATACTACCGAACCCGTATCCACAACTGGCAAATGTGGGGTGCTGATCCTGGTTAGAAAATCTTTCCTGTAAGGATCCTTAGACAAGGGACTGATTCAGAAGGCAGGCTTGTATTTTTAAAAATGAAAACACTAAATACAATCTTAATTGTTGGATCTGTTTATGCCCCTAGCACTGATAAGAGGCTATTTATCTCAACAATTTTGCAACTAACTCAGAGAAAAGAAGAAGCGAAGCAAGAGGACTCATTTCCATCATCCATCTGGACAGGAAGTGACATCACTGGATTTCCCATCATCCATCTGCTCCTAGCTGGAGTAAATCCTGCACCACACATGGCCACTCGTATGCACCTTCACACAGAAAATAACGGAGGCAGGGACTTAAAATAACACAGTTTAGGAAAGAAATCTTAAAATGAATCAATTTATTTGGACTTTTTACAAATATATATACATTTATTTAAATGCTAAAATGTAAAAAAATATAAAAACTTTAATTTAAACGAATAATTAAAATAAATTCTATACATGACTGTCATTTTTATTACATAATATTTATTACATAATAAATAAAATCAGATGAGAATAATAAACCTTTAACAAAAATGTTTTATTTTAATATATTTAAAATAATTAAATATTCATTTCTAAATTATGTTAATATGGCTGTAGCGTTTTAATTTTTGTTCTATATTTAAAATAAATATAAACAGAGTAACAGAGGGAGCACTCAAAAATCATATAAGCACACTTAACTTCATAACCACAACCATAACGAGGTTGGGCTGAGATTTCGATAAAGTGGAATATAACATATATCGGCTTCCTTTATATCAATGGACTGAATGGAGAAGAAACACATATTTGCACTTTGATATAATAGTGTTGATATTGCGGTCATACATTTAAGTGTGCTTCTATGAATTATGAGTGCTCCCTCTTTACGGTGTTTATTTTTGGATTATAAGGGAGTTTTGGGCAGGCGGTAGGACCTCAGGGGTGGAAAAACCGCAATGTGATATAATATTCACTAGTGCGGTGAATCAGTGCTATTACTGCCTTTTTGTTGCTGCTGCATTCTTTAAAATAAATATATTCAATTAATATCAAACAGCATTATGTTTACTTAAAAAAAAAATATATAATAAACATTTTTATATTTCCTTACTCTTTATTCTTTACCATAGGGATGTCTTCGCACAGACTCTGTACATCTCCACCTACATGTAAAATTTACTAGCACTAACTTTGCACTCATAAATGAGGCTTCACCTCCTGAATTCAGTGGTCCCCGGGGCCAAAAAGTATGGTCTGCGATGTGCCTGAGGGCCGCATTGATGTCAGCGGTATGCTGGCTGGGCAGGGAGGGGATTGGTGATAGATGGGTGTAGGGGGATCGAGGTATATACATCTAATGGCTGAAGTGAAAATATGAAACTAGAAAACCTGCCATTAATCCTGCCTTCCTTACTTTACCAAATGGTATGATCCTAGGCAATTGTTTTATTTCACCTTTCCTCCTTTTTCTTCATTATCACATATGAGGACCTCAAAATACACGACTTCAGGATGTGTGCTGTACAAAAACTTCTTTTGTGTTTCATTTAATAAACTATAATGTTGTTCATGTATAAAAGGAATCGAGGCCACCCAAAGAGTGCACGTTACAACTGACTTCCGTCTTTGGGTCCCTATTGGTTGGCATTGTTGTCAGGGTGGGAGGAAGAAGGAATGTTTCTAAATTCATATATGAAAACTATCCCTTTTAAAATAATACCTCTCAATGCACTGATATAATCTGATGTACTAAAGTGAAAGGATCTGCATGTAATTGAATACACTTTTTGAATTCTGAAGAGACGTTATCATATTTTACACTATTGCTGCAAGACGTCTTTAAAAAGGAAGGTGTTCCCATGTGCAGGACCCTGTAGTAACTTCTTTTCTTTAACATCAATTAAACTTTAAATAAAGGCTTGCCCGTTCATTTAACATCTTTTTGTTGATGCTGAGCCACGTAAACAGCAGCCCAGTACTGCTGTTGACCACGGGCCGCATGTGGCCCCCGGGCCGTACTTTGAGTATCAATGGTCTAGAGGAAGGGCTCCTAGTTCATCATAATAAAGGCTCTGTGTACCTGTAATTCTTTGAAATGTATTCAAATCTCATGAACCATAAAGTTTAAATTTCAATATCACTTTTGTCTAATTTGTTAATAATCGTATAGATGGCCTTCCCTCACAAAAAGATTCTGAAACAATCCACTTTAGTAAACGACATATGTCCACCCTCTACGTCTGACTAGACGCTGAGCCTCTGCCAACAGTGTGTGAAAGTAACTCTGCAGGTAATAGGAGGGGCTTCAAAAGTTTACAAGCTCTGTAAAAGAAGCTTAAAGCTCCCAAATGTAAAGATATAGAATAGACATCAGATCGGAGATGCACTTTAGATAATGCCCTTGACTGCCCAGAACACAAGATCTTTTGCTCTTGATTACAAAAGGCTTAGGGCCAGATGTACAACCATTTTATTTTGGGCCTCGCAATTTGCGACTAATTGCGAGGCGCAAAATAAAATGTACAACAGTGTATTTAAGACTGTTTGCGATTCCCAATGGGGTCGCAAATTGCGAGGCTCATTAATATTAATGAGCCTCTCGCAATTTGCGGGCCCTTTGGGAATGACAGGCCCTCCCAGGGATGGTGGCCTGCTGGGACTGCTTTTAAATAAAGCAGGGTTTCTTTTCTCAAATGCATTAAAAAAAATTTTTTAAATGAAACGTCTTCGTTTCATTTTTTAAGAGCAGGCAGTGGTCCCTGGGACCACTGTCTGCCCTTAAAAAATATTTTCGCATGCATTTGCAAAGGGGAAGGGGTCCTACTTGAAGTAGGTGGTAATTGCGAGTGTTTGGCGACCGCAATTGCGGGAACGCCACTTCCAAATAGCGAGTCGCAAAACCTATTTAGCGAGTCACAAATAAATTGCGACTGGCTAAATAGGCTTTGTACACGGCCCATGATGTTTTTGCATGCGCAAACGGGTACGCAAACCCGTTTGCGCATGCATAACGAGTTGTACATCTGGCCCCTAGACACTAGATGGTACCTAAGGAACTCAAAGTCACCACAATGACTCCCCCATTTATTTCCTTCTTTGCAAACAAAGGCCCAAGAGGCTGAATGCCTAATGTCAATTATCAATGTCAATTATTATTCGGTGTCAGGCGCTCAGTAATTATCACCGTGTCTGTAGTTTGCAATTACCAACGTGTCTGCATTTATCCACGTGACAGCAATGAATTATAGTTTGGAGCCATTAAGCAATGTTTAAACATGTCTTTCTGGAAGGTAACACGCATGTGTCTTTCTGTAAGGTAACACCCACGTGTCTTTCTGGAAGGCAACACAATTATAAATACCAAGTTACACTCCGGCCGGGCGCTTTGCTTTACTCCCTCGAGAGAGTGAGAGAGTCCTCTTTGCTCTCACCTGCCCAAGACAAACGTCAGCGTACGGCTCCTGTCAGCACCTGCGCTCTCACCCGCCCAAGACAAGTGTTAGCGTACGGCTCCTGTCAGCACCTGCGCTCTCATCCGCCTAAGACAAGCGTCAGCGCACGGCTCCTGTCAGCAACTGCGCTCGCACCTGCCCAAGACAAGCGTCAGCGCACGGCTCCTGTCAGCCCCTGTGCTTTCACCTGCCCAAGGCAAGTGTCAGCGCATGGCTCCTGTCAGCACCTGCGCTCTCACCTGCCCAAGACAAGCATCAAACCGGCTCCTGTCAGCACGGCTCCTGTCAGCACCTGCCCTCTCACCTACCCAAGACAAGCGTCAGCGCACAGCTCCTGTCAGCGCCTGCGCTCTCACCTGCCCGAGACAAGCGTCAGCGCGTGGCTCCTGTCAGCACCTGCGCTCTCACCTGCCCAAGACAAGCGTCAGCGAGCGGCTCCTGTCAGCACCTGCGCTCTCACCTGCCCAAGACAAGCATCAGCGCACGGCTCCTGTCAGCACCTGCGCTCTCACCCGCCAAAGACAATCGTCAGCGCGCGGCTCCTGTCAGCACCTGCGCTCTCACCCGCTCAAGACAAGCGTCAGCGCGCGGCTTCTGTCAGCACCTGCGCTCTCACCCGCCCAAGACAAGCGTCAGCGCGCGGCTCCTGTCAGCACCTGCGCTCTCACCCACCCAGGACAAGCGTCAGCGCGGCTCCTGTCAGCACCTGCGCTCTCACCTGCCCAGGACAAGCGTCAGCACCTGCGCTCTGGCTGAAATCTCCGAGTTGAAGACCTGGCTATTTCCCCACTAGCGGCCATTGTTTAGCTTTCCATCTGCTACATCTTACACTATAGTTTAGCGCCAGGATACCATTTTTGGTCACAGTGCGCTCTATAAATAACCCCTACAATACAATAGAATACAATACAATTGCTCGTCGGATGTTCCCGTCTTTCAAACCTCTGAGAAAAGGCCAACTGCGATATTCTTCCAGCTACAGCGTTTGTTCTAAAGGCGGCTTCTGTTTGGTAGTTCCCGTTTCAAGGTTAGGGAACTATCCTTTGTTTACCGAACTACATTTGCTGAGAGATCTTTGCTACAAAGTCATAGCTCATCGAAACTGATAACAAATTTAGAGTTCATGTCAAAGTAAAGACTCTTCTCTCTGGAAACAAGTGAGATTTAAAAAAAACAGTAATTCGAAATCAAGTTTAAGACAACTCCTTTGGTGTAAGCTGTTTGTTTAAGTGCTGCAAATGACTGTAATATGCCTTCTGAGGAAGATTCATGCTGGGATTTCACTCGAAGGTTGGAGTGATGGAACTCCTCGTACCGTGACTCAACAAATAATCACAAATACTACCACTATGTTGTAAGAGAGATCTATTTTTGTAAGTACTGTCATTTGCTAAAGTGTTTAACATATAAACACAGTATAGGTTGATGCTGATATTAATATATATCTTGTGTTCCTCCTTCTTAGCTACTTCCTGCAGCACTGTAATAGAAGCATTCTGAAAGTGGGAGGCATTTGATCATTACCAAGGAGGCTAGTGGACTAGACACAACACCACAGGCGCAAGTCACTATCGCTTTTATTATTTTGTTCCACCCCCTTCCCTCCTGGGGCAGAACATGACTCAAGGTTACCAACCCTTGATCGGACGCGGTGCAGGGGTGAGTTGAGGCCCCGCATCGTCTCCGCAGACTGTTCTTCAGGTGAGTGGCGCAGCATCCACCTCTCTAGGTCTGTTCTTTAGTTTACATATGCGCAAAGTTTCTAATATATTATTTCATGTCCTCCTTTGTACACAAAGGCCCAAGAGGCTGAATGTCTAATGAGCTTGAGAACCGCATCGGCACAGCTCTCTGGTCTAGCTTTAGGGCTCAACTGACTCTATCTAGGTCCACATTATAAAATGAACCAACCCATATCATGATTGGGACAGTGCACAGCACTCCGGGACTGCAGCATAGCCCAGTACTGCAGCACAGTCCAGTCCAGTACTGCAGCATAGTCCAGTCCAGTACTGCAGCATAGTCCAGTTTAGTCCAGTACTGCAGCATAGTCCAGTCCAGTACTGCAGCACAGTCCAGTCCAGTACTGCAGCATAGTCCAGTCCAGTACTGCAGCATAGTCCGGCCCAGTACTGCAGCATAGTCCAGTCCAGTACTGCAGCATAGTCCAGTCCAGTACTGCAGCATAGTCCAGTCCAGTACTGCAGCATAGTCCAGTCCAGTACTGCAGCATAGTCCAGTCCAGTACTGCAGCATAGTCCAGTCCAGTACTGCAGCATAGTCCAGTCCAGTACTGCAGCATAGTCCAGTCCAGTCCAGTACTGCAGCATAGTCCAGTCCCGTACTGCAGCGTAGTCCAGTCCAGTACTGCAGCATAGTCCAGTTCAGTCCAGTACTGCAGCATAGTCCAGTCCAGTACTGCAGCGCAGTCCAGTACTGCAGCACAGTCCAGTCCAGTACTGCAGCATAGTCCAGTCCAGTACTGCAGCATAGTCCAGTCCAGTACTGCAGCATAGTCCAGTCCTGCAGCATAGTCCAGTAGTCCAGTCCAGTACTGCAGCATAGCCCAGTCCAGTCCTGCAGCATAGTCCAGTAGTCCAGTACTGCAGCATAGTCCAGTACTGCAGCATAGTCCATTCCTGCAGCATAGTCCAGTCCTGCAGCATAGTCCAGTCCTGCAGCATAGTCCAGTCCTGCAGCATAGTCCAGTCCAGTACTGCAGCATAGTCCAGTCCAGTACTGCAGCAGTTACTAAGAACTGTCCATAGATGTCAAAGGAGCCATGTTAATCCCATCTTGAACACATATTGTTTAAAACACAAACAACTTTGCCTCTGCACCTCATAAAAAATGTATCTTGAAAAGGGCATTAATATGGAAAATTAAGACTTGACTCACGTTTCAATAAGAATCAACTCCCAATGCTTGCAACATTTGTCATCCGGTGCTGCCTCCAATATAGGCCAGGACCTTGTTCAGTTTCAATGTTTATTTCTGAAAAACACATTATTTCCAAAAAGCACAGATTTTAAAAATGAACTTATGTCAAAACAATAATGTACGCCGATGTAAAGGATTAAATACGTAAAGTCCACTAACATTTTATACATTCCTTATTGAAGGTGACGTCATCAAAAGAAAGAAGACTCATCTTATCTAACATCAAGGGTCACTATCGGGCTCCTAAGCTATCTGCCCGCAGATACTTTTTACACATATTCCCCTTGCTCTCCATATGAAATATGTTCCACAAAATTACATTCTAAAATTATTTTTGAACGCTGATGCTCTTACGCGAGGTTTCTCTGCCGATGAAGTCGGTTCCAGGATATGTGGCTGACTGCGATGAATTTTAACTTACATTATTGAACGTTGGATTATGGGTGCTATCAGAAGAAAGGACATACTTTAATTTTAGGTTTACCAACTATTTATCTTGATGCGACTTTCAATTACCTAGTGCTTTCGAAATACTGTTCTTTGCCCTGATGAAGTCCAAGGCGTATAGCCACATGGACGAAACACGTGTTGGCATGGCCTGTGCTTTAAAGTCATTTTATTAAAGAAGATGGATACCATTGAAAGATATTTTGACAACTTGGAATAAACAAGAAGAATACACCCAGGACTGATATTTGGACTTTATTTGCTACTACCACTTGCATGCTACTTGCTCGGGCTGCCAATTGTTTACATTCTAAAATTATATACAAACCCTGAGCCCCTTTTTCCTGGCATCTATTTCAAACCCCTTAAATTGGCTTAAGTGAAGGATTTCTTTTCATGCATGTGAAAAGAATTCATTGCATTTTATCTTCAATAGCGTGGCAATTTGGACACAGTTTTGAGCTTCTCAGCCCCAACAACTTGTAAAATGTGTTAGAAGGGTAGGTGTATCCTAGCTATATCTCCCCCGGAATATCTGAAGATATTTCCCAGACTAGAAACAGCACTTACGATATAAATGTGGCTCACTGGCAGGTACAGACTTAAAACTTAAAAATGAGAGACCAGGTATATTTTAGAAGATTGTATTCGGATCCTCACAATTACATTTTGCCAATATCTAGAATTTAAAATAGCAACAGAATGACATTTTCCTTGATAGGTCCACACGGGTCGATTTTGGTGAGCTGGATATCTGATTCAGAAAAAGAAAATAAGTGGGACAATCAGGGCTCTTACGGTTCCCCGCAGTTCAGCTCCATAGAGTCCGCAAGAGAAAGATTTTGTTCTAAATGTCTGCAGAGGGAATGCCACGGGCACAATACCAATTTCATATAAAATCTGGCAAGGCCCAAGCTGAGCATTTTTCCGTCCTTGCCGTGCAGCAGTGTTTTCATGAAAAACACAGAGGGAGTTCGGAGACTGGTATTGCAGAAACAATCCACATTACCTGATCTCAAATATGGTCTCATCATCTTGGGTCACATATATCAATATTGGAAATAGAGATGACTTAATTGCGATTTGCTGCAAATCACAATTAGGTAATCTCTATTCCTAATGTATGAAAGTCCATGAGTTTCATTTCGCAATTCCTAGTGGATCACAAATCTACCTACCTCATGAATATGAATCGCTAAAATCACAGGGATGGTGGCCTGTGGGACAGCAGACCACTCTGTCCATGATTGCTTTTAAATACGACAATCTTTTTTTTTTGTTTTTTTTAAATGCAGCCTGTTTTCCTTAAAGGAAAATGGGTTTGTTTCAAAAAGAAAAAACCCGTTTTTTCATTTTTTAGGAGCAGGCAGTGGTCCACTTCTTGTTCTGAATTTTTTTTAGTACTACCATTCACAAAAGTGAGGGTGTCCCTTGGGGACCACTTCCCATTTGCAAAGGGTAAGTTGGTGGTAAAATCCAAATGTTTTGCAACTGCATTTCGGTTGCAAAACATTCTTACATACCGCTGCAATTCGGTATTAGGAAGGGGTGCCCTAAACACGCCCCTTTCTAACACCGAATCGCAAACCCAATTTGCGATTTGGTAACAGTTAACCGAATCACAAATAAGGTTTGGCACATCAGAAAATACTTGCTTTTTTCTGGTAGGAAACATTGTGATTCTACAAATCAGGCCATTTGTGAGCAGAAAAAAGCTTCTTATATCTTGCCCCTAGTCTTTAACCAAAATAACGAAGACGACTGGGGAAAAAGGCTAGAGCCATTCCTATCATTATTTTCACCTCCCATCCTCTAGTTGACTACTGCTGTGTTATCCGAGTAGAGGTTTAAAATACTCGCAGTGTGTGCCTACTTTATCTATTATTCTTCCAGAGATTTCTATTTATTTGTGCTTTATTATATAGCGCTTCTCAACCCAGTGTAGTGTCAAAGCGCTTTACAGTGCACAAGCAAATGGAACAAATGCAGTAAATAAATCTAAGAAACAAGACTTAGCTCATCACGTAGAGAAAAGTACAGATATTATGTCACGTTGGAGGTAAGAAACATATGTGCAAAGACGGAGGGAACTCCAAATGTGCGAGCAGGGCTGAGCCTGATGGAGTCAGGGGTCAGTATAGCCCCATCTCTCAGCAGCAGGTGTTCTAGCCCCTGTTTGTGGGAAGGAGTCAGGGGGGTCAGGATAGCCCCAACTCTCAGCAGCATGTGTTCTAGCCCCTGTTTGTGGGAAGGAGTCAGGGGGGTCAGGATAGCCCCATCTCTCAGCAGCAGGTGTTCTAGCCCCTGTTTGTGGGAAGGAGTCAGGGGGGTCAGGATAGCCCCATCTCTCAGCAGCAGGTGTTCTAGCCCCTGTTTGTGGGAAGGAGTCAGGGGGTCAGGATAGCCCCATCTCTCAGCAGCAGGTGTTCTAGCCCCTGTTTGTGGGAAGGAGACCAGGACAACATTAAGAGTCTCTTCCAAGGCACAAAACACTCTCCCTTGCCACAGCCAGGACTCACCGCCTCGTCCAACTCCTACTGGAACATTTGTCTCCAGTGAGTGACACTGGATCTCTCCCGGGGATCTGGGGCTGAGGATACGGCAGGAGGAGGGTTACTGCTGAGGGATCCACCTGGGGGACCTCACTACCTCCTCCTGTGTATAGGATAGGACTGAGGCTTGTCATAAAGCTACTGCGCATGCGCAGAGGCAAGATAATACACGCTGGGGGCCAGAGCCAAGACAGCGCTTCCTTAAAAAACGTACTGCGCATGCTCAGAGGTAAAACACTACTCGTTAGGAATTTGATGCAAAGCAGCGCTGCCTAAGAACCATACTGCGCCTGCTCAGAAGATGAGGTACTTGTAGTATCGGCAGGATACATTCTAGTGTTCCACTTCCGTTGTGATGCACACCATACACCCACCCACCACAGGCGTCACCAGTGAGGTGACCCTGTCAATAAAAGGGGCCGGGCGCACGGGCCCTGTGTCAGTTACTGCACCAGTTTACCATGTGTCCGTGTCCCTCATTCATCTAGATGCGGGCCTGAGGCCCCTAACTTTACAATGGCGACGAGGATGGGTCTTATCCCACGTGTGCGGTGGCGACCGCTTACCGGGTCCTGGTGGGGGAAGTGTAGCCTGACCCTAGAGGACCGGCGGCGACCACAGCCCCGAGGTGACGAGGAAGTGTTTGGGTGCTCACCCCGCACCCGGCGTGCTTGCATGAATGCACGCCCCCGCGGCGACCCGGCGCCGGACGCGCCCAGTGGCCTCCGGGCATGACGAGGGCCCCGAAGAAAGAAGAAGGTGATCGGGAGCCCACCCCGCACCTGGCGTGCCTGCTAGCGAGCGGCGGCACACGACGGAAGAGAGCCTACGCGGCGAGTCCTGAAGCCACTGTCATGCCCCTGTCACCGGCCTAATGAAGCCTGACTCCATAGCCAACCGAACGGAGCCCACCCGCGTCGGACGCGACGCCACGCCGGGCATGAGGTGAGCCCACTGACATGAAGGGGTTGTGGGGGACTGCAGCGCGACGGAGAGTGACCGCCAGCGGGGGTCCGCGGGAGCCCACCCCGCCTGAGAAGGAGAAGGTTGCTGGCCGCGGGAGGACGGGGAGTGGAGTAGCTAACCGCTCCCCCTGCCCCCACGAGGAAGACAAGCGGTGCCCGTTCCCCCCCCCCGCAAGGAAGAGAGTGCGCGGCCGACCGGAGCGGGCAGCGGCGATAAGGCCGATCCCTCAGTGAGGCCAGAAGTGCAGTGACGCACACCCCGCTCGGCGCTATGAGGCAGGAGTGCGGCGTGCATGAGGCGCAGCAGAGGGGAGCCGACAAGATGAAGTCTCTGCAGCCACTGCCGTAAAGTCTGATCGGCAAGAGGAGGGCCCCTGTGAGGTAATGAACTAATGAAGTAGATGAAAGGACTTACTGGGGAGACGAGGAAGATCTCCTGCAGACCTTCGTTGTCCCGGGCGAGGGGCCATCTGAGGAGGTGCCCACTCAGGAGGCAGCGTGTGCAACGCCATCAGGAGTCCCGAGGCAGGCCCGTGTGAGTCGGGGACGTAGTCAGAAAAGTACACGAGGCCCGCAGCGTGTGTGAAGCTCCTGGGGCCGATCGGAGCGCTGCCGGGCAATGGAAGGAGCAGCAGCGCCACCTGGTGGACATTTCACGCTACCGCATTTGGGAATGAAAGCAATGTGGCAGGGCAAACCTGCAGCAAGGTTACATGCCATAAAATGACATGAGCTAATGGGCTGCGAGGCAACGGTGTGCCAGGAAGAAAATAATGCAGCACAGATGGAGCTGCTACAGCCCAAACGTGCTGGGAAGGTAAAGAGCAAAAGTACCGGTTACAGCAGACTGACAAAAGGCCGCAAGCCTCCGAAAGGCAGGAGAGAGTGGACAAATAGAGCAACTGCCTACACTGAGGTGGCAACAAGTTATGCACCGCAGCGACAGTTACTTGCAACCCACAACCAATGGTGAGGCAGTGCACGTGCTCTGAATACCGGGACAAGCAAATCCGGAAGGAGAGCAAGAAGAAGATGCGCAGGAGGTAGAGCACGAGTAGCAAGCTCATGGTGTCAAGAGAACCCTGAAGAGCGTCTAAGGTGAAAAGCAGCGCAGGAACAGGAGCTGCAGAACCCACCGACAGCGTGAAGGGTATCTGCGAGAAGGGAACCCTGAACATAGCTGAGACTGAAGGTGCAGCGGTACCTGGTGGCCACAGGTTGTCGCTGCAGCAGCAGGAAAAGGTCAGGAGCACCATCAGAAAAAAAAAAAAACAAGGGCGATTCAGGAACCCACCACCAAGCAAGTGCGCAGCAGCACGGGAACAGCGGCTACAGCCCCAGGAGGGAAAGACTGACGAGAATGTGCAGCAAGCGTGAGCAGTGAAGCAAACGAATAGCGCAGTAGGATGCGTGCAAGGAAGCGGACCGGCCAGTCGGTCGCAAGGGAGAAGCGAACCCACCAGAGGGTTGCGAAGGAGGCGACCTCCCTGAGGTCGAAGAGGTAGTCGGGCAGACTACCAGAAGCAGGGATACCCCGAAGAGAGCAGAAGAGCGCCAAGTCCGAGGTGCGCGACAAACGCACCCAGATGGTCGACTGCATGGGCAGGCGCCCAGAAGAGCAAGACCCCTCAAAGAGAAGGAGGCATGCTGAAGGCATCAAGGGGAACCGCAGCGATATCCCCGATGAAAGGATGGTGCCGACGAAAGGTCCCACAGGAGAGGAGAGACCGTCTTGACGACGACGCGACCGGCGAAGTGTCCATGTGGCGTCAACATGAGACACGTGGAAAGAAGCCACCTCCAAGTGAGGTCCTGATCGGATGGAGGAGAAGAGGGTGACAGGATGTCACCCTGCAAAGGAGGAAGGAACAGTGGCACAGCGTCACAGGGCAGACAACCACCACAGGCGTGCAGGAGAAGAAGGAGCAAAGTGACAGGGCAGAGGACTCGTATCATCACAAGAGGAGCACACCCCGAGACACCAGACAGCCACCAGCCGGACCGACGTCCCAGGAGACAGCCCACGGAGAAGAACCAACTGTAAGAGGCAGCTAGCGCGAACCGAGTCTTTCTTCAACGCTTCCCTGCGAGACCGTCCAGTCCCAAGCATCGGCAGTCTAAGTCAGACGGCATCCCTGTTTCTCACCGCAAGTGCCACGGGTGAGGGAAAACCTAAGTATGATAAAGGCAAGCTGCGAAGCCCCTCCGGTCCTCCTCGCTACACAAGATCACCCCAGACAACAGACCGCCGCCTGCTGCCCAAGCGAAGAACAATTACCATTTTATCAACACCACCAAGGAGCATCGCACCACCTGAGTGAATCCACACACTCCAGACAACCGGAGTTCAAGGAGGCTAGTCACCCAGGAACCGTCTGTGTGCCCCCGTCAGCCTGCAGCATACTGAAGTAGAGCACAACCGGCCATTAGAATATCCACCCCTTGGGATAACGCAAGACCAGGCCGTGGCCCTGTTGGGAGTTCTGAAGCGACCCCTACGCGCGGCCTACACGAAGGCCCGCACAGCCCACGCGGTCATGTGGAAATCCAGGGGCAAGGGGCCTCGGCGGAGTTCCCATGAAATGGGAGTCCGAATGGGAGAGATGTGTCGGCAGCAGCTCCTCGACAGGCACAGGACGCACGGAGGTCACAGCCGAGACTGGTTGCCCAACGACCCTGAGAGGAAGACACGGAACCTGATTCCTGACGGCGAGAACACTGAGACGGAGACACCACCCTTGGCGGCTACATGAGCGACTAGGCTGTGAGTCCTGTTGGCAGTTCCGAAGCGACGCCTTAGCGCGGCTCACACGAAGCCCGCACGGTCCACACGGTCCCATGGCCGCCCAGTAGGAAAGCCCACCCGGAGGCTCCGGTGAGAGAGGAGCCCAAGTGAGAGAGGCAAGTCGGAAGTAGCTCGGCCATCAAGATACAGGAACAACATCAAGCACGCCGCCTCCAGGCCAGGGGCCTCACACCAAGAGACATTTCAGAGTGGATCTCATCACAGCTCCCAGTACCCCGAGGCGGGACTGTTGTACATAGACTTTGACACTGCTAGACCAGGCCGGTCTCAAGCGCATTGCCAAGGCGGACTAAAACATCATGAACATGGTGGTCCAAGATTCCGACACTGCCTGGCTGACGGCCTGAAGAAAATACCATTTGTGATATGTATTGTTTATCTGTCTTTCTTTTACAGGTTGGACTTTGTTTATTTCCTTTCATTAAACGTTGGGAGGGATGTAGTATCGGCAGGATACATTCTAGTGTTCCACTTCCGTTGTGATGCACACCATACACCCACCCACCACAGGCGTCACCAGTGAGGTGACCCTGTCAATAAAAGGGGCCGGGCGCACGGGCCCTGTGTCAGTTACTGCACCAGTTTACCATGTGTCCGTGTCCCTCATTCGTCTAGATGCGGGCCTGAGGCCCCTAACTTTACAGTACTTATCAGTGGGGACCTGCATAAACACTGCGCTGCCTAAGAAAAGTAATGCGCATGCTCAGAAGATGAGTAACTAATCACTGGGGCTGCCGTTCAGAACTTAAGATAAAACATGTTAGGGCATGCTCCAAAGTGGGAAATTAATCTCAAGGCAAAACTGACGCCAATAGTGTATTTTTTCTATTTTTATCGAAGATTTACTGTGTTTTCAGAAGGCAGGGGCAGAGTGAACATAAGGGCAGAGTAAGGCGAGCAAAAGAAATAACAAAACTTCCGCACGGACTCCCATTGTCCCTCATTTGATCTGTTCCTTTCGAAAGCACTAGGGTGGTGTAACGTTTTTATAAGGGGAAGTGGAGGAACGATCGGTGGTGGGAATTTTGTGGATTCTTGCAGATTACGGGAGTGTATGTCAGACAAAGTTTGAGGTTTTCAGGGCATTGTGGGTAAGAAAATGTTGTAGGATTTATGCAAGTCTCACCACCCTGGACTCCCTCAGGTGTCTAGTTTTCATAAATGTCTGGATTTGGTAAGTTTCCCTCTGTGGTTTCCAAGTGTAGGCCTCAATATCCCATCTACAACTATTGTCAGTGGCTCCACATTTCATTTTGGGACCGTTTGTGTCACAGGTGCGAGGCCGCGAAACACGAGTGGAGTAGCATTTTTTTAAGGACAAGTGCGGAAAAACACTGGGTAGTAGGAACTTTCAGGATAGCCACAGATTCTGGAAGTGTCAGTCACAGAAATGTTAGTAAGGTGATTTTAGCCATTTAGAAAGAGTTTGATATGTACAGGGCATTGTGGGCAAGTGGATGGGATCAATGCATATTTCATCACTTTGGACACCTATGGGTGTTCAGTTTCTAAAATTGTGACTGGTTGTTATTGTTCCACCAGAGTCTATCAACAACCGAAGTACAAATTCTTACTGGTTGATTTTGCCACTGTACTAATATGCTGAAGGAGTAAATAGTAATAACAGTTTCAGAATATGGAACACATCAAAGTCATGCGCCATAAAGCCCCGTCATGGCAACCACTTTACAGTCCTTTCATATGCCTTTCATTCACGCAGACAAAACTATTCACAACACCAGCCACACGCCCAACACACACAACACTCACATGAAGAAACTGTCACCGTTCATGGGCCTTTCAAATTCCTACATCAATAGGACTGAAATACCAAACAATTGCCACTCAAGCAGTCATCAGCCAACTTATTATAAAAACACACCTCTAAAAAAGATAATACACGCATTTCACCAGCCAACAGCTACACATTCTGCCAGCCAACAACCACACATTCCGCCAGCCAACATCCAAACATTCCCCCAGCCCACAGCCATCAATTCCACCAGCCAACAGCCAATCATTCAGCCAGCCAACAGCCACACATTCCACCAGCCAAGAGCCACACAATCCACCAGCCAACAGTTCTGTAACAGACGTTTCAAGCTCCCAAAATGTACAAAGATACAGAATATATATCATATCTGAGAGGCTCTTTAGATAATGCCCTTGACTGCCCGGAACAAGAGATCTTTTGCTCCTGATTACAAAAGGCTTAGACACTTGGGGCCATATGTATCAAGCTAAATTGCCCTCGCAAATGCTGAAATTCGCAGAATTTCAGCATTTGCGATCGCAATTAGCAGTGTGCAATGTATCACACAAAAACCCACTCGCAAAATAAGGAATCGCAAAATTTGCAATTCCCTATTTTGCAAATGCATTTAAGGAATCGCAAATTGCGATTCCTTAAAAGCAATGCAAGAAGCACAAAAAAAGTGCGATTTGGCCTTAAGGAATCGCAAATTACCACCAACTTCAAGTTGGTGGTAATTTGCGATTTCTTTGAAAAATTCACTTTTTTGCATTTTTCAAAGTGCCATGTGGCACACATACATGCCCTTAGGGCATGTATGTGTGCCACATGTGCACACATGCACATTTCAGGGGTGCAACAGGGTGTCCTTTTGACACCCTTGCACCCTTGAAATTGCATTCACAATTTGCGAGTACCTAATGGGTACTCGCAAATTGCGAATGTCTTCCCATTCATTCCTATGGGCCTCTAGGCCCATAGGAATGAATGGGAAGGTATTCCTTAATTGCGACTCGCAATTTGCGACTCGCAATTAAGGAATGTCAGGGGATCGCTAACTATTTGCGATTTTTATTTACATCTCGTTTTGCGATTCTCAAATAGCGATTCTCTAAAAAAATCGCTATTTGAGAATCGCAAAACGATTGTTTGATACATATGGCCCTAGAACACGGGTACTCATAGTACGGCCCGCGGGCCCCTTCCTTGGCGGCCCGCGGACCTTGCAGATATCGTACCTGTGGTTTTTTTTGTTTTTTTAAAGTGTCCGCAAACACTGCCGGTTGCAGCAGTGCGGACTCTGAGAGACTATGGGGGCCGGGCGAATTCTTTAAAAGACCATTCACTTGTTAATGAGTCTTTGTTGTTGAGGTGAAATACAACAAAGACTCATTAACAAGTTAATGGTCTTTTAAAGACCTGTGAAGTACTCGCGGCTGTGTGTGCGCCCGGGAAGCTGTCTCAGCCTGGGCTGACACACGCGGGGTGAGGTGACAGAGGGTAACAGAGAGAGGGAGGGAGACAGAGAGGGGGAGACAGAGGGTAACAGAGAGAGGGAGACAGACGGAGGGAGACAGAGAGGGGGAGACAGAGGGTGACAGAGAGAGAGATAGGGAGACAGAGAGAGATGAAGACAGACAGAGGGAGGGAGAGACAGAGGGTGTCAGAGAGAGAGAGGGAGACAGACGGAGGGAGACAGAGAGAGATGGAGACAGACAGAGGGAGGGAGAGACAGACAGAGGGAGGGAGAGACAGACAGAGGGAGACAGAGAGAGGGAGGGAGACAGAGAGAGGGAGGGAGACAGAGAGAGGGAGGGAGACAGAGAGAGAGAGGGAGGCAGAGGGAGACAGGGAGGCAGAGGGAGTCAGGGGGAGACAGACAGAGGGAGAGGGAGACAGGGAGACAGAGAGAGAGGGAGGGAGAGGGAGACAGAGCGAGGGAGAGGGAGACAGGGAGACAGAGACAGGGAGACAGACAGGGAGACAGAGGGAGGGAGACAGAGGGAGGGAGACAGAGGGAGGGAGACAGAGGGAGACAGACAGATAGAGGGAGACAGACGGAGGGAGACAGACGGAGGGAGACAGACAGATAGAGGGAAACAGACGGAGGGAGACAGACGGAGGGAGACAGACGGAGGGAGACAGACGGAGGGAGACAGAGAGAGGGAGGGAGAGGGAGAGGGAGGGAAAGGGAAAGGGAAAGGGAGAGGGAGGGAGGGAGAGGGAGGGAGAGGGGAGACAGAGTGAGTGAGACAGAGAGAGGGAGAGAGAGAGAGAGAGAGAGAGGGAGACGGAGAGAGAGAGGGAGAGATAGAGGGAGAGATAGAGAGAGGGAGGGAGAGAGAGAGAGAGAGAGAGAGAGAGATAGGGAGAGAGATGTGTGTATGCCGGGTCTGGTGGCTCAGTGGACGAAGGCGTCCGCTGAAGGGGCCTGTGTTCAGCCTCATGGTCATAGTTTTTTTTTTTGCTCTAGCCCCGCCCCCCTCCCCCACTGACCCCGCCCCCACCGGTGCGGCCCTCGGCCTAAACCACACTGTAAATTTGGCCCCCGAGAGAAAGTTTGTGAGTACCCATGCCCTAGAAGGTAACTAAGGAACTCAAACTCAGCTCAATGACTCCCCTATCTATTTCCTTCTTTGCAAACAAAGGCCCAAGAGGCTTAAGTATCACATATGCACAGCTCTCTGGTCTAGCTTTAGGGCTCAAATGAACCACCACATATCATGATTGGGACAGCGTACATCAGTCCAGTACTGCATCATTTACCAAGAACTGTCCATAGATGTCAAAGGATCCTCGATAATCCCATCCGATACAACTTTGTCGCTGCACCTCATAAAATATTTATTCAGAAAAAGGCACTGCTATGGTAAATGATGGCTTGACTTACGTTTTAATAAAAATCGACTCTCATTGCAGCTTGGAACATTTGTCATCTAGGGCTGCCCCTAATATAGGTCAGGACTCTGTTCAGTTTCAGCGTCTATTTCTAAAAAACACATTATTTCCAAAAAGCATAGGGTCTGATTAAGAGTTTGGCGGACAGGGTTACTCCATCACAAACGTGACAGATATCCTGTCCGCCGAATTACAATTCCATGATATCCTATTGTAAAGATAAATCCAGGATTTCTTAAAGTCTTCTTTATTTCAGTGACATCTCCAGCAACCCCAGCAATTACATCTTTCTCCTTCCAGTAACTGTCTTTCTCCTCCCCAGCTCTCTCCCCAGGATTCTCTCTTATGTCATTTGGAATTCTTTGGCCACCTAGGCAACCCTTACTAATCACATCTTCACATATCTCCCTCCTTTCATAATTCATAAGAATAATAACAACAATAAGAAATAAATCCCACATCTAAACCCAACCACAGAAACACATTCTATAAAATAATTTTCAACAAAGAAAAAATATTGAACAAGCACATTTCTTTTCCATATTTAATGAAAAATATGTGACCTCAGCACATACTTCACAATTCACATATTATGGCTTATAGGCTTTGCATACATTGCCCATACTTCAAATAGTACCATTTTCGAATAATACTACATTACTTTTGACCTCCCTAACCTGATACGGACCCGAATATTTGCTTTTACCCTTGCGAACTAGTCCCTTCCTCTGTACCATTACCCAATCACCACCTGGCACGCACAAATTCTTCACACCCTTCCTCATGTTGTACCCCTCTTCCAACTTCCTCTGCACATTCCCAACTCTCCTTTTAAGTTCCTCGTCATCAATCCACACCCCATTTTTCTCACACTGGACACTCTTTCCCGCCCGGTTCTCTTCCCTTCAAAGACACAAATGGTGACACACCTGTAGTAGTATGGGGAGTTATTCTATGTACCCATATCAATTTCCTCAATTCCTTTCTCCATAAAAATCCTTTAGCCTGGGACAACTGAACATTCTCTACGAAAAGGCGATTAACCCTCTCTACCAACCCGTTTGCGTGGGGCCTGAAGATAGCCACCCTTTCATGTGTGATTCCCATCCTCGCAAGATCTTCTCCTTGGATACAATTTGCACCCCATTGTCAGATACTAATGTCTCAACGAAAACTTTCTCCAAAAACCTAATCACAGTGGCAGTATTTATTTCTCCCATCATCTCCACCACAGACCATTTGAAGTGATAGTCTACAAGTATTAGCAGATACTTATCTCTTGAACCTAATCTCTCCACCGGCCCAACAAAATCAATAGCCAATCTTTCCAAAGGCCTTTCGGTGAACTTGGCACACACCAACGGAGGTTGCCTCACCAGCTTGGACTTGTCACTGTAAGCACACATATGGCAGTTTTTCACGACATCCTCAATATTACAGTCCATGGCAGGCCACCAAAACGATTGTCTCACTCTTCTTTTGGTCATGATTCGTCCAGGATGTCCCTCATGCGCAATAGCCATAATGCGCTGACAAGCACCACAAGGAGACACAATTTGACTCTTCCTTTTCACCTTTCCCTCACTTAAACTCAACTCAACCTTTATCTTAAAAAATTCTTTTAGTTCCTTATCCACTCTGTCTTTGTTACTCCAACCTCCCACGATTTTCTCCTCCACTATCCTTAACACAGAATCACTTTCCCTTGCAACACTCCATTCCTCCTTGCTCAAAGCCACGTCTCCATTTTCCTCGTTTGCAATATCATGACACACCTCCTCAGTACCTTCAACTACAGGCACCCTTGATTGATAATCAGCCATTATGTTCCTATTCACATATTCTACCACACAATTGTAATCCATCACCGATAACATCCACCTAGAAATACGTTGAGTTACGCCTCCATTCAATCCCTTTCCACCTTTGAACACATATGTTAGAGGTTTATGGTCAGTCCGAACCTTAAAAGGTATGCCCCATACGTAGAACCTGAAATTATTTATCCCCAGCAACAAGCCAACGCCTCTCTTTCAATGACAAAATAACTACACTCCGCCCCTGCAACTTTCGAGAAGCAAACCCAAAGATACGCTCTTCCCCCTCTACCACCTGCATCGACACAGCACCCATTCCAATTTCACTACCATCAGTAGTCAAATACGTCTTACCAGAGACTTCAAAATGCCCTAGCGTGGGTGCTTGACTTACACTCTCTTTGATTACATCAAAAGCCTTCTTAAAATCATCATCCCATGCAAATATTGCATTCTTCTTCATTATTTTCCGCAAAGGTTCCACAATCTCCGAAAAATTCCTCACATACTTCACACAATACTCTGCCAACCCAATAAATTATCTCAACTCCTCCTTATTGGTTGGCTTGAGTGCCACTTTTACAGCAGCAACAATACTTTTCTTAGGCCTTATACCACCGGTAGTTATTTCTTGACCCAAGTAATCCACCTTCTCTTTTCTTAATTGACATTTCTATTTTTTTTTTGTCAAGCCATGCTTCTCCAAACGCAATATTATCTCATGAAATACTTTGTCATGCTCAGACTCATCCTTTCCTACAACTAGGATATCATCCTGAAAACACTACACCTATGCTCAATAATTCCTTCCTCCAATAAATTCTCTAATTCTTGTCACAATGGTTCCCTCATCATGTTTGGAATACTCCTTAATTTATGAACTACCAGTCGGGCTTGCTCCTTCAAAATCATCTTGTGGGAAAATCCTTTTAACAAACCAAAATCCTCACTAAACACCTTTGGATACTTTCTTCCACATCCACAACTCTCACATCAATCTCTTCAACATTCGTCCTCTCAGTCACCATTACAGGTTCCCTGGCATTAGGATTTATAATAATGTTTAAATCTCTTTGGTGACGCCACCCCATCAAATCCGATCCGTAGTTGGTTCTATACGCTCTTCCTTTTACTGCTTCACTTTTTAACTTTATCGTCATCCAGCACATGTCCAGAATCTCTATTCTTTTACCAGCATAAGCTACTGCCTTGATGTCTGGTTCACTGAGATTACCAACCATTGACCATTTTCCCTCATAAGTTTTGTTGGAAATGAGCGTATACAGACTTTCTGAATCTGCTAACACTAACACATTTGTTATCAAAAAACACATCACGATGAGGCTTATCCAACCTATCCACACTTTCTATTTTTACATGTAAATCAACTGGAACAACATTTTCTGCATTATTTACATGTTTCACTTCATAAATGGTCACAATAATTTCTTGGACATTTTCACAGATATCATCCACTTCCTGGATCCTTTTCTTTTCTGGTACTCTCGTTCTACATACCTTTGCCAAATGTCCCGTCCAGCCACAATTTCTACATATTACATTTCTGGCAGCACAATTTAAACTTGAAGAAATATGTCCAGGTGCAACACACCGAAAACACAAACTCTCTAGAATTTTTTTTTCTCTTTTCACTCTTTTCCTTTGAAACTTCTACTGATGTCTTTTCATTCTTCTTTTTCTTTTCTTCCTCCTCCACAACTTCCACTATTTCCTTCTTACTACTGGATGCACCCCTGGATGCACCCCTGGATGCACCCCTGGATGCACCCCTGGATGCACCCCCTTCGATCTCCTTCAACCACATGGCTGTGTGTTCCATTCCCTTTGCTATCTGAATAGCCTCCTCTAATGTAGGATCTTTCATCAAAGGTTTTTCCTTAATCCTTTTATTGTTGGTACACTGCACTATCTGATCCCTTATCAGTGAGCCACCTAACTGCTCAAAATGACAGGATAAAGCTAGTTGCCACATATGATGCAATATCTTCAACAATTTTATGGACTCTTGAGAAAAACTTGTATGGCTCCAGTATCAAATTAGTTGTGGGTGTAAAATGCAGATCCAACATTTGAAGAGTCATTTCATATACATTGTTGGGTTGGCCATCCCCCATTACTAGGAATATCTCAGATAAGTCCTCATACACCCTTCTACACCCAAATGATGCAATAATATGGCTTGTCTTCGTACAATACCATACGTATCCCCTCCAATCTCTAGTAGATATGTTAAAAACAATTTTCTCCACTGTTCCAAGGTATAATTGGTTCTCCATGAGATGATAAAAATGGTAAAGGGGATGCGATACTCTGATCTGACATGATACCGGGGGGGGGGAGGGAGGGGACGTTGCGCTGGTCCGTCCCATCCGAAGAGCCAGGTCTTGAGGGCCTTCCTGAATGCTTGCAGTGTGGGGGTTCATCTGATGCTGAGGGGGAGTTCGTTCCACAATGTAGGAGAACGCTCTTCCTCTCGCTCTGGCTCTGGTCACCCAGGCAACCCTTACTAATCACATCTCCACACCTATGCAACTTGTAATATGGTGGACAGGATATCTGTCACGTTTGTAAAGGAGTATTCAATCAGCCAAACTCGTAATAAGGCCAATAGAGTTTAAAAATGATGTATAACTGTTGGTTATGAAATGTAAAAACATTTAAAAATTTTTTTTTTACATAGATAGAAAGGATTAAATACATTTGGGGCCAGATGTACAACCATTCAGGTTAGCGAGTAGCAAATTGCGCAGAATTGTGACTCGCAATTTGCGACTCGCTAAACTGAATGTACAATAGCGTCTCAGACACTGTTTGTGATTCCCAATGGGGTCGCAAATTGCATCTCATATCAATATTCATTAGGCAGGCGCAATTTGCGACCCCATTGGGAATGGCTAGCACTCACAGGGATGGTGGCCTGCTGGGGACAGCAGACCACCATGTCTGTGACTGCTTTTTCAATAAAGCAGCTTTTTTTTTTTTAATGCAGCCCGTTTTCCTTAAAGGAAAACAGGATGCATTTAAAAAAGAAAAATGAAACTTTTCAGTTTCATTTTTTAAGGGCAGGCAGTGGTCCCACCTATTCACAAAGGGGAAAGGGTCCCCTGGGGACCCCTTCGCGTTTGTGAGTGGTTTACCACCTACTTGAAGTAGGTGGTAAACTGTGATTGTTTATCATACATTGGTGTTAGACTCGCTATTAGGAAGGGACGCCCTTGGCACGCCGCTTCCAAATACCGAGTCGCAAACCATATTTTGCGAGTTGCTAATAGGTTAGTGACTCGCAAAATATGGTTTGTGCATGTGGCAGACCAATTTTGCAGTCGCAAACGGGCCGAATTCCCGTTTGCAACTGCAAAAAACGGTCGTACAGCTGCCCCAAAGTTCACTAACAATATATACATTCCTTATTGAAGATGGCCTCACCAAATGAAAGAAGACTCACCTAACGTCAAATAGTCACTATCGGACTAATATGCTATCTGCCCACAGATACGTTTTACACATATTCTCCTTGCTCTCCATACGAAATATGCTCAACAAAATTACATTTTCATATCTTCTGTCCTGCAACTCCAGAGTCTTTTCTTCCTAGTATCTATTACATACTCCTTATCATAGGTCTAAATAAACAATTTCTATCCTGCATGTGAAAGTTAATGCATTTTATCTTCAATACCATGAACATTTGAATACATTTTTGAGCTTCTCCGCACGAACCGCTTGTGAAATTTGCTAGAAGGCTAGTTGTATCCTAGCTATACGTACCCGGAATATCAGAAGATATTTCGAAGAATAGAAACAGCACTTACAATCTAAATATGGCTCACTGCTAGGTACAGACTTAAAGCTCACAGGTGAGGGACCAAGTATATATTAAAAGATTGTACCCAGATCCTCACAATTACATTTATCTAGAATTTAAAATAGCAACAGAATGACAATTTACGTTTAAAAAGTCAGATAACATCCAATTCACTGTAAATTGAATAAATGTTCGACCCTAGAATGCAGTATTATTTATCATAATCGATCAATTCCCTTAAGGCTCCTTGTAAAACGTGTGCAGTGTAATTGGTCCACGTTCTTAACTAAGAAACAGCAGAGGAGATAGGGCAACCACTCGATCCACGCTGTCCAAAACCAACACTTTCCATAAAGGTCCACACGGGTCGATTTTGGTGAGCTGGATATCTTAGAAAAAAAAGAAAAGAAGTGGGAGAATCAGGGCTCTTACGGTTCCCTGCAGTTCAGCTCCATAAAGTCCGCAAGAGAAAGATTTTGTTCTAAATGTCTGCAGAGAGAATCAAAGGGAATGCCATGGGCAAGATACCCATTTCATATTAAAAGCTGAGAATGCCCAAGCTGGGCCATTCTCCGTCCTTGCCATACAGCGCTCTCTGCTTGCAAAACACATGATGAGTTTGGGGACTGGTATTGCAGAGACAATCCACGTTACCTGCTCTCAAATAAGATATCATGGTTATTTCAAGACATCCCCCCATTACTTTCACCTCCCTGAGGCTTAAAAGACCTGCAGTGGGCGCCAACCTTAACTACTATTCTTCCAGAGATTTGTATTTATTTGTGCTTTCTTGTATAGCGCTTATCAGCCCAGTGTAGGATGTCAACGCGCTTTACAGTATACAATGCAGTAAATAAATCTATGAAACAAGTACAGAGACTTAGCTCATCACGTAGAGAAACGTACAGATATTATGTCACGTTGTAGACAAGAAACATATGTGCAAAGACGGAGGGAACTCCAAATGTGCACCGCAGGGCTGAGCCTGATGGAGTCAGGGGTCAGGATAGCCCCATCTCTCAGCAGCAGGTGTTCTCGACCAGGCTTTTTGAAAGAGTAGCTCGTGAGATACTGGTAGCTCCCCTGCTACCCTTAAGTAGCTCTCCTGTTTTGTAGCCTTACTGAAACATATTAGAAGTGTTGCTTGGGTGCATTGATACACGTACACCAAACGTGCCTAACAAAAATGATGTGTCCTCATGTAACGCAACTGGTGCTCGCTTAAAGCGCTCTAATACCCGATACCTTCGGGTCAAGTTTGCGCTATATAAAACTCCGTTAAAAAAAAAAAACTTTAAAAATGTATATTCAAGATGTAAATGTGTATATTTTGATAGCTCTTAATCTGATGTTTGGAGAAAATTGGTTGAATTTCCAAAATATACTTAAAGCTACAAATTGATTTACTGAATCAATGTCTCTTAGGTATTGCCCACGTAGAGCCACTCCACACTGTGAACAGTTTTAAGTCGAGCCTAGAGTCAGCGCGCATGCGCAGCTCTGCATGCTGTATTCTATCTGTAATAAATGAACATGCCCACCACACGCCCACCACTTTTGATTGGTTGCTCGGCCTGCCTTTGCAAACTCCATAGTTTTCATTGATGAATAGTGTAGATTTGTCCCGCCTTGTGAATGTTTTGTTCCCGCCCCGGCGACTGCCCATGCTACATGGATTCTTTAACTATGGGCCATATGTGCTGTTTCAATGCACTACTTTTTTCTCTCTGCCCTCTCATCACTGGTACATGGCGGCGCTAATTGCAGCTCACTTAATCTGCCCATGCCTTCTTTCAACTACACCTCCCGCCCCTCCGAGCTTTTTTAAGACTTCTTGTGTCTTTGCTGGAGCTTGTTTGGAAGGCAACCTGTATGCCCGAAGCCATCCCGGCATTTTTTTTTAACAGCGGTCCGCATGTTTGCACCGTAACTAAGGTGTCTTACTTCCACACTCAGAAATGTATGCGTGTGCTGCAACCAGTTTTCCATACATAGACACCAACTACTAGTATAGCGCCACAGCGGGCGCCTTGTCTCAGCACTGTAGAGAACCCTCACATCCGCCCTCTTTCTTAACCCCTAGCTCTCAGCACTTCAGGCAGAGGCATCGCCTGCTGCAGCATTTCCACTCGGCTCGTGTCGAGGATGTGGCACTGTGCTGTGTGCTCCTCGGCAGTGTGAACATCCAGACAGCAGACATGTGCCAGGGACAGCAGACATGTGCCGGGGACTGCGGCTGTGCTCTCTGCTCGTTTGAGAAGATGCTCCCACAAGAGGAACTGAGAGCCGAGAGTTGGTTTTGAGCAAGAGGACCCAGGAAGTTGAAGCACTGCTGGTGGGGTGGGTGATGTAGGTGGTTTGAGACATCCAGCATTGTGACTGAATTCAGGGATTCGGAACAAGTTTTTTTTTTACTATTACTCATTCCAACACAGCATTGCAGGTCCATAGTGCTGTAAATGACTCCAACTTCATCCTACCATGTTTGCCAGCCCCTGAAACATGAAGGGCAGAACTGTCCCGCCCGCATCTCATTTGTGAATTCAGAAGCGCATATTTAACTCCCAGAGTCACAGACAAGGTTGCTCAGTCGGCTGATGCACCAATATGATCATTCAGGACTGCAGTGAAGCACTCTGCCTTCATGGAAACAAGAGTCATGGCCCTGAGTTTTGTACAGCTAGGACATACGCACTGCTCTTAGATCACAGATCAGGACCCCCAGACCGCCAGAACTATGGGATAGTGCACTGCCTCAAGACAGAAAGCAAAACTTGTTGGCATATGATGCGTGCATCTTCAAAATAAAATCAAACGCTTCTTGAAATATTATTTGTCACGGTGTTGTGACTTTATCGGACTAAGCAACAAAAGCTCAGGGTCAGGGCTAGTAACCCAGTTATTCGTAAACATCTTGTTTCGTTCTCAAACATCACCTGCCGGCAGCCATTGCAGAGCAAATCATTGTGTCCAAGGACAGAGTGCCGACAGCAAGAGAGACAAAGGAGCAGAATGCAAGGTGAGGCAGGGCAGAAACATGTATGTACAGCAGTGTCTGTGTGCAATAATCAGTCGCCATATGTGCATTATTTATTTTGTGTTCATCTATCCTTTAATCCCGTGCAATTAGGGTAATAATGAATGCTGTACACACTCCTTGATTTGCAACAATTTGATCATATGTTAATTACTCCTAATGTGGAGCAGTGAGGTATTGTGCATATGCCTCGACGTGCAATGTTCTGCCCCTGTGCGTCAACCTCTGTGTAGTACAGGAGTCGTGTGTTCAAGTGCTGCAATGAGCAGGAGTACAGTAATGGGCAAACCCACTTGCAGCACTGCGATCGCATGCATGACCCCCTCCCCAGTGTACAGCCCTAGTCATTTCTGCATCCCTGTGCACACTCTAACCCTGTTTATGCGGCCTTTCTGCAGCACCAGAATACAACATTTTCCAGCTATCGCGACAAGAATTTTAGATTCTATTAAGGACACAGAGGCGAGGATTATGCTTTCTCAATTTCTTTACTACTCAAACAGCAGCCAATAAGAAAAAAGTAAAAATTACACAAAACTACATTTCCCATGAGTCTTTGAACCACGCCTCCTTAATCAACCAATAACATGAGAGGTTAACATACAAAATAATGAGGCACCATCTTGGCTTCCTCTTTCTTTGCAAAACCAGTCCTTAAAGTGTCCAAAAAAAGGCAAAACAGTCTTGGCTCTCAACGGAGAGCAATAACAGAAACATCCAACTCTCAACGGAGAGCACGTCCCACGGTCTTGGATACAACAGTTATCCTCCAACGACGAGGAGATCCATACCACAGATCATCATAGGTTTAAGTCTGTTTGGAATCAGTTCCTGAAACAGAAACAAGTTTGAAAATAGGGAACCCAAAAGGTTTAAGATATCAGGGTGGGAAAAAAATAACATTGCATGGTTAACATCTTGCAACATGACAGTTGACATCTTACTTGTCCCAACGGGTGGGATAATCCTCGCCTCCGTGTCCTTAATAGAATCTAAAATTCTTGTCGCGATAGCTGGAAAATGTTGTATTCTATGGCAGGACCGGAGGCTCAGATTATGCTGGTTCAAAGCTGACCAACAACAACAGAGGAAACATGCGTAATAGGTTTATAATAAAACACTTTAAACATTGAATCTGAAGACCAATCTGCAGCTTTCAAAATGTCTTCTAAGCAAGACCCCAGAATGTATGCCTTAGAGGCCATGGCCCCTCTTGTGGAGTGCGCACCATAAACAGAAACATCAATCCCTGCTTCAGACATAACCCACCTGACCCAACGCGCCGAGGTGGCCGCTGAAACTGGACGAAAAGGCTTTTGTATTGCTAACAGCAATTGACCCAAGGGATCTGTCCTATGAGCTAGAGTGCGTTCTTCATAAACTTTTAAACATTTTAAGACACATAATTTGTCATTGTGAGGAAAAGCAGGATACTCAACCGAACGTGACATGGTCTTAGTCCTCCTAGAGATGATGAAAGACACCCCCTGCGGAGAAAACATCCTTCCTGCCAAGTCTAAAGCGTGCACATCAGAAACTCTTCTACAGGAGATTAAACACAGTAGCATAGTAAGTTTAGCGGACAGTTGTTTCAACGATAAATCCTTGTTATGAGGCCAAGATTCCAATAAAGACAAGACTTTCGAAACATCCCACAAAGAAGTGTATCTGGGGCGAGGCGGACAAGCCACCCTGATACCTTTCAGCAACTTACAGACTAGGGGATGCATCCCCACCGGCTTCCCATCGATGTGATTGTGTCCAGCCGAGAGGGCTGACCTGAAATTATTAACAGACCTGTATGCAAGACCTGATTCTGCACATTCAGATAAAAAGTTTAATACCTCCTTCAAATCTGACCCCACGGGATCCACCTGTCGTTGAAGGCACCAACCCACCCATCGCTTCCAGGAAACCGAATATCGTTTGCGGGTGGATGGAGCCCAAGCTTGGTGTATAAACTCGGCAGCCGCCGATGAAAGGCCCTCAATTGTTTCATGTCGCCTGAAATCGTCCAAACCATGAGGGATAACTGGTTCTGCAGGACCAGAGTTTGAGGAGATCCCACTGGGTCCTGGAGAAGCAACGGGAACACAGGTAGCTGAAAAGGAAGGTCCACTGATAACTCCAACAGTGTCAGAAACCACGACTGAGTCTTCCACAATGGTGTGACCAAGACTAAAGACGTTCCCTGTCGACGGACCTGGGCCGCCACCCTCGGAATCAGAGCAAAGAGGGGAAAAGCATAATTCCTCTGAGAGCCCCAATGGTGAAGGAACGCGTCCGTTCCCATCGCCATCGGGTCCAGCCTCCAGCTGAAGAATAGTGGGAGGTGAGCATTGAGGCGAGAGGCAAAAAGGTCTATCCTGCAAGGACCTCGCATAGTCATGATCTCTACAAAAAGCGAAGGATGAAGTCTCCAATCGCTGAAGTCCCTCAGGAACCTTGAGTTCCAATCCGCTATTTGATTTAGCTTGCCGGGCAGATATTACGCTATCACACTGATCTTCTGATCCAGGCAAAAATGCCAAAAGTACCTCACAATTTTGGCCAACAGGCGTGATTTCGTCCCTCCTAGACGATTGATGTAACGCACCGCCGACACATTGTCCATCCTGAGAAGGATGCAACAATTGCTCTTCAGAGGGGAGATTGACTTTATGGCAAAGGAGCCCGCTAACAGCTCCAGACAATTGATGTGTAACTTTAACTCGTCGGCGGACCATCGTCTACCAGTGGCAAAGCCTCCACATCTCGCGCCCCAGCCCCACCGGCTGGCGTCGGACTCTATGATGACGTCCAGGGAGGCGCCGAAAATGGCCCTGCCATTCCATGCTTCCATGTGTTCTAACCACCATAGAAGCTCCTCCTGAGCCTCTGGAGACAGGGGAATCAGGTGGTCGTATGAATACCTTTTTTGAAGATAATAAATCTTGAGTCGTTGTAGAGCCCTGTAGTGAAGGGGACCTGGGAAGATGGCCTGAATGGATGAGGCCAGTAGGCCTACAATCCTCGCTAAGACTCTCAACGAGATCAGCTGCTTCGAAAGGGTAGAGCGGATCTCTCTCTTTATCGATTTGATCTTGGTCATGGGTAGGAGTAACTGTGCGGTGATTGAATTTATCTGAAACCCCAGAAAGTCCATCTGCTGGCTCGGGACGGTCATCGATTTCTTGAGATTTATCACAAACCCTACCTCCTGTAACAGTGAGGTCGTCCACCCCAAATGTGTGAGCAGGAGGTTCCGATCCTGTGCCAGAATTAACATGTCGTCGAGATAGACGATCATGCGAACTCCCATCTCTCGCAGCCGAGTGACCACCGGCTTTAACAGCTTGGTAAAAACCCAAGGGGCGGATGACAGGCCGAAGGGGAGGGAAAGGTACCGGTACCATTGCCCTTTCCAGGAGAATTGGAGAAATTTCTGTTGGGAAGGGCAAATGGGGACCGTGAGGTAGGCATCTTTTAGGTCCAACCGGACCATCCAGTCGTTCTCCAAAAGAAGATCTCTCAACAGATGGATGCCCTCCATCTTGAAGTGTCTGTATACCACAAAGGGGTTGAACTCCCTGAGATTTAAAACTAATCTCTGACCTCCTCCCTTCCTTTGGACCAGGAAAACGTTGCTGCAAAACCCGCCGGGAATGAAGGGTCCTACGGCAATAGCCTGCTTGGCCAAAAGCTCTTGAAGCTCAGAGTCGATAAAAGCTTGCTCTTGTAGGAAAAAAAGGAGCGGAAGAGGAGGGGTCACTTGGCAAGGGGAGTCTATAAGCTCTATCTGGTAACTCGGAACAGTGTGGATGACCCACGCATCTGTGGTCAGCTGAGTCCAATTCATCACAAAATGCAACAATCTGCCCCCGAGGGGGAGCATTGGAAAGATTGGCGGACAAACCTGATGACTGGGCATCGAAGGTCTTGTAACCCCTGTTGACGCCTCTGTTGAATCGGCCACGGAAGCCTCGGGACCTGGAGGGGTAGAAACCCGCCTGTTCCGGGTCCTGGGTATACCCTCTGCGTCGGGGTGCGAAACCTCGTTGGGGACTTGGATTGGTGTAGCGGCCGGTCGAGCGTCCCCTGCCACGACCGGCCCTGCCAGAGACTGGGTGAAAAACCCTTTTGAGCGATGACTGTGACTTGTCCAGAGTAATTGAACGACGTTGGAGAGGCGCACCCTCAGCTGACCACCTCAAGCTTCTAAGAATCGCCAGAAACTCCTATTTTAGAAAGATCAGAAAATCTAAAACCGACTTCTTCAGGACTCAACTAGACCAAGCCAAGAACCGCCCCAAAAAGCTATTCGATCTTATCAAAACCCAAACCAAGAGCGTACCCAGTCTCCCTAACGCTATCCCACTTACTCTACCCAACTGTGATGAATTTGCCTACTTCTTCGCTTCTAAAACAGAATCCATAAAATCAGATCTACTCAAGGACCTCTTATCCCTCTCAGACATGATAAAGAATTCATCACTGACCCCTGCTGGTGCACAAGCTAACGACCTCCCAAAATCCAAACTCAAAAACAACGCAACTTGGTCCCACTTCAACACTTACAGTGAAGATTCCATATTAAAGACGCTAACCGCTCTGAAACCCTCCAATCATTTCACAGACCCGCTCCCGGCTAATTACTTAAAAGACTTCATTCCTCTGTTACTACTTCTCTGGACCAAGATCATAAATAAGTCCCTCCTTCAAGGATCCATTCCAGACATCCTGAAAACAGGTCAGGTGTCGCCTATCCTAAAGAAAACAACAGCTGACCCCTCGGACCCAAATAACTATCGTCCAATTTCTAACATACCTATGCTAGCCAAACTCCTGGAAAAATGCGTTAACATGCAGCTGAACAGCCACATTGAAATTGGTTAAGCAGGTTGAATTGATCAATCAGGCTTCCGAGCAGGTCACAGTACCGAATCAGCCATGACACATGTAATTGACGACGCTCTAAAAATAATGGACCAAAACGAAGCTTGTTTACTTATCCTACTCGACCTGTCATCAGCATTTGACACCGTCAAACACGGCAACCTGCTTGAACTCATGAAACACAGAATGGGAATGTCTGGAACTGTATTTAACTGGTTCGCCTCTTTCCTCCAAAATAGATCCCAAAGATTCAAGGTCAACCAATCCCTGTCCAACCCCATGCCTGTCACATTAGGAGTTCCACAAGGCTCCTCCCTCTCACCCACCCTTTTCAACCTTTTTATGGAACCTCTTACCGATCTTCTCAGCCTCGCCAAGATTCACTTCCATATGTATGCAGACGACACCCAAATTTACATCAAGATCCACTCACTTGATGACATCAAATCGCTCAACACCACACTACAAAAAACCCAAACATGGCTGGCCGAAAACCATCTGAAACTAAACTCCCTCAAAACGGAATTCCTCTTAATCGCTCCCCCTAACAAAACTCCCACTATCCTGGATTGGCTGAAGCACTTAACAGCTCTCAAAGGACAACCTCTCATCGTCGACTCAGCGAAATCGCTAGGTGTAACGCTTGACAGCAACCTAAAGATGCAGAAGCATATCAGCGCCTCCACAAAAGGAGCTAACTTCCACTTGAAGACCCTGCGAAAACTGAAACCCTTTCTGCCAGCCTACAATTTCAAACAAGCAGTTCAAGCCCTAGTAATCCCTAGAGTGGAATATGGGGCGGTAACCTTATGCGGCCTCCCAAGGTCATCGACAGCCCCACTAAGAGCCACTATCAACTCAGCTGCGAGACTCATCACGGGCTCAAAGAGAAACTCTCACATATCCCCTGACCTGAGAGCCCTCAACTAGCTACCGTTTGAAGCTAGAATTAATCTGAAAATCGCTTGTATGACGCACAAGGCCTTACACCACAACTCCCCGCACTACCTAGCTCAGAAATTGCTGCTCTCTGCGGGCATCAGAGCCTCCAGGAGTGCCAAGACTCTTCTTCTAAAACCACAACGATTCGCCAAGAAAAAAACCTATAACCGATCCTTTTCTGGTATGGCTCCTAGGATCTGGAACGCTTTGCCCATTGAAACAAGAATGAACCCGTCCACTGCCTCCTTCAAAAAAGAAGTGAAAGCGATCCTCATGGCTAAATTCACGTGAACTCTCTGTCCTTTTACTGTATATTATTACTAGCTCTGTTTTTAAGCTCCATAGTTGTCCTTTTGTTTTTACGCTAGTTATTGGTACGTGTATAAGCTGCTTATAGCTGTTTCACCTATATCTTTGTGTGCTATATCTTGTTTTCTACATATGACTTGTAAAGCGCTCTGATACTCGCAAGGGTCTTGTTTGCGCTATATAAAACCTTCAAAATAAATAAAAAGGATGCAAAGGTACTGACAAATTTGGCTATATTCTTGACAAATCGCTCCCCAAAAAGCTGTCCCTCCGCTAGAGGGCCTGGTTCGGTCGCGGCCAACTCAACCAGTTGCGGGTCGATGCGCAAAAGGACGGACATGCGCCTTTCGGACGAGAGGGCGCAATTGGCGTTGCCCAGGAGGCAAATCGCCCTCTGGGTCCACCCCGCCAGGACCTCCGGGTGAATAGCAGCTCCTTTCTCTTGTGCCTGAAGGGCCAATTCAAGGATTTTTGCCAGGGGCCCTGCCACATCTAATAACTGATCCTGGCATGCCCTGAGGGCACGATCTATGCCCTTCTTAGGATCTTTCTTGTATTTTTTCAAAAAAGTGGTCATAGATGAGTCAATATCAGGAGTAACGGCCACCTTGTGAGCCAGGTCGGGGCGGGGGCATTCGGATTTAAGGCGGGCTCTAACATCTTTGTCGAAGCTCTTGCGCAAGTGTGTTTGCATATATTCAGCCACTGCCGGGCGGGAGCCCAATCTGAGGATCGGGGATGGACCATGTCCGAAGGGTCAAAAGAGAAAGGTTGGACGGGCGGGGAGGAGTGTTTGCACTTCTTGGTGCATTTGCGGGGTCGGGATTCCTGGGAGGAGTCAGTGTCTGTGTCAGTAGCAGTAGTGGGAGGAATAGAGTAGGTAGGAGTGGGAGAAGAGGGGGCAGGAAGGTCCCCCTGGGCCTGTTCTTTGGAATTGCGCAATTTGGAGCAGACCTTAACGTGAGGCCAGGGAAGACTAGGTGGCTCAGGGTCGGGAATGGGGGCGGGTGTCTGATTATCGGAGGGAGCAGGGGTATTACTCACTAGTTGTTACAGACGTTGTGAAATAGGCAGTAGAACGGAGGAGAGGACTTTATCTAGTTTAGAATCAAGTTTCTTATCAATGATAGCATCCATTGAGTCCTCATAGTATTATTCATCTTCATCATGATCATCAAACGCAGCCACTTCCTCCTCATAGACATCGCAGTCCGACATTGTACAGTAAATATATAACTAGATATATATGACTCAATATTTTATCCAGAGAGAAGCCAAATTTTACAACCCAGAACTCTCAAAGAGAACGGGCGTCGGTCGGGAGCAAAGCTGGGGCAGTGGGGGCCACACAGGTACCAAAATGTACCCTTGCTGATAGGACTAATGGAGGGTGTAAAAACCCTGTATGCCTATACAGCACAGGGTCTCTAAAAATTGAAATTCCCAGCAACTGGGAGTTCAGGGATTAATATATGCACCCAGCGTTGGAGGAAAAAAGATTTGCCTGAATTAGTACCGGCTCCGCCGACTGCCTGCTGCGTATAATCCCCAAAGCCAGCCCGGGATAGGCGTCTGTCCAGCTCTTGAGCGAGGGGCTGCATGCGTGCACAGACGCGTGCAGGCTCCCGAGCCGCACGCAGGCTTCCCGATCGGGTTACCAGCGTGCGTCTCGCTCCCTGAAAGGGGGGGGGGCAATCCCCGTCAGCGCATGAAGCGCGCACAGGCAAGACTCGCGGCGCGAGTAGAAACAAATTTAAACGCTAAGGGGGAAAAAATAAAGTCGCAAAACAATGCCTAATTACAGCGCAACACGCGCAGAGGATAGAAAACTGAAAGAAGGCGCGATCGCGCGTTCCGGTCACGGCGCGGCGCAAGAGCGCTACAGCACAATCACTAAGCAACGAGTGTAATCACACACAAGAATAGATCAATAAGCCAGAAATAATGAAAAACACAATATTAGAAACCCAATTATCACATGAGCAAAATAATGAGGCACTTATCTTGACTGCGGAGCAGCAAAGAAAGAGGAAGCCAAGATGGTGCCTCATTATTTTGTATGTTAACCTCTCATGTTATTGGTTGATTGAGGAGGCGTGGTTCAAAGCCTCATGGGAAATGTAGTTTTGTGTAATGTTTACTTTTTTCTTATTGGCTGCTGTTTGAGTAGTAAAGAAATTGAGAAAGAATAATCTGAGCCTCCGGTCCTGCCATAGAATTGCATGGTACTCTTCAGTGTGCAGCAGTGGCCATGTGTGAATGAGCATCATCGCGCACGCTGTTGCCCCCCGTGTGAACTAATTTTATTTTATTGCGTGGTTCTGTGGTTGAGTTTTCAGTCTGCAGCCATGGAATCATGGCTGCGAGCCTGTCTCTGCTGCAATTGGATTGTGTGCACGCAAATGGGCATCCAGCATGCAATAGCGCATGTGACCCTGAGAGGGACCCTCATTGTGCAGCAGCAGCAATGTATGCACATGAGTGTTGTGGTGTTGTGTGTGTGCGCTCTCATGGGTGAGCAGCAATAGAATCGCAAGTATATGACAGTAGATTTGCTGCAATACGATTATGTATTCTTGGTCCTCATTTCTGGGGTTCACATTTTTATGGTATAACACTGTAATCGTCTTGTGCATGAGTGTGTGCGCAACATGTGCATTGTATATGTACGAGCCTCTGCATTCGTGAATGGTAATCCTCATCTTTGTCCAGAACGGCAGTCGTTGCTTGTGCACGAACCTGTGTGTGTTCTTGATCATCTATGTGTAACGGTCCGAAATATGTACTTGAACCTCTTGTGTAATTAGCAGACATCGTGCATTTATAGACACCCATGTTCATCACTGCAGTCGCATATGCCTCTTCCGTTTAACGGTGCACCCGTGCACGACTTGCTGGACACTGCTCGTTACCTTACATCTTTCTGCAGTTACAATCACGGGGATCGCAGTTCAATCATCGGCACAAAAATATGGCCGTTGTCATTTGTATTTGAGTCCAGGGCTCTGATATGAGTCTGGGCGTGTTTGTAAAATATATTAACACATGAATGTGTGGCAACTTCCGCTGCACAAACATTTTATACACGGTGTAGCTAAAGACACTTTTATAGACAAGCACTTAAAACTCAAAGTTTTTTCGTTTTTTGGAAAGTGCAGCAAATACACTGATAAAGGCCAGGCTCTGCTACATTGCCCATCACTGCAGAAAGGTTGCGCCAGTCTCATTCACCAATGCTGTCGAATGAATGCCTTGAGAGTACAGGGGAGTCAGGGACCAGCACTGGAGACATTCTACAGATATGATTGTGGACCTGTTGTGCACCTGAGCTACATCGGCCAACACTGCAGAGATAGTAGGCATGTGAGTTTTAGTGACCATCATTTGTTCCACAGTGAAATAATCATACGCATTTATGCCTAAAGACCGGCGCTTCAGAAATATTAAGTTCGTTATTTTACTGATTTATACTGCAGGTTCTGGCGCTGTAAGTATTGTGAGAGCCCCAGAAACCGGCACTGTATATTTATCTCAACCCAACAACATATATTGCAGGGTTGTATAACTCTCAATGACCAACACCGCAAACTTGCATTATTGCCCCACAGACAACAGGAGCCTCTGGGTGCAGCACTGGATCACCCTGTAAAAAATATGATGCCCAGTGAATTCTAACATTATTTTAAAACTTCAAGCCCATTGCCCAAAGACATTAAATGTTGCATGCGTACAATCCTTCGTGTTTAAAGCTTGAGATGTAGCCACATTGACATCATTGAAGTAAGTGTTGTGTGCACTTCAGTCAGTGTCCTACAACCTGTAGTATTGTACTTCTGTTTTTACAGTGGTTCATACCCCTGTCTAGGTGGTGAAGTTCATTATCCCTGTATACCCCCAAGACATTTTTAATGCATCTGCGCCACATTTTTGTACTGTGTTGTGCCTTGCACAATGTAGCACTGTTACTGTGCACACATTGTTCAGAGGGTCTTACAGTTCCTGTCCCGGCCTTAGAGTGCACCCTCTGCCCACGCTGCTCTAAGACATAGCATAAACACATGTGCAAAGACAATAGCTCTGGCTAAACATTTATAAGGTACCAAAGGCGAGACCTATTGGCTGTGCCAATGCTTGTTTTACATTCCCTCTGGTGACAGCGCCTGATGAAGGGATCCCTGGTGACAATCTACGGCGGCCACTAGTGACCTTGTCTGCACAAACACTAATAATAACAGCAGCTCCTGATGATTGTCATCGACCCTCAGCAGCTCTGACTACAGAGAGGCTGGAGACCCTGCTCGAGGCCCAGGACACCGCCGGACTCACCGCCTCCTGCTGGGACATCTGTCTCCGGGCAGTGACACTGGATCTCTCCGGGGATCCGGCGGGTCACTGCCAGGGATCCACTGGGGGCCTCAGGATAGCACCGAGGATCGCCATGAAGCTAGAGCGCATGCGCAGAAGGAAGGCACTACTTCCGGGGTCTGACGTGTCATAAGAACAAAGGGAGCATGCTCAAAAGCAAGACACCACTCGATGGGGACTAACTTAGTGCGCATGCGTAAAGGTAAAAGCGCATCACAAGGGGCCGGTGACAAGCCAGCGCTGCCTTTAAAAAAACATAGTGCCAAAACACGGCCGAAGAACAGATACAATCACAAGTACCTGTGTTCCCACATAACAAGTAAGACACAGGCAGAAACATCTGAGGTGCTTTAGGGGTGGCATAGACAGACAGGCAGGCACCGACAGCTGTGTTCCTAGGCTTCCCTCGGAAGTAGGGGAGGAGCAGATCTAGTTAGAACACCTGAGCTATCACAGGGCGCCGGAAGAACAGTGCTGCGCATGCCCAGATGGTGAGATACTAGTCACCGCGGCCTGCTCCAGCACAGCGTGGCCTATGAACAGTGCTGCGCATGCTCAGAGGGTGAGATACTAGTCACTGCGGCCTGCTCCTGGCACAGCAGGCCCTATGAACAGTGCTGCGCATGCTCAGAGGGTGAGATACTAGTCACTGCGGTCTGCCCCAGCACAGCGGGCCCTATGAACAGTGCTGCGCATGCTCAGAGGGTGAGATACTAGTCACTGCGGTCTGCCCCAGCACAGCGGGCCCTATGAACAGTGCTGCGCATGCTCAGAGGATGAGATACTACTCACTGCGGCCTGCCCCAGCACAGCAGGCCCTATGAACAGTGCTGCGCATGCTCAGAGGATGAGATACGAGTCACTGCGGTCTGCCCCAGCACAGCAGGCCCTATGAACAGTGCTGCGCATGCTCAGAGGATGAGATACGAGTCACTGCGGTCTGCCCCAGCACAGCGGGCCCTATGAACAGTGCTGCGCATGCTCAGAGGATGAGATACGAGTCACTGCGGCCTGCTCCCAGCACAGCAGGCCCTTTGAACAGTGCTGCGCATGCTCAGAGGATGAGATACGAGTCACTGCGGCCTGCCCCAGCACAGCAGGCTCTATGAACAGTGCTGCGCATGCTCAGAGGGTGAGATACTAGTCACTGCGGCCTGCTCCTGGCACAGCAGGCCCTATGAACAGTGCTGCGCATGCTCAGAGGGTGAGATACTAGTCACTGCGGTCTGCCCCAGCACAGCGGGCCCTATGAACAGTGCTGCGCATGCTCAGAGGATGAGATACTACTCACTGTGGCCTGCCCCAGCACAGCAGGCCCTATGAACAGTGCTGCGCATGCTCAGAGGATGAGATACGAGTCACTGCGGTCTGCCCCAGCACAGCAGGCCCTATGAACAGTGCTGCGCATGCTCAGAGGATGAGATACGAGTCACTGCGGTCTGCCCCAGCACAGCGGGCCCTATGAACAGTGCTGCGCATGCTCAGAGGATGAGATACGAGTCACTGCGGCCTGCTCCCAGCACAGCAGGCCCTTTGAACAGTGCTGCGCATGCTCAGAGGATGAGATACGAGTCACTGCGGCCTGCCCCAGCACAGCAGGCTCTATGAACAGTGCTGCGCATGCTCAGAGGGTGAGATACTAGTCACTGCGGCCTGCTCCTGGCACAGCAGGCCCTATGAACAGTGCTGCGCATGCTCAGAGGGTGAGATACTAGTCACTGCGGTCTGCCCCAGCACAGCGGGCCCTATGAACAGTGCTGCGCATGCTCAGAGGATGAGATACTACTCACTGTGGCCTGCCCCAGCACAGCAGGCCCTATGAACAGTGCTGCGCATGCTCAGAGGATGAGATACGAGTCACTGCGGTCTGCCCCAGCACAGCAGGCCCTATGAACAGTGCTGCGCATGCTCAGAGGATGAGATACGAGTCACTGCGGTCTGCCCCAGCACAGCGGGCCCTATGAACAGTGCTGCGCATGCTCAGAGGATGAGATACGAGTCACTGCGGCCTGCTCCCAGCACAGCAGGCCCTTTGAACAGTGCTGCGCATGCTCAGAGGATGAGATACGAGTCACTGCGGCCTGCTCCCAGCACAGCAGGCCCTATGAACAGTGCTGCGCCTGCTCAGAGGATGAGATACGAGTCACTGCGGCCTGCTCCCAGCACAGCAGGCCCTATGAACAGTGCTGCGCATGCTCAGAGGGTGAGATACTAGTCACTGCGGTCTGCCCCAGCACAGCGGGCCCTATGAACAGTGCTGCGCATGCTCAGAGGATGAGATACGAGTCACTGCGGTCTGCCCCAGCACAGCGGGCCCTATGAACAGTGCTGCGCATGCTCAGAGGATGAGATACGAGTCACTGCGGCCTGCTCCCAGCACAGCAGGCCCTTTTAACAGTGCTGCGCATGCTCAGAGGATGAGATACGAGTCACTGCGGCCTGCTCCCAGCACAGCAGGCCCTATGAACAGTGCTGCACATGCTCAGAGGATGAGATACGAGTCACTGCGGCCTGCTCCCAGCACAGCAGGCCCTATGAATAGTGCAGCGCATGCTCAGAGGATGAGATACTAGTCACTGCGGTCTGCCCCAGCACAGCAGGCCCTATGAACAGTGCTGGCATGCCCAGAGGATGAGATACGAGTCACTGCGGTCTGCCCCAGCACAGCGGGCCCTATGAACAGTGCTGCGCATGCTCAGAGGATGAGATACGAGTCACTGCGGTCTGCCCCAGCACAGCGGGCCCTATGAACAGTGCTGCGCATGCTCAGAGGATGAGATACGAGTCACTGCGGTCTGCCCCAGCACAGCGGGCCCTATGAACAGTGCTGCGCATGCTCAGAGGATGAGATACGAGTCACTGCGGTCTGCCCCAGCACAGCGGGCCCTATGAACAGTGCTGCGCATGCTCAGAGGATGAGATACGAGTCACTGCGGCCTGCTCCAGCACTGCAGGCCCTATGAACAGTGCTGCGCATGCTCAGAGGATGAGATACTAGTCACTGCAGCCTGCTCCAGCACAGTAGGCCCTATGAATAGTGCTGCGCATGCTCAGAGGATGAGATACAGGTCACTGCGGCCTGCTCCCAGCACAGCAGGCCCTATGAATAGTGCAGTGCATGCTCAGAGGATGAGATACCGAGCACCACGGCCTGCTCCTAGCACAGCATGGCCTGGCCTATGAACAGTGCTGCGCATGCTCAGAGGGTGAGATACGAGTCACTGCGGCCTGCTCCAGCACAGCGTGGCCTACGGACAGTGCTGCGCATGCTCAGATGGTGACATACTACTCACTGCGGCCTGCTCCAGCACAGCGTGGCCTATGAACAGTGCTGCGCATGCTCAGAGGATGAGATACGAGTCACTGCGGTCTGCCCCAGCACAGCAGGCCCTATGAACAGTGCTGCGCATGCCCAGAGGATGACATACTTATTTTATTTATTTATTTATTTATGCGTTTTTATATAGCGCGGACTTTACCCGAAGGTGTCAGAGCGCTTCACAATAGGAACAGCATAGCTGCCAAGGTTTCAGATTGCCATGTGTGACATTTTTATAAATTCAGTGAAATTATGTGTGACATTTCAACAACTATGAGTGACACTTTATCGCAACCAAAATCAAGCAATGAAAACCAGGAAAACATAAATATCAGCTGTTACACCCATTTGAGCATCAAGACATTCTAAGAAGATGTTAAAACTGCTGGAAAGCACCAGAAACTGAAGCACCTTAGTTCTCTTCTAAGCTGATGGTACTGTTAAACAAAACGAGGACTCAGATCTGCACCACTCATTGACAGTGCGCGCTGCGCCACTGCAAACAAAAGAATGTTTCTGTAAATTTTTGCGAAGTCAGTTATTGTAATACCGTCAGATTATCTTTTGCAAAAACCGGCGCAGTGTGCTTGCCGCTTGCTCACCTCGAGCACAGAGAATAAATAATGACTGCTATAGTGGGGGATAAAAAGAGAAAGAGGCGGATGAGGACTGTTTTCCATATTTGGTCTCCTCACATGAAAGCACACATCATCGCTCGCTGGGGTACGGAATGTAGCCACGGTGCCGACTCCACTACCGAAATTTTCAGCAGGTGTTCTTTAATTTCTTGTTTTGCTCTGACAAACGTAAAATAACAAGCTTTACCTGATCGCTTTCTTGACTGCTCGGCCGCTATAAATCTGGCCAATAAAATGAGCAAAGAGACCACTTTTATTTAAGAGCATAGTTTTATGAGTTCACAGTTTATAAGTTCACTTACTTGGATTCGAGACAGGCGACGAGCGAAGAGGGCGCCATGGCAACAGGTGCCTCCCCCTGGGCTCTCACAGCTGCTGTGCAGGCAGCACGGCTCCAGTCAGGCCCGAGTTGGTTGACCCATTGTCCAGACCACGGGATCATGATTCTACCACTCCGCACACTGCACAGAGCAGGCAGCGGACCGAAAGTGGAGAGCAGCACCTATCTCTGCTACAGGGCGGCAGCAGGCTCACAACTGGGTCAGCTGCCGCCAACGCTGGTGGGGCCGGGTGAGCCTCAGAGAGGCCGAGGCAAGCCTGCGGTGGTGCGAGCGGCCACGGTGGCTTGCGCATAACCTCAGCTGCCTCGACTCAACAACCCATCTCACTGTCCAGTTGAACGCCAGCACGCATTATGGAGGAGGCACCTAAATAATTATTGCGGCGTGGCGGGCAGCGTCAAACTAAAAAAAAAACATAACTGCTGCTCGCCCTGCCGCACACTCGGGAGAGTTATGGATACATTGTTGCAATCACGTGACCTCGCCGTGTCACGTGATTGCCATGCCCCTGGCCGGCCCCCGTCAGCTGTTCTCTAATGAAAGCTCATTGGTCGCAGCAATGAGCCACCGGGTTGGCGTGACACTCTTGACCTGCCATATAGATTTAGCACACTTGATATTGCAAGAAACTCTGCCAGTGCAGCAGGCGGTCCGCTGCGTGCTCATCAGAAGTGTTTGCACAGGGCAGCAATTTCGGTCCTGCTTGCCTCTTCCTCTGCACCCGCGGTGGTGTCAAGGAGGCGCTACAAATGCGTGACCTGACATTTAAGTGCGGTGATGCGGACCAGCGCACAAAAATGCGTTAGTATCACGCCTGATGCGTGATACTTGGCAGGGCTGGAACAGTAACATTACATGAGGAGAAGGTTACAAGTGAGCATAATACAAAAGCAAGCGTTACATTACATGAGGAAAAAGTGACAATTGTGCAATTAACAAAAACAAACAAGATACAAAAAGAGGTATACGTTACAAGAGGAAAAAGTGACAGGTGTGCATGATACATAAGATACAAAATACAAATAGAGGTATAATACTGCAATAAGTGGCAGTCACTCAGAACACACTGGGAAGGCACTTCTATAGGCATGGAGTACAGAATTTCCTAAAGTGGAAGAACTTCCTTGAGGGAGTAGAGAGGGCGTGAATTAAACAGGAGACTTAAAATGAAGGGTACACAAACATAAAATCCAACACAGCACGCAAGGGTGAGGAATGTACAGGAAAAAGTGCAAATTTACAATGAAGAGCGAACTTCCTAGAGGGGCCTGAGAATGAAAGTATTAGTTCTGAAAGTGTCTTTGGAAGAGAAGAGATTTGAGGTCAGCTTTGAAGATCCGGGTAGAGGAGGTGGCACGGAGCAATGGGGGAAGCGAGTTCCAGATTCTCACCGCATTGCCTGAGAAGGATTGCGCCATCGATCTTTCCCTTTTGAAGACGGGGGGCTCAAGCAGAAGCTTTTCCGCATTGCGAGAAGGGCGAGAGCCACCGGACAGTTTCAATTTATTCGCCAGGTAACGAGGGGAGGACGTGTGTAAGGCTTTGTGTGTGATGCAGGCAGTTTTGTAAATAGATCTTGCCTCGATCGGAAGCCATCGAAGAGAGGACAGGATAGGAGTGACGTGGTCGCTTCGTTTAGACGCTGAAATGAAGCGAGCTGCTGAATGGAGGATGGATTTGAGAGGGGAGAGGTGGGATTTGGGTAGGCCCGTCAGAAGAGAATTGCAATAATCCAGACTTGTGAGAACCAGAGATTGTACCAAGGTTTTTAAGTCTTTCTCCGGGAAGAACCGACGGATCCCCCATAGAAGGCGCAACTGGTAACGTGCGTTCTTAGCAATAGAGTTGATGTGGGAGATTAGGTTGAGTCTTTTGTCAAGAATGACACCTAGGGATTTAGCGCTGTCGACAATGATGGGTTTGCTGTTGAGTAGGTTCAGCTGATCCATCCAAGATTGAACAGGAGGAGGTGTGAGAGAGGTAGAGAGGAGGAGGAATTCAGTTTTGGCGGGATTAAGAATGAGTTGGTGAGCTAACATCCAGTTGTGAATAGAGTTGAGAGTAGAGTTGAGTAGTGAGAGATCGTGTGCGGAAGACACCTTAAGGTAGATTTGAGTGTCGTCCGCATATAGATGGTAATGGATCCCAGATTTGCTTAGAAGGTTCCCTAATGGTTCCAGGTAGAGATTAAACAAAGTGGGTGCCAGGATAGAACCTTGAGGGACGCCTTGACCTACAGCCAATGGAGTTGAAAGACTGTTCGCTATCTTGATCATTTGGGATCTGTCCGAGAGGAAAGAGGCAAACCATTTGAGCACTGTGCCATCCAATCCCATTCTCTGATGAAGAGTATTGAGGAGGGTGCTATGATTAACAGTGTCAAAGGCTGCAGAGAGGTCTAAAAGAATCAGAAGACACGATTCCCCAGAGTCGAGTATGCGCAGCGCATCATCAATCACTTGCAGCAGGGCTGTTTCAGTGCTGCAATTTTGAATGAAGCCAGACTGGAAGTCGTCGAGGAGATTATTGTCCGTGATATGTAGGGAAAGTTGTTTCGCAACACATTTTTCTGTGATTTTCGAAAGAAAAGGGAGGTTGGTGATAGGGCGGAAGTTGTTGAGGTCGTTCGCATCGGCGGAGGGTTTTTTTAGAAGAGGGGTGACCTGTCCTGATTTGAGGGCAACCGGGAGGGAGCCTTGACTGAGGAAGAGATTGACTAGCCTGGTCCAGTAAGAGAGAGTATAGGTGTAGAAATCAATGGCGATGTCGCTAGGGATGGGGTCAGAAGAATGGTTGGAGGGTTTAGTTTCGAGGATGCGTTTGAGGAGGTCATCTTCCGAGATGACGGCAAAGTGCTGCCAGGTAACTAAGGATTTCCGCTCCTCAATGGGGGTGGGGTGGCGACCTGATCCACCAGTGCTTTGACCTTTTCATCAAAGAATATAGCGAAATCTGCCGCTTTCTTTGTGGAATCCTCAGGCTTAATGGTTAGGGGAGAACAGTTTGGGTTTTTGATGAGGTCAAAAAGTTTTTGGGTCTGTTTTTGGCTGAGTCAAGGAGGGATCTGAAATGTGATGCTTTTTCAAGGAAGATGTGGTTGTGGTATTTGGATCTTGCTGAACGTAAAGAGAGAGATTGGAGGTGGAAGGAGATTTTCTCCAATGTTTCTCCAGGATTCTAAGGTTTTTCCTTTCATCGTAGAGAGCTTTATTGAACCACGGTGCTGAGGGGGTGGGTCTTTTCCTTTTGCTTTGGAGTGGAGCGACATTGTCGATTTCGACTGCTAGTACTGAGAGGCACTGAGAAGTGAGAACGTTGACATCCACGTTAGGGTCTAGTCTAGGAAGTGCCTGCATAGCAGAATCACAAAAAGTGTCAAGATCAATGTTCTTAATGTTGCAGAACCAGGTAGTAGCTCTTTTAGGTTGGCCGTGAGTTATAACGTGCGATAGGTGAAAACGGAAGGGAATGAGGAAGTGGTCAGACCAGTCTACATGGAATCCGGGGAGCAGTAGTCGCCAGGTCTGCTTTGGATATGACAAGGTCCAGAATTGAGCCCTTGGAATGTGTGGTTTCCGAGCAATGTTGGAAGAGATCATTGGCTGAGAGAAAGGTGGCAAGCTTGTTGGCAGCCGAGTCTTCCAGAGAGCCCCAGTGGAGATTAAAGTCACCCAGGAAGATCTGTCTGTCACTTTGAGAAAATTGGTCACTGATGAAGTCAGTCAGTTCCTCCACAAAGGAAGAGCAGTTACCGGGCGGGTGGTAGATGGCATGGAATCTAAAGGGTGAGCCGTGATGTATTTGAAGTTCTAGGGATAGGCATTCGAATGTACGGAAAAGGGTGGTAGGGAAGGCTTTCATTTGAAGGGAGTTCCTGACGATGATAGCGACACCGCCCCCAATTTTGTCTGCCCTGTCATTTCGGAGGATAGAGTAGTCAGTGGGTACCAGAAGATCAAACAAAGTATGAGAGGAGTCATTAAACCAGGTCTCAGTGAGGAAGAACATGTCAAGATTCTGGTGGGTGATAGTATCAGAGATTTCCAATTTGTGTTTGATTGCAGATCTGCAGTTGTGGAGCAAGCAGTGCAGCTCTGATGCAGATGTTTTGGTGATGGGAGTGTTGGGGTTGTTAAGGGAGATAGGGATAAGATTCTTGAATGAGGGTGCCCGGTAAGAGGGAGGCTGGTAAGGTCTGACAGAAGAGATGGTCTGAATAGGGAACTGCGTAGGATTATTAGAAGAGGAAGTTGGAGGGGGAGTGACGTTGGTGGTCACGTAGCTGGCCAGTAAGTTGGTGATGTCTGCAGAGGACAGACTGTTGCTGGCTTTATTGGGGCGCGGGAGCAAGGAACTCCTCGGGAGGTTGTTAGGGAAGGGGGACAATTTGGCGCTTAAAAGTGAGATGGACGCTACAAGCTGGGAAATGGAATAGATGAGAGAATCAAGTTTATTTTCCAGGGAGAGGAGAGCTGAGCATGGAGTGTTGGGTGGCTCGATGGATAAGGGAGGGAGTGCAGAGGGTGAGGGAGGACTAGTCACTGCGGTCTGCTCCAGCACGGCGAGGCCCATGAACAGGGCTGCGCATGCTCAGAGGCTGAGATACCGAGCACCACGGCCTGCGCTTTCACAAGGGGCCTGAAGAACAATGCTGCGCATGCTCAGAGGGTGAGATACGTGTCACTGCGGTCTGTTCCTGGCACACCGTGGCCTATAAACAGTGCTGCGCATGCTCAGAGGATGAGATACCGAGCACCACGGCCTGCGCTTTCACAAGGCGCCTGAAGAACAGTGCTGCGCATGCTCAGAGGATGAGATACGAGTCACTGCGGTCTGCCCCAGCACAGCAGGCCCTATGAATAGTGCTGCGCATGCCCAGAGGATGACATACTAGTCACTGCGGCCTGCTCCAGCACAGCGAGGCCCATGAACAGGGCTGCGCATACTCAGAGGATGAGATACGAGTCACTGCGGTCTGCCCCAGCACAGCAGGCCCTATGAACAGTGCTGTGTATGCCCAGAGGATGAGATACGAGTCACTGCGGTCTGCCCCAGCACAGCGTGGCCTATGAACAGTGCTGCGCATGCCCAGAGGATGAGATACGAGTCACTGTGGCCTGCTCCCGGCACAGCGTGGCCTATGAACAGTGCTGTGCAAGCTCAGAGGGTGAGATACTAGTCACTGCGGCCTGCTCCAGCACAGCGAGGCCCATGAACAGGGCTGCGCATGCTCAGAGGATGAGATACGAGTCACTGCGGCCTGTTCCCGGCACAGCGTGGCCTATGAACAGTGCTGCGCAAGCTCAGAGGGTGAGATACTAGTCACTGCGGCCTGCTCCCGGCACAGCAGGCCCTATGAACAGTGCTGCTCATGCTCAGAGGGTGAGATATGAGTCACTGTGGTCTGCCCCAGCACAGCGGGCCCTATGAACAGTGCTGCGCATGCTTAGAAGGTGAGATACTAGTCACTGCGGCCTGCTCCAGCACAGCAGGCCCTATGAACAGTGCTGCGCATGCCCAGAGGATGACATACTAGTCACTGCAGCCTGCTCCAGCACAGCGTGGCCTATAAACAGTGCTGCGCATGCCCAGAGGATGAGATACGAGTCACTGCGGTCTGCCCCAGCACAGCAGGCCCTATGAATAGTGCTGCGCATGCCCAGAGGATGACATACTAGTCACTGCGGCCTGCTCCAGCACAGCGAGGCCCATGAACAGGGCTGCGCATGCTCAGAGGATGAGATACGAGTCACTGCTGTCTGCCCCAGCACAGCAGGCCCTATGAACAGTGCTGCGCATGCTCAGAGGCTGAGATACCGAGCACCACGGCCTGCGCTTTCACAAGGGGCCTGAAGAACAATGCTGCGCATGCTCAGAGGGTGAGATACGTGTCACTGCGGTCTGTTCCTGGCACAGCGTGGCCTATAAACAGTGCTGCGCCTGCTCAGAGGATGAGATACCGAGCACCACGGCCTGCGCTTTCACAAGGCGCCTGAAGAACAGTGCTGCGCATGCTCAGAGGATGAGATACGAGTCACTGCGGTCTGCCCCAGCACAGCAGGCCCTATGAATAGTGCTGCGCATGCCCAGAGGATGACATACTAGTCACTGCGGCCTGCTCCAGCACAGTGAGGCCCATGAACAGGGCTGCGCATACTCAGAGGATGAGATACGAGTCACTGCGGTCTGCCCCAGCACAGCAGGCCCTATGAACAGTGCTGTGCATGCCCAGAGGATGAGATACGAGTCACTGCGGTCTGCCCCAGCACAGCGTGGCCTATGAACAGTGCTGCGCATGCCCAGAGGATGACATACTAGTCACTGCGGCCTGCTCCAGCACAGCGAGTCCCATGAACAGTGCTGCGCATACTCAGAGGGTGAGATACCGAGCACCACGGCCTGCGTTTTCACAAGGCGTCTGAACAACAATGCTGCGCATGCCCAGAGGATGAGATACGAGTCACTGCAGTCTGCCCCAGCACAGCAGGCCCTATGAATAGTGCTGCGCATGCCCAGAGGATGACATACGAGTCACTGCGGCCTGCTCCAGCACAGCGAGGCCCATGAACAGGGCTGAGCATACTCAGAGGATGAGATACGAGTCACTGCGGTCTGCCCCAGCACAGCAGGCCCTATGAACAGTGCTGTGCATGCCCAGAGGATGAGATACGAGTCAATGCGGTCTGCCCCAGCACAGCGTGGCCTATGAACAGTGCTGCGCATGCCCAGAGGATGAGATACGAGTCACTGTCCTGCTCCCGGCACAGCGTGGCCTATGAACAGTGCTGTGCAAGCTCAGAGGGTGAGATACTAGTCACTGCGGCCTGCTCCAGCACAGCGAGGCCCATGAACAGGGCTGCGCATGCTCAGAGGATGAGATACGAGTCACTGCGGCCTGTTCCCGGCACAGCGTGGCCTATGAACAGTGCTGCGCAAGCTCAGAGGGTGAGATACTAGTCACTGCGGCCTGCTCCCGGCACAGCAGGCCCTATGAACAGTGCTGCTCATGCTCAGAGGGTGAGATACGAGTCACTGTGGTCTGCCCCAGCACAGCGGGCCCTATGAACAGTGCTGCGCATGCTTAGAAGGTGAGATACTAGTCACTGCGGCCTGCTCCAGCACAGCAGGCCCTATGAACAGTGCTGCGCATGCCCAGAGGATGACATACTAGTCACTGCAGCCTGCTCTAGCACAGCGTGGCCTATAAACATGCTGCGCATGCCCAGAGGATGAGATACGAGTCACTGCGGTCTGCCCCAGCACAGCAGGCCCTATGAATAGTGCTGCGCATGCCCAGAGGATGACATACTAGTCACTGCGGCCTGCTCCAGCACAGCGAGGCACATGAACAGGGCTGCGCATGCTCAGAGGATGAGATACGAGTCACTGCGGTCTGCCCCAGCACAGCAGGCCCTATGAACAGTGCTGCGCATGCTCAGAGGCTGAGATACCGAGCACCACGGCCTCCGCTTTCACAAGGGGCCTGAAGAACAATGCTGCGCATGCTCAGAGGATGAGATACGTGTCACTGCGGTCTGTTCCTGGCACAGCGTGGCCTATAAACAGTGCTGCGCATGCTCAGAGGATGAGATACCGAGCACCACGGCCTGCGCTTTCACAAGGCGCCTGAAGAACAGTGCTGCACATGCTCAGAGGATGAGATACGAGTCACTGCGGTCTGCCCCAGCACAGCAGGCCCTATGAATAGTGCTGCGCATGCCCAGAGGATGAGATACGAGTCACTGCGGTCTGCCCCAGCACAGCAGGCCCTATGAATAATGCTGCGCATGCCCAGAGGATGACATACTAGTCACTGCGGCCTGCTCCAGCACAGCGAGGCCCATGAACAGTGCTGCGCATGGTCAGAGGATGAGATACGAGTCACTGCGGTCTGCCCCAGCACAGCAGGCCCTATGAACAGTGCTGCGCATGCCCAGAGGATGAGATACGAGTCACTGCAGTCTGCCCCAGCACAGCAGGCCCTATGAATAGTGCTGCGCATGCCCAGAGGATGACATACTAGCCACTGCGGCCTGCTCCAGCACAGCGAGTCCCATGAACAGTGCTGCGCATACTCAGAGGGTGAGATACCGAGCACCACGGCCTGCGTTTTCACAAGGCGTCTGAACAACAATGCTGCGCATGCTCAGAGGATGAGATACGAGTCACTGCGCTCTGTTCCCGGCACAACAGGTCCTATGAACAGTGCTGTGCATGCCAAGAGGATGAGATACGAGTCACTGCGGTATGCTCCAGCACAGCGAGGCCCATGAACAGTGCTGCGCATGCTCAGAGGGTGAGATACCGAGCACCATGGCCTGCGCTTTCACAAGGCGCCTGAAGAACAATGCTGGGCATGCTCAGAGGATGAGATACGAGTCACTGCGATCTGCTCCCGGCACAGTAGGCTCTATGAACAGTGCTGCGCATGCCCGGAGGATGAGATACTAGTCACTGCGGCCTGCCCCAGCACAGCGTGGCCTATGAACAGTGCTGCGCATGCCCAGAGGATGAGATACTAGTCACTACGGCCTGCCCCAGCACAGTGTGGCCTACGGACAGTGCTGCACATGCCCAGAGGGTGAGATACTAGTCACTGCAGCTGCTCCCGGCACAGCAGGCCCTATGAACAGTGCTGCGCATACCCAAAGGATGACATACTAGTCACTGCGGCCTGCTCCAGCACAGCGAGGCCCATGAACAGTGCTGCGCATGCTTAGAGGGTGAGATACCGAGCACCACGGCCTGCCTTTCACAAGGCGCCTGAAGAACAATGCTGCGCATGCTCAGAAGATGAGATACAAGTCACTGCGGTCTGCTCCCGGCACAGCAGGCCCTATGAACTGTGCTGCGCATGCCCAGAGGATGACATACTAGTCACTGTGGCCTGCCCCAGCACAGCGTGGCCTATGAACAGTGCTGCGCATGCCCAGAGGATGAGATACTAGTCACTGCGGCCTGCCTCAGCACAGTGTGGCCTATGAACAGTGCTGCGCATGCTCAGAGGATGAGATACTAGTCACTGTGGCCTGCCCCAGCACAGCGTGGCCCATGAACTGTGCTGTGCATGCTCAGAGGGTGAGATACGAGTCACTGCGGTCTGCTCCCGGCACAGCAGGCCCTATGAACATGCTGCGCATGCTCAGAGGGTGGCATACTAGTCACTGCTTCCTGCTCGAGCAACAGCGTGGCCTATGAACAGTGCTATGCATGCCCAGAGGATGACATACTAGTCACTGCATCCTGCTCCAGCACAGCGAGGCCCATGAACAGTGCTGCGCATGCTCAGAGGATGAGATACTAGTCACTGTGGCCTGCCCCAGCATAGCGTGGCCTATGAACAGTGCTGCGCATGCCTAGAGGATGACATACTAGTCAATGCATCCTGCTCCAGCACAGCGAGGCCCATGAACAGTGCTGCGCATGCTCAGAGGGTGAGATACTAGTCACTGCGGCCTGCCCCAGCACAGCAGGCCCTATGAACAGTGCTGCGCATGCCCAGAGGATGAGATACGAGTCACTGCAGTCTGCCCCAGCACATCAGGCCCTATGAATACTGCTGCGCATACCCAGAGGATGACATACTAGTCTCTGCGGCCTGCTCCAGCACAGCGAGGCCCATGAACAGTGCTGCGCATGCTCAGAGGATGAGATATGAGTCACTGCGGTCTGCCCCAGCACAGCAGGCCCTATGAACAGTGCTGCGCATGCCCAGAGGATGAGATACGAGTCACTGCAGTCTGCCCCAGCACAGCAGGCCCTATAAATAGTGATGCGCATGCCCAGAGGATGACATACTAGTCACTGCGGCCTGCTCCAGCACAGCGACTCCCATGAACAGTGCTGCGCATGCTCAGAGGGTGAGATACCGAGCACCACGGCCTGCGTTTTCACAAGGCACCTGAAGACCAATGCTGCGCATGCTCAGAGGATGAGATACGAGTCACTGCGGTCTGTTCCCGGCACAACAGGCCCTATGAACAGTGCTGCGCATGCCCAGAGGATGAGATACGAGTCACTGCGGTCTGCCCCAGCACAGCAGGCCCTATGAACAGTGCTTTGCATGCCCAGAGGATGACATACTAGTCACTGCGGCCTGCTCCAGCACAGCGAGGCCCATGAACAGTGCTGCGCATGCTCAGAGGGTGAGATACCGAGCACCACGGCCTGCGCTTTCACAAGGCGCCTGAAGAACAATGCTGGGCATGCTCAGAGGATGAGATACGAGTCACTGCAGTCTGCTCCCGGCACAGTAGGCCCTATGAACAGTGCTGCGCATGCCCAGAGGATGAGATACTAGTCACTGCGGCCTGCCCCAGCACAGCGTGGCCTATGAACAGTGCTGCGCATGCCCAGAGGATGAAATACTAGTCACTGCGGCCTGCTCCAGCACAGCATGGCCTATGAACAGTGCTGCACATGCTCAGAGAGTGAGATACTAGTCATTGTGGCCTGCCCCAGCACAGCGTGGCCTACGGTCAGTGCTGCGCATGCCCAGGGGGTGAGATACGAGTCACTGCAGTCTGCCCCAGCACAGCGTGGCCTATGAACAGTGCTGCGCATGCCCAGAGGATGAGATACGAGTCACTGTGGCCTGCTCCCGGCACAGCGTGGCCTATGAACAGTGCTGTGCAAGCTCAGAGGGTGAGATACTAGTCACTGTGGCCTGCTCCAGCACAGCGAGGCCCATGAACAGGGCTGCGCATGCTCAGAGGGTGAGATACTAGTCACTGCGGCCTGCTCCCGGCACAGCAGGCCCTATGAACAGTGCTGCTCATGCTCAGAGGGTGAGATACGAGTCACTGTGGTCTGCCCCACCACAGCGGGCCCTATGAACAGTGCTGCGCATGCTTAGAAGGTGAGATACTAGTCACTGCGGCCTGCTCCAGCACAGCAGGCCCTATGAACAGTGCTGCACATGCCCAGAGGATGACATACTAGTCACTGCAGCCTGCTCCAGCACAGCGTGGCCTATAAACAGTGCTGCGCATGCCCAGAGGATGAGATACGAGTCACTGTGGTCTGCCCCAGCACAGCAGGCCCTATGAACAGTGCTGCGCATGCTCAGAGGCTGAGATACCGAGCACCACGGCCTGCGCTTTCACAAGGGGCCTGAAGAACAATGCTGCGCATGCTCAGAGGATGAGATACGTGTCATTGCGGTCTGTTCCTGGCACAGCGTGGCCTATAAACAGTGCTGCTCATGCTCAGAGGATGAGATACCGAGCACCACGGCCTGCGCTTTCACAAGTGGCCTGAAGAACAATGCTGCGCATGCTCAGAGGATGAGATACGAGTCACTGTGGCCTGCTCCCGGCACAGCGTGGCCTATGAACAGTGCTGTGCAAGCTCAGAGGGTGAGATACTAGTCACTGTGGCCTGCTCCAGCACAGCGAGGCCCATGAACAGGGCTGCGCATGCTCAGAGGGTGAGATACTAGTCACTGCGGCCTACTCCCGGCACAGTGTGGCCTACGGACAGTGCTGCACATGCCCAGAGGGTGAGATACTAGTCACTGCGGCTGCTCCCGGCACAGCAGGCCCTATGAACAGTGCTGCGCATGCCCAGAGGATGAGATACTAGTCACTGCGGCCTGCCCCAGCACAGTGTGGCCTACGGACAGTGCTGCACATGCCCAGAGGGTGAGATACTAGTCACTGCGGCTGCTCCCGGCACAGCAGGCCCTATGAACAGTGCTGCGCATACCCAAATGATGACATACTAGTCACTGCGGCCTGCTCCAGCACAGCGAGGCCCATGAACAGTGCTGCGCATGCTTAGAGTGTGAGATACCGAGCACCACGGCCTGCCTTTCATAAGGCGCCTGAAGAACAATGCTGCGCATGCTCAGAGGATGAGATACAAGTCACTGCGGTCTGCTCCCGGCACAGCAGGCCCTATGAACTGTGCTGCGCATGCCCAGAGGATGACATACTAGTCACTGTGGCCTGCCCCAGCACAGCGTGGCCCATGAACAGTGCTGTGCATGCTCAGAGGGTGAGATACGAGTCACTGCAGTCTGCTCCCAGCACAGCAGGCCCTATGAACATGCTGCGCATGCTCAGAGGGTGGCATACTAGTCACTGCTTCCTGCTCGAGCAACAGCGTGGCCTATGAACAGTGCTATGCATGCCCAGAGGATGACATACTAGTCACTGCATCCTGCTCCAGCACAGCGAGGCCCATGAACAGTGCTGCGCATGCTCAGAGGATGAGATACTAGTCACTGTGGCCTGCCCCAGCATAGCGTGGCCTATGAACAGTGCTGCGCATGCCTAGAGGATGACATACTAGTCAATGCATCCTGCTCCAGCACAGCGAGGCCCATGAACAGTGCTGCGCATGCTCAGAGGGTGAGATACTAGTCACTGCGGCCTGCCCCAGCACAGCAGGCCCTATGAACAGTGCTGCGCATGCCCAGAGGATGACATACTAGTCACTGTGGCCTGCCCCAGCATAGCGTGGCCTATGAACAGTGCTGCGCATGCCTAGAGGATGACATACTAGTCAATGCATCCTGCTCCAGCACAGCGAGGCCCATGAACAGTGCTGCGCATGCTCAGAGGGTGAGATACTAGTCACTGCGGCCTGCCCCAGCACAGCAGGCCCTATGAACAGTGCTGCGCATGCCCAGAGGATGACATACTAGTCACTGTGGCCTGCCCCAGCACAGTGTGGCCTATAAATAGTGATGCGCATGCCCAGAGGATGACATACTAGTCACTGCGGCCTGCTCCAGCACAGCGACTCCCATGAACAGTGCTGCGCATGCTCAGAGGGTGAGATACCGAGCACCACGGCCTGCGTTTTCACAAGGCACCTGAAGACCAATGCTGCACATGCTCAGAGGATGAGATACGAATCACTGCGGTCTGTTCCCGGCACAACAGGCCCTCTGAACAGTGCTGCGCATGCCCAGAGGATGAGATACGAGTCACTGCAGTCTGCTCCCGGCACAGTAGGCCCTATGAACAGTGCTGCGCATGCTCAGAGGATGAGATACTAGTCACTGCGGCCTGCCCCAGCACAGCGTGGCCTATGAACAGTGCTGCGCATGCCCAGAGGATGAAATACTAGTCACTGCGGCCTGCCCCAGCACAGCATGGCCTATGAACAGTGCTGCACATGCTCAGAGAGTGAGATACTAGTCATTGTGGCCTGCCCCAGCACAGCGTGGCCTACGGTCAGTGCTCCGCATGCCCAGGGAGTGAGATACGAGTCACTGCAGTCTGCCCCAGCACAGCGTGGCCTATGAACAGTGCTGCGCATGCCCAGAGGATGAGATACGAGTCACTGTGGCCTGCTCCCGGCACAGCGTGGCCTATGAACAGTGCTGTGCAAGCTCAGAGGGTGAGATACTAGTCACTGTGGCCTGCTCCAGCACAGCGAGGCCCATGAACAGGGCTGCGCATGCTCAGAGGGTGAGATACTAGTCACTGCGGCCTGCTCCCGGCACAGCAGGCCCTATGAACAGTGCTGCTCATGCTCAGAGGGTGAGATACGAGTCACTGTGGTCTGCCCCAGCACAGCGGGCCCTATGAACAGTGCTGCGCATGCTTAGAAGGTGAGATACTAGTCACTGCGGCCTGCTCCAGCACAGCAGGCCCTATGAACAGTGCTGCACATGCCCAGAGGATGACATACTAGTCACTGCAGCCTGCTCCAGCACAGTGTGGCCTATAAACAGTGCTGCGCATGCCCAGAGGATGAGATACGAGTCACTGCGGTCTGCCCCAGCACAGCAGGCCCTATGAATAGTGCTGCGCATGCCCAGAGGATGACATACTAGTCACTGCGGCCTGCTCCAGCACAGCGAGGCCCATGAACAGGGCTGCGCATGCTCAGAGGATGAGATACGAGTCACTGCGGTCTGCCCCAGCACAGCAGGCCCTATGAACAGTGCTGCGCATGCTCAGAGGCTGAGATACCGAGCACCACGGCCTGCGCTTTCACAAGGGGCCTGAAGAACAATGCTGCGCATGCTCAGAGGATGAGATACGTGTCACTGCGGTCTGTTCCTGGCACAGCGTGGCCTATAAACAGTGCTGCGCATGCTCACAGGATGAGATACCGAGCACCACGGCCTGCGCTTTCCCAAGGCGCCTGAAGAACAGTGCTGCGCATGCTCAGAGGATGAGATACGAGTCACTGCGGTCTGCCCCAGCACAGCAGGCCCTATGAATAGTGCTGCGCATGCCCAGAAGATGAGATACGTGTCACTGCGGTCTGCCCCAGCACAGCAGGCCCTATGAATAATGCTGCGCATGCCCAGAGGATGACATACTAGTCACTGCGGCCTGCTCCAGCACATCGAGGCCCATGAACAGTGCTGCGCATGCTCAGAGGATGAGATACGAGTCACTGCAGTCTGCGCCAGCACAGCAGGCCCTATGAACAGTGCTGCGCATGCCCAGAGGATGAGATATGAGTCACTGCAGTCTGCCCCAGCACAGCAGGCCCTATGAATAGTGCTGCGCATGCCCAGAGGATGAGATACGAGTCACTGCGGTATGCCCCAGCACAGCAGGCCCTATGAATAATGCTGCGCATGCCCAGAGGATGACATACTAGTCACTGCGGCCTGCTCCAGCACAGCGAGTCCCATGAACAGTGCTGCGCATACTCAGAGGGTGAGATACCGAGCACAACGGCCTGCGTTTTCACAAGGCGCCTGAACAACAATGCTGCGCATGCTCAGAGGATGAGATACGAGTCACTGCGGTCTGTTCCCGGCACAACAGGCCCTATGAACAGTGCTGCGCATGCCAAGAGGATGAGATACAAGTCACTGCAGTCTGCTCCAGCACAGCAGGCCCTATGAACAGTGCTTCGCATGCCCAGAGGATGACATACTAGTCACTGCGGCCTGCTCCAGCACAGAGAGGCCCATGAACAGTGCTGCGCATGCTCAGAGGGTGAGATACCGAGCACCACGGCCTGCGCTTTCACAAGGCGCCTGAAAAACAATGCTGGGCATGCTCAGAGGATGAGATACGAGTCACTGCCATCTGCTCCTGGCACAGTAGGCCCTATGAACAGTGCTGCGCATGCCCAGAGGATGAGATACTAGTCACTGCGGCCTGCCCCAGCACAGCGTGGCCTATGAACAGTGCTGCGCATGCCCAGAGGATGAGATACTAGTCACTGCGGCTTGCCCCAGCACAGCATGGCCTATGAACAGTGCTGCGCATGCTGAGAGAGTGAGATGCTAGTCACTGCGGCCTGCCCCAGCACAGTGTGGCCTACGGACAGTGCTGCACATGCCCAGAGGGTGAGATACTAGTCATTGCGGCTGCTCCCGGCACAGCAGGCCCTATGAACAGTGCTGTGCATGCCCAAAGGATGACATACTAGTCACTGCGGCCTGCTCCAGCACAGCGAGGCCCATGAACAGTGCTGCGGATGCTTAGAGGGTGAGATACCGAGCACCACGGCCTGCCTTTCACAAGGTGCCTGAAGCACAATGCTGCGCATGCTCAGAGGATGAGATACAAGTCACTGCGGTCTGCTCCCGGCACAGCAGGCCCTATGAACAGTGCTGCGCATGCCCAGAGGATGACATACTAGTCACTGCGGCCTGCCCCAGCACAGCGTGGCCTATGAACAGTGCTGCGCATGCCCAGAGGATGAGATACTAGTCACTGCGGCCTGCCCCAGCACAGTGTGGCCTATGAACAGTGCTGCACATGCTCAGAGGATGAGATACTAGTCACTGTGGCCTGCCCCAGCACAGCGTGGCCCATGAACAGTGCTGTGCATGCTCAGAGGGTGAGATACTAGTCACTGCGGCCTGCCCCAGCACAGTGTGGCCTATGAACAGTGCTGTGCATGCTCAGAGGATGAGATACGAGTCACTGCGGTCTGCTCCCGGCACAGCAGGCCCTATGAACATGCTGCGCATGCTCAGAGGGTGGCATACTAGTCACTGCTTCCTGCTCGAACAACAGCGTGGCCCATGAACAGTGCTGCGCATGCCTAGAGGATGACAAACTAGTCACTGCATCCTGCTCCAGCACAGCGAGGCCCATGAACAGTGCTGCGCATGCTCAGTGGGTGAGATACTAGTCACTGCAGCCTGCCCCAGCACAGCAGGCCCTATGAACAGTGCTGCGCATGCCCAGAGGATGACATACTAGTCACTGCGGCCTGCTCCAGCACAGCGAGGCCCATGAACAGTGCTGCGCATGCTCAGAGGGTGAGATACTAGTCACTGCAGCCTGCCCCAGCACAGCAGGCCCTATGAACAGTGCTGCGCATGCCCAGAGGATGACATACTAGTCACTGCGGCCTACTCCAGCACACCGAGGCCCATGAACAGTGCTGCGCATGCTCAGAGGATGAGATACGAGTCACTGCGGTCTGCCCCAGCACAGCAGGCCCTATGAACAGTGCTGCGCATGCCCAGAGGATGAAATACTAGTCACTGCGGCCTGCCCCAGCACAGCATGGCCTATGAACCGTGCTGCGCATGCTCCGAGAGTGAGATGGTAGTCACTGTGGCCTGCCCCAGCACAGTGTGGCCTACGGACAGTGCTGCACATGCCCAGAGGGTGAGATACTAGTCATTGCGGCTGCTCCCGGCACAGCAGGCCCTATGAACAGTGCTGCGCATGCCCAAAGGATGACATACTAGTCACTGCGGCCTGCTCCAGCACAGCGAGGCCCATGAACAGTGCTGCGCATGCTTAGAGGGTGAGATACCGAGCACCACGGCCTGCCTTTCACAAGGCGCCTGAAGAACAATGCTGCGCATGCTCAGAGGATGAGATACAAGTCACTGCGGTCTGCTCCCGGCACAGCAGGCCCTATGAACAGTGCTGCGCATGCCCAGAGGATGACATACTAGTCACTGTGGCCTGCCCCAGCACAGCGTGGCCTATGAACAGTGCTGCGCATGCCCAGAGGATGAGATACTAGTCACTGCGGCCTGCCCCAGCACAGTGTGGCCTATGAACAGTGCTGCACATGCTCAGAGGATGAGATACTAGTCACTGTGGCCTGCCCCAGCACAGCGTGGCCCATGAACAGTGCTGTGCATGCTCAGAGGGTGAGATACTAGTCACTGCGGCCTGCCCCAACACAGTGTGGCCTATGAACAGTGCTGCGCATGCTCAGAGGATGAGATACGAGTCACTGCGGTCTGCTCCCGTCACAGCAGGCCCTATGAACATGCTGCGCATGCTCAGAGGGTGGCATACTAGTCACTGCTTCCTGCTCCAGCACAGCGAGGCCCATGAACAGTGCTGCGCATGCTCAGAGGGTGAGATACTAGTCACTGCAGCCTGCCCCAGCACAGCAGGCCCTATGAACAGTGCTGCGCATGCCCAGAGGATGACATACTAGTCACTGCGGCCTGCTCCAGCACACCGAGGCCCATGAACAGTGCTGCGCATGCTCAGAGGATGAGATACGAGTCACTGCGGTCTGCCCCAGCACAGCAGGCCCTATGAACAGTGCTGCGCATGCCCAGAGGATGGAATACTAGTCACTGCGGCCTGCCCCAGCACAGCATGGCCTATGAACAGTGCTGCGCATGCTCAAAGAGTGAGATACTAGTCATTGTGGCCTGCCCCAGCACAGCGTGGCCTACGGTCAGTGCTGCGCATGCCCAGGGGGTGAGATTCTAGTCAGTGCGGCCTGCTCCCGGCACAGCAGGCCCTATGAACAGTGCTGCGCATGCCCAGAGGATGACATACTAGTCACTGCGGCCTGCTCCAGCAAAGCGAGGCCCATGAACAGTGCTGCGCATGCTTAGAGGGTGAGATACCGAGCACCACGGCCTGCGCTTTCACAAGGCGCCTGAAGAACAATGCTGCGCATGCTTAGAGGATGAGATACAAGTCACTGCGGTCTGCACCAGCACAGCGTGGCCTATGAACAGTGCTGCGCATGCTCAGAGGGTGAGATACCGAGCACCACGGCCTGCGCTTTCACAAGGGGCCTGAAGAACAATGCTGCGCATGCTCAGAGGTTGAGATACGTGTCACTGCGGTCTGTTCCTGGCACAGCGTGGCCTATAAACAGTGCTGCGCATGCTCAGAGGATGAGATACCGAGCACCACGGCCTGCGCTTTCACAAGGCGCCTGAAGAACAGTGCTGCGCATGCTCAGAGGATGAGATACGAGTCACTGCGGTCTGCCCCAGCACAGCAGGCCCTATGAATAGTGCTGCGCATGCCCAGAGGATGACATACTAGTCACTGCGGCCTGCTCAAGCACAGCAAGGCCCATGAACAGTGCTGCGCATGCTCAGAGGATGAGATACGAATCACTGCAGGCTGCCCCAGCACAGCAGGCCCTATGAACAGTGCTGCGCATGCCCAGAGGATGAGATACAAGTCACTGCGGCCTGCTCCAGCACAGCGTGGCCTATGAACAGTGCTGCGCATGCTCAGAGGGTGAGAAACCGAGCACCACGGCCTGCGCTTTCACAAGGGGCCTGAAGAACAATGCTGCGCATGCTCAAAGGATGAGATACGTCTCACTGCGGTCTGTTCCTGGCACAACGTGGCCTATAAACAGTGCTGCGCATGCTCAGAGGATGAGATACCGAGCACCACGGCCGGCGCTTTCACAAGGCGCCTGAAGAACAGTGCTGCACATGCTCAGAGGATGAGATACGAGTCACTGCGGTCTGCCCCAGCACAGCAGGCCCTATGAATAGTGCTGCGCATGCCCAGAGGATGACATACTAGTCACTGCGCCCTGCTCCAGCACAGCGAGGCCCATGAACAGGGCTGTGCATGCTCAGAGGATGAGATACGAGTCACTGCGGTCTGCCCCAGCACAGCAGGCCCTATGAACAGTGCTGTGCATGCCCAGAGGATGAGATACGAGTCACTGCGGTCTGCCCCAGCACAGTGTGGCCTATAAACAGTGCTGCGCATGCCCAGAGGTTGAGATACGAGTCACTGTGGCCTGCTCCCGGCACAGCGTGGCCTATGAACAGTGCTGTGCAAGCTCAGCGGGTGAGATTCTAGTCACTGCGGCCTGCTCCAGCACAGCGAGGCCTATGAACAGGGCTGCGCATGCTCAGAGGATGAGATACGAGTCACTGCGGCCTGCTCCAGCACAGCAGGCCCTATGAACAGTGCTGCGCATGCCCAGATGATGAGATACGAGGCACTGCAGTCTGCCCCAGCACAGCAGGCCCTATGAATAGTGATGCGCATGCCCAGAGGATGACATACTAGTCACTGCGGCCTGCTCCAGCACAGCGACTCCCATGAACAGTGCTGCGCATGCTCAGAGGGTGAGATACCGAGCACCACGGCCTGCGTTTTCATAAGGCACCTGAAGACCAATGCTGCGCATGCTCAGAGGATGAGATACGAGTCACTGCGGTCTGTTCCCGGCACAACAGGCCCTATGAACAGTGCTGCGCATGCCAAGAGGATGAGATACGAGTCACTGCGGTCTGCTCCAGCACAGCAGGCCCTATGAACAGTGCTTCGCATGCCCAGAGGATGACATACTAGTCACTGCGGCCTGCTCCAGCACAGCGAGGCCCATGAACAGTGCTGCGCATGCTCAGAGGGTGAGATACCGAGCACCACGGCCTGCGCTTTCACAAGGCGCTGAAGAACAATGCTGGGCATGCTCAGAGGATGAGATACGAGTCACTGCGATCTGCTCCGGCACAGTAGGCCCTATGAACAGTGCTGCGCATGCCCAGAGGATGAGATACTAGTCACTGCGGCCTGCCCCAGCACAGCGTGGCCTATGAACAGTGCTGCGCATGCCCAGAGGATGAGATACTAGTCACTGCGGCCTGCCCCAGCACAGCATGGCCTATGAACAGTGCTGCGCATGCTCAGAGAGTGAGATGCTAGTCACTGCGGCCTGCCCCAGCACAGTGTGGCCTACGGACAGTGCTGCACATGCCCAGAGGGTGAGATACTAGTCATTGCGGCTTCTCCCGGCACAGCAGGCCCTATGAACAGTGCTGCGCATGCCCAAAGGATGACATACTAGTCACTGCGGCCTGCTCCAGCACAGCGAGGCCCATGAACAGTGCTGCGCATGCTTAGAGGGTGAGATACAGAGCACCACGGCCTACCTTTCACCAGGCGCCTGAAGAACAATGCTGCGCATGCTCAGAGGATGAGATACAAGTCACTGCGGTCTGCTCCCGGCACAGCAGGCCCTATGAACAGTGCTGCGCAAGCCCAGAGGATGACATACTAGTCACTGCGGCCTGCCCCAGCACAGCGTGGCCTATGAACAGTGCTGCGCATGCCCAGAAGATGAGATACTAGTCACTGCGGCCTGCCCCAGCACAGTGTGGCCTATGAACAGTGCTGCGCATGCTCAGAGGATGAGATACGAGTCACTGCGGTCTGTTCCCGGCACAAGAGGCCCTATGAACAGTGCTGCGCATGCCAAGAGGATGAGATACGAGTCACTGCGGTCTGCTCCAGCACAGCAGGCCCTATGAACAGTGCTTCGCATGACCAGAGGATGATCTACTAGTCACTGCGGCCTGCTCCAGCACAGCGAGGCCCATGAACAGTGCTGCGCATGCTCGGAGGGTGAGATACTGAGCACCATGGCCTGCGCTTTCACAAGGCGCCTGAAGAACAATGCTGGGCATGCTCAGAGGATGAGATACGAGTCACTGCGATCTGCTCCCGGCACAGTAGGCCCTATGAACAGTGCTGCGCATGCCCAGAGGATGAGATACTAGTCACTGCGGCCTGCCCCAGCACAGCGTGGCCTATGAACAGTGCTGCGCATGCCCAGAGGATGAGATACTAGTCACTGCGGCCTGCCCCAGCACAGCATGGCCTATGAACACTGCTGCGCATGCTCAGAGAGTGAGATGCTAGTCACTGCGGCCTGCCCCAGCACAGTGTGGCCAACGGACAGTGCTGCACATGCCCAGAGGGTGAGATACTAGTCATTGCGGCTGCTCCCGGCACAGCAGGCCCTATGAACAGTGCTGCGCATGCTCAGAGGATGAGATACGAGTCACTGCGGTCTGCTCCCAGCACAGCAGGCCCTATGAACATACTGCACATGCTCAGAGGGTGGCATACTAGTCACTGCATCCTGCTCGAGCAACAGCGTGGCCCATGAACAGTGCTGCGCATGCCTAGAGGATGACATACTAGTCACTGCATCCTGCTCCAGCACAGCGAGGCCCATGAACAGTGCTGCGCATGCTCAGAGGGTGAGATACTAGTCACTGCAGCCTGCCCCAGCACAGCAGGCCCTATGAACAGTGCTGCGCATGCCCAGAGGATGACATACTAGTCACTGCAGCCTGCTCCAGCACACCGAGGCCCATGAACAGTGCTGCGCATGCTCAGAGGATGAGATACGAGTCACTGCGGTCTGCCCCAGCACAGCAGGCCCTATGAACAGTGCTGCGCATGCCCAGAGGATGAAATACTAGTCACTGTGGCCTGCCCCAGCACAGCATGGCCTATGAACAGTGCTGCGCATGCTCAGAGAGTGAGATACTAGTCATTGTGGCCTGCCCCAGCACAGCGTGGCCTACGGTCAGTGCTGCGCATGCCCAGGGGGTGAGATTCTAGTCAGTGCGGCCTGCTCCCGGCACAGCAGGCCCTATGAATAGTGCTGCGCATGCCCAGAGGATGACATACTAGTCACTGCGGCCTGCTCCAGCACAGTGAGGCCCATGAACAGTGCTGCGCATGCTCAGAGGGTGAGATACTTGTCAATACGGCCTGCCCCAGCACAACAGGCCCTATGAACAGTGCTGCGCATTCCCAGATGATGAGATACGAGGCACTGCAGTCTGCCCCAGCACAGCAGGCCCTATGAATAGTGATGCGCATGCCCAGAGGATGACATACTAGTCACTGCGGCCTGCTCCAGCACAGCGACTCCCATGAACAGTGCTGCGCATGCTCAGAGGGTGAGATACCGAGCACCACGGCCTGTGTTTTCATAAGGCACCTGAAGACCAATGCTGCGCATGCTCAGAGGATGAGATACGAGTCACTGCGGTCTGTTCCCGGCACAACAGGCCCTATGAACAGTGTTGCGCATGCCAAGAGGATGAGATACGAGTCACTGCGGTCTGCTCCAGCACAGCAGGCCCTATGAACAGTGCTTCGCATGCCCAGAGGATGACATACTAGTCACTGCGGCCTGCTCCAGCACAGCGAGGCCCATGAACAGTGCTGCGCATGCTCAGAGGGTGAGATACCGAGCACCACGGCCTGCGCTTTCACAAGGCGCCTGAAGAACAATGCTGGGCATGCTCAGAGGATGAGATACGAGTCACTGCGATCTGCTCCCGGCACAGTAGGCCCTATGAACAGTGCTGCGCATGCCCAGAGGATGAGATACTAGTCACTGCGGCCTGCCCCAGCACAGCGTGGCCTATGAACAGTGCTGCGCATGCCCAGAGGATGAGATACTAGTCACTGCGGCCTGCCCCAGCACAGCATGGCCTATGAACAGTGCTGCGCATGCTCAGAGAGTGAGATGCTAGTCACTGCGGCCTGCCCCAGCACAGTGTGGCCTACGGACAGTGCTGCACATGCCCAGAGGGTGAGATACTAGTCATTGCGGCTTCTCCCGGCACAGCAGGCCCTATGAACAGTGCTGCGCATGCCCAAAGGATGACATACTAGTCACTGCGGCCTGCTCCAGCACAGTGAGGCCCATGAACAGTGCTGCGCATGCCCAGAAGATGAGATACTAGTCACTGCGGCCTGCCCCAGCACAGTGTGGCCTATGAACAGTGCTGCGCATGCTCAGAGGATGAGATACTAGTCACTGCGGTCTGTTCCCGGCACAACAGGCCCTATGAACAGTGCTGCGCATGCCCAGAGGATGAGATACGAGTCACTGCGGTCTGCCCCAGCACAGCAGGCCCTATGAACAGTGCTTCGCATGCCCAGAGGATGACATACTAGTCACTGCGGCCTGCTCCAGCACAGCGAGGCCCATGAACAGTGCTGCGCATGCTCAGAGGGTGAGATACCGAGCACCACGGCCTGCGCTTTCACAAGGCGCCTGAAGAACAATGCTGGGCATTCTCAGAGGATGAGATACGAGTCACTGCAGTCTGCTCCCGGCACAGTAGGCCCTATGAACAGTGCTGCGCATGCCCAGAGGATGAGATACTAGTCACTGTGGCCTGCCCCAGCACAGCGTGGCCTATGAACAGTGCTGCACATGCCCAGAGGATGAAATACTAGTCACTGCGGCCTGCCCCAGCACAGCATGGCCTATGAACAGTGCTGCACATGCTCAGAGAGTGAGATACTAGTCATTGTGGCCTGCCCCAGCACAGTGTGGCCTATGAACAGTGCTGCGCATGCTCAGAGGATGAGATACTAGTCACTGCGGTCTGTTCCCGGCACAACAGGCCCTATGAACAGTGCTGCGCATGCCCAGAGGATGAGATACGAGTCACTGCGGTCTGCCCCAGCACAGCAGGCACTATGAACAGTGCTTCGCATGCCCAGAGGATGACATACTAGTCACTGCGGCCTGCTCCAGCACAGCGAGGCCCATGAACAGTGCTGCGCATGCTCAGAGGGTGAGATACCGAGCACCACGGCCTGCGCTTTCACAAGGCGCCTGAAGAACAATGCTGGGCATTCTCAGAGGATGAGATACGAGTCACTGCAGTCTGCTCCCGGCACAGTAGGCCCTATGAACAGTGCTGCGCATGCTCAGAGAGTGAGATACTAGTCATTGTGGCCTGCCCCAGCACAGCGTGGCCTACGGTCAGTGCTGCGCATGCCCAGGGGGTGAGATTCTAGTCAGTGCGGCCTGCTCCCGGCACAGCAGGCCCTATGAACAGTGCTGCGCATGCCCAGAGGATGACATACTAGTCACTGCGGCCTGCTCCAGCAAAGCGAGGCCCATGAACAGTGCTGCGCATGCTTAGAGGGTGAGATACCGAGCACAACGGCCTGCCTTTCACAAGGCGCCTGAAGAACAATGCTGCGCATGCTCAGAGGATGAGATACGAGTCACTGCGATCTGCTCCCGGCACAGTAGGCCCTATGAACAGTGCTGCGCATGCCCAGAGGATGACATACGAGTCACTGCGGCCTGCCCCAGCACAGCGTGGCCTATGAACAGTGCTGCGCATGCCCAGAGGATGAGATACTAGTCAATGCGGCCTGCCCCAGCACAGCGTGGCCTATGAACAGTGCTGCGCATGCTCAGAGGATGAGATACTAGTCACTGTGGCCTGCCCCAGCACAGCGTGGCCTATGAACAGTGCTGTGCAAGCTCAGCGGGTGAGATTCTAGTCACTGCGGCCTGCTCCAGCACAGCGAGGCCTATGAACAGGGCTGCGCATGCTCAGAGGATGAGATACGAGTCACTGCGGCCTGCTCCAGCACAGCAGGCCCTATGAACAGTGCTGCGCATGCCCAGATGATGAGATACGAGGCACTGCAGTCTGCCCCAGCACAGCAGGCCCTATGAATAGTGATGCGCATGCCCAGAGGATGACATACTAGTCACTGCGGCCTGCTCCAGCACAGCGAGGCCTATGAACAGGGCTGCGCATGCTCAGAGGATGAGATACGAGTCACTGCGGTCTGTTCCCGGCACAACAGGCCCTATGAACAGTGCTGCGCATGCCAAGAGGATGAGATACGAGTCACTGCGGTCTGCTCCAGCACAGCAGGCCCTATGAACAGTGCTTCGCATGCCCAGAGGATGACATACTAGTCACTGCGGCCTGCTCCAGCACAGCGAGGCCCATGAACAGTGCTGCGCATGCTCAGAGGGTGAGATACCGAGCACCACGGCCTGCGCTTTCACAAGGCGCTGAAGAACAATGCTGGGCATGCTCAGAGGATGAGATACGAGTCACTGCGATCTGCTCCCGGCACAGTAGGCCCTATGAACAGTGCTGCGCATGCCCAGAGGATGAGATACGAGTCACTGCGGTCTGCCCCAGCACAGCAGGCCCTATGAATAGTGCTGCGCATGCCCAGAGGATGACATACTAGTCACTGCGGCCTGCTCCAGCACAGCGAGGCCCATGAACAGGGCTGCGCATGCTCAGAGGATGAGATACGAGTCACTGCGGTCTGCCCCAGCACAGCAGGCCCTATGAACAGTGCTGCGCATGCTCAGAGGCTGAGATACCGAGCACCACGGCCTGCGCTTTCACAAGGGGCCTGAAGAACAATGCTTATCATGCTCAGAGGATGAGATACGTGTCACTGCGGTCTGTTCCTGGCACAGCGTGGCCTATAAACAGTGCTGCGCATGCTCAGAAGATGAGATACCGAGCACCACGGCCTGCGCTTTCACAAGGCGCCTGAAGAACAGTGCTGCGCATGCTCAGAGGATGAGATATGAGTCACTGCGGTCTGCCCCAGCACAGCAGGCCCTATGAATAGTGCTGCGCATGCCCAGAGGATGAGATACGAGTCACTGCGGTCTGCCCCAGCACAGCAGGCCCTATGAATAATGCTGCGCATGCCCAGGGGATGACATACTAGTCACTGCGGCCTGCTCCAGCACAGCGAGTCCCATGAACAGTGCTGCGCATACTCAGAGGGTGAGATACCAAGCACCACGGCCTGCGTTTTCACAAGGCGCCTGAACAACAATGCTGCGCATGCTCAGAGGATGAGATACGAGTCACTGCGGTCTGTTCCCGGCACAAGAGGCCCTATGAACAGTGCTGCGCATGCCAAGAGGATGAGATACGAGTCACTGCGGTCTGCTCCAGCACAGCAGGCCCTATGAACAGTGCTTCGCATGCCCAGAGGATGATCTACTAGTCACTGCGGCCTGCTCCAGCACAGCGAGGCCCATGAACAGTGCTGCGCATGCTCGGAGGGTGAGATACTGAGCACCACGGCCTGCGCTTTCACAAGGCGCCTGAAGAACAATGCTGGGCATGCTCAGAGGATGAGATACGAGTCACTGCGATCTGCTCCCGGCACAGTAGGCCCTATGAACAGTGCTGCGCATGCCCAGAGGATGAGATACTAGTCACTGCGGCCTGCCCCAGCACAGCGTGGCCTATGAACAGTGCTGCGCATGCCCAGAGGATGAGATACTAGTCACTGCGGCCTGCCCCAGCACAGCATGGCCTATGAACAGTGCTGCGCATGCTCAGAGAGTGAGATGCTAGTCACTGCGGCCTGCCCCAGCACAGTGTGGCCAACGGACAGTGCTGCACATGCCCAGAGGGTGAGATACTAGTCATTGCGGCTGCTCCCGGCACAGCAGGCCCTATGAACAGTGCTGCGCATGCTCAGAGGATGAGATACGAGTCACTGCGGTCTGCTCCCAGCACAGCAGGCCCTATGAACATGCTGCGCATGCTCAGAGGGTGGCATACTAGTCACTGCTTCCTGCTCGAGCAACAGCGTGGCCCATGAACAGTGCTGCGCATGCCTAGAGGATGACATACTAGTCACTGCATCCTGCTCCAGCACAGCGAGGCCCATGAACAGTGCTGCGCATGCTCAGAGGGTGAGATACTAGTCACTGCAGCCTGCCCCAGCACAGCAGGCCCTATGAACAGTGCTGCGAAAGCCCAGAGTGTGACATACTAGTCACTGCGGCCTGCTCCAGCACACCGAGGCCCATGAACAGTGCTGCGCATGCTCAGAGGATGAGATACGAGTCACTGCGGTCTGCCCCAGCAGAGCAGGCCCTATGAACAGTGCTGTGCATGCCCAGAAGATGAAATACTAGTCACTGCGGCCTGCCCCAGCACAGCATGGCCTATGAACAGTGCTGCGCATGCTCAGAGAGTGAGATACTAGTCATTGTGGGCTGCCCCAGCACAGCGTGGCCTATGGTCAGTGCTGCGCATGCCCAGGGGGTGAGATTCTAGTCAGTGCGGCCTGCTCCCGGCACAGCAGGCCCTATGAACAGTGCTGCGCATGCCCAGAGGATGACATACTAGTCACTGCGGCCTGCTCCAGCAAAGCGAGGCCCATGAACAGTGCTGCGCATGCTTAGAGGGTGAGATACCGAGCACCACGGCCTGCGCTTTCACAAGGCGCCTGAAGAACAATGCTGCGCATGCTTAGAGGATGAGATACAAGTCACTGCGGTCTGCACCCGGCACAGCAGGCCCTATGAACAGTGCTGCGCATGCCCAGAGGATGACATACTAGTCACTGCGGCCTGCCCCAGCACAGCGTGGCCTATGAACAGTGCTGCGCATGCTCAGAGGGTGAGATACCGAGCACCACGGCCTGCGCTTTCACAAGGGGCCTGAAGAACAATGCTGCCCATGCTCAGAGGATGAGATACGTGTCACTGCGGTCTGTTCCTGGCACAGCGTGGCCTATAAACAGTGCTGCGCATGCTCAGAGGATGAGATACGAGTCACTGCGGTCTGCCCCAGCACAGCAGGCCCTATGAATAGTGCTGCGCATGCCCAGAGGATGACATACTAGTCACTGCGGCCTGCTCCAGCACAGCGAGGCCCATGAACAGTGCTGCGCATGCTCAGAGGATGAGATACGAATCACTGCAGGCTACCCCAGCACAGCAGGCCCTATGAACAGTGCTGCGCATACCCAGAGGATGAGATACAAGTCACTGCGGCCTGCTCCAGCACAGCATGGCCTATGAACAGTGCTGCGCATGCTCAGAGGGTGAGAAACCGAGCACCACGGCCTGCGCTTTCACAAGGGGCCTGAAGAACAATGCTGCGCATGCTCAGAGGATGAGATACGTCTCACTGCGGTCTGTTCCTGGCACAACATGGCCTATAAACAGTGCTGCGCATGCTCAGAGGATGAGATACCGAGCACCACTGCCGGCGCTTTCACAAGGCGCCTGAAGAACAATGCTGCGCATGCTCAGAGGATGAGATACGAGTCACTGCGGTCTGTTCCCGGCACAACAGGCCCTATGAACAGTGCTGCGCATGCCCAGAGGATGACATACTAGTCCTTGCGGCCTGCTCCAGCACAGCGAGTCCCATGAACAGTGCTGCGCATGCTCAGAGGGTGAGATACCGAGCACCACGGCCTGCGTTTTCACAAGGCACCTGAAGACCAATGCTGCGCATGCTCAGAGGATCAGATACGAGTCACTGCGGTCTGTTCCCGGCACAACAGGCCCTATGAACAGTGCTTCGCATGCCCAGAGGAGGACATACTAGTCACTGCGGCCTGCTCCAGCACAGCGTGGCCTATAAACAGTGCTGCGCATGCCCAGAGGATGACATACTTGTCACTGCGGCCTGCTCCAGCACAGCGAGTCCCATGAACAGTGCTGCGCATACTCAGAGGGTGAGATACTGAGCACCACGGCCTGCGTTTTCACAAGGCGCCTGAAAAACAATGCTACGCATGCTCAGAGGATGAGATACGAGTCACAGCGGTCTGTTCCCGGCACAACAGGCCCTATGAACAGTGCTGCGCATGCCCAGAGGATGACATACTAGTCACTGTGGCCTGCTCCAGCACAGCGATTCCCATGAACAGTGCTGCGCATGCTCAGAGGGTGAGATACAGAGCACCACGGCCTGCGCTTTCACAAGGCGCCTGAAGAACAGTGCTGCGCATGCTCAGAGAGTGAGATGCTAGTCACTGCGGCCTGCCCCAGCACAGCGTGGCCTACGGACAGTGCTGCACATGCCCAGAGGGTGAGATACTAGTCACTGCGGCTGCTCCCGGCACAGCAGGCCCTATGAACAGTGCTGCGAATGCCCAAAGGATGACATACTAGTCACTGCGGCCTGCTCCAGCACAGCGAGGCCCATGAACAGTGCTGTGCATGCTTAGAGGGTGAGATACCGAGCACCACGGCCTGCCTTTCACAAGGCGCCTGAAGAACAATGCTGCGCATGCTCAGAGGATGAGATACAAGTTACTGCGTTCTGCTCCCGGCACAGCAGGCCCTATGAACAGTGCTGCACATGCTCAAAGGATGAGATACGAGTCACTGTGGTCTGCCCCAGCACAGCAGGCCCTATGAACAGTGCTGCGCATGCCCAGAGGATGAGATACTAGTCACTGCAGTCTGCCCCAGCACAGCAGGCCCTATGAATAGTGATGCGCATGCCCAGAGGATGACATACTATTCACTGCGGCCTGCTCCAGCACAGCGAGTCCCATGAACAGTGCTGCGCATGCTCAGAGGGTGAGATACTGAGCACCACGGCCTGCGTTTTCACAAGGCACCTGAAGACCAATGCTGCGCATGCTCAGAGGATGAGATACGAGTCACCAAAGCACCTCGCAGCCAAAGCATGGAACGCCCTTCCGCTCCACCTCAGAAAGACAACATCGCTCCCCATCTTCGCAAGAAACCTCAAAACCTGGCTCTTCGACAGACCCCCTCCTTGATGGATGGAACCTGCACCCCCCCTCCCCACCCCTAGCGCCTTGAGACCCTTACGGGTGAGTAGTCGCGCTTTAACAAACCCCTGATTGATTGATTGACTGCGGTCTGTTCCCGGCACAACAGGCCCTATGAACAGTGCTGCGCATGCCCAGAGGATGACATACTAGTCACTGCGGCCTGCTCCAGCACAGCGAGTCCCATGAACAGTGCTGCGCATGCTCAGAGGGTGAGATACCGAGCACCACGGCCTGCGCTTTCACAAGGCGCCTGAAGAACAGTGCTGCGCATGCTCAGAGAGTGAGATGCTAGTCACTGCGGCCTGCCCCAGCACAGCGTGGCCTACGGACAGTGCTGCACATGCCCAGAGGGTGAGATACTAGTCACTGCGGCTGCTCCCGGCACAGCAGGCCCTATGAACAGTGCTGCGCATGCCCAAAGGATAACATACTAGTCACTGCGGCCTGCTCCAGCACAGCGAGGCCCATGAACAGTGCTGTGCATGCTTAGAGGGTGAGATACCGAGCACCACGGCCTGCCTTTCACAAGGCGCCTGAAGAACAATGCTGCGCATGCTCAGAGGATGAGATACAAGTTACTGCGTTCTGCTCCCGGCACAGCAGGCCCTATGAACAGTGCTGCGCATGCCCAGAGGATGACATACTAGTCACTGCGGCCTGCTCCAGCACAGCGAGGCCCATGAACAGTGCTGCGCATGCCCAGAGGATGAGATACGAGTCACTGCGGTCTGCCCCAGCACAGCAGGCCCTATGAACAGTGCTTCGCATGCCCAGAGGATGACATACTAGTCACTGCGGCCTGCTCCAGCACAGCGAGGCCCATGAACAGTGCTGCACATGCTCAGAGGGTGAGATACGAGTCACTGCAGTCTGCCCCAGCACAGCAGGCCCTATGAATTGTACTGCGCATGCCCAGAGGATGACATACTATTCACTGCGGCCTGCTCCAGCACAGCGAGTCCCATGAACAGTGCTGCGCATACTCAGAGGGTGAGATACCGAGCACCACAGCCTGCGCTTTCACAAGGCGCCTGAAGAACAATGCTGGGCATGCTCAGAGGATGATATAAGAGTCACTGCGGTCTGCTCTCGGCACAGTAGGCCCTATGAACAGTGCTGCGCATGCTCAGAGATTGAGATGCTAGTCACTGCGGCCTGCCCCAGCACAGCGTGGCCTACGGACAGTGCTGCACATGCCCAGAGGGTGAGATACTAGTCACTACGGCTGCTCCCGGCACAGCAGGCCCTATGAACAGTGCTGCGCATGCCCAAAGGATGACATACTAGTCACTGCGGACTGCTCCAGCACAGCGAGGCCCATGAACAGTGCTGTGCATGCTTAGAGGGTGAGATACCGAGCACCACGGCCTGCCTTTCACAAGGCGCCTGAAGAACAATGCTGCGCATGCTCAGAGGATGAGATACAAGTCACTGCGTTCTGCTCCCAGCACAGCAGGCCCTATGAACAGTGCTGCGCATGCCCAGAGGATGACATACTAGTCACTGCGGCCTGCTCCAGCACAGCGAGGCCCATGAACAGTGCTGCGCATGCTCAGAGGATGAGATACGAGTCACTGTGGTCTGCCCCAGCACAGCAGGTCCTCTGAACAGTGCTGCACATGCCCAGAGGATGAGATACGAGTCACTGCAGTCTGCCCCAGCACAGCAGGCCCTATGAATAGTGCTGCGCATGCCCAGAGGATGACATACTAGTCACTGCGGCCTGCTCCAGCACAGCGAGTCCCATGAACAGGGCTGCGCATGCTCAGAGGGTGAGATACCGAGCACCACGGCCTGCGTTTTCACAAGGCACCTGAAGACCAATGCTGCGCATGCTCAGAGGATCAGATACGAGTCACTGCGGTCTGTTCCCGGCACAACAGGCCCTATGAACAGTGCTGCGCATGCCCAGAGGACGAGATACGAGTCACTGCGGTCTGCCCCAGCACAGCAGGCCCTATGAACAGTGCTTCGCATGCCCAGAGGATGACATACTAGTCACTGCGGCCTGCTCCAGCACAGTGAGGCCCATGAACAGTGCTGCGCATGCTCAGAGGGTGAGATACCGAGCACCACGGCCTGCGCTTTCACAAGGCGCCTGAAGAACAATGCTGGGCATGCTCAGAGGATGAGATACGAGTCACTGCAGTCTGCTCCCGGCACAGTAGGCCCTATGAACAGTGCTGCGCATGCCCAGAGGATGAGATACTAGTCACTGCGGCCTGCCCCAGCACAGCGTGGCCTATGAACAGTGCTGCGCATGCCCAGAGGATGAAATACTAGTCACTGCGGCCTGCCCCAGCACAGCATGGCCTATGAACAGTGCTGTGCCTGCTCAGAGAGTGAGATACTAGTCACTGTGGCCTGCCCCAGCACAGCGTGGCCTACGGACAGTGCTGCGCATGCCCAGGGGGTGAGATACTAGTCAGTGCGGCCAGCTCCCGGCACAGCAGGCCCTATGAACAGGGCTGCGCATGCCCAGAGGATGACATACTAGTCACTGCAGCCTGCACCAGCAATGCGAGGCCCATGAACAGTGCTGCGCATGCTTAGAGGGTGAGATACCGAGCACCACGGCCTGCGCTTTCACAAGGCGCCTGAAGAACAATGCTGCGCATGCTCAGAGGATGAGATACAAGTCACTGCGGTCTGCTCCCGGCACAGCAGGCCCTATGAACAGTGCTGCGCATGCCCAGAGGATGACATACGAGTCACTGCGGCCTGCCCCAGCACAGCGTGGCCTATGAACAGTGCTGCGCATGCCCAGAGGATGAGATACTAGTCAATGCGGCCTGCCCCAGCACAGCGTGGCCTATGAACAGTGCTGCGCATGCTCAGAGGATGAGATACTAGTCACTGTGGCCTGCCCCAGCACAGCGTTGCCTATGAACAGTGCTGTGCATGCTCAGAGGGTGAGATACTAGTCACTGCAGCCTGCCCCAGCACAGCATGGCCTATGAACAGTGCTGCGCCTGCTCAGAGGATGAGATACGAGTCACTGCGGTCTGCTCCCTGCACAGCAGGCCCTATGAACATGCTGCGCATTCTCATAGGGTGGCATACTAGTCACTGCTTCTTGCTCGAGCAACAGCGTGGCCTATGAACAGTGCTGTGCATGCCCAGAGGATGACATAATAGTCACTGCATCCTGCTCCAGGACAGCGAGGCCCATGAACAGTGCTGCGCATGCCCAGAGGATGAGATACTAGTCACTGCGGCCTGCCCCAGCATAGCGTGGCCTATGAACAGTGCTGCGCATGCTCAGAGGATGAGATACTAGTCACTGCAGCCTGCCCTAGCACAGCGTGGCCTAGGAACAGTGCTGCGCCTGCTCAGAGGATGAGATACTAGTCACTGCGGCCTGCCCCAGCCCTGCGTGGCCTATAAACAGTGCTGCGCATGCTCAGAGGATGAGATACAAGTCACTGCGGTCTGCTCCCGGCACAGCAGGCCCTATGAACAGTGCTGCGCATGCTCAGAGGGTGGCATACTAGTCACTGCTTCCTGCTCGAGCAACAGCGTGGCCTATGAACAGTGCTGCGCATGGCCAGAGGATGACATACTAGTCACTGTGGCCTGCTCCAGCACAGCGAGGCCCATGAACAGTGCTGCGCATGCTCAGAGGATGACATACTAGTCACTGCGGCCTGCTTCAGCACCACGTGGCCTACGGACAGTGCTGCGCATGCTCAGAGGGTGAGATACTAGTCACTGCGGCCTGCTCCCAGCACAGCGTGGCCTACGGACAGTGCTGCGCATGCTCAGAGGTTGAGATACAATCACTGGGGCTGCCGCTTAGGAGATAAAACCTGCTGAGGTACGCTCTGAAGCAGTGCTCTAAAAGGGGGTAAAAAAGGGCAAATTAAGCTATGACCCAAGGGGCGGGGCGAGGAGGCGTGTTTAGGGGTGGGGCCAGGGGCGGGGCTACTTGCAGACATTTACAGGTATCGGTGTGGTATGTAACTGTGGTGCATAGTGTGGTAGCACACTGTCATTCCAAGACAACACATTTTCCATTGTCATTACCACAAAATTTGCACAGACGTAGTTTTACTGACAAGCTATGCACACCAAGGATAACGTGTTGAATTGGGTACCAGGCAGTGGCATTGCCAGTGTCATGGGCCTGAGTGCAAGGAAGGAAATGGGCCATTGACCCCTGTTTTATCTGTGAAATACAACAAAAATCTGGCTTGAATGGACCCCAGGCCTCTGAGCCACTGCACCTGCTGCACCAATGGAAGCTAGACCCCTGGCTCTAGAGAATATTTAGCTTTTGCGCATCACCAAGTAAAGTATCCTATTAGATTCTCTCATGACACTTCAGAATAACAAAAGAGCTGCTTCTTTTGTCCTTTCTATTCCAAAATTGAAATATTTTTACAGTTCATTCACAGGTTTTTATGCTTACAAACTTTCAGAAATGCTCTCACCCTGCAGTCAGGGAAAGAAACGCAACCATCAATCTCCATATTAAAAGCATAAGCAGCAATTTGTCCAAATGTATTGCCTCACATTCAACCTCTGTGGCAAGAGAAATATTTTTAATTTCAAGGCATATTTTTGCTCTTTCATCTTAACTCCATTGTGAATATTTTAACAGCTAGAAACAAATGTAAAAAAAAATCTGCCCGACAATGATAGATTGTGCTCACTGAGCATCAGCAGTGACATCGCTGAAAGTGATGAGTATAACTTACCCTTTTGTGTCCCCCTTTGCAGCAGGCAGAGTCGGAAGGAATCAGGTGAAAGACATTGTCAGAGCCCAGTGGCAGGCAGGCTAAGAGGTGGAAATGGCCCATCTGGTGTCCTCAGTGTAGCTGTATGGATAGGGGGCCCAACTGCAGGAATCGGATTCTTGCTTCCTGGGTGGATGCTGGTATCAGGCCCTGGGCCCCCTGCCTGGCACTGGAGAGAAACCTGCTACTCCTGGCTGGCTCCTTGTCGACAGTCCTCACTGCTGTATGGCACAGAAGGAAGGGAAAGCATTGCAAACTGCATATTTAAAGGGCTTCCATTCCTTCCTGCCACACAGCTATGGGGTTGTGACTTTGCACGCTTTGCTGATGGCAAGATGATGGTCACTGCCAATGTGAAATGCTAATCATGTGAGCATGCACTGCAGAGTAGAAATGCTGTGCATGCTTTCAAGATGACCATTTCTTTGGGAAATCCCAACATGCTGCAGTGAGTATCGGTACATGCACCCGGGACAGACTGCGACTGATGTCAGGAGTCAGTGCGCCCAATGGCTAGTACGGATAGTCAGTGAGGAGGTGAGGTCAGGACAGTTTTTTCAGACACACTCTTTAATAGGCCAAGGGACATCCTGCTGCTGTCCGCGGCGGTTGCCGAGCAAGCAGCAGTTCAAGTTCATCGGCTGCTGGCAACACAAACAGTTCACTGCTAAATCTAAAATTAATATCATCCCGCGACCGGACTCACCCGACCCTCCGCCCCACAGGCGGCAGCCAGCTGAGAGTGATTGAACCGATCGCAGCACCGCCAGTCGGAGTGGTTCCAGGCTCAATAGTCCACCACAAGAGCAGCACACCACAGTCCATTCTGTACAGAGCTGAGCCGCCCTGAATGCTGCTGGCCCGGCATTTTGCGGCCCGCGCGAGAATCTGAGTCGTAGTCCTGAGTGCGGCCATGAGGGGCATTTACCAAATTGCTGCGCTCTCCTGCCTTGCAGCAAAGAGTATGTTGAGTGAGGTACTCTCGCTTTTGTTTTCTAAAAATTTGCTTTATAATAGTGCGCCATTCCCCAATCACACTCACAGCAATAACATTGATGATCATGAAAAACAAGCATTGAAAATGCAATAGGTCTCGCCTTTTATTAAGTTAAAGCCATTTGCTTTGCTAATGGTATTGTATAGCAAAGCAAATGGCTTTAACTTAATTAAAGGCGAGACCGATTGCATTTTTAATGCTTGTTACTGGGCAAGTGACTTTAATGGTCGCGGGAAGCCTCGCGCCAGCTCCTGGGGTCGAGCGGTGGCTGCGCTCGCCGCAGCGGATTCCTCAGCACTGCCGCCGGGCCCTTCAGCCTGTCTGGGAAAGCGAAAGCACGCCGCCATGCACGCGTAGGGACAAACAAATGCGAGCGCGTGTGTACATCCCTACGCTAATGAAAGTAAACAAAGATGGCGTCGGGCTGTCCACATGCGCGTGCATTTTTTTGTCCCTACGCGTGCATGTTTAGCTTTGCGGATGGCGAGAGCAGCCATCTTTGTCCATCTGGACGCGCGTGCATTCAGCTTTGGCTGAATCGATTCCAAAAGGTGCTCTCCATGGCGAGAGCAGCGCATGTGCTGCTTTCGCCAGGTGAGACCTAAAAAGGCTTAGGGACCTCCCACAGGCTGAAATCACACTGTTAAATATGTTAGGATATAAATACTCATTTATTGGCAGGGTGGGTTCCTTTTAATTTAAAAGTACGCATTTTCCTCAAACAATGGAAAGCGTCACCAATCCGCACTCTTATCAATAAAGTTTCAATAATTCAAAAAATTTACTTCAGTGGTAATTCCAAACGTTTCTTTTATTTTTATAATGTTCTTCTTATTTTGTTGTGATGTTATTTTCAAATCACAACTTTTCAATTAACACCTCATAATTCTTGCGCTGATGTGCCCAATCCATTTAGGCAATACCCTTTCATCAGGGGCTCCTTCCTACAAATATAATGTGCACATTTTAATGGAAGAGACTAAATACAGTGTGAGATCTATCTCATTAGTGCATGCTACAATTCCATGCATACTACATGCTTATCGAGAGCGTGGACAGCGGCCCTCGTCTAGTGAATCACTCTTCACAACTTGTGAATTATATGGTGGCGGTAATCCAAAACTAGTGACAGTAAAGATTAGTAAAAGAGGCTGATCAAAGGATAATAGGTGGCTTTATTATTCGCATCCTAAATACAATCGTGATCGTCGTGTGTATTCATGATAAGTAATTAGTATCTAATGTGAACGGCAGATCTTTCTAAAGTGATCAGCAGGTCTTTTTTTTCAAAAGTGATCATGCCCCGGTGATAATACAACTGTGAATGCACGAGTCATGCACGCACCTAATTTGTGGTGCATCAGTATAAGACACGATTCCAAAGTTCGTCTACATGATCTAAAACCAATGAAATCAGTCGTCTTCAACAAAACTCCAAAGTACGGAGACTTTGCAGTCATTAGTTTAGTACGTCATTAGTGCGCTCACCTATTTTTGTCGGTGTGTACCACAAATTAGGTACATGCATTCACAGTTGTATTATCACCGGGGCATGATCACTTTAAAAAAAAAGACCTGCCGATCACTTTTTAGAAAGATCTGCCCTTCACGTTAGATGCTGATTACTTATCACGAATACACACGACGTTCATGATTGTATTTAGGATGCGAATAATAAAGCCACCTATTATCCTTTGATCAGCCTCTTTTACTAATCTTTACTGTCACTAGTTTTGGATTACCCCCACCATATAATTCACAACGAGTTGTGAACAACACATACACGTTTTCCGACTTTGGATACACTCGTGAATGCGAAGGTCTTTTCCATCTATTGGAATTTTCTTTTTTCCTTTTAATTTCCTCAGGCCTCCACAGCCTGGCTGGCTCTGTCAGTGGCCGGCGTGCGACTAGCACCAGACAGGATCAACTTTTTTTACATGTCCTGCCGGGCCCCAGGAAGACACAGCTGTAACCCTGGCAGGGCCCAGCAAAGTCAGCTGAACGACTCGACTTGCTTCCTGTCACGGTAAGCGCTGTCTTTAAAAGACACACACAGCACAGTTTGAGAAACCATGTCACTGACAAGCTCACTCACTGCAATTTAGGTTCTACTGCTGAGAGAAGTTGCCCTGTCTGCTCCAGTCAGAGCGCTGAGGTCTCCGGACTGCCTCACTGACTCCAGCAGAGACAGACCTGTCTGTAAAGGTCTCCGGACTGCCTCACTGACTCCAGCAGAGACAGCCCTGTCTGTAAAGGTCTCCGGACTGCCTCACCGACTCCAGCAGAGAGAGCCCTGTCTGTAAAGGTCTCCGGACTGCCTCACCGACTCCAGCAGAGAGTGCCCTGTCTGTAAAGGTCTCCGGACTGCCTCACCGACTCCAGCAGAGAGTGGCCTGTCTGTAAAGGTCTCCGGACTGCCTCACCGACTCCAGCAGAGACAGCCCTGTCTGTAAAGGTCTCCGGACTGCCTCACCGACTCCAGCAGAGAGAGCCCTGTCTGTAAAGGTCTCCGGACAGCCTCACCGACTCCAGCAGAGAGAGCCCTGTCTGTAAAGGTCTCCGGACTGCCTCACCGACTCAAGCAGAGAGAGCCCTGTCTGTAAAGGTCTCCGGACTGCCTCACCGACTCAAGCAGAGAGAGCCCTGTCTGTAAAGGTCTCCGGACTGCCTCACCGACTCCAGCAGAGAGAGCCCTGTCTGTAAAGGTCTCCGGACTGCCTCACCGACTCAAGCAGAGAGAGCCCTGTCTGTCAGCAGCGCAGAGCAGCTGTCAGCAGTGTGAGCTCCCCACTGCTGCTTAGAAACTACTACGGCATCAGCCCCGAGGCAGGATTTTCCCATTGGTAGGTGGCCTGTTACACTACAGAGCAAGCACTAGAATCAGTGATGTCTGCGTTTAGGGAGAAATCACGCAATAAGCTACAGATTACAATAAGAAAGGGAGTTGGATTGCAGAGCGAAGTGCAATAAGGTGTGCCGTAGCCAAACATGGTCTGGAAATTTTACACTGTTCATGCAATTTGTCTGTGGTTCTGCAGGCAGCTGTCATAATCACAACAAATATAAAATCATGTAGACTGTGAGTAGATTGTGAGTAACAGTCGTTTTACAGTAGGATCAGGTGCTTTGCAGCAGTTTCAAGTTCTTTTCATCGCATGTCTTTGCTCAAATGAGTGTAATTTCTTATGTCTATTTGTTACCATGTACTTAATTCCTTGATTTTACTCTCAAACAAAAGTCACTCTTAGTGTCATACATTTAGTAGTTGAATGTCATTCATAAGTACTCTGAAACCTTGACAATGTCACACATAAGCACTCTTAAAACATGGCAACTATACAGTCTGTTTCATGTTGATTAGGGCCCTTCCATTTCTGGTGCTTTACAATAGTTTTAAGATCTTCGTAGAGTTTCTCATTGCTGAAATGGTTGTAATTTCTGATATTTACGTGCTTCCCTCGTCTTCATTGCTTGATTTTTGCTCGTGAGAAAGTGTCACTTAACATTACACTGAAATTATGAAAATGTCGCACATAAGCAATCTGAGGCCTTGGCAGCTATGACTCCCATTGTCCCTCGTTTGATCTGTCCCTTTCGCAGGCACTATGGTGGTTTAACTCGTTTATAAGGAGAAGTGGTGGAACCATGGGTGGTAGGAACTTTGTGCCTTCTTGCAGATTACGGGAGTGTATATCACAGAATTGCAGGGAAGGTGCCCAATTTTAGACAAAGTTTGAGGTTTTCAGGGAATTGTGGGTAAGAAAATGTAGTGAGATCCATGCAAATCACACCACCCTGGACTCCCTCGGTGTCTAGTTTTAAAAAATGTCTGGATTTGGTAAGTTTTCTCGGTGGCCTCCAAGCACGGGCCTAAATACCGCAGCTACCACTAATGTCAGTGGCTCCACAGTTCATTTTGGGACCGCTTGTATCACAGGTGCGAGGCCGAGGCATTTTTTTAAGGACGACCAAGAAAAAACACTGGGTAGTAGGAAGTTTCTGGATAGCCACAGATTCTGGAAGTGTCAGTCACAGAAATGTGAGTAACGTGATTTTAGCCATTTAGGCAGAGTTTGACATTTGCCGGGCGATGTGGATACGTGAATGGGATCAATGCACATTTCACCACTTTGGACACCTCTGTGTGTTCAGTTATTTAAACTATGACTGGTTGTTATTGTTCAACCAAAGTCTATCCACAACTTCTTCCTGGTTGATTTTGCCACTGTAGTAATATGCACAAGGAGTAAATATTAATAGCAGTTTCAGAATATTTAACACATCACTTAATGGTCATGCGCCATAAAGCCCTGTCAAGGAAACCACTTTACAGTGCTTTCAAATGCTTTTCATTCACACACAAAAAACTATTCACAACACCAGCCACACGCCCAACAAGCACAAACTCATATCAACAAACTGTCACCATTCATCGCCCTTCCAAATTCCTACACCAATAGGACTGAAATACCAAGCAAATTGCCACTCAACCGTCCTCAGCCAACTTATTATACAAACACACCTCTAAATAATCAATACACACATTCCGCCAGCCAACAGTCACACATTCTGCCAGCCAACAGCCACACTTTTGCCAACCAACATCCACACATTCCACTAGCCAATAGCTAATCATTCTGCAAGTCAAAAGCCACACATTCCACCAGCAAACAGCCACACAATCGCCACTACTAACATACTACCACCCACTGCAGGGATAGAGCCTAGACCATATTTTTAGTTAAACCATGAACATCTGCTTTCTAATTACACAAGATCCCCATAAAAACAAACTTAGGCTAAGCTTTGACTACCTGTTCATGTCCACCTCACGCCGAATCCTAATACCGCAAGGGTGCCTCACGGTGGAGGCTTGATTAGACTCAGAAAGCTTTTATTTGATATACTCACTGCACTACATCCAACTACTTCCAGTGTGTGAAACAAGTTTGAAGGTATCTGAGGTTGCACCTGGGGCCATTCCTCCAACAGTGTGAACAAATCTACCTATGAAAACTGGGCTACAGATGCGGGGCAAATTCTACTAAGTTGCCTAAAGAGCACTTCTAGAAAGGCAAAGTGTCACAGACCCTCTGTTCCTTAGGTGCAGTGCCCTCAACATGCCCACCTTCTGGCAGCACCAACTCTGTGTTCTTAATTCCAGAGGTTTGGAGTGGCCACATTTGTGAAAGGGAATTAAGGAGGGCACTCTGGGAAGGGAGATATTGCTCTGCTCATGACTGTTGTGAAACTGGGTGTTGCCCAAACCATACCAGTAGGCCAGTAGGATTGTATAGTTGGTTGGTGCATTATTCCCAGGTGCAGCAGAATGCGGGTAGCACACAATAAAGCTAGCCATTTGCACCATGTTCCCATCTGCTTCCACCTACAACAGCAAAGTGCAATGTGTCAGCCCTAGGCAGGAACTGATCAGTTATTGTATCATTCCCATTTTACTTCCACAGAGCATATATCATTGGAGACCAGTTGAGCACACTCTGGGAACCCCACCACACCTAAGGGGACAGGGTATACCTACCCTGCCTCCCTATATGTTTTGTTTTACTTTTTCCTAGGACAGGGGACTGAGTCCCAGGTCCTAAAATGGCTGCCTCAACATCTTTGTTGATGTGGTAGCAGTCAATCTGATCTTAACTTGAGATCTGTTGGCTCCATGGATCCTCAGCAGTGTGATATATATACATTAATTTTGAGATGTAATTTCTCCTTCTGGGGTACCCCCATCAGGCCTAGGGGTAGGGTATCCCTACCATGCCCTTTATATGTTTTTTTATTTAAATAAAAAAAAATCAGGACACAGACTGAGTACCCGAGTCCAAAATGACTGCCATCGCATCTTTGTTGTTGTGATGGCAGCCAATCAGATGATATCGACAGATCTGTATGTACTTCAGTACTACTGTGCCTCTAGATAACTATAAAGTTTGAAACCTTAATTTCTCCCCAACTACTAAACCGATTTACACCAAATCACTAGATCAAATGCTTCCTGGACCAAGATCTAGCTTTCTGCCAAATTTGGTATAATTCCTTTCAGTTGTTTTGGCTGTAGCTTTGTCTAATTTTACTATGGAAAAATGCTTGGGGAAAATGTGTTTTGTGACCCCCCCTCCTTTGTTTCGCAGCTCCCGCTTGACAGATCGCCCAAAACATTTCAGGAAAGAGCTGAGGTGATAAACTTTCTTAAAAGGTTTTGTGAAGGTTCGTCAACGGGTGCAAAACTTATTAGCAAATAAAAAAATGCTTTTCCTATGGAAATGTGGTCCTAACTATAACTACCCAGTGGCAACCACCACTGGTTAATATATATGTACAAGTTTCATAGAGCGTGATCTTGTCAGCACAAGGGCATTGGAGCATGTTACACAAGCACCAGATTACATTACATAAAGTCAAATTCATTTTATTTGGCATGGGAGATTAAGTGATTTGCCCAGAATCACAGTATGTTGAGCCAATGCCAGGACTCAAACCTGGTTCCCCAGTTGCTAAGTCGGCAGCTCTGGCTGATATGCCACATCTCCCTTTATACCAAACAATTATATGATTTCCAGTCAGTTATAGTGGCCCTGCTAGCCCCAACCTGAAAAGAAGACCAGCAATTCACAATGGTCATACTTTATGGAACACACCAGTTTTTTCAGGGAGGACACAGCAATCTCTAATACATAATCAAGTTCAAAATCTTTAAGTGATAAAAAGTCATTTATTCACTTACTTTTACAAATATTTAAAGGAATCATCTATCAAAATACAGTGTCTCATATCTGTAATCCAATATTAAAAAGAGTCTGTAATGTAATCCAATATATAGTTTTAAATTGAATACTACACAAAAACAACCTTTGCAGTTCGATGTTTGCAGCCAACATGTTTCATGAGTACCCCGTCATCTTCAGGGCAGTAAATCTAAAAAGATTCCTGCTTGATTTCCTCGTTCAATATCTCAGGGATGGTATACAGTCTCTCATCTAATTAGATTGTTTCCCAAAACCTTCTTATGTGCACAATTAGTCTTGAATTCCACATATCAAAAGGTAATAAACTAGGCTGTTGATTTACTTTCTTCAAGGCGACCTCAGTCAGTCACAATATCAGAAAGTTAAAAGGGTAAACCGATTTACACCAAATCACTAGATCAAATGCTTCCTGGACCAAGATCTAGCTTTCTGCCAAATTTGGTATAATTCCTTTCAGTTGTTTTGGCTGTAGCTTTGTCTAATTTTACTATGGAAAAATGCTTGGGGAAAATGTGTTTTGTGACCCCCCTCCTTTGTTTCGCAGCTCCCGCTTGACAGATCGCCCAAAACATTTCAGGAAAGAGCTGAGGTGATAAACTTTCTTAAAAGGTTTTGTGAAGGTTCGTCAACGGGTGCAAAACTTATTAGCAAATAAAAAAATGCTTTTCCTATGGAAATGTGGTCCTAACTATAACTACCCAGTGGCAACCACCACTGGTTAATATATATGTACAAGTTTCATAGAGCGTGATCTTGTCAGCACAAGGGCATTGGAGCATGTTACACAAGCACCAGATTACATTACATAAAGTCAAATTCATTTTATTTGGCATGGGAGATTAAGTGATTTGCCCAGAATCACAGTATGTTGAGCCAATGCCAGGACTCAAACCTGGTTCCCCAGTTGCTAAGTCGGCAGCTCTGGCTGATATGCCACATCTCCCTTTATACCAAACAATTATATGATTTCCAGTCAGTTATAGTGGCCCTGCTAGCCCCAACCTGAAAAGAAGACCAGCAAATCACAATGGTCATACTTTATGGAACACACCAGTTTTTCAGGGAGGACACAGCAATCTCTAATACATAATCAAGTTCAAAATCTTTAAGTGATAAAAAGTCATTTATTCACTTACTTTTACAAATATTTAAAGGAATCATCTATCAAAATACAGTGTCTCATATCTGTAATCCAATATTAAAAAGAGTCTGTAATGTAATCCAATATATAGTTTTAAATTGAATACTACACAAAAACAACCTTTGCAGTTCGATGTTTGCAGCCAACATGTTTCATGAGTACCCCGTCATCTTCAGGGCAGTAAATCTAAAAAAGATTCCTGCTTGATTTCCTCGTTCAATATCTCAGGGATGGTATACAGTCTCTCATCTAATTAGATTGTTTCCCAAAACCTTCTTATGTGCACAATTAGTCTTGAATTCCACATATCAAAAGGTAATAAACTAGGCTGTTGATTTACTTTCTTCAAGGCGACCTCAGTCAGTCACAATATCAGAAAGTTAAAAGGGAAAAACAGAAAGGTTTCCAATGATTTCCCATATCCAGAATTTGTCTGATTGGTTCTCCAGGAACTGAATTTTTAAACTCTGTCTCTTCTTGCTGAAGTGTGAAGATGATATTCGCACTACGGCGAGCGAAGGCACATCTAAGAAATTCACTTCCTGGATAAGCCATTGAACATCTACTGCCTGTATGACAGAACAACAGATATAAGCCTAAAACAAGTCAGACATATTGGCTTTGTCTTTGCTTATTAGTAGTATGAAATAAATAAGTAACAACAATGATTTTGTTATGGATAATTAGGATCGAAGATGTTATAAGGCTCTACATTAGGCAATTAATAAAGTCTGTGGAATAGATAGTGGTCTTTGGAAGGGCTAAATCACTCATGTTCTCCTATTAACACAATATCCCAGTGCAGTTTCTCAATATGTTAGACCAGTAAAACGGACTTACTCCTCGCATAATTCTAAATCCTCCATCTGGATATCTCATATGTCACCTCCTGCCTCTTCAGCACCATCTTTTCACTTTCCTTTTGAGTGCGCTTTCTTTCATCTCCTCTGCTTAACCAGCCCCCCACACAACCTACCCTCTCATGTGTAAGCACTGCATTTACTTTTCATTTAGCACTGTCAGTATTTTGACAGCTGTGTGCCTCCTTGTTAGAAATGGGGTTCTCTAGTTGGCAATGGTTTGCACCTTTGTCCAAGTAGGGACCCTTGCTTCTAGTCAGGGTAAGGGAGTTACTGTCTTAGACAACTCCTGCTCACCCCCTTGGTAGCTTGGCACAAGCAGACAGGCTTATCTCAGATGCAGTGTGTAAGCATTTGTGCACACATACAGTAATACAGTGAAAACACTACAAATGGACACCACACCAGTTAAAAAAATAGGAAATCTTCATCTAAACAAAACAAGACCAAAACGACAAAAAATCCAACATTCATATATCAAGATATCACCAAAAATAGGTTATTCACAACAATAAATCCGGTAGCAACCAATAGCTCCACCTGGGGCTATTACGACGTTGTGACAGATTAAAATCCCAAAGTACAGCGCCGACCGCGAGGTGCGCAGCATCGAGCCCGGAGTCACACAGACCCCAAAGAACAGTACTTTGGCAAACAATGAAAACAAAGACGGAGCACGGCGTTGGGGAGGTGATGCTTCGTTGGCGCCGGGCGGCGTTGGTTCCTTATGACCACAGGGGAGGTGAAGCGTTGGTCCGTACTGTGATGCAGGGAAGGTGAGGCGTCGGTTCCTTACTGTTGCCGGGGAGGTGATGTCGCGTGGCGTCGATGCGGCTTTTCCTTATGACGATGCAGGGTCAATAGATTCTGGAGGTCACCCACGTAAGGTATCGGCTCCGCGATGATGAAGCACCGGCGTCAGTGAGGTCGGGGCTGTGGTGTGAGTCGGGCGATGTGTCGTGAGCTTCAGGAGCGGAGCCCTCGGCTCCGGTGCAGGCAGCAGCCTCGGTGACAGCATCAGAGTAGGTATGGTGTGGCGTAGCCAGGCATCGCCAGGCATCGGGCTGCATTGCAAGTAGGGGCGCTGCGTCATGCACATCACGAGCAGTGCCCACAGCTGAGTTGCAGGTCACTGCATCGCTCGCCGGTGTCAGTGTTGCTATTTCCCTGTGTGGCAGCTGAACCAGCAGTTGCAGGTGCAGGAGGACAGAGGAAATTAAGTATTTGTGTCCCTGAGACTTCAGAACAGGAGGCAAGCTCTACACCAAGCCTTTGGAGATCTTCTTCAAGCAGGATACACAGCACAGTTCAGTCTCTGTCCTCTCCTTGGCAGAAACAGCCACTGCAGGCCAACCCCACAAAGCACAGGGTCAGTACTTCTCCTTCAGCTTTACCAGCTTTTCTCCTTGGCAGAGGTTCCTCTTGAGTCCAGAAGTAGTCTAAAGTTCTGGGGTCTGGGCCTCAATATTTATACCACATTTTTCTTTGTTCTCTTGTAGCACAGAGTCTCTTAGCTCAGTATAAACCAGATCTGTCCTCCCTGGTCCAGCTTCCTGGCAGGAGGGGGAGACAGCATTGTGTAAGGCAGACAGGGCCTAGTCAGGTGCAAGGAAATCTCCTACCACTATTCTAAATGCAGCCCAGGTCTAGTCAGCCCAACCCTAACTTATTAAGGAAAGGTAGGACACACTTCAACTCCCCCAGTGGCTGTCTACAGCGAATGCACATTCCCATCCCCTGTCACTCCAAAGCCAGACAGTGAATCCACAACCCAGCAGAGTCACACAGGACGGTTATGCAAGAAAATGGCTACTTTCTAAAAGTGTCATTTTCAAACACATAATTTAAAAACATCTTTACTATTAAATTCTGAGTTCAGAGAACCTAAACTCCACCTTCCGATCCTGTCCCCATGGGAAGTTATACTTGTAAGATGTTACAAAGTGTCTCCTATGCTATCCTATGGGACAGATAGCCTTTCAGTAGTGAAAAAACAAAATACACAGTATTTCACTATCAGGACATGTCAGACACACCATAACATGTCCTACCTTTCACATACACTGCACCCTGCCCAGAGGGGTACCTTGGGCCTACCTTAGGGGTGACTCACATATAAGAAAAGAGAAGGTTAGGACCTGGCAGGTAGGTGTACTTGCCAGGTTGACACGGCAGTTAAAAACTGCACACAGACTCTGCAGTGGCAGGTCTGAGACACCTTTGAAAGGCTGCTTGTGTGGGTAGCACAACCAGTGCTGCATGTCCACTAGCAGCATTTGATTTACAGGCCCTGGGCACACAAAGTGCACCATACTAGGGTATTAGCAGTAAATTAAATAAGCCAATCATAGAAAAACTAGTCCATAAACACAATTTACACGGAGAGCATATGCACTTTAGCACTGTTTAGCAGTGGTGAAGTGCCCAGAGTCCTATAGCCAACAAAAACAGGTTCAAAATAGGAGGCTAAGAAGCAAAAAGTCTGGGGATAAACACTGAAAAAGCCAGGTCTAACACTCCTTCACACACTTTCTCCTTTATTCACAATTACAATTGGCATATAAGTGGCACCACACTTTGCACTCTGCAGAGAGGCCAAGGTATGGATGTGAATGTCTTCATCACCCACTAACAGGCATTATGAGAAAATCGCGGTGCCCTCAGCCTCATCTCCAAAGCCTTGCCCTGGTCCATTATAAATACCCATCCGAATCACAAAGGCACTTGGAGCCCCTCAGTTCTCACTATGCTCAATACATGTTGCATAACAAAACTTCAAAATGCAACATCTGGAAAAAGCAGCCAACATTGGTTATGCATGATAAAGTAAAACAGGACATGAAAATAGGTGCTAGATCGCAGATATTGATTAAGGGGTTTTGCAGTCGTTAAGAAATATACTTGTTTTTGCCTGTTAAATTTAAAGACATGCAGATAGGTATGAAAGGGGCCCGTTTCAAAGTCAGCTTTTTAAAGCATTTTTTATTGATTTTTGGTTTTACATGAAATCAACATATGTACATTTATAGGCATCATGGTATACGGCAACATATCACATAGCACAATAAGTATGTAACAGTATGGTGCATGCAGGATAAGTGACAAAAATAACAGTAACTAGCCTGTGTGTCTGGTATATGAGCTTTGTTTAAAGCAAGATGGTTATGGGCTTCCGGTATGGTCGCGGTGTGGGCCTGTAACGAAAAGGCACGTTGTGTCGTCTGTAGGAGGCAATGAGTTCTTGGTTGGTGTTATCCTGCGGAAGGAACACAGCCAAAGGGAGGAAGTAATGAAAATGTCAGAGTTAGGGTGGGCTGGTATTGTCTTTGGTGTTGTTTTTGGTTGTGAGGGTCAGAGCGTCCCATGCAGTTGCAATGGAATGTTTGTGAAGGCCACGCACCTGCTGATTGGGCACTACACACAGACCATTAGAGATAAGGAGTGGGCGCCACCACTTCTCTAGACGATAAGGAGACACTCACTAAAAGCTTCATGATGCAGTTCTTCACTGAGACTAAAAACTAAATTAGCGCCGTGTGTACGGATCTCAAACAAAACTTGTCTGAACTGAGATAATATCTCCATGTCCTGGGCAATAGAGTGGACTCCCTAGAAATAACACAAGGTGAGGACTCCCTGTGCCTAGAAGAACGAGGCGCTTGCCTGGTGACATGAATAAGCAACTGATCACAACTGAACCGAAAAGCAGGAAGATCTGGAAAATCAATCGTGTTGGTGTAACCTCCGCAACCGAAGAGTGCCTCTGGGCAAAGAAGGCAAGGACATGAAAGGATATATTTAGGGTCTGGCAGAAGCCATCCTCGAGGAACATGGCCCGGAACCATTACGCATCAACAGGGTCCATAGATGGCCTCCCAACTCAAAATGCAAGCTGCCCCTTGGATATTCCACCACTTTGGAGACAAGGAAGCGATTCTAAAAGTGTTCAGATGGGTTGCCCAATCAGATATATGGATATGACTTACAAAGTTTCCAGGGCTTACCAGTAATAACTCTAAGTAAGCAACGAGCCTTTCGTCCTGTCACTAACTTCCTGCATGAAAACATTAAAAATAGGTGGGGACTTTCCTTCCATTTTATATTCCACTGGCAGGGCAAACTCTGGGCCATCACATCATTGCATTAGGCTTTCTGAGCATTGAACCTTCCTACACCTGACATAGACATGGGAACACACCCCAAGTTGCCGCGTCCGGGGAGCCCAGATTGTATGCTACTACAAGGCAGAAGTGGACGAAAAACTGCCAGACAGGAGGAAATACTTGCAAGCCGCAAAGCAGCACCGGAGCAAGTACAGAAAGTGAGATGCGATTTCACCCTGAAACTTTCCATGATATCCGTCGGACATTCAATAGCTTTTCATCATGCAGCAAGTTCTGAATATTGCAAATGCTGTTGTGATGTTCATGTTATTCCATTGATCGATGCAGGTGTAGGCTTATGTGTCGGTGTCACAGCTTCCAGTTCAACAACAGAGGAAAGGCTGCGGTGATCTTGTTGGACCTATCCACAGCCTTTGACACCGTGAGTCACACAGTGCTAGTAGACCGCTTCGATACCATGCACATTGGAGGATCAGCTCTCAAACTGCTGCGTTCCTTTCTCTCAGACAGAGAACAGTCCCTCTCCCTGGGAGAGTACACATCACAACCCTTTTCTTTGCCGCGTGGCGTTCCACAAGGGTCATCTCTGAGTCCCACCCTTTCTTACACTTACGATGGTCCACTGGCCAGGCTGATCTGCTCTTTTGGATTCTCTACAATTTAGTATGCAGAGGATACGGAAATTGTGGTGTCAATCTTAACTGATGTCGACGACACCACCAAACGCTTCAACAGCTGTATGATTAAGGTAGTCAGTTGGATGAGACAAAATTGCCTCAAACTTAACTTGGACAAAACGGAGGTCCTTTTGTTCGGGAGGGAGACCTCGTTTTGGAAAACTTCTTGGTGGCCCCAACATTCGGGCCCCCTCCCCATGCCGGTCCATAAAGTCAGGAGTTTAGAAGTCATCATTGATGTAAACCAATCTTTTTTAGATCAGATAAATAGGCTCACCTCCACCAGCAATTTTCTATTAAGATTCTGAGAAAGATTCTCCCATTTTTTCTATTTGATTTGCAGAAATCGGTAATCATCGCTCGAGTGCTTTTCAGACTCGATTACTGCATATTCTGAACGAACTGCAAATCTTACAAAACGCAGTCGCCCTCCTCTTATTGAGAATTCCAAAGTTTAAATCAGCCTCAAACGCATCGTTGGAGTTACATTGGCTTCCTGTTAGGAAGCAAATAGCTTACAAGGCATTATGCACCGCCCACAAATCTCTTCACGGTACAGGCCCCAAGTACCTTAAAACAAAATTCAAATGGTGCACACCAAGGAGAGCCCTTCGCGCAGTTACTTCAAGAACAGTAGAGACTAAAATTAATAGAGCAACTTGGGGCAGCAGAAGATTTACTTCCGCCTCCTGTAAACATTTGAACAAAATGCCCCGGCACCTCGAAGACCAGCACAACTTTTTCAATTTTAAAAACAACTCAAAACTTGGCTTTTTATATCTATGCCAGTTAACTAGCAGAACACAAATGTGACATCTAGCAGACATTAGCAACAAGACATCTAGCAGACATTAGCAACAAGACATCTAGCAGACATTAGCAACAAGACATCTAGCAGACATTAGCAACAAGACATCTAGCAGACATTAGCAACAAGACATCTAGCAGACATTAGCAACAAGACATCTAGTAGACGTTAGCACCAAGACGCCTTTCGGCAATCACGCCCCTTTATAAGTAGGGACCCTTGCTTCTAGTCAGGGTAAGGGAGTTACCCCTTAGACAATCCTTGCTCACTCCCTTGGTAGCCTGGCAGAAGCAGACAGGCTTATCTCAGAGGCAGTGTGTAAGCAGTTGTGCACACATACGTCATACAGTGAAAACACTACAAATGGACACCACACAAGTTTAGAAAAATAGGAAATCTTTATCTAAACAAAACAAGACCAAAAAAAACCCCTACCATACATATATCAAGTTATCATAAAAAATAGGCTATTCACAAAAATTAAGCTTGTAGCAACCAATAGCTCCACATGGGGCTATTACGATATCGTGACAGATGAAAATCCCAAAGTTAGCCACTGACCGCGAGGTGTGCGGCGTCGGGCCGGAAGTCACATGGACCCCAAAGAACAGTACCTTGGTAAACGATCAAAACAAAAACAGTACACGGCGTTGGGGTGGTGATGCTTGGTTGATGCCGGGCGGCACCAGGTCCTTACGACCACACGGGAGGTGAGGCGTTGGTTCCTTACTGCGATGCAGGGGAGGTGAGGCGCCAGTTCCTTACTGTTGCCGGGGAGGTGACGTCATGGTGGCGTTGAGGCGTCGGTTCCTTGCGATGATGCTGGGTCAATGGATTCGGGAGGTCACCCACATCAGGTATCGGCTCCGCGATGATGAAGCACCAGTGTCAGTGAGGTCGGGACTCCGGTGTGAGTCAGGCTTTGCATCGTGAGCGTCACGACCGGTGCCCTCTGCTCCGGTGCAGGCAGCGGCCTCGGTGACAGAGTTAGAGTTGGTACGGTGCTGCGTCGGCAGGCGTCAGGGCTGTGGTGCAAGTAAGGACGTTGCGTTGTGTACTTCACGAGCTGTGCCCACAGCTTCGTTGCAGGTCACGGCGTCGCCTGCTGGCATCAGTGTGGCTATTTCCCTCTGTGGCAACTAAAACTGCAGTTCCAGGTGCAGGAGGACAGAGGAAATGAAGTCTTTGTGTCCCTGAGACTTCAGAACAGGAGGCAAGCTGTACACCAGGTCCTTGAAGATCTTCTTCAAGCAGGATACACAGCACAGTTCAGTCTCTGTAATCTCCTTGGCAGAAACAGCCACTGCAGGCCAATCCCATACAGCTCACAGCACAGGGGCAGTACTTCTCCTTCAGCTTTCCCAGCTCTTCTCCTTGGCAGAGGTTCCTCTTGAGACCAGAAGTAGTCTAAAGTTCTGGGATCTGGGCCCCAATATTTATACCACATTTTTCTTTGCTCTCTTGTGGCAGAGTGTCTCTTAGCTCAGTCCAAACCAGTTCCGTCCTCTCCGGTCCAGCATCCTGGCAGGAGGGGGAGACAGCATTGTGTAAGGCAGACAGGGCTATTCAGGTGCAAGGAAATCTCCTCCCACTACTCTAATTGCAGCCCAGGTCTATTCAGCCCAGCCCCAACGTATCCAGGAATGGCAGGACACACCTCAACCCCCCAGTGGCTGTCTACAGCAAATGCACATCCACAGCCCCTGTCACTCCAAAGCCAGTCAAACCACAACCCAGCAGAGGCACACAGGATGGTTAAGCAAGAAAATGCCTACTTTCCAAAGTGGCATTTTCAAACACATAATTTAAAAATCATCTTTACTAAAAGATGTATGATTACTCTGAGTTCAGAGAACCTAAACTCCGCCTTTCTATCCTGTCCCCATGGAAGTTATACTTGTAAGATGTTACAAAGTATATCCCATGCTATCCTATGGGACAGATAGCCTTTCAGTAGTGAAAAAACAAAATACACAGTATTTCACTATCAGGACATGTCACACACCCTAGGACATGTCCTACCTTTCACACCAGAGGGGTACCTTGGCCCTACCTTTGGGGTGAGTCACATGTGAGAAAAGGAAAGGTTAGGGCCTGGCAAGTACGTGTACTTGCCAGGTCGACATGGCAGTTAAAAACTGCGCACGGACACTGCAGTGTCAGGTCTGAGACACCTTTGAACGGCTGCTTGTGTGGGTGGCACAATCAGTGCTGCAGGCCCACTAGCAGCATTTGATTTACAGGCACTGGGCACCCACAGTGCACTGTACTAGGGTCTTAGCAATAAATCAAATAAGCCAATCATGAAATCACTAATCCATGAACATAATTTACACAGAGAGCATATGCATTTTAGCACGGATTAGCAGTGGTGAAGTGCCCAGAGTCGTATAGCCAACAAAAACAGGATCAAAAATAGGAGGCCAAGAAGCAAAGAGTCTGGGGATAAACTCGCTGAAAATACCAGGTCTAACACTCCTTCGCACACTTTCTCATTTATTCACAATTACAATTGGCATATAAGTGGCACCGCATTTTGCACTCTGCAGAGAGGCCAAGGTATGGATGTGAATGTCTTTATCACCCACTAACAGGCATTATGAGAAAATGGCGCTGCCCTCAGCCTCTGCTCCAAAGCTCTGACCTGGTCCGTCATAAATAGCGATCCAGATCATAAAGGCACCTGGAGCCCCTCAGTTCACAGTATGCGCAGTACATGTTGCATAAAAACTTCCGAAATGCAATAGCTGGAAACAGCAGCCAACATTGGTTATGCAAGATAAAGTAAAACAGGACATGAAAATAGGTGCTGGATCACGGATATTGATTACATTAAGGGGTTTTACAGTCGTTAAGAAATACATCTGCTTTTGTCTGTTAAATTAAAAGACATTCAGATAGGCATGAAAGGGGCACGTTTCAAAGTCAGCGTTTTTAAAGCATTTTTTATTGATTTTTTTGTTTTACATGAATAGAACATCTGTACATTTATAGGCATCATGATATACGTCAGCACACCAGACAGTACAATAAGTGTGTAACAGTACAGTGTATGTAGGATCAGTGACAAAAATAACAGTATCTAGCCTATTTATTTGGTGTATGAGCTGTGTTTAAAGCAAGATGGTTACGGGCTCCGGGTATGGTTGCCCTGTGGGCCTGTAATGAGAAGGCACGTTGTGTCGTCTGTAGGACGCTGTGAGTTCCTGGTGGGTGTCATCCCATGGAAGGAACACAGCCAAAGGGAGGAAGTAATGAAAATGCCAGGGCTAGGGTGGTCTGGTATTGTCTTTGGTGATGTTTTTGATTGTGAGGGGCAGAACATCCCATGCAGTTGCAATGGAATGTTTGTGAAGGCCTCACGCATCCAGATGGGCACTACACACAGACCAGCAGAGATCAGGAATGGGAGCCCACCACTTCTCTAGACGAGAAGGAGACACTCACTAAAAGCTTCATGATGCAGTTCTTCACTGAGACTAAAAACACAATTAGCGCTATGTGTCTGGATCTCTAACAAAATTGTCTGAACTGAGATAATATCCATGTTCTGGGCAATAGAGTCGACTTCCTAGAAATGACACAAGGTGAGGACTCCCTGTACCTAAAAGAACGAGGCGCTTGCCTGGTGACATGTATAAGCAACTGATCACAACTGAACGGGAAAGCAGAAAGATCTTGAAAATCAATCGTGTTGGTGTAACCTCCACATCAGAAGAGTGCCTCTGGGCAAAGAAGGCAGGGACATGAAAGGATATATTTAGAGTCTGGCAGAAGCCATCCTCGAGGAACATGGCCCTGATCCACTGCGCCTCAACAGGGCCCGCAGATGGCCTCCCAACTCAAAATGCAAGCTGCCCCTTGACATATTGGACTGTTTCCACCACTTTTGAGACAAGGAAACGATTCTGGAGGCGGCGAGATGGAGTGCCCAATTAGATATAATGGATATGACATACAAATTTTCCAGGACTTACCAGCAATAACTAAGTAAGCGATGAGCCTTTCGCCCTGTCACTAACTCCCTGCATATAAACATTAGATATGTTGGGGACTTTCCTTCCATTTTATATTCCACTGGCAGGGCAAACACTGGGCCATCACATCATTGCAAGAGGCTTTCTGAGCATTGAACCTTCCTGCACCTGACATAGACATGGGGACACACCCCAAGTTGCTGCGTCCAGGGACCCCAGATTGTATGCTATTACGAGGCAGGATTGGACGAAAAACTCCCAGACAGGAGGAAATACTTTCAGGCCGCAAAGCAGCACCGGAGCAAGTACAAAAAGTGAGTAGCCCACTGGACACTCATTTGGGCGGCCGGGCATCCCATCTCCCGCAGTAGAGACGACAGGAGACTGAGCTTCCTAGATACATTTCAAGCTTCGGTGTTGGGCATGGTAAACTGACTGGGACCCGGTGGGGTCACAGTCATAATTTGCAACTTGAGAGGAGACCGCAAGCTGGGACAGATATCTGTTTGGACCAGCACCAACAGCGGCTCTACTCCCTACCCCATCTGTTCTGGTGTTTTATACTGTTCCCTTCTCTCCCATTATGTCTTTGCTCTCTTTTAGTGCGGGCAAAACTCAGCACAGTAAGCTGTGGGGCTGCACTACAGGAGTTTTTTTCTTTTTTCTTTGTTCTCTCTTAGTTATTGTTTAGCATGTTAACTGTTCAGGCTCTTGTTGTTCCAGGGGTTACAGGGCACTGTGGAGAGATTACCTGCTGCCACATGATCCTTCCACTATCTTGCACTCTGGCTGGTGCGTGGCCTGGGCCGCTGGGGAGTAGGGGGATGTGGCCGCTGCAAGACTCTCTCTTGAAAGACACTGTGACAGTCAATAATATCAGGAACAGCATGAAGGAGTACGTTGCAAATAATGACACCAGAGAAGTCAGTGCAGCCAGGCTATGGGATGCACGGAAATCTGTGCTTTGCAGCATTTTTATTGCTCTTTGCAGCCTGTCTGCGCAAAATGCGAGGGGCCTTGCGAGGGTCCTTGCGCCTAATACTGACTGGAAAACTCAGGGACTTGGAACAAGACCACAAGCGATTCCACTCCAAAAAATACGGAAAAAATCTTCATGATACGAGAACAGAGCAGAACTCTAGAAACAGGTCTGTATATCTGTTAGCCAAGCTCGACAACAAATACTATGAACATTGTAACAAGTCAGGCAAATTGTTGGCGAACCTCCCAAGCTCACGCCAAACCAAGAACACGTTACCAGAGGCTAAGTCTCCTATGGGGCAACCATGCACATTGAACACAGAGAAGGCGGAATGCTTCCATGACGTGTAGACCCAGTTATATAGTATGGAGCTAACTGATCCACAAGAGCATGCTCAGTATTTGCCTGAGACCCATCTACCCACATTGGGTGGATCCGATCAAAGATCCCTTGATAAACCACTGATGAAGGAAGAAATTATTGTAGTCCTATCCAAGCTGTGACCAGCAGGGCCCTCGGCTCTGACGAGCTCACAGCTTCTTTTTATCAATGCTTGCCCAACACTCCTTCCCTTGCTTCTTAAAGTATATCAGGAATTTATTGAGGAGGGCTAGGTGATCCCCGCAATGGCTGAACCCACCATTTCTTTCATTCTTAAGCCCTGTAAAGACCCTAGGGAGTTTGGGTCGTATTGTCCAATTTCTCTTCTCAAAGTGCATGCAAAAATCTTTACTACAATCGCTACATTGCGTCTAAAACACTGATGGGAGACTTGTTACCCCCCAATTAATTAGGATTTCTCCAGGAATGGCAGACAGGTGATAATACAAAGAAAGCCCTACATCACAGGATCTTAACATACCATCCTTGTCACCCTGGACACAGAAAAAGTATTCAACAGTGTAGATTGGGACTTTATGGCAGACGTTTTGTGGATCGTTGGGATGGGAGGCACATTTATATCGTGGTTCTTAGTGGGCTACCATGGCTCACAGACCAGAATTATGATTAGTGGGCTCTCTTCCAGCTGGGTGACTATCAACAGAGGGACGAGGCACAGGTGTGCTCTTTCGCCCTTCAACCTGGAGCTCCTAGCCCAACACATTAAGGAAGTCAAGTTTGGCACGCAAGAGATAACAGTGACAATGTTTGCAAAGGATTTTCTGTTGTTGCTGACGGACCCCCTTTGCTCCCTCCCCAGGTACTCGATGCGCTTAAAATGTACCAAAAGGTCTCAAGGATCAAAATGAATGTCAACATTTCTGAAATCCTATACGTTTCAGCACCTACAATAACAGCACAACAAGTGCACAAATTGTCCCCATTATGTTGGCAGCTTCTAGCATTAACTATCTAGGGCTGGCTTTGGCCCCAACTCTAACCAAAACTAAAGAAACTATTCTACAACAGTTAAAAAGAGGAGTGAAGTTGAAGCTTAACACCTGGAAATACAAGACTCTGTCACTACTGGGTAGAATCGCAACATAGAAAATGTTGATACTGCCTAAGATCCTTTACGTCTTTCAAACGCTGGTCCTCCATATCCCTTGAGACTGCATCACTGATCTCCAGTCAATGTGCTAATCTTCCATTTGGCAGGGTAAAGCAGAGTCACCAGGAGGCCGAACTCACTACGACCATGCCAGGTGGGAACAGTGAATCCCAAATCTATCATGTGGTGGCTCACCTTCGTTTCTTCATCTACTGGGCACAGAGGGAGATAGAAAAGGGCCAGTGTGTGATCAACAACACAATAGCAGCAGGACCACTATGGGATGTCCCACGGCAACCCAAGTCTAAGTGAAAAAAAAGAGTTTACAAATCTCCGATCACAAGGGTTACTCTAGATGCATGGGACAAAACTGTGGTCAGCTATGACCCTACTTTCTTACCGTTCCCTTTTACTCTCTTGAGAAATCATGAATTAACCCAGAAGGTCTAGCCAGACCTGGCTAGAGGCGTGGTGTAAAACACTTAATGACACGTTTGAACTTGGTACAATAAAGACATTCGAGCAGCTGAAGGACGAGTACGCTCTTCCAGAGACAGAAATGTATTGAGATATGCAATTATGCCATTGGCTGCTGAACCCTAGAATCAAACAGGGAGCTACCAGGGCCCTCACCCCTTTACAAAAATACCTCCTAAACTGTACAGGAGATAGGTGTGCTACGTCCACAATAGATAATATGCTCAATATCAAACAGGAGAACTATAAACATACATTTCAAAGAGCTTGGGAGAGGGAATTGGGCATTATCTCACATACTTTGGTCTTGTTCCAAGGTAAAACCTTTCTGGTCCTTGGTGCTAACAACTATAGAGTAAATAACTGCGTCTGACTGGGTTAGATGTCCCGAAGTGGTCTTGATAGTGCGTCCTGCCACAACATTTACACGCTACATGGTACACTGGGAAGGCTCATCTCCCACCTGCTTGTGCAGCTAAGCAAACTAGCCTTGGGTTTTGGGTACAACAGCAGCCACCCTCTGAACATATGTGGATAGAAGAGATGAAATGGTGTCTCATTGAAATGATCAAACCATTAACCAGACTGAACAACAGTGACCATCTTCAGTCACTGAAGGCAAACAAATGGAATTGGAAACTCAACACAGTTAAAAATGGGTTAAATGCCTGTGTTGAATGGACTTCATTAGCTCTGGTGAATTAAAAAGCACTGACCCTATGTTGTCACAGGCCTGTTGTTAGACCAAACGGATCCTTTTGGTTCTGTCTGCATTATCTATCACATGAATAAGAGTCTTTGTCTAGATTTATGCAGATTGCATATTTCTATTTTATTAGGGACAGTTACCTAGTTGTTTTGTTAAGAACTTGAATATATCGCTTGTCGTTGTTTATGCTTACGACTCAGTACTCTGTATATAACATGAACTAGGCGCACCTATAATTGAAATGTAGTTTGGCTTACTGACTTGCAAATAAGTCCTTGTTTAATACTGCACACTCACGATTAGCCATTTTGTTCCTGATGTCTCATCATATAAATTTTTGCACTCATATAGGTACTAGGTTGTACCATTATTATGAGCACTCATATTCCTCTTGTGCGATACCTTGGCACGTAGACGACCCAATTTCAGTATCTCATCGATAACATCATTTTGGAGTTCATAGCATCTTGCATACACAATATCCCAATAACTTTATTCTTCATTGAAACCCAGATTTGCTTGTTTACAATGACACACCCTCTACGACATACAATATGTGCTGTTGTATTAAGGGCCCACAGTTTATAATGGACTAATGACCCCTTATAAGATGGCATCCATCGTAGATTAATGCTCTAGCTGCTAGATCATTGTCAGCTCTTAAAACGTTTAGCAGTATTTCAGGTAGATTTTTTTTATTAGCATTTTGTTCAACAGCATTTAGACAATTACAGGTAGAACAGCTCTTCAGTCACCAAGAAATATACAGTACTGTGCATTGAAAAGAGACCCTCCCCAAACATTTCATGCCTAATTTTGATGACATCCACCTATGTTGAGGGTCTGTGATAGTCATAGCACATACAGGAGAAACAGCTCTATGTGTCAGTGTCTGTGACATAAGAAATGTTGGTATCCTACTGTTACATCGATTCATCACGTAGTTATAGAAATAAGATGGTCAAATATATGTAAGAAAGGAGCTACAGTGGGGATGCTTCACGTAAGCCTACTTAACAAACTCAACTAGTAACCAATAAGTGCAGGGTGGTGTAAAAAGCATCAGGGGTTACACAGACAAGTCCCAGGTGAGGGGGGGGGCATTACCCACTGGGCCGAAAGAAGCCGCGGGGACCAGTCCCAAGCGATCCCCAGCTGACGGACCATTGCATCCTGGTCACAACCGAACACAGGGAGGGCTCAAATGGGCTCGGTGTCCATCCCATTCATCAATACCAAAGGACACCAGGACTCTCCTCCCCGATCAAGTAGTCTCTCTCACCCCCGAATGAGGGTCGCTGCCCGGCCCAAGTTCCCCATCCGTTTGGGCTCCTTCTCAATCCCCTTCTTCATTGCTGTCCGCCCTCTCCAGGTGCTCCCAAGTGTCGAGGACCTCCCTCCATTGTTCCGTGATGGGGCGCCTTCGCAGTCCTCTCGATTCCTCCCTGGTCAGGGCTCTGCCCTCTGCCCCAGCCCATTGAGAGACCCCGCGTCTCCAGGCCCCAACCACTGGTCTGCCAGCGGATCTCCAGGCCATAGCTATTCGCCGTCTAGCCAGGATTAAGGCGAGGTTGATACATCTGTTTCCATCCTTCCGAGCGGGTGGGCGGGGGAAAAGCCCTAGCAGGCACACCTCAGCACTGGAGTCAAGCGTACGCCCCAGTGTCCCACCCACTACCCATAAAACTTCTTCCCAGAAGTGGCACAGCCCAGGACACGCCCAGGTCATATGTACGAAGCGTGCGCCATCAAATTTACACCTCAGGCAGCCACGACCCCCACCACCAACAACGACTTGAAGTCTATGGGGGGTCATGTAGGTCATATGCAGGTAGCTAAACTGCATGTATTTCAGCCTTGTATTACGCGAGACCAATTTACGGTATGCTAAGGCCCTGTTCCACTCTGAATCCGCTGGGTCTCTCCCCAATATCGCCTCCCTTCTCCCACACAGCTTTAGTAGAGAACCGTGAACCATCTCGAATAATGAGCAATACAACCATTTCACTTGGTGCTGTGCAGTACCCAGTGTCAGCAGGGAGTGTTGTACCAGATGCGTTGTAGGTTCTTCACTAACCGTACCCCACAGCGCTTCGAAAGTCAGGACCAACGCTTCATATCGGAGGAACTTTCCAGGCGGGAGGCCCGGGTCCTCGACAAGGTCCGTGAATGGGGTTATCCTGTTCAAGTGGTAACAGTATCCCAATGTGTCCAACCCCACCTCTGTCCAGGCCTCCAAATGTTCAGCCGTAAATACCACTGGTGGGTCCCTGTGTGGCAATCCAATCAGAGGCTGGTCCGGGGCATACAGAGGAGCCCCCACAGTCTTTGCCCTGCAGCTTTTCCAGCAGTGTAAGGCTGTAGATAACAACAGGGAACTGTACAGCAGCTCCACCGCCGGGTTGAGTAATTTAGCACGCAGTAATGCAGGGCATATTTTTTTTTTAATTTGTATTTATTGGTATTTGCCACTGAACAAACATAAACACAATTAACAACTTAAGCCAGTACAGTACTAGTGCATGACCAAATGTGGCTACAGCAGCTCAGGTGCAGAACATTCCCAACCCATAACAGCGCCGCATCTCCTGTGGTAGGACTTCAATATTACAAATCACTTCATATTATCGTCCATCTGTAGAAATAAACACAGGGTCTAAGAACATACCCTTCTGCCTGGGCTGACTATTGGAATCCCCTATAACTGCTCGCATCATATGCATAATTGGACAGGCTAGCTTCAGGTGGGTGCAAGTGTATCGTACTACGTGGACGCACTTGGAGATCTCGTGTGACGTATCCTGTCGTTCCCTAGCCCAGTGAATAAATGGTTCCCAAATGTCCCTAGGTCGGGAAGTGGGGGGCATCAATTCCCAAAAGGTGGTGAGTTGGGCATGACCGTATGTGATGTCTCTAAGCCATTCATTAGGGGATGGGACCCTCCGCCTCCCCCAATGGACCGCCACCAGCCGTTTGGCAAATAGGAGGAGCAGAGCGTGTAATTTCCGCATTTTGGGGTGGGTATCCTTTACATAGCTCAGGAGCCCAACTACCGGAGAGGGATCTGATGCTGTGCCAAGGATCTGGTTGATCATTGTGAACGTTGTGGCCCAAAAACTTTCCAGTTTCGGGCAATCCCAAGCCATGTGTAGAAAAGAAGCAGAAAGGGCCCCGCAGCGCCAACAACGGTCATCGTCCCTTAGACCCATGCGGTGCAACCCAACCGGCGTTCTACAGTACCTGTGTAAGAATTTGAAATGGACTAATCTAAGCCTGTATTTCGGAGATAACTCAGTAAGCTGTCGACAGCAGAACACCCACTGATCCTCCGTCAGTGGCTCTGGGAGTTCCATATTCCAACCCTGCAGTGCTTTTGGTGCCACCAGCGGGGCCGAGGTCTGCATCTGCTTGTAAAGCCTCGTGACTTGCCTGCGCGAGGAGGGGGAACGCAGCAGGTTCTCCAATGCTAGCAGTGTAGGTGGGGGGGCCGGGAACTTGTTGTGAATGGAGCGGCAAGTAGCTCGCAACTTACGGTAGAGAAAGAGCTCAGCGAACGGTACTGCCTGCCCCTCCTCTGCTGTCGGGGGGGGGTCGGAATTCATTAGCAGGGTATAGGTCAGCAAAGGTGCGGAGAGACATTTTCTCGGCCAAGGGTTTGCTGATACCATCTTTCAGAGTTGGCAACAGAGGGTTGTGCGCCAATGGCATCGAAGGGGCATACAGCACATGAGCCCCCGTCCGTCTACGCAGCCCATCCCACGCCCAACGGAGAGCCTCCGGAGTGTCAATGCCTTCTCTGGGCCGGCGGTATGGTGTGTACAGTGCCACAGGTAGTGGAACAGGCGCCACGGCATCTGTCTCCAGAGCCACATGCTGCTGAAAGGGCGTTGGGTGGACCCAGTAGTGTAGGAATTGCGCTTGCGCACACCAGGCGTAAAGTTGCATGTCAGGGGCCCCCATACCACCCTGCGTCAGTGGGAGCGTGAGCAATTCCCACGAGACTCTAGCCTGGCCCCCTGCCCAAACCAGAGAGATCAGCGATGCTCTGACGGTGTGGAAAAAAGCATGTGTCAGCGGGATCGGGACGTTAGTAAACAAATAAAGAAACTTTGGCAGAATAACCATTTTTGCCAGGGCTATTTTCCCTGCGAGAGATAGCGGAAGTGTGCGCCAGAGTCCCACCTTCTCCTCCAACCAAGCTATGGCCCGTCCATAGTTTAAGAACCAAATTTCCTGCATGTCCCGGCTAATCCAGACCCCCAGGTATTTGACTGCCGTCTCCTCCCACCTCAGCGGGAACTCAGAGTGCACCGGTGTTGTGTTATCTGTCAGCGGAAACACGACGGATTTAGCCCCCAAATCTGATAAATTCCCGTAAAAGAGGATCTAAGTTGACCATGGGGTCGGTGATATATAATGTGACATCGTCGGCATATAGGGCGATTAAGAGACTTCTCGTACTGAACCCTATATCCCTGGCCATGTGGTGCTGCCGAATGCGCGCAGCAAGGGGTTCCATCGCAATCGCGAATAATAAGGGCGACAGTGGGCACCCCTGCCGCGTGCCGCGCGAAATTGGAAAGGGCTCCGATAGGAGGCCGTTCACTCTGATCCTAGCCGTTGGTTTAGTATATAGCAGTCGAATAAGGTTAATAAATAAAGGGCTGAATCCCATGCGTGACAAAACCGCAAATAAGTACGGCCATTCGAGTGTATCAAATGCCTTAGTGGCATCAAGGAAAACTGCGGCAGCTTGCACATCTGGGTGTAAGTAATGTAACACTGAGAATATCGTCCTGAGGTTATGAGAGGTAGCTCTCCCTGGAATAAAGCCTGACTGGTCGGGACATGCGATGAGGGGCAGCAGGGGTTGCAGTTTATTGGCTATCAATTTAGCCAAAATTTTGACGTCAACATTTATTAGGGATAACAGCCGATATGAATCGAGTTCTGTCTCCGGCTTGCCTGGCTTGAGCAGGGTAATTAGAACAGCCTCACGCATTGTTGGAGGCAATATGGCAGTGGAGCAAGCTTCATCGTAAAGCGCCAAAAGACGCGGCGCCAGCTCCTCCACATATGCCTTATAAAAGGCTGTGGTTAGGCCATCAGATCCAGGCATATGACCTGTGCAATGTCTTCCACCATAATCGGTAGATCCATGTATTCCCTATGTTGTTGATTAAACCAAATCAGCTCCAGAGAGTCAATGAACGATTGCATGCCCTCTGGGCATGTCTCCTCTGGGTGGCAGTGTAAAGATTTGAATTGAATAAAGCGAATTCAGCGAGAATATCCTGCTGTCCCCTGACCGGACCCCCCCCGCGGCAGTCAGCTCAGGGATATATGTGGTGGAACGTGGCGCCCTAATCAAACCAGCAAGCGTCTTACCCGGTCTATCACCCTCGCCGTACCTTCTAGCCTCTGCGTATTTCCCTAGGAATTTAACTTCCCGTTGTGCCTCCTCCTCGTATTCAATCAATGTAGCCTTAAGTGTGGCTAGTATAGTTGTGTTATTGGAAGAATAGTACTGTGTTTCCAGCCCTTTTATTTGAGACTCGAGAGAGGCCAGAGAGCCCCGAATGGCCTTCAATACCCCAGCTTGTCGGGCAATACACTGGCCCCTAAGGGCCACCTTGAAGGCCTCCCATAATGTGGCCTCTGTGTCCACCGAGCCTGTATTGTTTGTAAAGTATTCTGTGATGTCCGCTCTGATTTCTTCCTTAAAAGCATCATCTAACAGGGTGTGTGGTGGGAGCCGCCATGCGAACAGTCGCGGGGGTGATTCAGGGAGTGCCAATTTTAACAGACAGGGGGCGTGGTCCGACAAGGATCGCGGCAGGTGGCTCACTTCAGCAGTCCATGTGGCCACGTCCCGAGACACCAGCCAGAAATCCAGGCGGGACCAGGCACCGTGATGGTCCGATATACAAGTGCCCTCCCGGAGGCCAGGGTGTCTATGGCGCCAGATGTCGATCAGGTTACCATCTGCTATTATAGCATTGAGAGCGGCGCTCGCCGAGGGGTGTAAGGCACGGGCCACTCCTTGCCTGTCCAGACCATCGCTCAAAATGGCATTAAAATCCCCTCCCCAAATGATAGTGCTGCACCCAGTTGCCTTGACCCTAGCCCAGATATCTTTAAAAAAATCGGGGGAGTCTACATTGGGCCCATACAGCACAATTATCGTGACCGGAATCCCTCCCAGTGAGCCCAGGATAATGAGAAATCTGCCGTCCGGGTCCTTGTGTATGTTTCCCTCCCTCCACTCTAGCCCCCTCCTGACCAGTACCGCCACACCTCGGGCGTAGTTAGAGTATATGGAGGAGTAAACGTGGCTCCATCTGCTATGTTTTAGTCGTGGGGAAGGGTCAGCCTGTAGATGAGTCTCCTGTAATAAGCATATGTCAATATGATGGCGCAGTAGGTAGGCATGTACAAGTCTAGTTTTCCTACAGTCATTGAGACCCCTAATGTTCCATGTGAGAAAATTTAATGTGGCAGCGTGTTGACGTGGATTTTGAACCCTAAGAGAGCGGTATTTTACCTGTAACCACTCTGAGTCCTGAACATTGTAGAGCCCACGGCAGAATAACAGAAATCTGTACTGGCTAACAACATATAAATAAACCCCCCCAACCCACCACCCACTCCAACCCCCCAATCAGGTTGTGTATATCCCCCCAATAACATAAGAAAACTCTGAGAGCTAGGGAAACCTCCCATGGGGGCGCAGTTCCACAGGCATACTCCCCTGTCTGAACAGGGTGGCCGGGAATCTGCAGAAAGCTCAACCTAAGGTGTATTTAACATTGACATATCTATAACGCCTTGTCCCAATGTCCGGGTGGGCCGGCACATTGTATGTAGTACATCCCCAATCATAGTAACATCAATTCCCTCCCTTCCTCAAAGTACAGTTAGTCAAACTTCCCTTCACATCAATGTACACAACACATTTCTAGAAGCCAACTGTGGAATGGAAGACACTGAATATTCTCATTTTTAAAAAAACAGTTCCCAAAATCGCCCGCCCCCCCCCCCGGCATCCCCCCTGTGGCATCGGAGAGTAAGAGCTCACATGCAGGTAGTCCAATCATCACATACATATTTTACTCGTTGTCACTTAGTCTACCTTCCACTTCAGCAGGCGATCTGTTGCCCTGTTTCGAGCGGGTGCCACCTACATGTTTGGCAAATTTTAGGGCAGATTTGGCATCTGTGAAGAAGTGGGCTTCGCCGTCGTGGGTGACCTTAAGTTTAGCTGGGTATAGCAGCGAGTAGGGGATCTGAGCCTGCAACAAGATGCGTTTGGCCTGCTGGAATTCCCGCTGCGCCGCCTGCACCGCCGGCATGAAGTCCGGGTAGAAAGAGATCTGATTGCCCCTGTGCGTGATCTTCCCTTTCTCTCGTGCAAGTCGGAGAATAAGATCTCTGTCCTGGTAATTGAGTATCCGGGCCAAGATCGGTCGAGGCGGAGCACCCACAGGTGGCTTGGGGCCTAGAGTCCGGTGCGCTCTTTCGACCGCAAACACTGCGGACAGATGGGTGCCGAAGAGTTCCTGAAGTAGATCCACAACGTAGGTTTCCATCTTAGTAATGACCGTGGTTTCTGGTATGCCTGTTATGCGCAGGTTGTTACGGCGCAATCTCGCCTCCAAATCTTCATTCTTGGCACGAATAAGACCCAGCACCTTGTCCATCTGCAGTAGCTGTTCTTTTGTTTCCACCTGGAAGTCATGGAAATCGGAGGCCCTGTTTTCCAGTACGTCGAGCCTGGTTTCGTGGGTGCCCACCTGCGCCTTGACCGCCTCAAACTGAGTAGTGAGAGTATCTAACTTGGTGTCTATGTTGCACAAACTGGATCTCATTTCTAGCATCAGGGTGCGTAGATCTTCCCCCCGGTCCTCCATCTGTGTCTCCGCAGGCCTGTCCATAGCAGCATCTGGTTCCGACTCAGTAAGCCTCATGGTCCTCCGCTGATCGAAGGTCAACTTGGGCTGCTTGGCGTCTTGCTTTCCCATTCTGCCCGTGCAGTGCGTTAGTAGTGTGCCACCGCCAGTCACTCACTCCACCCAGCACGTGCACACCCTATGTAGGGTCTCGGGAGGGCCCCGCGCCCCACCAACCACCAGGGCTCTGTCGGGGAAATGGCGCGCACACTGGACGGGCAGTGTTTGTCACAGCTGGACCTGCCGCCAGTTTCCGTGCAGGCAATTAGGAAGATAAGCAGGCTGCGCCCAGTGCTTTATGCGACCGATCCCCCCAAGTGCCAGTATGTTCCAATTAGTAGAGGGCCTCCTGCACACAGCACCTCCAGGGATGGCCCCAGATCACAGGGGACACACGTCCGTCACGCGTACCCCAATGCAGATCCTGGGGATGTAACAATCCAGTCAACCCCCGCGGCAACCAGCCCAACAGGGAGCAGACAGGCCGAGCGCGTGCAGCAGTTCCCGGGCCTGTAGTTCAGGAAGGCCGTCACTCGAGATGCAGCCCACGCGGCCCAGGCAGATGTATTAAGGCGCCCTCGGGGGAGCACCAACAGCAAAGCGGCACATTGAACCTGCGATCCCCAGGGCAGCGCAGGCATGGGCCAGTACAGTGTATGCCCCCAGCAGCTCAGCCCCCAGGTGCGAGGTCGGTAAACCCCCGAAGCACCGGGCACCCCCGCGGCGCCAATCCACGCCCGCAGCGTCTCACCTCCTGCTCACGCTGCGGGTGTCTCCACCAGGATTTCCAGGAGCCAGCACGAGGCACTCGTCCAGTAATGCGCCTCTAGCAATGGGACGCCCAAGTCCGTCGCAGTCAGGGCCTCCCACATGCCCGGCGCCTCGGGCTCAATTTCAGAGTGGGCCGTGCCAGCAGCAGCCCGATCGGCTCTCGCCCACCGCTCACAGCTTGCGGCAAGGGTATCTCAGCTCCGGAGCCAAGTTCAGGATTCCGGGTGCCAGCATTTAAGGCAGCGCAATGCCAGCTGTCTGTGGCATCGATTATAAACCCTTAGGGAGCTCTCGGGCTGTACGGATTGTGCCAGGATTATAGCCCAACCGGCAGAGCTCACTCAGCGAGCGGCCATTTCACAGCTCCGCAGGCCACGCCCCCAATGCAGGGCATATTTCAGAGTCTGCCCATCTAGTCTCTTCCAGCCTCATCCCTTCCAGTCACTATGCAACCCACTGTAGCTGGGAAGCCAAATAATATAGCTCAAAGTTTGGTACTCCCAAACCGCCCTCCAACAAAGGGCAGTTGTAAAGTGTCTAATGACACCCTCCGCAGGCACTTATCCCAGATAAGATCCCGCAATAAGGATTCCAGCTGGTAAAACCAGCTAGCAGGTATTGCGGTCGGGAGATTAACGAAGTATAATAGGCACGGGACTATGATCATCTTGGATAGATATATCCGACCCATAATGGGTTGTCGCAGGGAGCACAAGAAGGGGACAGACGATCGGAGCGCTCGGATAGTTCTCCCATGGTTGCCCTCCTGGAGGTCCTCGAGGGAATGATAGATATTTATCCCCAAATATCTAAAGGTGGTTTGTGCCCAATTGAGTTCCACCAGGAGGTCCGGGTGCCGGGTGACCGTTGGGGACACAGGGAACAAAAATGTTTTACATCTGTTTACTCTCAGTCCTGACACGTGCTCAAATTTCCCCAGGAGGGTCAGGGCCGTAGTGGAGCCACCCACTGCATCAGCCAAGTAAATCAAAAGATCATCAGCGTATAAGGAAATAATATGAAGGCATTGACCCACAGCCATCCCCAGTCCCTCCCCCTGACGAAATAATTCTGCTAACGGCTCGACCCCCAAGGCGAACAGGAGTCGTGACAGTGGACAACCCTATCTGGTGCTGCAAAAGACCTCTACATGTGATGAGACCATCCCACCCATTTTGACACGCACCGTGGGACCTCCGTAAAGCAGTTTGACCCATTTCACCCAGGCACCGCCAAGACCCATCCTCGCCATAGTCTCGAACAAAAAGTCCCAACGGATCATATCAAAAGCCTTTCCAAATCTACCGTCACCAAAGCTGCCAATGGGAGAGCCTGGGTCTCCGGGTGGAACATCACTGTATATAATCTGCGCAGTTTATAGGACGTGCTCCGAGATGGAATAAACCCGCTCTGATCTGCGTGAACTAAGGTGGACATGTGCGGGAGAAGGAGGAGAGCTAGAATCTTACTGAGCAATTTAAAGTCCATGTTGAGCATGGAAAGCGGACAGAAGTCCATGGTGCCAGCACCAAAGGTTTTAGTGTTGGGGAGGGGGATCACCAGTGCATCACGCGTAGACTCAGGGAGCCGTCCAAGCCGTAAAGACTCAGCATAGAGTGTCACCAACCGCAGGACCGGTGCCGAAGCATATGCAGAGTAGAACGCCGCAGGTAGGCCATCAGGGCCCGGGGTCTTTCCAGCTGCCATGCTTTTAATAGCTGCATAGACTTCCTGTTTGGTCACCAGTCCCCCCAGTGCCTCCTGCGCCTGAGGGTCCAGCACCCAAAGCAGTAGTGTATCTAGAAAGTCCCTCCGGTCCCTCGAGGAGATCGACGGAGGTGAACCATATAGTCTTTCATAGTAGTCACGTAACAGGGTGTTAATCGCCTCCGGATTATAAACGGACTCCTCAGCCTCAGACCACAACTGCGTGACCAGAGACCCATGGGACTCCAGCCACATAAGCCATGCCAACAACTCACCAGGCCACCCCTCCTCCTTCTGAACCTTCATGAAGTAACTTCTATAATCATGGCAACGCAACTTCTCAATCGCTTCACCGAACTGCTTATGCGTATCTTGCAGACCCGCCGGGTCCTCAGCCGCCATACCCTGTGCATTACCCAGTCTATGGAGGCGGTCTTCAAGAGCCTCCAATACCGAGTGTAGCTCGTGCAGCACACCGATCGAGTGACCCAAACATTGCCAGCGCACCACGATTTTAAAAGCCTCCTACTACACCAGTTCCGTAGGCGCTGAACGTGCGTAATTGGAGAAGTAATTGTTAATGGAAATACCCAGGATTTCCCTAAAGCACGTGTCCTCAAAGGCCCTTGGATCAAATTGCCATAACTGCATCAGGGGGCAGTTCAGTCTATAATCAATCAATAAAGGGCTTTGGTCTGAAACTGTGCCCCCCAAATATTTCATGTGGGCAACACTGAGACCGAGGCCAGAAGAACAGAGGAAGGCATCCGGTTGTGTATGTAATTGATACATAGGCGAGTAGAAAGAGTAATCCCTCCCATCATTATGCTTTGTCCTCCAAATATCCTCTAGTCCCCAGTGCTGCATCCACTCACGAAACCCAGCAACACAGCGGTGAGCCTGGGCCCCAGGCAGAGGGGGTGTCGTGCGATCTAGCATAAGCATATTTTCCCCTGTCGAGTCAGTCAGGGGAGCCGAGTGACCCTGAAGAAAAAGTACATTGCAAATACTTGCCCTCTCCACCTCCAGCACAATCTCTCCACCTCACTCTGTATGAGATGTGTCTCATGTAGGAGGGCGATCTGCACTCCCCGCCTCCTCAGGTAACTATGCACTGCATGCCTCTTTGTAGCTGAGCCCATCCCGCTAATGTTCCAGGTCAGGAACCTTAACGTGCTAGGTGCCGGCATCGCAACTGTAGGAATCCTCCAGGCCCCTCCAACCTCCCCACCCCACCCCGTTTTCCCAGTGAAAATCAAAAGAACCACCCATGCACTGAAAATAAACTAAAACACCAGAAAAATAACCCCAAACATAAACTCCCCATCCCAGGAGCAGCCTGGCAACGGCCAGCCACCCAAGCGTCAGGCAAACAATCAAATCTATCAGAAAACCAAAACCAGCCTTAGGTGTGGCCCTCGGAGAGGGGGTAGGCTACAGTCCAAGGGCTACAGCTCCTCAACCTGTCTGCGCCAGCCCGTGACCACCAAAACAATCACTGGGCTCTCTCCCCCAACAGCCACCAGGAATCCTATATCCACGGAGATGCCTCCGGAGCCCACAGGTTTCCCATAAAATAATCTCATCAGCTGTACCCAGTGTCACTATCGGTGGTTGAGCACTGTCGGCCCATGAGGAGTCGAGACTGATCCCTCTGTCTCATTCCCTGAATGAGAGCCAGCCTCCAAGCCGCTCTCTGTCCCTGTCATGATTGCCGCCACTGCCTGGAGAGCCTCAGCCCTTTCCCTCTAAGTCTGCGAGGTGCTGAGCCTCCCCAATTGGCCACTACGGGCCTTCTCCAGGGCCTCTTTCTCGACTTCTATTCACGAGGGGCAGCAGCAGAACTCTTCCTCTGAATAGTGGAGCCAGACTTATGGGCCTCTAACCACTCCCAAGCCACCGCCGGGTCATCACAAAAGTGAGTCGTTCCATCCAGTACAATCCAGGGCCGGACAGGGAACCCCAGGGAATCCTGCAGGCCTTCCTCCCTCAGGGCCCTTTTAACTTCAAGAAAAGAGACTCCCCTCCTATGCACCTCAATTGTGTAATCCAGGAATATTGAGACCTTGCTATTGTTCACAACAAACGGGCCCAGAGTTCTTGCCCTTTGCAATAGTAAGTCCCGGTCTTTGCAATGTAGAAGCCATGCCACCACTGGACATGGTGGGTATCCTGGTTCCGGCAGGCCGATCGGCACTCAATGCACACTTTCCAGGGTGTAGAAGGCCGAAAATCTGGTCAGGGTGACCACTGTGCTAAGCCATTCTTTCAGGTAGGCGACCATGTCCTTTTCCTCCACCCCTTCAGGCAGCCCAACCACCCTGATGTTATTTCACCTATTACGGCCCTCAGTATCTTCAGCCCTATGTCCAAGTGTATGAGCTCCACTACTTGGGTTGCCAGCGATTTGTGTGCAGGGTGGAGATCAGCAAGGGAGGACTTCGCTATTTGAACCCTCTCCGCAAGTATTTGGTTTTCCGCCCTGATTATTCTCAGCCCCACCGACACGGTGCTAATGTCCTGGTGTAAGGTGGCTTTAGTGTCTGCAATAGCTTTGAGTATTTTAGCCAACTGCTGCCACAAAGGCTCCTCTGTATCTCCTGGATCCTGCTTCTCCCCACCTTGTTCCGAGGTCACCTCCTCTCCACCAGTCGGTGATCCCTAAGGTTGGGCCCTAGCTTTACCCATCTTCGAGGAGAGTGATGCTCAAGTGTACATTCATACATTCATGCCACAGCCGGTGCTGGCAAGACGCGGCGCACTGCCCTGGGCTGATACCTGCCCACAAGTCCTTAAGTGTTGTAGGCTCACCTGCCCTCTGCCCCTACCAAGGGCAACAGGTGTCTCCCAGCTCTCATGCCCGGAGGAAACTTCCGGCCACTCTCCCCCGTAGCACTCTGGGCTCCTCCGTCAGGGCTGTTCCCCTCATCAGGGGCACCGGCGAGTCCTGTATGATGCAGGATAATAAACGGGCCGGTGCTGAGGAGCAAGATCACGCATCCGCCCCCTTCAGCAGTCAAGCCACGCCCCCCGTATTTCAGTTAGATTAGGTGTGTTTTGTAGTATTTTGTATAAGGATCCAAATTTTGTGTTTAGACCACCTTACTTTTTTTGTGGACAACTTCCAAGATGCCCACTGTATGGTTAACACTCTGGTTGATGGAATGTAATGTCAGTATTTCTGTGTTTTTCATTGCCAGGCTTATACTGGCATTAACTATAGAGCCCTAAGAGTCGATTGGAGTAACTGAGTGTCAAAAAAGTGATGAATGAGAAATAAAAACAGACAGGGCAAATCTCTAGAAAGAAATTTTAATTCAGTGAGTATGCCTGTCTAGTTGAAATCGTGTGCGCCACCAATGGAGGCAATGATCTTTGGTGGCTTTAGAATAGAAATTGATTGGTCAACATGTTTTTTGCCATTTTTTAATCAACTAATGATGTAGGACATATCTTCAGGACCAAATAAAGCAATCTTATCTACACAATGTATGGAACCAATTGTGAGGTGCATGGAATCCAAACTTTGAAGTATCCTAAGTGGAATACCTTAAAAAAGGCCTAATATGGCTGACCTGATAGAGCGAGGAAAAAGCAAAAGAAAAAACACAAGTTAAGTCACATTTTGACAGACAATGATTCTTCATGTATGTTGTGGCGTGCAACACTGGCATTCCTACAACCATGATAATCTCATATTACTGTGGTGTAACAAATACAAGGGGAAACCTGTGACACACAAGTTACAAACTAAACTTATCAGTGGTTTCATACACTGGGGACCTATGGGAGGGTGGGTCACTTATCCAATTTGGGTTGTGTTTGTGCCTACTCAAGGGCGTCTGGAGAAACGCTATAGTTTAGAGTACTGTAGAAACATAAATTAACATTAAGAGAGTCCTCGGGGTAGAGCACTAGGTATGTGCGATGCCCCTGTAATTTGCAACAATTGCTAAAATGAGAAAAGTACTTATGTCGTCCTTACGACAATCAAACAGCGACCTACCCCGTCTCAGCGCCTCTGGAGTGGGGTCAGGGGTGGCCAGCCGCTTATAACCAGTATTCGCATCGTTCACCGGTGTAGATGAATGGACATGGCGGAAGTCAAAAGATGATGGGCGCCATCTTGGAATATGTAATCCCCAGTGGACCCTAATGGATCACGTACAGATACAGGACCGAGGTTCAGAACCCACTACACCCTGAGCCTCTTTTCTATGATCTGTGGACGGGTGCAGTGGCAGGAAAGACCCATTTGTCGTGGTGAGCTGTGGCCGTAATGTGCCGACATCTCCAGGCAGCGGTGGGTGTGGTCGCCCCCTCAGTCGGGGGAGTGTCCGACTGTATTTGTCAACGGGGGAGGGAGAAGTGTACATGGTCTATGGTATAGATCTGAAGTTAACAATATTTGCCACCTAGACTATAGAGGTTGAAAAAGTGGTAGGAGGACACTATAGTCATTTTCAGGCAGTGAAGACATTTGTATGCTGTGTCTATAACTCTGGGGTAATTCCTATTTGAAGGAAACGATGGATAATAATTAGACACTATGGGGGATATGGACTAGGCAGTGGCGGAGCGTGGTAAACCTCCTTGGCTTAACGACATGCTCCGCCACTTCTGAAACGCAAGGCTGCACCATATTTACAAGAATGAGGTGCAGCCTTGCGTTTCCCCCTGCGATGAGTGCATGGGTGTTTGTGTGCAGGGGAGGATTGTTTATGTGTAGGAAGGTGTTCCTTCCTGCACAAAAACAATCCTAAAATGCCTTTTTGTAACTTTCATTTGTGCTGCTTCATGCAGCACACGTGAAAGTTACAAAATGGCATTTTTAAAAAAAGGTTTGTTCATCAGGAAGGGACACCTTCCTGTACATAAACAAACCATGGCATTTTGCTTTTTCCATGTGTGCTGCACAAGGCAGCACACATGGAAAAAGCAAAACGAGGAGAAATAATGCATTTCTCCTCCTTTCACCAACTTAAGACCAGGATTTTCCTGGTCTTAATTTTGGCGCTGCCTCCTATGTACGCCACCCTTGTACATAGGGGGCAGCGTAAAATACAATGGGTGTTGCAGTGGAACGCCCACCACAACACCCACTGCATGCCCCTATCACACTAACCATAGCGTGATATAGTGCCTTATTTACAAGGCAGCGTTAAGCCACGTTAAGTGGCTTAACGCTGCCTTGTTCATAAGGCGCAGCCCCTATCGCCACCACAACGTCCGTAAAAGTGACGTTGTGGTGGCGATAGGGGATTGTCCATATGCCCCTATGATCATTATCATGTAAATGCAGGTAAATGCCAATCCAATGATTGTTGTGTTTATAACCCTAGGGTTATTCATATTAGATGTAGAAACGATGGCTTTAATGGAGATCATGGGTTGATTTCCACCCAGGGTATGTCCTCATCTAATCCATGGGTATGTGTGGACAATCTGAAAATCCAATTCTGCTCTTTCATAACATTGGGTATGGCTTCAAACACAGTCCAACATAAATCATTTGCTGAGTGCCCATGGTTAACAACATTTGCACACATCTTTGGGCTGGTTCTCTGGCATGTACATTGCTCTGATATTCAGTAATGCAAGTTTTAACTGGCCTTGTGGTCATCCCCATAATTCTTTTTTCAAAGGGACATGTGACTCTATAGATGCAATTCTTGGTATTGCAGTTGGTGTGTGCCTTTTGTATGCAAGTGTACGTTCCTGTTAGCTGGACCTCCTTAGTAGCAGTGATAAGGCCACAGGCTGCAGGAGCCAAAAGGAAAATGGCCCCTGACAGGGGGTATTGACCACTGAGTGCTTTGATTAGAGGTCTCAGGTTTGTAAGGTTTTGTGTGGACCAGCATGTCCTTAATGTTTGGGCTTGCGTTTAAAAGCAAACCTCTGAGGTGGTAAATTGAGGTTGTTGAACTCAGAATGTTCCAATGTTGTCTTATGATCTTATGTATCCTATTAGAGTCTGCAGTGTATGTAGTGACGCAAGTAAGCGTATCTACTGGGGGTCTTTTGTTCTGTTCTAGGAAGGCTTCTCTATTGTTGTTTCTTGCCCGTTTCTTGGCTATTTTGACACAATGTTGGGGGTCATCTTGTGCTTCTAAATTTTTTGACAATTCCTGTGCCTGTGTGTCATAGTCAGATATGGAGCTGAAGTTGCGACGCAATCGTAGGAATTGACTATAAAGGAGGATCTCCCGCAGTGCCTTGGAGTGGTGGCAGCCACAAAATTACAGGCTGTTGCAGTCTGTGGGCTCCTTAAATGTGGTCGTAGTTAATTTGACACTCTCCTCCAAGTGGATTATCAGGCCTAAAAAGGGTAGTGTGTTGTCTGAGACATTACTAGTAAAGTGAAGGAAGGGGTTGAGGGAATTAACCCACTTATAGAAAACATAAAATGTGGTTCTATCCCCTTTCCAAAATATGAGAATGTCATTGATGTATCTGTGCCAGAGGGATATGTTTGTGGTGTATGCAAAGGAATTATCAAAGATAGTCTAATCCTCAAAGGCTGCCATGTACAAACAGGCCAGACTCAGGGCAAAAGTACTACCCATGGAAATCCCCTAGGTATGATGGTATATTTGTTCTCCATATTGAAAGATATTTTCAGTCAATGCAAGTGTTGCACATTCCATGATAACACTGACTGGGGTGTGTGCAGTCCAGGTTTCAGAGCGTAGGGACCTCTCCAACACTTCTAACTTGGCAGCCTGGGGGATGTTAGTGTAGAGGGCCTCTACGTCTAAAGAAACCAGTAAGTCAGTCTGGTATGTGTTGTTAGTGTCTTCTATAAGTCTGTGCACATCTCAGGTGTCTTGTAAGAATGAGGGAGTTTTTCTCACCAAGGGTTGCCAGAAGTGGCCACAGAACCTGGATAAAGGTTTGAGTAAAGAGTCAAAGCCTGACACAATAGGTCTCCCTGGTGGTGGGTGGAGACCTTTGTGTATTTTGGGGAGGACATAAAAATAGGCTGTGTCCTAGGTTGGGTATTGATCAAGAATTCAGCCTTGTGCTTGCCGATCCATCCATGGGCCTCAGCTGTTGAGACCAGAGAGGTGATCTGGGTCCCCAGGCATTTAGTGGGATTAACGGAAATCAGAGTGTAGTAATTATTGTTAGCCAACTGATGTGTGCATTCAGCATCATAAGAAGTGGTCGACATAATAACGATGGCGCCACCTTTGTCCGCCTGTTTTTTGGTGATTTGCCTGTCAGTGGCTAAAGATTTTAATGCTGTCCTGAGCTACCTCTTTCAGGACTGTTTGTTCAAAAGTCAGAGTTTCAGTAGGTGTCAGATTGGTCGTGGGAGTGAACCTCAAGGGATTCCGTAAACCGGAATCTGTTTCCTTCTATGGCTTTGACCAGGATGGTAGATCTACAAGAGACAAAGGTTATTCTGTATATTCATGGAGGGATCTCCCGGAAGTCGAAACCAGACAAGTTAACTTTCTTGATGGACCAACTCTCTTGGATACAAATAATATCCTGCTCCTTAAGAAAGGTTTTTACCGCCTTCTAATCAGATATGCGATTTCACCCTGAAACTTTCCATGATATCGATCGGACATTCAATAGCTTTTCTTCATGCAGCAATTTCTGAATAGTGCAAATGCTGTTGTGATGTTCATGTTATTACATTGATCGATGCAGGTGTAGGCTTATGTGTCGGTGTCACAGCTTCCAGTTCGACAACGGAGGAAAGACTGCAGTGATCTTGTTGGACCTATCCACAGCCTTTGACACCGTGAGTCACACAGTGCTAGTAGATCACTTAGATACCATGCACGTTGGAGGATCAGCTCTCAAACTGCTGCGTTCCTTTCTCTCAGACAGAGAAAAGTCCCTCTCCCTGGGAAAGTACACATCACAACCCTTTTCTTTGCCGCGTGGCGTTCCACAAGGGTCATCTCTGAGTCCCACCCTTTTTTTACGCTTACGTTGGTCCTCTGGCCAGACTGATCTGCTTTTTTGGATTCTCTACAATTTAGTATGCGGGCGATACGGAAATTGTGGTGTCAATCTTAACTGATGTCGACGACACCACCAAACGCTTCAACAGCTGTATGATTAAGGTAGTCAGTTGGATGAGACAAAATTGCCTTAAACTTAACTTGGACAAAACTGAGGTCCTTTTGGTTGGGAGGGAGACCTCCTTTTGGAAAACTTCTTGGTGGCCCCAACATTTGGGCCCTCTCCCCATGCCGGTCCATAAAGTCAGGAGCTTAGAAGTCATCATTGATGTAAACCAATCTTTTTTAGATCAGATAAATTGGCTCACCTCCACCAGCAATTTTCTATTAAGATTCCGAGAAAGATTCTCCTGTTTTTTCTATTTGATTTGCAGAAATTGATAATCATCGCTCGAGTGCTTTTCAGACTCGATTACTGCATATTCTGAACAAACTGCAAATCTTACAAAACGCAGCTGCCCCTCTTATTGAGAATTCCAAAGTTTAAATCAGCCTCAAACGCACTGTTGGAGTTACATTGGCTTCCTATTAGGAAGCAAATAGCTTACAAGGCATTATGCCCCGCCCACAAATCTCTTCACGGTACAGGCCCCAGGTACCTTAAAACAAAATTCAAATGGGGCACACCAAGGAGAGCCCTTCGCGCAGTTACATCAAGAACAGTAGAGTCTAAAATTAATAGAGCGACTTGGGGCAGCAGAAGTTTTACTTCCGCCTCCTGTAAACATTTGAACAAAATGCACAGGCACCTCGAAGACCAGCACAACTTTTTCAATTTTAAAAACAACTCAAAACTTGGCTTTTTATATCTATGCCGGTTAACTAGCAGAACACAAATGTGACATCTAGCAGACATTAGCAACAAGACATCTAGCAGACATTAGCAACAAGACATCTAGCAGACATTAGCAACAAGACATCTAGCAGACATTAGCAACAAGACATCTAGCAGACATTAGCAACAAGACATCTAGCAGACATTAGCAACAAGACATCTAGCAGACATTAGCAACAAGACATCTAGCAGACATTAGCAACAAGACATCTAGCAGACATTAGCAACAAGACATCTAGCAGACATTAGCAACAAGACATCTAGCAGACGTTAGCAACAAGACATCTAGTAGACGTTAGCACCAAGACGCCTTTCGGCAATCACGCCCTTTATAAATCTCATCATTATCATCTTCATGTGTAAGCTCTAAGTGTTTTGTTTTGTGCCTCACAATGTCAGTCTCTGTCAGAGTTATACAACAATATCAGGATTTTATCATCAACATGCTGAAATATAAACTCAAGAACATCGACCAGCGCAATGGGCCAGATGTACGTAGGTAATCGTTTGCGATTACCAAATAGCAAATTTTTGTGATTCGCTATTTGGTAATCGTAAACACCAATGTATAAATAAGTCTTTGGCACCTTCTGCGATTCCCAGAGGGTCGCAAATAGATAACCTCATGCATATTATTGAGGTAGGTCTTGGTTTGCGACCCATTGGGAATTGCAAATATCACAGGGATGGTGGCCTGCTGGGGTCAGCAGACCACCATGTCTGTGATTGCTTTTAAATATAGCAATCTTTTTTTTTTTTTTTAAGTGTAGCTGTTTTCCTTAGAGGAAAACTAGATGCTTTTCAAATAAAAAAAAACGAAAAGTTTTCTTTTCATTTTTTAAAAGTTGGCAGTGGTCCGTGGGACCACTGCCTGCTCATAAAAATGTGTTTACAAACATTCACAACGGGCCTCCCCATTTGCGAATGGGTTACTACCAACCTAAAGTTGGAGGTAAATTGCGAATGTTTTGCGACCGCATTTCAGTCGCAAAACATTCATACATCCCACAGCAATTAATTATTAGGAAGAGATGCCCTCAACACGCCCCTTCCGAATAATGAATTCCAAAAACAAATTGAGATTCAGTACCAGGTTGCCAAATCGAATTTGGCCTTAGTACATTTCAAAAAGCTTTTTTGCGGATTGATTCTGTAAATCGGGTCGTTTGTGAACGTAAGAAGGCTTTGTACATCTGGCCTTTCCAAAAAAAAAAGTCCATCCACTTCAGCTTCTTCCTGGAAAGTTTCAGGGTGATCTGACAAGCGGGGGCAAAGTAAAAATGCATTTTTTTTTCGTCCTCATCTCACCAAGTATGCGTCTGCAATTCTTTAATAGCCGCCCTTCCGACCTGTGCACCCCGCGGCTGCTGCATTCGCTTTGGTCTGTACCCAGGACCAGACCTGCCCCGTTGTTGGTGGCTTGGTGTAATCATAGGACCAAGAGGAGTTACACAAACCCCAGGCCTCTACCCCACACTGTAAAGGCCTGCCAGATATTCAAACAGTTCTCATTTCCTCCTCCCTGGTCCAATCGGGCCATTATGGAAGCAGCTTCAACCCAGTCTTCAGACTTGGGGGCAAAGGATCTCTCCACTTCATATAGATTTCACTCTATGCTATTAAAACAAGATATAACAATAAGCCTCTATGTGTGTGTCTCATCTTCTTACTTAACGTACCATCGTCCCCAAAGAGAACCAGAGTCATATTTAAAATAATTTTCTCTCCAAAAATACCACATAGGGCTTCCTCAACTCTTCTCCAAAAGGCAAAGAGTCTGGGACACTCATAGAAAATGTGGAGGTCGTTGGCTTTAATAAGGTCGCATCTTGGGCATTTGGGGGTGGAGAGTGGAGCAAACTTTGCTATCCTAGCAGGGGTGTAGTATAATCGGTTAATAACAAAAAAATTCTTCTTCTTGAGATTTGCTGGTTTAACATACTTGTATAACAGCTTCAGAGAGGATTCATATAGTTCTTCAATATCACATTCCAAGGAAACCTGATTCCATACAAGATGTTGTGGGGGGTGTTCCTTCTCCTCTGCCTCTACAGACATTTTATACCATTTTGAAATTTCCTTGCTTTTAAGGTTTACATCTTGGAGGGATTGCTCCACCTTCCAGACCCCATGTATTTCCCTCTTCTCCGGTGAAAACCAAAAAACTAATTGCATGTATTTAAATCTGGAGAAGCCACTTCCGATCCTGGCTCTTAAAACCTCCCACGGGTGGACCCCCTCAGAAGATACCAAATCTGACCAAATAATGAAACCCGCTCTTTTGATTGGTGTTGTAAGGCATTCCGGGGTCCCTGGGGATTCCCAGATTGGGGCAAACTCGGAGTAATACCCTATCCCCATCTACTTCTAATCTTATACCACAGACTAAGGGCAGCCTTCAGTACTTTCAATCGTACTTTTTTAAAGTACCTAGGTTCCACGAATTTATACAAGAAACCGACTCCGCCATACTGCCTTGTCATTTCAGCCAAAAGTCTGCCCCAAGATGACTCATCTGATTTCGTAAGCAACATCCGAATATTTTTTAATTGAAAGGCGATACAATACCACTTAATATCCGGAAGGGCCAACCCCCCTTTGATCAGCCTACGCCTAAGCTTTTTCCAAGCCAGTGTGGCACCTTTATGAGCCCAGATGAAACTCTGGATTTTACTGATGTCTAGTTTTGGAAAATTAAGGGGGATGGCATTAAAAAGGTACGTTAGTTTAGGGAGAATAACCATTTTAACTAGATTGACCATCCCGTAGATTGTTAAAGGGAGGTTTTTCCACCTGGCTAGTAGTCGGTCGACTTCTTTTATAGTCCTATTTAGGTTAATCTGCGGGATTTTCTCAATATCCTTGATGATTGTAATACCCAAGTATTTAAAGTCTTAACTTATTCTACCCCCCAATTGTCAATGTTCCAGCACATCACCTCAGTTTTAGAGGTGTTGGCTAGATATCCCAACAGAGATCCGAATTCCTCTAACAGAACTTCAACCCTTGGTATTGCCACCACAGGGTTATCAGTATATAGCAGCAGATCGTCCGCGTATAGAGCGACCTTGCTGCTATATTGATAAGATTTAAAAGGTGTGATCAGATCATCTGCCCTAATTGCTTGTGCCAAGGGTTCTATGTAGATGTTAAATAACGGGGTGGAAGGGGGCAACCCTGTCTCGTTCCTCTTAGAATGTTAAAGCTAGATGTTAAAATCCCATTTAATAGTATTTTAGCGGAGGCGCCCTGATAACATTTTACCAGAGTCTAAATAAAAATGGGCCCAAAGCCCATTGACCTTAACACTTCCCAAAGATATATCCAGCAGACTCTATTGAACGCCTTGGCTGCATCTAGTGCCACTACGGCCAAGGGTTCGGATCAAGCTGTGGCCAAATCTATATTGCCAATTAATTGTTGCGTTTGTTCTTGTATATATCTTTTAGGAATAAAACCTTTCTGGTCGGCATTAATCAGCTGTGGTGCGATTTTGACCAGCCTCCCTGCTAGGGTGCTCATAAAGATCTTGTAATCGGCATTTAGCAGGGAGATTGGTCTATAGGAGTCCGCCCTTAGCGGGTCCTTTGCGGGTTTCAAAATCAGCACTATAGTTGCCTCTTTCCATGAGCTAGGTATCTTGCCCTCTGACTGATAGACTGAATTGAATAAAACACCCATAATCGGGACCAGCTCTTCCCGCAGAAGTTTATATACCTCGCTAGGAAGCGCATCTGTACCTGCAGCTTTGTTATTTTTACATTTCCCGATTTGCTCTCTAATCTCACCCTCAGTTATTGGGGCATCTAGGCAATCGCGGCTTTCAGCTGTTAAGGTCAATAGGGATTTCTCCCTCAACCAGATCTTAAGGATCTCCGTATTTGGTGTAATTTCCTCCTTATACAGCTCAGAGAATAGTGAAAGCAGCCAAGCTTGCATGTCCGCCAGTCTGCTCGATGTTTCCCCATTTTCATTTATAATTACTTCATTTATGTGATTTTTTACACGATCTGCTCTGGCTTTCCATGCCAAAAGTGCTCCTGCCTTCTCTCCATATTCAAAATTCTGCATGGATTTTGTCAGCCACTGTGCCTTACATTTCTGATCGAGCCTTACTCTAAATTCCTGGCGGGTATTATCAAGGTCCCTCTGGACTTGTGATATTCTTTCAGGTGCCCCCTGGTTAAGCTGGATCCTTTCTGCCTCTAATTGGGAGATTTTATCCTCCAACAATCGTAACTCTTGTGATTCTTCCCTATTCTTGGTACATATGCGACTATGTAGAAAGCCCCTCAAATAAGCCTTGAAAGCATCCCATATATAGTCCATAGATGTTGATCCAATATTATCGGAGAAATAATTTTAGGATGCACATTTGAGATTTCTTGCTATCTCTGGGTCAGACAGCATGGATCTTTTAAGTGTCCATCTTGGTTTTACATTATCCCGCCTCCCTTTCAAATTAAATACAACAGGGGCGTGGTCTGATATATGGCTGGGCTGGATGACTATTGATGTCATATCCTCTACAATGGACCTGTCAATCATAACATAATCAATTCTGGAAAAGTGTCCATATTTCTTACTGTGGAAGGTATAGCCCTGCTTGTTACCCATCTTTGCCCTCCACAGATCCACAAGCTCTAGATCATGTATCATGTTATTCAGAGCCTGACGTACCCGAGGCGCCCCTACATAATGACTCTGTTTAGATCTATCCTTTAGGGGGTCCACAAGTACATTAAAGTCACCAACTATTATTATAGGGGAGGCTTCTTCCAGCAGGATCCATTGCAGCTTACAAATATATGTGGGGTCATCAATGTTGGGACCGTAAAAGATACGCATACCAACTCTGACTCTCCAAAGTCTAATTTGGCCATTATCCATCTCTCAATTTGATCAGTTTTTATTAATTTAATTGTACAGCCTGCCCGCTGTTTAATCAAGATAGTCCACTGTAAGGGAGTGGCTATCTGTTCTGAAGTGCAATAATATTTTATCCACGAATACCTAGCAAATATGGTACGGCTCTCTAGGTGACTCAAGTGGGTCTCCTGAATTAGACATATTTGGGCGGGACTTTGCTCTAGATATTTCATCGCTAACCTCTCTCTACGGGGGCATCGTAAACCATTAATATTCCACGATAGGAATTTTAAATCTCCAACTCCCATTGCAAGGTCTCAGCTATTAAAGGGGGCCTTCCAGTTGTATCTACAACCAATACAGAGAAGCCAGAGCAGACCACCTGAAATTGGAAATGAGATAGAGGAATTTTTTCCAACTGCTCCCCCCCTCTTCATTCCCCGCCCGTGCCCCTCCAACCCCCCAGGGAACCCTCCCTACTATTTAGGCTATAAGCCTAATCGGCTTCAGTCCCTCGGGCCAAACATAAATAAGAAGTAATTAACCATTTTCCTTTCCCTGGTCTCTCTGATCACTCGGGCCTCCCTTATTTCGACTTACACCTTTCTTACACCTCCGCTCCCTTCTTAATTTTTTCAATAAGATCATCTGCCTCCTCAATTGAGCGGTAAATGTACATGCGATTCGCATGTACAAAAATGCATTTTAACCATGCAATTTTCCATAGGATACCGCAAAAAACGGAATTACACCAAATTTGGCAGAAAGCTAGATCTTGGTCTAGAAAATGTGCTTTGGTGTAAATTTGAGAAATTAAGGTTTGAAATATTTGCATTTGTCGTGCCGTGGAGGATCCGCGAATCTAACAGATCAAAAAGATATGATCTGATTGGCTGCCATCACATCAACTATGGTGCGGTGGCAACCATTTTAAGACTCAGGGAATCAGTCCCGTATCCTACAAACAGGATATAAAAAGCATATAGGGGTAAAAATAGGGATCACTCTAAACAAAAGAGAAGGAGGGGGGCAGGGAGCTAATAAAGGTCCAGAACCCCTGCACCCAAACAAGGGGTCACTGTTCCTAAAGGAAAAAAGATGTTGGTCTAGAAAATAGGAAAGGAAGTCAACGTGACTTTTACTTGTTGCCCTCACACATCCTAAGGGATGTCATGCTTCATCATAGGGCGATTGCTCCTCGTTGGGCAAGCGCTGCAATGCCCTACGGGTCCCCCGAAGGGTAGCTTTTTCTGAGATCTTTTGATTATTCGCTGTATGATGTGTGCAAGGTAGTGCTCGTGAAGTGGTAAGTGTAAAAATGACTAGAGGATATCAGTGCCACGTCAATTTGCTCTGTCATGAGTACAAAACCAAATGTTGTGGCTGCTGAAGGGTTGTAATGGCCCTAAGTGGCTATGATGTAAATGTGTGTGTAAATAAAGTTTTATGTTTTCTCATTTGTGGTCTCTGCTGCTGGGTCTAGTATTTCCATAGTGGTTCTTTGTGTTTTAGCTGTGGTAGAAAATGTTATTCTGTTCTAAGAAAGAAGTTTAGTGCTTAAAGGGGTTGTTTTTGGACTATGTTGTTCTCTCTATTTTCTCCTCACATGATTATTGTAAATTCTCATAATGGAATATTTTGGGAAATGGTAAACCAGATGTTCTTTCTAGATTTACTGAGTTAGTTTCAAGAGCAAATAAATATTGTGAGTAAACATTTAGTACTTAGCATTGTTAAGTGAAACATACACAGACAAAAGGCGGACAAAACAAAAAGAAAACACAAGGGTGATGTAGAATGTTTAGAAAATCAGGACAGGTAACTAATCTTTGAAATCAGAAAAATAGTTGAGTGGTTTTCAAAAGTCAATGTAGACAAAGGCAAAGGTGTGATCAAAAACAATAAATGTTGCCTGGGTTGGGTCTATGTGATTTCAGTGCATAATGCCATTCAAATCATACTTTTGTAAATTTCGATGTATGAAATTTCCTTTAAAATTACATCCAATATAGGGGTGTGGCCAAGCTGCCGACCAAGATGGCCGTGCAGCTCAGAAGCTCTGGAGAGCTATGCCAGTTTCTTTTTACCACATGCTCCACTGAACTTGCTGCCTTGGTTTTGCTACCTCCAGGCCTGCTGTGCAGGTCTCTGGACCCGGAACCGCTGCTTTCCGGGCCCTGTTTACCCTCCTCCACCTTTGCCGGGTTCGCTGCAGGGTACGGCCTGACGTAGTCCTCGAAGGCCCCGTCGGGACAGGACCGACGGGCGAGCCTAAGGGCAGGGCCATGCCGTGAGCGATGCTCCTATGATTCATGCCCTACTGGTGTGCCGGTGTGGGGCAGGCAACATTCGGAGCTCCGGCCTGCCTGGTCCATAGGGTCCTTGGCCTGGTGAGTGCGTGTCTGCGCGCTGAGGCTTAATTCGGAGCAGACGCTGCCCATTGCGACCTGCGGTGGACATCAGGTCTCTAGCTGCATGCGGGCCACTCTGGCCTCCACTTGCATTGCTTTGGGTATTGGCGACCTGCACAGCGCAGGCCGTGAAGCCTTCTCACCTCTCTCACGTCACTACGGCCTCGCCCCCCAGTGTAACTGCAGGCCTGGTCCTCTCCCTAGTGCAAGCCAGTTGTTCTCCAAGGCCTGCTACACAGGAGTTTTGGCGGGATTTTCTTCCCCTCATCATCTGGCTCTACTTACCAGTTGGAGACAACCTGGCATTCAGTTCTGAACTGTGCGGCTGACTATGGGGGCTGGTGCCTGGGGTGAACTCACAGTGTTTTGAGTTCTATTTTGATGGCGCACAGATCCCTCCCTCCCAGCAGTTGATTTTGGGTACAAGACAGCTTCCTTTACCAGATCTGTTCACCAACTCTTGCCTGAGATCACATTCTGCCTTTTACGGCAACTCTTCTCTGCTGTTGTTTGGACTGATTGGCTGTGCTGTGCCCTCCTTCACCACTGAAGATGGGCCATGGCGACCCCAAACAGAAGCAGCTCAGCTTTGAAACTTTCACAACACTCTGGGATGCCCCTGACCAGGCAACTGCTGATCCACCTTTAGACGGTATGGCGGCCATCATGTCTGACCTCCGTGCCGGATTCAGGACTAATGATTCCAGGTTCAACTCCCCAACACATCACTTGGATACCATGAATGAGTGACTGGAGCACCACGGTGCCAGAATAGAGGGTGCGGAGCACAGGATCACACAGGTGGAAGACGACCGCGCCACTACAATGAAATGCCTTGAACGCATTCTGAAAACCATTGCTGCTAAAAATGAGGACTTGGAAGCGAGGTCCCACCGCTACAACATTCGCATAGCGGGCATTCCAGAGTCTACAAACTTTGGCTTTTTTGGATACTTTTGTGAACACTTGCTGTCCGACCTCTTTGGCAAGCAGTAGAACGTGAGCATCGCACGCCCGGTCTCTGCCCGAAACCGGGTGCGCCACCGAGGCAGATTATTGCTCGACAACTTAACTTTCTGTTCAGCAACACCGCACTGCAGCAGGCAGGAGACAAAGGTCAATTACAGTATCAAGGTTGTATAATATCACTGTACCCGGACTACACACCTATGGTTCAGGAGGCCAGACGGAAATTTACAGATGTCGAGGGCTCTCTCCAGAAGTTAGGCCTAAAATATGGGATGCTCTACCCGGCGCATCTTTGTGTTGAAGCAAATGGCCGACATCATGTCTTCAACATTCCTGAGGAAGCTGTGTGCTTCTGCAAAACGTATACTTCCGGAAGGTCCTTTCTGGTTGCCAACTCCAGTGCCGTGTTAACCTTTATCTCACCTCCAGCCTCTCGTAGCAACCAGGAAACCTGAAACACTGCGTGTGCTTTGCTGCGTATACTGTTCTACAACTCCATATTTTGCCTCTTTGTAATTCTCTCACAAACATCCTCCTGTTTTTTTCTCTTATTGAAGACGTTGCACTGCTCTACTAATTTCTGCTAATTTTCTGCCCTACTATGTAGTTGTGGGCCCATTACAATTTGCATGTGGTATGTTGCTTGATCATTTATCATACGATTATCCAGGCGTGTACTTCCCATGGCGTTGTCACCCCCCTTGGTGTACACCAACACGTCTGGGTTGATAATTTTTTAAGGGTTTTGTGGGTTCTCCAGTTCTCTATATGGCTGGGGTGGGTGGGGGGAAATGTTTATTTTTTTTGTTTGTTTGATCAGCACTATTCATGTATTATGGCGCTACAGTTGGAGAGTTGTTGGAGAGGTAACGAAATTGAGTCCCCTTTTTATTAACATATTAGACCCTCCTTAAATATTAGCGACCTGTTGTTCCACCTTTCATGCATGTCATGGAATATTAGGGGATGGAACAATCCTAGAAAGGGCAGACAAGTTTTAGCTTACCTGCGCTGTCATACTATCCAGGGTGCCTTCCTCTAGGAGACACACCTGACACTTCTATCTGACTGTACTTATGCTGCCACTTGGGTCCCCACTGATATTTCTCGTTCTATAGCTCTTATTCGCGTGGGGTGTACATGCGTGGGGTGTGCATCCTGATACATAAATCAGTTCCCTTTCGCCTGCGCAACCACACCGCTGACCCAGCTGGCCGCTATCTTATTGTGTTCTGAGAATTACTGGGCCGACTGATCCTCTTCATCAATGTGTATGCCCCAAACACTGACTCCCCTGATTTCTTCCTGGAACAATCTGCTAAGTGAAACTCCTATAGGACCGATTACGTATTGATGGGTGGTGACTTTAAATTTAACTTGCCACTGTACCCTCGACTCTACTGGCTCTCCACTCATTACTAAGCCCAGATCGCACCAGACGCTATTGGACCTGCTTGATTTGTTGCACCTCAGTGAGGCCTGGTGCCGTAAGTATCCTTGCCAATGTGAATATACCTTTTACTCTGCCCCCACACAATGTTTGGTCTCGCATAGACCACTGGTACTTGTCTCATTCTGCTCTCCTGTGGCTGCACACAATCACTTCCCCCACACATTGGCTGACCATGCCCCAGTGGTTCTTACACTAGCAATCCCTTCACACACTTCTTCAGTAGGCCAATGGCGCTTCCCTACTGATGCACTGATTGACACAGCCTTTCGGTTCGAGGTACGCAAAGCCATCATTGAATACTTCTCTACTAACCCCAGCACAGTTGATTAGCACTCTGTCCTCTGGGAGATCTTCAAAGCCTACATCAGGGAATTTTTATCTCTAATCATGCAAACATTCTCCGTAGCATATGACAGGACCTCACTAAGGTAGAAAAGGCACTTCCATTCTTTAGACTTTGCTGGTATTGACAATACACGTCCTAGCCATCTTTGATTGTTGCAGTATTTTATATAGTGCAAACTTGTCCCAAACTAATTGGAGCATTTTACAAAACCACCAGATTACATTAAACGTCAAATGCATTGTGTGTGCTTTTTTTTAGGCAAGGGGATATTAAGTCATTTGCCCAGAATCACAGGGAGTCAGTAGTTATGGTTCACCTGAACTTACAAATGAAAATGCATTTTCTATTTGCTTAGAAATTTGTATAGATATGGCCCATCGCTATACAAACCTGCCAGGTTTGGCATTCAACTCATTAAACAAGGGGGAAAGGTTAAAGGGAGGGTCACAAAACATGCATTTCTCATTGTAGCTTTCATTTTTAAGGGGGTGATGGTCCTGACGCAGTCTTGGCTTTACTTCTCGTAGTCATGTCGCCTCCACGCCCTCAACAATTGTAATAAATAGCTTTTAGCACTGTGCTCATCTGCATGTATATCATATACACACAAAGCACATTATGACTTACTCCCCACCATTTTTTGGTACACAGCCTGTTAAAATACTCCATTGGTTAACGTAAGCACTGAGCACGGCGAGGATATGAGTTTCTCACGCTCTTTTGCTTTTAGAACCTTATGTAACCTTTAACTATTTTTTCAGTGAATATTTTATTTTTTTATTTACTGAATTCACCTGCCATGTACCCATTCTCCACTGCTCATGGACTCTGACAGTGTGTAGCAGGGATTTATTTAGGGTCTAACCTGTAGTCAGGCACTGCGGCCACCATACTGAGGTTCGTACCTTTGAATGTATCCAACCATAGCCTCAATAGTTTTACCTATTTTTAAATGAATATCACATTTTCCATGAAAATCGGCAATTTCAAATTTCACTTTTTTCATACAAATTGTAAATTAGGCAATATGGTGCTTGTTTCTGAATACAAATTGGTGGTTGTGTTTAGAACAATTGTGATTTTACACTTAGGAAATGTGTTATCCTGTTTCTTTATCCCCATTTTCATGGCTATCGACCTCTAGAACCCCTGGGTGCCAGATCCTGTATATAATACTCATAGAAATCTGTGGAAGTTTTGCATAGTGCTACAATCACGTTTTTGACCAAAGTCAAGGTTTTTAGGACGACAGCCCAGCCCATCACATCTTGAATACTCAAATGTGACACACGAAACGGCAATTCTTGGAAATTGTAAATGTAACCGTCAACAGGTATACAAATGTGTTAACCCTTTCAAGCCCACCTAGCACATTTTTCAAACGCTATTCTCTCAAAAGCTACTGAACAGATTTACACCATGTCTAGAAAAGCACTCTCTACATTCATGCCAAGGTTGTTGTAAATCCGTTCACTGGGTTCTGCTCTAGCTGCAAGCAAAAATTCCACTGGGAGCAGAAATAGGAACACATATCTTTCAAACTTCGTGATATTTTCCCCCTGCACAGAAGCAAATACAAATTGGCATGCCAGACCTTAGCTGCATCAGATATGCAAATGCCAACTTTTGGTGCAAATTCAACCCATGGGCATCAAAGGTCTTGGCAAATCAACCAGAGACCCTCGCAAATCAAAACATGCCTTTACAATAGAAAGTGCAGCTGAGCCATAACTACACAGTGGCAACTATAACTGTTTAATAAACACATATAGTTACTTAAACAACAAGGTTAAAGTGAAGTTATGGTTAGCTTTGACTTGTCACTTTAACAATCACAGTAAAAGTTCAGCTATGGTTTAGAATTATAAAAAAAAAAACTAATGCCCACCAGTTATGGTTGGCTCTGCAATCATTCCTCGCAGAATAGCAATGTAAACTATAACTTGAACACCAAATGTAATGCCAGGACCTGAAACCAAACCCCACGTGGGTGGCCAAAACCAACTCTAACCCACGCCCGCTCGGCATGGCTTCTGGGGTCCTTACCCTCCTTCCGTAATGGTTCTTCTAGATAATCTAGGAGGGGGCACAATTATAACAGCTGGGCTGTTTAAGGCCAGAAGAGACATATGCTGATTATTGGGTGGGTTTGTAATAGTGTGGTGTGTGAAGAAAGGGTGTGTGGAGATTTCTTTCTCCTATTGTAGAACTCAGTGATGTAATGGAATGACATCACAGAGTGGGTCTGAGAAAAGGAGTCAGTTGAAGAAGCTGGAGGTTGCTGTACACTTATGAAGATGTACTTGTGAATAAATATTTCTTACCTACTAACCACTGCCTGCGTGGTTACTACAATTTATGGCGACGAGTTCTGCGCAGGGGGCAGATTACTGAGTGACCTCCACCCCTGGAAAAGCAGTTCATCTAGGAGTTCTGCTGATGATGTTTGAATTTAGGAACTGTAATTCCCTTTTTTTTTTTTCTGATTTATTTTGCAAGTATTGCTGGACCTGCGTGGGAATTAAATGTTTTGGCAACGTGGAACTGAGGCTTACAACGTTAATTCAAGATTCTTCTAATGGGAGTTTAAGTGGTTAATTGAAGTGCTGACTGCTGATGTTTTTGAATCTCCACTTATCATACTTTTGTTAAAGAGCAACTTGTGTGGGAGAGATCGATGTTGAAAAAGAATGAGAAAACATCTGATGTGTACGAAACCAAGCGTTAAGGAGGAGAGCTTTCAATTAATACCCACTTTAAAAAAGGATATAATCTGCCGAGTACATATGAGGCCAAGTGCAAAGAGAGCAATTAACATTGAAGAAAAGCTTTTAATAGCTTTTAATAGCTTTTAATAGCAAAGCTGTGCGCGTGAAGCGCGAAGGAGCAATTAACTTGATGGAAAGCTTTTATTGGTTTCTATGAGTGAAGCGCGAGCCGGGAATCAACACTGGAGGAAAGCTTTCATAAGTAATTAAAGCCTGCTGTGCGCGTGGGAGTTGACAGCTTTGAAAATAAACAGAGCCTGCCGTGTGGCCCGAAGGAATGTGATCGACATAGGCTTAGTCAATTACATGGGGGCGTGAAGTCTAGAGTGCTGTAGAAATTGACATTAAAGCAGCAAATCAAGGCCTTTAAGTGGGAAATTGACATTAAAGCAAGTCAAAGCTGAAGAAGCAGTGAGTTGATTCTCACCTGTGCAATCTGATCAGCTTATTGAAGACGGTTTCATCTGAATACATACAACCACTTCCTGAAAGAGAACTGAAATAGAAAGAGGACTGTTATTGAGATCGGAAAAGTGAAACTACTGCACTATAGTTAATCTTTACACAAGAAAAGTAAAGAGATTGGCCACTATAATTATTTTAGATAATTATTTGAGATAATTATTTTAAATAATTATTTTAGATAATTGTTTTAGATAGTTATTTTAGATAATTATTTTAGATTGTTATTTTAATTTATTGTTATAACTTATTTTTTAGTTAGTTGTGGTAGTTTGTTGTTTAATCTTTTATTACAGATATGTCAGACCAAAGTATGGCTGCTCCACCTTCATTTTTACCTCTCCCTGGAGAACCAAATATTCCTTGGAAAAGATGGAAGAACATTTTTAGCACATATATGCTAGCGATTGGTGGTGATAAATATGGACCTTTAAGGAGACAAGCAATTTTATTACACCATTTAGGGACTGAGGGTAGAAGGATTTATGATGATCTTCCCGAAGTTTCCTTGGGAATTGGTAATGGGCAACCAGTAAATGTGTATGACATGTCGTTGCAAATGCTAGAAAAACATTTTACACCTAAGCTTAGTGTGGTTTTTGAGAGACACAAATTCTTTTGTCGTGTACAAGCACATGATGAAGACATAATGACTTATGTAGCAACACTACGTGGTTTGGCAGTAACATGTGAATTTCAAAGCTTAATGGAATCCTTTATTCGCGATCAAATTGTGAGGTGTACTAGAGACAGAAAGGTCAAAGAAAGACTTTTGTCCTTGGATCCTACGTTGGAAGAAGCTGTGCAGATAGCCAGAAGTTTGGAACATACTGCCGTTTGGATGAAGGAGATTGACATGGGAAAATTAAATATGAAGTCTTCAGAAAAAGATAAGGAGGTTGTTGCCCTGGATGTGCATGAGGTTGGATTGAAAAATGTTATAAAAAAGAAGTTCCATGTGCATCCAATTCAAAAAATGTACCTAATGTGATGGTAAAAAGGAAAATTACATGTTATAGGTGTGGTTGTCCAGGGCACATCGCTTCCAGTTTTGCATGTGGGGCTAGAAACATGACGTGTAGGTCATGGAGAAACAAGGGTCATCTAGCTAAAATGTGCAGATTTAAAGTACAAAGCCCAAGTGTTAAGGTTGTAGAAAATTTGGGAGAAGTAAGGGAGGAATTAATGTTATCTGTGGATGAGTGTGGAGTGTCTGACCACAGACAAGAAATGATTATTAATGAGAACAAAGATATACAAATGGAAAGCACGGAGAAGCTTGAGAAACCACATTGTAGAATCACCTTGGATAATACTGAGGTTAAGGTATTGGTGGATTCAGGTAGTTTATTCACATTAATATCTAAAGATGTTTATGAGACGGAGCTAAAGAAAAACATGGAAAACCTACAACATTCTGACATAAAAGCAGTGGGGTACGGCGGAAAGAGAATTAACATTGTGGGGATGGAATGGATGAGTATATTTTTAAAAATAATAGTGTTCATGGTAGAGAATATGTAACAGAAGATGGATCCAATCTCTTAGGGTGGCGTCATCAAAAGATCTTAAGATCATCCTTGATCCCAATGCTAAAGAACCGGTGATGGTTGTAGAGTCTGCGCAAGAGTGCAACTTGCCTGTTTTATAGGATGATTCTGATTGGGGAAAAAATTAATGATGTCATTTCCCCATGTTTTTACAGATGAATTAGGCATGTTGAAGAAATTTACTCACCGCATTATTTTTAAAAAAATGCTACTCCAGTGGTGCACAAGGTTAGGCCTATACCTTTGCTGATGAGGGAACCACTTCAAAAGAGCTTGACAAATTATTGGAGTGTAAGATCATTGAGCCCATTGAATCTTCGGAGTGGCTTGCCCCAATTGTCGTCGCCCCCAAGGAAGGAAATAAGATTAGTCTCTGTATTGACTTGAGAGATTTGAATAAAAACATATGGGTGGATCGCCAACCACTCCCCAATATAGGAGAGATGTTGAGTGTAATGGGTGGTGGGAAGATTTTCAGCGTTTTAGATATGTCCGCTGCCTACCACCATGTCAATCTGCATCCGGAATCACGACCCCTAACTTCTTTTGTCACACCGCTGGGGGCTTTCCGCTACCGGCGCATGCCGTTTGGGTTAGCTTCAGCCTCCGCGGTGTTCCAGAGGATTATGCAGGACATTTTTCAGGGAATGCGAGGGGTGTTGTGTTTCCAGGATGACATAATGGTGGTTGGTAGGTCTTTCGAGCATCATGATGAGTTGTTGTTTGATGTTTTGAAAAGAATTACTGAACATGGATTAACCATAAAGAAAGAAAAATGTCAACTGAGGAAAGAACAAGTAAATTATCTGGGTCATGAGATTTCTGCCAATGGGATTCGACCAAAAAAAGTATTGTGAGGGCAATTGTTGATGCTCCTCAGCCTACCGATAAGGAATTGTTAAAATCATTTCTTGGTCTTGCCGAGTATTGCTCAAAATTTATATCCAATTTTTCTGACACTGTTGAGCCTATGAGGGTGTTGTTAAAGAAAGGTGTATTGTTTGAATGGAATTCGACATGTGAAACGGCATTTAGAAATATTAAGGCGTCTCTAGTTAGTGCACCCACCTTGGCTCACTTCGATGTTAATAAGAAGACTATGTTGACAACCGATGCAAGTAATGTTGGATTGGGCGCTGTGTTGACCCAGAGAATGGATGGTGGAGAAAGGATGATTGGGTTTGCATCGCGTCGTTTACAAGGTGCAGAGAAATCTTACTCTGCTATTGAAAAAGAAGCCTTGGGTTGTTGTTGGGGGATGAATCATTTCAGATTTTATTTGTGGGGATTGCCTTTTGTTCTTAGAACGGATCACAAGCCCTTGAAGTACATTTTCAAGGGTGGTAAGGGTCTTGAAGGGAATGTGACTCCCAGGATTTCTCGATGGTTGCTGTCAGTAATGGATTACAATTTTTCAATTGATTTTGTCAGAGGTAAAAGAAATGTCATTGCCGATTGCTTGTCGCGTATGCCGGTTGAGGAAGAGGAAGAGGATTCTTCTTTTGTAATTGAAGTGGACTCCTTGTCTACTGTTTGTGATGTAGAATTGGCTTTAAGACAAGAAGAGTGGAGTGAAGCTTTGAGTACAGATAGAGAATATGTAGAGCTTAAAGATGCTATACGTGATGGGTGGAAAAACGAGATGCTCTTAAGTGAGGATTTGAAAAAATATATAAAAGTGAAAGATCAGTTAAGCATTCAAGTTGATAAAGTTTTGAGGTGCAACCGTGTTGTTCCACCTAGAATGTTGAGAGGAAGGTTGATCAAACTTGTACACGAAGGTCATTTGGGGAGGAACATGTGTAAAAGAAGGTTAAGGCAAAATTTTTGGTGGTCCGAAATGGATAGAGAGATGGAAGAGTCTGTGAAAGAGTGTCAGGCATGTAGTAATAGTGACAAGTGTAGGGTGATCCGTCAACCCCCGTTAGGGTGTGTGTGGGTTCCTGATCGACCCTGGGAGAAGTTGGCCATGGATATTTTGGGTCCGATTGATAGACTGGGTGTAAGGAATAGATTTTTGATTGTGTTAGTGGATTATCACAGTAAATGGTTTGTAGTTAAATCTGTGGAACACATTACGTCTGAAATTGTGATTGAATTTTTGAGAAATGTGTTTTTGGAAGAAGGAATACCTAAGACGTTAATCACTGATAATGGGGTACAGCTGGTTTCTACTGCCATGACAAAGTTTCTAACAGGATTAGGTATTAAGCATGAGAGGGTGGCACTATTTAGACCACAGGCAAACGGACTAGTTGAGAGGGTTAACCGCATCATTATGGAGAATATTCAATTGTCCTTAGCTAATGGATTAATGTGGAAAGAGGAATTAGTTAAAATGATGTGGGCTCATAGAGTGACTCCTCATTCTGTTACTGGTGTGTCACCTTTTGTAGCTTTGAAAGGAAGAGAACCTGCAACCAAAGAGTCTCCTGTGTGGTTGCAAAAGAAAGATCAAGTTTGGGTGGATCGGGAACGGATTGCAGCAAGAGTTAAAGAATCTCATGAGAAGAATAAAGATGATTATGACAGAAGGAAAGGGGTGAAGGATGTCGGAATTGTTTGTGGTGACTGGGTGGTCACTAGAAAAATGGGATATGTCAAAAAGGGGAAAGCAAATTTTCTAAGCCACAGAGAGTGGTAAAGGTAATGAATTCTGTGGTTACACTGGACGATGGAAAAAAATGGAGCATGGGTAATCTGTGCAAGATTGATGTTTCAAATTCAGCTGAATGATTCTTCTGTTATTTTCTGTCATATGTCTTGAGAAAATGTTACATTAGTTTTTAATTGTTTATTTACTATGTTTACTTTATTTAATTATTGTTAGCATGCTTTGTTATCAATTTACGTTGTAATTCCTTGTAAGGGGGGAGATGTGTGGAGATTTCTTTCTCCTATTGTAGAACTCAGTGATGTAATGGAATGACATCACAGAGTGGGTCTGAGAAAAGGAGTCAGTTGAAGAAGCTGGAGGTTGCTGTACACTTATGAAGATGTACTTGTGAATAAATATTTCTTACCTACTAACCACTGCCTGTGTGGTTACTACAGGGTTGATAAGAACTGTTGGAAATGTGTGGACCACAAGGGGCAAGGAACCTGAATCAGACACTATGGAGTTCCTCCCAGATCTGATGCAGAAGGGAGAAGGGTGGTGTCACATGCTCCAGGATGCTATTAATGGAGCACTCTTGACCAAGACTTTGGCAGGCAGTCAGTCAGAGAGGAGGAATCTGTAGAGACCAATGTTCCCTATAAGGTGCGCGTGCACGCACCGAAGTCACCCGAGCGCGCAGTGTGCTGTATTTAGCACACACACACAGCACATCCCGCGAGACCGTTCACGCCGCCGCTTTTATAATGTGAGCGGCGTGAAAAACGTTCATTTCCTGGTTGTGGGAGGCAGAGGAAGAGACGACGAGAACACGAGGGAGCGGCAGGTAAGTGTCTCCCTTACGGCCTGTGCGGTTAGGGAGGGCTCACGTTCACGAGCAAGTGGCTCTTGCACTTGCTGGATTCCTTTTCCTAATAGAGCACGGCTGCGGGGCTGATTGTGGGCATTTGAGCTAGTATTCATGTTAATTGCAGCTGCAATTAACATGAATACTATCTCAAAGGGTCACAATCAGCCCCGTAGCCACGCACTATTAAGGGAAAAAAAGCAGTCTCAAACACGGCGTGTGCTTTCAGAATCCTCTGAAAGCACACTCCGTCTTTGAGACTCTGCTTTTCTTTTCTTAATACCGTACAGGATTAAATAGACTGAAGTACCACAGTTTACCCACTGATGATGTTTCCACTCCAGAGTTAGTTCATTAAAATGCATCTCAACCTTTGCAGAATTGATTTTCTTTAGATTATATGAAAAGAGTTAACGAGGAAAACTAAAACAATATAGTTCACTCTAATTCTCCAGAAGATTTTCTATGTGCGCTCTCTCTTCACATTTCTCAGCATTAGTTGAGTTTGGAGCATTGTGACTCGTGCAGGGCTTATTTCCCATGAAATCGCTGAGGGTTCTCGCTCAAAATGTGTTTGTGCCAACCAGCAAACAATTCTAAAGGCAAGTTCATATATTTTTTATACTGCAATCACTCCAGCTTTTCTTTTCATCCTCATGAAAATCCGTTTACAGTTTTCAGATCTGGCATAGTGCCCAGTGTTTGGTCAAAATTGAGGTTTTTGTGGTTTTAGAGTGGAATATTGTTGTACATTTAGCCCGGTCTTCGAAAATACAACCCTGTGAATACCTGCCACTGGTTTTGTGTTAGGTCCTGATGTGTACTGCTGCCCTGGTTAGCATGAAGGCTCCAATTCACAAAATATTTTGTGCACCTGAGTGGCATTATGTACCTAGGAAAATAAATTTACATTAATAAATGTCTTTTCTTGGTTCACTGAATTTAGATTAATGGGGAATTATTACAGAAAATGCACATACGATTAATGATCAAGAAAATGGGGAGAAAAGGAGTTTTTATGCTGGTGAGACTATGCAAAGGCTTTAGAAATTCTCATAATGTAGGCACTTTCTTGCTTCCACAAAACATTAGCAATATATACACCAAACACTTGTACGTTTATGCAAACATCCAAAACAATATTGAAATGCGGATGAAAGGGTTTCACCACATGAAAGGACATGCTGCCAGTGGTGCAAAAATAGAGTGGTAATCAGACTTTTCACTAACCCTAAACTTGGTGGATTATGGTTTAGTGGAAAATGTTAGTTTTAGTGAAATATTTTATTGTAGAAAGGAGACACTTAAGCCTTGAAAACTACAACGATTGTGTTTGCCCAGGTCCACCCGGTTTTACTTTCTTGAATACTCAGAAAAGTGAGAATGCATGACAGGTTTAGGCATATTCCTATTACCTTAAATTGTGTTTGTAAATCCAGCCCAAATCCTCAAGCAAACAAAATTCAAATACATTAAAAATAATATTTCACACAATTCATCTTTTCTAAGAGGTTGGTAATCTTTGCACACCGGGAAATTAAACTAATGTACGGTAGCGTTCAATGGAATTGATCAATTGAGAGGCAATTAACAAGAACAAAACCTTTTAAAAGGAAAAACAATGAAAACCGGTTGAAAAAGAATGAGACAATTGTTGCAGGTGTTGGAAACATTTAAAAACAATTGATAAAATGAGTGTGCACAATAATGATTGGCGTATTCAGAGCAATATGGAGAGATAACGGGTGTGTAGTGCGAACAGGATTTGAGGCTTACAGTGGGTAAATCTGTAACACTTGCATCTGTACTCTTATCACTACAAAGAATAAAATAATGATCCTGCAACGAATGTATGAAGGGACTGGAGTTCAGAAGCCTGATGCTAATAGGAAGAAAGTGGAGACAAAAGAGGGAAGAAAGTGGAGAAATAAAAAGATATGGTTTCTGGCTGTACTGAGGTTCCAATTAAACAGGCCAAATTAGTAGATTGCGCATGGAAGAACAAGACTACCTCATCGGAATTACTAGCCTTTATAAATGAAATTTTCTTTAGTGACCAGACATGGGCGCAGCAGAAGGCTTAGTGGGGCGGCCATGATTTCGGGTGAGGTCCTGCTATAAATTGAACCACACCATGGCCCAATTGCTTTGTACTAGTCATCTTTCATACAACGAGGATTATCGTCGAGGGAAGCTCTCAATTTTAGTGTATTTCTGCTCTCCTGTTAGTGATTCAAGTGAATCCTGTGATCCCACGCCCAGCAGCACTCATTTCTGGTGACCGTTACATAATTTTCCTCAACAAACTTTCATCCAGGGCCACAGAGAGAAAACAACGCACATCTTCTGAGCTAAGCTTTGAGCCCAGGCACATATTGTTTTACAAATTAAGCACTGTTTCCGCAGTATTTGGCAATAGTTGAAGTTGCCAAATAAAGATGAAAGCTGCAGTCTACAGCAAGAAGATTCCATCTTTTCACAAAAATTAACTGTGAGAGGTTGTCACAGCTGCACATGACCAGCTTTAGCAGGTGGCACCCGGTGCAGCATTCTAGTTTTGGTTCCCTCCTCTCATAGCTCTCTTTTCCACAAGTTCACCCACTACCACTCTCCAAGAGTGCCCCTCACCTCTCCATAGACCCTCCCTCACATATATTTCATTTATTTTATAGCGCTTCTCATACCAGCGTAGGATGTCAGAGCACTTTACATTACGCACATATTAAACAGAGATGAAGAATCATACGTGTGTAAATCAGTGTACAGAAAATGTTACATAAAACAATGGGGATTACAAGGTGTAGGAATACCATGTCATTCATACTAGCAGACTGTATGTTTTTAGAGTGTTTTGTCTAGAGAAGAGCAAACTCAGGATTCTGAAAGCACACGTCGTGTTTGAGACTCTGCATTTCTTTTGTTAATAGTGCGCGGCTGATAGTGTGCCTTTGCGAAAGTATTCATGTGCAGCGCCATGTAGATGCATGAGGGGTGCTGCGATTAACATTAATACTTTCAAAAAGGCTCACAATCTGCCCGCAGTCATGCTCCTATTAGCATAAGGAATGCGGCCAGTAAGAACCACGACGGGTGGCCCTGGGCCAAATGCTTGTGTGCGTCTCAGTTCTCTTTGCGGATTTTCTAGTTCACCTAGCTCAACCACTTGCGCAGTTTGAATGCCAGGGAAAAGCTGCGTCACAGAAGGTGTAACACACAGTGCAGATTTATAGACCAGGTTGGCATAATGGATGCTGATAATGAAGCACATGGGCACGTGCCTGTTTGGCCTAAAGTGGAATCCCAGGTAACTATTTGGTCACTTTTCCTATTGGGGTCTCTGGACCGGTCCCATCTATTGTTTGTAACTCTTAGAGCCTTTGCTAACGATCTTGTCTTCAATTGCAGGTTTGCAGTCTGTAAGGTATTTGGATTTGAATGGTCAGGCGTGAGAACCCACAAAGACAAGGTCATACTGTTTACGGTCCCGGTTGGACTGGAAGCACGCTGAGATCAACGCCCTACTGAAGAAACCCACGGCTGACCCCAAGGACCTCAAGAACTTCCGACCCATCTCCCTGCTCCCGTTCCCGGCGAAGGTCATCGAGAAGGCCGTCAACATACAACTGACCAGGTTCCTCGAGGAAAACAGCATTCTGGACTCGTCCCAGTTCGGATTTCGCCGCAACCACAGCACCGAGACAGCCCTCCTAGCCGCCACCGACGACATCAGAACCCTGCTAGACAACGGTGAAACCGCGGCCCTCATCCTCCTGGACCTGTCGGCCGCCTTCGACACGGTCTGCCACCACACCCTACGCACACGCCTCCACGACGCAGGGATACAAGAGAAGGCCCTGGACTGGACCACCTCCTTCCTCTCCGGCAGAACAGAGCGTCCGCCTCCCTCCCTTCCGCTCCAAAGCCACCGAGATCATCTGCGGCGTACCCCAGGGCTCCTCCCTCAGACCCACGCTGTTCAACGTCTACATGGCCCCGCTCGCCCGCATCGCCCGACAGCACAACCTCAACTTCATCTCCTACGCCGACGACACCCAGCTGATCCTCTCCCTCACCAAAGACCCTCACACAGCCAAAACCAACCTCCACGAGGGAATGATGGCCGTCACCGACTGGATGAGAAACAGCCGGCTGAAGCTGAACTCAGACAAAACGGAGGTCCTCATCCTCCGATCCACCCCCTCGGCTTGGGACGACTCCTGGTGGCCCTCCTCGCTAGGAACGGCCCCCATACCCACCGACCACGCACGCAACCTAGGGGTCATCCTCGACTCCACCCTCTCCATGACGAAGCAGGTCAACGCTGTCTCCTCCTCCTGCTTCAACACCCTCCGCATGCTTCGCAGGATCTACAAGTGGATCCCCACCGAAACCAGGACGGTCACCCAGGCCCTCGTCAGCAGTAAACTGGACTACGGAAACGCCCTCTACGCCGGAACCTCAGCGAAACTCCTCAAACGGCTCCAACGCATCCAGAACGCTTCAGCACGTCTGATCCTCGACATCCCGCGCCGCAGCCACATCACCCCCCGCCTGAAAGACCTACACTGGCTCCCCGTCAGCAAGAGGATAACCTTCAAGCTCCTCACCCACGCACACAAAGCACTCCACAACACTGGACCAGCGTACCTCAACTGCCGCCTCAACTTCTACACCCCCACCCGCCAGCTCCGCTCCGCCGACCACGCCCTCGCCTCCGTCCCCCGCATCCGAAGAGCAACCACCAGCGGCAGATCCTTCTCCCACCTCTCCAAGACATGGAACACCCTCCCCCTCCACCTACGGCAGACACAGGACCTACTGACCTTCAGGAGACTCCTCAAGACCTGGCTATTCGAACAGTAGCAGCACCCCCGCTCCCCTCAGCGCCTTGAAACCCTCATGGGTAAGTAGCGTGCTTTACAAATATTATGATTGATTGATTGATTGGGGGTTGCTGGGTAAATAGATTCACAATCTGCACCCTTTTTCTTTTGTAGGTTTGTGAGGTCGTACTACGGATACAACTGCATAAGCAGACGTGAGTGCAGGCAGAACAAACAGGTAATTGTTTGACAGAGTTAAACTGTGGTGCACCTTATACATAATAGCATACCAACGTACTTTACCCATGTTTTCTTCTGTTGCAGGTTTCGTAGACAGTACCACACACATTTGAACGGGCATACGTGAGTAACATGCAGAGCAGGTAATTGTTTGGCAGAGTTAAACTGTGGTGCATCTTGTACATTGTAGTATAACAAATTACCTTACCCATAATGTGCTGTAAAAATCTCTACTTCTATTGCAGGCTGTGCAGACAGTGCTACATATTATTTTGGAAGGGCAGGGCAGAGAACAGAAAAATCCAGGTAATTATACTCTACGTTTTGCCGGCGATGCCTCAGTACTATGTGACAAATTGCATTCGTGAGCATAGGCACCGCCTTTAACCATGTTCCTTTGTTTTGCAGGCTTTGTGGCATAGCAGGCTAAAACCAGTTAGCACAAAAATGTTCAAGCGCAAAGCTGTAACTTCTGCAGAGTGCGGTGCTTCACCACAAAGGAAGAAATGTTGCCTTGTATTCAAGGAAGAGTGGATGAAAGAAATTGTGGAGGCTGAGACACAGAAATCACGAAGCAAGGTTCGCGTGCATTTTGGGGAACTATTTCAATATAGTCCAGACGTGGGCTTGATCTGCAAAGCATGTGGCAAAGCCAAGACTGTTGGGGACTTTTTCTACAGGGAAGAAATGGTGTGATGGTTGGAAACTGGATTACATGAAACGCCATCTAGTTAGCAAAGTTCACGAGTCTGCTTTGGTGCTACTGAGAAACAAAAGTGCTGCTGCCAGGTTTGGTTATGGAGTGCGGGCAATGCTGACAGAAACTGCCACCGACAAAGCAAACAGAATAGAAGTGGCTGAACGACAAAGATCCCTGCCTGAAGAGATAAAGATTCTCATCAACAACGTGTTGCTGGTGGTCAAGATGAATACTTCAATGTTGTCTGTCCAAGACATCCATGACCACCTAGCTTTGTATGTGAAGATACAAGACAGCTGGAGGAGCAAGAACACTGCCTTTGAGCTCCTTGAGGCCATCAATAGAGTGATACACTGTGAAGCTATGGCAGAACTTCATAACGCTTTGCATCACACATTGATAATTGATAAGAGCACCGATATTTCTGTTACAAATATGTTCATCCTGTACTTCAAGTTCCGACCTGTAACATCAACAGAGCACAAAACACTGTTTGGGGGCATAGTGAAGCTGACTAGTTTTAATGCTGAGGCTATCACTACTGCTGTGAAAGAATTCTACATTGCCAATAAACTGGATCTTATGAAAATGGTCATGTTGACATCTCATGGTGCGTCTGTGATGCTGGTGTTGCTACTCGCCATAAACAATCCGTTCCTCATCTAGGTGAGCAGCATTGTGTCACCCATCGGGATGATTTAGGAGTTGATGATGCCTGGAAGAGAGTTCTGATGATCAAAGAGATGGAGACATTATTGAGGACTGTCTACACTGTGTTCTCCAGATCTCCTGCAAGGAAGTCCAAGCTGGATGAAATCGCATCGGTCACTGAATCTGAAGTGGTCTCCTTTCGACCATTGAATGAAGTCCGATGGCTTTCAAGGTGTTTTGCAGTTAGTGCACTAATTCGTAATTACGAGGCTGTTCTTAAGTACTTTGAGCATGAAAAAGTTGAGAAGGATCCAGTTGCTAAATATTGTTACAAAAAGCTATCAGACTCAAAATACCATATTTCCCTTGCAGTATTTAATGACATTCTGGGTGAATTTGTATCTTTGTGCAAACTATTCCCAAAAAGTTCTTTGACTACTGTTGAAGCTGTACAGTATGCAAGAGCAAAGACTGGCCAAATTAAGGAACAGTACTTGGGGGACACTGTCTTTTGGAGCAGCACGGTAAGGAATCTGATTGTGTTGTACAGGGAAGGATAAGAGTTTGATAGTGAGCCTATTTTGTCGTTTGTTTTTCTTCTTTGTGAGCACATGCAAAAAAGGTTCCCTGGAGATGAACTGAAAGAATGGGCAAGTTTTGAATTCCAGGCAATAGCAGCACAATCACATTTTCATTTTGGAACGGAGCATGTACAAAATGTTGAAAAGTATAAACATTTATTTTTCTTGGGCGATTGTGAAACACTAGAAGATGATGTTCGACAATACAGAGAATATAAATATGTGGTGGCAGAACATGTAAAGGGCGGGTTATTTACGACCTTTCAAGACATGGTGAATTCCACTGTACACACTGCTGCTCAGTGTAGTGTGGTGTCTCAGCTTGTCGATGTCTGCGCAACATTTCAAGCATCTAGTGCAGATTGTGAACAAAGATTCAGCCTCATGAACACTATCAAGAGTAAATCGAGAAATAGACTAGAGCAGAAGCATTTGGATATGCTGATGAGGACAAAGGCCTACCTCCTGAATGGGAAAGCTGACCTTGATAGAGTTTATCAGCACTGGAAAAATGACTAGGATCGACCTGAGAAGCAACCATGTCCCCCATCTAGTGATGGCCCTTGACTTGTGTGAACGGCCCTCTCCCACAGTCCATGTTTGCCTGGATGTCTCACATTTCACAAACTATCTCTGACGGGATATCCAGCCATCACTCCGTAGCTTGCACATCAAATTGTAAATATGTTATGTAACTGTGTAACTTATTGTACATATGTGAACTTGTATAGGCTCCTAGCATTTCCCCACACTATGAACAGTGCTCGAGCTGAGGATCTTTAGTAATGTTATTAATGTACCACCGTTGGAGTCCTGTGCTTCTCTAAACCCGAAGTGTACTTGCCTGTGTAACCAATTCATGTATTGGCGTGTGTATCTAAATTGAAAACCTGCTTTAAGACCCTTCATGTGGCGCTGCATGTGTGGAAATGCACCATCTTTTCACTTTTTTAAGCAAATGTTTGGAGTGATCTTTGGCGCTGCACCCCCACGCGCGGTCTGGTTCCTGATGCACATAGCTTTGGTTGCTACGCACAGAGACCTTACACTGCCGCACAGAGGAAAAAAATTAGAGTGAACATTGGTAGAGACCAATGTCTGTGCTCTTGTATTTCTTCAGGGGGAGTGACACTGTCTGAGCACTGGGGTGGAAATCCTCTTTTGTTTCCTCTTGGGACCATGGGCCTGATTTAGATTTTGGCAGACAGGTGACAGATGTCGCGTCCGGCAAAATGTAAATTTCATAGGATAGAATGGGATTTATATTTTGACTGACCGGATATCCGTCAACCCGTCCACCGAAATCTAAATCAGGCCCTATGTCTCGGGCTCATTGACTCCCTGGCCAAACCGCTCGCAACTGCCTCCTGTACTGAGCTACAGCTTGGTTCCACATTAGGGGAGAGCAGCTGACAGGAATTTGAGGAGGCATTTCAGGGTGGGACCATATTTGAGGGTGTACAAAATGATAAGCTTCCTTAGTACAGCCCTACCAAGAACAGATGTCCCCTAACTCATATCCAGGGAGGAAACCCTGCTCGTCTTCTCAGTGTAAAGGGTTAGCAGCGCTAGGCCTGGCAGGAGAAACCAGCCTGAAACCAAAGTGCAAGAACAGCTTCAGATCTCTGGGCCCAGATCGGATGATGGACTCACCCTGATATTATGACAGCTTCCGAAGAGGGTTTCAGTTTGGTAAAGTAGGTAGAGAGGTACTGAGGGGAAACGTTCACCGTCCACCAACCTACTTGCAGCACTTGGTTATGGCTAGTGAGACTACACATGGGCGGAGGTGAGCCCCTAGATCTACTGACAGAGAAGGTGCATGGTACCGTACCCAGTTTCCTAACTACGGTACTCACTGCTACCTTCACTTTCAGAGTATGAAATCCAGAGTTTCTTGTGGGATTGGGTCGCCCTTAGTTTGAATGCACACCAGAAGAATTCAGAGGGCTCTTACAAATCGATGAGAGCACAAAGATAGTAGATGTACAATGGCTGACTGTTCTCCAAACAGGAGTCAAAGATGTTTTGTGGGGCAGATGCCGCAAAAGGCTGTTGGTAGAATGTACATGATAACAATTCATAACAGTGCAGCATACGCTTTCCAAACATAAGGAAAGGCCTACTAAAGAGAAAGTTAAGAAAGGGCCAGCGGCAGACATATTGGAAGATACTGACACATGAAAAAAGTATCTGATCAAAACTGATAGGTAAATAACAAGAAATAAGTGAAGGTGTGCATTTCGAGTGGCTTATGCTGCATTTCGTCAAAACACAGAGGAGAGCCAGAGAGGAGTGTTTAGAGACCAATGTGTATGTCTCCCGTCTAAATCACAACAACAAAGATACACAAGGTCTGGGGGTATTATAACTCTCACTGGATCATTATTGGCTCTGTACCTATCGGTGTGTTCCTATCTTTAGCCCGGGAACCCTCACCCACACTTGGGTTGCATGCTTCATTAACAGGGCTTCTCCTTGTTAACTAGAAATATTCATGTTTGTGTATTGCTTTAAGTAAGTTAGCATTCGCGGCACCATTTTCTATTTAGACGCCATCTTGAACCACGATCAAAACTAATTCCTTGCTATTTCCGAGAAACGGCTTCAGTTATGTTTCGTTTATGAAATGTTAGGTTTTGCTACACTAATGAATAGACTGTTCTTATTAGCACATACCTTTCTCTCTAGATAGAGGCCCTCTCCCACTTGTCTGATGGCGGGAGCAGGGTGAAACGACCTTGGGCAATAATTGGGAGGTGTGAGATATGAGAACCGAAATGTATTTTTTTTAATTTCACTCTCCAGCTGCATCTGCTTGGACAATTCCACTATGGGCGTGTTCTAGCCAAGTTACCAAGTGTAAATAATGTGTCTTTATACTTGTTGATTTCAGTCCCTCTGCAGCACTCCTAGAGACTGGGCAGACTGGGCTCCGCTCTGAGCGCTCCTTATAACCAGTTATTGGTTTGTATTCTCTACTGTCTGACCGACTCTTCATTTAGTATGGAAGGCTGAGAGGTGGTCATTAGTGACCCTAATCGGGCCATTTCCTTCAGGTGGCGCCCAAACAGGGACCCCTTTGGGTGATTGATCCATCCCTTTTCCGCAGACGGAGGGGAGGCCGAGGACATCATCAGGTCGGACTGACGGCTCAGAGATCCCTGCACGAGGAGTATAATTTGCTCGCAGCTGCCCCTTCTGTCCTGCCTGATAGTGCCTCGCCCAGTGGTCATCCCGACTGGAGTCCTGAATGGCGAAACCCTTGGATCTGACCGTTAGGTCTGAAGAGTCGGCAGTGGAGAATTGGTCTATTTGTGCTACTGATATCAGGTGAGTTTCTTTTGGTTCTTTGTGGATATGGTACCATTGTGGTTTGCGTTTGATACGGTCTGAGGACAGTTTTTGATCAAAGTATTTGCAATTATTTTGCTAGGTAAAAGCAAACCCTCTTGTTTTCTTTTTAAAATGCCTAGCCTTAGCAAAATCTTGTATTTGTGTTGTCGTTATTTTGCAGATGCTCAATTGGAAGATGCTCAGCCGGCGTCTCCTGAAGGCAGCCCTAATTTTTGTATGTGAAGCATGGTCTTGGCCCTATTATGTTTAGTACATTATGGCACAAATATACGAGGGACAATGCCGAGTTGCAGTGGCCGTTGGCGGGCACTTTTGATGAACAAAAATTGGGTTTTTACAGGAGCAATTATTGAAGAGAAGAAGTAGACAATCCATATTTGACTCCCATAGAACTTGGCAAAAGGAGGCTAGACAGAGACGGTTAAAGGTGAAGAGAGATACATGGAAAGGGAAAATGCAAACACTGACACAGAAAGCTGTGGCGTATGATAGAGAAAAACAAGAGTCTGGAATTGAATGTGAAGATCGGAGATTTCGATTGCATATTGATAAGTCTTATTTGACAAAAGAGGAAGATGATACTTTTGTTGAGGAGTTGCTAGACACTCGGCCCCGCCCCCTTATGCCCCGCAGAAGATATATCCTGCCGTTTCCTTACATTCACAGCAGCCTGTTACGTCTGCTCCGGCTGTTCCTGTATCCACGGCTGTTGTTTCGACGGCTATGGCTACGGCACCTCCCGCTCCTTCTTTACCCTCGCCGTCTTTGGCAACTGTGACCCTCAGCACACCTACTGTTTCGACTCCTGTATCTTCCGTACTTTCTCCTCCGGTGCAAGCGCCACAACAATTGTACCTGTTACTTCTGTTGTTTCTCCTTCCATGGTCTTTCATGAATTCGAGGATAGAGATTGGACGAAATTTAAGGAGCGAATAGGCCGTTAGTGCAGTCTGGAGTGGGGGATGAAGAGAAGCAAGTAATACCTGACCAGTGCGGTGGGCTCGTAATGCAATTTATAGTGTGGAACATGTTTGGGAAGTCATGCGGCATTTTGAACTCTTTATACAGCAACATGCTCTTAAGCATATGTCTGCTACATTGATTAGTTTTTGGCAGCAACACACTGGGACAGAAGCGCCTCAAATTTTGTTTGATATTAGAGAGCGTGTGAATGCTGCTGACTTAGAGCCAGGTCAAGTATTTGGAAATGTTACAACCTTGATTGCTTACAGAGGTAGATTACATGAGAAGAGCCCTACTCCGGTATCTCAGTTTCCGATGCGGGAGGTTCATCCTGTATATCATCCAGAAATACCTGCAATAACGGACCAGCACGGAAATATTACTAGACCGGCTGTGGCAGCCCGTTTTCAGGAACAATGGGTTTATACTCCATGGAAACGAAGTGAAGTTCTGGCCCTTAAGGCTCATTTGCCTGATCCTAGGAAGAATACTAGAGCTTATTATAAAGAATTGACAGAGGCCACCTCTTCTACTGTAGGAGAACCTAAACTTATTTTTTTGTATTTCACTGTCCAGCTGCATCTGCTTTGAAAATTCCACTATGGGTGTGTTCTAGCCCAAGTTACGAAGTGTACATAATGTGTCTTTATACTTGTTGATTTCAGTCCCTCTGCAGCACTCCGAGACTGGGCAGACTGGGCTCCGCTCTGAGTGTATATGAATAAACAGTTATTGGTTTGTATTCTCTACTGTCTGACCGATTCTTCATTTAGTATGGAAGGCTGAGAGGTGGTCATTAGTGACCCGGGTGACCCTAATCGGGCCTTTCCTTCATCCTCACATCACTTGCAAAAAAGCTTGTGGTGTGGACTACAACCTCCCCCATGGGAGAAGGAGCACTTCATAGAGTGGCCTGGACGGGTCCCTATTTAAGCTAAGCTGTGGGCCGGTGGTGGAGAGCGCAGATATGAGACAATAAAGTAAAACTACTTCATGGTGAACAAAAGATCAGCTTTATTCTGTGTCCCACAGGGGTAGGATTAGAACAAAAGGGGACGAAGCCTTTTAACCCAATTGCTGAACAGGAGCCAATATTTTTCTGCCTAATTATAACCCTTTAAGGAAGATGTGAGGCATTCCTCAGGACGATATATTGTAGTCACTCTGCCAATGATTGAGAAAAGGATGTCTAATGTGAAAGCACAAATGTAACATGAGCACAACCAGTGTTCCATGGAACTGTAGAGGTATTCACTTTTGTCTCTATCGGTAAACATATTAGTGATCACAAGACCAAGAAAAGGAAAGTCTTTAGCCATCACTAAAGAGACTCAGGGATGGTGTAGACGCAGACAACATTAGTGTGTAAAAACATGTGGTGGGCAAGCACCAGATAGACACTGCAAAAGAACACATGTGAACAAAAGTGTCTAAAAGACTAATATATACACTAATCACATAGTAGCTTACCCTCATTTGTCAGACACAGAAGCCAACTCAAGGCACAGCATTACAGGCTATGACTGATAGACACACGAAATACAGATGAACAAAGGTGACTTCTAGAAACATGCAAACTTCCAGACAACACAGGTCACCACCTAGCAGGGAACAAACTTGGAGACAGAGGATTATCATATGTTGAATGGAAACATCATGAAAGAATTAGGGAGAAAATATGTAACAGTTTATGGGAAAAAAGCATGGTAACACTGGCCTGTGTTGTATGGGTTTTCAACAGATGCTGAGACATTTATGATCGATCCAGTGAGAGTAGTTATCGTACTCCAAGACCACATATATCTTTGTTGCTGTGCTTATGTTGTATAAATATTTGTTTGGTACCGTAGGACTACACCTTCATCACCCAAGAACAGAAGAAGTTTCTATTTTAGCTACAAGGCGACATGGCACCCAGGAGAGAATGTAAAACAATCAGGGCGCCATTACTTCAATGAGAATGCTTTAAACATTGCCTCATCTGTTGTTAATTACTTCATCCTATGTTCTGTTTTGTTTCCAAAGGAGTAAAGATGTTTTTTGCTTTATTTTTCCACTTAGATTTTGCGGTGTTATTTTATTTCAACTGATGAGTTAAGTGCCTCATTTATCTTCAGAATTACAGTGCTTGTTTTATTTGCCATTTTAATTTATTGTAGTAGCTCTCTGGCGGATCTCATAGTTCTTGCCCACTTCATTATTCCTGGTGCTCACTGTTTGAATACCTGGAGTTGCATATGGGGGTCTCAACTTTTATCAATGGTGTTTTTTACATGACATAATTTCTGTTGCTAAATTAACTACGTGAGGGTCTGGAAGGAGTGCCTTATCTGTCATGTTTTAAAGTGGGTTAGATTACGTTCGTGCTAACCTCTTTGATAAGCCACAATTAGCCTTCTTAATGGTCTGGATAATAAAATGGAAAATATCACCTCCTCTTCAACATCCTACTTTCAACACACAGCCAACAGCCTTCTGGCTTTTGTATCTGTGGACTCTCAGAATGCTGTTTGTGACCATCATTAGTTACAATTGTCTAACACCAGCAGGACTATGGTTTTGGGACTCCTACGATGGATCTGGTTTAACTGGGTATTGCACTTGAAAAGGTCTTCTACAACCACTCCCAACGCATGACAGTGCCCAGCTGTCTTGAAAGTAGAGGAATTAGTATTTCTTCTGTCCACGTGTGCTCTGATGTCTAGCAACAAGTGCTTTCACAATGAAGCTTTCCTCACAATCTGAGCATTGATTAAGGCATCTCATTTGTGTGTACGTTCTGGTGAATTCGAAGACTTCCTCTATCAGTGAAGCTTTTCCCACAATCTGAGCACTGATAAGGTTTCTTGTATGAGTGTTTTTCATCGTGTATAGTAAGACTTGCTTTCCTACTGAACCCTTTCCCACATTCTGTGCACTAAGGTGTCTCTCCTGTATAAGTTATAAGGTGACGAGCAAGACTATAAGATTGACTGAAGTCTGCCCCACATTCAGTGCACTCATAAGGTTTCTCACCTGTATGTATTCTCTGGTGCTCAGTAAGGCTTACTTTGTTACTGAAGGTAGCCACACATTGAGTGCACTGATAAGGTTTCTTGCCAGTAAGAGTGCCTTTTATATTAAACCTTTTATCACATTCAGAGCACTCATAAGGTTTTTCGCCTTTGTGTGTTCTCCGGTGAATATTAAGAGATGCTTTCTGATGAAACCTTTTCCCACATTCAGTGCACTGATAAGGAGTCTCTCCTGTATGAGTTCTAAGGTGTCTAGCAAGACCATAAGATTGACTGAAGCCTGCCCCACATTCAGTGCACTGAAAAGGTTTCTCACCTGTATGTACTCTCTGGTGACCTGTAAGACTCGCTTTCACACTGAACCTTTTCCCACATTCAGTGCATTGATGGGGTTTCACTCCTGTGTGTACTCTCAGGTGAGCTCTAAGATTTACTTGACGACTGAATCGTTTTGTACATTCGCTGCATTGGTAATGTTTTTCACCTGTATGGGTTCTATGGTGAGGTTTTGCAAAGAGCTAAAGCCTGCCCCGCACTCAATGCATTCATGAGGCTTTTCACCTGTATGCCTTTTCTGATGCTGAGTAAGATTACCTTTGAGACTAAAGGCAGCAGCACACTCAGAGCACTGATATGGTTTCGCTCCTGTGTGCATTCTCTTATGAAAGATAAAATGTGATTTACGACTAAAAAACATTCTACATTCTGAGCACTGATAAGCTTGATCACTATATGTGTCCGATGGTGTATAATAAGATTTCCTTACTTACTCAACCGTTTACTACATTCAATGCAGTGATAGGGTTTCTCACCTGTCTGTGCTTGCTCGTGAATTGTTAGATTATCGCGCTTACTGAACTCTTTCTCACATCCCGAGCACTGATAATGTTTCTCGCCCAAATGTGATTTCTGGTGAAGAGTAAGACTTCTTTTCACTTCAAACCTTTTCCCATATGCTGAACATAGATAAGGTTTCTCACCAGTTTGTGCTCTCTGGTGGATAGGTTTCCTTTCACTATCAGTTCCTTGGTAGATGGTAGGAGATTGCATGCTGTCCCACATTCAGTAAATTAATCAGGTTTGCCACCCGTGCATGTGTTATCTGGTGCTTAGTAAGGCTTACTTTGTCACAAAAGCCAGCCTCACATTTAGTGCAATGATAAGGTTTCTCACCAGTGTGTACTCTGGTGAATAGTTAGATTCCCTTTTACTTGAAACCTTTTACCACATTCAGTGCACTGATAAGGTTTCTCATCAGTTTGTACCCTCTCTCTGGTGATTAGTAAGCTGTCCTTTTGCGGCCAAGACCTGGAACGAGCTCCCAATCGACATCAGATGCTCCCCTCCCTGAACATCTTCAAGAAGACACTCAAGACCTGGCTCTTCGACTGAACAGAGCTGCTACCCCCGCGCCTTGAGACCCTCACGGGTGAGTAGTGCGCTTACAATTCCCCTGATTGTCCTTTCAAACGGAACGTTTTTCCACCTTCAGTGCATTAAAATGGTTTCTCTCGTGTATGTCTTCTCTGGTGATAAATAAGACCTCCTTTATAACTAAAGCAAATCTCACATTCAGTGCATTGATAAGGTTTCTCACCTGTATGTGTTCTCTGGTGCTTAATAAGACTTCCTGTGTCACAGAAGGAAATGCCACATTCAGTGCACTGATAAGGTTTCTCACCAGTATGTATTCTCTGGTGAATAGTAAGAGTGTCTTTTCTACTAAACCTTTTGCCACATTCAGTGCACTGATATGGTTTCTCACCTGTATGTGTTCTCTGGTGATTAATAAGACTTCCTGTGTCACAGAAGGAAGTGCGAAAACACAAGGGAGATACCCTACGAGTCCAATCAGGGACAGGGAAAGTTCAGACAGAATTAACGAGCGAGTCCCTACTAGATACTATGTACCCACAAAAAATTTTTAACTATACATATTGTGCCGGTATTAGAAAAAATAACAATAATTATCACAGTGAGTCAGAAACACCATACAAAAAACAATAATAAGTGTAGGAATAACTAAAAATCACATGGACATATGTCAAAATAAATATTTATTAGCATTGTTATACATAGTATATTTACATAAAGGTTTAAAAACATATCATTGTAATATACAATCAATCTAAAAACAAATATGAAAACAAAGTTGTCGACGCTGCGTTTCGGTGAGTAGATATATAGACACCTTCCTCAGGACAGTTTTCTAAATAGTAAAAACATCATGACATAATCAAAAAATCACAATATAAAAACAACATAAAAACAACGCACAAACATATTTTGCTGACTACACTGTGTTATTGCTAAAATGTTTTACCAAAAGATCTTATCAAAACAATTTTTTAAAACCCAATTTTTATACATCAACTGTTTACTGCACACAAATTATTCAATTCATTACCAGCACATATCCTTGTCTCTTTTCTATACACAAAACATTTTACAGAAACAAATAAACTACCAAGCACCATAATCATAAGCAATATCAATAATCACATACCTAAAAAGTGTAAAAGGCAGGACTAGAATGTAATACTTCTAGTTCTTTGTAAGTCACAATTGGTTAAGGTGAAGAAGTAAGAATGATCACCTCATCAAGGTTCCTTAGATACCAATAAAGGAAACAAAAATTTTTTCTAATTAATTGATGTTAATAATTTATCCACAATCAGTCCTACTTAAATTATGAACCAATGTGAAACAACGTACCTTCTGATAATGAATTAAAACAGTGTATGTATGTACATTGATGCCACCGTGTATTTCTTATGCACTGGAATCCCCAAATGCTGAAAAGTAGATATAGAAAGGTATCAGTACCCATGATCCACAGGCTGGCAAACTAATGCACGGCCGGTACCGAAACAATGTCTTACCAGAATTTTTGATAAAACTGGAACCGATCATAAGATAAATGGTACGTCGTGATAACGATCGCCAAGATAGACAACAGTGCCGATAGTTTCGATCAATTCCTAGGGCAAACGTTGTTCAGGCAGATGTACAGCCGAAATGATAGGTACCTATGATCAAATAAGATATACCAATCAAGATGGAACTTGTATCCTTATCTTTTTTATAGTCCTTCTCAGATAATTTAATTGATCTATTCCTAAAACAATTTATTAGGCATCTACTAATAAATTTAGAAGTTGTAAATAAACATCTTTGTTTATAAAAATGATATTATTTTTATGTTCTAAGCAGTCGTGTTCTTAATTAGCAGCTATTTTGTTTACGTATATTCTAAACTTTCCTCTTATATTGTAATGCATGATAAGTATTAGGGTAGAGAAGGGATCTGTTTGGTTAAACAACATTATTTATTTTTGTAATCAATAATGACCCTTATGCCGCTGAGATTAAATGTGTCCCGCGTAAACACCTTATGGCTTCTTAATATATAGGCCATATCTATGCGTCATAAGATATCTACAAACTACAGCTATTCATGGAGTACGGCATTCAGCTACCGCAAGGCTCTCATCATAACGCTCAAACTGAGCGAGAGCTATAGTCGGCGAGGCCAAGGTTGTCCTCTGAATGTCACCAGATGGCACCAGATACGGATACGTGCCTCGAGCTCCCGATGGTCAATACCACCAAGAGCTACTTAATAAACTCAAGACACTCAAGCGATGAACCTCCCGCTTACCTCGTTGTAGAAATCCGGCCTCCTTGCAACCAATGTACAGCTTCCGGGTCACATCCTATAGAGGTGTTCAACCCGGGGCTGCTTTTATTGGCTCAAAAGGACTTCGATGCAGTCACGTGATCGGAATAATTTACGAGCACGCAATGGTTTATTTAAAATATTTATTTTTTATTTTAATAGTATTAGTGGCCTAAAGCAGAACCAATTTGTTATTCAAAACCTCTTTAGCATGGGGAAAAAAACGAGTGGTATAATAGTTAAATACTGACTTACCACTCCAAGGCATATCGCATAATCGTTTCTACAGGATGGCGGCCATCTTTAAATAGGAAGGGTATAGTGTGCCATCATGTACTTGAACAGCGACTCCAATTACTGTTAGTCAGTCAATTAGTTCTAATGAACATTCATGATTTTAATTATTTTTCAATGGACGTGTTACGACCAGGCCACATGATAGTTTCAAAAGTTTCAAAGAATTTTTCAAAAGATTTTTATTATTATTAATATCTTTTATTGAGGGCATATTTTTATTGAACATAAGGCAATCCGTATGTCACTTGTAATTTGTTATTAACGTCCTACTAGGCATATAACATAGATCGTGTCGGATATGCGGCGGCCATGTTAAAGCAGGAAGGCTATAATAAGCCTCATATATAGTAACAGTGTCCTAAATAGCTGTAAGTGCATCAGTTTGTTATAGGGATTCTAACGTCCAAAAAACGACCATCTAGTAGTGGGGAAAAGCTATCACGCATTTGCTGGTCCTTTAGGATGTCTATACATTATTCGTGACCTACATCCTTGGCCAATCCCATAGCTTAAAGTATTTCAACCACAAGTAGTATACGGAATAGACATAGATTTATCAATTTTCAAGACGATTACGTAAACAACCAGGAAATACCTGTGCTCAAATTATTGAAGTTATCACAAAAAAGGAAAATCATAAAACATACTATTCTTACAGCAGCAAATAACAAGGACTGTATCTGTATATAAATGGCACATACGATCAAATTAGTCTCTCCCAGTCCTCCTTGCTATTTAATCCTATCTTAAATGTGTTAAGACGTGACATATAGAATTGTTCGCGTTTCTTTCTTTTGGTTGTAACGTCACCGCCTCTAAGGTTCATATGAATAACTTCTATTCCACACCATTGAAGTTCTTCAATTTTATGTTTTTCCCTCATCCAGTGTTCTACCAAAGGAGCAGTTCTTTTGTTTGTTCTGATTGCTGATTTGTGTTCATTTATTCTTATTCTGATTTCTCTCGATGTCTCACCTACATATCCAAGATGACATGGACACGTGATAAAGTATATCAGATTTTTAGTGCGACAATTAATAAAGTTATTAATTTTCACAGTAGCACCATTATGCAGAATGGAGGGTCCTTTTATTATATTGTTGCAGTTATTGCATCCACTACATGCAAAAGTACCTGTCGGTAGTGGGGTATTAGTTATACAGGTTTGTTTCTTCACGTTCGTATCTCTATATGTATGCACCAAGCAGTTCCTGATGGTGCGATTTCGTCTAAATGAAAACATAGGTTTTGGCAACTCCTCTTTTTCTGATTTGTTATTAAATGCCAGTTTCTATTTATGATATTCTTGATTTTATTGCTCATATTACTGTAATTGGTAACAAAAATCACTGGCATTTTCTCCGTAGAGGATGTTTTAGGCGTTTTGTCAAAAGGGAGTCCCTATTAAAGTATTTAGCTCTTTTATACGCGTGTCTAATCAACCTTTTTGGATAGCCTCTATCTAAAAATTTTGGGTAAGATTATCAGAGTGTTTATCATAGTCTTTAATATTTGTACAGTTACGTTTTAGTCGCAAAAATTGTCCAAAAGGAATATTATCTCTTTGGCAGGCTGGGTGATTGCTATTGTAATGAAGCATCGTATTCCTGTCAGTAGCTTTGGTGAAAAGTTCTACATTCAATACCCCTCTACATGTTTGATCTTGATATCTAAAAATGCACATTCAATTTTGCTCATATTGAAAGTGAATTTCAGATTATCATCTCCCAGATTGATCCACTGTATGAACTCTAAAAGATTTTCTGATGTGCCTGTCCACATAAAAACACATCATCTATGTATCGGGACCAGTTTGTAATATTTTCAAAAAAGGTGCCAAATTATTAAAAATATGTTTCTCCTCAAACTGTGCTACGTAAAGACAAGCCAGACTAGGAGCGCAGGTTGCTCCCATACTGGTGCCTTTGATCTGTTTGTAAAATTCTTTGCCAAATAAGAAAATATTATTTTTTAAAATAATCTCAACACATTCGACTATAAAAGTCGCATGGGGAGATAGATCAGCATTGTTAACATTGAGCAGGTCCTTAACCATCTGAATAGTATTATTTTGTGGAATATTAGTATACAATGCCTCGATGTCTAATGTCACAAGGCATTGTATCTCAGGGTTGAAATTTAAGTGTTCTATCTTCTGTATCATGTCAGTAGTGTCCTTAATATATGCTTTTTGTTTAATTACTAGTGGTTGTAGGAAGATATCTACATACTTACTCAGGGGCTCAGTAAGGGAATTTATGCTCGAGACAATTGGTCTCATAGGTGGATCCTCTATATTTTAATTTAAATTATAAGAACTGAATTACATGCTGACTTTCTTATTGAGTATTGTAAGAAGGGTATCATACCCAGAGGTCTACAGGTGAACAATGAACCGGGTGTTTTCATTAAAAACCAGAAATTTCTTGAAAACTGGACCTTCATAGCCAATCGATGCAGTCGCGATTGGATGTTACTAATCATAGAAACTGCCCATGAAGTATTGATAATAGAGAGAGTAGAAATAGAAGCAATGGAGTTGAGACTCATGGAAAACACCACTTGAAGAAGCAAAAAGAAACTTGAGGAGATTCAGGTTGATATCTCGGGATACAAAGAATATCTCGTCAATAAGAAATCTAATAAATTACGGAAAGACATTTCCAAATACAATTTGGAACATGTCTATCCGTATCTCCAGAAAGACTTTTATGATAGACCTAGGGAGGATTTCTCGCATAGGAGACCTTGGCAACAAGCAACTAAAAATTTCCCCAAAAAGAATGTCAGATTTTTCGACACCTCCTATACAAGCTCAGATTCTGAAAATGAAGCCCAACAAGATTATCGTAATGTTAAGGAAAAAGAACCAACCCCCAGCTCCAGCAGAGAGACATTTTCTTTTTTAGAAAAACGTCACAAGAACTTTGGACAAACAAGAGGGCGGGGAAGGGGGAGTGGCAATTTCCACCCACAAAACCAGTTTCAGAACCGGCCCAATACCAGGAGCCAGAAGAAGTGGGACTAATGGATAAGGCCCCTATTATAAATCTCTCACGCAGGACTCTGACACAAGAAGAATTATATGTGTTAGAGAAAGGGTTAGGTTATGCTATTACTTCCCCGGTAGATAGGTATAATCTTGAGAGAGATTTACAAAGTTTTTTTAGAAAAATTAGATTAAATGCCTTTTTTGAAGGAAAAGAGAAATTACCATCAGACAATAAGTCGGGCCTTAAGCCTAAATCCACTTGGACACCCCAAATAAACTTAGTGAATAAAGATATAGAAGTATTTGAGCGAGTTGTGGAAAAGAGTATTAGTGACCTATTGGACAAGAAAATTTGGTTGAATAATAATCTTAATGCCCGTGAAAGGTTGGCTCTCAAGACACTGGAACAATGCCATGAACTGACCATAAAACCAGCGGACAAAGGGGGTAGCATTGTAGTAATGCAAACTGACGATTATATTAAGAGAATGCATATACTCTTGAACAATAGCCTTCATTACCGAAAATCAAGCAAAGAAGAGTGGAATGCCCTAACAAGAAACATCACGGACTTATTAAATTTTGCCAAAGAAGACGGCATTATTTGCAGTGATGAATTCAAGTACTTGAGCAATAATAACCCGACCATCCCAGCATTATATGGCCTCCCCAAGGTACATAAAAATATAGAGGATCCACCTATGAGACCAATTGTCTCGAGCATAAATTCCCTTACTGAGCCCCTGAGTAAGTATGTAGATATCTTCCTACAACCACTAGTAATTAAACAAAAAGCATATATTAAGGACACTACTGACATGATACAGAAGATAGAACACTTAAATTTCAACCCTGAGATACAATGCCTTGTGACATTAGACATCGAGGCATTGTATACTAATATTCCACAAAATAATACTATTCAGATGGTTAAGGACCTGCTCAATGTTAACAATGCTGATCTATCTCCCCATGCGACTTTTATAGTCGAATGTGTTGAGATTATTTTAAAAAATAATATTTTCTTATTTGGCAAAGAATTTTACAAACAGATCAAAGGCACCAGTATGGGAGCAACCTGCGCTCCTAGTCTGGCTTGTCTTTACGTAGCACAGTTTGAGGAGAAACATATTTTTAATAATTTGGCACCTTTTTTTGAAAATATTACAAACTGGTCCCGATACATAGATGATGTGTTTTTTATGTGGACAGGCACATCAGAAAATCTTTTAGAGTTCATACAGTGGATCAATCTGGGAGATGATAATCTGAAATTCACTTTCAATATGAGCAAAATTGAATGTGCATTTTTAGATATCAAGATCAAACATGTAGAGGGGGTATTGAATGTAGAACTTTTCACCAAAGCTACTGACAGGAATACGATGCTTCATTACAATAGCAATCACCCAGCCTGCCAAAGAGATAATATTCCTTTTGGACAATTTTTGCGACTAAAACGTAACTGTACAAATATTAAAGACTATGATAAACACTCTGATAATCTTACCCAAAATTTTTTAGATAGAGGCTATCCAAAAAGGTTGATTAGACACGCGTATAAAAGAGCTAAATACTTTAATAGGGACTCCTTTTTGACAAAACGCCTAAAACATCCTCTACGGAGAAAATGCCAGTGATTTTTGTTACCAATTACAGTAATATGAGCAATAAAATCAAGAATATCATAAATAGAAACTGGCATTTAATAACAAATCAGAAAAAGAGGAGTTGCCAAAACCTATGTTTTCATTTAGACGAAATCGCACCATCAGGAACTGCTTGGTGCATACATATAGAGATACGAACGTGAAGAAACAAACCTGTATAACTAATACCCCACTACCGACAGGTACTTTTGCATGTAGTGGATGCAATAACTGCAACAATATAATAAAAGGACCCTCCATTCTGCATAATGGTGCTACTGTGAAAATTAATAACTTTATTAATTGTCGCACTAAAAATCTGATATACTTTATCACGTGTCCATGTCATCTTGGATATGTAGGTGAGACATCGAGAGAAATCAGAATAAGAATAAATGAACACAAATCAGCAATCAGAACAAACAAAAGAACTGCTCCTTTGGTAGAACACTGGATGAGGGAAAACATAAAATTGAAGAACTTCAATGGTGTGGAATAGAAGTTATTCATATGAACCTTAGAGGCGGTGACGTTACAACCAAAAGAAAGAAACGCGAACAATTCTATATGTCACGTCTTAACACATTTAAGATAGGATTAAATAGCAAGGAGGACTGGGAGAGACTAATTTGATCGTATGTGCCATTTATATACAGATACAGTCCTTGTTATTTGCTGCTGTAAGAATAGTATGTTTTATGATTTTCCTTTTTTTGTGATAACTTCAATAATTTGAGCACAGGTATTTCCTGGTTGTTTACGTAATCGTCTTGAAAATTGATAAATCTATGTCTATTCCGTATACTACTTGTGGTTGAAATACTTTAAGCTATGGGATTGGCCAAGGATGTAGGTCACGAATAATGTATAGACATCCTAAAGGACCAGCAAATGCGTGATAGCTTTTCCCCACTACTAGATGGTCGTTTTTTGGACGTTAGAATCCCTATAACAAACTGATGCACTTACAGCTATTTAGGACACTGTTACTATATATGAGGCTTATTATAGCCTTCCTGCTTTAACATGGCCGCCGCATATCCGACACGATCTATGTTATATGCCTAGTAGGACGTTAATAACAAATTACAAGTGACATACGGATTGCCTTATGTTCAATAAAAATATGCCCTCAATAAAAGATATTAATAATAATAAAAATCTTTTGAAAAAATTCTTTGAAACTTTTGAAACTATCATGTGGCCTGGTCGTAACACGTCCATTGAAAAATAATTAAAATCATGAATGTTCATTAGAACTAATTGACTGACTAACAGTAATTGGAGTCGCTGTTCAAGTACATGATGGCACACTATACCCTTCCTATTTAAAGATGGCCGCCATCCTGTAGAAACGATTATGCGATATGCCTTGGAGTGGTAAGTCAGTATTTAACTATTATACCACTCGTTTTTTTCCCCATGCTAAAGAGGTTTTGAATAACAAATTGGTTCTGCTTTAGGCCACTAATACTATTAAAATAAAAAATAAATATTTTAAATAAACCATTGCGTGCTCGTAAATTATTCCGATCACGTGACTGCATCGAAGTCCTTTTGAGCCAATAAAAGCAGCCCCGGGTTGAACACCTCTATAGGATGTGACCCGGAAGCTGTACATTGGTTGCAAGGAGGCCGGATTTCTACAACGAGGTAAGCGGGAGGTTCATCGCTTGAGTGTCTTGAGTTTATTAAGTAGCTCTTGGTGGTATTGACCATCGGGAGCTCGAGGCACGTATCCGTATCTGGTGCCATCTGGTGACATTCAGAGGACAACCTTGGCCTCGCCGACTATAGCTCTCGCTCAGTTTGAGCGTTATGATGAGAGCCTTGCGGTAGCTGAATGCCGTACTCCATGAATAGCTGTAGTTTGTAGATATCTTATGACGCATAGATATGGCCTATATATTAAGAAGCCATAAGGTGTTTACGCGGGACACATTTAATCTCAGCGGCATAAGGGTCATTATTGATTACAAAAATAAATAATGTTGTTTAACCAAACAGATCCCTTCTCTACCCTAATACTTATCATGCATTACAATATAAGAGGAAAGTTTAGAATATACGTAAACAAAATAGCTGCTAATTAAGAACACGACTGCTTAGAACATAAAAATAATATCATTTTTATAAACAAAGATGTTTATTTACAACTTCTAAATTTATTAGTAGATGCCTAATAAATTGTTTTAGGAATAGATCAATTAAATTATCTGAGAAGGACTATAAAAAAGATAAGGATACAAGTTCCATCTTGATTGGTATATCTTATTTGATCATAGGTACCTATCATTTCGGCTGTACATCTGCCTGAACAACGTTTGCCCTAGGAATTGATCGAAACTATCGGCACTGTTGTCTATCTTGGCGATCGTTATCACGACGTACCATTTATCTTATGATCGGTTCCAGTTTTATCAAAAATTCTGGTAAGACATTGTTTCGGTACCGGCCGTGCATTAGTTTGCCAGCCTGTGGATCATGGGTACTGATACCTTTCTATATCTACTTTTCAGCATTTGGGGATTCCAGTGCATAAGAAATACACGGTGGCATCAATGTACATACATACACTGTTTTAATTCATTATCAGAAGGTACGTTGTTTCACATTGGTTCATAATTTAAGTAGGACTGATTGTGGATAAATTATTAACATCAATTAATTAGAAAAAATTTTTTGTTTCCTTTATTGGTATCTAAGGAACCTTGATGAGGTGATCATTCTTACTTCTTCACCTTAACCAATTGTGACTTACAAAGAACTAGAAGTATTACATTCTAGTCCTGCCTTTTACACTTTTTTAGGTATGTGATTATTGATATTGCTTATGATTATGGTGCTTGGTAGTTTATTTGTTTCTGTAAAATGTTTTGTGTATAGAAAAGAGACAAGGATATGTGCTGGTAATGAATTGAATAATTTGTGTGCAGTAAACAGTTGATGTATAAAAAATTGGGTTTTAAAAAATTGTTTTGATAAGATCTTTTGGTAAAACATTTTAGCAATAACACAGTGTAGTCAGCAAAATATGTTTGTGCGTTGTTTTTATGTTGTTTTTATATTGTGATTTTTTGATTATGTCATGATGTTTTTACTATTTAGAAAACTGTCCTGAGGAAGGTGTCTATATATCTACTCACCGAAACGCAGCGTCGACAACTTTGTTTTCATATTTGTTTTTAGATTGATTGTATATTACAATGATATGTTTTTAAACCTTTATGTAAATATACTATGTATAACAATGCTAATAAATATTTATTTTGACATATGTCCATGTGATTTTTAGTTATTCCTACACTTATTATTGTTTTTTGTATGGTGTTTCTGACTCACTGTGATAATTATTGTTATTTTTTCTAATACCGGCACAATATGTATAGTTAAAAAATTTTTGTGGGTACATAGTATCTAGTAGGGACTCGCTCGTTAATTCTGTCAGAAGGAAGTGCCACATTCAGTGCACCGATAAGGTTTCTCACCAGTATGTATTCTCTGGTGAATAGTAAGAGTGTCTTTTCTACTAAACCTTTTACCACATTCAGTGCACTGATAAGGTTTCTCACCTGTGTGTATTCTCAGGTGAACAGTAAGTCTTGCTTTCAAACGGAACCTTTTCCCACATTTAGTGCATTGATACGGTTTCACTCCTGTGTGCACCCTCTGGTGACTTGTAAGTTTTCCTTCCGCACTAAACTTTTTCCCACATTCATTGCACTGATAAGGAGTCTCTCTTGTATGAGTTCTAAGGTGATTAGCAAGAGCATACAAATGATTGAAGTATGTTCCACATTCAGTGCATTTATAAGGTTTCTCGCCTCTATGTTTTCTCTGGTGCTTAGTAAGACTTCCTTTGTCACAGAAACTAGCCCCACAATCCGTGCACTGATAAGGTCTCTCACCTGTATGTAGTCTCTGGTGAATAGTAAGATATTCTTTTCTATGAAACATTTTACCACATTCAGTGCACTGATAAGGTTTCTCACCTGTGTGTATTCTCTGGTGAATAGTAAGATGTGGTTTCACACTGAACCTTTTCCCACATTCAGTGCACTGATAAGGTTTCTCGCCTGTGTGCATTCTCTGGTGAATAGTGAGACGTGCTTTCATACTGAACCTTTTCCCACATTCAGTGCACTGAAAAGGTTTCTCACCTGTATGTGTTCTCTGGTGATTAATAAGACTCCCTGTGTCACAGAAGGAATTGCCACATTCCGTGCACTGATAAGGTTTCTCACCAGTATGTATTCTCTGGTGAATAGTAAGAGTGCCTTTTATATTAAACCTTTTACCACATTCAGTGCACGGATAAGGTTTCTCGCCTGTGTGCATTCTCTGGTGAATAGTGAGACGTGCTTTCATACTGAACCTTTTCCCACATTCAGTGCACTGAAAAGGTTTTTCCCCTGTATGTCTTCTCTGGTGACGAATAAGACATCCTTTATCACTAAAACGAATCCCACATTCAGTGCACTGATGAGGTTTCACTCCTGTATGTACTCTCTGGTGACTTGTAAGACTTGCTTTCACACTGAAGCATTTCCCACATTCAGTGCATTGATGAGGTTTCACTCCTGTGTGTACTCTCTGGTGAATAGTAAGATTTGCTTGACTACTGAATCCTTTTGCACATTTGTTCCATTGGTAAGGTTTCTCACCTGTATGAGTTCTATGGTGAACAGTAAGGTTTTGCATGCAGCTGAAGCCTGCCCCGCATTCAGTGTGTTCATGAGGTTTTTCATCTTTATGTCTGTTCTGATGCCGATTAAGATTACCTTTGGTACTAAAGGCAGCAGCACACTCAGTGCACTGATACTGTTTCGCTTCTGTGTGCATTCTCTGATGAATAATAAGACGTGTCTTATGACTAAAACTTCCTACATTCTGAGCACTAATAAGGATTATCCACTGTATGTGTCTGATGATGTATAATAAGATTTCCTTTCTTACTGAACTGTTTACCACATTCAATGCATTGATAGGGTTTCTCGTCGGTCTGTGCGCGCTCGTGAATTGTAAGATTATCCTGCTTATTGAAACCTTTCTCACATTCTGAGCATTGATAAAGTTAATCCACTGTATGTGTCTGATGATGTACAACAAGATTTCCTTTCTTACTGAAGCGTTTACCACATTCAATACACTAATAGGGTTTCTCACCTGCCTGTGCTCACTAGTGAATTGTAAGATTATTCTGCTTGCTGAACCCTTTCTCACATTCTGAGCACTGATAAATTATCTCCCCAGTGTGATCTCTGGTGACGAGTAAGACTTTTCACTTTGAACCTTTTCCCATATTCTGAACAATGATAAGGTTTCTCACCAGTTTGTACTCTCTGACGGATAGGTTTCTTATCTGTATCAGTTCCTTGGAAGATGGTAAGAGATTGCATGCTATTCCACATTCAGTACATTAATAAGGTTTCCCACCGGAATGTCTTCTATTACGATTTGTAGGAGTTTTTTTCTCTTGCAAGATACTGGCACACCGATGAGAGTTTTCTCTTGAGAATGCTCTCTGGTGAATGGTACGACTTTCAGATGAATCCCCTCCCCTAATCTGTGCATTGATAATGCTCTTGTCTATACATGCTCTCTTTCTCACTGAAGCTAGCTCATGTTTTGCACCTGTACATTTTACTATTTGAAAGAAGCATTTCCCACAATCAGTGCACTGATAAAAATTTCTTTTCAGTTTGGAATGTGTTCTCAGGTGTTTAGTGTCAAGTCCTTCCTTGATGAAGCTCTTCTTACAGTTGAAGCATTGATAGGATAGTTAGTGTGAGTTCACAGATGCCTGTCACACTTTCACTTTCTATGAAGCTATTTTCACATTTAGTGAATTGATAAAGTTTCGCTGGAAAAGTTTCTTTTTTTTTGACAGAAAGCCTTTCTGCGCGAGTGAAGCTTTTCAAAGTTTTTCTTTAAATTAAGCTTGTCTTAGATTTGTTATACGTTTGTGAGATCGCTGAGAATAACAATCTTTTCTATTTGATCCATGCTTTAACAATTTTCTCTGGTTTTACTTTTTGTGTCTGTTATGTAAGATGCTGTACTCTACGTGTCACAGAGAATTGACAACGTCCCATGTTCCATTAATTAATCTGTCAGCAGTGCTAGGCAATTAACAAATTTTGCAGAATTTCAGTTGTTGTGTTCCACGTATTGATTACCTATTGAAACAAACAGAAAGTAACATTATTAGCTTTTGTTATGTTCTCACAGTAAAATATACACGCTATTTCTCAGTGATTTTACAGAGACAATCACCTTTTCCATGTTCTAGCTAGTATGGCGGGAACAGAAAGGCTGAAGAGATAAGAGTAAGGATTGAATGGATAAGGGAGCAATAAGTAACCAAAGACACAAGAACAGGAAGTCTAAAAAGATAATGGTAAGGATTGGATAGATAAGGGAACAATGGAAAACCATCTTCCTGTATAAATCAATTAAAGCAATTGGTCCAATTTAAAAAAAAAAAAAAAAAGGAATGAAAGTGTGTGTTCCTGTTGGACCCTGACTTCAATGTGGTGCGCTCTAATTAGGCAAAAATGATATCCAAATAGGTGACTTTTAACATAGTATTAAACTAAACTTGCTTGTATGTGCTTTTAGAAACACAGGGCAACGTATTGGCAGCCTGCACGACATATTGTCGATTCATAAACCAGACGATATAATAAGCTGTGTGAAAAGTGTCAAATAGACAGGTGAGATTTTTTAGTGATGAGCTATAAATTGGAAGATTTATGGCACTTTTACGGTAGAGAGTACATTAAAAACTGCTTTTATGTAATATAAGTTGAGTTATAAAATGGATTTTTAAATTGTGCAGGTAATTGAAAACGCCACTTTAAGGAGCAACTTAATGACTGCTTAGATCTGCATTATCATAGCGGTGGTCTTGCTCAGGGCAGGAATGCAAAAGTAGACTTGCTAAAGCTTGTTTACCCACATGAAGTCACAGCTGTGTTTTAAACTATCAAAGGGCCTGATTTAGATCTTGGCGGATGGGTAACTCCGTCATAACGCTGGCAGATATTCAGCTCGCCGAGATATCAATCCCAATATATCCTATGGAATTTATATTTCGGCGAACGGGATATCAGCCACGGTTATATTGGAGTCACCTGTCCGCCAAGATCTAAATCAAGCCCAAAGTCTTAAATACTAGGTAAGACCATGAGTGACATATATAGATTATTAATAACATATTATTGTCATCATAAAAGAATGAAAAAAATCCTTTTATTCCTACAGTTTTTTTATCTCATTGGGAAAGCTCTACCCATGGTGCTGCACTGCTCTTGCGCTTGTCTTCCCCTGACTTCTTACCCTGTCACGTGGTCAGGATAGGCATGGTAAGGAACGCCGCCATTTACATGCTCATGTTTCTTAAATTGTCCTCGCTTTTACACTTGATAACTTTTGACATACATTTGCATGCGTGACTGCAGGATAGCATTTTCTAAATCAGCGTTACTTACATTTTCACTTCATGGGCACAGAATTACGAGAACTTCAACATTTGGTACAAGGGCTAAAGTTCACTGTGCAAATGTCATTATTGTAACTGTCCAGTAAGCGACGACGCTATACAACTAGAATTAACAATTGTGGCCTGACAGTTGATGCGGCCTGGCCACATGTGTGCTGCTTATTATATATACTGAACCACTTCCTAGTTTAAGGGAGAGGAGCACTCAGCTAACACTGCGAGGTCACTTCATGCCGGAAATACAGCTCAACTGATTTCTGTTTACCAACACGAGGAATGTCCAGCTCTACACCAAGCCAGACAGCCTGAAGAAACTTACCAGCAGGTAATGGGGAGTCAGACCACCCGGCAGGAATTTGGCAGTTCACCCTCCCTAGGCAATGCTAGTTTAGGGAGCGCTAGGTATGCGTACACTATACAGTTTTTATATGCCAGTATATATTCACTGCCCTAGCACAATGGTGGAATTAGTCATCTTTTTCACTACTCTTGTAATACTAATCATGCTAATCTGTTTCATTCTATTGATTATCTCAGTACACAATAAATATTGAAACATCTTGCTGAGTATTTCTTGTGTACTTCTTTGGGTATGCATTAGAGTCCAAACGAAGGGTTCTAGATCTGTTATCATGGTTTCCTTGTGGGATCAGGGTTGTGATGTCCTGAGGTTGCGCACACATTTGTTACCCTGTAAAGGTTAGGGGTGCAGATAGTGCACTCAGAGCTAGCAGGGCTATAGGCCAACATATCCTGAGGCTGTGCACAGAATAAGCCGGACACAATCCTGATGTTTATGTTGTCCAACAAACGCACAGTTTTACCGGAGAGGTAGAAGCCGTATGACATGGCGCTAAAAAATGTTCTAGGTTGGGCTCTTATTTAATGGATTGCTTGGGTAGTTTTCTTTTGTATAGCTAAAGACCCCATGCACATATTAACAGGAGACGTACTTGGTGTTCGGAAAAATATCCTCTTAAGCTGAGTAGGTTAACCCTATGTATTTGCTGTAGGTTGTTCAAGCTTGAACCTTTTCAAAGGATCACCCCATAGTGATAACCTCTCTGAACTACAACACATTCTTATGGCTAAACCGGCAGCATCAAACATACCTGAGAACTGCAGACATGTAGTTACTCAGAAGCTGCTAGAACATGATCTCGCACTTGCGTATGGGGATGTTACCTTCGTTGTTGAGGTACACAAAGCATTTAGGACAAAGATATTCTATTCGTGGATTATATTCCCAGCAGCAAACAACCACACACGTTTGTTTCACACTTACACTGCAAATGACGTTTCCAAATAACTATACAGCTTATGAAGTTTTAGAAATACCATTAACATTCCAAGAACATTATAACAGGTTTGAAGGCAACCTACCACTATAAAAGAACTTAGACTAAGTCTGCTTAGTAATGAATTCACGACGGTGCAGTGGTATGGTTATAGGTAAAATGGCGCTCCAAGAATGAGTAGCACTTACACTCTATTTAGATTTCTGAGAAATTTATATGGACGGTGCTGAAAGGTGAGAAGAACCACCAGTCTCCCCAAACACGTGGTCGAAACCAACATAAACACAATCCCCAGCACACGTCTTTTTAGTAATATGCAATTATTCAATTTGTTTTAGTCAAGCATAAATGATACAGAGAAATTTCCGAGCTTGGTTTCTTTTCTTTATTCTCTTTGTTCTTGCATCAGCCAACACGTGTTTCTTCGCACAAAGGAATTTTGTCCCGCGACTTTCTCAAGGCTGTATATACAAAACAAACACAAGCCCTTGTAAAATTACACAAAACAGGTGTATTTAAAACACCCATCAAACCTCACCCGTGTGCATAGCGGTATTCAATACAAATTTTTGTGGCAACCACAGGGATCTTTGCCCAATAGACCGTGTTCTTTCCAAAGCATAAGAAGTAATGGGTTGTTAAACGCAGGCCATCAGAATCACGCCCCGTATATTCAGTGGTGATGGAGAAAACCAATAACAAGGTCCTGATTGTCGGTATCTATCCGCGTGCACCCGGTGTGTGTGCACTGATCAATACGTGTCAAGATTAAAAAAGCACAATCACCTCCTGTGTCACACACACTCGAGGGTCTTGTGCCAATTACTAGGTGACGGTGAGACGAGCAAAATCGGTGAAATAAGTGTGGTGGCTTTAAATAAATCCCAAATCACTCCTTATAAGTAAAAGATCAGAAATACCTTACAAGAGTACAAAATGTTCCCTGAAAAACCCAAAACCTATTTTAGTATGCTCTATTAAGAGTAGACCGGTTCACTAGATATCCATTATGTTCATGTATTAAGGCTACCTACTTTATCAGTGGTGATAATTCCATCCCACTGGGAAATTAAAATCTATGTTCCGATGTCCACGTCGCATTTAACCCCTTCCATGCGCGGCCGATTTTCGCCCTGTGCGAGGCATTGCATTGAGCGGACGGGTTCATGACGAGCTCAGCTCGTCATGCGCACACGAGCACTGCGCAGCATGACGAGCTGAGCTCGTCATGAGCATGGAAGGGGTTAACCGTGGATCTTCGTCATGAGCCAAACCCAGAGCACTAAGGAAAAATAGGGATGTCTTAAACCTCATCCGTGATCACCTATCATCTAAGTATAAGCACCCTTCCTGTATCTTAACGCCGTGTACCGCAGTATATAAAAGCATACAGCATAAATCAGCAGTATTCAGCACGCTGTTTAAAGCCATCTGTGTTCGCGCTGGGTATTATTACACAAATTCCATTTCAACGCTTATGATATTACGCTATGTAAAACCTGTATCTGATAACATATAGCATGTCTCTACCGTAATCACCACGCTATTCCAAAAAATCTATGTTCCCGCCGGGTATTTCCCCAAACGCTTCACTTTAAGCTTTAAAACTCTTAGTAAACTTAACCAGGTGCTCCAGATTCTTCTAAATCTGCTACCTCACACATTCAAATCGAAAAACTTCCACTATCACCTCATGTCACTACTCGAACGCTAGGCTACTATAATCCAGTGCCTCTGCTTACCGTAAAAAGGACGTGTAGGTCCCCACATCAGCGCCGTGTTCTCGAGTGCGAGAATGCCGGTCTCCATGATCCACCATTTTTAAAAACCCCTCCAGCTCACACGTGACAAACAGAGAAAAGGGACCAAATCCCCTTCTCAGCTTTGGGAGCCATCTTGTAACGTGCTCCGTATATCGTTCCTGCCACTCAAAACGGGTGCCATCTTTAAGCCATCAGTTCCATATATATATACACGTGTTTTCCTATTAGTTCAGTGAACACCCAAGTGTATCAAAATAGATATATCTAACAGATCCCACAACTGTTAAGTAAAAAATATTCTGAAGTCAATACATTTACGTTAATTTTTGTGTCTGTTGATGGTGAACTATCTTACTCAATTACATCCTTTATGTAGATGTATCCAATAGTATCCACAGTCATTCTCGTGTGAGTATGAGATATTGGAGGTCTCCATTCCCATGTATGTTATAATTAGTGAAGTGGTGCACACTTAATTGATAAACAAATCCATATTCACTCAAAGAACAGTTATTAACAGAATTGTTGCATAAAGTAAATATTAAAAAAGGCAAAAGACAGGAAAAACCGTGGTTAAAGAAAGGTCATACAGTTTCTACATTAATCAACATTAAGTACATCAAGTTGTTCATTAACCCAGAAAGTAATGTAACTCTGGATCAATGTTAATTCCTATATCAGTGCACCGTAATCTCAAGATCCAGAGTGCTTCCCTTTTCCGTAAGGCTAGCTCTCTATTTCCTCCCCTGGGGTGTCTCTGAGTATGTTCTATACCATAAAATGAAAACCGTTTGTTGGTAGTCTGTGAGGGGCAATGCATGATGTGCGCAGAGATGGGATACCTTTCATCACCCTGTTTCACTGCCCTCATATGTTCTGCAATCCTTTCACGTAATGTTCTTATTGTGCTCCCTACATACTTTTTGTTGCATTTGCATCCAATGGCAAACCACAAATTTGGTCATACAGTTTATGTTAGTCAATATCTTGTATGTCTTGTTCCCTGGGCCTCTGAAATCTGTCTTGTTGTTCCAAGCCCATTTACAAACAGTACAGTGTCCACATCCATAGAACCCTTTCATTCGTTGGGTTAACCAATTTTCTGTTGTTAGCGCTCTGGGGTAACTAGGGCTAAGTAGATTCCTCAAGGAAATCCCTCGTCGGTATGTGATGTCGGGTCTCTCTGACACAGAAACCCCCAGGGATCTGTCTGCTTTTAGAATGTGCCAGTGCCTGTGTAGACTCCGCATCATAACCGCTGATAGTGTATTATACCCTGTTATCATCCGCACTTTGTCATCTCTCTGTGTATCTTTGGTACGTTCTCTAAGAGTGTCTTGTCTCTTAATTTTTTTGATTCTCTTCTCCGCTCTGGCCAAAGTCTCATTATTGTAACCTCTTTTTCGGAAGCGGGCCAACACTCCTTTTTTGCACTCCTCATATTCTTCTTCTTCACTACAATTGCGTCTCACCCGAACAAGTTCACCAAATGGGATGGACAGGCACTGGCACATTCTGAAAGTAGACAGATCCCTGGGGGTTTCCGTGTCAGAGAGACCCGACATCACATACCGACGAGGGATTTCCTTGAGAAATCTACTCAGCCCTAGTTACCCCAGAGCGCTAACAACAGAAAATTGGTTAACCCAACGAATGAAAGGGTACTATGGATGTGGACACTGTACTGTTTGTAAATGGGCTTGGAACAACAAGACAGATTTCAGAGGCCCAGGGAACAAGACATACAAGATATTGACTAACATAAACTGTTTGACCAAATTTGTGGTTTGTCATTGGATGCAAATGCAACAAAAAGTATGTAGGGAGCACAATAAGAACATTACGTGAAAGGATTGCAGAACATATGAGGGCAGTGAAACAGGGTGATGAAAGGTATCCCATCTCTGCACACATCATGCATTGCCCCTCACAGACTACCAACAAACGGTTTTCATTTTATGGTATAGAACATACTCAGAGACACCCCAGGGGAGGAAATAGAGAGCTAGCCTTACGGAAAAGGGAAGCACTCTGGATCTTGAGATTACGGTGCACTGATATAGGAATTAACATTGATCCAGAGTTACATTAATTTCTGGGTAAATGAACAACTTGATGTACATAATGGTGGAAACTAAACATTAATCCAGAGTTACATTACTTTCTGGGTTAATGAACAACTTGATGTACTTAATGTTGATTAATGTAGAAACTGTATGACCTTTCTTTAACCACGGTTTTTCCTTTCTTTTGCCTTTTTTATCAATTAAGTATGCACCACTTCACTAATTATAACATACATGGGAATGGAGACCTCCAATATCTCATACTCACACGAGAATGACTGTGGATACTATTGGATACATCTACATAAAGGATGTAATTGAGTAAGATAGTTCACCATCAAACAGACACAAAAATTAACGTAAATATATTGACTTCAGAATATTTTTTACTTAACAGATGTGGGATCTGTTAGATATATCTATTTTGATACACTTGGGTGTTCACTGAACTAATAGGAAAACACGTATATATATATGGAACTGATGGCTTAAAGATGGCGCCCGTTTTGAGTGGCAGGAACGATATACGGAGCACGTTACAAGATGGCTCCCAAAGCTGAGAAGGGGATTTGGTCCCTTTTCTCTGTTTATGTCACGTGTGAGCTGAAGGGGTTTTTAAAAATGGTGGATCATGGAGACCGGCATTCTCGCACTCGAGAACACGGCGCTGATGTGGGGACCTACACGTCCTTTTTACGGTAAGCAGAGGCACTGGATTATAGTAGCCTAGCGTTCGAGTAGTGACATGAGGTGATAGTGGAAGTTTTTCGATTTGAATGTGTGAGGTAGCAGATTTAGAAGAATCTAGAGCACCTGGTTAAGTTTACTAAGAGTTTTAAAGCTTAAAGTGAAGCGTTTGGGGAAATACCTGGCGGGAACATAGATTTTTTGGAATAGCGTGGTGATTACGGTAGAGACATGCTATATGTTATCAGATACAGGTTTTACATAGCGTAATATCATAAGCGTTGAAATGGAATTTGTGTAATAATACCCAGCGCGAACACAGATAGCTTTAAACAGCGTGCTGAATACTGCTGATTTATGCTGTATGCTTTTATATACTGCGGTACACGGCGCTAAGATACAGGAAGGGTGCTTATACTTAGATGATAGGTGATCACGGATGAGGTTTAAGACATCCCTATTTTTCCTTAGTGCTCTGGGTTTGGCTCATGACGAAGATCCACGGTTAAATGCGACGTGGACATCGGAACATAGATTTTAATTTCCCAGTGGGATGGAATTATCACCACTGATAAAGTAGGTAGCCTTAATACATGAACATAATGGATATCTAGTGAACCGGTCTACTCTTAATAGTGCATACTAAAATAGGTTTTGGGTTTTTCAGGGAACATTTTGACTCTTGTAAGGTATTTCTGATCTTTTACTTATGAGGAGTGATTTGGGATTTATTTAAAGCCACCACACTTATTTCACCGATTTTGCTCGTCTCACCGTCACCTAGTAATTGGCACTAGACCCTCGAGTGTGTGTGACACAGGAGGTGATCGTGCTTTTTTAATCTTGACACGTATTGATCAGTGCACACACACCGGGTGCACGCGGATAGATACCGACAATCAGGACCTTGTTATTGGTTTTCTCCATCACCACTGAATATACAGGGCGTGATTCTGTTGGCCTGCGTCTAACAACCCATTACTTCTTATGCTTTGGAAAGAGCACAGTCTATTGGGCAAAGATCCCTGTGCTTGCCGCAAAAATTTGTATTGAATACCGCTATGCACACGGGTGAGGTTTGATGGGTGTTTTAAATACACCTGTTTTGTGTAATTTTACAAGGGCTGTTTGTTTGTTTTGTATATACAGCCTTGAGAAAGTCACGGGACAAAATTCCTTTGTGCGACGAAACACGTGTTGGCTGATGCAAGAACAAAGAGAATGAAGAAAAGAAACCAAGCTCGGAAACTTCTCTGTATCATTTATGCTTGACTAAAACAAATTGAATAATTGCATATTACTTAAAAGACATGTGCTGGGGATTGAGTTTCAGCTTAGTAATGAGGGAGCAACATGGCAAGTCTTAGCCGGTTACATACCGCATCCAAACACAGCTAATACGACAGCACCACAATTATGTAGACTATATAATAGTCTAGTCAGACTATATAGGAGTCTGACAGTTCGTTATGCTAACAATGATAGTAAATACTGCAAGGGCTGCTCTAGCTGCACAACCACAAATGGCTACACCGGACATAATGATCAATGCAGTCATGGCTAAAGTTCCTGTCAGATGGGAGGGAATTCAGTTCTAATTTGCACAAAAAACAAGTCAGCTTGAAGCCGCGTTTTCCCATACGGGAATCCAGGAAAAAACATGTAGAGCTAATTCACATAGAAAGTTACAACTCGTAACTTTCTGACTGAGGAGTCCCCACAGTCAAGGCAGAGCATCCGTGTGGTGCAAACACCATACGGAGTCTCTGCCCCAAGTGCGGAGGCTTTGCCCCAAGTGCGAAGGCTCCGCCCGACTGCTTGGACTCGCAGTCAGAAAGTTAAGAGTTGTACATTTCTTTGTGAATTAGGCCCAGAATTCTTAACATATGCTTGCCAATGGGGATGGCTCCACCTGTGGAGGACTGCGCCACTTGGGGCACAGTCTTTGCGGTGGTACATACCAGAACTCATGGTACACCCTCATTAGCTGTTTTGCCTGAGGTGCTTAAACTAATTTCAAATGAGTACGGGGCAGCCCCTTCCCCAGATCAGGGGGTAAAAGTGATGGGCAATTTTGCCATAGTGTCCCCCATTATGTTAAATGCTATTAAAGTGGAAGCAGCACCGTTGGCGGTATTAACTTAACTCTGAGAGAACAGGAGCGAGGGTTACTTAAAATTATTGAAGAAACCTATGCATCCATTGGCAGAGATAATTTGGGAGTCAGACCTACAAAACCTCAAATTAAAAGCAATTCTGAAAAGGATAACTCCAAGCAAGCACCCGACTCTTCTTTGAAAAAGAAGTGGGATAATAGGAAACATAAAGACAAGACTAAATCACGGGGTGGATCTCTTCAACGGTAGGCCACTGAAAAGCACTATCATTAGCATAACCGTGATAGTATTACAACACCTGACAAGTATCAGGATACTGATACACGTTCATCTCGTTCCTTTCAGGAGTCATCTGAAAAATGCTCGGAGAGAGGTGGGCGGTCATGGCGCAGATCAGACTAGTATGTTAAACTAAAGTAGATTATAAAAAAGGAAGAGAAACCTAAAAAGTCAAAACTTCAATTCAAAAAGAAGAAGGTAGCAGGACTCATAGTTAGACATGCCACGGATATTGAGTACACTGCTTCTGAGTGGGGAGTGGGCTCTGGCCATGCTGGACAGCACAGCAGAAGTAACGGTTCTCCTGAACCTGATGGATTGTCTGGTAGCAGTAGCGTTGAGTGACTATATCCAGGTGGAAATACAAGATACTAGGGTGAGCCTCCTGCATCGTTTGTACGAGATGCAACTCCAATTGGAGGGGGACGTACCAAGATACAATAATGTTCTCTTTTGGGAGAACTTGTCATTCAGCTACGATATTCTCTTAGCTAGAAAGGATTGGCCACCCGAATTTGTGATGGATTGCCTAGAAGGAGAAACAGTAATTTTACCTGATTTTCCGACCTCATTCCAGAAACAGTTATACATTAATAGGCCAAGGAGTGGGAATTAGTGCTGGCTCCTGGGTTATACCGTAACCATGTGGGGTGGGATGATGGTTCCCCTTATCACATAATACTAGTGAGGTTGCCCCCACAACCTCAAAGATAATACCTCATTAACAGTGAGGCTAAAAACAAGTGGGAGAGATTCGCACTCAACTTGAATAACAAGGTGTAATAGAAAGTTGCACCTCTCCTACAAATATTCCCTTGTTTCCAGTTATTAAACCAGACCATTCATATAGTCTAGTATTAGTTTTCAGAGCTACATGTATTTAGCGCACTCGTTCTAAGAAACAGTTGTGTTGTTTGCCCAAGGGTAAAAGAATAGCCCCGGGCTGTTCTCAGCACGGGTCACAGAACTTCTACAATAATTTGACGACCAGGCTTTGTCCTATGTTGATGGCATTTATTTGACGGACGATGACCATGCTACGCACTTGACAAGAGTAGATTGCATAATTATGGGATTTTGCTCACATGGGCTACAAATTCAACTTTAAAAAAATCAGAATGCCCACCTCAATGTCCTGTTTCTGGGAAATGAGCTGTCAAGTGAAGGCAAAAGTCTTGCGACGCACTTCTTACAGGAGTGTGCACTTTTACAACCACCAAACACATTGAAGAAACTTTAATCCATATTGGGATTCCTACATTTTGGCAGAATTTAAATTCCAGATTACGCAGAACAGGTTAAACCATTCTATGACTTGACTTGTCCAGACTTTTCAAGCACACAATGGACAACTGAACACATACAGATTTCACATTCAGTACAAGCTGACATGCTAGCTTCAAAGCACTTACACACATGTGTAAACTCCAAAAACCTGGTGATCCGTATCATTGTGGGTGCATCAGGATATATCTACATTACATTCAAAGAGGGAGATACTATATCAATTGCATATAAATCGCATTTACACACCGATGCTGAGATGTGTTTTGCACAGACAGAAAAGATTCTGACGGTGGTACAGACTTGTGTGGTGAGAGAGAGAGATAGCATTGGCTCAGGGCAAATGAATAATTGTTGTGGCTCTGGTGCAGGCCTTAGAGGCCTTCACAAAAGCCAGCGTTTCCAATGCTATAGCATTACATCCACAATGTATACAGTGGGCCAACTCTCCAACCGCAACAGATGTAGACTACGTATTTGACTCTACACTACAAACACAAGCATACTTGCAATAAGAAAATGAATATCTTCTGCCTAATTAAGTCATGCCTCTTGATCAGTATCTATACTGATGGTCTGCACAGCCTGCCATAGGGACAAAACAGCAATAATCAGCAGCATGCACCGCTGTTAAGGGTAGAATGCAGGATGGTGAATTCCAACCTAAAAAGACCTACACGCAGTCACTAGGTGATTGCAGGGCACAGCTGGCAGAACTAAGAGCTCTGATTCTGGCGCTTGAGAATGCGGATTCCGGATTCTCCACACTCATAGTGTGTGATTCATATTATTGTTTCTAGTCTATTAATGAGTATTTAAACTACTGGAGCCAGAATGGATTCAGAAATTCTAAAGGGTAACCCATAAAGCATAAAACGTTTTTGGAACAAGACGCGAAGCTGAATGAATGCTTGCCAAAGACTCATGTGATTCACACCATGAGTCACCAACATGTAGGAATACACGTTGCAGGGAATTCCATGGCTGATTCAGCCGAAAAAGCAACAGTGCAAACTGCTGCTGTCGTTGTGATTACTCATTACAGTACAAGGATAGAGATATTAAGATGCTGTCAAAACTGCACATGACGACACCCACTTGCTGAAGGGCTTTCCAGCGAAGTACTCCTACCAGTTAAGTGCGCATAACATATCATTTGCTCGTATACACAAAGTGGCGCATAGAGTAATATCAAATCCAGATCGTAGGTTAGGTTTAATCCTACCAGCACATGAGGGTCAAGCATCTGCACACACAGGGGTGGCAGTTACAATTTCACTATTGCAGCAACGCTATTGGTAGCCAGGTCTTTATCAACAGACTAGGGACTTTGCCCGTAAACGCGACATTTGCCACAGACGAAGGGTTCCACCGTAGCCCGCCCACCAGACACCTCTGTTGTTCTCAAACAAGCCATTAGCTTGTGTTTATTTGGATCACTGCAGCCCCTTACAATCAGATGGGGCTTACAAATGCATCTTTTTTTTAATGTTTAATAAGCTTTATTAAATAGATAACAATTACATTAGAATAGGCCATGAAAAAACAAAATATCCATAGTATACTAGAAATATAAACAGGCGATAAAGCAGAGTAGAAAGCTGTTTATAATTTAGTAATAATGAAGGAAAAAGGGGGGAGGGAAGAAAGGAAAAGAGGAGATATATAATTAAGGCTCCCTGTTTTCCGTTTTTACGGATTTTTACAGATAAATACAGACAGAAAACAAAGTGTTTTCTGTCTGCATTTATTTTTAAAAGTGGATAAATACAAAAAATTGTGTTTCTTTTAAGTGAGTCTCCGTGCTGTCTTTCATGAATTATAGGCCAGCAGCTGAAGAGATGGACAGCATGGAAAATTAAAAAACAGGATGATATTTCTTTAAATAACGGCATATGTCAACATACATTTATGGTATAATGCTAGTATTTACCAGTGGATGTATTGTTATGTAATATTTTGCAGCTTAAATAGCTAAAACACAACAGACATCAAAGTATCAGTGCGCGCCTATCAGTTAAATAAATATGGAAATGTGCAGTTTTACAACTTCATTTATACGCAAAACACAACATAAATATGGATAAATACAGCTAAAATGGCCAAAAAATAAATATGGATAAATACAGACGGAAATGTTGAAAAAATAAATACCATAAAACCGGGAGCCCTATATATAATACAACTCAATAATTAAAGATCATGAGAGTAAGTTATAGACTTATTAGACCTAATCAACTTATTAAACATAGTATTACGTATTAAACTTATCCAAGAGGCAGGTATTTATACAAACATCAGAAATGCAATAAATAAACAAGGGGAAAAATTAATGTAGGGGAGAGAAACAATGACCAAATGATCTATGGAGGCTAAAGATTCTCAGAGCGATTACGTGATACAAGAATTGAAGTCTTAGTTAAATATTTGGTTAATGATAACCAAAATAAATCCCTATTTACATATGGTTTAACAGAAGAAGCAAATGCAATATCTAATCTATGGTAATGACAAACGTTGTTCCACCAGGCCTTCACTGAAAGTTTAGTTGAACATTTCCAATTAAGTGAGATCTGTTGGAAGGCTAAGGCCAACATCAAATCAAATAAACCCTTCTCATGTAAAGACAACCCCAATGAGTCTGACAAAATACCTAAAAAAAGATGAATGTTTGAAATAGGAATGTGTAGGTTAAAAATAATTGAGAGATGCTTTCAAACATCCTTCCAAAAGGAAGCAACAGCGGGGCAAAAGAAAAGAAGGTGCATCAGATCAGCCGAAGGAGATTGACAGGACCAGCAAGCCTCGTCAGTAGAGTGTGTAAACTTAGCTATAGATGAGGGCGTATAGTATAATCTGTGATAAAGAAAGAACATGGACTGAGTAGTGGATGCAGATCTAGAGGTCTTCAAAGACCTACCCCAGAGTTTGTTCCAAAAATCTATGCTCCAGACACAGCCCAAATCTGCTTCTCAAGCAGCCTCTATTTTGGATTTAGACCGATGAGGATCACGGGAAAGGAGGAGTTTATATATCAAGGACGCTTTGGGAGATGTAGTTAATATTTTGAGTATAGGATCTGCAATGGGAATGAGTTCAGTAGAGGGTTGAGAATAAAAAACATCTAGGATTATTGCCATAAGAGTAGAAGATTTGTGCCAGAACGAACGAGGGCATTTAAAGGAATCTTGAAATTGAGGGCAGGAGCATGGAGATAAACCATCAAACATATCTTGAACCCATATAATTCCCTTAAGTTTCCAGGATTTCAAAAAAGAGGTCTGTTGTTGATGGTAATGAGACGATTGTACCAAAGAGGAGAATGAAGAAAAGTAGTCCTAGAGAAGGTCTCCAATCGATAATGAGGTTTTAATAATGAACAACTGTTTAAATAACGGAAGAGAGGTAATATTGACCTTTGTTGAGAAAGCAAGGACTTCCTTGAAAGAAAAGGGTGCAAGTAAAGAACGTTCAATTGAGACCCATAAAGGTGTAAAGGGGGAGACTTCGGAAAGGAGCCATTTAGAGGCTAATCGAAGACAAAAGGCCTTATGATACAGTCAAAAATCAGGAAAATTCACTACTCCCATAGATTTAGGTTTGCGAAGATATGCCAAAGAAAGTCTAGATTTTTTATTGTTCCATAAAAATTTAGAGAGGCGGGAGTCAATTTAAAAAAAAAAAAATATTGGGGATGTGAATGGGAACCATAGAAAGAATATATAATAAAATAGGAGTAATCATCATTTTAATAGAATCAAGCTGTCCCCACCAAGAAAGAAAGAGGGTTCCAGGAAGAGAGAAGTTTAGAGATACGATCTAGTACTTCCTTCATATTAATCTTAAATGAATCTAATATGGAGTTGTTAAACCAAATGCCCAGGTATTTGATTTTAGAGCTGTTCCAATGGAAACCAGTGGCATCAAAGTGCTGCTTAAAACAGAATTTGGTGATGGGAAGAATTTCTGTCTTGTCAGAGTTTATTTTATGACCTGAAACAAGAGAGAAATCTGAAATTTCCTGCAAAAGAGGAGGGATAGAGGTTTCGGGATGAGATATAAAGAGTAAGATATCATCTGCATAGGCAGATAATTTCAAATGTTGATCACCATATTTAAAACCAGAAATGGATGAGTTATGGCGAATATGTGATAAAAAAGGTTTAAGTGATAAAATAAAAAGGAGGGGCGAGAGAGGACAACCTTGATGTACCCCGCGGTGTAAGTTGAAAGATTGAGAAACAAGACCATTAACTACTACAGAAGCTTTAGGAGCTGACTATAACAAATATATCAAAGAAATGAATTTAGAACCAAAACCGTGCCAATGAAGGGCTTTAAATAGAAAGGACCAATTAACTCTGTCAAAAGCCTTCTCTGCATCGATAGAGACAGCGGCAAGAGGGTATGAAAGAGATGAGGCCTTATTTAAAACATTAAAAAATAAACGAGAGTTGTCAGATGTTAATCTACCTTTAACGAAACCACATTGCTCTAAACCAATTAGTTTCAGTAAAAGAGGCTCAAGACATAGCGCAAGCAGTTTGGCAAAGATTTTGTAATCTACGTTTACCAGAGAAATAGGACGATAGTTTTTACATTGTTTGGGATCACGTCCATCTTTATGGATTAAACAGATTGTAGCATCTAAGAAAGTACCCTGTGCTTTATCATTTAGTGTGAAAAAACAGAAAAAGTTGTAAAAGTTTTGGAAAAAGAAGATGAAAAAAATGTAGAAAAAATTCTACCGTAAAGCCATTAGGACCTGGTGTTTTATTTTTCTTGAGGAGATTTAAGGATTGAGATATTTCTTGGATAGACAGATCAGATTCTAGAGAGTTGAAGTCAAGGTCTACATGAGAAGAAGGTGAGATTTGATTAAGATATGAGTCAATCGGGGGCGTGGCTTGCAGCCGAGCGTGATGGCCGCAGCCTAGCAGAGCTCCGGCAAGCACGAAGAAATCCCCCACATATCCGCATACTAATCCGTTCTTAATTGGCACTCAAAGACTCTCCCCAAACATTGGAACACCAGCGGCCCCAGCCGCCGAGGCTCGGAGCGGAGGCAACACTGTTTCGGCACTCGGCGGGAGGGCAGTGCGGTGCGGCCTGCAGTGAAAAACGAAGCAGGGACCTCGCGTCCACCAACGACCCACCGCCGCGCTCACCCAGACAAGACGGTCCACCGGCGGCAGGAGGTGAGCAGCGCCGAGTGGACCTGGGTGAAATATTTCTGCCCCCCAGGCACTTTTACCAGCTTTGCCCCAGAGACGGCTTCCCTATAGACCCCAGCAGACCACGGCTGCGCCCAGCGGGAGAAGTGCGCTACTCAAGACCGGGGATCAGCGGCCCGTGGGCCCCACCGACTCCGGCGCGAACAGTAGAGTGGCGCCTGGACACTAGAACCTCCGGCACCCATAAAACCTGACCCGAGGACGAAGAAAGACCAGATCTCCCGGAAAAGTAGACGCCGCGGACACGGAAAGACCAGAGGCGCGACACACGCCGAGGGGCCCCACGCACAACTTCACCTCTGCCAGACGGTGCTTTCAACAGGGGAAGGACGAGGCGAGACAGCAAGTACCGAGCTTCGCCTAGCGCACACAGATCGACATCGTTGCCCGGAGCATCTCCCCATAGCACTAGGAGTTCTTAGTGACGCTCCCGCACGGGCTAAAAGCGTGCCCCCGAGGTCCTCAACCGCCTCCAAGCCGCAACCAGCTATACACCACTAAAGGGCACAGGAAACACGCAAAGGGAGGCAGCGCCCCCCCCTCTCAAGAGACACTGGACCCGACACCAACGCACACCACCGGATTGCAAGAACCCCCTCGCGGGAGGCCTATGCGCACGCTGAGACGGCTCAGCCCAAGCACTCCACGTCACGCAATCTCCCAGATCAGCCACCGACCTCGAAGATAGGGAGCACCACTGTAGAAGCTCCGCCACCAACGACTGCCCTCAGAGCCTGATCAGGGCCTCCGGTGCACCTCCTCTGGCCCGGCTCGAGGGCCGAAGACCGCGCTGGGTCTGAACTGGGGCTTTCGGGCTACCGCGACACCTGGCACAGGGACACAAGAAACCCGACAGGCCGCAAGTGACACCAGTCACAAGGCAGGCGGCGGTGAGTACTGCCCATCAACGGTCTACGTGACGCGACCATCCCGAAGGCAAGACCCAATGGGGGGCCGGGGCCAACGCACGACTCAGCAGGTCAGGTTGGACAAATATGCATATTCCAAGGACACCGCGGACACGTCCGCCCAACGAGCCTTAACAAAAACCGACAAAACGCCCGAGGGCCATCAAGAAGTCATGCTACAAGACATAATGTCCGCCCTAACAAATGTCCAAACGACAGTGGGGTCCATCTCGGCAGACGTGTCATTTCTACGAGCCGACTTCCAGAAAATGGCTTCGAGAGTCACAGAAGTCGAAAAGGCAACGGCATCCCTCACTGAAGACACTGCCACCCTACAGCGAAAAGTCGAACAGTTAGAAGCCCAAACTCGGCAGATGGCAGCTAAACTGGATGACCAGGAAGGCAGATCCAGACGTAACAACGTGCGGATCACAGGAGTTCCGGAATCTAAGGGGATGCCGGCTATGGACCTATACATTGAGGACCTCATCAAGACCCAGCTTCAACCAAGGGGACAGTCCAGTTTTTTCTCGGTGGAAAGGGCCCACAGAGTACCTGGCGGCAAACCCAAACCTGGGGCACCCCCCAGGCCAATCCTGGCTCGGATTTTTAACTTCAGGGATCGAGATGCTATCCTTCAAACAGCAAGAGTGGCTCCGCCTCTACATATAGAAAATTCAGTAATCTCATTCTTCCCAGACTATACAGCAGTGGTCACCAAACAGAGAAGAAGCTTCCTTGAGGTCAAGAAGGAACTTCAACTCAGGGAGCTTTCCTATTCCATGCTATTCCCGGCAAAACTCAGAGTGGTGGCAGATGGGAAAACCTGGTTCTTCGACCGGCCGGAGGGCTGGAGACAACAAAGAGGATCGAGGAAAGACAATGAGCAAAAGCAATGTCGCCCACCCAAGGCAACAACAAACAGCCAAAGGCAAGGCAGTGAAGAGGAGAGTTGACCACGGACAAGCTCTGGAAAACAAAACGCCAGGGTTAACAAACACCCGCCTTACATCACCGACGCAAGGAACTCCCACTAACCCACATATAAAGACAAAGAACTGCACCGATCGCCTCAGATGGCGTTGCACCGGCCAATTTGGGGCACGGCGACTGGACTCCATAACGCCTGCCGATGTTATATGTATCGTAATGTTTTGAACTTTCTATGTCTTTGAGCAAGGGGATGTTCGAAGTGCACCGGATGCCCTTACCCCCCGCACGCAAGTACTCTTTATGGGACAAAAGCACTCTGCACAGTTGGGGTGGCGGGTAGTTGGGAATCCGTCTGGCAGGGAGGGGGGTGGAGGGGGGGGATTTCTTTTACGTTACTGTTTACGTTTGAATTGTTTTTCTCATTTAGGTTTAACCACAGAACGCTGATAGCACACACCTCAAAGTTAGCATGCAAGGAACTCAATAATCCATACACACAGCTCCAATGCCTTACAACCGACCTAACGCCATGGGAGACGTAGTCAATGGTCTCGCACTCCAGAGGTCCGAATGCTCCCCCAAACTTAGCCCCCCACTCACGATAATATCCTGTAACGTAAACGGCCTATGTGACAAAATAAAGAGAGGGTTGATACTACACTATCTCAAGAGGCATACGCCCTCGGGGGTTTTCTTACAGGAAACGCACCTGGTGGGGTCGGCCGCCAAAGCTCTTTATAGATGGGGCTTCAGGATGAAAGCTCACTCTGACTTCACAACAGGATCCAGAGGGGTGGGAATAATGATTCGAAAGAGTTGCCCGCTAGTAATACGCAACACCCAAACAGATGATCAGGGACGTTTTGCGGCACTCTCTTGTCAGTGGGAAGGACGAGCCTTTAACCTGGTCTCAGTCTACATCCCCCCCGCACTTCACAACCCAGCCTTCTTGGCCCAGGGCAAATTCCTACTTTCCCTGCCCCAGGGAGAACTAATCATAGGGGGCGAATTTAACGCAACAATCGACGCAGCCTGGGATAGATTCCCAAAGAGAGACCTCGGGATTTCCCCCACACACCTACGCGACTTGACGGACGCGCTGGGACTAGTAGACGTGTGGCGATCACGCCATCCCCTGGAGCGTCAATACACATATCACTCAGGAGCACACAACAGTATGTCCCGGATTGACTACATCTTTGCTTCCCCAGCGAGCCTGGAGGCAATCCTGGAGATTGCACACCTCCCCAGAGGAATATCCGACCATTCCCCAATATCAGCCACATACACATCACACCACACTGGGAGACGGCGCATATATCCCATTTACCCCGGATTCCTGAAGGTCCCAAATATACAAAAACACCTACACAAAACTACAAAACACTACTTCCATGACAACGCCCACTCGGTGCCCTCCCCCACCACTCTATGGGAGGCGTACAAGACGGTCTTGCGCGGTCAGGCCATCTCCTTAATTACATCACATAAACGAGACAAGGCACTTCAGGTACAGGAGCTCGAGCAGGCGGTGAGCCTGGCAGAAGGCGAACACACTAGGGACCCGACTGACGACATGACTCACAACCTAACCCTAGCCAGACCAGCCCTCAGGGACTACACGTGGGAAGAGGCTAAGGCCAGAGCCCAAAAAACGCACCACACTATCTATGAAGTGGGAGATAAGGCCGGCAGGCTACTGGCCTGGCTGGACAAAAAAGAACGGGCCAGCCGCTGGGTGGCCCGAATACGCTTGGCCTCTGGGGACGAAATAACAGACCCGCAGGACATAGTTGCTGCCTTTGCACGACACTACGAGGCGATTTACACACCCACCACAAACGCTACTATGGAGGAGAATCTGGCTTTTCTGGCAGATATCCGTCTCCCCAAGTTGGCAGCCCCAGAGACGCATACATTAGATGCACCACTGACAGCGGACGAAATCACGGCTGCAATTAAGGGGCTCCAGTCGGGCAAGCCAACGGGATCCCAGTGGAGCTCTACAAAAAAGAAGCAGGGGCGAAAGGGCCATACTTATTAAAGATGTACGAAGACAGCCTCAAAAACAGAATACTCCTCAGAGACCAGAGGATTGCGACTCTAGTGGCAATTCCAAAGCCGGGCAAGCCTCCCAGGAATGCACCTCCTATCGTCCGATCTCGCTCCTCAATGCCGAAGCAAAAATACTAGCGAAAATACTGGCAACCAGGCTCCAACCGTACCTTGCGTCCCTCATACATCCCGACCAATCCAGATTCATGCCCGGCCAGAACACGGCGATGAATCTGAGACAGCTTCACAGTGTATTGGCCCGCATGTCGACTATTCAGGAGGAGGCTGTCCTCTTGTCATTAGACGCCAGTATGGCCTTTGATCGGGTGGAGTGGTCCTTTCTGTTCGCTACTCTACAACATTTTGGCTTTGGCCCCAAATTTTGTGCCTGGGTTCGGCTTCTGTACACGCAGCCCCTGGCACACGTAGTTGTTAATGGATGCGTATTCAACGATTTCCCCCTGAGACGAGGGACTCGACAGGGCTGTCCCTTGTCTCCACTTTTGTTCGCCCTAGTATTGGAGCCACTGGCGGCCTGGATAAGGGGGGACCCGGTGATACAGGGACTGCGATGGACAGAGGGATGGGAAGACCGCATTTCCCTCTATGCGGACGACATCTTGTTATATATGACTTCCCCTAGTCGTTCAATCAACCGACTGCTAAATATCTGTGCATCCTACGGCAGGGCTTCCGGATACACGATAAACTGGGCCAAATCAGTCTTGTTCATTCTGCATTGCCCTCCCCCACGCTTGCCCAGGGGAGTAACGATACCACTCGGGGAGGATGGGTTCAAATACTTGGGCATACACATTACACCAGACCAGACCAAATTCTACGAGCGAAATCTCGTGCCTCCCCTCCGGCGACTCAAAAACGACGTGAAACATTGGCACTCATTGCCACTGACCCTCTTGGGCCGTGCGGCCCTTTTTAAAATGATGGCTCTTCCCAGGTTCCTGTATGCCCTGCAAAACACACCAACCCCAGTCTCAAACGCCTACTTCAAGTCCATTGAAGGAGAGGTGAGCCTCCTCCTCTGGGAGGGAAAACCCCTGCGCATAGCAATGTCCAAACTCTGCAGGAGCTGGTATGACGGAGGCATCGCCCTGCCCAATGTACAACTATACTATTGGGCATCCCAAATCATGGTAGTGAACCAATGGCTCCACGCTCCACAGGAAGACCCGGCCCTACGCCTCGACAGACATTCTCTGGGCACAGACGGACTCTTAGGCTCGCTATACAGCAAGGCCCAGAAACGTAAATTATTCTGCCCCACTGCACATACGGTACACACTTGGTTCACGGCACAGCGACAGCTCGGCTGGGAGGGAGTAATCACCCAACACACGCCACTCTGGGACAACCCAAAACTAGGTACACTCCGAAACAGTAAGGGGTTCACCCAATGGGATCGAATAGGCATTTCTAAAGTGGGAGATTTATGGAAAAAAGGAGAGGTAATAACATTTGACCAACTTCGCACAACATACCAAATGGCAGACGTGGAGCAGTTCCGATACCTCCAAATCAAACACGCACTTACCAAGGCCATACCCCAAGGTACTGACCTCCCTGAGTCATCGCCCCTTGAAGACCGCCTCCTGACAGACTGCCTCACCAAAAAAGCAATATCTCTCACCTATCAAAAACTAATAAACAATCAGACTGACCCAACACACACCCTTAAAGAGAAGTGGGAGGCAGAATTGGGAGACATGGACGAACAAGAGTGGCAGGAAGCGCTGGCGTCTCCGAAAGAGGTGGCAATTCCATCCCGTCTTCAGCTGGTACAATTAAAAATATTGCACAGAACCTACTTTACTAGGACGACACTCCACAAGATTGGACGGATAGACACTCCCATGTGTTTGCGAGGGTGTGGACAGATAGGTACATTCTACCACACGTTATGGGCCTGTCCCAACATTGCACAATTTTGGGAAGCAATTATGACAACAATCACCCAGGTCTGTGGCCTCGAGGTCCCCATAGAACCTCGGAAATGCCTCTTAAATATTTGGGAACCAACCGACCTGAACCATACAACACAGACTTGGGCAACCCTAGGAATCGTACTGGCCAAGCGTAATATCGCACAACATTGGGGAACGCCGGTAGCCCCCCTGCATCGACACTGGTGTAATGACTTAGACAAAGCAATGGTAGCGGAGAGGGCGGTGTTTATTCACAGAGGCTGTCCCCACAAATGGGCGAGGATATGGGGCAAGTGGAACTCATTCCGAGGCAATATTTGCGACCCGCCCCCCTGAGGAGTCAGACACAGATATAAGCGACTAACAGACTCAACCTTACGTGCAGCTGCAAGTGACAAAGGGGAACAGAGAACACGTACCTTAAGCTGGTGATGTAGTTATTTTTCACAATACAAAAAAGAAAATGCTCATGTGTACCTTGCAACATGTACTAAGCTACCTTGCAAATGTAACATACTTAACTTGTAAATGATATTTACTATCAGCGGAACTGTAAGCGAAAATCAATAAATATTTTTATTTTTTTAAAGTAATGAAATACCCCTGCAAAAAGGAGACGCTGTAAAATAAACATGTGAACTTTAAAAATGAAATAAAATGTGTGAAAATCCTCAAAAAAAAAAAAAAAGATATGAGTCAATCGTAGGGGGAAGTGGAGAGAATTCTGGGGTATATAAAGTTTGGTAAAATTCCATGAATTCATTTAAAATGTCTTGGTCTTTGAAAAGGGATTTCCCATCCGACAAATGAATAGAGTCTATCTAAACGCGTTCTTTCCGAGATTTAAGATAGTTCGCCAGGAGTTTGCCAGCTTTATTACGACCGCCGTAATACCGAGCACTCGTTCGGAGAAGAACCGAAGAGGCATTATCAGTAGTTGTTTTATTAAAATCTAGTTTGGCACAAACAAGTTCCTGTAAGGAATGCTCAGATGAGGATGTATAGAAATGATGCTCTAGACGTTTAATATTAGCTAACAAATTTTTTTGCTGACTAAGTAAATACTTCTTTTTCTTGGATACGTAATCTATGATAAAGCCACGAGCTGTAGCCTTAAAAGTGTCCCAAAGCAGTGAAAAAGAGGTATCAGGAGACAAATTTAAAGTAAAATATTCTTCTGTAAAGGAAATGAAAGAGGAAGAGAACAGTGGGTACTGCAGAAGGGAATTATTAAACCTCCATCTAGAAGACTTGGGATGTGAGCGGAGCAAATCGAAATCAGCAACAACCGGGGCACGATCAGAAATGACAATGGGTTCAATTGAGGAGGAAATAAGGTTCTGTGTTAAGGCAGAAGAAAGAAAAATGTAATCCAGTCGTGTCAGAGTGCCATGTGGGGGAGAGAAAAAAGAAAATTCAGAGCTGTCAGGGTTACAGAGTCTCCATGCGTCTACAAGATGAGTCTGAGATATTGTGTTCTGAAATGGTTTGTGGGTCTTGTGGGGTATGAAACGAACTTGAGATTGCCAATCAATGAAAGGGTCCATAACTTGGTTACAGTCGCCACCCAAAATAAAAAATTAGTCTTTATGTTGAATGCATTGTTTTGTGATATTAGGCCAAAAAGAAGAATCCGGTTGTGTTGGACCATAGATATTAAAATCTGTAAGAGAAATATTATTAATGAGCAACTTGACTAATAACCATCTACCTTCTGAATCAGTTTCCTTAGAAATAACAGAACATTTTAAACGTTTATTAACTAGAATAATTACCCCATTTTTCTTCGTGGTCGTAGGAGATACTAAGACTAAACCCACCCATTGCCTTTTAAGTTTTAAAGCTTCTGACTCTGACAAATGGGTCTCTTGCAGTAAGACTAAGTCAGGATTATATGTAGCTAAATGGGATAGTAATCTCTGCCTCTTTATGGGATTAATAAAACCTTTTACATTCCATGAGATAACTTTGAATGTAAATAAAAGAATTAAATATAGACTCACACGATCAACATTAATGCAAAGGAAGAGGAAAAAAAGAAGGAAAAAAGAAGGATACAGAATAAAGTCTCCACAGAAAACAGTAAGAGAAAGGGGAGAATAGAAGAGGAGGGAAAAAGAGGAAAAAGTAAGATCGAAAATAAGAGAAGACAGTACATGTCATACGAAGAACAATGACGACTGTAGTACATACCTGAAGGGGAAACGGTAAAAACTGGGACAGGCGGCAAATGATAAAGACGGCACGACCAACAGGGGAGACGAACCACTCCGGGAGATCGAAAAAGAAGACAAGGATATGGAAAATGGTATCAGGAAGTTCAAACGGTCTGCAGTAATAATAAAGAACAGAAAGTTACAAACAAGACAATTATAAACAAATAAGACTACCGGAACATGACCTGCAAAGAAAATGATTAGTGAGGGTTAGAATGAACTTCACAAGAGTCATCCAAAAAATTCAAAAATCAGAGAGACTTTCATATAAGAGTCATGGTATTGAAGAAGGACCATCTGTATCCATGGTGGTCGTGGAATGTAGGTGAAGAAACGTCCGAAGGGTCTTCAAAAGTAGAGGTGTTGTTTTGAAAAGTTACTTTGCATAGGCAAGGACGGAACAAACCATAGCGGGCACCCATGGAACGTAAGGCTGGTCTGAGATCTAAAAATTCTTTCCGTCGTTTAGCTGTTGCTGTAGATACCTCCTGGGACAAAAACACCTTAGAACCTGACCAAGTTAAATGTTTCTTAAGTTTGCTGCATTTAGGACTTGCAAAAGGTCCGTAAATTGTAAGAAAAGAATGATCATGCCACAAGGTCTTGAGGGGGCAGATGCAGAAGAGAGGCGAGGACCCAACCTGTGAGCACGCTGGATATTCAGAGAGGTTGAAGTAGGAAGGTCCAAGAGCTTTGGAAGAAAGGAAGTGAAAAGGGTCACAGGGTCATCTCCCTCAATGCCTTCAGGAAGACCATATAGACACAGATTATTGCGCCTGTTTCTATTCTACAAATCCTCAGCAGATTTCTTCAAGAGGATCACCTCCTTCTCCAGAGAGGATATTTTTGTAGAAGAGTCTTGAAGGTCGCTGACGTGCTGTTCCACAGTAGAGAGCCTGGAATCAATCGTAAACCATTTAGTGTCCAATACCTGTAGGCGTGTATTGGTTTCCTCTATAAATGGGCATAAAGCACGTATTTCCTCTAGAACAGTGTCTAGGGACACAGGTGATGCAGGCTTCGGTGGGGAAGTTTGATCTTGTTTAAGTCTTTTATTAGTGGAGGAGGGTAAGTTTAATTTTGAAGGCACAATGGATGAAGAAGTTGCTCTGGAAGGATTAGAGTGAGCCATGCTGACAGAGTTGTGTAAGTTATCCATAGGAGGTGCCACAGAAGTTGGGTGCGTCACAGACAGACTAGTAGTAGCCTTTTTGGTAGAGTGTAACAGGTGTTTAGATCTGCCCATGAAAATAGGAAGTTACTGTCAAACCGGCGTGAGAGAGAAATAATAATTAAGCTTACTCTCTCTTTTAATAAAGAAAAAAGAAAAGTACCTGTGACAAGAAAAATGCCCTTAAAAAACAGCTGGAGCAAGATGTTGTATGAAAGAAGTGCAAGCTTCCGAGGTAAATGGAAAATAACAGTACCTTATGCCCTTAATGCAGCAGAAAGGAAAAAATCCAGTCAGGAAAGGAGGCAAAATGGCAGCCGGGAAGTAAGGAAATGCATCCCACGATGTTTCACCTCACCAGCATTGAGGAAGGGGTCCAAAACATAACTGCATAATCGGGGGGAGTTCCGCTTCAAAGAACTCCCCATTAGACCCAGAAAACTGCACTATGACCGCGAAATAACTCAGGAGATCTCCCGACGTAGCGCGGAGCTCAGAGTTCAGGCGGCTATCTTGGATGTCGCAGCGCGCGCTTCCCCCTTACAAATGCATCTTAGTTGCAGTGGATTCCCATGGGTTTGGCCACAGCGATCGGCTGACACCCACTCGGTTATCAAAGATCTGCAAGTCTTCATCGGACATGCGCAGTTGGCAAAATTGGGCGTGACCATGTGGTAGTCCTCCCCTTATTACCCAGAGGGAAATCCGGTAGTAGAACTTGTACAGAAACAGATTTCTATTCGGAAACTCGACACGGATGGTGTCTAGGTCAATGTACCACAATTTGAGTCAACTCCAAGTTCCATACAGCCTCCAGAGTTGCCAAAAATAGATCGAACAGCCACTGGTTACTTAATCGACTTTGATGACTTCTCTTCAGATTCATCTGAGCCACCTCAACCTCCAATTCTCCAAGGTAGATTGCATGTATTGTACTTTTGGCTGAAGAAGATTTACTTTGTTCCTCCATGGCTATACCTGTGGATTTCAATTTTATTACTTTTCCTCGTACTTTGAATTGGTTTTGTGATTGTCTTTTTCCTGCTCTGAATGGACATTACCTCCCAGAACGCTCTGCTGTGCAGCTGGTGAACTTGGTTTTAACACCCCATTCTTCATCACACAAAGTGCGAAGAGACCTTTCCCTGGTGAACGTTTCTGCAGTTCCGGATCCTGATGGAATAGGGTATCATATGATATATTCGGTTGAACGGAACTTTTGCAAATACCACATGCATTCCCTATCTCTTTAAGTGACATTATCACTCCTAGTACTATCTCAGATGATTGGGACATTGATACAGTGCATGAATTGCTAGAAGATCTAGAATATTCCACTGTTTTTAACTCTGATGAAATGTATGATGGTATGAGTAATTATGATGAAATGTTCTGTTCTAAACATTATGGTCACCACTTGTTGCATAAAGCAAGTATTCCATGTGCAGTACTTAATCACACACAATGGAAACACTGCGCTACACCACCATGGGGTAGCTCACAAACTTTTGCACAATTGTTTGCATATTCCTCTGGTCACAATCCAGCTGACCCAGTGTCTTATTATTATAGCCTCACACCATCACCAGTGAAGAAAAATATGCTCACTGATACAAAGCTGATATACTCGGAATCTCTTCTTTTCAGTTGTCCACACATTGGCTTGACTTTTGGCGAGACACTGTTGATTTAAAATCTATTTGGGGAACTAAAGGTTGGCAGGTTCAGGGAAACAAGGAATTATTTAGAATGTGCCAGATACCGCATCAACTACTTTTCCTGAACAAAACTGAGCAGCAAACATCACGTCTTGGCCTGGCTAAGTTAAAAGATTTAAATACACCAAACATTCCCACATTTGCATGTTTTAAAAACTGGCAACGGTTCACAAATTACACAAAGGAAATTAGACACCATGCTCTGCAATGGTTCACACAATTTTTCAGGGACCAATCGGGGGGATGGTTAGTGTGGCCGTTAAATACTAATGGATGTCATGCACGTTTTCTGGGTGACACCAAAGGGTTTAAGATCAGCAGGCCCGACCCACATTACAAGCAGACACAACACTCAGGTGGTAATAACTTAGTGGTGGGAGGTTGTGCCTTGATTGGCTAAAAATCTCAACATTGTCTCAGGTGAAGGGACACTTGTACCTTCTTTCTGATGACATGGGATTACAGGACTTTTTATTAGGTCCTTTAAAACCAATCAAAGGCACTTCTTGTATGCAATATACAATGAAGTGTGGAATGTTTCCCAGCAGAAGGCTGCTGAGAGGTTGCGCAAAATTGACAGGGCAAATTTAAAAAGGCTTCTAACAGTAGTTGATAATGGTATGACTACATTTGGCCACTAGGCTACACTCTCTGGGTAACATAATGTCAGCTAGACATCATACAGAATGACATGTCCTCTTTACAACATGGGCAGTCACAGCTTAGATCGAATATGTTACTGAGCTGGACTCTTCAGACACTTTGTGCCGGTCGCATAACATGGTGACACCTTGATGCCACTAGCTTGTTTTTAACTTACAATCTAACAAAACAACAAACCATCATGGCAAGAAAGGATGCAACATATACCATGTCACACATAGAGAAGTTGGAAAAATTACCATTCACTGTTGCAGAAATACCTTCCGTGGATTGAGTAATCCACTGGTTTATTTCTCTGTCAATTTTGACATTTCACTTCCAATACTGTTAACAACACCATTATGTAGGCAGATACAAAGCGCTAGGAGAAGGATATGTGCACAAGTCTTACCTTTTAGATATCGCTGTAGGAAAAGCGAGACTGAAGTTTTTCTTAGTGGGACTGACTGCGAGAACACTTTAGGGCATTCCTTTGTGTGCCAGGATGTTTTGCTTCATGGTGCATGCCATGCATCCACGGCAAATTTGTCCTACTGTCTGAAGGGTTCTCAAACTGCTTTAATACGTCCGGCTTTCAGATTACTCTTGAATGGGCGTAATTTGATGTTTAACAATCAGGGCTGCTGTGGCATGAAAATGGGCATCACCTATCTGGTAACGGTTTCTGCAGTTGTGACCTGTTGCACACAAGTACTGTTTCTACCTGCCCGCACAGCTTGGTAGGCACGCTTTGGCCTTTGATAAAGCTTTCGAATGTACACTTTGATGCTTTAAACAGACTGAAAGCCTTATTGTTACAGAAAGATGTGGCCTTAACATCTGCAAAAAAGACCTTTGATCTTCAAGTTGCAAGGTCTTCTTCTGAGATACAGTCGCTACTCAGCACTAATTTCCCATAATATTTTGGGGGACTTGTGCACCGAATTTTTAACATACCTAGTATAGCAGGAGTGACACACTTTTAAAAGATAATTGGTGCTGGGTTTGTTCGTACCTTCCAGACAGTCTTCGGAGTTATTCCATCACTGAGGTGGTGTAGATTGGATTGGGGTACAATGAAGTGGGGCAGGTAGGTTGGAGTGGGGAAGAGTGGGGGAGACTGGGGAAGAGTAGGGAAGATTGGGGCAGACTGCAGTAGATTTGTAAGACTGGAGTAGATGGAGTGAAATTGATTGAAGTGGGGTAGATTGGGGAACATTGGAGTGGGGTAGATTTTGGTAAACTGGACTGGGGTAGATTGGGGAAGACTGGAGTTGGGTAGATTGAATGGGGTAGATAGAAGTGTGTTGTGTGGGGTAGATTAGGGTGTGGTAGATTGGTAGACTGGAATGGGGTAGGTTTGGGTAGATTGGGGTGGGAGAGATTGGCATGGGGTAGATTGGGGTGGGGTAGCTTGGGGCAGATTGTAGTGGGGTAGGTTGGGATAGATTGGAGTGGGGAAGATTGGATAATAGATGTAATTGGGGTGGTGTAGATTGGAGTAAACTGGAGTGGGGTAGGTTGGGGTGTGGTGAATTGGGATAGATTGAAGTGGTTTAAATTGTAATGGGGTAATTTGGGGAAGATTAGAGTGGAGTAGGTTGGGGCAAACTGGAGTGGGTGAGATTTGAGTGGGGTAGATTGGAGTGGGGTAGACTAGAGTATATTGGAGTGGGGTAGATTGTAGAGTTGTAGTTTGTGATGGATTAATGTAGGGTATATTGGGGGTAAACTATAGTGGGGTATATTGGAGTGGGGTAGATTGCAGTAGGGTAGAGTGTGTAGAGTGGAGTAGGGTAGAGTAGAGTGGGGTGGAGTAGGGTAGATTGGAGTGGGTGGAGTAGGGTAGGTTGAAGTGGGATGGAGTAGGGTAGTTTGGAATAGGGTGGAGTAGAGTAGATTTGAGTTTGGTGTAGTAGGCTAGATTGGAGTGGGTGGAGTAGAGTAGATTGGAATGGGTGGAGTAGGGTAGATTGGAATGGGTGGAATATGGTAGTTTGAAGTGGGGTGGAGTAGGGTAGACTGAAGTGGGTGGAGTAAGATAAATTGAAGTGGGGTGGAGTGGGGTAGATTGGAGCGGGTGGAGTAGGGTAGATTGGAGTGGGTGAAATAGGGTAGATTGAAGTGGGGTGGAGTAGGGTAGATTGGAGTGGGTTGAGTAGGATAGATTGGAATGGGTGGAGTAAAGTAGATTGAAGTGGGGTGGTGTAGGGTAGACTGGAGTGGGGTGGAATAGGGTAGATTGGAGTGGTGTGGGGCGGAGTGGAGTGTGATGCAATGAAGAAGGGAAGCAGTAGCACATAGAGGAAAAGAGAGAAGCAAAGTCACGAAGATGGAGGAGCCGTCGTGCGAGGCAGAGGGAGGGGCAGTGGTGCCATGAGGAAGTGGGAGCATTATTGCATATAAGTTCCTCTCTGATATCAATAGCTGTGAAGATAATTTGTTTTGAAAAAAGAAAAAAAAGATTTTTCCTGACCCAGGGAACCCGTCATCGCATATCCCGGGGACTCCATCACCCACCTGGCCTTGTGGCAGACGCGCCGTCGTGTGTAACTCGCGCCAGGAGGCGCATAAAGGGAGCTCGGAGCTCCCTCAGAGTGGGAGCCCGTCATCGCATATCCCGGAGACTCCATCCCCCACCTGGCCTTGCGGCAGACGCGCTGCCAACATGTGTAACTCACACAAGGAGGCGCATAAAGGCAGCTCGGGGCTCTTGCAGCGCGGGAGCCCGTCATCGCATATCCTGGGGACTCCATCCCCCACCTGGCCTTGCGGCACACGCGCCGCCAACGTGTGTAACTCGAGCCAGGAGGCGCATAAAGCCAGCTTGGGGCTCCTGAAGCGTGGGGGCTCGTCCACGCCCGTTGGAGCCCGGAGGAGACTGGGCTGGGCCTACTTTCTTGATTTTAGGGCAACACCTGCTCTGAGATACATTGAGAAGGTAAAAACAGCTATCCCTCTATTATTACTTTTTTAAATGTTTTATTTATTGTGGTTTTCTTGGGGCTTGTGGGGCAAACATCATCTGGAATCCAGCCTGATTCAGTAAAATTATGGGGAGACGAGAAACAACGCCCGCTGTAAAACTCACTGACACTACGTTGGATGCAGGGCACAAGTCCTAAAAAAGAAGTGGGGAAACTAACCTAGTTAATGAGTATGCAAGTGGAATCACAGCACGTGACATGACGGCGCATGACATTGCGGCACGTGAGGCGCGTGACATCACAACGCGTGACATCACAGGAAGTGGCATCACAAGAAGTGACATCAGATCTTAAGCCCTCACATACATGTTTAGCAGGTGTATCATGAGTACATTTGAGCACATTTCGAGTATACTTGCAAACCCTCCTGATTTAGGCAGAAGATTCACACTTTTGTACGTTACACATAAAACAATGTTGCCTTTTGTCAGCGTAAAGCTTCCTCTAGCCATAGTGCTTTAAAAGAAAAAATAGTGATATTTAAATTATTACAACTCCTCCTCAGGGGTAGTAAGCGCTATATACATGCTATTTATTTTGTGCAAATACCGGGGAAAGATCAACACATCTGACATTCTTACAGTGCATGCATATCTCCTAAACAGGGACTGAACAAAGTGAAAAGCTGCCTCTCTTAAGTAAGTGTGAAGTGCTAACAAGGTGTGAGCCTTTGTTTCCCCTCTGCTGCATTTGCTTCTAGGTGTGAGGCTCCTGACTGCTGCCAGCCAGGAGACTCGAACAAAAGGAGGCCTGATGACCCCTCAGATTCAGCCTTTGTTATTGGCCCAGCAGCAGTCAGAAATAAGAGAGCCCCATCCTGTCCCCGCTTGCACGTTGTTGCGGATCGAAAGCAGATAACAACGTGCAGGTGCTGCTGAAAGTGTCCTGGTGCTTGGAAATTACACCGGGACAAATTCAGCATCTTTTTCAGTGGGGCCCAACTTCTTGACAGGGTGGATGACGTTTACCCTGTGAAAAAAGTGGGTGAAACCGTCCACCCGCGTGTGTACCCCAGACTCGTGCCCTGGTTGGATGGGTTTTTCCAAAAAGCGGTGGGGGCCATTAATAAAGAAATAAAGCTGGCAGAGCGCAGACTTTCGCTAGCCCCCCTGACTCACCTCTCTCCGCTACTATTGACCTTGGCAATGACACGACTGAGACGGATCTTGAACTTAGACCCCAAGTACCCCTTTCCCCTACTGTCAAAATTGTGAACCAGGCGGGTCTAGATGCCATACATGAGGGACACAAGCAGATCTTCAACCTAATTTTGGAGAACAATGGACCTTTGCAATCAGTGAGGGGAAAGAGGAAACGCCCTGAGATGGCAGGGGCTGATCTCAAATTGAAGGGTCAGTCACCCATGGGCAAGAGAACCAGACAAGATCACGCAATAGCCAGGATAAATAGATCACGAGGGGGGCCAGGAAGAGGGGCCATATTTCAAAGCTCAGATATTCTTACTGATAAAATTAGAAAAATTGTATTAGATGCGTTGGCCCCTATCTCCGCTAGACTAACCCGCGTTGAAGATCAGCTTTGTCGTGTGATGCAGGATTTCATCAAGAGCTTAGCAAACAATACTGACAACTCGCAGAGGGACATGGCCATTCAACTAAGTAGGACAGGCAGTAGCACAGGTAGCGTCATCCCTAACAGGCCTGTCCCAAAAAAGACTAAACATTCAAAATAGTGGCGATTCCCCTCGATAGGTTCCAAATGACGACTCCCCAGCTTTGACCCCCTGGGAGCCTGTACCGCAGAGGAATAACTATAAGCTGGGGCAGGGGGCCTCTAACCAGGTGGGACGTGACCAGGTAAATGGGGGTAGTCCTCATCAAGAAAATTCTAGTAGTAATGCGCCAGCACATAGTCCGCCAAGAAGGGTGAGTGTAAAAGACATATTAAATTTACCACCAGATTGCATCACTTATACACTGATCCTGACAGGAGTTCCCGATCTCTCACACGATAGTCAAGAAAGTTGCCAAAGTTTAATTAACAAATCAGCCCATTGGTGTCATAGTGACATTATTAACAAAGATTCGCCCTTGTACATATATTGATGGTTTTAATTATCTGTATACATTGGCCACCCCTGTTATCTGCTCTGCGGTCTCTAACTATATTAAAGTGTTGATGGCTATTAGAAAGCGTAATGAGCTTTAGAGGCTATACAACAATGATGCAATTTTTGGTTCCGTTAATTTCTATATTACTGGAATTTGGTCTGACTTATGGAACAGTATGCCGTACTAAATGTTTTATTCTCATTAATGAACCTTTTTAATGGTAACATTTTATGAACTGTCTTTTTCTCCTTCTTATTGTGTTTGTTTTTAAAAAAATTAACTGTAATGTTTTATTCCGTCAAACTTTTATGGTTTTGTGAACCGCAATAAAGTAATTCTTGACTTGACTTGGTTTTACAGACTCCCATGTCGGGGCGCAAAGCCATTCGGAAAGGTTTGTTAATTTAAAAACATATTGGGAGATGAGGCAGTGGTGCTATCCAAGATGGCTATTATATTACTGTTCCTTTTAAGAGCCCAATCTAAGATGGCTGCCAAGTACCATGTGACAGTCTACTTCCTATTTCCTGCTCCATACCTATAAAATGAAAGTCTGAAGCCCTTCTCACTGTGCTGGAAAGCAGCTGAACATTTTTCAGTGGGTTATTTGTCCCTTAGCTTTTATTCTGGTCCCTTTTTCAGGTGGTCCGATTGTAAGTACTTCATACTTGTTTTGCTTCCGGCCTGTGCTGTGCTTGCTCTCTTCTATTCTAGTTTTCTCCTTTCTCCTTAGTCATCTCTGTTGTTTCCTGGATCATCTCCTAGACGCGTCCTACATTCTCCCATGAATTATCTCCAGGTTTTTTTTTTTGCAGTCTTATTTTTTTCCTCCAGTCCGGGAGCCTATTAGCAGATACCTTCTAGCTCATATTTGAGTTGTGCAAAGAAAAGTGGCTTCAGGAAAGCATCGCCCAGAAAGTGGAGCTAGGCCACAAGCGGATGGACGCTCTTTAAATGAACTCCAAAAGTTGGCATACAAACCGAGGGACACCAATGACACAAATGGGCTGCGCTGGTGAGCTCCATTTGGGACATGACAAAGGAACCAGCTCGCTACCCAAAGCAGTGTTTGTAAGATCTGTCAGTGATTCTGGCCCATGGGCAGGGCTGAATCCTTCTCTCCAACCAATGCAGTATTACAGCCATGCAGCCGACTGGAGCAGAGGAAAGTAAGAAAAACACTGCTGTGAGGGCACAACGCTGGATGAGTATTCAGTGCCCCGGGTACTTGTCATCCACAGCAAAGGAATGTGTGGCCTAGAATCTCTATCTAGGCACAAACGCTTCGAATCCTGTTCACCTGCATGGGCATGATCAGCTATACTTTCCCGATCACATCGCCTGTATCTCTTGCCCATACAACATTTAATATTTTCTAAATAATAAGCAAACCAATTACAAAGCCCGACCGGGCACTAATATTCATCATACATTTAACCACACAAGAGGGGGCACTACTCTCTAATTGGTATCACCTTAATAACCTCCCTCTTACATGACCTGCGACACATGAACACGTCAGAAAATACCGGAATCACTAAACTGTTGACCCTGACTACCCAAAAGGCTAACAGAGCGACAAACTTTATGAAAAGCAATAAGATCCCGAACTACCTGCGACCTAATCACCCAGACACTACTCTACTTCAGGTGAAACACATAAATTACCTAAACTCAAACACGATTGGTAGGAACAGTAAGCAGTAGTACTTACACTGAAAAGGATAGAACAAATACTACCGAACCCGTATCCACAACTGGCAAATGTGGGGTGTTGATCCTGGTTAGAAAATATTTCCTGTAAGGATCCTTAGACAAGGGACTGATTCAGAAGGCAGGCTTGTATTTTTAAAAATGAAAACACTAAATACAATCTTAATTGTTGGATCTGTTTATGCCCCTAGCACTGATAAGAGGCTATTTATCTCAACAATTTTGCAACTAACTCAGAGAAAAGAAGAAGCGAAGCAAGAGGACTCATTTCCATCATCCATCTGGACAGGAAGTGACATCACTGGATTTCCCATCATCCATCTGCTCCTAGCTGGAGTAAATCCTGCACCACACATGGCCACTCGTAGGCACCTTCACACAGAAAATAACGGAGGCAGGGACTTAAAATAACACAGTTTAGGAAAGAAATCTTAAAATGAATCAATTTATTTGGACTTTTTACAAATATATATACATTTATTTAAATGCTAAAATGTAAAAAAATATAAAAACTTTAATTTAAACGAATAATTTAAATAAATTCTATACATGACTGTCATTTTTATTACATAATATTTATTACATAATAAATAAAATCAGATGAGAATAATAAACCTTTAACAAAAATGTTTTATTTTAATATATTTAAAATGATTAAATATTCATTTCTAAATTATGTTAATATGGCTGTAGCGTTTTAATTTTGTTCTATATTTAAAATAAATATAAACACAGTAACAGAGGGAGCACTCAAAAAATCATATAAGCACACTTAACTTCATAACCACAACCATAACGAGGTTGGGCTGAGATTTCGATAAAGTTGAATATAACATATATTGGCTTCCTTTATATCAATGGTCTGAATGGAGAAGAAACACATATTTGCACTTTGATATAATAGTGTTGATATTGCGGTCATACATTTAAGTGTGCTTCTATGAATTATGAGAGCTCCCTCTTTACTGTGTTTATTTCTGGATTATAAGGGAGTTTTGGGCAGGCGGTAGGACCTCAGGGGTGGAAAAACCGCAATGTGATATAATATTCACTAGTGCGGTGAATCAGTGCTATTACTGCCTTTTTGTTGCTGCTGCATTCTTTAAAATAAATATATTCAATTAATATCAAACAGCATTATGTTTACTTTAAAAAATATATATAATAAAAAAAATTATATTTCCTTACTCTTTATTCTTTACCATAGGGATGTCTTCGCACAGACTCTGTACATCTCCACCTACATGTAAAATTTACTAGCACTAACTTTGCACTCATAAATGAGGCTTCACCTCCTGAATTCAGTGGTCCCCGGGGCCAAAAAGTATGGTCTGCGATGTGCCTGAGGGCCTCATTGATGTCAGCGGTATGCTGGCTGGGCAGGGAGGGGATTGGTGATAGATGGGTGTAGGGGGATCGAGGTATATACATCTAATGGCTGAAGTGCACAATATGAAACTAGAAAATCTGCCATTAATCCTGGCTTCCTTACTTTACCAAATGGTATGATCCTAGGCAATTGTTTTATTTCACCTTTCCTCCTTTTTCTTCATTATCACATATGAGGACCTCAAAATACACGACTTCAGGATGTGTGCTGTACAAAAACTTCTTTTGTGTTTCATTTAATAAACTATAATGTTGTTCATGTATAAAAGGAATCGAGGCCACCCAAAGAGTGCACGTTACAACTGACTTCCGTCTTTGGGTCCCTATTGGTTGGCATTGTTGTCAGGGTGGGAGGAAGAAGGAATGTTTCTAAATTCATATATGAAAACTATCCCTTTTAAAATAATACCTCTCAATGCACTGATATAATCTGATGTACTAAGGTGAAAGGATCTGCATGTAATTGAATACACTTTTTGAATTCTGAAGAGACGTTATCATATTTTACACTATTGCTGCAAGACGTCTTTAAAAAGGAAGGTGTTCCCATGTGCAGGACCCCGTAGTAACTTCTTCTCTTTAACATCAATTAAACTTTAAATAAAGGCTTGCCAGTTCATTTAACATCTTTTTGTTGATGCTGAGTCACGTAAACATCAGCCCAGTTCTGCTGTTGACCACGGGCCGCATGTAAAGATCTAGAGGGTTGCATGTGGCCCCCGGGCCGTACTTTGAGTATCAATGGTCTAGAGGAAGGGCTCCTAGTTCATCATAATAAAGGCTCTGTGTACCTGTAATTCTTTGAAATGTATTCAAATCTCATGAACCATAAAGTTTAAATTTCAATCTCACTTTTGTCTACTTTGTTAATAATCGTATAGATGGCCTTCCCTCACAAAAAGATTCTGAAACAATCCACTTTTGTAAACAAGATATGTCCACTCTCTACGTCTGACTAGACGCTGAGCCTCTGCCAACAGTGTGTGAAAGTAACTCTGCAGGGCTTCAAAAGTTTACAAGCTCTGTAACAGAAGCTTAAAGCTCCCAAATGTATAAAGATATAGAATAGACATCAGATCTGAGATGCACTTTAGATAATGCCTTTGACTGCCCAGAACACAAGATCTTTTGCTCTTGATTACAAAAGGCTTAGGGCCAGATGTACAACCATTTTATTTTGGGCCTCGCAATTTGCGACTAATTGCGAGGCGCAAAATAAAATGTACAACAGTGTATTTAAGACTGTTTGCGATTCCCAATGGGGTCGCAAATTGCGAGGCTCATTAATATTAATGAGCCTCTCGCAATTTGCGGGCCCTTTGGGAATGACAGGCCCTCCCAGGGATGGTGGCCTGCTGGGACTGCTTTTAAATAACGCAGTTTTTTTCAAATGCAGCCCGTTTTCCTTAAAGGAAAACGGGATGCTTTTTTAATTTAAAAAAAAAAAGAAACATTTTCGTTTCATTTTTTAAGGGCAGGCAATGGGCCCTGGGACCACTTCCTGCCCTTAAAAAACATTTTTGCAGGCATTTGCAAAGGGGAAGGGGCCCCTTCCCATTTGCGAATGCATTACCACCTACTTGAAGTAGGTGGTAATTGCGAGTGTTTTGTAAAACATTAGTACATGGTTTTGAGACTCGCTATTTGGAAGGGAACGCCCCTTCCAAATAGCGAGTCGCAAAACCTATTTAGCGAGTCGCAAAAAAAATAACGACTCGCTAAATAGGCTTTGTACATGGACCATGATGTTTTGCATTGCGCAAACGGGTACGCAAACCCGTTTGCGCATGCAAAAACGGGTCGTTCATCTGGCCCCTAGACACTAGATGGTACCTAGGGAACTCAAAGTCAGCACAATGACTCCCCCATTTATTTCCTTCTTTGCAAACAAAGGTCCAAGAGGCTGAATGCCTAATGTCAATTATCAAGGTCAATTATTATTCGGTGTCAGGCGCTCAGTAATTATCACTGTGTCTGTAGTTTGCAATTACCAACGTGTCTGCATTTATCCACGTGACAGCAATGAATTATAGTTTGGAGCCATTAAGCAATGTTTAAACATGTCTTTCTGTAAGGTAACACGCATGTGTCTTTCTGTAAGGCAACACACACGTGTCTTTCTGGAAGGCAACACAATTATAAATACCAAGTTAAACTCCGGCCGGGCGCTTGGCTTTACTCCCTCGAGAGAGTGAGAAAATCCTCTTTGCTCTCACCTGCCCAAGACAAGCGTCAGCGCACGGCTCCTGTCAGCACCTGCGCTCTCACCTGCCCAAGACAAGCGTCAGCGCACAGCTCCAGTCAGCACCTGCGCTCTTATCCGCCAAAGACAAGCGTCAGCGCACGGCTCCTGTCAGCAACTGCGCTCTCACCTGCCCAAGACAAGCGTCAGTGCACGGCTCCTGTCAGCACCTGCGCTCTCATCTGCCCAAGGCAAGCGTCAGCGCACAGCTCCAGTCAGCACCTGCGCTCTCATCCGCCCAAGACAAGCGTCAGCGCACGGCTCCTGTCAGCACCTGCGCTCTCACCTGCCCAAGACAAGCGTCAGCGCACGGCTCCTGTCAGCACGGCTCCTGTCAGCACCTGCGCTCTCACCTACCCAAGACAAGCGTCAGCGCGTGGCTCCTGTCAGCACCTGCGCTCTCACCTGCCCAAGACAAGCGTCAGCGCGCGGCTCCTGTCAGCACCTGCGCTCTCACCCGCCCAAGACAAGCGTCAGCGCGCGGCTCCTGTCAGCACCAGCTCTCTCACCCGCCCAAGACAAGAATCAGCGCGCGGCTCCTGTCAGCACCTGCGCTCTCACCCGCCCAGGACAAGCGTCAGCGCCCGACTCCTGTCAGCACCTGCGCTCTCACCCGCCCAGGACAAGCGTCAGCGCGCGGCTCCTGTCAGCACCTGCGCTCTGGCTGAAATCTCCGAGTTGCTCGTCGGATGTTCCCGTCTTTCAAACCTTCGAGGAAAGGTCAACTGCGGTATTCTTCCAACTACGGCGTTTGTTCTAAAGGCGGCTTCTGTTTGGTAGTTCCCGTTTCAAGGTTAGGGAACTATCCTTTGTTTACCGAACTACATTTGCTAAGAGATCTTTGCTACAAAGTCATAGCTCATCGAAACTGATAACAAATTTAGAGTTCATGTCAAAGTAAAGACTCTTCTCTCTGGAAATAAGTGAGATTAAAAAAAAACAGTAATTAGAAATCAAGTTTAAGGCAACTCCTTTGGTGTAAGCTGTTTGTTTAAGTGCTGCAAATGACTGTAATATGCCTTCTGAGGAAGATTCATGAGTGATGGAACTCCTCGTACCGTGACTCAACAAATAATCACAAATACTACCACTATGTTGTAAGAGAGATCTATTTTTGTAAGTACTGTCATTTGCTAAAGTGTTTAACATATAAACACAGTATAGGTTGATGCTGATATTAATATATATCTTGTGTTCCTCCTTCTTAGCTACTTCCTGCAGCACTGTAATAGAAGCATTCTGAAAGTGGGAGGCATTTGATCATTACCAAGGAGGCTAGTGGACTAGACACAACACCACAGGCGCAAGTCACTATCGCTTTTATTATTTTGTTCCACCCCCTTCCCTCCTGGGGCAGAACATGACTCAAGGTTACCAACCCTTGATCGGACGCGGTGCAGGGGTGAGTTGAGGCCCCGCATCGTCTCCGAAGACTGTTCTTCAGGTGAGTGGCGCAGCATCCACCTCTCTAGGTCTGTTCTTTAGTTTACATATGCGCAAAGTTTCTAATATATTATTTCATGTCCTCCTTTGTACACAAAGGCCCAAGAGGCTGAATGTCTAATGAGCTTGAGAACCGCATCGGCACAGCTCTCTGGTCTAGCTTTAGGGCTCAACTGACTCTATCTAGGTCCACATTATAAAATGAACCAGCCCATATCATGATTGGGACAGTGCACAGCACTCCGGGACTGCAGCATAGCCCAGTACTGCAGCACAGTCCAGTCCAGTACTGCAGCATAGTCCAGTCCAGTACTGCAGCATAGTCCAGTTTAGTCCAGTACTGCAGCATAGTCCAGTCCAGTACTGCAGCACAGTCCAGTCCAGTACTGCAGCATAGTCCAGTCCAGTACTGCAGCATAGTCCGGCCCAGTACTGCAGCATAGTCCAGTCCAGTACTGCAGCATAGTCCAGTACTGCAGCACAGTCCAGTCCAGTACTGCAGCATAGTCCAGTCCAGTACTGCAGCATAGTCCAGTCCAGTACTGCAGCATAGTCCGGCCCAGTACTGCAGCATAGTCCAGTCCAGTACTGCAGCATAGTCCAGTTCAGTCCAGTACTGCAGCATAGTCCAGTCCAGTACTGCAGCATAGTCCAGTACTGCAGCACAGTCCAGTCCAGTACTGCAGCATAGTCCAGTCCAGTACTGCAGCAGTTACCAGGCACTGTCCATAGATGTCAAAGGAGCCATGTTAATCCCATCTTGAACACATATTGTTTAAAACACAAACAACTTTGCCTCTGAACCTCATAAAAAATGTATCTTGAAAAGGGCATTAATATGGAAAATTAAGACTTGACTCACGTTTCAATAAGAATCAACTCCCAATGCTTGGAACATTTGTCATCCGGTGCTGCCTCCAATATAGGCCAGGACCTTGTTCAGTTTCAATGTTTATTTCTGAAAAACACATCATTTCCAAAAAGCACAGATTTTAAAAATGAACTTATGTCAAAACAATAATGTACACCGATGTAAAGGATTTAGGGCCAGATGTATGACCCTGGAAATAGCGCCTCGCAAATTGCGAGTCTTTTGCGACTCGCAATTTGCGAGGCGCTATTACCAATGTACAACAGTGTATTTCACACTGTTAGCGATTCCCAATGGGGTCGCAAATAGAGAGGCTCATGAATATTAATGGGCCTCTCGCAATTTGCGACCCCATTGGGAATGGCAGGCCCTCCCAAGTATTGTGGCCTGCTGGGCTCAGCAAACCACCATGTCTGGGACTGCTTTTAAATAAAGCAGCTTTTTTTAAATGCAGCCCGTTTTCCTTAAAGAAAAACGGGATGCATTTAAAAAAATAATGAAACGTTTCGTTTCATTTTTTAAGGGCAGGCAGTAGTCCCTGGGACCACTGTCTGGCCTTAAAAAATATTTTCCCCTGCGTTTGCAAAGGGGAAGGGGTCCCCTGGGGACCCCTTCCCTTTTGCGACACCATTACCACCCTCTTGAGGAGGGTGGTAATTTGCAAATGTTTTACGCCTGCAATTGCGGACACAAAACATCTGTACATAGGGTTGTGCACGCTATTAGGAAGGGAACGCCCCCGTCCTAATAGCGAGTCGCAAAACCCTATTTTGCGAGTCACAAAAAATTACCAGTCGCAAAATAGGGTTTGTACATACCCCATACTGTTTTTGTAAGCGCAAACGGGCTCGCAAACCCGTTTGCGCATGCAAAAACCGTCGTACATCTGGCCCTAAATACATAAAGTCCACTAACATTATATACATTCCTTATTGAAGGTGATGTCATCAAAAGAAAGAAGACTCATCTAACATCAAGGGTCACTATCGGGCTCCTAAGCTATCTGCCCGCAGATACTTTTTACACATATTCCCCTTGCTCTCCATATGACATATGCTCCACAAAATTACATTCTAATATTATATACAAACCCTGAGCCCCTTTTTCCTGGCATCTATTTCAAACCCCTTAACATTGGCTTACATGAAGGATTTCTTTTCATGCATGTGAAGAGAATTCATTGCATTTTATCTTCAATAGTGTGGCAATTTGGACACAGTATTGAGAGTCTCCGCCCCAACAACTTGTAAAATTTATTAGAAGGGTAGGTGTATCCTAGCTATATCTCCCCCGGAATATCTGAAGATATTTCCCAGAATAGAAATAGCACTTACGATATAAATATGGCTCACTGGCAGGTACAGACTTAAAACTTAAATATGAGAGACCAGGTATATTTTAGAAGATTGTATTCAGATACTCACAATTACATTTTACCAATATCTAGAATTTAAAATAGCAACAGAATGACATTTTCCTTGATAGGTCCACACGGGTCGATTTTGGTGAGCTGGATATCTGATTCAGAAAAAGAAAAGAAGTGGGACAATCAGGGCTCTTACGGTTCCCCGCAGTTCAGCTCCATAGAGTCCGCAAGAGAAAGTTTTATTCTAAATGTCTGCAGAGGGAATGCCACGGGCACAATACCAATTTCATATAAAATCTGGCAAGGCCCAAGCTGAGCATTTTTCCGTCCTTGCCATGCAAGGTCCCACCTATTCACGAAGGGGAAGGGGTCCCCTGGGGACCCCTTCCCATTTGGGAGTGGTTTACCGCCTACTTGAAGTAGGTGGTAAACTGTGATTGTTTATCATACATTGGTGTTAGACTCGCTATTAGGAAGGGACGCCCTTGGCACGTCCCTTCCAAATACCGAGTCGCAAACCATATTTTGCGAGTCGCTAATAGGTTAGTGACTCGCAAAATATGGTTTGTGCATGGGGAAGACCAATTCTGTGGTCGCAAACGGGCCGAATTCCCGTTTGCGACTGCAAAAAACGGTCGTACAGCTGCCCCAAAGTCCACTAACAATGTATAAAGTCCTTATTGAAGATGGCCTCACCAAATGAAAGAAGACTCACCTAACGTCAAACAGTCACTATCGGACTATGATGCTATCTGCCCACAGATACGTTTTACACATATTCTCCTTGCTCTCCATACGAAATATGCTCAACAAAATTACATTTTCATATCTTCTGTCCTGCAACTCCAGAGTCTTTTCTTCCTAGTATCTATTACATACTCCTTATCATAGGTCTATAAACAATTTCTTATCCTGCATGTGAAAGTTAATGCATTTTATCTTCAATACCATGAACATTTGAATACATTTTTGAGCTTCTCCGCCCCAACCAGTTGTAAAATTTGCTAGAAATCTAGTTGTATCCTAGCTATACGTACCCGGAATATCCGAAGATATTTCCCAGAATAGAAACGGCATTTACAATCTAAATATGGCTCACTGCCAGGTACAGACTTAAAACTCAAAAATGAGGGACCAAGTATATATTAGAAGATTGTACCCAGATCCTCACAATTACATTTATCTAGAATTTAAAATAGCAACAGAATGACAATGTACGTTCAAAAAGTCAGATAACATCCAATTCACTGTAAATTGAATAAATGTTCGACCCTAGAATGCAGTATGATTTATCATAATCGATCAATTCCCTTAAGGCTCCTTGTAAAACGTGTGCAGTGTAATTGGTCCACATTCTTAACTAAGAAACAGCAGAGGAGAACATAGATCAACCACTCGATCCACGCTGTCCAAAACCAACACTTTCCATAAAGATCCACACGGGTCCATTTTGGTGAGCTGGATATCTTAGTAAAAAAAAGAAAAGAAGTGGGAGAATCAGGGCTCTTATGGTTCTCCACAGTTCAACTCCACAGAGTTCGCGAGCGCAGGATTTTGTTTTAAATGTCTAAGGAGGGAATCAGAGGGATGCCATGGGCATGACACCTATTTCATATTAAAAGCTGGGAATGCCCAAGATGGGCCTTTTTCCGCCCTTGCTATACAGCGCTCTCTGCTAGCAAAACACATGATGAGTTTGGGGACTGGTATTGCAGAGACAATCCACGTTACCTGCTCTCAAATAAGATATCATGGTTATTTCAAGACATCCCCCCATTACTTTCACCTCCCTGAGGCTTAAAAGACCTGCAGTGGGCGCCAACCTTAACTACTATTCTTCCAGAGATTTGTATTTATTTGTGCTTTCTTGTATAGCGCTTCTCAGCCCAGTGTAGGATGTCAACGCGCTTTACAGTATACAATGCAGTAAATAAATCTATGAAACAAGTACAGAGACTTAGCTCATCACGTAGAGAAACGTGCAGATATTATGTCACGTTGTAGACAAGAAACATATCTGCAAAGACGGAGGGAACTCCAAATGTGCACCGCAGGGCTGAGCCTGATGGAGTCAGGGGTCAGGATAGCCCCATCTCTCAGCAGCAGGTGTTCTAGACAAGGCTTCTACAAAGAATAGCTCGCGAGATACTGGTAGTTCTCCAGCTACCCTTAACTACCTCTCCTGATTTGCAGCCTTAGTGAAACATATTAGAAGTATTGCTTGGATGTATTGATACACGTACACCAAACTTTAAAAGTGTATATTCGAGATGTAAATGTGTATATTTTGAGAGCTCTTAATCTGATGTTTGGAGAAAATTGGTTGAATTTCAAAAATATACTTAAAGCTACAAATTGATTTGCTGCATCTATGTCTCTATGTATTGCCCACGTAGAGACACTCCAGACTGTGAACAGTTGTTTATACATTCCCTCTGGTGACAGCGCCTGATGAAGGGATCCCTGGTGACAATCTACGGCGGCCACTAGTGACCTTGTCTGCACAAACACTAATAATAACAGCAGCTCCTGATGATTGTCATCGACCCTCAGCAGCTCTGACTACAGAGAGGCTGGAGACCCTGCTCGAGGCCCAGGACACCGCCGGACTCACCGCCTCCTGCTGGGACATCTGTCTCCGGGCAGTGACACTGGATCTCTCCGGGGATCCGGCGGGAGGAGGGTCACTGCCAGGGATCCACTGGGGGCCTCAGGATAGCACCGAGGATCGCCATGAAGCTAGAGCGCATGCGCAGACGCAAGGCACTACTTGCGGGGTCTGACGTGACATAGGAACAAAGGGAGCATGCGCAAAAGCAAGACACCACTCGATGGGGACTAATGTAGTGCGCATGCGCAGACGCAAGGCACTACTTGCGGGGTCTGACGTGCCATAGGAACAAAGGGAGCATGCGCAGAAGCAAGACACCACTCGATGGGGACTAACGTAGTGCGCATGCGTAAAGGTAAAAGAGCATCACAGGGGGCCGGTGACAAGCCAGCGCTGCCTTTAAAAAACAAGCATTGGCATAGCCAATAGGTCTCGCTTTTGGGACCTTATAAGTATTTAGGTATGCAGCACAATATCCTTAGTGCAACAACACCAACTGTTGCATGGCTAAACACTTATAAGGTCCCAAAGGCGACAGATCTACATTATGTTATTTCTGGGGGCAGTATCTATCACTATGGGACCCTACCACATCCTCCCACAGGTTGAGAGAGGGGGACTGTAAGAGCAATGTCAAATTAACTTACTCGGGTTCAATGGCAAAAACATGAAAATTGGCTCTGCCTCAAAAGCTGACACACTACTCGTGGGGCCAGAGAACACCAACACCACTTTCTTTCAACTTTACCATTCAACGAGATCGCCCTTTATGCATGTGGGAAAATCTGTAACCCGGAAACACCGCCCCAAGACGGTTCATCCTAATAGTCAAAGCCACTACTCTCACCAAAACATATCCCACAACATGTATATGTCAAGCATCCACTCTTGTCTCATCTCATAAGGCGCCACTAAAATGAAGTAGCATTCTCAACGCCTGCTGGCACCTCATTTATCTGGCAACAAGCACTCCAGGTGACTAATGGGCCAAACAGGAAACGCCCTCCATAGCCCACTATCATCACTTCCATCTTAAAATTAAATGGTGGAGGGAGATCACTTCTCAGCGGTGTCCATCCTTGCGGATATTTCTCCTGCAATTGGAGAGAAACTGGACTGAACAATGAAATGAGGCACCAATACGCGCCAGGTACAAACGGCTCAAAGTAAAATGGGTCCTAAAAGCTCCTAGGCCAACCTTTTATTGCTGCTCTTACACTTGGAGCCCACCTCAAGTGGGACACAAGGGCACGAACAGTACCTTGCAATGTCGTAATCCGATAAAATATCGTTATCTGGTACTTCAATTAAAGTGGTGTAGGAGAGGTGAACCCAGACTACAGCCTGCCCAATGCAGTAGGGTACTTTGACACTATATTTAGCCTGTGTGCCTGCAACGTAGTATTAACATGTTGCTAATGGTGCACACTTTAAAAGCATTCACATCAATGAATGGGTGAAACGTTTATCATTTTCTATTCCGGTTTCATCTGTATTTCTATTTTATATTCATTTTTCTGACGGGAGTCTTTGTAGGTACAAGTTTTCCAACTAAATATTCACCTTCAGCTCTTATGTGGCCCCACGTCATCCGTGACAACTACAGTCAGTCCTGGTCTTGTGGCTGACCGCAGTTTACTTTGTGGCATACGTAGTTTCGCTTTTAACACCGAAAGCATCGGCTGAAAATCCAGGACGCAATGTGCTGTTGGCTAAAAAGCCATGACGCTTAAGACGTCACGCATTGTGCGATAGACCTAGAAGAATTTACCGCCAACTAATACTCCCGTCTTAACCCGTTTGGCAAGTAAACGACGTGCGACAGCTTTGTTCAGTGCTGGACTTTAAGTTTAGTTCTACTTTTGCCATTCAAAGCATTAGTGTTAGTTTAAAATTAAAAAACGTTAATCGGAAGGGAAAGGCAGAATGTGCCACACAACAGGGAGTATCATGATCTCTAGGAGCTCGTGCATAAACCTACGGTACCCCCGCTTTGTACCTTCTTGAAACCTGTATTTTTCCCACTTATTCTAAAATGGCTCTGCCACCCGCCTGGGTCTGTTGGCGCTAGAGAACGCCCAAAATGATAATAAATAAAAAAAAAAAGCATCAAAGAGGAAATGAAAGACCACGGTTGAAAAGGTAGTCGAATAAAACCGTTAATGGACCCCGACTGTTTATAAGTCTGGGGCAGAGCGCCTGGCCTTGCTTCAAATACGGACAACGCGAGAAGGTGTCGGTGCTGAAAGTACATTTGGTCCCGTCTGTGCCAACATGACTTCGCCGCTTCCGGCCGCGGGGAAGAAAGGTTCCGGCCTCTGATGTACTGTGGTTCTGCCTTGTACCTGCGGCGCCCTTCCTCGCGCTGACCTTTTGCTGATCACACACTGCCGGGCTCCTCCCTCCGGTTCAGTCTGCCCACGTGACCAGCAAAGCTCGTATCTGCTCTGGAGGCCAGCTGCTAACAAGGAAAAAACAACAATTGATGGACAGGACTGGAATGGCATGGTGAGCAAAAAAACGATGGATTTAGGCCCAGATCTCTGTACTGGGGTGAATGTATGACATTGTTCTGCATTCTGTCCATCAACTGTTGTTTTTGCATTTGTCACCCGAGTGGGACGGGTATGCCCATACGTGGGTCCCGTGCTCTCCATGCCACTGGAATCAAGCTATCCTGGCTGAAGAGGGGTGAAACCCCGAAACCGGTCCTAGGATGCTTGTTTCCAGTCCAGGGAGGACCTGGCTTGGCAGTTCGGGCTGGACTGTTCTCATGAGGCACAGGGTCAAGACTGATTTGCATATGGCTGGGTTCAAACTGGAATGGCATGGTGAGCAAAAAAACGATGGATTTAGGCCCAGATCTCTGTACTGGGGTGAATGTATGACATTGTTCTGCATTCTGTCCATCAACTGTTGTTTTTGCATTTGTCACCCCGAGTGGGACGGGTATGCCCAGACGTGGGTCCCGTGCTCTCCATGCCACTGGAATCAAGCTATCCTGGCTGAAGAGGGGTGAAACCCCGAAACCGGTCCTAGGATGCTTGTTTCCAGTCCAGGGAGGACCTGGCTTGGCAGTTCGGGCTGGACTGTTCCCATGAGGCACAGGGTCAAGACTGATTTGCATATGGCTGGGTTCAAACTGGAATGGCATGGTGAGCAAAAAAACGATGGATTTAGGCCCAGATCTCTGTACTGGGGTGAATGTATGACATTGTTCTGCATTCTGTCCATCAACTGTTGTTTTTGCAGCTAACAAGGAAGCCACACACGGCAGTGCCGGCTGAAAGCATGAGACATGCAGGGGTGGGGGCAGAGCTGCGCCCACAGGAGGCCCGAGCAGAAAGGGGGAAAAGGACGTGAGTGGTGCGCGCGCGCCACAGCGAGCGATCTGTTTCCAATTATCGCGCCCGCGTCTGGGCACGATAATTGGAAACAGATGTCTTCCGTGCGGGTAACCGCAGGGAAAAGGCCATGACGCACGAGCGTCTGGTCAGCTTTGAAAAGCCCACAACATAAAGTCTTCGCCAGAAGCAGCGCTTGCGTGCTACTCTAGGCTCGACCTAAAAACATAGTGCCCAAACACGGCCGAAGAACAGATACAATCACAAGTACCTGTGTTCCCACATAACAGGTAAGACACAGGCAGAAACATCTGAGGTGCTTTAGGGGAGGCATAGACAGACGGGTAGGCACCAACATGCAACTGTATTCCTAAGCTTCCCTCTGACGTAGGGGAGGAGCAGATCTAGTTAGAACACCTAGCAGCTGATGGACGGAGGGCTGGCGCGAGCTGGCCCCGGTGCAGAGATCGGCCTGCGGTCGTGGCGGAGGGCTCCACGCGCGGGACCGCCGTAACCACCCGCCATTGAGAGGTGTCGCGGAGTGAACGGGGCTCACCTCTCCTGGTGGGGCCCCACGAGACGCCGAGCGACCATCCCCATGGTGCCGGTGTGTGAGGGTCGCGGGGCCTGAAGCGAAGAGAGGAAGGCGGCAAAACAAAGGAGCGGGGGATGCTGCAAATGAGCCCAAGGCGGTCCCGGAGATAGTAAGGCAGAGGCTGGGTGTTGGAACCGGGGTTACCGAGTCCGACACGGTAGCATGGCATGAAGCGGGAAAGGCACGCGAAGGCAATGTGTAAGGCAGTTGTGCAGCACACTCTCACTTTGACTCACAAATGCGAACGCAATAACATGACACCACACCAGGCTTTTGTATTTAAAATCAAGATCTTTTATAAATAAATTAAGTTGGCATCAGATAAGGCAGGTTAATTCAGATCTACATTCAAATTCATTATATTACTCAACTGGTGCACATTTTAAATAAAGCTGCATAGCTCTTCAACATTGTAGGCCACTAAGAGGCCGCAGGAATTATCTCCTACATGTAGCACTTAATAATGATCTTAAGGTACGTTAATAAAACATAGGCCTAAACATACAGTTTACTTTAGCATATTCAATTATTTAAAAGAAGGCTTTTCACGTTACATTTAAATAGGCCTACATTAATCTAGGCGCACCCACATTCAATACAGTGGGCGTCGCAACTCCAGTACACCTGTAACATAAAATACTTCAACTCTTGGCGGTGTACACTTCAGCTCAACTCCATTAAACACTTTCCCCTTGTGGTAAAGACTTAACAGCTAAAACCATGGCCTAGGCAGTAATTATAATAGGCATTGGCATAAATCATTACATACTGTGGGCATCATCAATACATGAATGAACTATGTGGGAATCCCTCAACATGTCCTGTATTCTGGGGCTTCAAGGTTCCTTAGGGGTTAATTCAGGCCAGGCCCACTGCTCTCTGGGGCCTCGCAGGACTATAATAGTAAGGGTTAATAGTGGCCCCCGGCCCCCAGTGGCGTCTTATGGGCCCTAGGGGCCTCCAGGGCTCACCTGTGGTGTGGTCGTTGGTCGCGCTTCAGGGCGACTGGCGTTCATCCGGGCCGGCCCGTGTTCTGTTGGGCGGGGCCCGGTCGGGGTGTCTCGGCCTTCTGGCCGGTGTTGCGGGTCATTTCGGGGGCCGGTATGCCTTACTCCGGCCCCCGGGATCAGGGATTATGAATGCGGCTCGTTGCGGGGGCCGGGATCACCCTCCTCCGGCCCCCGTGCTCAGGGTAAGTGCAGGTGGGCTCAGGGCTGCTGGGGGAAGGGAGCGGGAGCCGGCAGTCCTCTCCGGCCGGCTCCCTGTCTCCTTCTGCACTGCCGGGGCTCTTCCCGGGCTTCCTTCGGCGCTGGGCGGGACCGGGAGCCGGCGCCCAATCGGTGCGCGGCCTTCCCGGGTCATGCCGAGCGACCCCTGGTTGCTCGGCAACGGCGTCTGCGGGGCCGGGAGGCCTCGCTGAAGATCGCGTTAGCGATTTCTTGGGCCGCTTCGGCGGCGGTGGCAATTTCTTGGGCCGCTTCGGCGGTGGCGACGATTCTTCGGCCGCTTCGGCGGCGGGGGCAATTCTTGGGCCGCTACGGCGGCAGGCACGACTCCTTGGCCGCGACGGCGGCGATGAGGGCCCCGGGCCCCTGGAGGCTTCGGTGAGGGCGCGGACGGCGCTCCTCACCTCACACACCTGAGGGGCTTCCTCCACCTCAGCGCTTCCTTTGATGAGGGCGCGACGGCGCACTTCACCACACGGTTTCTCCTCTCAGGCGGCGGCGGCGGCCGCGGCGGTGATCTTCATCATAAGGTCAGTGACCTGAGGGACAACAGCACACATGGTGCACCAGCAGCCTGTGGGCAGGGCTGACTGGCAAAGTACTTGGGGGCAGCCCAGCAACAGGCAAAGGTGAATAGGGGGTGAAGGTTTAGCGCTTCAGGGTACGGCGCTTTACCTGGTGATCCCCAGTTGGGCAGTTTTAGGCTTTAGGCCTTGCTGGACGGACAGGCCTCCTCAAGTTAAGGGTCTTGCGACTGCTTCAGCTTGGTTGCTTCTTAGGCGCTTCTAGTTGTAAGTTTCTTGTCAGAAGTTCCTTGTTATAAGTTCCTTGTCAAAGTTTCCTGTCAGGAGTTTCTTCTTATGAGGGGTGGGGGAATGAGTTGGTGGTTCTGGGAGTGCTTGATGTTCCTCCCGGCACGCTGAAGGTGGTTCCCTGGGTCCCCTCACACTGGGCAAGGTCAGTGGGTGGTGGGCGTTCCTCAGCTATCTTACTACAGCAGGACCTCAGCCCTGTCAGCAGCAGTAGTGTAGGTCTCCCCCCTAGGCCCTAAAGCCTATACTCCGGCGGAGGTTCTCCCAGGTTCAGTGGTGCCTCATCAACTGACTAGAAAGTTTTCCCTCCAAGCCTTTTATACTCCTAGGTCAGGTGACTCTCCCAAAGGCGGCAAAACATAACTCCTCCCACAGCCCGGAAGGTTCTGGAACCTTCTACATGCCTGGCTATGTGGCCCAGAGGCGGGGATGGAATGGATACTGTATCCCTATACCCCAGCCTGACCCTGGCTACTAGTGTGTATGCGTGTAAGGCCCCTCTGCAGTAGCAGGGACCTGTGGCAGCCATCTTGAGTGAGTTTCACACATGGTAAAACGGCTAGGGGAAAAACGAAAAATTTCTGGGAAAAAGGGCCAAGTCCAACACTGGGGAACAGCGGACCAGGGCCGGACTGGCTACCGGGTGTTTTGGAATGCTGCCGAGCTGGGGGCTGATGTCATTGCGGTGGGGGCTAATTTCGTTGATGGAGACCTGCGTGTGCTTCGAAATAAACAAGGCAAAACTAATTTCGTTCAGCACACGCAGGTCCCCATCAACGAAATCAGCCCCCAGCTCGGCAGCATTCCAAAACGCCCGGTAGCCAGTCCGGCCCTGCAGCGGACCCGAGGCATTAGGCGAGGCCCGCCGACAGGAACGATAAAGGCGGCACAGTGGAGCCTCCTGCCTGACCCTAAAATGGCGCCCAGGCAGGACACTTTTTGAACAGTGGAGTACGTGGCAACACTTGGAAAATTTAATAATAGCGCCAGACCAGCAAAAGGAGCGGCGAAAAGGCAGACACATCAGCAGAGTACCTCCCCACACACTGACCAACAGACGGGAAAGCGGTCCCCACTATTGCTGCGAAAGACTCGCAGTCTGGGACTGAAGTATTCCGAGGAGAGTTAGTCAAATTGTTAGCGGAACTACGCTGTTCTGTCTGGGAATGTTGCGGCCGCCTCCCGTTCCAAATGGGACAGAGGGACTGAGAAGTGGGGCAACTAGAAGTCCCAGATCAGTCCTGGCAGTCCAGATCAGTCTTGGCAGTCCTGGTAGTCCTTGCAACTACCACCCTGGCCCATGATTGTGTGTGCGGCGGCCGCGGACCATCTTGAAACGTTGGCCTCGCCAGATCGGCCCTATTTGGATGCCGAAGACACGGGTCACCCGCCCCCGCCCCAAAGGTGCTGGTGTGAGCGGGGAGGAATAGCAGAATGGTGGCAGCGAGAGGTGCGGGCCCACTTCCCATAAACATGGAAGCAAATTCCCAATAAATTAGCGTCACCCTGGGCGCACCTGTCGAGATCGGCCACGCCAGAGGGGGACACAGTTCCAGGACGGTCTCGGCCCGAGGCCCGCGCCCTGGGGTGCTCCGGAGCCCGGAGTGACAGCCCATGCATTGAACAGAGGAGGAAAACGGTGGCGAAAAGCTACTTGAAAACTGCGCCTCTACGGAGCCCTACCCCCTGAGAGGACACTCGCGGAGCCACGCAAGGTGGGCCGGAGGTGCGCTTTGCGGGAGAGCAGTGGCCGAGGACCACTCAGACGGGCCCGCATCTCCTTCCTGGTGACCTGGTTCGGGGTGTGCAGTCGTGAACAGGGGAAATACAGCAGAATAATTGTGACCGTGAGACACGTCGGCTCCTGTTCGGACCCGTAGCGAAGCAAAGTAGAGATCCAACTCCCCCCCAACTAGACTTGTCACTTTCCCTGAGAGGCACAACCGGCAAGATCTTGAGCAAACGACCAAAGCATCAAGGCACCCCATAGCGCGAGGGGGTCGGTCCAGGTCCGCCTCCTGGCTTGGGAGTAGACACGAAGCGGTGGAGATCTAGCCGGAACCTGCACACCCACGGACCCCCCCCAAGAGAACCCCGTAAGGCCGCGCGGAGCCAGCAGGAGCTACGCATCGCAGGCAGGCGGCAGGCAGTATCCCGTGGGTGAGGGGCCTCCGCAGCTGCCCTGCATTCACGCTGTGTCTCCGGTCCGCTAAGGCATCGCCAGAGCGTCTCGTGAATCAGACTTGGCGCTGGATGAAGGCTGAGCGTAATGCGTTCATTGGACTGATCTCCTATGGTCCCGTTTGACCCCCCCTGACTATCCCTTCGTTTTGCAAGTAACAAGTAAGGGAACACTGACATTTGGTTTAATGACTCTCACATTTTGCTGACATGTTTGAACATGTGACCCAGACTGGGTCTGTTGTTTCCTATTGGGCTATCCTAGCTCGCTCGGGGGCCCATGAGATGAGTTATTCACTTAATGGGCGCCCATTTTGTTCTCCTCTAATAGTGCTCTTGGTTGAGTTTGGTGTCCATTTTGGCCTCCTCCCTGGGGAGCTGAAGAATGTCTATAGCTATCACTGTGATCCTCTAGGTGACTCCCATTTCCATGCGGGTTTCCACACTGGGAGGTCCCAATCCCGGGTGGTAGGGTTTGCCCCAGTATGATCACACACCCTCTCCACTGCTGGAGGCAAGCCAGCCTTCTATCCCACCGGTATGATGTTTTATTAGGGAGTTAGACCAGAGTCCCTGGCCCTGCATTTCTAGTCGCTTCCTGACCTCAATCTTATTGGATTATCCTCACTCGTCTTCCGGCTGATGTGCCCTCCTCTTCTTATTCTTCTTGGCTCTATCGCTACCCTAGTGGCCCCTCCTCTCCCTATCATGGCTTCCACTCGAATTAAGTCGGGAGTTACCTGCTTCAAAGTCATCTATCCCCCTAATCTGTCCAAAGCAGCAGCAAAATGGTTCAAGCACAACACCATTGAACACTTCCCTGATTTCCTCTTTGTTGATCAATTCCATAATGGGCACCTAGGGAAGCAAAAAAATTACTTCCTTTTTTTCACTCACGACATCCCTTCCTGGTCCACCAGCTTCTTCAATTCCTTCAACGTCTCCTCCTCCTCATCTATCCCGCATGGACAGCGGCTAAAAATTTCCCCCTCCACTAGCTTTAATGGCTCTCTCACCATTACACTCTACAATAATGGCACTGTCATGATTCAAGCTACAGACTCCTGTCTCTCTCTCTTTGACCATCTCTTCCACTCCCTTCGCCCAACCACACAACTATGATCTCCCTCGACTCTTCTTTGAGCTCCTCTCCTTTCTCCCTTTCTCCCCCCTGACCCCTTGATACTCCAGCAGGCCGCTCTCCCGGGAGACACAGGCCTACCCTTTGTTCCCCCCTGCCTTTGCTCCCTCCTCTCCCTCTCTTCCCCCTTCCCAAAATGTTCCTCCCCCTATCTTGTATGTCTGGCCTCCGGCCTCCACCCCCCTCCCCACCCTGCATCTGCCCGATTCTCCCACGTTTTCGCCTCCCCTAATCCCCCTAAGCCAACCCACCTCCCCCCTCTTATTCCACCTTTCTTACAACCTGGTCTACCGATCAACTTTCCTTACCTCCCCCTTCCCTCCCCCTTTCACCTCATCCCTTTCCGCTCTTCCCCGTCCCCCGTACCCTAAATTCTTCTCTTCCACCTCCCATCTATCTTCAACCCCACCTTCCTCATCCCTTTCTTCCCAACCTTGTCTCCCTCCCCGACAATTCCTTCCTCGTCTCTCCCTCTGACCTTGCAGTCCCTTACTCCTCCCTCAGTTTCCATCTAGCCCAATCCCCCCCACTCCACCTGTTACCGGTCCCCCTACATTCACCTGTCATAGCCTACAGTACCTGTCCAGCACCATCCTCTCTTTTCTCCCCATACCTCTGGCCTTCCTTGGACCCCCCGCCCTCCCCCCCTGTACAGCCCCCTCTCCTCTCTTCTCCACGTACCTTTGGCCTTCATCTGACCCCCCGCCCTCCCCTCTTCTCCCTTACCTCCGGCCTTCATTTGTCCCCCCTCCTACTCCTCAACTTTCTCCTCATATTTATGATCGCTTCTCTTCCCCTCTGTTCAACACCAGTAAAAATATTTCTCTTCCCACCACTGTTTCACCATCCACTCCTATCGTCCACCATCTTTCCTCACCTTCTACCCTTGCTCCCCAACTCCCCACCCATTCCCCCACCCATCCCCTCCCTCCCTCACCCTCTGCACTCCCTCCCTTATCCCGTTCCCCCACCCCACCCCGTCCTCCCTCACTCTCTGCACTCCCTCCCGTATCCCGCTCCTCCATTCTTCACGTCCTCCCGCACCCTCTGCACAGCCTCCCTTAACCCGTTCCCCCACCCCTCCCCGTCCTCCCTCACCCTCTGCACTCCCTCCCGTATCCCGTTCCCCCAACCCCTCCCCGTCCTCCCTCACCCTCTGCACTCCCTCCCTTATCCATCGAGCCACCCAACACTCCGTGCTCAGCCCTCCTCTCCCTGGAAAATAAGCTTGATTCTCTCATCTCTTCAATTTCCCAGCTTGTAGCGTCCATCTCACTTTTAAGCGCCAAGATGTCCCCCTTCCCTAACAACCTCCCGAGGAGTTCCCTGCTCCCGCGCCCCAATAAAGCCAACCACAGTCTGTCCTCTGCAGACATCACCAACTTACTGGCCAACTACAAGACTACCAACGTCACTCCCCCTCCACCTTCCTCTCCTAATAATTCTACGCAGTTCCCTATTCAGACCATCTCCTCTGTCAGACCTTACCAGCCTCTCTCTTACCGGGCACCCTCATTCAAGAATCTTATCCCTATCTCCCTTAACAACCCCAACACTCCCATCACCAAAACATCTGCGTCAGAGCTGCACTGCTTGCTCCACAACTGCAGATCTGCAATCAAACACAAAGTGGAAATCTCTGATACTATCACCCACCAGAATCTTGACATGTTCTTCCTCACTGAGATCTGGTTTAATGACTCCTCTCATACTTTGTTTGATCTTCTGGTACCCACTGACTACTCTATCCTCCGAAATGACAGGGCAGACAAAATTGGGGGCGGTGTCGCTATCATCGTCAGGAACTCCCTTCAAATGAAAGCCTTCCCTACCACCCTTTTCCGTACATTCGAATGCCTATCCCTAGAACTTCAAATACATCACGGCTCACCCTTTAGATTCCATGCCATCTACCACCCGCCCGGTAACTGCTCTTCCTTTGTGGAGGAACTGACTGACTTCATCAGTGACCAATTTTCTCAAAGTGACAGACAGATCTTCCTGGGCGACTTTAATCTCCACTGGGGCTCTTTGGAAGACTCGGCTGCCAACAAGCTTGCCACCTTTCTCTCAGCCAATGATCTCTTCCAACATTGCTCGGAAACCACACATTCCAAGGGCTCAATTCTGGACCTTGTCATATCCAAAGCAGACCTGCTGACTACTGCTCCCCACATCCATGTAGACTGGTCTGACCACTTCCTCATTCCCTTCCGTTTTCACCTATCGCACGTTATAACTCTCGGCCAACCTAAAAGAGCTACTACCTGGTTCCGCAACACTAAGAACATTGATCTTGACACTTTTTGTGATTCTGCTATGCGGGCACTTCCTAGACTAGACCCAAACGTGGATGTCAACGTTCTCACTTCTCAGTGCCTCTCAGTACTAGCAGTCGAAATCGACAATGTCGCTCCATTCCAAAGCAAAAGGAAAAGATCCACCCCCTCAGCACCTTGGTTCAATAAAGCTCTCTACGATGAAAGGAAGAACCTTAGAATCCTGGAGAAACATTGGAGAAAATCTCCTTCCACCTCCAATCTCTCTCTTTTACGTTCAGCAAGATCCAAATATCACAACCACATCTTCCTTGAAAAAGCATCACATTTCAGATCCCGCCTTGACTCAGCCAAAAACAGACCCAAAAAACTTTTTGACCTCATCAAAAACCCAAACTGTTCTCCCCTAACCATTAAGCCTGAGGATTCCACAAAGAAAGCAGCAGATTTCGCTATATTCTTTGATGAAAAGGTCAAAGCACTGGTGGATCAGGTCGCCCACCCCACCCCCATTGAGGAGCGGAAATCCTTAGTTACCTGGCAGAACTTTGACGTCATCTCGGAAGATGACCTCCTCAAATGCATCCTCGAAACTAAACCCTCCAACCATTCTTCTGACCCCATCCCTAGCGACATCGCCATTGATTTCTACACCTATACTCTCTCTTACTGGACCAGGCTAGTCAATCTCTTCCTCAGTCAAGGCTCCCTCCCGGTTGCCCTCAAATCAGGACAGGTCACCCCTCTTCTAAAAAAAACCTCCGCCGATGCGAATGACCTCAACAACTTCCGCCCTTTCACCAACCTCCCTTTTCTTTCGAAAATCACCGAAAAATGTGTTGTGAAACAACTTTCCTTACATATTATGGACAATAACCTCCTTGACGTCTTCCAGTCGGGCTTCATCCAAAATAGCAGCACTGAAACAGCCCTGCTACAAGTGATGATGCGCTGCATATACTCGACTCTGGGGAATCGTGTCTTCTGATTCTTCTAGACCTCTCTGCAGCCTTTGACACTGTTAATCATAGCACCCTCCTCAACACTCTTCAACAGAGAATGGGATTGGATGGCATAGTGCTCAAATGGTTTGCCTCTTTCCTCTCGGACAGATCCCAAATGATCAAGATAGCGAACAGTCTTTCATCTCCATTGGCTGTAGGTCAAGGCGTCCCTCAAGGTTCTATCCTGGCACCCACTTTGTTTAATCTCTACCTGGAACGATTAGGGAACCTTCTAAGCAAATCTGGGATCCATTACCATCTTTATGCGGACGACACTCAAATCTACCTTAAGGTGTCTTCCGCACACGATCTCTCACTACTCAACTCTACTCTCAACTCTATTCACAACTGGATGTTAGCTCACCAACTCATTCTTAATCCCGCCAAAACTGAATTCCTCCTCCTCTCTACCTCTCTCTCACCTCCTCCTGTTCAATCTTGGATGATCAGCTGAACCTACTCAACAACAAACCCATCATTGTCGACAGCGCTAAATCCCTAGGTGTCATTCTTGACAAAAGACTCAACCTAATCTCCCACATCAACTCTATTGCTAAGAACGCACGTTACCAGTTGCGCCTTCTATGGGGGATCCGTCGGTTCTTCCCGGAGAAAGACTTAAAAACCTTGGTACAATCTCTGGTTCTCTCAAGACTGGATTATTGCAATTCTCTTCTGACAGGCCTACCCAAATCCCACCTCTCCCCTCTCAAATCCATCCTCCATTCAGCAGCTCGCGTCATCTCAGGGTCTAAACGAAGCGACCACGTCACTCCTATCCTGTCCTCTCTTCGATGGCTTCCGATCGAGGCAAGATCTATTTACAAAACTGCCTGCATCACACACAAAGCCTTACACACGTCCTCCCCTTGTTACCTGGCGAATAAATTGAAATTGTCCGGTGGCTCTCGCCCTTCTCGCAATGCGGAAAAGCTTCTGCTTGAGCTCCCCGTCTTCAAAAGGGAAAGATCGATGGCGCAATCCTTCTCAGGCAATGCAGTGAGAATCTGGAACTCGCTTCCCCCATTGCTCCGTGCCACCTCCTCTACCCGGATCTTCAAAGCTGACCTCAAATCTCTTCTCTTCCAAAGACACTTTCAGAACTAATACTTTCATTCTCAGGCCCCTCTAGGAAGTTCGCTCTTCATTGTAAATTTGTACTTTTTCCTATACATTCCTCACCCTTGCATGCTGTGTTGGATTTTATGTTTGTGTACCCTTCATTTTAAGTCTCCTGTTTAATTCACGCCCTCTCTACTCCCTCAAGGAACACTATAGGAAATTCTGTACTCCATGCCTATAGAAGTGCCTTCCCAGTGTGTTCTGAGTGACTGCCACTTATTGCAGATTTATACCTCTATTTGTATTTTGTATCTTATGTATCATGCACACCTGTCACTTTTTCCTCTTGTAACTTATACCTCTTTTTGTATCTTGTTTGTTTTTGTTATTTGCACAATTGTCACTTTTTCCTCATGTAATGTTTGCTTTTGTATTATGCTCACTTGTAACCTTCTCCTCATGTAATGTTACTGTTCCTATTGTGAAGCGCTCTGACACCTTCGGGTAAAGTCCGCGCTATATAAAAACGCATTAAAAAAAAACCTGAGCTATCACGGGGCCCCTGAAGAACAGTGCTGCGCATGCTCAGAGGATGAGATACCGAGCACCACGGCCTGCGCTTTCACAAGGGGCCTGAAGAACAATGCTGCGCATGCTCAGAGGATGAGATACGTGTCACTGCGGTCTGTTCCTGGCACAGCGTGGCCTATGAACAGTGCTGCACATGCTCAGAGGATGAGATACCGAGCACCACGGCCTGCGCTTTCACAAGGTGCCTGAAGAACAGTTCTGCGCATGCTCAGAGGGTGAGATACTAGTCACTGCGGCCTGCCACAGCACAGCGAGGCCCTTGAACAGTGCTGCGCATGCTCAGATGGTGACATACTAGTCACTGCGGCCTGCTCCTAGCACAGCAGGCCCTATGAACAGTGCTGCGCATGCTCAAAGGATGAGATACCGAGCACCACGGCCTGCGCTTTCGCAACGCGCCTGAAGAACAGTGCTGCGCATGCTCAGAGGGTGAGATACTGGTCACCGCGGCCTGCACTTTCACAAGGCGTCTGAAGAACAGTGCTGCGCATGCTCAGAGGGTGAGATACTAGTCACGGCAGCCTGCCCCAGCACAGCGTGGCCTACGAACAGTGCTGCGCATGCTCAGAGGGTGAGATACTAGTCACGGCGGCCTGCTCCTAGCACAGCGGGCCCTATGAACAGTGCTGCGCATGCTCAGAGGGTGAGATACTAGTCACGGCAGCCTGCTACCAGCACAGCGTGGCCTACGAACAGTGCTGCGCATGCTCAGAGGGTGAGATACTAGTCATAGCGGCCTGCTCCCAGCACAGCGTGGCCTACGAACAGTGCTGTGCATGCTCAGAGGGTGAGATACTAGTCACCGCGGTCTGCTCCCAGCACAGCGGGCCCTATGAACAGTGCTGCGCATGCTCAGAGGGTGATATACTAGTCACCGCGGCCTGCACCCAGCACAGCAGGCCCTATGAACAGTGCTGCGCATGCTCAGAGTGTGAGATACTAGTCACGGCGGCCTGCTCCCAGCACAGCAGGCCCTATGAACAGTGCTGCGCATGCTCAGAGTGTGAGATACTAGTGACGGCAGCCTGCTCCCAGCACAGCAGGCCCTAGGAACAGTGCTGCGCATGCTCAGAGGGTGAGATACTAGTCACCGTGGCCTGCTCCCAGCACTGCAGGCCCTATGAACAGTGCTGCGCATGCTCAGAGGGTGAGATACTAGTCATGGCTGCCTGTCCCAGCACAGCGTGGCCCTATGAACAGTGCTGCGCATGCTCAGAGGGTGAGATACTAGTCACGGAAGCCTGCTCCCAGCACAGCGTGGCCTACGAACAGTGCTGCGCATGCTCAGAGGGTGAGATACTAGTCACGGCGGCCTGCTCCCAGCACAGCGTGGCCTACGAACAGTGCTGCTCGTGCTCAGAGGGTGAGTTACTAGTCACGGCGGCCTGCTCCCAGCACAGCGGGCCCTATGAACAGTGCTGCGCATGCTCAGAGGGTGAGATACTAGTCACCGCGGCCTGCTCCCAGCACAGCGTGGCCTTCCAAAGACACTTCCAGAACTAATACGTTCGGTCTTAGGCCCCTCTAGGAAGTCCGCTCGTCAGTATAAAGTTGTACTTGTGTCTGTTCATTCCTTATTTTATGTGTTGTGTTGGTTTTTATGTGCGTGTTCCCCCCATTATAAGTCCCCTGTGAAGTCACGCCCTCTCTACTACCTCAAGGAAGCTCTTCCATGATAGGAATTCTGTATTCCAAGCCTATAGAAGGGCCTTCTCAGTGTGCTTCGAGTTACTGCCACTTATTACAGTATTTTGCCTTTAGTGTATTTTGTACCCCATGTATCATATATTTTGTACCCCATGTACCCCTGTTGAATCCACGCCCTCTCTACTACCTCAAGGAAGTTCTTCCACTATAGGAAATTCTGTACTCCAAGCCTATAGAAGCGCCTTCCCAGTGTGTCATGTGTGACTGCCATTTATTGCAGTATTATACCTCCATTTGTATTTGGTATCCCATGTTTCATGCACATCTGTCACTTTTTCCTATTGGAACTCATTCCTCTTTTGTATGTGGTTTGTTTGTTTTTGCACAATTGTCACTTTTTCCTCATGCAATGTAACGCTTGTCTTTGTATTATGCTCATTTGTATCCTCCTCCTTATGTAATGTTGCTGATCCTGTTGTGAAGCGCTCTGACACCCTCGGGTAAAGTCCGCGCTATATAAAAACGCATAAATAAATAAAATAAATAAATACGAACAGTGCTGTGCATGCTCAGGGGGTGAGATACTAGTCACAGCGGCCTGCTCCCAGCGTGGCCTACGAACAGTGCTGTGCATGCTCAGAGGGTGAGATACTAGTCACGGCGGCCTGCTCCCAGCACAGCGGGCCCTATGAACAGTGCTGCACATGCTCAGAGGGTGAGATACTAGTCACCGCGGCCTGCTCCCAGCACAGCGGGCCCTATGAACAGTGCTGTGCATGCTCAGAGTGTGAGATACTTGTCACCGCGGCCTGCTCCCAGCACAGCAGGCCCTATGAACAGTGCTGCACATGCTCAGAGGGTGAGATACTTGTCACCGCGGCCTGCTCCCAGCACAGCAGGCCCTTTGAACAGTGCTGCACATGCTCAGAGGGTGAGATGCTAGTCACTGCGGCCTGCCCCAGCACAACGTGGCCTATGAACAGTGCTGCGCATGCTCAGAGGGTGAGATACTAGTCACTGCGGCCTGCTCCCAGCACAGCGGGCCCTATGAACAGTGCTGCGCATGCTCAGAGGGTGAGATACTAGTCAGCACGTCCTGCTCCCAGCACAGCGGGCCATAGGAACAGTGCTGCGCATGCTCAGAGGGTGAGATACTAGTCACTGCGGCCTGCCCCAGCACAACGTGGCCTATGAACAGTGCTGCTCATGCTCAGAGGGTGAGATACTAGTCACCGCAGCCTGCTCCCAGCACAGCAGGCCCTATGAACAATGCTGCGCATGCTCAGAGTGTGAGATACTAGTCACCGCGGCCTGCCCCAGCACAGCGGGCCCTATGAACAGTGCTGCGCATGCTCAGAGGGTGAGATACTAGTCACCTCGGCCTGCTCCCAGCACAGCGGGCCCTATGAACAGTGCTGCGCATGCTCAGAGGGTGAGATACTAGTCAGCGCGGCCTGCTCCCAGCACAGCGGGCCCTATGAACAGTGCTGCGCATGCTCAGAGGGTGAGATACTAGTCTCCGCGGCCTGCTCCCAGCACAGCGGGCCCTATGAACAGTGCTGCACATGCTCAGAGGGTGAGATACTAGTCACCGTGGCCTGCTCCCAGCACAGCGGGCCCTATGAACAGTGCTGCGCATGCTCAGAGGGTGAGATACTAGTCACCGCTGCCTGCCCCAGCACAGCGGGCCCTATGAACAGTGCTGCGCATGCTCAGAGTGTGAGATACTAGTCACTGCGGTCTGCCCCAGCACAGCGGGCCCTATGAACAGTGCTGCGCATGCTCAGAGGGTGAGATACTAGTCAACGCGGCCTGCTCCCAGCACAGCAGGCCCTATGAACAGTACTGCGCATGCTCAGAGGATGAGATACCGAGCACCACGGCTTGCGCTTTCACAAGGCGCCTGAAGAACAATGCTGCGCATGCTCAGAGGATGAGATACGAGTCACTGCGGCCTGCTCCCAGCACAACAGACCCTATGAACAGTGCTGCGCATGCTCAGAGGTTGAGATACTAGTCAGTACGGCCTGCCCCAGCACAGCAGGCCCTATGAACAGTGCTGCGCATGCTCAGATGGTGAGATACTAGTCACTGCGGCCTGCTCCCAGCACAGCAGGCCCTATGAACAGTGCTGCGCATGCTCAGAGGGTGAGATACTAGCCACTGCGGCCTGCTCCCAGCACAGCGTGGCCTACGGGCAGTGCTGTGCATGCTCAGAGGGTGAGATACTAGTCACTGCGGCCTTCCCCAGCACAACGTGGCCTATGAATAGTGCTGCGCATGCTCACAGGATGAGATACGAGTCACTGCGCCCTGCGCCCAGCATATCAGGCCCTATGATCAGTGCTGCGCATGCTCAGAGGTTGAGATACAAGTCACTACAGCCTGCCCCAGCACAGCAGGCCCTATGAACAGTGCTGCGCATGCTCAGAGGGTGAGATACTAGTCACTGCATCCTGCCCCAGCACAGCAGGCCCTATGAACAGTGCTGCGCATGCTCAGAGTGTGAGATACTAGTCACAGCGGCCTGCTCCCAGCACAGCGGGCCCTATGAACAGTGCTGCGCATGCTCAGAGGATGAGATACTAGTCACAGCGGCCTGCTCCCAGCGCAGCATGGCCTACGAACAGTGCTGCGCATGCTCAGAGTGTGAGATACTAGTCACGGCGGCCTGCACCCAGGACAGCGTGGCCTACAAACAGTGCTCACATGCTCAGTGGGTGAGATACTTGTCACCGCGGCCTGCTCCCAGCACAGCAGGCCCTTTGAACAGTGCTGCACATGCTCAGAGGGTGAGATACTAGTCACTGCGGCCTGCCCCAGCACAACGTTGCCTATGAACAGTGCTGCGCATGCTCAGAGGGTGAGATACTAGTCACCGCGGCCTGCTCCCAGCACAGCAGGCCCTATGAACAGTGCTGCACATGCTCAGAGTGTGAGATACTAGTCACCGCGGCCTGCTCCCAGCACAGCGGGCCCTATGAACAGTGCTGCGCATGCTCAGAGTGTGAGATACTAGTCACTGCGGCCTGCTCCCAGCACAGCGGGCCCTGTGAACAGTGCTGCGCATGCTCAGAGGGTGAGATGCTAGTCACCGCGGCCTGCTCCCAGCACAGCGGGCCCTATGAACAGTGCTGCGCATGCTCAGAGGGTGAGATACTAGTCACCGTGGCCTGCTCCCAGCACAGCGGGCCTTATGAACAGTGCTGCGCATGCTCAGAGGGTGAGATACTAGTCACCGCGGCCTGCCCCAGCACAGTGGGCCCTATGAACAGTGCTGCGCATGCTCAGAGTGTGAGATACTAGTCACTGCGGTCTGCCCCAGCACAGCGGGCCCTATGAACAGTGCTGCGCATGCTCAGAGGGTGAGATACTAGTCAACGCGGCCTGCTCCCAGCACAGCAGGCCCTATGAACAGTACTGCGCATGCTCAGAGGATGAGATACCGAGCACCACGGCTTGCGCTTTCACAAGGCGCCTGAAGAACAATGCTGCGCATGCTCAGAGGATGAGATACGAGTCACTGCGGCCTGCTCCCAGCACAACAGACCCTATGAACAGTGCTGCGCATGCTCAGAGGTTCAGATACTAGTCACTACGACCTGCCCCAGCACAGGAGGCCCTATAAACAGTGCTGCGCATGCTCAAAGGATGAGATACAGAGCACCACGGCCTGCGCTTTCGCAAGGCCCTGAAGAACAGTGCTGCGCATGCTCAGAGTGTGAGATACTAGTCACTGCGGCCTGCTCCAGTACAGCGAGGCCCATGAACAGTGCTGCGCATGCTCAGAGGATGAGATATCGAGCACCACGGCCTGCGCTTTCACAAGGCACCTGAAGAACAGTGCTGCGCATGCTCAGAGGATGAGATACGAGTCACTACGGCCTGCTCCTGGCACAGCAGGCCCTAAGAACAGTGCAGCGCATGCTCAGAGGTTGAGATACTAGCCACTACTGCCTTCCCCAGCACAGCAGGCCCTATGAACAGTGCTGCGCATGCTCAGAGGATGAGATACCGAGCACCACGGCCTGCGCTTTCACAAGGCGCCTGAAGAACAGTGCTGCGCATGACCAAAAGATGAGATACGAGTCACTGCGGCCTGCCCCAGCACATCGTGGCCTATGAACAGTGCTGCGCATGCTCAGAGGTTGAGATACTAGTCACTACGGCCTGCCCCAGCACAGCAGGCCCTATGAACAGTGCTGCGCATGCTCAGAGGGTGAGATACTAGTCACTGCGGCCTGCTCCCAGCACAGCAGGCCCTATGAACAGTGCTGCGAATGCTCAGAGGGTGAGATACTAGCCACTGCGGCCTGCTCCCAGCACAGCGTGGCCTACGGACATTGCTGTGCATGCTCAGAGGGTGAGATACTAGTCACTGCGGCCTGCCCCAGCACAACGTGGCCTATGAACAGTGCTGCGCATGCTCATAGGATGAGATACGAGTCACTGCGGCCTGCGCCCAGCACATCAGGCCCTATGATCAGTACTGTGCATGCTCAGAGGTTGAGATACAAGTCACTACAGCCTGCCCCAGCTCAGCAGGCCCTATGAACAGTGCTGTGCATGCTCAGAGGGTGAGATACTAGTCACTGTGGCCTGCTCCGAGCACAGCAGGCCCTATGAAGAGTGCTGCGCATGCTCAGAGGGTGAGATACTAGTCACCGCGGCCTGCTCCCAGCACAGCGGTCCCTATGAACAGTGCTGCACATGCTCAGAGTGTGAAATACTAGTCACCGTGGCCTGCTCCCAGCACAGCGGGCCTTATGAACAGTGCTGCGCATGCTCAGAGGGTGAGATACTAGTCACCGCGGCCTGCCCCAGCACAGTGGGCCCTATGAACAGTGCTGCGCATGCTCAGAGTGTGAGATACTAGTCACTGCGGTCTGCCCCAGCACAGCGGGCCCTATGAACAGTGCTGCGCATGCTCAGAGGGTGAGATACTAGTCAACGCGGCCTGCTCCCAGCACAGCAGGCCCTATGAACAGTACTGCGCATGCTCAGAGGATGAGATACCGAGCACCACGGCTTGCGCTTTCACAAGGCGCCTGAAGAACAATGCTGCGCATGCTCAGAGGATGAGATACGAGTCACTGCGGCCTGCTCCCAGCACAACAGACCCTATGAACAGTGCTGCGCATGCTCAGAGGTTCAGATACTAGTCACTACGACCTGCCCCAGCACAGGAGGCCCTATAAACAGTGCTGCGCATGCTCAAAGGATGAGATACAGAGCACCACGGCCTGCGCTTTCGCAAGGCCCTGAAGAACAGTGCTGCGCATGCTCAGAGTGTGAGATACTAGTCACTGCGGCCTGCTCCAGTACAGCGAGGCCCATGAACAGTGCTGCGCATGCTCAGAGGATGAGATATCGAGCACCAAGGCCTGCGCTTTCACAAGGCGCCTGAAGAACAGTGCTGCGCATGCTCAGAGGATGAGATACGAGTCACTACGGCCTGCTCCTGGCACAGCAGGCCCTAAGAACAGTGCAGCGCATGCTCAGAGGTTGAGATACTAGCCACTACTGCCTGCCCCAGCACAGCAGGCCCTATGAACAGTGCTGCGCATGCTCAGAGGATGAGATACCGAGCACCACGGCCTGCGCTTTCACAAGGCGCCTGAAGAACAGTGCTGCGCATGACCAAAAGATGAGATACGAGTCACTGCGGCCTGCCCCAGCACATCGTGGCCTATGAACAGTGCTGCGCATGCTCAGAGGTTGAGATACTAGTCACTACGGCCTGCCCCAGCACAGCAGGCCCTATGAGACAGTGCTGCGCATGCTCAGAGGGTGAGATACTAGTCACTGCGGCCTGCTCCCAGCACAGCAGGCCCTATGAACAGTGCTGCGAATGCTCAGAGGGTGAGATACTAGCCACTGCGGCCTGCTCCCAGCACAGCGTGGCCTACGGACATTGCTGTGCATGCTCAGAGGGTGAGATACTAGTCACTGCGGCCTGCCCCAGCACAACGTGGCCTATGAACAGTGCTGCGCATGCTCATAGGATGAGATACGAGTCACTGCGGCCTGCGCCCAGCACATCAGGCCCTATGATCAGTACTGTGCATGCTCAGAGGTTGAGATACAAGTCACTACAGCCTGCCCCAGCTCAGCAGGCCCTATGAACAGTGCTGTGCATGCTCAGAGGGTGAGATACTAGTCACTGTGGCCTGCTCCGAGCACAGCAGGCCCTATGAAGAGTGCTGCGCATGCTCAGAGGGTGAGATACTAGTCACCGCGGCCTGCTCCCAGCACAGCGGTCCCTATGAACAGTGCTGCACATGCTCAGAGTGTGAAATACTAGTCACCGCGACCTGCTCCCAGCACAGCGGGCCCTATGAACAGTGCTGCACATGCTCAGAGTGTGAGATACTAGTCACCGCGGCCTGCTCCCAGCACAGCGGGCCCTATGAACAGTGCTGCGCATGCTCAGAGGGTGAGATACTAGTCACCGGGGCCTGCTCCCAGCACAGCGGGCCCTATGAACAGTGCTGCGCATGCTCAGACGGTGAGATACTAGTCACCGCGGCCTGCTCCCAGCACAGCGGGCCCTATGAAGAGTGCTGCGCATGCTCAGAGTGTGAGATACTAGTCACCGCGGCCTGCTCCCAGCACAGCGGGCCCTATGACCAGTGCTGCACATGCTCAGAGTGTGAGATACTAGTTACCGCGGCCTGCTCCCAGCACAGCGGGCCCTCTGAACAGTGCTGCGCATGCTCAGAGGGTGAGATACTAGTCACCGCGGCCTGCTCCCAGCACAGCGTGGCCTACTAACAGTGCTGCACATGCTCAGAGGATGAGATACTAGTCACTGCAGCCTGCCCCAGCACAGCAGGCCCTATGAACAGTGCTGCGCATGCTCAGAGGGTGAGATACTAGTCACCGCGGCCTGCTCCCAGCACAGCGGGCCCTATGAACAGTGCTGGGCTAGCCCAGAAGGTGAGATACTAGTCACCGCGGCCTGCTCCCAGCACAGCGGGCCCTATGAACAGTGCTGCGCATGCTCAGAGGGTGAGATACTAGTGACCGCGGCCTGCTCCCAGCACAGAGGGCCCTATAAACAGTGCTGCGCATGCTCAGAGGGTGAGATACTAGTCACCGCGGCCTGCTCCAAGCACAGCAGGCCCTATGAACAGTGCTGCGCATGCTCAGAGGGTGAGATACTAGTCACTGCGGCCTGCTCCCAGCACAGCGTGGCCTACGGACAGTGCTGCGCTTGCTCAGAGGGTTAGATACAATCACTGGGGCTGCTGCTTAGGAGATAAACCTGCTCAGTGTTGCCAGATTGGGCTATTTCTCACACAACTGGGCGATATTTTGCACGATTGTGCAAGAAAAAATCGTGTTGGGCGGGCTACCGAAATTTGGGCTAAAATCTGCCCAGTGTGCGACGGATTCAAGGCTTTGTGCGGCGCAGCCGCACTGCAGCCCATGGTTTCCCTGCCACACCCCTTTCCTAATTTTAGGTGTGTCTGTGCCCTGCGGTCGCTGCCCACAAGTAACACCTGCAGGGCCATATATCTTTGCGGGTGGGAAGCTTCTTGCAATTAGGGTCCTGCAAGACCAGCAGTTACCTCTGACCTGCCCCAATAATGTGCTGACCTGCCTTGGAGTTCGTTTGACCCAATCCTGGGTCAGATTAGTTTGTCAATGGTGGGCGTGTCAGGTACATTACCGGCCCGCCCCCATACCTGTTTGTCCTTTATCTTTTGGGGCTCCCCCTACTTCCTCCTTTTGAACTTCCTCTGCTGCGACTACGGACCACTGACTGACCACCTTGATTGAGGTGGCGGGGCCTCCTGTTGCCACGTGTTGAGCTACTCGGCCTTCGACTTGCAGCAGCCTGCCCTGCAGTCAGCTGTTTCTCCTGGTCCCAGCCCCTCCTCTCGTCTCGAGTGAACTCTGCAGACTGCGCCGGCCCCCAGCCAGTTAAAAGGTTAGTGAAAGGGAGGTGTGTAAATTAATGTGTGCATTAAGGCTTCAGTGCATGCGTGCACACGAGTGACGTGCTCACGAGAAGCACTTGTTTGCTCTTGTGGGGTGTGGGTATTTAGCCTTTTGTACCTGTGTATTCACCATCCGTCCCGAGGGACACTAGAACCTGGCATCATTATTATGTGACAAAATTAGTTCTATCGGTTTCGGTAGGTTAGAATTCACAGTTTCCTCTGCACAGAATAAAACTATTGACGTGCAGTTACACCCCGCTCTCCTCAGTGTGCGCTCTACCCACTGAGTTATCTTCCCAGTTCACGGCGTTGAAGGCGCCGCCATTAATCGCTCAGAAGCCTGGCTTCTCTGGAGGGAGGAGGGGGGGGCAGGGGTGCTGTCATATTTCTTCCCAGTCCTTGCACTCTCTGTTATTTTCACGTGGGTGGCTCCCTCCCTGCTGCTCGCCTAACGAGCGAGGTGTTGAGAACCAGGATGGCGTGGGAGGGGGGCGCATTGGGGTTCAGTGCCACCCGGTTCGCCCGCCCACTCAGCGGCTTCGTGACGCAAATTCCCACGGAGAGTGGGGGGCTGGTGCCAGCAGGCTGATGGGAAGCAGCCTTGGCGCGGCTAAATCTTTCTTACAGTCTTTGAAATGGTAATGTGTACCCTCAAATATTATTTTACACACTCGGAATACACTTTTATGGTTCAACTGAGCCAGCCGAAGTCCTGTTTCAGGCCACTTATATAACAACTGTATTTGTATAGCGCATTGTTCACTTTCAACCTCTCTTGGGCGCTGTGAGAACCTTTGGAGTTAGGAAGTCAGAAGAAGGTTATGTTATTTATTTTTGTAATCCGCTCGATTACCCGCAGGCGTCTTGGCGCTAGATAAATTGCAAACAAGAGAGCAAGAATAAGACTAATTAGTGGAAAAGAGACTCGTTAGAACAAACATCTGTTATTTAGCGCCAAGATGCCCTTCTGGTTGAAAGTGCACTTTACAAGTGATTTTGGAAGAGAGGATGTATAAGGGGGTGAATTTGATGCGAACAGGGATGTAAGCCGCACTGGCAAGGAATACAGACGAGGAGCAGAATCAGGGTAGTGCCGAGTATTGAAGGATGTGGGATGTCATGAACATGGTTTGGAAAGCACTGATATTTACACTTTGGATAGAATAGATGTTTTGCAAGGCATTTACATAGCCCGAGCACACCGGCCTTTCAGAGGGCCCGGCCTGGGAGGGGTTTCCACGGGTGGAGACTGTCTGCCTCTTTCTCTTCTCTGCTTGAAAACTTTGTGTTGCTGGTTTGTACAACACTGTAGGACGCCTGATGATAGTCTCACAGAAGCGCATGATGGGGGGCTAAAACAAGAGTGCCCAGGAGAAGGAAAGGAACCAAGACAGAGTGAAGGGCCATTTATTTTAAAAAGTGGTCTTCCCCAAAATGGCAGCATCTCAGTGGCCAGGTGTTCCGCCCAAACTGGACAAGACTGGATAAAAAGTAAACAGCTCGCTAAGAGCGTAGCGGTCATTTAAATTCTAAATTAATATTGTTGATGTTGTTTTTGTTCCTGTTAGTATTATATTCTGTAGTTATTATTGTTTTTAATTTACCGTTGTGCTGCAAATAGCATCAATGGTGAAAGAATCCTGATAAGCACCATCATCATAAAACAATAATCATATTCACTTATTATCTAAGGCATGGGTACTCACAAACTTTCTCTCGGGGGCCAAATTTACAGTGTGGTGTGTGGCCGAGGGCCACACCGGTGGGGGCGGGGTCAGTGGGGGAGGGGGCGGGGCTAGAGCAAAAAAACTGTGACCATGAGGTTGAACACAGGCCCCTGCAGCGGACGCCTTCGTCCACTGAGCCACCAGACCCGGCATACACACCTCTCTCTCTCTCTCTCTCTCTCTCTCTCTCTCTCTCTGTCTCCCTCTCTCTCTCTGTCTCCCTCCCTCTCTCTATCTCTCCCTCCCTCTCTCCCTCTCTATCTCTCCCTCCCTCTCTATCTCTCCCTCCCTCTCTCTGTCTCCCTCCCTCTCTCTGTCTGTCTCCCTCCCTCTCACTATCTCTCTCTCTCTCTCTCTCTCTCTCTCTCTCTCTCTCTCTCTCTCTCTCTGTCTCCCTCTGTCTCACTCACTCTCTCTGTCTCCCTCCCTCTCTCTATCTCTCTCTCTCTCTCTCTCTCTCTGTCTCCCTCTGTCTCACTCACTCTCTCTGTCTCCCTCCCTCTCTCTATCTCTCCCTCCCTCTCTCTATCTCTCTCTCTCTCTGTCTCCCTCCCTCTCTCTGTCTCCCTCCCTCTCTCTGTCTGTTTCCCTCCCTCTCACTATCTCTCTCTCTCTCTCTGTCTCCCTCTGTCTCACTCACTCTGTCTGTCTCCCCCTCTCTCTCTCTGTCTCCCTCCCTCTCTCTCTCTGTCTCCCTCCCTCTCTCTCTCTGTCTCCCTCCCTCTCTCTCTCTGTCTCCCTCCCTCTCTCTCTCTGTCTCCCTCCCTCTCTCTCTGTCTCCCTCCCTCTCTCTCTCTGTCTCCCTCTCTCTCTCTGTCTCCCTCTCTCTCTCTCTCTGTCTCCCTCCCTCTCTCTCCCTCTGTCTCTCTCCCTGTCTCCCTCCCTCTGTCTCCCTCCCTCTGTCTCCCTCCCTCTGTCTCCCTCCCTCTGTCTCCCTCCCTCTGTCTGTCACCCTCCTCCCTCTGTCTCCCTCTGTCTGTCTCCCTCCCTCTGTCTGTCTCCCTCTGTCTGTCTCCCTCTGTCTCCCTCTCTCTGTCTCCCTCTGTCTCCCCTCTCTCTGTCTCCCTCTGTCTCCCCTCTCTCTGTCTCCCTCCCTCTGTCTCCCTCTCCCTCTCTCTCCTTCTGTCTCCCTCTGTCTCCCTCTGTCTGTCTCCCTCTGTCTGTCTCCCTCTGTCTGTCTCCCTCTGTCTGTCTCCCTCTGTCTGTCTCCCTCTGTCTGTCTCCCTCTGTCTGTCTCCCTCTGTCTGTCTCCCTCTGTCTGTCTCCCTCTGTCTGTCTCCCTCTGTCTGTCTCCCTCTGTCTGTCTCCCTCTGTCTGTCTCCCTCCGTCTGTCTCCCTCCCTCTGTCTCCCCCTGACTCCCTCCCTCTGTCTCCCCCTGACTCCCTCCCTCTGTCTCCCTCTGTCTCCCTCCCTCTCTGTCTCCCTTTGTCTCCCTCTCCCTCTGTCTCCCTCCCTCGGTCTCCCTCTCTCTCTGTCTCCCTCTGTCTCTCTCTGTCTCCCTCCCTCCCTCTCTCTGTCACCCTCTGTCTCCCTCCCTCTGTCTCCCTCCCTCTGTCTCTCTCCCTCTCCCTCCGTCTCCCTCTCCGTCTCCCTCTCTCTGTCTCTCTGCCTCTGCCTCTGCCTCTATCTGTCTGTCCCTGTCTCTGCCTTTATCTGTTTCTGTCTGTCCCTGTCTCTGTCTCCCTCCCTCTGTCTCCCTCTCCATCTGTCTCTGTCTGTCTCTGCCTCTATCTGTCTGCCCCTGTTCTTGTCTCTATCTGTCTCTGTCTGTCCCTGTCTCTCTCTGCCTTTGTCTGTCTCTGCCTCTGTCTGTCTCTGCCTTTGTCTGTCTCTGCCTCTGTCTGTCTCTGCCTCTATCTGTCTCTGCCTCTGTCTGTCTCTGCCTCTGTCTGTCTCTGCCTCTGTCTGTCTCTGCCTCTGTCTGTCTCTGCCTCTATCTGTCTCTGCCTCTATCTGTCTCTGCCTCTATCTGTCTCTGCCTCTATCTGTCCCTGCCTCTATCTGTCCCTGCCTCTATCTGTCCCTGCCTCTATCTCTGCCTCTATCTCTGCCTCTATCTCTGTCTCTGCCTCTATCTGTCTCTGCCTCTATCTGTCCCTGCCTCTGTCCCTGCCTCTATCTCTGTCTCTGCCTCTATCTGTCTCTGCCTCTATCTGTCTCTGCCTCTATCTGTCCCTGCCTCTATCTCTGACTCTATCTCTGTCTCTACCTCTATCTAGCTCTGTCTGCCCCTGTCTCTATCTGTCTCTGCCTCTATCTGTCTCTATCTGGCTCTGTCTCCATATGTCTCTATCTGTCTGCCTCTATCTGTCTCTGCCTCTATCTGTCTCTGCCTCTATCTGTCAGTCTGTCCCTGTCTGTCTCTGTCTGTCTCTGTCTCTATCTCTGTCTGTTTCTGTCTCTATCTGTCTCTGTCTCTGTGCCTCGGGCAGTGCACACGTACTGTGTCTACACGTCCCCGTCACCAGCCCAGAGACAGCCCCCCTCACTCCCTGCTGCCCTCACTCCCTGCTGCCCTCTGTCACCCTCTGCTATCTCACCCGGCTCTCACTCCCTGCTGCCCTCCGTCACCTCACCCGGCTCTCACACCCTGCTGTCCTCTGTCACCCTCTGTCACCTCACCCTGCGTGTGTGGCAGCCCCGGCTGAGACACAGCCGCACCGAGTACTTCACAGGTCTTTAAAAGACCATTTACTTGTTAATGAGGCTTTGTTGTATTTCACCTCTTCTTAGCGCCCCTGCAGCTCCACTGTGAGAATCGCTGAAATCACCCGGCCCAAATAGAGCAGAGTTTCTCAGAGTCCGCACTGCTGCAACCGGCGGTGTTTGCTGACACACTTTAAAAAAAAACACAGGTAAGATGTCTGCAAGGTCCGGGGGCCGCCAAGGAAGGCTTGCCGGGCCGCTGGCGGCCCGCGGGCCGTACTATGAGTACCCGTGATCTAAGGTGTATTTCCTTTCTTTCCTCCACCATCAAGGCACAAGATATTATATTCTTGGCTTCCTCCAGCAGCATGTGGCCCTGTAAATTATTATGTAATGCCATTTGTTCAACCACCTGCCAGCCCCATCCTTCAGGGGAAGATGTGACAGAAACTTCAATTCCTTGAGGTTCCTCGAGATTTAGGAGAAAAATGTATTGAAATGTTGGCACTTCAGTGAGAGCAAGTTAGTCGCCAGCATCTGGCCAGTAAGCGTGGGCTCTCTGACTCCAGCACGGTGAAGATGTGGTAATTCGGACACCACTCTGGGGTGGGGTGCGGACAGCACAGGGGCCACAGGCTGTTGAGAACACATCAGAAATATCGCTACTCTGAGGATAATACATTCTTTGCCTTCGTTAACATCATTTTTACTCTCCACTCCATAGAAGACCAAATAGTAGATGTCACTGATGACCAGCTTGGTCGTTGTGTTTTGTAAACGGTTATACTTGTAAAGCAGATGCCTTAAGATATTGGTCTGTTTCGGGAAGTGATGCTGGTGACATGGGTATCTATCTATCATTATAGTTTTTAAAACAACCATCGTTTTCTTTCTTCTTACCGGGGGTTCCCGAAGACACTTATAAAAGTATCCATATGTGCCACTACCTAACAAACTTTACATTTTGCTAAATAGCTGTAGAAAGATTCCTTTGTAGAAATGCCTCTTGGGACAGGACATTTTATATAGATAGTATGAGTGCGCAATGCACACGACAAACTGAATCATTACGAGGTGCTATTATTAAGTAACCAAGGGTAAGCTTTTCATTAACCTAAAGAGTTGATGTGGACCTGCCTGAATGCGGGCTTGCAGATTACACATTATTGTCCACAAGCGCTCAACCTACTGGGCTATCTGTCCCACCTACTGTTCTAGGTGGTGGAACAGCAGAGAAGTGGCCTGAGCGATGAGCAGTGGTGCTCAGTGTACTGGGCCTGCACTCGGGGCAGTGCAGTTACCCTGAGAGCAGCACATTCTTACAGGATAGGAGGGAAGAGCACAAGTAACATAGCCGGCTCTGAATGTGCATAGAAGGCATGGAGCAAACAAGGAATGTGCATAGAAGGCATGGAGCGAACCAGGAATGTGCATAGAAGGCATGGAGCAAACAAGGAATGTGCATAGAAGGCATGGAGCGAACCAGGAATGTGCATAGAAGGCATGGAGCGAACCAGGAATGTGCATAGAAGGCATGGAGCGAACCAGGAATGTGCATAGAAGGCATGGAGCGAACCAGGAATGTGCATAGAAGGCATGGAGCGAACCAGGAATGTGCATAGAAGGCATGGAGCTAACAAGGAATGTGCATAGAAGGCATGGAGCGAACCAGGAATGTGCATAGAAGGCATGGAGCAAACAAAGAATGTGCATAGAAGGCATGGAGCGAACCAGGAATGTGCATAGAAGGCATGGAGCGAACCAGGAATGTGCATAGAAGGCATGGAGCGAACCAGGAATGTGCATAGAAGGCATGGAGCGAACCAGGAATGTGCATAGAAGGCATGGAGCGAACCAGGAATGTGCATAGAAGGCATGGAGCGAACCAGGAATGTGCATAGAAGGCATGGAGCGAACCAGGAATGTGCATAGAAGGCATGGAGCGAACCAGGAATGTCCCTTGAAGCTGTTCAGGTTTTCATGAACCGAAAGCAGTCTCCTTCACTGCTAACAAACCTTCCGGAAACTGAATATGACCCAACGTGTCCTTGACATGAGCACAATTATCCCAGTGCCACTTTTACATTATTTTACATGCTCCCACCGTTGCCTGTAGTCTTCCTCCTGTGTGTGCATCTTGGATAAACTTTCAGTTTTTTTATTATAACTATTTGATTTTCATTCAAACAACATGACGAACCATACATTTCTATAGATGACAAGGTTGTACCACGCCAAGTGGTTCATGCAGTCAGTTACAAAATGCATCCTGTTAAAGGTCATAATATCTGAATTCCCCCCCCGCCCCCCTAACAGCATAAAAGACAAGAATAATGAAGTGGTTCTATTACTTAGTAGTTATGTAATATTTGGCAGGGTAATCAAGCAAAGGATGACATATGGATTCAGTCTCTATTTATAATAGTGACTGTTTTTGAAACGCATTCCATTACTAAAGTATTCCACAGTCTTAAGTACCAGTGTGTCAAGAAAGGGCAGTTTTCCTTATCCAAATAAGCTGCCAGAGTGTTTATCACCAATGCCAAGCAATTCCACATCAGTGCTCCGCTGGCCTCAGTTTGATGTTTCAACAGAGGGGTCTCTGCCCAAATTAGATGCCTATCTTCAATGGGAGTGGGTTTCTTATTATTGTTTTCATGGCAGTTGTTGTTTTGGTTTAGAAGGGTTTAATTTGTGGGCAAATGAATGAAGTGCGCTCATGATTTATATGGCTGTAGATACCAGTTGTCCAGTGCCTTATAATGGGCTTCTCTCCCTACTATACAATATGTATCTTTACTACTATCTCCCCAGTATGTTCCAGGTGTTGTCTAATGTTTACCCTTATAAAGTGGACCAGTGGTTCTGAAATGGATGGGGCGTCATCTTAGTAGCGCATAGATATAGTGTTCCTGGTGCCTGCAAACATTAATTTGACCTTGTGTAATCAAACTGGTGCCCATGTAAAGTGTTTCAATACCTTCTGTGCCAGTTCACACTATACAAAACCGGCAAAAAATGCACAGGTACAAAGTGAAACCAGAAGGCCTGGATAAATCACGGCTTCCTGCTTAAATTGTGTGATCTTAGGCAAATATTTTGTTGCCAAAACTTTTTCTTTATTGTCTTGTATGCAGGTACTTTTAAATATGATTTCAGAATATTTGTTGTATGAAAACCTATTGTGTTTAATTTAATAGACTATAATATGTCTCTATAATAATCTGGGCCATCTACATCGTGTACATGACTGTCTTGCCTCTCAGTTCCCTAAAGAGACTTTGGTTCAGTTAATATTTCAGCAGCTTTACAACACCATGACACACTTTCATATATAATCACAATTGGCACTTGCAACCATTGCTCTTTGCACTCTGCAGAGAGACAAAATAATCTAAACTCTGCAATCAATGGCCCACATATTTGAATTATGTCCCACATATTTGAATTATGTCCCATTGGGAAACGCCAACCCACAACCTGAACTCGGAGATACCTGCAAGCAACAAGGCCACAGCACAAGATTAATGCACAGTATGAAAAAAAACTGCAGACAAGCAATGTGGTGGCTAAAAAAAGAAATGCTATTAGGGAAGCAAATTAAGTCAAATATGAACATGAGCTTTCTCACAGACTTGCATAACTTAATTATTAATATTCTTGTTGACCTTTGGCCCTATATTCCCCAGACTGCTTGCAATAGGGCTGGGCACTATAGCCTGCAAACTCCCTAAAGAATGTGTTCTTTACAACTCACAAAAAGACTCCAATATGGGCTGATGTTGAAAATGACCACCCCACGGATCTCTCCAACCATGCCAGCTCAGGAACACAATTATACACAAATTTCAGATGGACAGCCCGTGTAGTGTGGATTGTGGCCTCATTGTCAACATTGCTAAGTTAGCTTAAGCCTGGCTGCCATGATGCCTCTTTTTGCACACGTTACTTCGAGACTTTGTTTTCCAGACTCTGCTTGTGACCGTTCACATTAGAACTGTCTGCATTTCTGCCTTTCACCTTTTCTGATGTCCTCTGTGGTTTTCGTCTGCACACAAAGTACAAGGTCGAAAAACAACGTCCCTTATTGTTGCTGTTCTGGTCAGCCTCACGCACTTAGACATAACATGAAACACAGCTGCACTGGAGAAATTTGGGTGCTTTTAATATGGTGTTCGCGCTGTCAGAGGCACTTGGAGAAAGACCTTTCCAGAGAGAAGAGCTGTGCTTGTCTTATGATGTAAACCTTGCATCTCGTTCTTGAGGTATGGGGGTCCCCCGAACAAAGCCCAGAGGTCTTCTATTTTTATAATAAACTAGTTACTAGCACGGGGAGGGTGGCAAGGCCATATAGTCCTCCATCCACTGTCTTTATAAAATGCTGTCCCCGTTTGTATTCTATGGAATTGTAACAATGCTTACTGTTTTGACTTTATGCATTATGCTGCTAGTACTGGCACGTGTACTGTGTCTTAGAGCACGATAGTTGAAATAAACATTTTAAACTATACTGTGTCTCTTAATACGCACGTTGTGGACAAGTATGAGTGAGTAATGAAAGAGTGTTCTTGCTCCCGCGATTCCTGAAAGAGTCCGTGTTCTGGGATGTCTAATCATTGGTAGCTTCGCTGTAGTACGGAGAACGAATGTGACACTATAGCTAGTCAGATTGGGATTTAGGGTACTAAGGTGTATGGTTGGTACACCACTATATGCCGAGGTCCTGTTTTCCTGCGCATAGTTCTGTATATGTGCAGAATCCCCGCAACACCCGGTGCAGTAACCAGCTAAGCAGACTAAATCACATGATGTGCCATATTGTCATTTTTGCATTGTTAACACTATCTGGGTGGTTGCACCTCCATTAGTACCAGTTTAACACCCAAAGCTAGCAGTAAGCAACAGAAATCTGACGAGTCAACCATCGCAATGGGTCTGTAACTGCGTGGCAACAGCTGTCTCTGTTTTTGGTAACGTTTGATCCATTTCAGGTGAAAACAATTTCTGCAGATTATGCAGCAGATCGATTTGCAGCGAATGTGTCAAATCTATAATTATGTGGAAAAATGCCTCTGCCTCGCAGTCTCACAATTCCAATGGTCCAGCCTATGACCAAATATTTACAGAGGCAAACAAAGGTGGAGATATGTTGAAGGTTACTTTGCATTGCATATTGGGATGAGCGATAAACTGAGCTAGAATGCAAAGGAGATGCCTAGTAAATGAGACATGTGTGATGTGTGCAATGCATTTTAAGGTTCAATTATGATTTTACTTTGGCCTTTTGTGTGGGTTTTTTGGGTCAATGCAGGAGATCATGCATCAGACCAAAAACTGGGTTAAGCTCCTCACTACTACACAGACGCTTGGGACTAAGTGATGTTATGATTCTTGGCTAACTTTATTGAACCAGGGGTGTTGATGGATATTCTATCTCTTCCAATTGCAGATACTTGCCCTGCTCACACTAGAGATTGTACCGTCCTCTACCAGGTCCCAAGAAGCTACCAACTAAGTAACTTTGAAAATGGGCAAGTGGGCACAGTACAAGAAAGTGTACAGGAAGGATTGGGAGTCTGACCATGAACTAAAAAAGTGGATTGCCCCTGTAAAAACAGATGAAGCAAAGGCAAACTGTAAATACTAGATATAGAAAAACAATGGGAGAGCAAGGGAATTGTGGGGTGCATCCGTATCCCCAGTATAATGATGAGTTAAACAAAAGTGGACGAACCCACTATGTAGATATGGTACAATCACTAGTATGGTTAGTACATAGACCCATTAGGTATGTTTAAAAGACCCCTCACACACCAACCTGGTTGGTGTCATGCTTCATCATTGGGGTCCCAACCGGGTGGCCGAATGCCCCCCGGTTGTGCTACGACGCCTGATTACAGCAGAGCTGGTGTGGTGTGAGTGTGTGATGTGACGTGAATTGAACTTTAAAAATACCTCTGAGAATACTTGCCTGCAAACTTTATTAGTGGCGGCTCAGGATATGGTTAAAAAATGTGTAGTGCAACTAAATGGGAAATTATTATCCTTAGTTGACTATGTGAGTGTTCTACAAGTTTCAGCCCGCGAAGGTATATGTATGGGGCTTTCTTCAGGACCGGATAGTGAGAGTGGTGAGTGGCAAAATAAAGTGCCACGTGAAAAAAAGTGAAATACCTACACACGCGCTAAGGTGTGTGGTTAGAGTGTCAACGTACTTACGGACACTTGAAAAACCTGTGGGGGGAAGAGAAGACAACACAAAACATATATATATACATACATATACATCCTGATTTAAGCAACATAAAATGCAATCTTACGTAAGTGCTATGGTCATAGTCAGGATGACTAACACTGTGACTGTACGTTATGCCTTGACAAGGTGGGGCATGCTGCATGCGAAAAGTGACTTGCAGCCTATAATGATCGCCCCTGTCTCATCGTGGCTACGAAGCTGAAGAACTTCATGTGTGATCCAGTGGATTAAATCGCTCAGTGAGATGAGAAAACGTAGTTTGTCACAAGTCATCACACTGTAAGCTATCGCGAGCCTGCTGAGGCCACCGTGGCTGGTGGTCAAGTGGCGCGCTGTGTGGAAATTAGCCGCACTCGTGGGTGTGCCGTGCGTTAGCTTTAAACAATGCACGCACATGTGGATTCGAGCACAAGTGATCATGCGGCGCGCTGCGCAGTTAGCAAAAATTAAAAAACATTAAAAGCAGTGTGAAAGGTTTTTCTAGCGACGCATTGTTGGAAAGCATATTTACACTATGTTAAGGGTTTGGGCAGCTGATCGAGGCTCGGGAGGGGTCTCATCCGGTGTCCCAATCTGTAAGGAAATGGAGTTAAAGGCACCGTGAGCACAGAGGTCCATGTGTGCTCCGGGGTCCTGGGTGGGGAGGGCAGCGCAACCTTACTTGGTCTCGGCGTGAGGCCCGTCTGTAAACCTGTTGTGGTCTCCCGTAGTCCCGGCTGATGTGGAGCGCCTGGGGAAACAGTGTTTTTATCCCGCTGAGCCCTTTGAATTACGTGCCATTATGCTCGTAGAGCTGCGGGGAGGAGTGGCGCACGCGTGCGCATGCGCTGTGCCGTGTCCGGAAGCACAAATGGGCTGGTAGATACTGCGCATGTATGCGCTTGCGCGATTGGGCTATTACTTAATGCGGAAGGAATCGGCCATGATGGAGTGGTCCGATAGTGGTGGTCAGTGTGCACTGAGGAAAGTGCTCGATGGAGTCTACGTGCACTAGTGTGAGTGCTAAGAAGTCCCAAAAAGGAAGATGGATAGCTGGGGCCTGTGCAAGGGTGGAATGAATCCTCGTGCAAGGAAAAATTAAACTGGCATGAGGCTTGGGTAATGGGGCAACACCAATAAGTGGTGTGCATTGTGCCCAGCCCCGGGGGGTGGGTGCAACCGGAGTCCTGGGAAGATAAAGGACTAGAGGGTTAAGAGCAGCGGATGGGACAGCCGTCGGGGGGGGGGGGAAGGACCCTGACTAGGGTGTGTGCGCTGTGCGTCGAGGGGTAAAAAAGGCAGTGGCTGGGGCCTAGTCATAGTTAGTGATAGGGGCCCAGCTGAAGCGATGGTCTAAGTGAGGGCTCGAGTTAAGGTTTGCTCTAAGAGGGTAGATCATGAGGGGGTAGAGTGGTCTGTGAGAGGTTTTCCAAGACGTTTTAGGTTCTCCTGAGGCTGTTCCAAGGGATGTTATCATTGAGGCCTGTTTTATGACTGGACAGGCGGTATATCCATCTTGCTCCTTTTCCAGGAGGCGGCTCTGAATGTTTGGTAGGTTGGGGTCCAATGCTTCAATGATGACCCATCGCATGTCATTAGTCGGGGGTCCTACTTCGAGGAAGTGGTTCGTCATGCGAGTGGTGTTTTTCTTACACCTTATGGTGCTGCGGTGTTCGCAAATTCTTGTCTTGATCTTGAGGTTAGTCATGCCAATATAGGTAAGGTTGCAGGGACAAACGATGCGGTAAATCACGTGTTCGGTATTGCAATTCGTGTGTTGTCTCAATTGCCATGTCTTCCCTGGTTCTAGACTTAGGCTTCTGGTGGTTTCGGTGATGTGGCACACGCTGCAGCTGCCACAGGGAAAATGGCCCACCACGCCTGGGAGCCCCCAGGCATTCAGGACAGTGTTAGCTGGTTTTTGCTGAGGTCTTGGTCGTGTGGAGACTATAGCGTCTTTGATGGATCTTGCTCTCTTGTTGGAGAGGAGAGGGGGTTCCCAGTCAAGGTTGCCTGTCTTCAGTATTTTCCAGTTTTTACGGATGATTTGTGAGACTTTGTGGGAGACGGCGTTGAATGTTGTCACACACGTGAGTGGCGCCGGTGTGGATTCCCGTGCCTGAGTCTCAATCAATTCTTCACGATTCTGATTTCTGGCCCTTTTTCTGGCTTTCTCTGTGATCCATTTGGGGTAGCCCCGCTGGTGCAGTTTGTCACTTAGATCTTTGGCTTGAGATTTGTAGTCCCCTATATCACTGCAGTTTCTACGGAGCCGGAGGTACTGGCCGTAGGGGAGATTCTCCCGCAGTGATCTGGGATGGAAGCTAGCTATCCACCAGCCTGTCATTTATCAAATGACCAGAAAAGGAGAGCGCTTAGGATTGCTGTGCAAACTGCAGTAGCACATCAATCAACATCATTGACAGACTGGGAGACATTTTAAGTGAAGAAGTTCCTCCTTCCGTATGCACCGGACAAAGTGCACAGCTTTAATAAATGGACTTATAGGCCCCTATTTCAAAGGGGAGCTCCTTAAAGATATGGGCAGTTCACCTTACTCTTTGATCATTGATGAATCCACTGACATTTCTGTAAAGAAACTACTGTGCATCTGCGTAAAATACTTCAGTCGGAAAAGTAGCAGAATTGTGAGTAGTTACCTTGGGATGATAGAACTGCAAGAGGCATGTGCAGAAGACATTGCAAATGCACTTCTGGAGTTCCTCAAAGACAGCAGGCTTCCAATTGAGAATGTGGTAGGGGTAGGTACAGATGGCGCAAGTGTGATGTGTGGCAAAAACCACTCCACATATACTTTGTTGAGAGAAAAGCAGCCTACTTTGCAGCTTGTATGTTGCATCTGCCACTCGCTCGACATTGTTGCTAGAAAAGCAACGTGGAGTTCATGGTGAGAGAAACCTTCAACTGGTTTGCACATTCTCCAAAGCGCCAGGCAATCTACACAGATTTATATCAAACCTTGGATGGAGGAATGCCGTTGTAGCTTATTTCGCCATGTGAAATGCGGTGGCTCATCATGGCGGATTGTGTGGAGCGTTTTCTGGAGCAGTATGATGTTCTAAAGCTGCACTTTTGTAACGCATCATACGTACAACATTGCTATGCAGCTAGAATCCTGCAAGAAATGTACAATGACGAGACAAATTATCTCTATCTTATTTTCCTCAAACCTATGTTGCAGGAAATTAAGTAGTGAACAAAGCATTTCAGCTTGAATCTGGTGATGTCCTCCACATATTTCGGGATCTGCAAACTTTATATAGGTCAACTCTCAGAAGAATTCTAAAGCCAAGTGTCTTCAGCGCCAACAGTGAGCAGCAGTGGCGTAATTTGGATCTTCAAGGTAGTGCCATTTATCTTGCGCAGGAGGATGCTGACCTTGGCCTTGACTTCCGTAAAAAGCTCCAAGAAAGCAAACTGCCTGCTGCTGCCAAGGACTGCATAGAAAAACGGTGCACAGACTTTGTTAAAGTTCTGTACATTAAGCCTTTAGTGATGTCTCCTGTGTAACTATGTGAGCACCTTTTAAGTATTCTTAAACTGTTTTGTAATTTCTGTTCTATATTTGCTGTTTTGGTAAAAATATGTTTTAGTATTAACTTTTGTCTCTATGCTGGGTACCGTTTCAGGATTTCTTGCTTAGATAATTTTTTTGTTTTCATGCATATGAATTTTTAAAATTTTAATAATTTCCTCGAACGATTGTAGCTATAACATTGTTTATTTACCCCAGGTTTGGGGAATAGGGTTGCTCCTGTTTGTTGTAAACGCTATTCTTGGCAGTGGCAGGACAATTCTGCCCACCTCAACCTGCCAGACCCTCAAGGATGCTGCTAATCTTGGCAGTGCCACTGCCAGACTCTGAAGGCTGCTGCTAATCTTGGCAGTGCCTGGCCCAGAAGAAGACGTTTGTGTACCTTAACCAGTCAGAACAATTTTGCCCACCTCAACCTGCCACTGCCAGACCCTGAAGGATGCTGCTACATTATGCACTGCCAGAAGCATTTTCCACACCTCAACCTGCCACTGCCAGACCCTGAAGGATGCTACTATTCTTGGCAGTGCCACTGCCAGACTCTGAAGGCTGCTGCTAATCTTGGTAGTGCCTGACCCAGAAGAAGGCGTTTGTGCACCTTAACCAGTCAGAACAATTTTGCCCACCTCAACCTGCCACTGCCAGACCCTGAAGGATACTGCTATTCTCGGCAGTGCCACTGTCAGACTCTGGGATGCTGCTAATCTTAGCAGTGCCTGGCCCAGGAGAAGACGTTTGTGTACCTTAACCAGTCAGAACAATTTTGCCCACCTCAACCTGCCACTGCCAGACCCTGAAGGATGCTGCTATTCTTGGCAGTGCCACTGCCAGACTCTGGGATGCTGCTAATCATGGCAGTGCCTGGCCCAGAAGAATACGTTTGTGCACCTTAACCAGTCAGAACAATTTTGCCCATCACAACCTGCCACTGCCAGACCCTGAAGGATGCTGCTATTCTTGGCAGTGCCACTGCCAGACTCTGAAGGCTGCTGTTAATCTTGGCAGTGCCGGGCCCAGAAGAACTCTTTGGCACAATTGAACTTTCCACTGTCTGAACAAGGATTCACCATACTGTTGCCTGGCAAAGAACAGGAGATGGAGATTCTTCTGTGAGTCTGCAGAATGCACTTGCACTTTATTGGGTATTAGCTCATGGGAACATCAAGCAGCAAGCTCTGCACCCCATGCCATGGACTGCTCTCTTCTGATGAGTATCAAAAAGTACGAAACATACGTAATTTGCGTATGTAAAGAGATGTTCAGCATTGCTCTTGGAGCATTAAAAAAAGTGTGAAAAAACATGGAGCATTGGCCTATATTGCCATTACTCTGGGGGTGCCTGACATGAGTATGCAAAAGGAACTTCATGCTGAAGTGCACTTTTCCCAAGAAGAACGTTTCCGCAGTTGCAGTCCTCAAAATTTGACCCAGAAAATGTTTGGGCAGCTTGCTCCACACCATGCGATATCAAGTGAGTGACAGTTTTCCTGACAGACCAAATTTGATTTTAGTGTACAAAATATAGGTAATTGATTAATGTGGGTACTAAACATATAATCCTTGAAATAGAAGTATATTTTTGAATGTTGTAGTCAGGCTGCACCTAAGTTAATGGAGTGGCAACATTGGGCTATTTTGGGCTACTTTTCCGTTGCTTTTGGGCTTGAAAGTTGTGAAAAAATCTGGCAACACTGAACCTGCTGAGGCACGCTCTAAAGCAGTGCTTTAAAAAGGGGTAAAAAAGGGCAAAGTAAGCTGTGACCCAAGGGGCGGGGCGAGGAGGCGTGTTTAGGGGTGGGGCCAGGGGCAGGGCTACTGGCAGACATTTACAGGAATCGGTGTGGTATGTAACTGTGGTGCATATTTATTTATTTATTTAATGCATTTTTATATAGCGTGGACTTTACCCAAAGGTGTCAGAGCGCTTTACAATAGAACCAAGTACGTTACTTGAGGAGAAAATTACATATTTACACGTTACAGAAACAAACGAGAAACAAGAAAAGGTAAAATAAAACAATAGATGGCAGTCACACAAAAAACACAACAAAATAAAACACAATAGGATGAAGATTGTACAGGCATAGATTACAAATTTACAATAATGAAAGAACTTCCTTGAGGGACATGAAAAGGGGTGTATTAGTTCTGGAAGTCTCTTTGGAAGAGAAGAGATTTGAGGTCGGTTTTGAAGGTCCGGGTAGAGTTGGTGGCACGGAGTAGTGGAGGAAGCGAGTTCCAGATTCTCACCGCATTGCCTGAGAAGGATTGAGCCATCGATCTTTCCCTTTTGAAGACGGGGAGCTCAAGCAGAAGCTTTTCCGCATTGCGAGAAGGGCGAGAGCCACCGGACAATTTCAATTTATTCGCCAGGTAACAAGGGGAGGACGTGTGTAAGGCTTTGTGGGTGATACAGGCAGTCTTGTGGAATGATCTTGCCTCGATGGGAAGCCATCGAAGAGAAGAAAAAATGGGTGTTGTGATGTGGTCACTTCTTTTGGCCCCAAATATAAAACGAGCCATTGAATGGAGAACGGATTTAAGAGGGGAAAGGTGGGATTTGGGGAGGCCAGCAAGAAGAGAATTGCAATAGTCCAATCTAGAGAGAACCAGAGATTGGACCAAGGTTTTTAGGTCTTGCTCTGGAAAGAAACGTCGAATCCCCAGAGAAGGCGCAGTTGGTATTGTGCATTCTTTGCAATGGAATTGATGTGGGAGAGTAGATTGAGCCTTTTGTCAAGTATGACACCAAGGGATTTTGCGCTGTCGACAACGATAGGCTTATTGTTGATTAAATTCAGCTGATCCATCCAAGATTGAACAGGAGGAGGAGAGAGTGAGGTAGAGAGGAGGAGGAATTCAGTTTTGGCGGGATTAAGAATGAGTTGGTGAGCTAACATCCAGTTGTGAATAGAGTTGAGAGTAGAGTTGAGGATTGAGATATTGTGTGCGGAAGACACCTTTAGGTAGATTTGAGTGTCATCCGCATAGAGATGGTAGAGGATCCCAGATTTGCTTAGGAGGTTCCCTAATGGTTCCAGATAGAGATTAAACAAAGTGGGTGCAAGGATAGAACCTTGAGGGATGCCTTGACCTACCGCCAATGAAGACGAAAGACTGTTCGCTATTTTGATCATTTGTGATCTGTCCGAGAGGAATGAGGCAAACCATTTAAGCACTGTGCCTTCCAAACCGATTCTCTGTTGAAGAGTGTTAAGGAGAGTGTTATGATTAACAGTGTCAAAGGCTGCAGAGAGGTCTAGAAGAATCAGAAGACAAGACTCTCCTGAATCGAGTATACGCAGCGCATCGTCGATCACTTGCAGCAGGGCTGTTTCAGTGCTGCAGTTTTGAATGAAACCAGACTAGAAATTATCAAGAAGATTATTATCCTTAATATGTAGGGAAAGTTGTTTTGCTACACATCTTTCTGTGATTTTCGCAAGAAAAGGGAGGTTAGTGATGGGGCGGAAGTTGTTGAGGTCGTTCGCTTCAGCGGAGGGTTTTTTAAGAAGATGGGTAACCTGTCCTGTTTTAAGGGCAACAGGAAGGGAGCCTTGGCTGAGGAAGAGGTTAACCAGACAGGTCCAGTAGGAAAGAGTATGGGTGTAGAAATCAATGGCAATGTCACTAGGGATGGGGTCAAAAGAATGGTTAGAGAGTTTTGTTTCGAGGATGCATTTGAGGAGGGCATCTTTAGAGATGACGTCAAAGTTCTGCCAAATGACTAAGGATTTGCGCTCCTCTAGGGGGGTAGGATGAATGACCTGATCCACCAGTGATTTCACTTTTTCATCGAAGAATATAGCGAATTCTGCTGCTTTCTTTGGAGAATCGTCAGGCTTGATGGTTGGGGGAGGGCAGTTTGGATTTTTGATGAGGTCTAATAGTTTTTGGGGTCTGTTTTTGGCTGAGTCAAGGAGGGTTCTGAAGTGTGATGCTTTTTCATGGAAGATGTGTTTGTGGTATTTTGATCTTGCTGAACGTAGAATAGAAAGATTAGAGGTGGATGGAGATTGTCTCCATTGTTTCTCCAGGTTTCTCCTTTCTTCATAAAGGGATTTATTGAACCATGGTGCTGAAGGAATAGGCCTTTTCCTTTTGCTTTGAAGTGGAGCGACGTTATCAATTTCAACTGCAAGGACAGAGGCACTGGGAGGTAAGATCGTTGACATCCAAGTTAGGGTCTAGCCTTGGAAGTGAAAGCATAGCAGAATCACAAAGAGTGTCAAGGTCAATGTTTTTGGTGTTACGGAACCAGGTAGTAGTCCTTTTAGGTTGGCCAAGAGTTATAGAGTGTGATAGGTGAAGAGAGAAGGGGATGAGGAAGTGGTCAGACCAGTGTACATGAATAGGGGGAGCAATAGTAAGCAGGTCTGCTTTGGATATAACAAGGTCCAGGATTGAGCCCTTAGATTGTGTTGTTTCAGTGCAGTGTTGGATAAGACCGTTTGCTGGGAGAAAAGTGGCAAGCCTACTAGCAGAGGGATCCTCCAGCGAGCCCCAGTGGAGATTGAAGTCTCCCAGGAAGATCTGTCTGTCACTTTGAGAGTATTGGTCGCTGATGAAGTCGGTGAGTTCCTCCAAAAAGGAAGAGCAGTCACTTGGCGGGTGATAAATGGCATGAAATCTGAGGGGTGAGCAGTGTTGCACTTGAAGCTCCAGAGACAGGCATTCAAATGTACAGAAGGAGCTGTTAGGAAAAGCCTTAAGTTGAAGGGAGTTTCTGAAGATGATTGCAACACCTCCCCCAACTTTGTCTGTTCTGTCATTTCTAAAGTTAGAATAGTCGGTGGTACAGAAGATCAAACATAATATGGGAGGTGTCGTTGAACCAGGTCTCAGTGAGGAAGAGAATGTCAAGATTGTGGAGAATGATGGTGTCAAAAATTTCCAGTTTGTGTTTAATTGCAGATCTGCAGTTGTGGAGCAAACAGCGCATCTCTGACGAGACTGTTTTGGTGACGGGGCGTTTGGGCTTTTAGGGGTGATAGGGATAATGTTCTTGTAAGAGGGTGCCCGGGTAGAATAAGGCTGATGATTAGTTCTGACAGAAGAGATGGTCGGAATAGTGTACAGAGTAGACTTACTTGGAGAGGAAAGTGGAAGGGGGTGGCGTTAGAAGTCTTGTAACTAGCCAGTAAGTTAGCGATCTCTGCAGAAGACAGATTGTGATTGGCTTTTTTGGGGCGTGGGAGCAAGGTACTCCTCGGGAGTTTGGGGAAGTGAGTATTTGGGTTGTTTGGAAAGGAGGATATCTTAGTGCTTAAGAGTGAAATGGTAGTTTCAAGCTGGGAAATAGAAGAGATGAGAAATCCTAATTTATTTTCAAGAGAGAGTAGGGCTGAGCACGGAATGTTAGGTGGCTCGATGGATACAGGAGGGAGTGCAATTGGCGAGGGAGGGCAGGGAGAGGTGGGAGTGCGGGGGTATTGGGGTGCAAGAGTAAAAGGTGGAGATAGATGGTGGTTGAGAGGTTGTTGGTGCAACTGAGGTGGAAAGAGAGTTATCTTTGCTGATGTTGAACAGAGGGGAAGAATTGAGATCATAATTAGGAGGAGACACGCGAGGAACGAGGAGGGAGGGCAGAATGCGGGGAGGGGAAAGAGGGGAGTCATAGAATGGCAGGAGGTTTGGGGAGAAGAGAGGAGAAGGGGCTGGAAAGGTCCCGTAAGCTAGGAGAGGTGAATGTAAGGGGACAGGCACCAGGCAGAGTGGGGGGGATTGGGCTAGAGGGTAGTTAAAGAAAGAATATGGTTCTGCTAGGTCCGAGGGAGGGAAACGGAAGGGATTACCGAGGGGGGATAAAGGGTTGTGCAGTATTACTGGAGGAATGGGAGGATAAAGAGAGATGAAAGGGATTTGTGAAGAATACAGGGTATAAGGAGAGGGGGAGAGCGGGAAGGGAAGAAGAGCAGGGGGGGAAGGGGGAAAGTATGGAAAGTTAACCGGGAGATCAGGTTGTAGAAAAGGTGGATTAAATAAGGGGGTGGTGGGCAGGGTTAGGGGGGAAGAGGTAACATTGGAATACCGGGAAGGTGCAAGTGGAAAAGGAGAGTGTTAGCTAGAGGTAAGGCTGACGTGTTGAGGGGAAGTTCACATTGGGAGGGGGGAAGAATGGGAGAGGAGGGAGCAGGGGAAGGGGGGGGCAGAGGGTCGGCCTGTGCCTCCCGGGAGAGCGGCCTATTGGAGCATAGGGTGGTCAGGGGAGGAGATAGGGAGTAAAGGGTGGCGCTAGATGAAGGATCAAGGGAGATCACAGTCGCAGGGGTGGGGAGAAGGGAAGGGAAGAGGTGGTCAAAGAGAGAGAGACAAGTGTCTTTAGCTTGAATCAAAACAGTACCATTGTTATATAGTGAAATAGTGAGAGAGCCATTAAAACAAGTAGAGGGGGAAATTTTTAGCTGCTGCCCATGTGGGATAGATGAGGAGGAGGTGACTTTGAAGGAGTTATAGAAGCTGGTGGACCAGGAAGGGATGTCGTGAGTGAAAAAAATGAAGTCATTTTTGAGCCTCCAATAACGACCATTGTGGAATTGGTCAATAAACAGGGAATCAGGAAATTGTTCAATGGTGTTATGCTTGAACCGTTTTGCTGAAGCTTTAGACAGATTAGGGGGATAAATGATTTTGAAGCGGTTAACTCCAGACTTAACTCGAATGGTGGCCATGTTAGGAAAATGAGGAGGAGGAGGAGGGTGGTGAGGGGAAGAGGAAGGTGCCACTAGTGTAGTGACAGCGAAAAGAAGTATAAGAAGAAGAGGCCACATATTCTGGTATTCGAATGAAATTATACGATTAATGTGAGGTCAAGGGGCGTCCAGGTTAGCAAAAGTCTCTGGTCCAACCAAACATTTACTGCAGCACCAAGGTGGGAAATTAGGCTAGCTTGAATCCAGTGGCAAAGTGAGCAAGGGACCCACGTCTGGGCATACCCTGCCACCAAGATTGTATGGTAGTGAAGAAATTTGTAGAGGCCAGATTATTTGTGATGAGCCTTTGTTAGTAGTAAAGTTGGATTGTGGGGAATAGAGTATTCTTTTTGTTCAGGAACATATTCCAAAGGTGCCTAGGTCAATCGTAGAGGTTTATGAAATAGGATATACCAATGTCTGGTGGGCATTTAAAGATGGCCGCCAGTTTTGCAGGGTTTTCATAGTGAGGGGTGCCATGGTCCAATTTTTGTTTCAGGCAGTGGTGGGTGCCATGTTCTGTGAATTTTCCACTTCCCCATGTGATGCTAAGAAGAAATGGTGGGTCTATTTACGATATTCACGACATCAGTAGCTGGCAAATTTAGCCCCATGTTAACCATTAAAAACCTTAATCCGGATCCCTTTCTCAAGAGAGCTTATGTCAGTAGTTAGAGAGGGAGCTCACAGGCTTCTCTTTCCACAATGGGCCCTTCTTGATTGCCGGTACTGGGCCCCATGTAGAGGGAAGAGGAAGCATTCGTCCTCGTTGAGTCTTGCTCGCGTGCGTGTCCTTCCGCCACTGAGCCCCTAGTGCGTGTCAGTGCAGGACATCGTGCAGGACATCGTGATGAGGCGGGGAGGGGGGAGGAGGCACTCACCCAGTCGTCGTGGCTTCCTCGCTAGCGGTTCCGAGGACCTGGAATCGATCATGTGGTCCGTCCCTCAGCACCACTGCATTCTGTAAAGTATGAGATCCACGGTCCCCCGCAACTCTCCACCTACGATCCAGCCAAGTCTGCGGTCTCCTCGTGAATGCAAATTTTTTTTTGGGGGGGGGGGATTTATTTTTATTTTGAAAAAGAGAAGGCACAATCCATTTATCTTAATGCACGTTACAATTGAAGGATCTGTTCCATTTATACTCATACAGCACAAAAAACCATCCCGCTCGGACATTGATTTATACAGCATTACCTTCAGCAGCATTGATCACTTCTAAGTCCTCACAGTCTCGAGGCAGGGATGGCAGTTCGCAAATACCTCCCCTATAGGTATTCCATTTCCCCCATTTTCTGATCCCTTTTTTGTGGCACCCCCTATGCACACACACCGTCCTCTCCGCCACCATGACTTTGTCCATGTCTTTACACCATGTTGCTAAGGTAGGGTTGGCTGTTCCACCCCAATGGCTGGCGATGTTTCTCTTGGCAATCATGATGCCCAATGTGGCCCAGGTCTGTTGTATTGAATTTAAATCTGTTGCGTCCCAGATATTAAGCAGACAGCATTTGGGCTCCCTGGGAACTAAGTTACCACTCACTCTCGTAATCAGGGACATGACTGACTCCCAGTACAATACCACAACGGGACATGCCCAGATAGTATGGAAGAATGTGCCAACCTCCCCACGTTGTCTCAAACATAGCAAGTTGTCGATATTAACAATTTTACAGAGGTTAGTTCTAGTGTAGTAAATTCTATGAAGAATTTTGAGTTGTATTAAACGCAGTTTCGATGTAATCGCTACCTCTCTGGGGGATGCAAGCGCCTCCTGCCAATCTGTTTCCTCCAGATTGCCCAGGTCTGCCTGCCACTTGTCTTTAAGCTTCTCCATCGGGTCGGACATGTTATTAACAATTTTTTTATATGTTAAGGAGATTGCTCTTTTGTCCAAATAGTCCGTTAGTAATCTGTCCTCTAATGGGGATGCTTCAGGCGGGGTGGTTTCAGGGGGGAGTGCCGCTTCAAGAGCGTGTTTGATCTGTTGGTAGCGAAAGTGTTCAGTTGATGCCAGTTTGTATCGCGTCTGGAGTTGTTGAAAAGTGATCATTTTTCCCTTAGCCCAGAGGTCACCCACCTTTGATATCCCGATAAGGTCCCAGTTGTGAAAGCCCTTACTTTTTTCTAGACTTCCCCGCCTGTCTGTAACCCACAGAGGTGTCGCTCGTGTGAGAGTGTCGTGCCACCCCAACTTTTTGTGCACCATTTTCCAAATCTGGAGGGTATGGTTCGTCGGGCCCATCATTGGACGGGTCTTGTTATAAAGTGCTCGATGTAGCCCCGTCGGTCCTAGCTGTAGCCTATCAAGGGCATAGGCAGGGTCCGTGTAGGGGACGTGAAGCCATTGGTTCACCACTATTAGTTGGGCGGCCCAATAGTAATATTGTATGTTAGGGAGTGCGATATAGTTTTACCATAGCTATTCGGGCTGGTTTATTGTCCCATAAGAGTTTAGTCACTTCCGCCTCGATGGCCCGGAAGTATGTTTGTGGGACTTGGAAGGGCGTGTTTTGGAGGGCGTAGAGGAACCGGGGGAGCGCCATCATTTTAAAAAGGGCCGCTTTCCCTAAGAGCGACAAAGGCAGTGATTGCCAGTGTTTGGTATCATTTTGTAGTCGTTTCAGAGGAGCTTGGAGATTTAGAGTCATGAATAGTTCCGGGTCTCAGGTGATGTGGATCCCCAGGTATATAAAAGTGTCTTCCACCACTGTTACTGCGCATTCGACCGGGAGGAGTGGAGGAGGTCCCGTCAAGACGTATAACACTGACTTTGCCCAATTAATCGTATACCCTGAATATCGGCCATAGGAGCTACAGATATTTAAAAGAGAGGTCAATGAGCGTCTTGGGGAGGCCATATATAAGAGGATATCGCATGTAATGAAATGCGGTCCTCCTGGTCCTCAGTCCATTTAAGTCCTCGGATGACCGGGTCTTGACGTACCCAGGCCGCCAGAGGTTCCAGAACTAAGGCGAAGAGGAGGGGCGACAACGGGCATCCCTGTCTTGTCCCACGGTGTAGTGGAATATCCCTCGATCTACGCCCATTGGCTACTACCTGGGCCACCGGAGCAGTGTATAGTAAGCGGACCCAGGAGCAAAATTTCGGTCCGAATCCTAGTTTCTGGAGAACAGCGAAGAGGAACGGCCACTCGACTGTGTCGAAGGCCATGCAGGCATCTAGGGACAACACTATAGCCTCTTCTTGGATAGTATGACTACGGCCAAGCATATTATGAAGGCGCCGGAGATTTAATGCCGTGTTTCTCCCGGGCATAAATCCGGATTGATCCAGGTGGATCAGTTTTGCTAGGTGCAGTGTAAGTCTGTTGGCCAGGGCCTTTGCCAATATCTTGGCCTCGGCGTTGATCAGCGATATTGGCCTGTAGGAGGAACAGTCCTCCGCTGGCTTTCCGGGTTTATGGATGGCCACTATCGTCGCCGTCCTTTGGTCACAGGGCAATTCCCCTTTTCCCAAACTGTCCTTGTACATTGCTACCATATACGGTGTGAGTGTTGTTGTGTTACGTTTATACCACTCAATGGGAATACCGTTGGGCCCTAATGCTTTACCGGACTGTAATTTGCCAATTGCCAGCGTGATTTCTTCCGCTGTGAGGTCTACCTCTAAAGTTTGAGCCTCTATTTCCTCCAGGCGAGGAAGCTTAATATCTCGGAGGAACCCCTCCGCGTCTGTTTGCGTGAGCGTTATCGTGGAGGCATATATCTGTTCGAAGTGCGTCTGCTAACAGGTCCACTATGCGCTGCGGGTCTCGGGTTGTACCACCAATGGGGAGCTGAAGTTCTGTTACCCACCTGTCTGCCTTTTCTTTTTTATCAAGCCAGGCCAGGAGCTTGTCGGCCTTGTCCCCAGTTTCATAAATGGTATGTTGGGTCCTGGAGAGTCGCACCTTTGCTGCCTCCAAAAGAAAGTCCCTATACTCCTGTTTCTTAAGCTGCAATAGGTGGGCGTTTGCGTCAGATGGATCCTGACTGTGGGATCTCTCCAGGTCTTCCACTTCCCTTTCCAGTGTCTCTACAGTTTTGACTTTCTCCCTCTTAGGGTGGGTGATTAATGAGGTAGCTTGCCCTCGGAGCACTGTTTTGAATGCCTCCCAGAGGACGGTTGGGGAGGAGACGGAGGGTGCGTTTTCAGTGAAATAATAATCGGTCGTGTCAGTTAGCCCCTTCCCAATCTCTGGGGACTTCAAATATCCGGGATATATGGGGAGTATACGGTTCTGTGCGGTGGAGTGCCAAGTGTAAAGAGTACTAATCGGGGAGTGGTCAGAGATGCCTCTTGGCAAGTGTTGTACTGTTTGGAAGTTCCCTAGTTCGGCTGCAGGTGCAAGTATGTAGTCAATTCTAGAGAGGCTATTGTGCGCACCCGAGTAGTAAGTGTATTGTTTCGTCGATGGAAAATGGAAGCGCCAAATGTCTACCATACCTATCGCGTCCAGGAAATCAGTCAGTGCCGAGGGTGGGCGGTGTTGCTGTCGAGGGGGTGTGCGATCTAGATTGACATTCAAAGTGGCGTTGAAATCAGCACCTATTATTAAAGAGCCGTGTGGGAGGCGTAGGAGGAAGTCGCTGAGCGCTGTGAACGCTGAGGAGTGAAGCGCAGGCGGAATGTATACAGAGACTACGTTTATTATTCGTCCTTCCCATTGACACGTGATCGCCGCAAAGCGGCCCTGGTTGTCGGTGTACGTGTGCTTGACTATGATCGGCTATTGTTTCTTTAGAAGGATTCCCACCCCCCTCGAGCCAGACGTGAATTCTGAATGGACAGCCAGACGAAAGCCCCATCTATCCAGGGACTTGCAGACTGTCCCCGTTAGGTGGGTCTCCTGCAGCAGGGCAAGCGCTGGCACCTTACGTTTCAGATATTGTAGAACGAGCCCCCTCTTTAGTTTATCCTGAAGACCATTGACATTCCAGGAGATGATTGGTAAATGCTGTGGGGAGGATGTCATAGGGATCATGGGTTCATGTGTATGCGGCATGAAGCCAGTGTGTCGCTTGCGCGGTGTCAACTAGATTGCAGTAAAACATCGCATGAGTGTTATGCATGGTCAGATCGTGTGCCAAAGAACAAGTAAAAAAAAAAACAATGAAAAAACATAAACTGTTCCAGAACATCCCAACTCCCTCCCCCCTCCCTGCCTCCCTGCAAGACGGTTGTTGAATTTCGCGCCACCCCAACTTTGCAGAGTGCCTAATACCCATTACCCGAGTCCTATGTAGGGGGGATAGAGCCCTCTGTGTGTCCATCGGGGGTTCGAACTTGGGATAAATTGCCCTTACAATTAGTAGGAAAGTACAGTTTTAAGATGTCGTAGTTCTCTTTCGCACAGAAAGTCTTATAAAAGGATCAAGAGTCACTTGCCCATCTATAGTGTCCTGTTTCATCGGATCGGCGAAGTGGGTAGCGGTTCTTTGCTCCCAGTGGCTGTGTCCCGACGTCGTGCCGCCGTGGCTGTTGTTGTCGTTGACGTCGAATTGGCTTCACCGAACAGAGGATCGTGTAAAGCCTGCCCCAAAGTAGGTGCCCAGGAGGAGTAGTTCAGTCCTCCTCTGGCCGGGTTTCTGTTTCCGACAAGTTCGCTGTCTGAGTCAGGGATCGCGGTATTGAGTGATCTTGCGCAGTGTTCCAACCGGGTCTTCCCCGATGTTGGACCGGACGCCATCCCTCCAGCCAGTCTTGTGCCTCCTCTGGAGTGGTAAAGAACCATGCCTTTCCATCTGCTTCCACCCTCAATTTCGCTGGAAATGGCATAGAGTATTTGAGCTCACGGTTTCTGAGTTCATGCTTCACCGCCAGGAAATTCCGCCGTTGTTTGGCCACCGCCGCAGTGTAGTCTGGAAAAAAGGAAATCGTACTCTGCTGAAATCAGAGTGGCGGGGCAGCTCTCGCCGTCTGAAGGATAAGGTCTCGGTCGCGAAAATTAAAAATACGTGCGAGTATAGGCCGCGGAGGTGCCCCAGGCCGAGACTTACCCCCGGGGACCCGATGGGCTTGCTCAACCGAGAAGTAATTGGAAAGACCTCTAGGTTGCAGGTGAGTCTTTACGATATCCTCCACAAAGAGATCCAGGCCAGGGCCACCTGCGTCTTCCGGTACCCCCACCAGGCGTACATTGTTGCGACGGGAGCGGCCTTCGTGATCATCTAGCTTCGCTGCCATGGCCTTGTTGTCTAGTTCCAAACGTTGCACTTGCTTTTTCAGTGAGGCCGTGTCTGCATTCACGGTGGCTGGTATGGATTCGACCTCTGTTACACGAGAACTCAAGTTCCGAAAGTCGGCGCGGATGAGTGTGAGTTCAGTGGTCACAGTATCTATACGGGACTCCAGAGAGGCATGAACTTTATTTAAGGTGGACATGATGTCCTGTAGTGTGATTTCTTTCTCCGGGGTAGTCTCTTTGACAGAGGACGGTCCAGTCTCTGTTCGGTCGTTCACTTCTTTGTCTGACTATGAATAGGCGTATTTCTCCAATTTGTTCTGTTGGGTCACTCGTTGGCCCCGGCCCCCCATCGTGCCTCGCTCCCACGTCCGCTCCCCACGGGCACTAACTGTCCAGAGGCAGTAATCGCCGCCGCCTGACCGTGTTACCCAATGGCGCACGCGGCCTGTCGGTTTTCCTGCTACCTGGTGTGGCTTACTGTAGTTTCAGGAGTGGAACCGGAGCATAAGGCAGGCGCCAGGGCAAGCACGGAGCACAGCAATCTGGGGTTGAGCCTCGATTTACGCACACCAGAGGTCCGGGTTCGGCCGAGCACCGGCCGCAGATAGAGAGGGCAGTGTCCCACAGAGTTCAGGGTATATTTTACCAGTCCGGCTCCCTGTTCAGTCATAGCGCGGGTCTCCTGTGCCCACTATGCAGCTGCACCACAGTTCATGGGCTCCGCAAGACTCCTCAGTCCGGAGCGGTCCGGAGCGATCCGCAGCGCGGGAGGTTTCCAGAGGCAGCACCCTGAGCAGAGCCAGTGTTCAGAACTCCCGCCGGGCGCCTAAACGGTTCACCACAGCGCCGCACTGACAAGGAGTCCGCTCTATGCCCGAGCGGAGCGTGAGGGTCTCGGTAGCAGCTGTTGCAGCGTGAAATTGGCGCCCGTGGAGCGGATGATACCTGAGGGGAGGCACGGTGCACATCCGGTCTTCACCACCGTGAGATACAGCCGGCCGACGGGGTCCCCTCGCTCTCAGTTCCCCAAGGGTCTTGGTGCACAGTCGAGGCTGCAGTGGCCATCCGGGAGGTCTTGAAGGTGAATGTGTATGCGTGCGCAGGAGCCCCGGGCACACTTGGTCAGTGTACGCTGCCGGGCCCGCGCCCGCACACGTCGGCGTCGGATGTCGCACCTACGCCAGTCCCCGGTCTCGGCGTGGTGTTAGGCCGCAAGGGGTTCATGCGGTCACAAGTAGCGGGGAAAGCGTCCGGAGCTAGGCAAGACGTTTTCCGGGTGTGGGCAGAGTTCCGACGCACCTGCAGGCTATTTTCAGCGGGCTAAGCACGGATTAATGAGCCGGATTTATGTTGTTTTCCCCCCGGAGGTCCGGAGCTCTACCAGGCGGCGGCCATTTCCATCGGCAGCCGGCCACACCCCCCGTGAATGCTAAATTGATGTGAAAATCATCCTGTCGACTGAACCCATTATAGCGCCAACAATGGCGCGGCGACTGCATTCGGAGCGGTCTGCCGTCCCAGCCTGGTGAGATTCCCGTCCTGTTTATCGCTTTCCATTAAGCAGATATACAGGGACATGCGGGTTATGTTTAGTGTGGTAGCACACTGTCATTCACACAACACATTTTCCATTGTCATTACCACTAAATTTGCACAGACGTAGTTTTACTGACATGCTATGCACACCAAGGATAACGTGTGGAATTGGGTACCAGCCAGTGGCATAGCCAGTGTCATGGGCCTGAGTGCAAGGAAGGAAATGGGCCATTGACCCCTGTTTTATCTGTGAAATACAACAAGAATCTGGCTTGAATGGACCCCAGGCCTCTGTGCCACTGCACCTGCTGCACCAATGGAAGCTAGACCCCTGGCTCTAGAGAATATTTCGCTTTTGCGCATCACCCAGTAAAGTATCCTATTAGATTCTCTCATGACACTTCAGAATAACAAAAGAGCTGCTTCTTTTGTCCTTTCTATTTCCAAAATTGAAATATTTTTACAGTTCATTCACAGGTTTTTATGCTTACAAACTTTCAGAAATGCTCTCACCCTGCAGTCAGGGAAAAAAAGCAACCATCAATCTCCATATTAAAAGAATAGGCAGCAATTTGTCCAAATGTATTGCCTCACATTCAACCTCTGTGGCAAGAGAAATATTTTTAATTTCAAGGCATATTTTCACTCTTTCATCTTAACTCCATTGTGGATATTTTAACAGCTAGAAACAAATGTAAAAAAAAAAAAATCTGGCCGACAATGATAGATTGTGCTCACTGAGCATCAGCAGTGACATCGCTGAAAGTGATGAGTATAACTTACCCTTTTGTATCACCCTTTGCAGCAGGCAGAGTCGGAAGGAATCAGGTGAAAGACATTGTCAGAGCCCAGTGGCAGGCAGGCTAAGAGGTGGAAATGGCCCATCTGGTGTCCTCTGTTGCTGTATGGATAGGATCTGCAGGAGCTGCAGGAATCTGATTCTTGCTTCCTGGGTGGATGCTGGTATCAGGCCCTGGGCCCCCTGCCTGGCACTGGAGAGAAACCTGCTACTCAGGTGCTGCTCCTGGCTGGCTCCTTGGCGACAGTCCTCACTGCTGTATGGCACAGAAGGAAGGGAAAGCATTGCAAACTGCATATTTAAAGGGCTTCCATTCCTTCCTGCCACACAGCTATGGGGTTGTGACTTTGCACGCTTTGCTGATGGCAAGATGATGGTCACTGCCAATGTGAAATGCTAATCATGTGAGCATGCACTGCAGAGTAGAAATGCTGTGCATGCTTTCAAGATGACCATTTCTTTGGGAAATCCCAGCATGCTGCAGTGAGTACCGGTACTCTCCCTGGGCAGAGAGAGGTTCCAGTACTCAGAGGGAAATAAAAAAAAGTAGTGCTGATACTCAGTACTGGTGAGTACCAGCCCATTTGAAGCATTGCTCAAAAGTGCAAAATTAATATCAGGGCAAAACTGTGCGCCAAGACAATAGTGTATGTTTAAATTTTCATACCAGCTTCAATGTGTTTTCAAAAGGAAGGGGCAGAGTGAATATAGGAGCACAGCAAAGCAAGCAAAAAAAAATTCAAAGACTTCAAATAAGGGTAAGACTCGTGAAGGATCCCTAGCCCTGCCAAGTTCCAAGCATCAGGTGTTAGACTAACGCATTTCAGTGTGGTGGTCCGCATCACCACACTGAAATGCAAAATCATGCATAATAGCGTCTACTGAGTTGTCAAGCCAGAACGCTGCTTATGCACCATTACTGAAATCTGAAATGACAGCACGCTGCACCCTGCTCCCAGCAGGCTTGGGGGTTCGGTCAGGCTGCTCGCAGGCAGCTCTAGCTGCTATGGTAACAATGTAACAAGATTCATGCACCCGAGACAGACTGCGACTGACGTCAAGAGTCAGTGCGCCCAATGGCTAGTACGGATAGTCAGTGAGGAGGTGAGGTCAGGACAGTTTTTTTCAGACACACTCTTTAATAGGCCAAGGGACATCCTGCTGCTGTCAGGACATCTAACCTGGGCTTCTATTGGAATTCCATAACGCATATTAGCAAGCCCATTATCGCCGTTTTAGCGGCAGTTTCCTGCCGCTAAAACTGCGATAATTTTAAAGTGGGTCTTGCTAATATGCCCCTAAGTTCTTCCGGAGCAAGGCAGCCCGAAAGGGACTGGGGCAGCCTGTGCCAGTGTGGACGGAGGAGTACCCTGGCAGGGCGTGAATAAAAGGCGTCTGTTATTTCACAACCAGGTCTGTCACTATCTGTGGGCTTCCGTACAGGCCAGAATGCACGCAGTAGGTACTACCTCATCCAGTTTGACCTACACCTAACCTATCAACAGGGAGCCACATGCACCAAGACCACCAGATGCAACTAGAGCACAATCTCTGAGGCAACCTGGTCCACAGAGCTCCATACCTATCTCCTGGGGCACCAAGAAGGCAACCTCTCCTGATTCATCACCAACTTCAACAACTGGATCTCCTCCTGTGCAATACCATAACTCTGCTCAAAATTCATTGGTATGCAGGAATGTATGTTAATACTAGATTTAAGACATCAGCGGGCTGTGGCTTTGCAATAAAATATTTTAGAAGTGCCTGTTCCGGCCGGCAGCGTTGACTACACGCACACACCATTCAGGGTATAATTAATATCCCCTGCACGAGGTTATGAATCTGAATTGATGGGGTCACTAGTTGCAATGCGTTCTTATTGATAAAGGCCTTCAGGCACAGTTTGACAGGCGGACTGATTGAAGCCAGCGTAGTAAGCAACCCTCTCAAGAGATGCTAGGAAACGGATCTCTGGAGGAGATCGATGTTCTGCAGCCTCTGAGTGTTAACGCGATTCCTCCTGGGTGGTAGTGTGGTCAGAGAGTGAAGAAGTAGTGAGAGCTAATGAACCCAGGGCTCCCGGGGCCTGCTATAAAGGGACTGTCTGAACAATTAAGCTAAAGGTTTTGTTTTTGTGTTCACTGATGCCACTGAAAGCAATATACAATATGTAATGAAAAATGTGCTGTAAAATTCACCATTTTGGTCTGTTGTTTTCCAAACTTTTCTTGGGGGGGGAAATCCCCCCTAGTAGTTGTCGGGCTCGCACGCTACGCGCGCTCGCTACGCAGTCGGGCGCGCTCGCTACGCAGTCAGGCGGGGGCTGGTCTACCAAAATTTGCCAGGGCTGCTTTCAGTTCCCAGTCCGGCCCTGACCGCCACCCATCTTTTTAAAACGAAATTGGCAGTAAGTTTACAAATTAGTAGCAGATTATGCTCAGAGTGCAATCAGAAACCAATGTGGCGGCGGCCATCGTCACATTACCAAACTAACACACACACACGGCTGGCTGCAGCACTCACTGTCTAACTTGCGAGGCCGGAGCCACGGCAATGGGTTTACCGCGTGGTGGGCCGGCCGCCTCCTCGGTCCAGTCCTGGCTGCGGTAGCGTCACTCCCTCTGCAATTCACAGTGGGGTGATGGTCATCATTTAAACTTTACAGCAACCATCAGGTGCAAGTAGCGCTGCCGTGATGTGCTCCAATCACCTAGGCAGCTTCCCAGTCTCACAAACAACTGCAGCAGCCGGCGGCAGCACTAGCAGGAGGTGACGTCCCCGACGCGCGCCTAAAGAAGTCTCTGACTGCATCACACGAGGTGAGGTCAGCCAGAGAGGCGCCGTGGCAGGAAACCCCTGCTATATTGATACAGTGTAGCAGTCAGCTGAGCCCCCAAGCCTGCGGGAGCTGCGCACCGATGCCACAGAGCGCTGCCAGACACTCCAGCTTTATTTTAACATAGTAGGCAGCGTGAACGGCTTGACAGCTAAGGTGCTGTGACTCAAACAGCAATGCGCGACAATGCATTTCAGTGCGGTGATGCGGAGCTTCACACTGAAATGCGTTAGTCTAACGCATAATGCGTGATACTTGGCAGGACTGGAGCAGCACACCACAGTCCATTCTGTACAGAGCTGAGCCACCCTGAATGCTGCTGGCCCGGCATTTTGCGGCCCACGGGAGAATCTGAGTCGTACTCCTCAGTGCGGCCATGAGCGGTGTTTACCAAATTGCTACGCTCTCCTGCCTTGCAGCAAAGAGTATGTTGAGTGAGGTACTCTCACTTTTATTTTCTAAAAATTTGCTTTATAATAGTGCGCACTGCATATTCCCCTGACGCCATTCCCCAATCACACTCACAGCAATAAGATTGATGATCATGAAAAAAAGGCTTAGGCACCTCACACAGGCTGAAATCACACTCTTAAGTATGCGGCCAGTAAGTGTTAGGATATAAATACTCATTTATTGGCAGGGTGGGTTCCTTTTAATTTAAAAGTACGCATTTTCCTCAAACGATGGAAAGCGTCACCAATCCGCACTCTTATCAATAAAGTTTCAATAATTAAAAAAATGTACTTCAGTTGTAATTCCAAACGTTTCTTTTATTTTTATAATATTCTTATTTTGTTGTGATGTTATTTTCACATCACAACTTTTCAATTGACACCTCATAATTCTTGCGCTGATGTGCCCAATCCATTTCGGGCTATGCCCTTTCATCAGGGGCTCCTTCCTACAAATATAATGTGTACATTTTAATGGGAGAGACTAAATACAGTGTGAGATCTATCTCATTAGTGCATGCTACAATTCCATGCATACTACATGCTTATCGAGAGCGTGGACAGCGGCCCTCGTCTAGTGAATCACTCTTCACAACTTGTGAATTATATGGTGGCGGTAATCCAAAACTAGTGACAGTAAAGATTAGTAAAAGAGGCTGATCAAAGGATAATAGGTGGCTTTATTATTCGGGAAACAACATTTACAACGCAGTCATTACATCGCAACATCCTTTACATCGCATGTCATTACAACGCAGCCATTACATCGCATGTCACTACAACGCATGTCATTACAACGCATGTCACTACAACGCAAGCATTACATTGCAAGTCATTACAACACATACCATTACAACGCGTAGTACCCTTACACTATCCAACACTTACCCTACTGTTGCACTCACTGGAGTTAGAATAGTAATTTTTACCCCTACACTATCCAATACTTACCCTACTGTTGCACTCACTGGAGTTAGAATAGTAATTTTTACCCCTACACTATCCAATACTTACCCTACTGTTGCACTCACTGGAGTTAGAATAGTAATTTTTACCCCTACACTATCCAACACATACCCTACTGTTGCACTCACTGGAGTTAGAATAGTAATTTTTACCCCTACACTATCCAACACTTACCCTACTGTTGCACTCACTGGAGTTAGAATAGTAATTTTTACCCCTACACTATCCAATACTTACCCTACTGTTGCACTCACTGGAGTTAGAATAGTAATTATTACCCCTATACTATCCAACACTTACCTTAAATGCGATGTAATGGTATGCATTGTAATGGTATGCGTTGTAATGGTATAATGCGATGTTGGAATGCGTTGTAAATGTAGTTTCTAAAAATGCGAAGTAATGGCATGCGATGTAAAAGAATGCATTGTAAAGGATGTTGCGATGTAAAAACTGCGTTGTAAAGACATGCGTTGTAAATGTATGCGTAGTAACGTCATACATTTTATTATTCGCATCCTGAATACAATCGTGAACGTCGTGTGTATTTGTGATAAGTAATTAGTATCCAATGTGAACAGCAAATCTTTCCAAAAAGTGATCAGCAGGTCTTTTTTTTTAAAAAGTGATCATGCCCCGGTGATAATACAACTGTGAATGCACGAGTCATGCACGTACCTAATTTGTGGTGCATCAGTATAAGACACGATTCCAAAGTTCGTCTACATGATCTAAAACCAATGAAATCAGTCGTCTTCAACAAAACTCCAAAGTACGGAGACTTTGCAGTCATTAGTTTATGTAGTATTCACTTATATTAGTTCTTAGTTTAGTTATCACTTAATCTGTAAGACCTATGTAAGCAGCTCTAGAATTAGAACGTGTTACTGCCTAGCTGCAAGGCTGCCTAGCGACCAGAGAGGCTCCAGTGTCAGTTGCTGCTGTGTGTCCTGTGGTTAGGACGCTCCTATCTCTTATCTCAAAATAAAGAAAGAACTTCATCTCTACTCTGCCTCCTGTGATACCTCATTACACTGGCGACGACCGGAAGTGGACGAAACCCACGAGGATATTCAAGGATCTACAAACTAACTCTACAAACTCTACAAAGAAACTCTACTCGGCAAGACTTTGACACCAGACACCTGGCCGAATCAACTCTTAATGAAAAGCGAAGCGTCCTTCACAGATAAGTGCATCTCTCCTAATTAAGGTACTGTGCTCGAGTCAATACTGCGCTCTTGCCGCCTCTTTAAAGCCCAGCGCAAAGACCTTTTCACGCGTAATAATTTCATAATCAAATGCTAGTGAGACCCTTTTGACTTCCCTCTTCGAAGGCAAGATCTACACAGCGCAAGTTGTATTTTGCTGACTTTTACGTACTTCAATATTTAAAATGGATTTTTAACAAAGCGCTTACAACGGCACGCTCACCTGCTGTATTTATTTAAATCTGACCTCGCACCGTGTGTTCGGCTGCTCGAGTCTCTTTGCATCACAGTCAGCCGCGTACTAGCGTCTTCATCACGCCTTCACGCTGCGCGTCACCCTGTGTCGTCTCATAGCAACGCGTCACAATCAACTGCGTAGCAGCTCCTTCCAACACGCCTTCACGCTGCAATTCAACGTCTCCTTAGCAACCAGTTGATGCCATTCTTACGCGTCACAAAGGCATCCCTTCAGCTTTTCAAGCCTGCTCTGCGCATACAAGCCTGCTCTACGCATTCATTAACGCGCTACTACAAATTGCTTGTTTTTCGTACAGCGCTGACAAGCACAGCACACATCTTTACAAGCCGGCAATTCTCAAAACTCTGTTACGAGTTGCTTGTTGGTAAAAAAACGCTGACAAGCACAGCAGTTTACTTATTTAATGCACGTTTGTGTGTAATTATTACAACGATACCTGCGCATTTGTGTATCAACATTTCTTCAGCCTTCTTTTCTCCACGCTGATACACACAGCAATTTTAAATAATTCAAGTCTACTATTGGCTGATGCTCACAGCTCAAGTTATTACTGTTTTATTCAAGGTGTGCTCACTACGCTGACACACACAGCAAACTTCTCTCAAAGTATTTCACTTTGGTATTAACCCTGTGTCTCAAGAGTAACAATTTTCTTTTTAGGTTAAAAGAAATAACAACTTTTCTTTCTAGGTTAAAAGAAACAGTTTAAATTTAACAAAGAACAAACCCCTACATCTGTCCCCAAAATGCAAAATGTAACACCTCCTCCCTTCTTTCTTTCAAATCCTGGTGACCCACTGTTGCGTTGGTCGAAATGGAAAAAAAGTATTCCTCAATTATGCCAGGGTCTGTGGAGTATCTCTTAGCGCAGAGAGGAAATCTGCACTATTGTTGCATTGTTTGGGGTCAGAGGGCCAAGACGTGTTTGAACATCTTCCTGACTTAGAAGATGGTGAATCTGACAACCTTAATGAATTTGAAATTTGTATAAAAAAACTAGACAAACATTATCTCCCAAAATTAAGCACCATATTAGAACGTTACCATTTCGGGAAGCGTGTACAAAAACAGATGAATCTGTTGAAACTTATATCACAGCCTTACGCAAGTTAGGTGCTTCTTGCAAATTTGAAGGGTCAGTGGAAGAACGCATACGTGACCAATTCATGCTTGGTTGTAATGTTGAAAAGATAAAAGATGAGCTTTGGCAAAAAGACGATCCGAAGCTCGATGAGGTGATTGTCTTAGCCAAGAGAATAGAACATTCCTTAGCTTGTGTGGAAGTAATAAAAAAGGAGAATGGGGTCGTGGAAGAGAAAGTACACTCTATCAACAAAACTCCCGCAAAACCTTCGTGGAAACACAATGAACCTGCTTGGAAAGGTCGTTCAGCTAATAACTTTTCTTCTACTTCCAGATGGAAAGAAAATGTTAAATTTAAATGTTACCGTTGTGATCTTTTTGGTCATCTTGCAAATGACAAATCTTGTCCTGCCCTTTCTTCTAAGTGTCACAACTGCGGGAGGGTTGGTCACGTTGCTAAAGCTTGTAGAGCCCAAAAGTCTAAATCATATAAACGTGTCAAGGAGATCTTCTTAGAGAGTGATGACTCTGAACTTGAACATGATGATCTACATTGTGGAGAGATCTTGACATCCTGTGTTAGCAACACGTGCAAGGGGCCTGTTGATACTGTTCTTGTGAATGACTGTAACATTAGTATGCTCTTTGATTCAGGTGCTAAAATATCTCTTATACCCAAAGATTTCTTTGATTTAAAACTACATGGTAAAGTGAAGGTATATAAGCCAGACATCAGGCCTTTAGCATATGGAGGGCAACCCATAAAACTTTTTGGTTATTTTCTTGGAAATATTGAATATAAACAAAGGTTAACTGCTGGAAAAATTTACATATCATGCAGAGGGGACAGCATTATCAGCTGGTTTCATCAGGCTGACTTGGGAGTTTCACTTGTTCCTGGTGCTGATCCTTGCATTGTCTTGAGAGACATCTCCTCGCCTTCTTCCACAAAAAGTATGGTTTCAGAACACGTTTGCAAGGATGTCTCAAGTGTGAGTGATTCCAGCTCTAAACTACGAGCTGAATTCAAAGAGGTCTTTAACGAAAAGCTAGGTTGTCCCTCTAACTATGTTCACAAAATAATTCTAAAACCTGATTCTGTTCCTGTCACGTGCAAGGTACGAAATGTTCCTCTGGCTATGAAAGAATCCATGCGTTTAGAACTTGATAAATTAAAGCGTGACGGGATTATTGTTGAAACTGAGGCTAGTCAGTGGTTGGCCCCAGTTGTCCTTGCACGCAAGGCCTCAGGTGAAGTACGCTTATGTGTGGACTTACGTGCACTTAATCGTGCAGTTGTTGCGGACAGGTACCCTCTCCCCAACATCACAGAAATGCTGGCACAATTAAGAGATTCAAGTATTTTTTCCACACTAGACTTGTGTACCGCCTATCATCAGGTTAAGATAGATCCTACTTCCATGGATCTGACTGCCTTTATTACTCCCTTTGGGACTTACAAGTTCACACGGCTTCCTTTCGGCTTAGTCTCTGCAGCCTCTGTTTTTCAGAGGGCTATGGAGGATGTGTTAAAAGGAATAGAGGGCGTGAAAATTTATCAAGACGACGTGTTGATTCATGGTTCTTCACAAGTTGAACATGATGCAAGATTGAGATGTGTTCTCACACGATTTCGCATGAGAGGTTTAACTCTTCGTGAGAATAAATGTAAGTTTAACCTAGCTGAAATAGATTATCTTGGCCATCATTTAACATGCAAAGGGGTCAAACCTAGGGAGCGTTTGGTAAAGACTATTGATGAACTACCCACTCCTCAATCAAGGGATGAACTTATAAGTTTCCTAGGTATGGCTGAATACTATAACAAGTTCGTGCCACGTTTTGCCAGTCGTACTCACACTCTCAGGTCTCTCTTAAAAAAGGGGGTAAAGTTCTTATGGTCATCACAGTGTCAATTGGAGTTTGAAGAAATTAAGAGAGCACTCAATTCAGCTCCTTCCTTGCAGAGCTTTGACTCTTCTGCTGACTCTGTTTTGGTCACTGACGCAAGTTCTAAAGGTTTGGGGGCTGTTCTTAAACAAATTAAAGATGGGAAAGAGGAAACCATTATGTTTCTTTCGAGAGCTCTTGTTGGTCCTGAATTGCAATATTCTGTGATTGAAAAAGAAGCACTTTGTATTTTTTGGGCGATCAAAAAGCTTAAGAAGTTTCTCTGGGGCACCTCTTTCATTGTGCATTCAGATCACAAGCCACTTAAAGATTTATTTTGCAAGAAAGATTTAGATGCTGTTTCCTCTAGAATTTGTAGGTGGGTTATAGCGCTCCAGGATTTTGATTTTGTTGTAAGGTATATCCCAGGGATTGACAACAAAGTCGCTGATTGTCTTTCACGTTTAATACCCAAAGACTCTACTTACCTTGACTCTGAAGACTCGTGGGAGGTAGACAATTTCAAGGTGTGTGAGGTCGTGGAAGGTGTTGTATCTGAGATGGAATGGAGAGACTCCTTAAAAAATGACATGGTGTTGCTCGAGGTTTTCAAGTTAGTGTCTAGTGGGTGGACGGGCATTAAGTCCTTGTCTGATGAGGTGCGGAAATTTTGGAATGTAAGACATGAACTTTCAGTGTATAACAATCTCTTGTGGAGAGGAACGCGTCTTGTTCCTCCGTTTGCTCTTCGCGAGAAAATCATCCATTTGGCACACGATGGTCACCAAGGTATCTCCAAAACCAAGGAGAGAGTCCGTTTGCACTTCTGGTGGCCAGGTGTTGACATTCTGGTTGAACGTTTGGTCAGGGACTGCTCAGAGTGTATGATGTCTGACAAAGTATGCAAAACTAGAACTCAACCTATGATTATTCGTGAACCTCCATCTAGGTGTTGGCAAAATGTTGCCCTTGATCTTTTGGGTCCGGTATCTTGCAAATCAGGTCAGTTTTACGTTTTGGTACTTATTGACATGTTCTCTAGGTGGCCAGAAGTAAAGATTACTCAAGGTATTGAAACCAGAGATGTTACTGAAATTCTTAGAAAGCATTTTCTACAGGGAGGGTCTCCCGAGACTCTCTTAACTGACAATGGGGTACAACTTGTCTCCAGAGAGATGGAGGAATTTTTAGCAAAAAAGGAATTATTCATAAACGGTGCTCTCTTTATCACCCAGAGTGTAATGGGATGGTTGAGAGATTCAACCGTGTCTTGAAAGAATCTATTCAGTCAGCCAAGGAGCAAGGTCGTGACTGGAGAAGCGCATTACTTGAGAAAGTCATGGCTTATCGCTTGACTCCTCACTCTACTACTGAGAAAGTTCCCTTTGAGTTGTTTAGGGGACGCACACCCAACACTCATTTATTTCAGTCTTGGATGAGAGGGAACGGGGCTGATATTGGCCTCTCTGAGGATCCTCAGTGGAGGTCTCTCCAAGATTCCAAGTCTAAAAAAATGAAAGCTAATTTTGATGCCAGACACGCTGTTGCTCGTACTGTAGTTAATATAGGGGACTGTGTGAGAGTACGATTTCCACAGAAAATTGGAAGTACTAAGTTTTCTACACCGCATAAAGTTGTTAAGTTATTTCTCAATGCTGTTAGACTTGATGATGGCCGCATTTGGAATCTTAATAGAATTGCCCTTGTAAGTTCCTCTGCTCCACCTGTTTCTCATACTCAACCTTCAAATTCAAAATGGATTCCTCCTCTGCGAAGGAGTACTCGTTCATACTCGACTCCTGTGAAACTTCATGATTATGTCTGTAATTAGGTGTATCAGATTTTGTTCACAAATTTGTGTTTGGGGGAAGGTGTGTAGTATTCACTTATATTAGTTCTTAGTTTAGTTATCACTTAATCTGTAAGACCTATGTAAGCAGCTCTAGAATTAGAACGTGTTACTGCCTAGCTGCAAGGCTGCCTAGCGACCAGAGAGGCTCCAGTGTCAGTTGCTGCTGTGTGTCCTGTGGTTAGGACGCTCCTATCTCTTATCTCAAAATAAAGAAAGAACTTCATCTCTACTCTGCCTCCTGTGATACCTCATTACAGTTTAGTACGTCATTAGTGCGCTCACCTATTTTTGTCGGTGTGTACCACAAATTAGGTACATGCATGACTTGTGCATTCACAGTTGTATTATCACCGGGGCATGATCACTTTAAAAAAAAAGACCTGCCGATCACTTTTTAGAAAGATCTGCCCTTCACGTTAGATGCTGATTACTTATCACGAATACACACGACGTTCACGATTGTATTCAGGATGCGAATAATAAAGCCACCTATTATCCTTTGATCAGCCTCTTTTACTAATCTTTACTGTCACTAGTTTTGGATTACCTCCACCATATAATTCACAACAAGTTGTGAACAACACATATACGTTTTCCGACTTTGGATACACTCGTGAATGCGAAGGTCTTTTCCATCTATTGGAATTTTCTTTTTTCCTTTTAATTTCCTCAGGCACCAACAGCCTGGCTGGCTCTGTCAGTGGCCGCCGTGCGACTAGCACCAGACAGGATCAGCTTTTTTTACATGTCCTGCCGGGCCCCAGGAAGACACAGCTGTAACCCTGGCAGGGCCCAGCAAAGTCAGCTGAACGACTCGACTTGCTTCCTGTCACGGTAAGCGCTGTCTTTAAAAGACACACACAGCACAGTTTGAGAAACCATGTCACTGACAAGCTCACTCACTGCAATTTAGGTTCTACTGCTGAGAGCAGTTGCCCTGTCTGCTCCAGTCAGAGTGCTGAGGTCTCCGGACTGCCTCACTGATTCCAGCAGAGACAGCCCTGTCTGTAAAGGTCTCCGGACTGCCTCACCGACTCCAGCAGAGACAGCCCTGTCTGTAAAGGTCTCCGGACTGCCTCACCGACTCCAGCAGAGACAGCCCTGTCTGTAAAGGTCTCCGGACTGCCTCACCGACTCCAGCAGAGAGAGCCCTGTCTGTAAAGGTCACTGCCTCACCGACTCCAGCAGAGAGAGCCCTGTCTGTAAAGGTCTCCGGCCTGCCTCACCAACTCCAGCAGAGACAGACCTGTCTGTAAAGGTCTCCGGCCTGCCTCACCGACTCCAGCAGAGAGAGCCCTGTCTGTAAAGGTCTCCGGTCTGCCTCACCTACTCCAGCAGAGACAGCCCTGTCTGTAAAGGTCTCCGGCCTGCCTCACCTACTCCAGCAGAGACAGCCCTGTCTGTAAAGGTCTCCGGCCTGCCTCACCTACTCCAGCAGAGACAGCCCTGTCTGTAAAGGTCTCCGGCCTGCCTCACCGACTCCTGCAGAGAGAGCCCTGTCTGTAAAGGTCTCCGGCCTGCCTCACCGACTCCAGCAGAGAGAGCCCTGTCTGTAAAGGTCTCCGGCCTGCCTCACCGACTCCAGCAGAGACAGCCCTGTCTGTAAAGGTCTCCGGACTGCCTCACCGACTCCAGCAGAGACAGCCCTGTCTGTAAAGGTCTCCGGACTGCCTCACCGACTCCAGCAGAGACAGCCATGTCTGTAAAGGTCTCCGGACTGCCTCACCGACTCCAGCAGAGACAGCCCTGTCTGTAAAGGTCTCCGGACTGCCTCACTGACTCCAGCAGAGACAGCCCTGTCTGTAAAGGTCTCCGGACTGCCTCACCGACTCCAGCAGAGAGAGCCCTGTCTGTAAAGGTCACTGCCTCAGCGACTCCAGCAGAGAGAGCCCTGTCTGTAAAGGTCTCCGGCCTGCCTCACCGACTCCAGCAGAGACAGCCCTGTCTGTAAAGGTCTCCGGCCTGCCTCACCGACTCCAGCAGAGAGAGCCCTGTCTGTAAAGGTCTCCGGCCTGCCTCACCTACTCCAGCAGAGACAGCCCTGTCTGTAAAGGTCTCCGGCCTGCCTCACCTACTCCAGCAGAGACAGCCCTGTCTGTAAAGGTCTCCGGCCTGCCTCACCGACTCCAGCAGAGAGCCCTGTCTGTAAAGGTCTCCGGCCTGCCTCACCGACTCCAGCAGAGAGAGCCCTGTCTGTAAAGGTCTCCGGCCTGCCTCACCGACTCCAGCAGAGACAGCTCTGTCTGTAAAGGTCTCCGGACTGCCTCACCGACTCCAGCAGAGACAGCCCTGTCTGTAAAGGTCTCCGGACTGCCTCACCGACTCCAGCAGAGACAGCCATGCCTGTAAAGGTCTCCGGACTGCCTCACCGACTCCAGCAGAGACAGCCCTGTCTGTAAAGGTCTCCGGACTGCCCCAGCAGAGAGAGCCCTGTCTGTAAAGGTCTCCGGACTGCCTCACCGACTCCAGCAGAGAGAGCCCTGTCTGTAAAGGTCTCCAGACTGCCTCACCGACTCCAGCAGAGAGAGCCCTGTCTGTAAAGGTCTCCGGCCTGCCTCACCGACTCCAGCAGAGACAGCCCTGTCTGTAAAGGTCTCCGGACTGCCTCACCGACTCCAGCAGAGACAGACCTGTCTGTAAAGGTCTCCGGACTGCCTCACCGACTCCAGCAGAGACAGCCATGTCTGTAAAGGTCTCCGGACTGCCTCACCGACTCCAGCAGAGACAGCCCTGTCTGTAAAGGTGTTAGACCTGTCAGCCCTAGGGTGGTCTTTCCCTGTTTTTTTTCCCTTTTGCGCCTCATTTTTGCCACCATATTTTTACTGGACCTAGGTCTCCGGGCGCCTTGTCACTGCTAGCCAGTGCTGAGGTGCAGGTGCTCTCTCTCACTCAAGATGGCTGCCACAGGCCCCTGCTACTGCAGAGGGGCCTTACACGCATACACACTAGTAGCCAGGGTCAGGCTGGGGCATAGGGATACAGTATCCATTCCATCCCCGCCTCTGGGCCACATAGCCAGGCATGTAGAAGGTTCCAGAACCTTCTGGGCTGTGGGAGGAGTTATGTTTTGCCGCCTTTGGGAGAGTCACCTGACCTAGGAGTATAAAAGGCTTGGAGGGAAAACTTTCTAGTCAGTTGATGAGGCACCACTGATCCTGGGAGAACCTCCGCCGGAGTATAGGCTTTAGGGCCTAGGGGGGAGACCTACACTACTGCTGCTGACAGGGCTGAGGCCCTGCTGTAGTAAGATAGCTGAGGAACACCCACCACCCACTGACCTTGCCCAGTGTGAGGGGACCCAGGGAACCACCTTCAGCGTACGGGGAGGAACATCAAGCACTCCCAGACCACCAACTCATCCCCCCCCTCATAAGAAGAAACTTCTGACAAGAAACTTTGACAAGAAACTTATAATAAGGAACTTCTGACAAGAAACTCCTGACAAGAAGCGCCTAAGAAGCAACCAATCTGGAACAGTCGCCAGACACCTTAATTTGAGGAGGCCTGACCGTCCAGCCAGGCCTGAAACCTAAACTGCCCAACTGGGGATCACCAGGTAAAGCGCCGTACCCTGAAGCGCTAGACCTTCACCCCCTCTTCATTTCTGCCTGCTGCTGGGCTGCCCCCAAGTACTTTTCCAGTCAGCCCTGCCCACAGGCTGCTGGTGCGCCCTGCATTCTGTCACCCCTCAGGTCACTGACCTTGTGTGGAGATCACCGCCGCGGCCGCCGCCGCCTGAGGAGAAGTGCCGTGAGGTGAGGTGCGCCGTCGCGCCCTCACCGAAGGGAGCGCTGAGGTGAGGGAAGCCCCTCAAGTATCTGTGGTGAGGTGCGCCGTCCGCGCCCTCACCGAAGCCTCTGCAGAGTTGCCCCCAAGTTGTTGCCACCGGGCCCTGGGCCCCATCGCCGCCGTCGCGGCTGAAGAAATTGCCGCCGCCGTCGCGGCCAAAGAAATCGCCGCCGCCGTCGCGGCCAAAGAAATCGCCAGCGCGATCATCGAGGCCTCCAGGCCCCGCCGACGCCGTCTCTAAGCAGCCGGGGACGCCGGCCGCGCCTCCAAGAAGGCCGCGCAACGATTGGGCGCCGGCTCCGGTCACGCCCCCAGCGCCGACGGAGGCCCAGGAAGAGCCCCGGCCGTGTAGAGGGAGACGGGGAGCCGGCCGAAGAGGACTGCTGGCTCCCGCTCCCTTCCCCGAAGTCCTGGAAGCCGCGGCTTCACTTACCTGATCCCGGGGGCTGGAGGAGTGAGATCCCAGCCCCCGCAACGTGCCCACAGTCACTCCTTGATCCCGGGGGCCAGAGGAAGGTGATACCGGCCCCCGCAACGTCCCGACAGTCCGGCCTGAAGGCCGAGGTACCCCGACCGGGCCCCGCCCTCCAGAACACGGGCCGGGCCTGGGGGAGTGCCTGTCGCTAAGTAAGCGCGACCAACGATCCAGCAACAGGTGAGCCCAGGAGGCCCCTAGGGCCCACAAAACGCCACTGGGGGCCGGGGGCCACCATTAACCCCATAATTGATTGTGTAAACTTTCCCCATGAGGCGAGGCCCCGGAGAGGAGTGGGCCTAGCCTGAAGTTAACCCCTAAGGGTCATAGAAGCCCCAGGATACTGGACATGTTGAGGGGTTCCCTACAGTATTTAATAACTTATTGCAGATGCCTATTGTAATTACTGCCTAGGCCATGCTTTTAACTGCGAAATCTTTTACCACAGGGGAAAGTATTTAATTGAATTGAGCTGAAGTGTACACCGCCAAGAGTTGAAGTGTTTTATGTTACAGGTGTACTGGAATTGCGACGCCCACTGTACTGAATGTGGGCGCGCCTAGATTAATGCAGGCCTATTTAAATGTAAAGTGAAAAGCCTTCTTTTAAGTAATTGAATATGCTAAAGTGAACTGCATGTTTAGGCCCCTGTTTTATTAACGTACCTTGAGATCATTATTAAGTGCTACGTGTAGGAGATAATTCCGGCGGCCTCTTAGTGGCCTACAATGTTGATGAGCTATGATGCTTTATTTAAAATGTGCACCAGTTGAGTAATGCAATGAATTTGAATGTAGAGCTGAATTAATCTGCCTCATCTGAAGCCAACTTAATTTATATATAAAAGATCTTGATTTTAAATACAAAAGCCTGGTGTGGTGTCATGTTATTGCGTTCGCATTTCTGAGTCAGGGTAAGAGTGTGCTGCACAACTGCCTTACACATTGCCTTCGCGTGCTTTCCGGCTTCGCGCCATGCTACCGTGGCGGACTCGGTAAACCCGGTTCCAACATTTGGTGTTCAGCGGTTGGATAAGGACTGGTGCTTGTGCAGCACCCTACAGTGACTCAGTGTGCGCCGCAATTAGACACCTATTGTAATGAAAGTGCTAGGAATTCTTTGGTAATTGCCGATTGTGTACATTCCTGCGTTAGACCTGTTACCTACAGTTTAGAAGCCCTTCCTTAAATTGTCTGGGAACCCACCTAGGAGGATGGAGTTTGAGTTAGCCAACCTAGAAAGGTATACGGTGACACAGCTCAAGGAGTTCTGCCTAGAGAGGGGGGTGGCCGTCAAGCGAGGCGCCAGGAAGGAGGTGCTTCAGAAAGCTTTGAGGGCATGGGTAATGGCCCACCCGGAGGGAAGAGGGGATGAGGAGCAGGGGGAGGCAGACAACCCAGGAGAACTGGACCTACTGCACATTGATGTTAGCGAGAATGTGTTGCCAGGAAGACGTTCCAGGGCAGGCAGTAGTGCGTCAGGGGGGAGTTTGTCGCCAGAGGAATTTGAGGACAGAAGGGAGCAGAGGCAATTAACATTAGAACTTGCTAGGATGGAAAGGGAGCGAGAACAGGCAAGGCTAGCCATGGAGGAAAGGAAGCTTGTACATGAGCTTAGCCTGAAGGAACTAGAGCTCCGGACCTTGCAGATGGAGATGCAGGGCAAAATGAATGGTGGCAGCGTACCTGCTGGGGTTCCACAGGAGCCCAAATTCTATTTACCCAGAGAGGTGATGGCCAGTTTTAGTGTAGGTGATGACATCGACAAGTGGTTGGCGGCCTACGAGGTGGCTCTGGTGGCCCATAGAGTTCCTGAGAGCTACTGGGGGGGAGGTCTTTATAGGTACATACCCCCACTAGTAAGGGACACACTTTTAACTTTGGATAAGGGGGAGCAGACTAACTACCCTATCATGAAGGAGGCCCTGCTCAAGAAGTTTGGCCTCACCCCAGAGAAGTACCGCCAAAAGTTCCGCAACAGCCACAAGCTTCACACACAAAACTGGGTGGATTTTTTTGATTATGCCCGGAAGGCATTGGAGGGCTGGGTGCGTGGCAGCAACGTTGACAATTACAAAGGGCTGTACGACCTATTCTTGAGAGAGCACCTCCTAGAGAAATGTTTTCCGGAGCTGCGCCAGTACTTGGTGGACCGCAAGCTGACCAATCCTAGGGAGCTTGCAGAGGAGGCAGACACGTGGGTCAGCACTCGGGTGTCCCACAAGGGAGCCGGGGCGGACCCCCGAAAGGTGGACAGGGGCTCCCCAGAAGAAAGAGGGGGAGATAAAAGAGGGAGTTCTTTAAAGGTCCCCAAAATAGACCGCCTGGGAGAGGGGTAGGTTCCCCATCCCAATCTGGATCCCAGAAACCCACTTATCCTGACAGGAGTCAGCAGCCCAGAACTGTCCGGTGCTACGAGTGCGGGGAGGTTGGACACTACAAGGGGGATCCCCAGTGTCGCAAGAGAACCCCAGCCCCCACAGGAGGTAAGAGCCCCGGGGTGGCCAGTGTAGCGCTTGGGGAGGAGTTGTCCCTAGGTAGGGGAGGTGAGTGGACAGGCTTGACCTTAGTTTCCCTGGGGGATAGAGAGATCATCCCACGGGTTCAGGTACCCGCGAACACTGCCAAGTATCGGCAGAGGGTACTGGTGAACGGGGGGGAGGTGGAGGCTCTGAGGGACACAGGTGCCAGCATGACGATGGTGAGACGTCAGCTGGTGTCCCCAGAGCAGGTGATTCCTGAGGAATTCCACCCGGTTGTTATGGCTGATAATAGCCTGGGTCATTACCCCGTGGCCCAAGTTCCCTTTGAGTGGGGAGGAGTATCAGGTCTGTTGAAGGTTGCGGTGAGCCCTGCCATGCCAGTTGACTGTCTGCTGGGCAACGACTTGGAACATACTGCCTGGAGGGAGGTAGAGTTCAATGCCCATGCTGAGATGTTGGGATTACCAGGATGGACTTGCGTCGTCACGCGGTCCATGGCTGCCCGACAAGGAACTCAGCTGGGGTTGGAGCCTGAAATAATGGCCCAGCCCACTGCTGGACGAGGAGATGTCCAGGAGGAGACACCCGGTGAGATGGATGGGGAGCCCGCGGAGGTGACCCCGGAGTCCGCTGAGGTGGTTGGTGTTCCCGTGGGGGACCTGCCGACCCCTGCAGAGTGGCAGGTGGAAGGAGGGCCTACCCGGGAGGAATTTTGCCGGGCGCAGAAGGAGTGCCCTTCGCTTGAAGGCATGCGGCAACAGGCCGAAGCCCAAGCAGCTGGAACAGAGACTGGTAACTACCATGTCTACTGGGAGGATGGTCTCCTCTACAGTGAGCCTAAGGCTCCGGTGCATGGGTCATCAAGGGCCGTGGTGGTCCCCCAATGCTACCGAGCCTTTCTGCTAGAGTTGGCACACGAAATACCACTAGCAGGACACCTAGACTAGCTAGGGCCAAGACAAGACGTTTGCGCGTCTGGTCCCACATTTTTACTGGCCCAGGATGCGCGTCACTTCTGACACTTTTTGCAAGACTTGCACCACTTGCCAAGCGAGCGGCAAGACAGGGACTAAAGTGAAGGTCCCTCTAGAACCTCTCCCAGTTGTCGATACCCCTTTTGAGCGGGTAGGGATTGACATTGTCGGGCCATTGGACCCGCCGACTTCTGCAGGACATAGGTTCATTTTGGTGCTGGTAGACCACGCCACCCGGTACCCGGAGGCAATCCCTCTGAGGACCATCACTGCACCGGTGGTGGCGCGGGCCCTGATGGGGATTATTACCCGAGTGGGATTCCCCAAGGTCGTGGTGTCAGATAGGGGCACGAATTTCATGTCGGCCTACATGCAGGCCATGTGGAAGGAGTGTGGAGTGACCTACCGGTTCTCCACTCCTTACCACCCCCAGACGAACGGGCTCGTGGAGCGCTTTAACAAAACCTTGAAGGGGATGATCAGGAGCCTACCCGAGGACTTGAGAAGGAAGTGGGACGTCCTCTTACCCTGTCTGCTCTTCTCCTACCGAGAGGTGCCGCAGAAGGGGGTCGGTTTCAGCCCCTTTGAGCTGCTCTATGGCCACCCCGTTCGGGGGCCCCTCAGTCTTGTCAAGGAGGGGTGGGAGAAGTCTTCCTCGAAGCTTCCCCGTGATGTGGTCAGCTATATGCTGGCATTCCGCAGCCAAGTGGCCAAGCTGTGGAAGGAGGCCTCGGACAATCTAGAGGCAAGTCAAGCCGTCATGAAGAAATGGTATGACCGGAACGCGCGGACGGTAGAGTTAGACGCTGGACAGAAGGTGTGGGTCATGGAGCCAGGAGAGCTTAGCGCCCTCCAGGACCGGTGGACTGGGCCGTTTGAGATCTTGGAAAGGAGAGGCCAGACCACATATGTCGTCGATGTGAAGACCCCACGTCAACCCCACAGGGTGTTCCACGTCAACCGCCTGAAGCCCCACCAGGAGCGTTCAGAACTCACTCTCCTAATGATAACAGATGGAAGTGAGGAGGAGGAGAGTGAGCCTCTTCCAGACCTTCTGGCGGCCCATGAGAAGGATGGTTCGGTAGAGGGAGTGGTCCTCGCCCCATCCTTGACCCCAGAGCAACAGAGGGACTGCCGCCAGGTCTTGGGGCAGTACGCCTCGTTGTTCTCCCTCACGCCTGGAATCACGCACCTGTGTACCCATGATGTGGACACAGGGGACAGTCCGCCAGTAAAAACCAAGTCTTACCGGCTGTCCGATAAAGTCAAGGCTAGTATCCAGGGTGAGGTTACCAAGATGCTAGAACTGGGAGTGATTGAGCCTTCCAGTAGCCCTTGGGCTAGTCCGGTGGTGTTGGTGCCGAAAGCGGCCCCACCGGGCACCACACCAGAACTTCGGTTCTGTGTGGATTACCGTGGACTCAACTCAGTCACTAAGACCGACGCTCACCCGATCCCTCGGGCGGATGAGCTCATTGACCGGCTGGGAGCAGCCCGGTATTTGAGTACCATTGATTTGACGTCAGGCTATTGGCAGATAGCCATGGCGGAAGGAGCAAGGGAGAAGACTGCGTTCTCCACCCCCGAGGGCCACTTTCAATTTCGGGTGATGCCCTTCGGGTTGAAAAATGCTCCAGCCACTTTCCAGCGGTTGGTGAACCAGGTGCTGTCTGGCCTAGAGGCCTTCTCTACTGCCTACCTGGATGACATAGCTGTCTTCAGTAGCAGCTGGGAGGACCATCTGGAGCATCTCCAGGAGGTGCTACAGGCTTTGCAACGGGCTGGTTTAACCATCAAGGCCAGCAAGTGCCAGATTGGACAGGGATCTGTCGTGTACCTGGGACATCTGGTGGGCGGAGGTAAGGTGCAACCCCTCCAAGCCAAGATTGAGACCATCTTGGCCTGGGAGCCCCCAAGACCCAAACAGAGGTCCGAGCTTTTCTCGGCCTCACGGGGTATTACCGCCGGTTCGTCAAGGGATATGGAACCACCGTGGGCCCATTGACGGAATTGACTTCAAAGAAGCAGCCACGCAGAGTCATCTGGACGGCTGCCTGCCAGGAAGCCTTTGAGACCCTCAAACGTGCAATGTGCACCGCACCGGTGCTCAGGACTCCAGACTTTGGACGGGAATTTATCGTGCAGACAGACGCTTCTGAGCATGGCATAGGAGCTGTGCTCTCGCAGCTGAATGACGATGGCCAAGACCAGCCAGTGGCCTTCATTTCCCGAAGACTACTCCCCCGGGAACAGCGGTGGAGTACCATCGAACGAGAAGCCTTTGCTGTGGTTTGGGCTGTAAAGAAGTTGAGGCCATACCTTTTTGGTTGTCACTTCCTGATCCAGACCGACCACAGACCCCTTCGCTGGCTCATGCAAATGAGAGGCGAAAACCCCAAATTGTTGAGGTGGTCCATTTCCCTCCAGGGGATGGACTTTCGGGTGGAACATCGACCCGGTGTAGACCACGCCAACGCTGACGGTCTCTCCCGGTTTTTCCGCCTTAGCGAAGAGAACTCCCTAGAGGTTGGGAAGCTCTCCCCGGTTTCGGCTGGGGGGGACGCGTGTTAGACCTGTCAGCCCTAGGGTGGTCTTTCCCTGTTTTTTTTCCCTTTTGCGCCTCATTTTTGCCACCATATTTTTACTGGACCTAGGTCTCCGGGCGCCTTGTCACTGCTAGCCAGTGCTGAGGTGCAGGTGCTCTCTCTCACTCAAGATGGCTGCCACAGGCCCCTGCTACCGCAGAGGGGCCTTACACGCATACACACTAGTAGCCAGGGTCAGGCTGGGGCATAGGGATACAGTATCCATTCCATCCCCGCCTCTGGGCCACATAGCCAGGCATGTAGAAGGTTCCAGAACCTTCCGGGCTGTGGGAGGAGTTATGTTTTGCCGCCTTTGGGAGAGTCACCTGACCTAGGAGTATAAAAGGCTTGGAGGGAAAACTTTCTAGTCAGTTGATGAGGCACCACTGATCCTGGGAGAACCTCCGCCGGAGTATAGGCTTTAGGGCCTAGGGGAGACCTACACTACTGCTGCTGACAGGGCTGAGGCCCTGCTGTAGTAAGATAGCTGAGGAACACCCACCACCCACTGACCTTGCCCAGTGTGAGGGGACCCAGGGAACCACCTTCAGCGTGCGGGGAGGAACATCAAGCACTCCCAGACCACCAACTCATCCCCCCCCCTCATAAGAAGAAACTTCTGACAAGAAACTTTGACAAGAAACTTATAATAAGGAACTTCTGACAAGAAACTCCTGACAAGAAGCGCCTAAGAAGCAACCAATCTGGAACAGTTGCCAGACACCTTAATTTGAGGAGGCCTGACCGTCCAGCCAGGCCTGAAGCCTAAACTGCCCAACTGGGGATCACCAGGTAAAGCGCCGTACCCTGAAGCGCTAGACCTTCACCCCCTCTTCATTTCTGCCTGCTGCTGGGCTGCCCCCAAGTACTTTTCCAGTCAGCCCTGCCCACAGGCTGCTGGTGCGCCCTGCATTCTGTCACCCCTCAGGTCACTGACCTTGTGTGGAGATCACCGCCACGGCCGCCGCCGCCTGAGGAGAAGTGCTGTGAGGTGAGGTGCGCCGTCGCGCCCTCACCGAAGGGAGCGCTGAGGTGAGGGAAGCCCCTCAAGTATCTGTGGTGAGGTGCGCCCCCGCCGCCGTCGCAGCCAAAGAAATCGCCAGCGCGATCATCGAGGCCTCCAGGCCCCGCCGACGCCGTCTCTAAGCAGCCGGGGACGCCGGCCGCGCCCCCAAGAAGGCCGCGCAACGATTGGGCGCCGGCTCCGGTCACGCCCCCAGCACCGACGGAGGCCCAGGAAGAGCCCCGGCCGTGTAGAGGGAGACGGGGAGCCGGCCGAAGAGGACTGCTGGCTCCCGCTCCCTTCCCCGAAGTCCTGGAAGCCGCGGCTTCACTTACCTGATCCCGGGGGCTGGAGGAGTGAGATCCCAGCCCCCGCAACGTGCCCACAGTCACTCCTTGATCCCGGGGGCCGGAGGAAGATGATACCGGCCCCCGCAACGTCCCGACAGTCCGGCCTGAAGGCCGAGGTACCCCGACCGGGCCCCGCCCTCCAGAACACGGGCCGGGACTGGGGGAGTGCCAGTCGCTAAGGAAGCGCGACCAACGATCCAGCAACAGGTGAGCCCAGGAGGCCCCTAGGGCCCACAAAACGCCACTGGGGGCCGGGGGCCACCATTAACCCCATAATTGATTGTGTAAACTTTCCCCATGGGGCGAGGCCCCGGAGAGGAGTGGGCCTAGCCTGGAGTTAACCCCTAAGGGTCATAGAAGCCCCAGGATACTGGACATGTTGAGGGGTTCCCTACAGTATTTAATAACTTATTGCAGATGCCTATTGTAATTACTGCCTAGGCCATGCTTTTAACTGCGAAATCTTTTACCACAGGGGGAAAGTATTTAATTGAATTGAGCTGAAGTGTACACCGCCAAGAGTTGAAGTGTTTTATGTTACAGGTGTACTGGAATTGCGACGCCCACTGTACTGAATGTGGGCGCGCCTAGATTAATGCAGGCCTATTTAAATGTAAAGTGAAAAGCCTTCTTTTAAGTAATTGAATATGCTAAAGTGAACTGCATGTTTAGGCCCCTGTTTTATTAACGTACCTTGAGATCATTATTAAGTGCTACGTGTAGGAGATAATTCCTGCGGCCTCTTAGTGGCCTACAATGTTGATGAGCTATGATGCTTTATTTAAAATGTGCACCAGTTGAGTAATGCAATGAATTTGAATGTAGAGCTGAATTAATCTGCCTCATCTGATGCCAACTTAATTTATATATAAAAGATCTTGATTTTAAATACAAAAGCCTGGTGTGGTGTCATGTTATTGCGTTCGCATTTCTGAGTCAGGGTAAGAGTGTGCTGCACAACTGCCTTACACATTGCCTTCGCGTGCTTTCCCGTTTCGCGCCATGCTACCGTGGCGGACTCGGTAAACCCGGTTCCAACAAAAGGTCTCCGGACTGCCTCACCGACTCCAGCAGAGAGAGCCCTGTCTGTAAAGGTCACTGCCTCACCGACTCCAGCAGAGAGAGCCCTGTCTGTAAAGGTCTCCAGCCTGCCTCACCGACTCCAGCAGAGACAGCCCTGTCTGTAAAGGTCTCCGGCCTGCCTCACCGACTCCAGCAGAGAGAGTCCTGTCTGTAAAGGTCTCCGCACTGCCTCACCGACTCCAGCAGAGAGAGCCCTGTCTGTAAAGGTCTCCGGACTGCCTCACCGACTCCAGCAGAGAGAGCCCTGTCTGTAAAGGTCTCCGGACTGCCTCACCGACTCCAGCAGAGAGAGCCCTGTCTGTAAAGGTCTCCGGACTGCCTCACTGACTCCAGCAGAGAGAGCCCTGTCTGTCAGCAGCGCAGAGCAGCTGTCAGCAGTGTGAGCTCCCCACTGCTGCTTAGAAACTACTACGGCATCAGCCCGAGGCAGGATTTTCCCATTGGTAGGTGGCCTGTTACACTACAGAGCAAGCACTAGAATCAGTGATGTCTGCGTTTAGGGAGAAATCACGCAATAAGTTACAGATTACAATAAGAAAGGGAGTTGGATTGCAGAGCGAAGTGCAATAAGGTGTGCCGTAGCCAAACATGGTCTGGAAATTTTACACTGTTCATGCAATTTGTCTGTGGTTCTGCAGGCAGCTGTCATAATCACAACAAATGTAAAATCATGTAGACTGTGAGTAGATTGTGAGTAACAGTCGTTTTACAGTAGGATCAGGTGCTTTGCAGCAGTTTCAAGTTCTTTTCATCGCATGTCTTTGCTCAAATGAGTGTAATTTCTTATGTTTATTTGTTTCCATGTACTTAATTCCTTGATTTTGCTCTCAAACAAATGTCACTCTTAGTGTCATACATTTAGTAGTTGAATGTCATTCATAAGTACTCTGAAACCTTGACAATGTCACACATAAGCACTCTTAAAACGTGGCAACTATGCAGTCTGTTTCATGTCGATTAGGGCCCTTCCATTTCTGGTGCTTTACAATAGTTTTAAGATCTTCGTAGAGTTTCTCAATGCTGAAATGGTTGTAATTTCTGATATTTACGTGTTTCCCTCATCTTCATTGCTTGATTTTTGCTCGTGAGAAAGTGTCACTTAACATTACACTGAAATTATGAAAATGTCGCACATAAGCAATCTGAGGCCTTGGCAGCTATGACTCCCATTGTCCCTCGTTTGATCTGTCCCTTTCGCAGGCACTATGGTGGTTTAACTCGTTTATAAGGAGAAGTGGTGGAACCATGGGTGGTAGGAACTTTGTGCCTTCTTGCAGATTACGGGAGTGTATATCACAGAATTGCAGGGAAAGTGCCCAATTTTAGACAAAGTTTGAGGTTTTCAGGGAATTGTGGGTAAGAAAATGTAGTGAGATCCATGCAAATCACACCACCCTGGACTCCCTCGGTGTCTAGTTTTAAAAAATGTCTGGATTTGGTAATTTTTCTCGGTGGCCTCCAAGCACGGGCCTAAATACCGCAGCTACCACTAATGTCAGTGGCTCCACAGTTCATTTTGGGACCGCTTGTATCACAGGTGCGAGGCCGAGGCATTTTTTTAAGGACGACCAAGAAAAAACACTGGGTAGTAGGAAGTTTCTGGATAGCCACAGATTCTGGAAGTGTCAGTCACAGAAATGTGAGTAACGTGATTTTAGCCATTTAGGCAGAGTTTGACATTTGCCGGGCGATGTGGATACGTGAATGGGATCAATGCACATTTCACCACTTTGGACACCTCTGTGTGTTCAGTTATTTAAACTATGACTGGTTGTTATTGTTCAACCAAAGTCTATCCACAACTTCTTCCTGGTTGATTTTGCCACTGTAGTAATATGCACAAGGAGTAAATATTAATAACAGTTTCAGAATATTTAACACATCACTTAATGGTCATGCGCCATAAAGCCCTGTCAAGGAAACCACTTCACAGTGCTTTCAAATGCTTTTCATTCACACACAAAAAACTATTCATAACACCAGACACACGCCCAACAAGCACAAACTCATATCAACAAACTGTCACCATTCATGGCCCTTCCAAATTCCTACACCAATAGGACTGAAATACCAAGCAAATTGCCACTCAATCAGCCATCAGTCAATTTATTGTACAAGCACACTTCTAAAAAATCAATACACACATTCCGCCAGACAACAGTCACACATTCTGCCAGCCAACAGCCACACATTTTGCCAGCCAACATACACACATTCCACCAGACAACAGCCATCACTTCCGCTAGCCAATAGCTAATGATTCTGCAAGCCAACAGCCACACAATCCACCAGCCAACAGCCACACAATCGCCACATAATACCAGCTGCTGCTGGGATAGAGCATAGACCACATTTTTAGTTAAACCATGAACATCTGCTTTCTAATTTCACGAGATCCCAATAAGAACAAACTTAGGCTAAGCTTTGACTACCTGTTCATGTCCACCTCACGCTGAGTCCTAATACCACAAGGTTGCCTCACCTTGGAGCCCTGATTAGACTCGGAAAGCTTTTATTTCATATTCTCACTGCACTACATCCAATGAATTCCATTGTGTGGAAGAAGTTTGAAGGTATCTGAGGTTGCACTTGTGGCCATTCCTCCAACAGTGTGAACAAATCTACCTATGAAAACTGGGCTACAGATGCGGGGCAAATTCTACTAAGTTGCCTAAAGAGCACTTCTAGAAAGGCAAAGTGTCACAGACCCTCTGTTCCTAAGGAGCAGTACCCTCAACATACCCACCTTCTGGCAGCACCAATTCTGATATCTTAATACCAGAGTTTGGAGTGGCCACATTTGTGAAAGGGAATTAAGGAGGGCACTCCAGGAAGGGAGATAACGCTCTGCTTATGACTGTTGTGAAACTGGGTGTTGCCCAAACCATACAAATAGGCCAGTAGGATTGTATAGTTGGTTTGTGCATTATTCCCAGGTGCAGCAAAATGCGGGTAGCTCACAATTAAACTAGTCATTTGCACCATGTTCCCTTCTGCTTCCACCTACAATAGCAAAGTGCAATGTGTCAGCCCAAGGCAGAAACTGATCAGTTATTGCATCCTTCCCATTTTACTTCCGCACAGCATATATCATTGGAGAACAGTTGAGCACGCTCTGGGAACCCCCATCAGACCTAAGGGGCTGGGTATACCTACCCTGCCTCCCTATATATATATTTTTTTACTTTTTCCTATAACAGGGGACTGAGTCCCAGGTACTAAAATGGCTGCCACTGCATCTTTGTAGATGTGGTACCAGTCAATCTCATCTTATCTTGAGATCTGTTGGCTCCGTGGATCCTCAACAGTGTGATATATATACATGAATTTTGAAACATAATTTCTCTTTCTGGGACACCCCCGCCAATCCTAGGCGGAAGCGGTATCCCTACTGTGCCCTCTATATGCTTTTTTTTTTAAAAAGGATCAGGACAACAGACTGAGTACTTGAAACCAAGATGGCTGCCATCACATCTTTGTTGTTGTGATGGCAGCCAATCAGATGATATTGACAGATCTGTTTGTTCTTCAGTACTACTGTGTCTCTAGATATCTATAAAGTTTGAAACCTTAATTTCTCCCCAGCTACTAAAGGGATTTACACAAAATCACTAGATCGCATGCTTTCTGGCCCAAGATCTAGGTTTCTACCAAATTTGGTGTAATTCCTTCAGTCGTTTTGGCTGTAGCTTTGTCTAATTTTCAAATGGAAAAATGAATGGGGAAAATATGTTTTGTGACCCCTCTTTTTTTCTCAGCTCCTGCTTGACAAATCACCCAAAACTTTTCAGGAAGGAGCTGAGGTGATAAACTTTAAAAAAAAGGTTTGTTAAGGTTCGTCAAAGGGTGCCAAACTTATTAGAAAATAAAAAAATGCTTTCCCTATGGAAATGTGGTCCTAACTATAACTACCCTGTGGCAACCACCACTGGTTAATATATATGTATAAATTTCATAGAGCGTGATCTCGTCAGCACAAGGGCATTGGAGAACGTTACATGAGCACCAGATTACATTACACATTTTACATTTATTTTTTAGGCATGGGAGATTAAGTGATTTGCCCAGAATCACAGTATGCTGAGCCAATGCCGGGACTCAAACCTGGTTCCCCAGTTGCAAAGTCAGCGGCTCTGGCTGTTATGCCACATCTCCCTTTATACAAAGCAATGATATGATTTTCAGTCAGTTACAGTGGCCCTGCTAGCCCCAACCTGAAAAGAAGACCAGCAAGTCACAATGTTCATAATTTATGGAACACACTGCAGTTATTTCAGGGAGGACACAGCAATCTCAAATATATAATCAAGTTCACAATCAATATGTGATAAAACGTCATTTATTCACTTACTTTAACAAATATTTAAAGGAATCATCTATCAAAATACATACAAACATAATTTAATCCAATTTTTAGTTTTAAATTGAATACTACACAAAAACAACCTTTGTAGTTCGATGTTTGCAGCCAAGATATGTTTCGTGAGTACCCCCACTTCTTCAGGGCAGTCAATCTAAAAAGGACTCCTACTTGATTTCCTCGTTGAATATCACAGTCTCTGATGTAATTGGATTGTTTCTCAAATCCTTCTTATGTTCACAATTAGTCTTGAATTCCGCCCATCAAAAGGTAATGGACTAGGCTGTTGATTTACTTTCTTTAAGGCGAACTCAGTCACAATAGCAGGAAGTTAAGAGGGAAAAACAGAACAGTTTCCAATGATTTCCTAGATCCAGAATTTGTATGAGTGGTTCTCCAGGAAAGGAGTTTCGAAACTCAGTCTCTGCTCGCTGTAGTGTACAGATGATATTCACGCTACAGCGAGCGAAGGCACATCTTCAGTTCCTGGAGAAGCAATCGAACATCTACTGCCTGTATGACAGAACAACAGATATAAGCCTAAAACAAGTCAGACATATTGGCTTTGTCTTTGCTTATTAGTAGTATGAAATAAATAAGTAACAACAATGATTTTGTTATGGATAATTAGGATTGAAGATGTTATAAGGCTCTACATTAGGCAATTAATAAAGTCTGTGGAATAGATAGTGGTCTTTGGAAGGGCTAAATCACTCATGTTCTCCTATTAACACACTTTTTCAGTGCAGTTTCTCAATATGTTAGACCAGTAAAACGGACTTACTCCTCGCATCATTCTAAAATCCTCCATCTGGATATCTCATATGTCACCTCCTGCCTCTTCAGCACCATCTTTTCACTTTCCTTTTGTATGTGCTTTCTTTCATCTCCTCTGCTTAACCAGCCCCCCCCACACAACCCACCCTCTCACGTGTAAGCACTGCATTTACTTTTCATTTAGTACTGTCAGTATTTTGACAGATGTGTGCCTCCTTGTCAGAAATGGGGGTCTCTAGTTGGCAATGGTTTGCACCTTTGTCTAAGTAGGGACCCTTGCTTCTAGTCAGGGTAAGGGAGTTACCCCTTAGACAATCCTTGCTCACTCCCTTGGTAGCCTGGCAGAAGCAGACAGGCTTATCTCAGAGGCAGTGTGTAAGCAGTTGTGCACACATACGTCATACAGTGAAAACACTACAAATGGACACCACATCAGTTTAGAAAAATAGGAAATCTTTATCTAAACAAAACAAGACCAAAAAAAAAACCCTACCATACATATATCAAGTTATCATAAAAAAAAGGTTATTCACAAAAATTAAGCTTGTAGCAACCAATAGCTCCACATGGGCTATTACGATATCGTGACAGATGAAAATCCCAAAGTTAGGCACCGACCGCGAGGTGTGCGGCGTCGGGCCAGAAGTCACATGGACCCCAAAGAACAGTACCTTGGTAAACGATCAAAACAAAAACAGTACACGGCGTTGGGGTGGTGATGCTTGGTTGGTGCCGGGCGGCATCAGGTCCTCATGACCACACGGGAGGTGAGGCGTTGGTTCCTTACTGCGATGCAGGGGAGGTGAGGCGCCAGTTCCTTACTGTTGCCGGGGAGGTGACGTCGTGGTGGCGTTGAGGCGTCGGTTCCTTGCGATGATGCTGGGTCAATGGATTCGGGAGGTCACCCACATCAGGTATCGGCTCCGCGATGATGAAGCACCGGTGTCAGTGAGGTCGGGACTGTGGTGTGAGTCAGGCTTTGCGTCGTGAGCGTCACGACCAGTGCCCTCTGCTCCGGTTCAGGCAGCGGCCTCGGTGACAGAGTTAGAGTTGGTACGGTGCTACGTCAGCAGGCGTCGGGGCTGTGGTGCAAGTAAGGACGTTGCGTTGTGTACTTCACGAGCTGTGCCCACAGCTTCGTTGCAGGTCACGGCGTCGCTCGCTGGCATCAGTGTGGCTATTTCCCTCTGTGGCAACTAAAACTGCAGTTCCAGGTGCAGGAGGACAGAGGAAATGAAGTCTTTGTGTCCCTGAGACTTCAGAACAGGAGGCAAGCTGTACACCAAGTCCTTGAAGATCTTCTTCAAGCAGGATACACAGCACAGTTCAGTCTCTGTAATCTCCTTGGCAGAAACAGCCACTGCAGGCCAACCCCATACAGCTCACAGCACAGGGGCAGTACTTCTCCTTCAGCTTTCCCAGCTCTTCTCCTTGGCAGAGGTTCCTCTTGAGTCCAGAAGTAGTCTAAAGTTCTGGGATCTGGGCCCCAATATTTATACCACATTTTTCTTTGCTCTCTTGTGGCAGAGTGTCTCTTAGCTCAGTCCAAACCAGTTCCGTCCTCTCCGGTCCAGCATCCTGGCAGGAGGGGGAGACAGCATTGTGTAAGGCAGACAGGGCTATTCAGGTGCAAGGAAATCTCCTCCCACTACTCTAATTGCAGCCCAGGTCTATTCAGCCCAGCCCCAACGTATCCAGGAAAGGCAGGACACACCTCAACCCCCCAGTGGCTGTCTACAGCAAATGCACATCCACAGCCCCTGGCACTCCAAAGCCAGTCAATCCACAACCCAGCAGAGGCACACAGGATGGTTAAGCAAGACAATGCCTACTTTCCAAAGTGATACAAAAGGGGATGATGGACTGGAACGTTTGGAGCCAATCAAACACTCACCCCCAGTCAACTGATCTGGGTTTAATCCATCATCATTCTTTAGCTCACTCCACCACCCCAGTTCAGACATGGCCATATGCAAATCAGTCTGACCCTGTGCCTCATGGGAACAGTCCAGCCCGAACTGCCAAGCCATGTCTTCCCTGGACCGGAAACAAGCATCCTAGGACCGGTTTCTGGCATTCCAGCCGTCATCAGCCAGGCTTGCTTGAATCCAGTGGCAAAGTGAGCAAGGGACCCACGTCTGGGCATACCCCCCGCCAACTTAGGGCGAACAAGCGATACAAAGGGGATGATGGACGGAACGTTTGAGCCAATCAAACACTCACCCCCAGTCAACTGATCTGGGTTTAATCCATCATCATTCTTTAGCTCACTCCACCACCCCAGTTCAGACATGGCCATATGCAAATCAGTCTGACCCTGTGCCTCATGGGAACAGTCCAGCCCGAACTGCCAAGCCATGTCTTCCCTGGACCGGAAACAAGCATCCTAGGACCGGTTTCTGGCATTCCAGCCGTCATCAGCCAGGCTTGCTTGAATCCAGTGGCAAAGTGAGCAAGGGACCCACGTCTGGGCATACCCCCGCCAACTTAGGGCGAACAAAGCGATACAAAAGGGGATGATGGACGGAACGTTTGAGCCAATCAAACACTCACCCCAGTCAACTGATCTGGGTTTAATCCATCATCATTCTTTAGCTCACTCCACCACCCCAGTTCAGACATGGCCATATGCAATCAGTCTGACCCTGTGCCTCATGGGAACAGTCCAGCCCGAACTGCCAAGCCATGTCTTCCCTGGACCGGAAACAAGCATCCTAGGACCGGTTTCTGGCATTCCAGCCGTCATCAGCCAGGCTTGCTTGAATCCAGTGGCAAAGTGAGCAAGGGACTCACGTCTGGGCATACCCCCGCCAACTTAGGGCGAACAAAGCGATACAAAGGGGATGATGGACGGAGCGTTTGAGCCAATCAAACACTCACCCTCAGTCAACTGATCTGGGTTTAATCCATCATCATTCTTTAGCTCACTCCACCACCCCAGTTCAGACATGGCCATATGCAAATCAGTCTGACCCTGTGCCTCATGGGAACAGTCCAGCCCGAACTGCCAAGCCATGTCTTCCCTGGACCGGAAACAAGCATCCTAGGACCGGTTTCTGGCATTCCAGCCGTCATCAGCCAGGCTTGCTTGAATCCAGTGGCAAAGTGAGCAAGGGACCCACGTCTGGGCATACCCCCCGCCAAGTGTTTGATTGGCTCAAACGTTCCGTCCATCATCCCCTTTGTATCGCTTTGTTCGCCCTAAGTTGGCGGGGTATGCCCAGACGTGGGTCCCTTGCTCACTTTGCCACTGGATTCAAGCAAGCCTGGCTGATGACGGCTGGAATGCCAGAAACCGGTCCTAGGATGCTTGTTTCCGGTCCAGGGAAGACATGGCTTGGCAGTTCGTGCTGGACTGTTCCCATGAGGCACAGGGTCAGACTGATTTGCATATGGCCATGTCTGAACTGGGGTGGTGGAGTGAGCTAAAGAATGATGATGGATTAAACCCAGATCAGTTGACTGGGGGTGAGTGTTTGATTGGCTCAAACGTTCCGTCCATCATCCCCTTTGTATCGCTTTGTTCGCCCTAAGTTGGCGGGGGTATGCCCAGACGTGGGTCCCTTGCTCACTTTGCCACTGGATTCAAGCAAGCCTGGCTGATGACGGCTGGAATGCCAGAAACCGGTCCTAGGATGCTTGTTTCCGGTCCAGGGAAGACATGGCTTGGCAGTTCGGGCTGTACTGTTCCCAAGAGGCACAGGGTCAGACTGATTTGCATATGGCCATGTCTGAACTGGGGTGGTGGAGTGAGCTAAAGAATGATGATGGATTAAACCCAGATCAGTTGACTGGGGTGAGTGTTTGATTGGCTCAAACGCTCCGTCCATCATCCCTTTGTATCGCTTGTTCGCCCTAAGTTGGCGGGGGTATGCCCAGACGTGGGTCCCTTGCTCACTTTGCCACTGGATTCAAGCAAGCCTGGCTGATGACGGCTGGAATGCCAGAAACCGGTCCTAGGATGCTTGTTTCCGGTCCAGGGAAGACATGGCTTGGCAGTTCGGGCTGTACTGTTCCCAAGAGGCACAGGGTCAGACTGATTTGCATATGGCCATGTCTGAACTGGGGTGGTGGAGTGAGCTAAAGAATGATGATGGATTAAACCCAGATCAGTTGACTGGGGGTGAGTGTTTGATTGGCTCAAACGTTCCGTCCATCATCCCCTTTGTATTACTTTCCAAAGTGGCATTTTCAAACACATAATTTAAAAATCATCTTTACTAAAAGATGTGTGATTACTCTGAGTTCAGAGAACCTAAACTCCACCTTTCTATCCTGTCCCCATGGAAGTTATACTTGTAAGATGTTACAAAGTATATCCCATGCTATCCTATGGGACAGATAGCCTTTCAGTAGTGAAAAAACAAAATACACAGTATTTCACTATCAGGACATGTCACACACACACTAGGACATGTCCTACCTTTCACACCAGAGGGGTACCTTGGGCCTACCTTAGGGGTGAGTCACATGTGAGAAAAGGAAAGGTTAGGGCCTGGCAAGTACGTGTACTTGCCAGGTCGACATGGCAGTTAAAAACTGCGCACGGACACTGCAGTGGCAGGTCTTAGACACCTTTGAACGGCTGCTTGTGTGGGTGGCACAATCAGTTCTGTAGGCCCACTAGCAGCATTTGATTTACAGGCCCTGGGCACCCACAGTGCACTGTACTAGGGTCTTAGCAATAAATCAAATAAGCCAATCATGAAATCACTAATCCATGAACACAATTTACACAGAGAGCATATGCACTTTAGCACGGATTAGCAGTGGTGAAGTGCCCAGAGTCCTATAGCCAACAAAAACAGGATCAAAAATAGGAGGCCAAGAAGCAAAGAGTCTGGGGATAAACTCGCTGAAAATACCAGGTCTAACCCTCCTTCGCACACTTTCTCATTTATTCACAATTACAATTGGCATATAAGTGGCACCGCATTTTGCACTCTGCAGAGAGGCCAAGGTATGTAGTGTGAATGTCTTTATCACCCACTAACAGGCATTATGAGAAAATGGCGCTGCCCTCAGCCTCTGCTACAAAGCTCTGACCTGGTCCGTCATAAATAGCGATCCAGATCATAAAGGCACCTGGAGCCCCTCAGTTCACAGTATGCGCAGTACATGTTGCATAAAACAACTTCCGAAATGCAATAGCTGGAAAAAGCAGCCAACATTGGTTATGCAAGATAAAGTAAAACAGGACATGAAAATAGGTGCTGGATCACGGATATTAATTACATTAAGGGGTTTTACAGTCGTTAAGAAATACATCTGCTTTTGTCTGTTAAATTAAAAGACATTCAGATAGGCATGAAAGGGGCACGTTTCAAAGTCAGCTTTTTTAAAGCATTTTTTATTGATTTTTTGGTTTTACATGAATAGAACATCTGTACATTTACAGGCATCATGGTATACGTCAGCACACCAGACAGTACAATAAGTGTGTAACAGTACAGTGCATGTAGGATCAGTGACAAAAATAACAGTATCTAGCCTATTTATTTGGTGTATGAGCTGTGTTTAAAGCAAGATCGTTACGGGCTCCAGGTATGGTTGCCCTGTGGGCCTGTAATGAGAAGGCACGTTGTGTCGTCTGTAGGACGCTGTGAGTTCCTGGTGGGTGTCATCCCACGGAAGGAACACAGCCAAAGGGAGGAAGTAATGAAAATGCCAGGGCTAGGGTGGTCTGGTATTGTCTTTGGTGATGTTTTTGATTGTGAGGGGCAGAACATCCCATGCAGTTGCAATGGAATGTTTGTGAAGGCCTCACGCCTCCAGATGGGCACTACACACAGACCAGCAGAGATCAGGAATGGGAGCCCACCACTTCTCTAGACGAGAAGGAGACACTCACTAAAAGCTTCATGATGCAGTTCTTCACTGAGACTAAAAACACAATTAGCGCTATGTGTCTGGATCTCTAACAAAATTGTCTGAACTGAGATAATATCTCCATGTTCTGGGCAATAGAGTAAACTCCCTAGAAATGACACAAGGTGAGGACTCCCTGTACCTAAAAGAACGAGGCGCTTGCCTGGTGACATGAATAAGCAACTGAACCGGAAAGCAGGAAGATCTAGAAAATCAATTGTGTTGGTGTAACCTCCACATCAGAAGAGTGCCCCTGGGCAAAGAAGGCAGGGACATGAAAGGATATATTTAGAGTCTGGCAGAAGCCATCCTCGAGGAACATGGCCTTATCCACTGCGCCTCAACAGGGCCCACAGATGGCCTCCCAACTCAAAATGCAAGCTGCCCCTTGACATATTGGACTGTTTCCACCACTTTTGAGACAAGGAAACGATTCTGGAGGCGGCGAGATGGAGTGCCCAATTAGATATAATGGATATGACATACAAATTTTCCAGGACTTACCAGCAATAACTAAGTAAGCGATGAGCCTTTCGCCCTGTCACTAACTCCCTGCATATAAACATTAGATATGTTGGGGACTTACCTTCCATTTTATATTCCACTGGCAGGGTGTTGGACTTGGCCCTTTTGCCCTGAATTTTTTCGCTTGTGTAACAATAAGATATGGTGTGTCTGAACAGAACATAACAAATGCTGTGTAATATGGTACACACTGTTAGCGCCGCCATTTTAGAAAAGCACTGTGGAAAAATGTCACTGTTAAAATGGACGCCATGCCTGCCTGCCCATGTGACGCCTGACTGAGGTGGGGTGGCAGCCTAGTGGTTTGTCCCCCAGCGCCCCCTGCTTTTGGAGGGAAGCGTCGCACCGAGGGTGCTCTACTCCTCCCCCTGAACCAGTTAGAACCGGTTCCGGAGAGAACCTTCTAAGCTGCCATGTGAGGAGACTGAGGCAGTGCAGAGCCTGGACTGAAGGGGAAGGGACCTTCTGCCAGGGGAGACCGCCACATTGGGCCTGTGTGCTGGCCCCTGTGCCCATCTGCACCCCTCCACCGTCCCCAGGGCCAGTGAGAGCCCCTTACTGGAGTGTAGACTGCCATGACAGGAGGAGTACCACGTTATGGGGGATGACTGCTTCCAGGAGCTGCGGTCCTGTTCCGATGAGTACCCACTGCCCGTTGATCTGACCTAGTATTGTTGACTGCTCTACTACTGCCCTGAATCTAGCGCCCGGGGAGCGCTATACCTGCGGTGCCGGAAGGGAGGACCCTGGAGGTGGGAGCACTGCCTGTGCCTGCCTGCAGGAAGAGGAGGGCTGAAGCCTGCACCCTAGCGCTGTGCCCTGGAGTCTGGAGAGCGCTGTAACCCCCTGAAGACACCGTCTGCAAAGCGCTGTGGGGGACTGTGTAGCGCTAAGAAGTGGAGCGCTGCTCGTGTGCTGCTGAGGAGAGCCGATTCCTCCAAGTGGCGGGTGCCCACCCCGCTGGTGTGCTTATACTAGGAGGGAGCCTACCCCTCTGTGAGGAAAAGAGGTGTGTGGCTGAAGAAACGGGTGCCCACCCCGTAATTGCCTGCTTCGAGGCAGCGGGTGCCTACCCCGAAACTTGTCCTTGTTGGAAGGCGGGAGCCCACCCCGCGCTTCTAACGTGCCCAGGATCACCGCCGCGGCCGTGAGGGGAAGCGCTGACAAGGAGCGCGTGTGGCCGTGAAGAAGGGCGGCTTATTGGGAAGTGCCGCGGGAGCCTACCCCGCGCCTTCCTGCCTTGAGAAAACCCGAGCGGGAGCCCACCCCGCACTACGGGATCTGCGGAGGGCCGCCGCTCTGCCTGCGGCGACCCGGAAGAAGACAGACCTCGGCCGAGGTCTGCCGGAAGAAGGTGGGGGCTCCCCTGAGCTGAGGAGAGCCCCGCGTGAGGAGAGAGGCGCCGGAAGAAGGATCCAGGCGGGAGCCCACCCCGCGCTGGCCAACGCCGCCGGAGACTTCGCTCCGGAAGAGAGGGAGGTCCGGAGCCTCGCGGGCTCTCGATCCCAGTCCCGGTTCCCAGGAGGGGGCCCGGGTGAAGACGGGAGAAGCGCCGGTGTTGGCGGGGCTCTCGTGAGGAGAGGAGAGCCCCGCGTGTGTGGTAGCTGGGGCCCGCGTGTGAAGAGAGGCCAGCGGCTGAGGGAGGCCGTCGGGAGCCTCGCAGGCGCCGCCGGAGTAGTGTGGAGCCTCGCCGGCTCCAGGACCAAGTCCCGGTTCCCAGGAAGGGCCCCGGGTGAAGAGTGAGGGCCACCTGAAGCAGCGCGACGCCTGCAGGAAAGCCGGTGAGTGGGGCCAAGTCTGCTGGTGGTTGGGGGTGACGTCGGGGCACATTGTCGGTGCCCACCTCCCCCTTGTTGCTAAGAGGGCACCGGTGTGCCCGCGCTGACTTCACAGCTGCCCCGTATAACAGTGGGCAGCTGCAACGTGTTGGGGCATAACTTTACACCCCGAGTCCCGGAGGAAGGGGCTCGTAGAGAATTGCGGGTGCCAGGAGGGCCTCCAGGAGGGCCCGTGTGAACGTCCTGCACAGCTGCCCCGCCTGCCAGTGGGCAGCTGCCTTGAAGGAACCAGTAGCAGCAGGGAGGGGGCTACGGGGCACATTGCCGGTGCCCGCCCCCGGTGTCGGGCGAATCCGTACAGCTGCCCCATCTGACAGTGGGCAGCTGCGACGTAGGAGGCACTTGATGTTTAGGGGGTCCCAGAGGCACCGAAAGTGCCAGTGACCCTTGGGGACACACAGCGGCACCGCAGTAGCGGGCCGCTGCAACGATTGGGCATATTTACCCTGCCCTTGACTTGGTCGGGGGGTGGTGTCGGGGCACATTGTCGGTGCCCGCCTTCCCCCTGTGTTGCACTGTCTTTACAGCTGCCCCGGATCACAGTGGGCAGCTGCAACGTTGAGGGACATTGTCTTGCCAGGGGCCCGGGAGTCGGGCTCCCCTGTGTGAAGTGGCGCGCAGGCTAATCTGCAGCGAGGGGTTATGCCAAGCTTGTAAGGCCTTTACTAAATTGAATAGGGGCCTAAGCACAACTGCTGTATGATTTACCGGCATTATGACTTTCACCAAATTGAATGTACCTACCTGAATTGAACCTGATTCATCCCATGCTTTTGTTGATGCTGGCAGCGGCCCGATTGGCGCTGCCCTGTACATAGTCCCCACTGTTTTATGTATACCGGTTGCCGGTTGGCGCCGTGTTACCGCTGTGATTTACCATCTGCTAGGCTGTTGCCCAATACAGATGCTATTTTTCTTACTCCAACTGGTGTGGTCTCCTTTTTGTAGTGTGCCTGGTGTGTCGCCTGTGGGTGCTGCGCGGATGCTTCACACAATGCTCCTAGTTTAGCCTTCCCGCTCCGCACCACGCTACCCCGTTTCCAACATTGGTGCTCAGCGGTGGGATAGGACTTGTGTTTGCGCAGTACCACAGCGGCAACTGGTTGCTCTACAAAGGGTGCACCTGAGAGTAATCACAGATGTGGGGACTGTTTTCCTGATTGTACTTGCCTCCTAAAAGTGTTGTTTTGGGGATTGTGTCTCCCTGTTGCACTGTGGGTGGTGTATCCCGAGGGTGTCTCACCAGGATGGGGTTAACCTATGACGAGGATTGCCTGGGGGAGTACACTGAGCAGGAGGTGATAGACCTCTGCCGAGAGAGAGGGATACCCACAGTAGGCAACACCCTCAGGAAGTTGTTCCTCTATGAGGCCCTGAAGAGGGGGAACCCTTAGAGCCCCACGGGGACCTTTCCGATTACCCCTCGGCATATTTAAGGGATGGATTTGGTAGAGACCGTGAGGAGGACTCTGAGAGTGAGAGGTCCCAGTCCATAACCCTGGAGGGTGGTGACTTTGAGGAGGAAGAGGATGTGAGGGCAGAGACACCGGTAGCGAGGGAGGACACCATAGACAGGGAGTCCCGTGCTGGGTCCAGCCCCAGGGGCACTGCCCCACCCCTTTCCCTGTCCCCAGAAGAGTGGGTAGATAGGAGGGAAGAAAGGGAGTATCAGCTGGCGCTGGAAAGGCTCAGAGTGGAGCTAGCGCAGCTGAGGGTTGAGGAAAAAGGCTAGAGACCGAGAGGGTCCTAGCACAGGAGAGGATGGCTAAGGCGGAGAGGGCCTTCGCCAGGGAGAGACTAGCTCAGGTGGGTAGGTTGTCCCCTGAGAGTGGTGTCTGTGGCCTGGATTCACCAGTGAGGGTGGGATCCAGTGGTGGCAGCGAGAGTGAAGCCAGTGCAGGAAGTCCCACTCCCAGAGCCCGGGAGATGGTGCCTGATCCCCAGGAGGAGGGGACAGGTTGGAGTTCAAGGGCAGGGGAAAACTGTCCCATCAGTCTTGGGGGAGTATGTGGACGGGTGTTGGACTGCACTGGAGGAGTGGATGGTGGGTGGCGCGGTGACAGATGGGGAAGAGCTGTTCCGCCTGATTATCAGGGAGCATGTGCTCAAGAGTTGTTTTCCCGGGTTGCGCCACCACCTGTTGCAGTGTGGGCTCTCCGACCCCAGGGAGCTTGCACGGGAGGCAGACCTTTGGGTGAGTGCCAGAGAGTCTGAGAGGGCAGTGGGGAGTGATCCTGAAGGGAGTGGTGCAGGGATCTTCCAACCCAGCGAGGTGGGAGAGGTGGAGAATCGCCCAGCTAGGTCCCAGGAAGGTGAGAGGGTTGTAGGGCCTCACATCCTATCCATAGGAAGGAGTGAGACGGGGAGGTGTCCCGAGGTGCCCCAACCGCAGTCTCAGGGCCTGGAGAGTTCCATAAGGGAACCCCAGGTTGGGAGCCTAGGCTGTCCCGATGGGCCATCCAGGGAAGGGGATCCCCTAGTGTCAGGAGAACCCGGGCGTCGGTAATCCGAGCTCCAGGGGTTCTGGGGTCTGCCCAGCCACAGGGTTTAGATCCTGGGCTGGGGTGCCAGGTTCAGGGGCTGCCTGACCTGGAGGGAGGGGCACTTGTAAGCAAGGTCCCTACCGGTTTCACTTCCAGGGGTACTTCTCCAAGTGGGAGGGTGCGGAACTCTGGAAGGGGGTGCCGAGGAGGAAGGACTCGCCTCTGGCACCGGCTCAGCCACAGGGCTTAGATCCTGGGTTGGGAGGCCAGGGGCAGGGATTGCCTGACCTGGCAGGAGGGACGTCTGTAACCAGTGTCCCTCCGGAACTGACTTCCAGGGGTACTTCTCCAGGTGGGAGGGTGCGGAACTCTGGAAGGGGGTGCCGAGGAGGAAGGACTCGCCTCTGGCACCGGCTCAGCCACAGGGCTTAGATCCTGGGTTGGGAGGCCAGGGGCAGGGATTGCCTGACCTGGCAGGAGGGACGTCTGTAACCAGTGTCCCTCCGGAACTGACTCCCAGGGGTGCTTCTCCAGGTGGGAGGGTGCGGAACTCTGGGAGGGGGTGCAGAGGGAGGGAGGACTCGCCTCTGGCACCGGGGCAACCTAAGGGTTTAGACCCTAGGTTGGTGGATCGGATGCAGGGTCACGGCCCTGGGAGAGAGTGGTGTTCTGAGGGTGCCCCGCAGAGGAGGAGAGGGCGGAACCCCAGAAGGAGAGGTAGGGGGAGGAGAGCCTCGCCCCTACCTGGTGGACAGTGTGAGAGTGTGGTCCCTAGGTGGGAAGACCATTGGCAGTTTGGGACTGCACGGAGGAAGAGGAGAGTGGTCAACGGGTACTACGGGCCTGGGGCTACTGCCCCCACTCTGTGAGACAGCCAGGGCCAGAGACATCTGGATGGCCTAGGGCCCGGTCCTGGCTGCCGCCAACTAGGGAGCACCAGTGGGGTGGCCTAGTTGGGTCAAGAGGAGTTGAGAGAGGGAACCATCGGGTTCCAGAGTGGAGAAGAACCTGCGGGTGTTCCTGCAGTTGTGGGCCCGCGTCCAAGTTCTCTCGCCCTAAGCAGGGAAGCCCATCAAGGCATTGATCGGTCTACCCTGGCTTTTGGCTGGGAGGGGGTTGTGTTGGACTTGGCCCTTTTGCCCTGAATTTTTTCGCTTGTGTAACAATAAGATATGGTGTGTCTGAACAGAACATAACAAATGCTGTGTAATATGGTACACACTGTTAGCGCCGCCATTTTAGAAAAGCACTGTGGAAAAATGTCACTGTTAAAATGGACGCCATGCCTGCCTGCCCATGTGACGCCTGACTGAGGTGGGGTGGCAGCCTAGTGGTTTGTCCCCCAGCGCCCCCTGCTTTTGGAGGGAAGCGTCGCACCGAGGGTGCTCTACTCCTCCCCTGAACCAGTTAGAACCGGTTCCGGAGAGAACCTTCTAAGCTGCCATGTGAGGAGACTGAGGCAGTGCAGAGCCTGGACTGAAGGGGAAGGGACCTTCTGCCAGGGGAGACCGCCACATTGGGCCTGTGTGCTGGCCCCTGTGCCCATCTGCACCCCTCCACCGTCCCCAGGGCCAGTGAGAGCCCCTTACTGGAGTGTAGACTGCCATGACAGGAGGAGTACCACGTTATGGGGGATGACTGCTTCCAGGAGCTGCGGTCCTGTTCCGATGAGTACCCACTGCCCGTTGATCTGACCTAGTATTGTTGACTGCTCTACTACTGCCCTGAATCTAGCGCCCGGGAGCGCTATACCTGCGGTGCCGGAAGGGAGGACCCTGGAGGTGGGAGCACTGCCTGTGCCTGCCTGCAGGAAGAGGAGGGCTGAAGCCTGCACCCTAGCGCTGTGCCCTGGAGTCTGGAGAGCGCTGTAACCCCCTGAAGACACCGTCTGCAAAGCGCTGTGGGAGACTGTGTAGCGCTAAGAAGTGGAGCGCTGCTCGTGTGCTGCTGAGGAGAGCCGATTCCTCCAAGTGGCGGGTGCCCACCCCGCTGGTGTGCTTATACTAGGAGGAGCCTACCCCTCTGTGAGGAAAAGAGGTGTGTGGCTGAAGAAACGGGTGCCCACCCCGTAATTGCCTGCTTCGAGGCAGCGGGTGCCTACCCCGAAACTTGTCCTTGTTGGAAGGCGGGAGCCCACCCCGCGCTTCTAACGTGCCCAGAGATCACCGCCGCGGCCGTGAGGGGAAGCGCTGACAAGGAGCGCGTGTGGCCGTGAAGAAGGGCGGCTTATTGGGAAGTGCTGCGGGAGCCTACCCCCGCGCCTTCCTGCCTTGAGAAAACCCGAGCGGGAGCCCACCCCGCACTACGGGATCTGCGGAGGGCCGCCGCTCTGCCTGCGGCGACCCGGAAGAAGACAGACCTCGGCCGAGGTCTGCCGGGAAGCAGGTGGGGGCTCCCCTGAGCTGAGGAGAGCCCGCGTGAGGAGAGAGGCGCCGGAAGAAGGATCCAGGCGGGAGCCCACCCCGCGCTGGCCAACGCCGCCGGAGACTTCGCTCCGGAAGAGAGGGAGGTCCGGAGCCTCGCGGGCTCTCGATCCCAGTCCCGGTTCCCAGGAGGGGGCCCGGGTGAAGACGGGAGAAGCGCTGGTGTTGGCGGGGCTCTCGTGAGGAGAGGAGAGCCCCGCGTGTGTGGTAGCTGGAGCCCGCGTGTGAAGAGAGGCCAGCGGCTGAGGGAGGCCGTCGGGAGCCTCGCAGGCGCCGCCGGAGTAGTGTGGAGCCTCGCCGGCTCCAGGACCAAGTCCCGGTTCCCAGGAAGGGCCCCGGGTGAAGAGAGAGGGCCACCTGAAGCAGCGCGACGCCTGCAGGAAAGCCGGTGAGTGGGGCCAAGTCTGCTGGTGGTTGGGGGTGACGTCGGGGCACATTGTCGGTGCCCACCTCCCCCTTGTTGCTAAGAGGGCACCGGTGTGCCCGCGCTGACTTCACAGCTGCCCGGTATAACAGTGGGCAGCTGCAACGTGTTGGGGCATAACTTTACACCCCGAGTCCCGGAGGAGGGGCTCGTAGAGAATTGCGGGTGCCAGGAGGGCCTCCAGGAGGGCCCGTGTGAACGTCCTGCACAGCTGCCCCGCCTGCCAGTGGGCAGCTGCCTTGAAGGAACCAGTAGCAGCAGGGAGGGGGCTACGGGGCACATTGCCGGTGCCCGCCCCGGTGTCGGGCGAATCCGTACAGCTGCCCCATCTGACAGTGGGCAGCTGCGACGTAGGAGGCACTTGATGTTTAGGGGGTCCCAGAGGCACCGAAAGTGCCAGTGACCCTTGGGGACACACAGCGGCACCGCAGTAGCGGGCCGCTGCAACGATTGGGCATATTTACCCTGCCCTTGACTTGGTCGGGGGGGTGGTGTCGGGGCACATTGTCGGTGCCCGCCTTCCCCCCTGTGTTGCACTGTCTTTACAGCTGCCCCGGATCACAGTGGGCAGCTGCAACGTTGAGGGACATTGTCTTGCCAGGGGCCCGGGAGTCGGGCTCCCCTGTGTGAAGTGGCGCGCAGGCTAATCTGCAGCGAGGGGCTATGCCAAGCTTGTAAGGCCTTTACTAAATTGAATAGGGGCCTAAGCACAACTGCTGTATGATTTACCGGCATTATGACTTTCACCAAATTGAATGTACCTACCTGAATTGAACCTGATTCATCCCATGCTTTTGTTGATGCTGGCAGCGGCCCGATTGGCGCTGCCCTGTACAAAGTCCCCACTGTTTTATGTATACCGGTTGCCGGTTGGCGCCGTGTTACCGCTGTGATTTACCATCTGCTAGGCTGTTGCCCAATACAGATGCTATTTTTCTTACTCCAACTGGTGTGGTCTCCTTTTTGTAGTGTGCCTGGTGTGTCGCCTGTGGGTGCTGCGCGGATGCTTCACACAATGCTCCTAGTTTAGCCTTCCCGCTCCGCACCACGCTACCCCGTTTCCAACACAGGGCAAACACTGGGCCATCACATCATTGCAAGAGGCTTTCTGAGCTTTGAACCTTCCTGCACCTGACATAGACATGGGGACACACCCCAAGTTGCTGCGTCCAGGGACCCCAGATTGTATGCTATTACGAGGCAGGATTGGACGAAAAACTCCCAGACAGGAGGAAATACTTTCAGGCCGCAAAGCAGCACCGGAGCAAGTACAAAAAGTGAGTAGCCCACTGGACACTCATTTGGGCGGCCGAGCATCCCATCTCCTGCAGTAGAGACGACAGGAGACTGAGCTTCCTAGATACATTTCAAGCTTCGGTGTTGGGCACGGTCAACTTACTGGGACCCGGTGGGGTCACAGTCCTAATTTGCAACTTGAGAGGAGACTGCAAGCTGGGACAGATATCTGTTTGGACCAGCACCAACAGCGGCTCTACTCCCTACCCCATCTGTTCTGGTGTTTTATACTGTTCCCTTCACTCCCATTATGTCTTTGCTCTCTTTTAGTGCGGGGCAAAACTCAGCACAGTAAGCTGTGGGGCTGCACTACAGGAGTTTTTTTCTTTTTTCTTTGTTCTCTCTTAGTTATTGTTTAGCATGTTAACTGTTCAGGCTCTTGTTGTTCCAGGGGTTACAGGGCACTGTGGAGAGATTACCTGCTGCCACATGATCCTTCCACTATCTTGCACCCTGGCTGGTGCGTGGCCTGGGCCGCTGGGGAGTAGGGGGATGTGGCCGCTGCAAGACTCTCTCTTGAAAGACACTGTGACAGTCAATAATATCAGGAACAGCATGAAGGAGTACGTTGCAAATAATGACACCAGAGAAGTCAGTGCAGCCAGGCTATGGGATGCACGGAAATCTGTGCTTTGCAGCATTTTTATTGCTCTTTGCAGCCTGTCTGCGCAAAATGCGAGGGGCCTTGCGAGGGCCCTTGCGCCTAATACTGACTGGAAAACTCAGGGACTTGGAACAAGACCACAAGCGATTCCACTCCTAAAAAATACGGAAAAAATCTTCATGATGCGAGAACAGATCAGAACTCTAGAAACAGGACTGTCAGCATATCTGTTAGCCAAGCTCGACAACAAATACTATGAACATTGTAACAAGTCAGGCAAATTGTTGGCGAACCTCCCAAGCCCACGCCAAACCAAGAACACGTTACCAGAGGCTAAGTCTCCTACGGGGCAACCATGCACATTGAACACAGAGAAGGCGGAATGCTTCCATGACGTGTAGACCCAGTTATATAGTATGGAGCTAACTGATCCACAAGCGCATGCTCAGTATTTGCCTGAGACCCATCTACCCACATTGGGTGGATCCGATCAAAGATCCCTTGATAAACCACTGATGAAGGAAGAAATTATTGTAGTCCTATCCAAGCTGTGACCAGCAGGGCCCTCGGCTCTGACGAGCTCACAGCTTCTTTTTATAAATGCTTGCCCAACACTCCTTCCCTTGCTTCTTAAAGTATATCAGGAATTTATTGAGGAGGGCTAGGTGATCCCCGCAATGGCTGAACCCACCAGTTCTTTCATTCTTAAGCCCCTAGGGAGTTTGGGTCGTATTGTCCAATTTCTCTTCTCAAAGTGCATGCAAAAATCTTTACTACAAGTCTCCCATCAGCGTCTAAAACACTGATGGGAGACTTGTTACCCCCAATTAATTAGGATTTCTCCAGGAATGCCAGACAGGTGATAATACAAAGAAAGACCTACACTTTCTGGATAAAGGCATCACAGGATCTAAACATAACATCCTTGTCACCCTGGACACAGAAAAAGTATTCAACAGTGTAGATTGGGACTTTATGGCAGACGTTTTGTGGATCGTTGGGATGGGAGGCACATTTATATCGTGGTTCTTAGTGGGCTACCATGGCTCACAGGCCAGAATTATGATTAGTGGGCTCTCTTCCAGCTGGGTGACTATCAACAGAGGGACGAGGCACAGGTGTGCTCTTTCGCCCTTCAACCTGGAGCTCCTAGCCCAACACATTAAGGAAGTCAAGTTTGGCACGCAAGAGATAACAGTGACAATGTTTGCAGAGGATTTTCTGTTGTTGCTAACGGACCCCCTTTGCTCCCTCCCCAGGTTCTCGATGCGCTTAAAATGTACCAAAAGGTCTCAAGGATCAAAATGAATGTCAACAATTCTGAAATCATATACGTTTCAGCACCTACAATAACAGCACAACAAGTGCACAAATTGTCCCCATTATGTTGGCAGCTTCTAGCATTAACTATCTAGGGCTGGCTTTGGCCCCAACTCTAACCAAAACTAAAGAAACTATTCTACAACAGTTAAAAAGAGGAGTGAAGTTGAAGCTTAACACCTGGAAATACAAGACTCTGTCGCTACTGGGTAGAATCGCAACATAGAAAATGTCGATACTGCCTAAGATCCTTTACGTCTTTCAAACGCTGGTCCTCCATATCCCTTGAGACTGCATCACTGATCTCCAGTCAATGTGCTAATCTTCCATTTGGCAGGGTAAAGCAGAGTCACCAGGAGGCCGAACTCACTACGACCATGCCAGGTGGGAACAGTGAATCCCAAATCTATCATGTGGTGGCTCACCTTCGTTTCTTCATCTACTGGGCACAGAGGGAGATAGAAAAGGGCCAGTGTGTGATCAACAACACAATAGCAGCAGGACCACTATGGGATGTCCCACGGCAACCCAAGTCTAAGTGAAAAAAAAAGAGTTTACAAATCTCCGATCACAAGGGTTACTCTAGATGCATGGGACAAAACTGTGGTCAGCTATGACCCTACTTTCTTACCGTTCCCTTTTACTCTCTTGAGAAATCATGAATTAACCCAGAAGGTCTAGCCAGACCTGGCTAGAGGCGTGGTGTAAAACACTTAATGACACGTTTGAACTTGGTACAATAAAGACATTCGAGCAGCTGAAGGACGAGTACGCTCTTCCAGAGACAGAAATGTATTGAGATATGCAATTATGCCATTGGCTGCTGAACCCTAGAATCAAACAGGGAGCTACCAGGGCCCTCACCCCTTTACAAAAATACCTCCTAAACTGTACAGGAGATAGGCGTGCTACGTCCACAATATATAATATGCTCAATATCAAACAGGAGAACTATAAACATACATTTCAAAGAGCTTGAGAGAGGGAATTGGGCATTATCTCACATACTTTGGTCTTGTTCCAAGGTAAAACCTTTCTGGTCCTTGGTGCTACCAACGATAGAGCAAATAACTTCGTCTGACTGGGTTAGATGTCCCGAAGTGGTCTTGATAGTGCGCCCTGCCACAACATTTACACGCTACATGGTGCACTGGGAAGGCTCATCTCCCACCTGCTTGTGCAGCTAAGCAAACTAGCCTTGGGTTTTGGGTACAACAGCAGCCACCCTCTGAACATATGTGGATAGAAGAGATGAAATGGTGTCTCATTGAAATGATCAAACCATCAACCAGACTGAACAACAGTGACCATCTTCAGTCACTGAAGGCAAACAAATGGAATTGGAAACTCAACACAGTTAAAAATGGGTTAAATGCCTGTGTTGAATGGACTTCATTAGCTCTGGTGAATTAAAAAGCACTGACCCTATGTTGTCACAGGCCTGTTGTTAGACCAAACGGATCCTTTTGGTCTGTCTGCATTATCTATCACATGAATAAGAGTCTTTGTCTAGATTTATGCACATTTATGCAGATTGCATATTTCTATTTTATTAGGGACAGTTACCTAGTTGTTTTGTTAAGAACTTGAATATATCGCTTGTCGTTGTTTATGCTTACGACTCAGTACTCTGTATATAACACGAACTAGGCGCACCTATAATTGAAATGTAGTTTGGTTTACTGACTTGCAAATAAGTCCTTGTTTAATACTGCACACTCACGATTAGCCATTTTGTTCCTGATGTCTCATCATATAAATTTTTGCACTCATATAGGAACTAGGTTGTACCATTATTATGAGCACTCATATTCCTCTTGTGCGATTCCTTGGCACGTAGACGACCCAATTTCAGTAACTCATCCATAACATCATTTTGGAGTTCATAGCATCTTGCATACACAATATCCCAATAACTTTATTCTTCATTGAAACCCAGATTTGCTTGTTTACAATGACACACCCTCTACGACATACAATATGTGCTGTTGTATTAAGGGCCCACAGTTTATCATGGACTAATGACCCCTTATAAGATGGCGTCCATCGTAGATTAATGCTCTAGCTGCTGGATCATTGTCAGCTCTTAAAACGTTTAGCAGTATTTCAGGTAGATTTTTTTATTAGCATTTTGTTCAACAGCATTTAGACAATTACAGGTAGAACAGCTCTTCAGTCACCAAGTAATATACAGTACTGTGCATTGAAAAGAGACCCTCCCCAAACATTTCATGCCTAATTATGATGACATCCACCTATGTGGAGGGTCTGCGATAGTCATAGCACATACAGGAGAAACAGCTCTATGTGTCAGTGTCTGTGACAGAAGAAATGTTGGTATCCTACTGTTACATCGATTCATCACGTAGTTATAGAAATAAGATGGTCTAATCTATGTAAGAAAGGGGCTACAGTGGGGATGCTTCACGTAAACCTACTTAACAAACTCAACTAGTAACCAATAAGTGCAGGGTGGTGTAAAAAGCATCAGGGGTTACACAGACAAGTCCCAGGTGAGGGGGGGCATTACCCACTGGGCCAAAAGGAGCCGCGGGGACCAGTCCCAAGCGATCCCCAGCTGACGGACCATTGCATCCTGGTCACAACCGAACACAGGGAGGGCTCAAATGGGCTTGGTGTCCATCCCATTCATCAATACCGAAGGACACCAGGACTCTCCTCCCCGATCAAGTAGTCTCTCTCACCCCCGAATGAGGGTCGCTGCCCGGCCCAAGTTCCCCATCCGTTTGGGCTCCTTCCCAATCCCCTTCTTCATTGCTGTCCGCCCTCTCCAGGTGCTCCCAAGTGTCGAGGACCTCCCTCCATTGTTCCGTGATGGGGGCCTTCGCAGTCCTCTCGATTCCTCCCTGGTCAGGGCTCTGCCCTCTGCCCCAGCCCATTGAGAGACCCCGCATCTCCAGGCCCCAACCACTGGTCTGCCAGCGGATCTCCAGGCCATAGCTATTCGCCGTCTAGCCAGGATTAAGGCGAGGTTGATACATCTGTTTCCATCCTTCCGAGCGGGTGGGCGGGGGAAAAGCCCTAGCAGGCACACCTCAGCACTGGGGTCAAGCGTGCGCCCCATTTTCCCACCCACTACCCATAAAACTTCTTCCCAGAACTGGCACAGCCCAGGACACGCCCAGGTCATATGTACGAAGCGTGCGCCATCAAATTTACACCTCAGGCAGCCACGACCCCCACCACCAACAACGACTTGAAGTCTATGGGGGTCATGTAGGTCATATGCAGGTAGCTAAACTGCATGTATTTCAGCCTTGTATTACGCGAGACCAATTTACGGTATGCTAAGGCCCTGTTCCACTCTGAATCCGCCGGGTCTCTCCCCAATATCGCCTCCTTTCTCCCACACAGCTTTAGTAGAGAACCGTGAACCATCTCGAATAATGAGCAATACAACCATTTCACTTGGTGCTGTGCAGTACCCAGTGTCAGCAGGGAGTGTTGTACCAGATGCGTTGTGGGTTCCTCACTACCCGTACCCCACAGCGCTTCGAAAGTCAGGACCAACGCTTCATATCGGAGGACCTTTCCAGGCGGGAGGCCCGGGTCCTCGACAAGGTCCGTGAATGGGGTTATCCTGTTCAAGTGGTAACAGTACCCCAATGTGTCCGACCCCACCTCTGTCCAGGCCTCCATATGTTCAGCCGTAAATACCACTAGTGGGTCCTTGTGTTGCAATCCAATCAGAGGCTGGGCCGGGGCATGCAGAGGAGCCCCCACAGTCTTTGCCCTGCAGCTTTTCCAGCAGTGTAAGGCTGTAGATAACAACAGGGACCTGTACAGCAGCTCCACTGCCGGGTTGAGTAATTTAGCACGCAGTAATGCAGGGCATATTTCAGAGTCTGCCCATCTAGTCTCTTCCAGCCTCATCCCTTCCAGTCACTATGCAACCCACTGTAGCTGGGAAGCCAAATAATATAGCTCAAAGTTTGGTACTCCCAAACCGCCCTCCAACTAAGGGCAGTTGTAAAGTGTCTAATGACACCCTCCGCAGGCACTTATCCCAGATGAAATCCCGCAATAAGGAGTCCAGCTGGCAAAACCAGCTAGCAGGTATTGCGGTCGGGAGATTAACGAAAAAGTATAATAGGCACGGGACTATGATCATCTTGGATAGATATATCTGGCCCATAATGGGTTGTCGCAGGGAGCACCAGAAGGGGACAGACGATCTGAGCGCTCGGATAGTTCTCCCATGGTTGCCCTCCTGGAGGTCCTCGAGGGAATGATAGATATTTATCCCCAAATATCTAAAGGTGGTTTGTGCCCAATTGAGTTCCACCAGGAGGTCCGGGAGCCGGGTGACCGTCGGGGACACAGGGAACAAGTATGTTTTACGTCTGTTTACTCTCAGTCCTGACACGCGCTCAAATTTCCCCAGGAGGGTCAAGGCCATAGTGGAGCCTCCCACTGCGTCAGCCAAGTAAATCAAAAGATCATCAGCGTATAAGGAAATAATATGACGGCATTGACCGTATAAGGAAATAATATGACGGCATTGACCGTATAAGGAAATAATATGACGGCATTGACCCTCAGCCAGCCCCAGACCCTCCCCCCTGACGAAATAATTCTTCTAACGGCTCGACCGCCAAGGCGAACAGGACTGGTGACATTGGACAACCCTATCTGGTGCTGCGGAAGACCTCTACATGTGATGAGACCATCCCACCCATTTTGACACGCACCGTGGGTTCCCCATAAAGCAGTTTGACCCATCTCACCCAAGCACCGCCAAGACCCATCCTCTCGATAGTCTCGAACAAAAAGTCCCAATGGATCATATCAAAATCCTTTCCAAATCTACCATCACAAAAGCTGCCAATGGGAGAGCCTGGGTCTCCGGGTGGAACATCACTGTATATGATCTGCGCAGATTATAGGACGTGCTCCGAGATGGAATAAACCCGCTCTGATCTGCGTGAACTAAGGTGGACATGTGTGGGAGAAGGCGGAGAGCTAGAATCTTACTGCGCAATTTAAAGTCTATGTTGAGCATAGAAAGCGGACAGAAGTCCATGGTGCCAGCACCAGAGGTTTTAGTGTTGGGGAGGGGGCTCACCAGTGCATCACGCGTAGACTCAGGGAGCCGTCTGTGAGAAGTTGGCCTGGTATATGCTGTTCACTAGTTAAAGTGGACACCTTGCACCAGTACAATTCGACTCTTATGGTAGATAGGTTTAAGACAACCTTTATAGAAAGCTATCCTAGTGGTAGCTGTGGAGAGCAGCCTTCAGGCTAAGTCTTGGAGGAATGTAAAGCAGCTTGTTTTACCACACAATCTCTTGAATCACCAAATGAAAAGACACCACACAGGTATATATATCAAATATATATGTATTTATTACTAAACAACTCTCTACTAATCTCTTGTGAGATTAGAAGTCAGGAACATATGCTCAAATCAACGTTTCACAATAAATTAAGCACAAATATGGCTGGGGCCCTAGGGGCGTACCAGACCATATACTAAGAAAGAGTCTTAGGAACAACGACTTGCAAAGGGACAAGGCCTGGCGCCTTCAGAAGTGCTGGGGCCTCACGAAACCACCCAAGGCAGGTAAGTAAAGGACCCACGGGGGACGCGTGCAGTGAGTAAACACAGGTGCGGATCGCCGTTGACTTCAATGGGGCAAGTCGCGGTTGGAAATTAAGAGTTTTAGGGCACTTCGGGGGAACCTACAAGCAAGTCACTTACAGGGTAAGTAGTTCTAGGGCCAACACCCACAGGAGCACCGTAGTGCTGGAGTTACCTCACCCAGGGAAGCCGGGTGCAAAGGTGTCCTTTGGTGTCGGGTCGCGGCGTCGTTTTCAATGGAAGACAATGAAGACTTGCTGTTTGTGAAGTTCGAAGAAGTGTCCGGTGGAATCCAAGCCTGGATTCATAAGATGGAAGACCTGAAAGCAGAGGGGACAGTATTCAAAGTCACTTGGCAGTGACCCGGGGCAAGGAAGATGAATGCCCACCGTCGTCGACAGATTCAGGTCGTTCACGGGTGTCTTGACTCTTAGACCACGAGGTCCAGGAGGCATCGATGACAACCAGGAGCTGGATTCTGTGTGTCCCACAAAGTCTGCAGCTGACTGCGGTGTCGGCGACCCGATTGGAGCCAACAAGCCTTGGCAGCAGCAAGTCTCATGGAAAGGATGAAAAGTTGATGGTGCAGACCAGCAAGCTCTGGGGTACTCACCCAGCGAGGGTAAGTCAGGGCAGGCCTGGAGCAATCAGAGGAGCCCTTTGGTTCTGTAGAAAAGTCTTCAGGGGACCCACAAGCCGGCTGGCAAGGGATCGCAAAGATGCCTCGGGAGGATTCCTTCAACAGGGGCCCACGGTCACTCGGGATGGGGTAGGCCTGTGATCTTCAGAGGGATTCCTGCTGGAGGCTCGTAACACACGTGTTCCAAAGCACAAGTTCATAGAACGTCGTGAAGGGGTTGCACTTGACAATAGTGCACGGTACCCAGGGACTGCTGTTCCTCGTCACTCGTGGGGTCCACTTGCCTCAGCTTCGCTGGGGACTCACGATGGCCTTGGAGAAGTCAGGAAATCCTCATCTTGGGCTGCAGGGACCTCGGACTCCGGCGGGAGCGGCGTAGTTTGCGATCATCGTTGTAGTTTTTGGTGCCTGCCAAGCAGGGGAGTCACTCCTTGACTCCAAGGGAGATTCTTCAGTCTTCCAGAGGTAGTGGAACGTTGAAGGTCCAGGATTCTTCTTCAGAGCATCGTCCAGGGATATCTAACTTTCAAGTTCAAGGGTTCCCTACCTTATACTAAAAAGGGAGGGAGGGACTAGCTCTAAGACCCCACCTATGGGAGGGTCAGGGGAGTGGGTGATTACACCCACTTCCCTTTGTCCAGTTTCGCGCCAGAGCAGGGGCAGGTAGCCCCTGAGCCGGTTTCAACTGGTGTATGCACAGAGGAGCCTTCTGCTCCCCCAGTGCAGGACTTCAAAGCACTCTAAGAGTGCACCCACCCAGCCCCAATACACTAAACCCTGTCTGGGAGGTGGTCACACCTCCCTGTGACAGGATACCTACTGTTGGGCTTCCTCCACTGCGAGTTTCGGTCATCAGCTGGAGGGCAGCCCAGTGTCTGTGACTGGTGGCATCCATTTTGTGATGCCAGGGCTCTTCAGGATTCTACCGCGTTTCCACAGTAGGTACATGTCTATCCCTCTAGGAGGGTGGAATGCTACCCCCGCCGCCAGAACTGGCGGGGGGGGGGTAGTATTCCAAGATGTTTGACACCAAACACGACATGTTTTGATGCAGCCATTCCAAAGTTAGCATTTACCGCGAGGATATAATGCACTTAATAGTATATGGTTTGACCGCATTCACAAACAGCGCCAGAGAATGGACTCTGAGAGCTGCAGAGGGGCCCTGCTGAGGCAGAGGCACCCCCTCACATAGAAGCCAAGCACCCTGCCCTCAGGATTGATAGGGCCTGCCTTAGGGGTGACTGATAGGTTTAAATGTGTGTGCAGGAGAGATATAGGGAACCTATATCTCAGTGAGGAGTGCTAGCACCACCTCACCCAGGCTGCAGTAGCAGGCCTGTGGTGTCAGATTTAGTCTGCTTCCCAGGGGTGGCATAATAGATGCTTCAGCCCCTGGTAGGCCTGTGAAGTACCTATGCCCTTGGCACCTAAGGTACCATATACTAGGGACTCATAAGGTACCACAGTATCCAATCACTAGTGCACCTAGAGTGCACTCCAAATCGTTTAGAGAGAACAGAGAGGCTGGGGCCATGATTGGCAGGGTCCCAGCCAGACTATAGCCAGAAACCAGTGTAAACATCAGAAAAAAGTGGGGGCAACATAAGAGGCAGATCCTACTCTCCTACACAACCCCCCCCCCCCAAACGCAGGGACACTAAACTAACCTTGACCAGTTGAGTCTTCGTGAACTAAGTGGAAATACCTTGAGAGTCCATCTGCATTGGCATGTTGGGTCCCAGGCCTATGTTCCACTGTATAGTCCATCTCCTGTAGGGAAATGGACCACCTCAAAAGTTTTGGGTTTTCACCTTTCATCTGTTTAAGCCATAGGAGGGGCTTGTGGTCAGTCTGAACTATGAAGTGAGTGCCAAACAAGTATGGCCTCAGCTTCTTCAGGGCCCACACCACAGCAAAGGCCTCCCTCTCTATAGCTGACTAACGTTTCTCTCTAGGGGTCAGCCTTCTGCTAATGAAAGCTACTGGCTGGTCTTGACCTTCATCATTCAGTTGAGACAGTACAGCTCCCACACCCAGCTCAGAAGCATCTGTTTGGACAATGAACTTTTTGGTGTAGTCTGGACTCTGTAAGATGGGGGCAGTGCACATGGCCTGCTTTAGGTCTTCAAATGCCTTTTGACAGCTAGCTGTCCACTGAACCTTTTTTGGTATTTTCTTTGAGGTTAGATCATTCAAGGGGGTCACTATAGATCCATATCCCTTCACAAACCTCCTATAGTACCCAGTCAGGCCTAAGAAGGCTCTCACCTGTGTCTGGGTGGTGGGAGCAACCCATTCCATGATGGTTTGGATTTTGCTCTGTAAAGGCTGCACCTGGCCTCCACCCACAAGGTGGCCCAGGTACACAACCTGACTCTGCCCTATCTGGCACTTGGTGGCCTTGATAGTGAGGCCTGCTTTCTGCAGAGCCTCCAAAACATTTCTGAGGTGGACCAGGTGATCCTGCCAGGAGGAACTAAAGACAGCAATATCATCTAGATAAGCTGAGCAATAAGTTTCCATCCCTGCCAGAACTTTATTCACCAACCTCTGAAAAGTGGCAGGTGCATTTTTCAATCCAAAGGGCATCACCACAAAGTGGTAGTGCCCACCAGGAGTCGAAAATGCTGTTTTGGCTTTTGCATCATCAGCTAACCTGATCTGCCAGTAGCCAGCTGTTAGGTCAAATGTACTTAGATATTTGGCTGAGGCCAAAGTATCAATCAGCTCATCTGCCCTTGGTATGGGATAGGCATCAGTCCTGGTGACTGCATTGAGGCCTCTGTAGTCTACACAAAACCTCATTTCTTTCTTACCACCCTGGGTATGAGGCTTGGGTACTAGGACTACTGGACTAGCCCAGGGGCTATCTGAAGGCTCAATCACACCTAGCTCCAACATTTTCTGGACTTCAGTCCTCATACAGTCCCTGACATGGTCAGGTTGCCTGTAGATTTTACTCTTGACAGGCAGACTGTCTCCAGTGTCCACCTCATGGGTGCACCAGGTAGTCTGACTGGGGGTCAGGCTAAACATATGTCTGTACTGTTGCAGAACTTGTCTGCACTCAGTTTGCTGATGGTCAGTGAGGCTGCTTGCCAAAGCAACACCATCTACTGACCCATCATCAGGGTTCTGTGAGAGCAGGTCAGGGAGTGGGTCACTCTCCTCCTCCTGTTCCTCATCAGTTGCCATGAGCAAGCCCATGTCAGCCCTGTCAACATATGGTTTTAATCTGTTGACATGGAGCACCCTCAGGGGGCTCCTGGGAGTTCCAAGATTCACCAGATAGGCGGCTTCTCCCTTTTGCTCAACTATTGTATGGGGGCCACTCAACTTGTCTTGGAGGGCTGCTGGGGCCACAGGCTCCAACACCCACACTTTCTGTCCTGGCTGGTACACAGTCAGCACAGCCTTTTGGTCATGCCAAGCTTTTTGTAATTCTTGGCTGGCCTCCAGGTTTTTGGTTGCCTTTTTCATGTATTCGGCCATCGGGAGCGGAGACCAAGTACATAGTCCATCACATCCTGTTTGGGGGGTTTGAGAGGTAACTCCCAGCCCTCTTTTACCAAACATAATGGACCTCTTACAGGATGGCCAAACAGAAGCTCAAATGGGCTGTAACCAACCCCCTTCTGTGGAACCTCTCTGTATGCAAACAACAGGCAGGGAAGAAGAAGGTCCCATTTCCGCCTAAGCTTCTCTGGGAGTCCTTTAATCATTCCCTTCAGGGTTTTGTTGAAACGTTCAACTAACCCATTGCATTGTGGGTGATAGGGGGTGGTGAACTTATAAGTTACACCACACTCCTTCCACATTGCTTTCAGATATCCTGACATGAAGTTTGTACCTCTGTCAGAGATGACCTCCTTTGGAAAACCCACTCTGGAGAAAACTCCAAGGAGGGCTCTTGCCACCACAGGGGCTGTGGTGGTCCTCAGAGGAATTGCCTCTGGGTACCTGGTGGCATGATCCACTACCACCAGGATAAATCTGTGCCCAGATGCAGTTTGAGGGTCAAGGGGACCAACAATGTCAATCCCTACCCTTTCAAAGGGTACCCCCACCACAGGTAGTGGTATCAGGGGGGCCTTTGTGGTGCCACCTGCCTTGCCACTGGCTTGGCATGTGACACAGGAGCAACAAAACTCCTTTGTGTCCTCTGACATATGTGGCCAATGAAAATGTGGAACAAGCCTGTCCCAGGTCTTGTTTTGGCCCAAGTGTCCTGCTAAAGGGATGTCGTGTGCTAGGGTCAAGAGGAACCCCCTAAACGTCTGAGGTATTACCAACCTCCTGGTGGCTCCAGGGGCTGGATCTCTACTCTCAGAATATAGGAGTCCCTCATCCCAATAAACTTTATGGGACCCACTAGCACTCCCAGCAGCCTCAGCAGCAGCCTGCTGTCTGAGGGGTTCAAGAGAGGGGCAGCACTGTTGCTCCTTACTCAGATCTTCCCTAGAAGGGCCCCCTGCCCCCAATAACTCAACCTGATCAGGCTCAAGTCCCTCTGGGGCAGTTCCTTCTTCAGGATCTGCTCCTCCTCCCTCAAGAGGGAATCAGTGATCTGAGACAGAGGGGAAGGCACTGCCTTAAACCCTACTGCTCCTCTTCTTGGGAAGCATCTGGTCCATTGTTTCAGGATCCAGAGCTGGTTCAGTGTCATGCATTTTGGCCTGTGACCTGGTCACAGCAAATACCTCTGCAGGGATGCCTAACATCTCAGCATGAGTCCATAACTCTACTTCAGACCAGGCTGAAGTTTCTAGATCATTGCCCAATAGACATTCTACAGGGAGGTCTGCACTGACTACAACCTTCTTGAGGCCAGTTACCCCTCCCCAGGAGAAATTCACAACTGCCAGACTATGGTTGGTCCTGACATTGCTTGCATTGGTCACCTGGTACATTTCGCCCAGGATGATCTGTCCAGGGTCCACAAGATCCTCTGCCACCATGGTGACACTAGCACCTGTGTCCCTAAATGCCAAAGCCTGTTTGCCATTTATTACAGGCTGCTGTTTGTATTTGCCCAGATTACTGGGGCTTACTAGGAAGGACATATCAAGGTCTCCATCACAAATCAGCATTGCCTGAGTGGGTACTCTGACTAGGTCAGAGTCCACTTCAGAACCCAGGGTCAACCCTACTACACCCTTATTCTGAGTACCACCTCCACCAGTAGCTGGACTAGGGGGAACAGTTGCCTTAGGGGCAGGAGTGGTGGTGGTTTGGTCTTTGGACTTGTTACAATCAGAAGTCCAGTGCCCTTTCTGTTTACAGAATTTGCACCAGGGCTTCTTTTGGCCTTTTCCCTTGTTGGATTGTGACTCCCCACCAGATGCAGATTTTTGGGGCCCTTGTGAAGACTTCTGGTCTTTTGACTTATCCCCACCTTTCTCAGAGCCCTTAGAATCCTGCTTCTTGATGTCACCCCCTTGGTTCTGGTTTTTCTGCCTCACCCTGGTTCTGACCCATTTGTCTGCCTTCTTTCCCAATTCTTGGGGAGAGGTCAGATCTGAGTCCACCAGGTATTGATGCAACAACTGGTTCTGGCAATTATTAAGGATCTGTTCTCTCATTATTAGATTATACAATCCCTTGAAATCAGTAACCCTACTGCCAACCAGCCAACCCTCCAGAGCCTTGGTTGCACAATCAACAAAGTCAGTCCAGTCCTGAGTCTGTGCCTTCTGGGTGTCTCTGAACTTCAACCTGTACTGCTCAGTGGTTAAGCCAAACCCATCTATCAGTGCACTCTTCAGGACTTCATAATCATCAGCATCCTCTTCTCTAACAGTGAGGAGCTTGTCTCTACCTTTATCTGAAAAGGAGAGCCACAAGATTGCTGCCCACTGCTTTTGGGGGACCTGCTGTACTCTACAGGCCCTTTCCATAGCAGTTATCCACTTATGGATATCATCCCCACTCTGGTAGGGGGGAACAACCTTATTCAGGTTCCTATGGTCTGGAATATATTCTCTACCTCTAGGGACACTGTTGCTGCCACCAGGGGGTTCTAACCCCTCTTTTCTAGAAGCTCTCTGGAGCTCCAGGGCTTCCCTATCTAATGCCAACTGCTTGGTTTTGAGGGCAAGTCTTGCTTCCTCATACTGCAGCAGTTTGTACATTCTGTCAGAGGAGGTCTCTCTTCTTGGGAAGTAGGAGTTCCTCTGCTGGACAGCTTCTCTGCTAGAGTGGTAGGAGTGGTCAGATTCCCTAGAAAAGGACCTAGGCCTCCCCTCCACCATGTCAGTTCTCTTAGGGAGAATTCCTCTGTCCTGCTCAGGCCCCTGGGGACCTGGCCCTACAATTACAGAGTCTTGGTCATCCTGATGTTCATCATCTGACCCAGACACTGTAATTGACCCACCCACTGATTCAGACCCATTAGCTCCTAGAGCTAATCTAAGATCATCTGCTGTCAGCAGATCTATCAAGTGTAGTGTGGAGGGACTCTGTCCTAGCCTCAGGTGCCTTTCAGCACACATGGCTTTCAAGTCAAAGAAAGTCATGTCCTTATACTGAGGCTGAGTGGATCCACTGGGTCCACCCTTGGCAGACATTCTAGTGTTGTGCAGTGTTGTACTACCTACACTAGTTTGTGGCCTACTGATACTAGCTTGAGCTGTAGAAAGGGTGTGCTATCCCTTGGCACACAGCTCTAAGTTCAGTAGAACTTATTGATACTAAGCTTGACTTTATATGTACCTTAAGTACCTATAGTGGTTTTCAGTTAGTAATTCAAATAGAGATTTTTCTGGTAAAACAATAGCAAGCTGGAATCCCACACGCTGCCCACCAATGTGAGAAGTTGGCCTGGTATGTGCTGTTCACTAGTTAAAGTGGACACCTTGCACCAGTACAATTCGACTCTTATGGTAAATAGGTTTAAGACAACCTTTATAGAAAGCTATCCTAGTGGTAGCTGTGGAGAGCAGCCTTCAGGCTAAGTCTTGGAGGAATGTAAAGCAGCTTGTTTTACTACACAATCCCTCTTGAATCACAAAATGAAAAGACACCACACAGGTATATATATCAAATATATATGTATTTATTACTAAACAACTCTCTACTAATCTCTTGTGAGATTAGAAGTCAGGAACATATGCACAAATCAACGTTTCACAATAAATTAAGCACAAATATGGCTGGGGCCCTAGGGGCGTACCAGACCATATACTAAGAAAGAGTCTTAGGAACAACGACTTGCAAAGGGACAAGGCCTGGGGCCTTCAGAAGTGCTGGGGCCTCACGAAACCACCCAAGGCAGGTAAGTAAAGGACCCACGGGGGACGCGTGCAGTGAGGGAACACAGGTGCGGATCGCCGTTGACTTCAATGGGGCAAGTTGCGGTTGGAAATTAAGAGTTTTAGGGCACTTCGGGGGAACCTACAAGCAAGTCACTTACAGGGTAAGTAGTTCTAGGGCCAACACCCACAGGAGCACCATAGTGCTGGAGTTACCTCACCCAGGGAAGCCGGGTGCATAGGTGTCCTTTGGTGTCGGGTCGCGGCGTCGTTTTCAATGGAAGACAATGAAGACTTGCTGCTTGTGAAGTTCGAAGAAGTGTCCGGTGGAATCCAAGCCTGGATTCAGAAGATGGAAGACCTGAAAGCAGAGGGGACAGTGTTCAAAGTCACTTGGAAGTGACCCGGGGCAAGGAAGATGAATGCCCACCGTCGTCGACAGATTCAGGTCGTTCACGGGTGTCTTGACTCTTCAACCACGAGGTCCAGGAGGCGTCGATGACAACCAGGAGCTGGATTCTGTGTGTCCCACAAAGTCTGCAGCTGACTGCAGTGCCGGCGTCCCGATTGGAGCCAACAAGCCTTGGCAGCAGCAAGTCTTGTGGAAAGGATGAAAAGTTGATGGTGCAGACCAGCAAGGTCTGTGGGACTCACCCAGCAACGATAAGTCAGGGCAGGCCTGGAGCAACCAGGGGAGCCCTTTGGTTCTGTAGAAAAGTCTTCAGGGGACCCACAAGCTGGCTGGCAAGGGATTGCAAAGACGCCTTGGGAGGATTCCTTCAACAGGGGCCCACGGTCACTCGTGACATGGTAGGCCTCTGATCTTCGGAAGGGTTCCTGCTGGAGGCTGGGACCACATGTGGTCCAAAGCACAAGTTCGTAGAATGTCGTGAAGGGGTTGCACTTGACAATAGTGCACAGTACCCAGGGACTGCGGTTCCTCATCACTCGTGGGGTCCACTTGCCTCCGCTTCGCTGAGGACTCACGATGGCCTTGGAGAAGTCAGGAAATCCTCATCTTGGGCTGCAGGGACCTCGGGCTCCGGCAGGAGTGGCGTAGTTTGTGACCGTCGTTGTAGTTTTTGGTGCCTGCCAAGCAGGGGAGTCACTCCTTGACTCCAAGGGAGATTCTTCAGTCTTCCAGAGGTAGTGGAACGTCGAAGGTCCAGGATTCTTCTTCAGAGCGTCATCCTGGGATATCTAACTTTCAAGTTCAAGGGTTCCCTACCTTATACTAAAAAGGGAGGGAGGGACTAGCTCTAAGACCCCACCTATGGGAGGGTCAGGGGAGTGGGTGGCTACACCCACTTCCCTTTGTCCAGTTTCGCGCCAGAGCAGGGACAGGTAGCCCCTGAGCCGGTTTGAACTGGCATATGCACAGAGGAGCCTTCTGCTCCCCCAGTGCAGGACTTCAAAGCACTCTAGGAGTGCACCCACCCAGCCCCAATACACTAAACCCTGTCTGGGAGGTGGTCACACCCCCTTGGGACAGGATATCTAGTGTTGGGCTTCCTCCACTGTGAGTTTCGGTCATCAGCAGGAGGGCAGCCCAGTGTCTGTGACTGGTGGCATCCATTTTGTGATGCCAGGGCTCTTCAGGATTCTACCGCGTTTGCACAGTAGGTGCTTGTCTATCCCTCTAGAAGGGTGGAATGCTACCCCCGCCGCCAGAACTGGGCTATGGTCTGAAACCGTGCACCCCAAATATTTCATGTGGGCAACACTGAGACCAAGGCCAGAAGAACAGAGGAAGGCATCCAGTTGTGTATGTAATTGATACATAGGCGAGTAGAAAGAGTAATCCCTCCCATCATTATGCTTTGTCCTCCAAATATCCTCTAGTCCCCAGTGCTGCATCCACTCACGAAACCCAGGAACACAGCGGTGAGCCTGGGCCCCAGGCAGTGGGGGTGTCGTGCGATCTAGCATAACATTGGACACACAATTGAAATCCTCACCTAGAAGCATATTTTCCGCTGTCGAGTCAGCCAGGGGGGCCGAGTGACCCTGAAGAAAAAGTACATTGCAAATTCTTGCCCTCTCCACCTCCAGCATAATCTCTCCACCTCACTCTGTATGAGATGTGTCTCCTGTAGGAGGGCGATCTGCACTCCCCACCTCCTCAGGTAACTATAAACTACATGCCTCTTCGTAGCAGAGCCCATCCCGCTAAAGTTCCAGGTCAGGAACCTTAACATGCTAGGTGCCGGCATCGCAACTGTAGGAATCCTCAAGGCCCCTCCTACCTCCCCACCCCACCCAGTTTTCCCAGTGAAAATCAAAAGAACCACCCATGCACTGAAAATAAAGTAAAACACCAGAAAAATAACCCCAAACATAAACTCTCCATCCCAGGAGCAGCCTAGCAACGGCCAGCCACCCAAACTTCAGGCAAACAATCAAATCTATCAGAAGACCAAAACCAGCCTTAGGTGTGGCTCTCGGAGATGGGGTAGGCTACAGTCCAAGGGCCACAGCTTCTCAACCTGTCTGCGCCTGTCAGGGTTCACGGTAGGTTTCCTCCTTCCATCTCTACACTGATGACTATCTCTCCCTTACAGACTAAACTGAAGGCAGGTTATCCCCTTAGCTGGAGTGCTAGCTGGCATCGCAGAAATTGTAATATGGCTGCCAAAATTCCAGCACTGCTACAGCATAGTGCTGTTTAGCAGTCTAGTCTTCTTAAATAATGAAGGTCAGGTGAAGTGCGCTTCAACATTCCACAGTGCACTTCACTGAAGAAATTCCTGAGAGAGCACCTGTTCCTGAGGCGTCGCGAAAGTTAGTTAGGGTAGTTGCGTTTAAATATCGGGTTTTAGTTTCGTCGGAATTCTCTTGCACTATGAAATAAGGTCAGTGTATATTTAAAAGAACCAAATGCATTTTTCTGCTTAAGCTGAACGTTCAAATAATAGCACTCTTCAAAGAATTCCCAGTGCTTATATTTAAAAAGACTCTTGTCACGCTTGGTTGAGAAGGTTAAAGACCGTGATGAATTAAAGTAACTTAGTCATTTTCCTTTTTACCGCATTTGTTAAATGCATGTGAAAGAGATTAGTCATCCACTTGTCAGCAAGGTTAAAAGGGTCAACTAACTCTGTAGTTGAAATTCGTTTCTGTTAAAGAAATCTCCAGCTCCTAAATAAATCAAATAAGATGGAAGCACAAGCTTGCACAGACAAATTAAATTAGCACAGTTGCCTACAATTCATTTAATTAACTACTGAAAGGGAGCTCAAGAGAACCCTATCATTTCTGCTATACTAAAAACTTGTGAAGAGCTCTTTTATTAATTCAGAAGAAAAGAAGAATTAAAGCAGCCTAATAAGAATAAAACTGATAAGATAAAGGAGCGTAATACACAGTGAGTACAGTAGATGAAGGGCATAATAAATATAACCAATTCAAAAAGAAAAGAATAAAAAGCAAACATTTACCACAATCTTTCTTGCATCATAGCCACAAGCCAGAATCTGCGGCAGGACGTTCCTGAAATAGAAAAAGAAAATAAACAAGCTAAGTAAAAACTTCTCATCTCAACCAGACAAACAACACGAGAAGTAAGAAGAGTAGCAAGCTTCCCAAGTTTCCCTGGTAAGATAAGTTATCTAATATAAAAGAGAAGTTGGTCACAAGTAAGTGCTGAGTAAATGCTAAAGTTGAATTGTGTACAGGTCTGCAAGAAGTAAGAAGAAAAGAAGACCTTGCAGAACAGGCAGAGCGCAGGAAGCTGTCTCTTCTCTGTCCCCAACCCCTTTCCCCCTTAGAACTTACCTGCGATGGAATGCTAGAAGGCCTAGCAGGGAAGGTTCTGAGAAGGGCATTGGAACTAACGTCGTTCTGCTCCTGTGCGGTTCAATAGAGGAAAGACATTGGTCCTGACAGAGTGAAGTGCCCACGTTGGTACAAGCACCCGAGCAGAATGGCGGAGGGGTTTGATTTTAAAAATCTAGGTGAGATTTTAAGTAACATTCAAAGAGATTTGGAGGCAGTTAGGGAGGAAAATAAAATCCTTAGACAAGAAATAATTACCTTTAAAATGGGAGATACAGTTTCAGGGACCAGTCAAGGAACCACATTCTTAGAAACCCAAGGACCAAACACAAGTCCTATATCCATAGCCCCCACACAAGTTATCCACTCATTGTCCCCAGTAATCCCTCTTGCTCCTCCGGAGAGGTTTAATGGAGACCCGCACAAAGCACAAATTTTTTTGACACAGTGCTCTCTGCATTTCATGTGCCGCCCAACGATTTTCCCCGATGCTCAATCCCGGGTAGCCTTTATCCTCTCCTATCTTAGTGGAGATGCCGCTTCTTGGTCGATGCCTCTTGTTACCAAAGATGACCCAATTTTGTACAATCTAGACAACTTCAAAAAGAATTTCTCCGAATTTTTGATAGAAGAACTGCATCACAGGCTTCAGACAACGAGCTGTTAGAGTTGAAACAGGGAAATCGAGAGCTAGTGTCGTATTTGGCCCAATTTAACAAACTAGTGGTCGAGACCAACTGGCCCGAAGATAAAAGAGCAGCTGTATTCTACAGAGGACTGCGAGAGGAACTCAAAGACGTGTTGTCCCAAATTCCCAATCGCCCTTCTGACATCTCAGAATTAGTAGACTTAACTCTAGAAATCGATTATCGACAAAGCGAACGGAAAGGAGAACGAAGGAGGGAGTTCAGGTCCAGTGTTCCCCGTTTTGATCGGGTAAAGGTCGAGTCTACGCGGGCTGTAGAGAGTTCTTCTGGAGTAGAACCCATGCAGATCGGTGTGGTCAGAGGTCCACTGACGAAGGAGGAGAAAGACAGGAGAAGACTGAATAAGTTGTGCCTGTACTGCGGTGGAGGTGGACATTTTGTCAAAAATTGTATAAAAAGACCTAAATTGCCCGCAAAGGAGAAGGAAAACTAGCGGCACCACCGGTCAGCGGAGTTGGACTGGTGGATGCGAATGAAGGAACAACTCCACATAATCATCAGTTGGCAAACACTCTACAAGTCTCCTCACCCCATTTGGTTATGACAGTGACGTTAAGATTCAGGAATGAAGCTTTGGCGGGAATTACGGTTATGGTAGATTCTGGAGCAACTGGAAATTTCTGCGATCACAAATTCGCTAGCCAAATTGGACTACAAGCAATTAAAAAGAGAAAAATGAGAAGGTTAGAGCGGTGGATGGTACGGATCTAACTTCAGGGCCCATAACCAGTCACACAGAATTGGTGCACATGATTACAGTCGAAGGCCATCAAGAAAAATTGCAGTTCAATCTAATAGACGCCCCTCAATTCCAATTGATTCTAGGTTTGCCGTGGTTGACAGAGCACAACCCACAGATCAATTGGGCAGCACGAACTATTCAACTAAATTCGGAATATTGTACAAGAAATTGTTTCAATTGTCCAACAAATCCTTCTCAGCCCAGTGCAGTCGCCCAGTTGTGTGAAAATGGAGGTTCGGTGTGTGTCATACAAACTACTGTTGTACCCGAAGAGTATCAAGACTTTGTGGATGTTTTTGATGAAGTGAAGGCTGAGAAGCTACCGCCCCACAGACCCTACGATTGTAAAATCGACCTTGAACCTGGGGCTAACTTGCCATGCAGCCGGATCTACGCTTTGACGGAGAAAGAAAACATTCATTTGAAGGAATACCTTGCCAAAAATTTAGAGAATGGATTTATCAGACCATCCCAGTCTCCGGTCTCCTCCCCTCTTTTTTCGTACCAAAGAAAGAGGGGATCTCAGGACTTGTATTGACTTTAGGGCAATTAACAGGATAACAATTAAAAACCGTTACCCGCTACCCCTAATTTCCGTATTGATTGATCAGGTGAAGGAAGCAAAGATTTACACTCGTCTAGATCTACGAGGAGCATACCATTTGATCAGGCTCCGGGAAGGCGATGAGTGGAAGACTGCGTTCAGGACTAAATATGGCCTTTACGAGTATCTGGTCATGCCGTATGGTCTTTGCAACGCTCCAGCGGCCTTCCAGTACTTCATCAATGATGTCCTAAGTGAATTTATTGATCGATGCGTCATAGTTTATATAGACGACATATTGATTTATTCAGACTCAGTTGAAGACCACCCAAACCAGGTCCGAGCTGTTTTACAACGATTACGAGAAAATTCACTATACGTAAAACTGGAAAAATGCCTATTCAATACTGATACAGTGGAATTCCTGGGCTTTGTATTATCACCTGCAGGAGTGAGAATGGACGAGCAGAAGGTGAAAGCTATAACGGAGTGGAAAGCCCCTACCAGTGTCAAAGAGGTTCAAAGCTTTATTGGATTTTCCAACTTTTACCGCCGATTCATTCACGGATTCTCCCAGAAAATTCTCCCCTTAACTCGTCTTCTAAAGAAAGGAGTTCCATTTAAATGGTCTGAAGAAGCTGAAGAGGCCTTTAGATTGATGAAAGACAGCTTTACCACGGCACCTGTTTTACTTCATGCAGATCCCTCTGAGCCTTTCTATTTGGAGACAGATGCTTCGGACCTGGCCATCGGAGGAATACTTTCACAAAGGCATAAGGATACGGGACAATTACACCCGGTGGCTTACCGCTCCCGTAAGCTCAACCCTGCGGAATGTAATTATACAATTACCGAGAAAGAACTTTTGGCAATCAAAGATGCCTTTAAAGATTGGAGGCACTACTTAATGGGAGCTAAGCACACCGTGACGGTGTTTACGGATCACCGCAATCTGAAATTCCTGCGATCTGCTCGTACTCTCACACCACGACAACTACGTTGGTCTCTGTATTTCGCAGATTTCGATTTTGTAATTACCTTTCGTCCAGGATCTAAGAATGGAAAGGCTGATGTTCTTTCTCGATTGGACACCGAAAATCAAACTCCTGTCATTACTAACCAACAAATCATACCTGAAGATAAAATCATTGGAGTTATCTCTCTCGAGCCCTTCGAAAATCACGTTCGGAATACCATGTCTGACCTGGAAATGGAGAATTGGGCCACAGAAGATCCTCAACGTCTCGTCCACAACGGTCTTCCATATCATGGCACCAATCTGTATTTACCTACTAAGGAACTCCAGTTGAAGGCAATGCAAGAATGTCACGATAACCCTTTGGCGGGCCATAAGGGCGTCTCCAAAACTGAAGAGTTACTTAGACGTAGTTTCTGGTGGCCATACATGTGCAGAGACATTCGTCAATACGTTCTGGGCTGTGAGATTTGTGCACGGGGAAATCGGACAGGCAGGCTCCAAAGGTCTTCTACAACCCATGCCAACCCCCCACATCCTTGGCACACAGTCTCCCTAGATTTAATTGTAGATCTGCCCTCTTCCCATGGTTATGATACCATTCTTGTGGTAGTGGACACCTTTAGCAAGATGGCACACTTTGTACCTTTCATGGGAACACCTACTGCTAAACAACTTTCCCAACTTTTTAATCAACATATCATTCGCCTTCATGGCATTCCAAAGGTACTCATTTCAGACAGAGGCTCCCAGTTTCTATCAAAATTTTGGAAGGCCTACATCAAAGGTCTTAATATAGACCATCGTTATTCTACCAGTTTTCACCCAGAAACTGATGGGCAGACTGAACGCATTAATCAAGAACTAGAACAATACTTACGGCTTTATTTGTTAGATGAAGAGGGTGATTGGCCTGACCATTTATGGACAGCTGAATACTCCTACAATAATGCTCAAAATGTATCTACTGGTCATTCCCCTTTCTTTGTAAACGCAGGCAGACATCCTAATTCTCATGCTAATTTTGATAAGATAGATGTTCCAGCTGTTCAAGACATTGCTCAACAAATGACTAAAATCCACCACTCTGTAATCCAGAACTTGTCGATTGCGAAGGATCGTTATAAACACTTCGCTGATCGCAAACGTAAAAAGAACCTGATCTTCAGGCAGGAGACTTGGTTTGGTTGAGCACTAAAAATCTTAGACTCAAGGGTTCCCGTAAATTCCAGCCCCGTTTTATGGGTCCCTATCCTATTGAGAAGGTTATCAATCCTGTCACTTATCAATTATCTCTCCCAGGCACTACTAAAATTCACCCAGTGTTTCATATTTCTCTCCTCAAACCCATTCAACCAGATTTGCGTAAAAGTTCTCCTCCGGATCCTTTAATTCTTAATGGTGAGGTGGAGTATGAGGTTAAACGCATCTTAGATTCACGCATCATTCGTAATGAACTTTTCTACCTCATTGATTGGAAGGGTTATGGACCTGATGAGCGTTCTTGGGAAAAAAGTACTGATGTTCATGCCCCCGATTAATTAAAGCCTTTCATGCCAAATTCCCAGCCAAACCTCGACTGGAGGAAACCCCGTTGGGAGGGGGTACTGTCAGGGTTCACGGTAGGTTTCCTCCTTCCATCTCTACACTGATGACTATCTCTCCCTTACAGACTAAACTGAAGGCAGGTTATCCCCTTAGCTGGAGTGCTAGCTGGCATCGCAGAAATTGTAATATGGCTGCCAAAATTCCAGCACTGCTACAGCATAGTGCTGTTTAGCAGTCTAGTCTTCTTAAATAATGAAGGTCAGGTGAAGTGCGCTTCAACATTCCACAGTGCACTTCACTGAAGAAATTCCTGAGAGAGCACCTGTTCCTGAGGCGTCGCGAAAGTTAGTTAGGGTAGTTGCGTTTAAATATCGGGTTTTAGTTTCGTCGGAATTCTCTTGCACTATGAAATAAGGTCAGTGTATATTTAAAAGAACCAAATGCATTTTTCTGCTTAAGCTGAACGTTCAAATAATAGCACTCTTCAAAGAATTCCCAGTGCTTATATTTAAAAAGACTCTTGTCACGCTTGGTTGAGAAGGTTAAAGACCGTGATGAATTAAAGTAACTTAGTCATTTTCCTTTTTACCGCATTTGTTAAATGCATGTGAAAGAGATTAGTCATCCACTTGTCAGCAAGGTTAAAAGGGTCAACTAACTCTGTAGTTGAAATTCGTTTCTGTTAAAGAAATCTCCAGCTCCTAAATAAATCAAATAAGATGGAAGCACAAGCTTGCACAGACAAATTAAATTAGCACAGTTGCCTACAATTCATTTAATTAACTACTGAAAGGGAGCTCAAGAGAACCCTATCATTTCTGCTATACTAAAAACTTGTGAAGAGCTCTTTTATTAATTCAGAAGAAAAGAAGAATTAAAGCAGCCTAATAAGAATAAAACTGATAAGATAAAGGAGCGTAATACACAGTGAGTACAGTAGATGAAGGGCATAATAAATATAACCAATTCAAAAAGAAAAGAATAAAAAGCAAACATTTACCACAATCTTTCTTGCATCATAGCCACAAGCCAGAATCTGCGGCAGGACGTTCCTGAAATAGAAAAAGAAAATAAACAAGCTAAGTAAAAACTTCTCATCTCAACCAGACAAACAACACGAGAAGTAAGAAGAGTAGCAAGCTTCCCAAGTTTCCCTGGTAAGATAAGTTATCTAATATAAAAAGAGAAGTTGGTCACAAGTAAGTGCTGAGTAAATGCTAAAGTTGAATTGTGTACAGGTCTGCAAGAAGTAAGAAGAAAAGAAGACCTTGCAGAACAGGCAGAGCGCAGGAAGCTGTCTCTTCTCTGTCCCCAACCCCTTTCCCCCTTAGAACTTACCTGCGATGGAATGCTAGAAGGCCTAGCAGGGAAGGTTCTGAGAAGGGCATTGGAACTAACGTCGTTCTGCTCCTGTGCGGTTCAATAGAGGAAAGACATTGGTCCTGACAGCGCCAGCCAGTGACCACCAAAACAATCACTAGGCTCTCTCCCCCAACAGCCACCAGGAATGCTATATCCCCGGAGATGCCTCCGGAGTCCACAGGTTTCCCATAAAATAATCTCATCAGCGGTCATTATCGGTGGTTGAGCACTTTCGGCCCATGAGGAGTCGAGGCTGATCCCTCTGTCTCATTCCCTGAATGAGAGCCAGCCTCCAAGCTGCTCTCTGTCCCCGTCATGATTGCCACCACTGCCTGGAGAGCCTCAGCCCTTTCCCTCTTAGTCTGCGAGGTGCTGAGCCTCCCCAATTGGCCACTTCAGGGCCTACTCCAGGGCCTCTTTCTCGACTTCTATTCATGAGGGGCAGCAGCAGAACTCTTCCTATGAATAGTGGAGCCAGACTTATGGGCCTCTAACCACTCCCAAGCCACCACCGGGTCATCACAAAAGTGAGTTGTTCCATCTAGTACAATCCAGAGCCGGACAGGAAACCCCAGGGAATACTGCAGGCCTTCCTCCCTCAGGGCCCTTTTAACTTTAAGAAAAGAGGCTCTCCTCCTCTGCACCTCAATTGTGTAATCCAGGAATATTGAGACCTTGCTATTGTTCACAACAAACGGGCCCCGAGTTCTTGCCCTTTGCAATAGTAAGTCCCGGTCTTTGCAATGTAGAAGCCATGCCACCACTGGACGCGGTGGGTACCCCGGTTCCGGGCGGGCGGATCGGCACTCAATGCACACTTTCCAGGGTGTAGAAGGCCGAAAAGCTGGTCAGGGTGACCATTGTGCTAAGCCATTCTTTCAGGTAGGTGACCATGTCCTTTTCCTCCACCCCTTCAGGCAGCCCAACCACCCTGATGTTGTTTCTCCTATTACGGCCCTCAGTATCTTCAGCCCTATGTCCAAGTGTATGGACTTTGTCTAAGAGCTCCACTACTTGAGTTGACAGCGATTTGTGTGCAGGGTGGAGATCAGCAAGGGAGGACTCCACTATTTTAACACTCTCTGCAAGTTTTTGGTTTTCTGCCCTGAGCATTCTCAGCCCCACCAGCACCGTGCTAATGTCCTGGTGTAAGATGGCTTTAGTGTCCGCAATAGCTTTGAGTATTTTAGCCAACTGCTGCCGCACAGGCTCCTCTGTATCTCCTGGTTCCTGCTTCTCCCCACCTTGTTCCAAGGTCACCTCCTCTCCAACAGTCGGTGCTTCCTAAGGTTGGGCCCTAGCTTTACCCATCTTCAAGGAGAGAGGTGCTCAAGTGTACATTCATGCCACAGCCGGGGCTGGCAAGACGCAGCGCACTGCCCTGGGCTGATACCTGCCCACAGTCCTTAAGTGTTGTAGGCTCACCTGCCCTCTGCCCCTACCAAGGGCAACAGGCGTCTCCCAGCTCTCAGGCCCGTAGGGAACTTCCGGCCATTCTCCCCCGTAGCACTCTGGGCTCCTCCGTCAGGGCTGTTCCCCTCAGCAGGGGCACCGGCCGAGTCCTGTATGATGCAGGATAATAAACGGGCCGGTGCAGAGCAGCAAGATCACACATCCGCCCCCTTCAGCAGCCAAGCCCCCCAGTATTTCAGTTAGATTAGGTGTGTTTTGCAGTATTTTGTATAAGGATCCCAATTCTGTGTTTAGACCACCTTACTTTTTTTTGTGGACAAATTCCAAGATGCCCACCATATGGTTAACACTCTGGTTGATAGAATGTAATGTCAGCATTTCTGTGTTTTTGATTGCCAGGCTTATGCAGGCATTCAGCATAACAATCATAAAAAGAGGGGCAGAGAACTCATGAAGGTTCAGCATACGTGCTCCGTGGTAATAATAGTAGGTAAGTAGGTATGAAGTTCCTATAGAAGAGGGGGGTTGTTGTACTCTTTCAGGTCAGATATGCGGGAACCAAAAGGTAGGGGGTGGTTCCTTTTTGGAATTAAGGCCCTCACACACCCTTGCGAGTGTCATGCTTCATCATAGGTCTTGCTCCTCATCGAACCGGTGCTGCAATGCTCGATGGGCACCCTCTAGGGGGCTCTTTATCGGAGATTTTTTTCCAAACCCGTATGTGAAGTGCAAGTATAGGGCCCTAAGAGTCGATTGGAGTAAGTCAGTGTCAAAAAAGTGATGTATGAGAAATAAAAACAGACAGGGCAAATCTCTAGAAAGAAATTTTATTTCAGTGAGTATGCCTGTCTAGTTAAAATCGTGTGCGCCACCAATGGAGGCAATGATCTTTGGTGGCTTTAGAATAGAAATCGAGTGGTCAACATGTTTCTTGCCATATTTTAAACAACTAATGATGTAGGGCATATCTTCAGGACCAAATAAAGCAATCTTATCTACACAAAGTTTGGAACCAATGGTGAGGTGCCTGGAATCCAAACTTTGAAGTATCCTAAGTGGAATACCTTAAAAAAGGCCTAATAAGGCTTACCTGATAGAGCGAGGAAAAAGCAAAAGAAAAAGCACAAGTTAAGTCACATTTTGACAGACAATGATTCTTCATGTATGTTGTGGCGTGCAACACTGGCATGACCACAACCATGATAATCTCATATTACTGTGGTGTAACAAACACAAGGGAAACATGTGACACACAAGTAACAAACTAAACTTATCAGTGGTTTCATACACTGGGGAGCTATGGGAGGGTGGGTCACTTATCCAATTTGGGTTGTGTTTTTGCCTACTCAAGGGCGTCTGGAGAAACGCTGTAGTTTAGAGTACTGTAGAAACATAAATTAACATTAAGAGAGTCCTCGGGGTAAAGGGCTAGGTATGTGGGATGCCCCCATAATTTGCAACAATTGCCAAAATGAGAAAAGTACTTATGTCGTCCTTACGACAATCAAACGGCGACCTACCCCGTCTCAGCGCCTCTGGAGTGGGGGCCAGGGGTGGCCAGCCCCTTATAACCAGTATTCGCATCGTTCACCGGTGTAGATGAATGGACATGGCAGAAGTCAAAAGATGATGGGCGCCATCTTGGAATATGTAATCCCCAGTGGACCCTAATGCATCACGTACAGATACAGGACCGAGGTTCAAAACCCACTACTCCCTGAGCCTCTCTTCTATGATTTGTGGACGGGTGCAGTGGCAGGAAAGACCCATTTGTCGTGGTGAGGTGTGGCCGTAATGTGCCGACATCTCCAGGCAGCGGTGGGTGTGGTCGGCCCCTCAGTCGGGGGAGTGTCCGACTGTAGTTGTCAACGGGGGAGGGAGAAGTGTACATGGTCTATGGTATAGATCTGAAGTTAACAATATTTGCCACCTAGACTATAGAGGTTGAAAAAGTGGTAGGAGGACACTAGTCATTTTCAGGCAGTGAAGACATTTGTATGCTGTGTCTAACTCTGGGGTAATTCCTATTTGAAGGAAACGATGGATAATAATTAGACACTATGGGGGATATGGACTAGGCAGTGGCGGAGCGTGGTAAACCTCCTTGGCTTAACGACATGCTCCGCCACTTCTGAAACGCAAGGCTGCACCATATTTACAAGATTGAGGTGCAGCCTTGCGTTTCCCCCTGCGATGAGTGCATGGGTGTTTGTGTGCAGGGGAGGATTGTTTATGTGTAGGAAGGTGTTCCTTCCTGCACATAAACAATCCTAAGAAGCCATTTTGTAACTTTCATGTGTGCTGCTTCATGCAGCACACGTGAAAGCTACAAAATGGCATTTAAAAAAAAAAAAGGTTTGTTCATGTACAGGAAGGGACACCTTCCTGTACATAAACAAACCAAAGCATTTTGCTTTTTCCATGTGTGTTGCACAAGGCAGCACACATGGAAAAAGCAAAAACGAGGAGAAATAATGCATTTCTCCTCGTTTCACGAACTTAAGACCAGGATTTTCCTGGTCTTAATTTTGGCGCTGCCTCCTATGTATGCCACCCTTGTACATAGGGGGCAGCGTCAAATACAATGGGTGTTGCAGTGGAATGCCCACCATAACACCCACTGCACGCCCCTATCACGCTAACCATAGCGTGATAGGGTGCCTTATGTACAAGGCAGCGTTAAGCCACGTTAAGTGGCTTAACGCTGCCTTGTTCATAAGGCGCAGCCCCTATCGCCACCACAACGTCCGTAAAAGTGACGTTGTGGTGGCGATAGGAGCTTGTCCATATGCCCCTATGATCATTATCATGTAAATGCAGGTGCATGCAAATCCAATGAATGTTGTGTCTATAACCCTAGGGTTATTCATATTAGATGTAGAAACTATGGGTTTAATGGAGATCTACAAGAGACAAAGGTTATTCTGTATATTCATGGAGGGATCTCCCGGAAGCCGAAACCAGACAAGTTAACTTTCTTGATGGACCAACTCTCTTGGATACAAATAATATCCTGCTCCTTAAGAAAGGTTTTTACCGCCTTCTAATCAGATATGCGATTTCACCCTGAAACTTTCCATGATATCGATCAGACATTCAATTGCTTTTCATCATGAAGCAATTTCTGAATAGTGCAAATGCTGTTGTGATGTTCATGTTATTCCATTGATCGATGCAGGTGTAGGCTTATGTGTCGGTGTCACAGCTTCCAGTTCGACAACGGAGGAAAGACTGCGGTGATCTTGTTGGACCTATCCACAGCCTTTGACACCGTGAGTCACACAGTGCTAGTAGATCACTTAGATGCCATGCACGTTGGAGGATCAGCTCTCAAACTGCTGCGTTCCTTTCTCTCAGACAGAGAACAGTCCCTCTCCCTGGGAGAGTACACATCACAACCCTTTTCTTTGCCGCGTGGCGTTCCACAAGGGTCATCTCTGAGTCCCACCCTTTTTTACACTTACGTTGTTCCTCTGGCCAGACTGATCTGCTCTTTTGGATTCTCTACAATTTAGTATGCGGGCGATACAGAAATTGTGTCAATCTCAACGGATGTCGACGACACCACCAAACGCTTCAACAACTGTATGATTAAGGTAGTCAGTTGGATGAGACAAAATTGCCTCAAACTTAACTTGGACAAAACTGAGGTCCTTTTGTTCGGGAGGGAGACCTCGTTTTGGAAAACTTCTTGGTGGCTCCAACATTCGGGCCCCCACCCCATGCCGGTCCATAAAGTCAGGAGCTTAGAAGTCATCATTGATGTAAACCAATTTTCTATTAAGATTCTAAGAAAGATTCTCCTGTTTTTTCTATTTGATTTGCAGAAATTGGTAATCATCGCTTTAGTGCTTTCCAGACTCGATTACTGCATATTCTGAACAAACTGCAAATCTTACAAAACGCAGTCGCCCTCCTCTTATTGAGAATTCCAAAGTTTAAATCAGCCTCAAACGCACTGTTGGAGTTACATTGGCTTCCTATTAAGAAGCGGATAGCTTACAAGGCATTATGCACCGCCCACAAATCTCTTCACGGTACAGGCCCCAGGTACCTTAAAACAAAATTCAAATGGTGCACACCTAGGAGAGTCTTTCGCTCAGTTACATCAAGAGCTCTAGAGACTCCTAAAATTAATAAAGCGACTTGGGGCAGCAGAAGTTTTACTTCCACCACCTGTAAACATTTGAACAAAATGCCCTGGCACCTCAAAGACCAGCACAACTTTTTCCATTTTAGAAAACAACTCATAGCTTGGCTTTTTACACCTATGCCACTTAACTAGCAGAACACAAATGTGACATCTAGCAGACATTAGCAACAAGACATCTAGCAGACATTAGCAACAAGACATCTAGCAGACATTAGCAACAAGACATCTAGCAGACATAAGCAACAAGACATCTAGCAGACATTAGCAACAAGACATCTAGCAGACATTAGCAACAAGACATCTAGCAGACATTAGCAACAAGACATCTAGCAGACATTAGCAACAAGACATCTAGCAGACATTAGCAACAAGACATCTAGCAGACATTAGCAACAAGACATCTAGCAGACATTAGCAACAAGACATCTAGCAGACATTAGCAACAAGACATCTAGCAGACATTAGCAACAAGACATCTAGCAGACATTAGCACCAAGACGCCTTTCGGCAATCATGCCCTTTATAAACCTCATCATTATCATCTTCATGTGTAAGCTCTAAGTGTTTTGTTTTGTGCCTCACAATGTCAGTCTCTGTCAGAGTTATACAACAATATTGTGATTTTATCATCAACATAATGAAATATAAACTCAAGAACATCGACCAGCGCAATGGGCCAGATGTACGTAGGCAATCGTTTGCAATTACCAAATAGCAAATATTTGTGATTCGCTATTTGGTAATCGCAAACACCAATGTACAAATAGGTCTTTGACACATTCTGCGATTCCCAGTGGGTCGCAAATAGATAACCTCATGCATATTATTGAGGTAGGTCTCGGTTTGCGACCCATTGGGAATTGCAAATATCACAGGGATGGTGGCCTGCTGGGGTCAGCAGACCACCATGTCTGTGATTGCTTTTAAATATGGCAATCTTTTTTTTTAAGTGTAGCCGTTTTCCTTAGAGGAAAATTAGATGCATTTCAAATTAAAAAAAACGAAAAGTTTTCTTTTCATTTTTTAAAAGTTGGCAGAGGTCCGTGGGACCACTGCCTGCTCATAAAAATGTGTTTACAAACATTCACAATGGGCCTCCCCATTTGCGAATGGGTTACTATCAACCTAAAGTCGGTGGTAAATTGCGAATGTTTTGCGACCGCATTTCAGTCGCAAAACATTCATACATCCCACAGCAATTAATTATTAGGAAGAGATGCCCTCAACACGCCCCTTCCGAATAATGAATTGCAAAAACAAATTGAGATTCAGTACCAGGTTGCCAAATTGAATTTGGCCTTAGTACATTTCAAAAAGCTTTTTTGCGGATTGATTCTGTGAATCAGGTCATTTGCGAACGTAAGAAGGCTTTGTACATCTGGCCTTTCCAAAAAAAAGTCCATCCACTTCAGCTTCTTCCTGGAAAGTTTCAGGGTGATCTGACAAGCGGGGGCAAAGTAAAAATGCATTTTAACCATGCAATTTTTCATAGGATACCGCAAAAAACGGAATTACACCAAATTTGGCAGAAAGCTAGATCTTGGCCCAGAAAATGTGCTTTGATGTAAATTTGAGAAATTAAGGTTTGAAATATTTGCATTTGTCGTGCCGTGGAGGATCCGCGAATCTAACAGATCAAAAGATATGATCTGATTGGCTGCCATCACATCAACTATGATGCGGTGGCAACCATTTTAAGACTCAGAAAATCAGTCCCGTATCCTACAAAAAGGATATAAAAAGCATATGGGGGTAAAGATAGGGATCACTCTAAACAAAAGAGAAGGAGGGGGGGACAGGGAGCTAATAAAGGTCAAGTGCCCCTGCACCCAAACAAGGGGTCACTGTTCCTAAAGGAAGAAAGAAAGAAGATGTCGGTCTAGAAAATAGGAAGGGAAGTCAACGTGACTTTTACTTGTTGCCCTCACACATCCCAAGGGATGTCATGCTTCATCATAGGGCGATTGCTCCTCGTTGGGCCGGCGCTACAATGCCCTACGGGTACCCCTAAGGGTAGCTTTTTCTGAGATCTTTCGATTATCAGTCATTCTTGCAGTCATGGATGAGCTCAGAGGGGGAGCTGCTAAGGGCCTTACCCAGGCTCTGGTACTCCTGGATTTATCGGCCGTGTTTGACACGGTCGATCATGGTCTCCTGATCGACAGTGTTAGCAACGCCGGGATCCAGGGCCTGGCGCTAAAGTGGATCTCTTCCTACCTCAGTGACCGATTCCAAGCAGTCCACCTCGCTAGTTTCTCTTCTCACAAAAATAAATTAACTTGTGGGGTTCCCCAAGGGTCTTCCCTTTCGCCCCTTTTGTTTAACTTGTATCTCTCACTTTTGATTCGGTCCTTACGTGGAAAGATGGTCGAAACTTTCAACTATGCTGACGACCTACAGTTAGTGTTTGACAATAATTCTTCCGCCTCCTCAGTGTTTAATTTTCAATCTACCATGAGTTTTATCAGTGATTGGATGTATGATAATCACTTGAAATTAAACCCTGATAAAACTGATCTTATCCTCGCAGGTGGAATTGCTAATCCATGGAATTCTAACTTCTGGCCCTCTATGCTGGGCAGCCCCCCACTCTCAGGAAGCTCTGTTAAGAGCCTGGGGGTCCTGATTAGTAGTGACTTATCCATGAAGGCCCAGATCAGCTCAGTGGTCTCCGCCTGTTTTTACCACCTACGAAGAATCCGTAAGATCAGTAGATTCTTGACCACTGAGGCCTTGACTCTGGTCGTTTTTAGCATTAGTAATCTCACGCATTGACTATGCTAACTCATTATATGCCGGTATTCCGGCATACCAACTGCATCGTTTACAGTTGGTGCAAAATCATTCGGCAAGGCTGATCGCCCATCAGCCTATACGACATCATGTCAAACCTCTGATGAAGAGTCTACACTGGCTCCCGGTGGCCAAACGCTGTGCCTTCAAGCTGGGATGTACCATTTTTAAAGCCTTAGCCGCTAAGGTTTAAAATATTTGCATTTGTCGTGCCGTGGAGGATCCGCGAATCTAACAGATCAAAAGATATGATCTGATTGGCTGCCATCACATCAACTATGATGCAGTGGCAACCATTGTAGGACTCAGGGAATCAGTCTTGTATCCTACAAAAAGGATATAAAAAGCATATGGGGGTAAAGATAGGGATCACTCTAAACAAAAGAGATGGGGGGGACAATGAGATAATAAAGGCCTGCACTCAAGCAGTGTATAAGCCAAAACAAGGGGTCACTGTTCCTAAAGGAAGAAAGAAGATGTCGGTCTAGAAAATAGGAAGGGAAGTCAACGTGACTTTTACTTGTTGCCCTCACACATCCCAAGGGATGTCATGCTTCATCATAGGGCGATTGCTCCTCGTTGGGCCGGCGCTGCAATGCCCTACGGGTCCCCCGAAGGGTAGCTTTTTCTGAGATCTTTTGATTATTCGCTGTATAATGTGTGCAAGATAGTGCTCGTGAAGTGGTGAGTAAGTGTAAAAATGACTAGAGGATATCAGTGCCACGTCAATTTGCTCTGTCATAAGTACAAAACCAAATGGTTGTGGCTGCTGAAGGGTTGTAATGGCCCTAAGTAGCTATGATGTAAATGTGTGTAAAAAAAGTTTTATGTTTTCTCATTTGTGGTCTCTGCTGCTGGGTCTTGTATTTCCATAGTGGTTCTTTGTGTTTTAGCTGTGGTAGCAAATGTTATTCTGTTCTAAGAAAGAAGTTTAGTGCTTGAAGGGGTTGTATTTGGACTATGTTGTCCTCTCTATTTTCTCCTCACATGATTATTCATCGTTAGGTAAATTCTCATAATGGAATATTTTGGGAAATGGTAAACCTGATGTTCTTTCTAGATTTACTGAGTTAGTTTCAAGAGCAAATAAATATTGTGAGTAAACATATAGTCCTTAGCATTGTTAAGTGAAACATACACAGACAAAAGGTGGACAAAACAAAAAGAAAACACAAGGGTGATGTAGAATTTTTAGAAAATCAGGACAGGTAACTAATCTTTGAAATCAGAAAAATAGTTGAGTGGTTTTCAAAAGTCAATGTAGGCAAAGGTGTGATCAAAAACAATAAATGTTGCCTGGGTTGGGTCTATGTGGTTTCAGTGCATAATGCCATTCAAATCATACTTTTGTAAATTTCGATGTGTGAAATCTCCTTTAAAATTACATCCAATATGGGGGGTGTGGCCAAGCTGCCGACCAAGATGGCCGCGCAGCTCAGAAGCTCCGGAGAGCTATGCCAATTTCTTTTTACCACATGCTCCACTGAACTTGCTGCCTTGGTTTTGCTACTTCCAGGCCTGCTGTGCATGTCTCTGGACCCGGAACCGCTGCTTTCCGGGCCCTGTTTACCCTTCTCCACCTTTGCCGAGTTCGCTGCAGGGTGCGGCCTGACGTAGTCCTCGAAGGCCCCGTCGGGACAGGACCGACGGGCGAGCCTAAGGGCAGGGCCACGCCGTGAGCGATGCTCCTACGATTCATGCCCCACTGGTGTGCCGGTGTGGGGCGGGCAACATTCAGAGCTGTGGCCTGTCTGGTCCCTGGGGTCGTTGGCCTGGTGAGTGTGTGTCTGCGTGCTGGGGCTTAATTCGGAGGCAGACACTGCCCATTGCGGCCTGCGGTGGACATCAGTTCTCTAGCTGCATGCGGGCCACTCTGGCCTCCACTTGCATTGCTTTGGGTATTGGCGACCTGCACGGAGCAGGCAGTGAAGCCTTCTCACCTCTCTCGCGTCACTCCGGCCTCGCCCCCCAGTGTCACTGCGGGCCTGGTCCTCTCCCTAGTGCAAGCCATTTGTTCTCCAAGGCCTGCTTCACAGGAGTTTTGGCGGGATTTTCTTCCCCTCATCATCTGGCTCTACTTACCAGTTGGAGACGACCTGGCATTCAGTTCTGAACTGTGCGTCTGACTATGGGGGCTGGTGCCTGGGGTGAACTCACAGTGTTTTGAGTTCCATTTTGGTGGCGCACAGATCCCTCCCTCACGGCAGTTGATTTTGGGTACAACACAGCTTCCTTTATCAGAACTGTCCACGCTGCGACCAACTCTTGCCTGAGATCACATTCTGCCTTTTACCGCAACTCTTCTCTGCTGTTGTTTGGACTGATCGGCTGTGCTGTGCCCTCCTTCCCCACTGAAGATGGGCGGTGGCGACCCCAAACAGAAGCAGCTCAGCTTTGAAACTACCAAGACACTCTGGGGATGCCTCTGACCAGCCAACTGCTGATCCACCTCTAGACGGTATGGCAGCCATCATGTCTGACCTCCGTGCCGGATTCAGGGCTATTGATTTCAGGTTCAACTCCCTAACACATCACTTGGATACCATGAATGAGTGACTGGAGCACCACGGTGCCAGAATAGAGGGTGCGGAGCACAGGATCACACAGGTGGAAGACGACCACGCCACTACAATGAAATGCCCTGAACGCATTCTGAAAACCATTGCTGCTAAAAATGAGGACTTGGAAGCGAGGTCCCACCGCTACAACATTCACATAGCGGGCATTCCAGAGTCCACAAACGTTGGCTTTTTTGGATACTTTTGTGAACACTTGCTGTTCGACCTCTTTGGCAAGCAGTAGAACGTGCGCATCGCACGCCCGGCCTCTGCCCAAAACCGGGTGCGCCACCGAGGCAGATTATTGCTCGACAACTTAACTTTCTGGACAGCAACACCGCACTGCAGCAGGCAGGAGACAAAGGTCAATTACAGTATCATGGTTGTACAATATCACTGTACCCGGACTACACACCTATGGTTGAGGAGGCCCGACGGATATTTACAGATGTCGAGGGCTCTCTCCAGAAGTTAGGCCTAAAATATGGGATGTTCTACCCAGCGCATCTTTGTGTTGAAGCAAATGGCCGACATCATGTCTTCAACATTCCTGAGGAAGCTGTGTGCTTCTGCAAAACGTATACTTCCGGAAGGTCCTTTCCGGTTGCCAACTCCAGTGCTGTGTTAACCTTTATCTCAGCTCCAGCCTCTCGCAGCAACCAGGAAACCTGAAACACTGCGTGTGCTTTGCTGCGTATACTGTTCTACAACCCCATATTTGGCCTCTTTGTAATTCTCTCACAAATGTCCTCCTGTTTCTATCTCTTATTGAAGACGTTGCACTGCTCTACTAATTTCTGCTAATTTTCTGCCCTACTATGTAGTTGTGGGCCCATTACAATTTGCATGTGGTATGTTGCTTGATCATTTATCATACGATTATCCAGGCGTGTGCTTCCCATGGCGTTGTCACCCCCCTTGGTCTACACCAACACGTCTGGGTTGATGTTTTTTTAAGGGTTTTGTCATTTCTCTAGTTCTCTATATGGCTGGGGTGGGTGGGGGGAAATGTTTATTGTTGTTTTGTTTGTTTGATCAGCACTACTCAAGTATTATGGAGCTACAGTTGGAGAGTTGTTGGAGAGGTAACGGAATTGAGTCCCTTTTTATTAACATATTAGACCCTCCTTAAATATTAGCGACCTGTTGTTCCACCTTTCATGCATGTCATGGAATATTAGGGGATGGAACAATCCTAGAAAGGGCAGACAAGTTTTAGCTTACCTGCGCTGTCATACTATCCAGGGCGCCTTCCTCTAGGAGATACACCTGGCACTTCTGTCTGACTGTACTTATGCTGCCACTTGGGGCCCCCACTGATATTTTTTGTTCTATAGCTCTTATTTGCGTGGGGTGTGCATCCTGATACATAAATCAGTTCCCTTTCGCCTGCTCAACCACACCGCTGACCCAGCTGGCCGCTATCTTATTGTGTTCTGAGAATTGCTGGGCTGACTTATCCTCTTCATCAATGTGTATGCCCCAAACACTGACTCCCCTGATTTCTTCTTGGAACTATCTGCTAATTGAAACTCCTATAGGGTCGATTACGTATTGATGGGTGGTGACTTTAATTTAACTTGGCACTGTACCCTTGACTCTACAGGGTCTCCACTCATTACTAAGCCCAGATTGCACCAGGCGCTATTGGACCTGCATGATTTGTTGCACCTCAGTAATGCCAATGTGAATATACCTTTTACTCTGCCCCCACACAATGTTTGGACTCACATAGACCACAGGTACCTGTCTCATTCTGCTATCCTGTGGCTGCACACTATCACTTCCCCCGCACATTGTCTGATCATGCCCTAGTGGTTCCTACACTAGCAATCCCTTCACATGCTTCTTCAGTAGGCCAATGGCGCTTCCCTACTGATGAACTGATTGACACAGCCTTTCGGTTTGAGGTACGCCAACTCGGCGATGCAGCGAGCGGAAGGTAGTTTTATTTATTTACTTAATTTACTCCGTTCTGTTGTATGTCCAAGTCCACTACACCCCCACCATGCCCCTCCCCGCCCCACTGCCCGCAGCACTCCCTCTGCGAGCCACCACTGGTTATTAGATGTCGAAAAGACATTTGCTTCACTCAAATGGCCTTTTCTACACAAAACCCTATCCAAGCTGGGCATTTCCAACGGCTTCCGCTCCTTGATTTGCTTACTGTATCACAAACCAGTGGCCCGTCTACGGCTTAATGGCACGCTCACAGAACCTTTTCCCTACTCACGTGGTACTTGACAGGGATGCCCCCTGTCCCCCCTTTTGTTTATAGTTGCCATGGTTCTTTGGTTCGCTACCTCAAGGAAAGACATTTACACAGGGGTCTCAGGTTCCGTGTGGGCCACTGCTGGCCTTACTTCACGCAGACTATATACTGCTTTTTGTGTGTGATTCTGCTGTCTACTTATCCCCCATTATTCACAAAGTGCAGCGTTTTGGTGATTTTTCTGGCCTCCGAATCAATTGGAGTAAATCTGAAATATTTCTACTTACAGATGCCACAGCAACTAGTGGCTTGGGTTTCCCTTGTGGTGGTGCCTGGACTCTTGTCAAATATTTAGGCATCCACCAAAACTATGCCGAAGTGATACGGAGTAATTAGGGTCCCGCTTTGAGTAAACTTGAATCTCAAGTGGAGAGATGGATTCAGCTCCCTCTGGGCATGGCCCGGAGAACAGCCATTATGAAAATGGTAGTCTTACCTCGTTTTTTGTACCTTTTCTTAAACATTCCCATCCCGCTAACCAACAGCTTTTTTGCCTCACTGCGCAGCCTTCTCATCCGGCTCATTTGGGCAGGATCTCGACCTCGTATCCGCTGGGAGGTCCTCACTCCCCTATGAGCGTGGTGGCTTTGAGGTCCCTGATTTTCAGATGTACTTCTATGTTGTAGTACAATAGAAAAATGGTCCCAGTAGAAGCATATTCAACAAACACATACCATGAGAAACATAATAAACAAAAATTTAAACCAAAACGTTAAGAGTATTAAGCACAATGTTATTTAATCACATTGAGCATTGCATACGTTTAATGAATCCATAAATTAAATTTAAAAATGTACCAAAAATCAGTGCTCCAAGGGGGGAGAAGGCAGGGAGAAAAAAAGGAATTGGTGTGCATTAGGTGAGGGTTAAAGCAGTGTACAGGAAAGGTAGTGACATTATTAACATCACACAACTATTTACATTAGAAGTTGGCTTGTCCTTAAGCCTCTTAGTTAAAGAATTAATATACACAGATGCATTGCCATGATTGAAAATCACACATCACAGTGACACATCACTGTTGATTAAACTGTCAGGTTGTCAGATTGTCGACGTTTCGACCCCCAAAAAGGATTGTAGGTTAATTGATCCCTTACGGAGGGGTCTTCATCAGGACTGAAAGGTGAAGGAAGGGGGCACCTGGGGAATAATAAGAAAAAAGGGTCTAAGACCATTGACATCATAAAAATAAGGGAGTAGAAATTGACTACTGTTCAGTTAATTACCATGCAACACTCCGACTGTGAGTGGTATTCAAAAAATGGGCGCGCAGGCTCCTGGAGACAGAGAGTGGGAAAGCAGGCACCTGAAAAACAGGGGACATTGGGCAACTTGTTTGTGGGCAGCGTACTTAAACCCAACAACACACTGGCTCGGGAGGGGAAAACCACGCCTTTGGAGACTTTAATATTTCACCATCTGCACAGCACGCTTGGGGACGTGCTCCCAACTTACCCTTCTGAGCCGACTGAATTTTCTCCGCTCTCGCTTGTTATTACCACTCCTGATAATAGCCACCTAGTCTCTAAACTATATCATGCATCTCTACAGGTGAGACCCACTGGTGTGGCGAACGCTAGAGCTGCTTGGGGCGGGATTTGGGTACTCCTATTTCGGATACAAGATGGTATTATTGCTATACGCAGACAAAATGAATTCCTTGTAACCATTGGCACAAGATACTGCATTACAAATATCTTCACCGAGCCTACACCACTCCTGATTCCCTCGCTAAGTTTGATCCTGCCAGATCTCACTGCTGTCCTAAATGTCATGCAGATCATGCCGATTTTCTCCACCTGACATAGACGTGTGGCATGGTAGCGACTTTTTGATCTGATGTCCATACTACTTTATCATTAATGGTCGGTCAGGCTCTCACACCTGACCCACTAATGGCCTTGCTGGGGTATGTCAAACCATTGCCGTTGGGCATCTGGCGCTTCACTGCTATTGTGCTACTGCTCACCAAGAGACAAATTTCACTACACTGGGGAGCTTTGGTTTCCCCCCTAAAGTCGGCATGGCTAAAAAAACCTACCCTACTACGACACCCCTTCCGAGATACATGCCTCTCTACAACCTATTACTTCTCCACCCAAGGTTAATTGGAAGCCACTCAGGAACTATTTGCCATCTATTGCAGAAGACTCTGATGAAGACTGAGCGAGTTGCATTTGCCTGCTTTTTGCTGGAGATACCCCCCATTTATGTGCGACACTGCCAACATGTACCCCCCTGAATGTTACAGTGAAATGGCATGCTTATATTCCGATTCCTAGGTATATATATATATATATATATGTTGTGATTGAGATGCAATTCTGCCTATCCCTTTTCTTCTCTCTCTTGCACTATTGTTTCCTTCTTTTGTGATTTACTGCGCCACTTCTGTCAATAATTGCATTTCATTGCTCACTTATGTTGATGCTGATGTCGAAAATCTATAAATAAAGATTTTAAAAAAAACATTTGCACCCATTATTGCCTACTCAATTTCACAGTATTTATCTAAAATCATTAACTAAAATGCCCCAGTCCAATTTAAATTTAAAATTATCCTATTTGCTAAAACTGTGTTGGCTTTATATATAATATTTTAGATTGCGACTTAGATCTGTTTAAGGCTTTTAATCAGTTTCATGATTCCTTTTTACATGTTATTTCCATGTTTCCAAATGATGACTTTCACTGTCAATGGCTGGAAAATCTGAAAAGTTTGCCTCAAAACATGATACTACTTTCTACACAATCTTCCACCTGCTAAAACACGCTTTTGTTTGAGTTAAGGTATTCACTGCAAGAATTTTGTAAACAATGATTTCATATAATTTGTAAACATTATAAATGATTTTGGGTTCCAATAAGTTAACATCAAAGAATGTATATTTAGAAGACTCATATACAGTGATTTTTCTCCAGACGGTTTAAATATTTCCTGAGGAATGTTAGCTTTCATCCATCTCGAAAGAGAAGAGACCTTGGGGCATATTAGCAAGGAGTTGCGATATTTATCGCTAACCGCGCTTAGCGCGTATTTTTTTAACGCCGCCGATCGCTGGAAATTATCGCTGAGAACACCCTATTAGCAAGGTTTATCTCCAGTGCGATAATATTTCCAGCGATAGCGGCGAAATGCGAGAATATCGCTGGAAATCCAGCGATATTCTTGCATTAACGCTATGGTGGATTTAGCCTTACAATCCACCTCCTATACTTCAAACAGGTAAGTCATGTTCATTAGCAGGTGTTAATTTCTAGCGGTAAACGCGCTTAGCGCGATTTATTTTATCGCTTCGCCTGCCTTGCTAATAGGGGGTAGTTGTGTTAGCGACTGTTTTCAGTCGCTTTAAGTAGGGAACGCCTACCTTGCATGTCATTAGCGATAATTATCGCTGGCATGCAAGGCGATGGGTAAACCGGCCGCTATCGCCTGAAAGCTGTCGCTAACGCCTGTTAGCGACAGCTTGCTGATAGGGCGATAAAAATATTGCCGCTTTAGCGGCAAAAAGTGCCACTAAAGCGGCGATAAAGCCCTTGATAATATGCCCCCTTGTTTTGATTTGGTAAAGAGTGAAATTAGTAAACCCTTTTGATGCAGAGAAGTATTCTTGTCTAATGAGGTTGTGATTCCTTTACTAAAATATTTTTCTGGCATGCATAAGAGTGAGTGGAACTCTAGAAGAACAGGGAGTAAGTGGGAGGCTTTTTCTCAATTAAGCTGCAAGAAAAGGCAGATTTATACTGCGTTATGTGCCACGTCCTCTATCATGTTCATCCATTTGACCTAGAAACAATTTTTTGGGTTGAACTCTGCAAATTATCCTCCAAATAATGAAGAGCAGTATATCTATAATTATAAGGTTAATGCTGCAGACATGGACTTGCATAATCCCAACAGCCCTGACCTTGATGTTTTATCAACAATCTATTCATGAAAAGTAGAAATAACATATACAATCTAATTGTAATCAGTACCTGTTGTTAGCTGCACCTTATAGAGAACACCTTCAACCATCTGTCTCTACTACAGACAGGATATGTTTTTGCACTGTGTTAAGGATGATTTTTTTCTATCTTCTCAAATACATAATTAAGGTTAATCTCTCGGGGTTCCGGTCACACATATAAAATAGATCTGTGGGCTCATGGCCCAGGAACCCATCAATGCTAACATTGGAATTTATTTCTCCAGTATTTTATATAGTGCAAACTAATTAGAGCGTTTTACAAAACCACCAGATTACATTAAGCAACGTCAAATGCATTGTGTGTGCTTTTTTAGGCACGGGGATATTAAGTGATTTGCCCAGAATCACAGGATGTTGAATCGATGTCGGAACTCAAACCTGGTTCCCCAGTTCAAAAGTCGGCAACTATGGAGACCACATTTCCTCTCTGATATTATGTGCATATCTGTTACGTTTCCTATATATATGTGTGTATATATATATATATATATATATATCCAAACAACCCCTGCTCCACATGGAAGAGAGCATGCACACGAGGAATGCTGGGTTAAGGCTTTTTTATTCCATAGGGCCTCCTCCAACCCAGCAAACAGGAGAGACGCATTTCGGCTGACACAGCAACCTTTCTCAATCTATATCTATATATATTTTAAACAGTAGACAATAGCGACTCAGTAGTTATGGTTCACCTGAACTTACAAATGAAAATGCATTTTCTATTTGCTTAGAAATTTGTATAGATATGGCCCATCGCTATACAAACCTGCCAGGTTTGGCATTCAACTCATTAAACAAGGGGAAAGGTTAAAGGGAGGGTCACAAAACATGCATTTCTCATTGTAGCTTTCATTTTTAAGGGGGTGATGGTCCTGACGCAGTCTTGGCTTTACTTCTCGTAGTCATGTCGCCTCCACGCCCTCAACAATTGTAATAAATAGCTTTTAGCACTGTGCTCATCTGCATGTATATCATATACACACAAAGCACATTATGACTTACTCCCCCACCATTTTTTGGTACACAGCCTGTTAAAATACTCCATTGGTTAACGTAAGCACTGAGCACAGCGAGGATATGAGTTTCTCACGCTCTTTTGCTTTTAGAACCTTATGTAACCTTTAACTATTTTTTCAGTGAATATTTTATTTTTTTATTTACTGAATTCACCTGCCATGTACCCATTCTCCACTGCTCATGGACTCTGACAGTGTGTAGCAGAGATTTATTTAGGGTCTAACCTGTAGTCAGGCCCTGCGGCCACCAGACTGAGGTTCGTACCTTTGAATGTATCCAACCATAGCCTCAATAGTTTTACCTATTTTTAAATGAATATCACATTTTCCATGAAAATCAGCAATTTCAAATTTCACTTTTTTTCATACAAATTGTAAATTAGGCAATATGGTGCTTGTTTCTGAATACAAATTGGTGGTTGTGTTTAGAACAATTGTGATTTTACACTTAGGAAATGTGTTATCCTGTTTCTTTATCCCCATTTTCATGGCTATCGACCTCTAGAACCCCTGGGTGCCAGATCCTGTATATAATACTCATAGAAATCTGTGGAAGTTTTGCATAGTGCTACAATCACGTTTTTGACCAAAGTCAAGGTTTTTAGGACGACAGCCCAGCCCATCACATCTTGAATACTCAAATGTGACACACGAAACGGCAATTCTTGGAAATTGTAAATGTAACCGTCAACAGGTATACAACTGTGTTTACCCTTTCAAGCCCACCTAGCACATTTTTCAAACGCTATTCTCTCAAAAGCTACTGAACAGATTTACACCATGTCTAGAAAAGCACTCTCTACATTCATGCCAAGGTTGTTGTAAATCCGTTCACTGGGTTCTGCTCTAGCTGCAAGCAAAAATTCCACTGGGAGCAGAAATAGGAACACATATCTTTCAAACTTCGTGATATTTTCCCCCTGCACAGAAGCAAATACAAATTGGCATGCCAGACCTCAGCTGCATAAGATATGCAAATGCCAAATTTTGGTGCAAATCCATCCCATGGGGATCAAAGGTCCTGGCGAATCAACATGAGACCCTAGCAAATCAAAACATGCCTTTACAATAGAAAGTGCAGCTGAGCCATAGCTACACAGTGGCAACTACCACTGTCTAATAAACACATAAATATTCACTTAAACGACAAGGTTAAAGTGAAGTTATGGTTAGCTTTGACTTGTCACTTTAACAATCACAGTAAAATTACAGCTATGGTTATGAATTAGAAAGAAAAAAAAAACGAATGCCCACCAGTTATGGTTGGCTCTGCAATCATTCCTCGCAGAATAGCAATGCAAACTATAACTTGAACACCAAATGTAATACCAGGACCTGCAACCAAAGCCCACGTGAGTGGCCAAAACCAACTCTAACCCACGCCCGCTTGGCATGCCTTCTGGGGTCCTTACCCTCTTTCCATAATGATTCTTCTAGATAGTCTAGGAGGGGGCACAATGATAACAGCTGGGCTGTCCAAGGCCGGAAGAGACGTATGATGAATATTGGGTCTGTTTGCAATAGTGTGGTGTGTGAAGAAAGGGCTGATAAAAACTGTTGGAAATGTGAGGACCCCAAGGGGCAAGGACCCTGAATCAAACTATGGAGTTTCTCCCAGATCTGATGCAGAAGGGAGAAGGGTGGTTTCACATGCTCCAGGACGCTATTAATGGAGCACTCTTGACCAAGACTTCGGCAGGCAGTCAGCGAGAGAGGAGGAATCTGTAGAGACCAATGTTCCCTATAAGGTGCGTGCGCGCACCGAAGTCACCCTGAGCGCGCAGTGTGCTGTATTTTAGCACACACACACAGCACATCCCGCGAGACCATTCACGCCGCCACTTTTAAAATGCGAGCGGCGTGAAAAACGTTCATTTCCTGGTTCGGGTGGCAGAGGAAGAGACGAAGAGTACACGAGGGAGCGGCAGGTAAGTGTCTCCCTTACGACCTGTGCGGTTAGGGAGTGGCTCTTGCACTTGCTGCATTCCGTTTCCTAACAGAGCACGGCTGCGGTGCTGATTGTGGGCATTAGAGCTAGTATTCATGTTAATTGCAGCACACACGGGTGCTGCAATTAACATGAATACTATCTCAAACGGTCACAAACAGCCCCGTAGCCGCACACTATTAAGGAAAGAAAAGCAGCCTCAAACACGGCGTGTGCTTTAAGAATCCTCTGAAAGCACACGCCGTCTTTGAGACTCTGCTTTTCTTTTCTTAATACTGTGCAGGATTAAATAGACTTAAGTACCACAGTTTACCCACTGATGATGTTTCCACTCCAGAGTTAGTCCATTAAAATGCATCTCAACCTTTGCAGGATTGATTTTCTTTAGATTATATGAAAAGAGTTAACGAGGAAAACTAAAACAATATAGTTCACTCTAATTCTCCAGAAGATTTTCTATGTGCGCTCTCTCTTCAAATTTCTCATCATTAGTTGAGTTTGGAGCATTGTGACTCGTGCAGGGCTTATTTCCCATGAAATCGCTGAGGGTTCTCGCTCAAAATGTGTTTGTGCCAACCAGCAAAGAATTCTAAAGGCAAGTTCATATATTTGTTATACTGCAATCACGCCAGCTTTTCTTTTCATCCTCATCAAAATCCGTTTACAGTTCTCAGATCTGGCATAGTGCCCAGTGTTTGGTCAAAATTGAGGTTTTTGTGGTTTTAGAGTGGAATATTGTTGTACATTTTGCCCGGTCTTCGAACATACAACCCTGAATACCTGCCACTGGTTTTGTGTTAGGTCCTGATGTGTACTGCTGCCCTGGTTAGCACGAAGGCTCCAATTCACAAAATATTTTGTGCACCTGAGCGGCATTATGTACCTAGGAAAATGAATTTACATTAATAAATGTCTTTTCTTGGTTCACTGAATTTAGATTAATGGGGAATTATTACAGAAAATGCACATACGATTAATGATCAAAAAAATGAGGAGAAAAGGAGATTTATACTGGTGAGACTATGCAAAGGCTTTAGAAATTCTCATAATGTAGGCACTTTCTTGCTTCCACAAAACATTTGCAAATATATACACCAAACACTTCTACGTTTATGCAAACATCCAAAACAATATTGAAATGCGGATGCAGACTTTTCACTAACCCTAAACTTGGTGGATTTTGGTTTAGTGGAAAATGTTAGTTTTAGTGAAACATGTTATTGTAGAAAGGAGACACTTAAGCCTTGAAAACTACAAAGATTGTGTTTGCCCAGGTCCACCCGGTTTTACTTTCTTGAATACTCAGAAAAGTGAGAATGCATGACAGGTTTAGGCATATTCCTAATACCTTAAATTGCGTTTGTAAATCCAGCCCAAATACTCAAGCAAACAATATTCAAATACAATAAAAATAATATTTCACACAATTCATCTTTTCTAAGAGGTTGGTAATCTTTGCACACCAGGAAACTGAACTAATGTACGGTAGCGTTCAATGGAATTGATAAATTGAGAGGCAATTAACAAGAACAAAACATTTTAAAAAGGAAAAACAACGAAAACCGGTTGAAAAAGAATGAGACAATTGTTGCAGGTGTTGGAAACATTTAAAAACAATTGATAAAATGAGTGTGCACAATAATGATTGGCGTATTCAGAGCAATATGGAGAGATAACGGGTGTGTAGTGCGAACAGGATTTGAGGCTTACAGTGGGTAAATCTGTAACACTTGCATACTCTTATCACTACAAAGAATAAAATAATGATCCTGCAACGAATGTATGAAGGGACTGGAGTTCAGAAGCCTGATGCTAATAGGAAGAAAGTTGAGACAAAAGAGGGAAGAAAGTGGAGAAATAAAAAGATATGGTTTCTGGCTGTACTGAGGTTCCAATTAAACAGGCCAAATTAGTAGATTGCGTATGGAAGAACAAGACTGCCTCATGGGAATACTAGTCTTTATAAATGAAATTTTCTTTAGCGACCAAACATGGGCGCAGCAGAAGGCTTAGCGGGGCGGCCATGATTTCGGGTGAGGTCCTGCTATAAATTGAACCACACCCTGGCCCAATTGCTTTGTACTAGTCATCTTTCATACAACGAGGATCATCGTCGAGGGAAGCTCTCAATTTTAGTGTATTTCTGCTCTCCTGTTAGTGATTCAAGTGAATCCTGTGATCCCACGCCCCTCAGCACTCATTTCCGGTGACCGTTACATAATTTTTCTCAACATACTTCCATCCAGGGCCACAGAGAGATAACAACGCACATCTTCTGAGCTAAGCTTTGAGCCCAGGCACTTACTGTTTTACAAATGAAGCACTGTTTCCCACAGTATTTGTCAATAGTTGAAGTTGCCAAATAAAGATGAACGCTGCAGTCTACAGCAAGAAGATTCCATCTTTTCACAAAAAATTAACTGAGAGGTTGTCACAGCTGCACATGACCAGCTTTAGCGGGTGGCGCCCGGTGCAACATTCTATTTTTGGTTCCTTCCTCTCATAGCTCTCTTTTCCACAAGTTCACCCACTACCACTGTTGCATTTGCATTTCCCTTGCTTGTTTCATCCCTTTCCCTGTCACCTGTATATAGTGCATCTTTCACCCTGCATTCTAATTCCACCTGGAACGTTGTGGTTGCTGTGCAGCGGGGAGTTCAGTTGCACTGAGCCTGCCTGCTTAGCAGTTGTAATAAGTTGCTGTGCTGTCCTATCGGAATAAATTTATATATGGTCATCTGGACTATTTGGATTCATCATTTCAACAATGGCGACGAGGATTCCACCGCTAAAGCTCTCGAACAGTCCGAGAAGTGGATGCTTACTGTTAAAAACACTAATAGTAACAAATCTGATCCAAGTGAAGAAATATGTGCGGTGAAACGTCCGGAAGTACAACGCAATGAGAATCCGTCTTCAAATTACTTTCGTCCCATTAACCACGGAAGTTTTAAAACATTTAACAGAAATGAAAGAAATGGCACATGTTACAGATGTGGTAGCAGGATGCATGTTGCTTCGTATGGTGGCTGCCCTGCCATTAACAAAGAGTGTAATAAGTGTGGAAGAGTTGGCCATTTCTCGTCTGTGTGCAAGGATTTAAGAAGAAGTAATTCCACAAGGGGTAGAGTATCAAGCGTGTCTGGGAATAGTGATATCGTTCATAAATGTGAGTCTTGTTCTTGTGCGGAGGAAAACAAGGGTTTTGTGGTTTGCTTATCTGAAGAAATTTCTAGCATGAGCAATTCTGAAGTTGGTCACTGTAGGAAATCTCCAATGTGTTTAGTTGAGATCTCCGGTGTATCATTAGATCTCATGGCTGATTCTGGCTCGCCATGGACTATCATTACCAAAGACTATTTTACAGATAAACTAGGCCTAGTTTTAAGCTTCACTGAGATTTTGCCATCTGACATCATAGCAAGGAGTTTTGATGGGTCAACTATAGATATGATTGGGTATTTTAATGTGAACTTACGTTTCAAGACAAGAAGTACGTGTGTTAAACTGTATATTGCGGTCAAAGGAGTAAATGTTCTGGGATGGAGGGATCAATACAAATTAGGAATCATTCTCAATCCTCGCTCAAAGGAACCTGTTTTATTAGATGAAAATACGTACTTTGAAAACATAGCTGTGAATTCATCAGATGAGAAAGAGAAATTATTAAAAGAGAAATTTAGGGATGTATTTTCTGATGAATTAGGGAAACTTAAGGATTACTCTCACAAAATTAAACTTAAGGGTAACATCGCGCCTGTGAGACAAAGATTAAGGGGTGTGCCGATAAATGTTAGAGATGAACTAAAAAATATGCTTGATGACTTGGTGGCTGAAGGCATTATTGAACCTATAGATTCAGCCGAATGGGTTTCTCCCATTGTTTTAGTAAGAAAACCTGACAAAAAATTGAGGGTTTGTGTTGACCTCAGGGCACTCAATGCATGTATTGTAGTGGATTGTCATCCCCTCCCAAACATTAATGAAGTTGTTTCCATGTTGGAGGGTGCTAAAGTTTTTCCACCTTAGATCTCAGGTCGGCATACCATCAAATTTCTCTTACAGAAGATTCAAAGATGCTTACAGCCTTTATCACTCCTCAGGGTTTGTACCAATATACCAGGATGCCGTTTGGCTTAGCTTCGGCGGCATCCGTATTTCAAGAGGTAATGTTCAACATCTTTAGGGATGTTGATGATTTTGTGAAATGCTTCCAGGACGATATTTTGATTTTTTCAAAGGATGAGGAGGAGCATTTAAAACACTTAACAGAAGTGTGTGGAAGACTGAGGGAAAGTGGTTTAACCCTCAAAGGTGAAAAGTGCAAAATGTTCAAAACTTCTGTAGAATATCTAGGTCACACTCTTTCTGGTAATGGGGTGGTGCCTAAGAAGTCAAACGTAGAGGGTATCATCAATGCACCCCATCCCACGAACAAGGAACAATTACTGTCATTTTTAGGAATGTGTGAATATTACAGTAAATTTGTGAACAATTTTGCTTCAAAAATGGAGCCTCTCAGGAAGTTATTAAGACAGAAAGCTGTTTTTGAGTGGAATATGGAGCAACAACAAGCTTTTGAATCCATCAAAAATGACATTCTTCAAGCTCCCACACTGAAACCTTTTTGTCTGAACAAAGAATGTGTCATTACAGTCGATGCTAGTTTGTACGGTATTGGTGGTGTTTTGTCTCAGAGGTGTGGGAAAGAGGAATGGAATGTGTGCTTTGCTTCTCGCACCCTTAATGAAACGGAACGCAGATATGCTGTTATTGAGAAAGAGTTGTTGGCATGCGTGTGGGCAATCGAACATTACAGAAATTATATATGGGGTAGCAAGTTTATTTTAAGGACAGACCACAAACCTTTGGTCAACATTTTATCTCCTGGTGGTGGATGGAATTCTACAGCCCGCATTGCAAGACTTACTTCCAGGTTACAAGAGTACTGTTTTAAGGCAGAATTTGTTCCTGGTAAGAAAAATGTTGTGGCAGATTTTATGTCACGTCTACCTTGTCAAACCAGTTGTGACGAGACAATGGATGATTCAGAAGTTGTCACTACCATCCAAGATGTAGTTGATGGTCCTTTTGAAAGTATCACTGAGGAGTTATGGAGGTCTAGTGTAAAAGAAGATCTCACATGGCAGACAGTTAGGAGGTATGTTTCGGAGGGTTGGCCTGACAAAAGGAATGTTGCAGAAGAGTTCATGCCCATGTTCAAAGTGTATGACGTTTTGGAATTAGAAGGGGAGCTTATGTTTAAAAGTGGGAAATGTGTGCCACCTTTTGGTATCCAGAAGATAATTTTAGAGTTAGCACACAAGTATCATCCCGGCATGTCTGCCATGAAAAGGTTGGTCAGAAATTATTTTTGGTGGCCAGGTTTAGATTGTATGGTAGATCGCAAGGTTAGAGAATGTGAAGTTTGCATGAGTAGTGATAAAATGATGAAATTGAACGTACCCCCTCTTAAAACTACTGACTGGCCGGATGAACCATGGAAAAAAGTGGCTTTTGATATTTCTGGTCCTTTCATGTGTTTACCACATGATTCTCGCTATGCTTTTGTGATGGTGGATTACCACTCCAAGTGGCCAGAAGTTAAGTTAGTCTCTAATTCTTCCACCAACATGGACATTGAATTTTTTAAGGAAGTTTTTTCCAGAGAAGGTTGTCCTGAAGTGATTGTGACTGACAACGGAGTTCAGCTCATTTCTACAGAGATGGAAAGTTTTCTAAAATACCATAATATCATACATCAAAAGGTTTCCTTGAATGAACCACATGAAAATGGCCTTGTGGAACGTTTTAATAGGGTTTTAAAGGGGTATTTAGCTGATGTAATCAAATTGGGAGGAGATTGGAGGAATTCTTTAAGAAAGAAATTGTGGTTGTATCGCATAACACCGCACACTACAACAGAGGTCAGTCCCTTCCGATTGTTTAAGGGTCAACATCCGGCATCAAAAATTTGTCCTTGGTGGTTCAAAGAGAAGTGTAAGAATAAGCTATTGTCTGACGAGATGGTAAGTGGAGTTGCACAAAGGGTTGAGTCTAAGCAATTTAAAACGAAGAGATGGTATGACTACAAGTGGAAAACAAAATCTCCTAATTTTGTCATTGGGGAGTGGGTCAGAGTAAAGAAACCTGGTTTTATCACCAAAGGATCCAATAAGTTTGGTAAGCCCATGAAGATTGTAAAAGTATTTCATAACAGTGTCATAACGCAAGATGGCAAGTTATGGAATGTCAAACGTGTGGCCAAGTGTCCTTTTATTCCCACCAATGCTAGAGATGTCAGCTCAGATCATCGCAGTTTTCCTGATGCCTCAGTGGCTTCCAGAGTCAAAGTCTCAGAACGTTTGAGAGCTCCCCCCAAGAGATTGTCTGAATTTGTTAGATAGTCCTTTTCTTAGGTTTATTTTGTTAAACAAGGAAGGTATGTTGCATTTGCATTTCCCTTGCTTGTTTCATCCCTTTCCCTGTCACCTGTATATAGTGCATCTTTCACCCTGCATTCTAATTCCACCTGGAACGTTGTGGTTGCTGTGCAGCGGGGAGTTCAGTTGCACTGAGCCTGCCTGCTTAGCAGTTGTAATAAGTTGCTGTGCTGTCCTATCGGAATAAATTTATATATGGTCATCTGGACTATTTGGATTCATCATTTCAACAACCACTCTCCCAAGAGTGCCCCATCATCTCTCCATAGACCCGCGCTCACATATATTTCATTTATTTTATAGCGCTTCTCATACCAGCGTAGGATGTCAGAGCATGTTACATCACGCACATATTACACAGAGATGAAGAATCAGACGTGTGTAAATCAGTGTACAGGAAATGTTACATAAAACAATGGGGATTACAAGGTGTAGGAATACCATGTCATTCATACTAGCAGACTGTATGTCTTTAGAGTTTTTTGTCTAGAGAAGAGCAAACTCAGTATTCTGAAAGCACACGTCGTGTTTGAGACTCTGCATTTCTTTTGTTAATAGTGCGCAGCTGATAGTGTGCCTTTGCAAAAGTATTCATGTGCAGCGCCATGTAGATGCATGAGGGGTGCTGCGATTAACATTAATACTTTCAAAAAGGCTCACAATCTGCCCGCAGTCATGCTCCTATTAGCAAAAGGAATGCAGTCAGTAAGAACCACAACGGGTGGCCCTGGGCCAAATGCTTGTGTGCGGCTCAGTCCTCTTAGCGGATTTCCTAGTTCACCCAGCTCAACCACTTGCGCAGTTTAAATGCCAGGGAAAAGCTGCGTCACAGAAGGTGTAACACTCAATGCAGATTTATAGACCAGGTTAGCGTAATGGATGCTAATAATGAAGCACATGGGCACGTGCCTGTTTGGCACTAACTGGAATCCCAGGTAACTATTTGGTCGCTTTTCCTATTGGAGTCTCTGGACCAGTCCCATTCATTGTTTGTAACTCTTAGAGCTTTTGCTAACGATCTTTTCTTCAATTGCAGGTTTGCAGTCTGTAAGGTATTTGGATTTGAGTGGTCAGGCGTGAGTACCCACAAAGACAAGGTAATTCTGTTTACGTTTCTGGTTGGATTTGGGGGTTGCTGGGTAAATAGATTCACAATCTGCACCCTTTTTCTTTTGTAGGTTTGTGAGGTCGTACTACGGATAGAACTGCATAAGCAGACGTGAGTGCAGGCAGAACAAACAGGTAATTGTTTGACAGAGTTAAACTGTGGTTCGCCTTATACATTATAGCATACCAACGTACTTTACCCATGTTTTCTTCTGTTGCAGGTTTCGTAGACAGTACCACACACATTTGAACAGGCATATGTGAGTAACATGCAGAACAGGTAATTGTTTGGCAGAGTTAAACGGTGGTGCATCTTGTACATTGTAGTATAACAAATTACCTTACCCATAATGTGCCGTAAAAATCTCTACTTCTATTGCAGGCTGTGCAGACAGTGCTACATATTATTTTGGAAGGGCAGAGAAGAGAAAAATCCAGGTAATTATACTCTACATTTTGCCGGCAATGCCTCAATACTGTGTGACAGATTGCATTCATGAGCATAGGCACCGACTTTAACCATGTTCCTTTATTTTGCAGGCTTTGTGACATAGCAGGCTAAAACCAGTTAGCACAAAAATGTTCAAGCGCAAAGCTGTAACTTCTGCAGAGTGCGGTGCTTCACCACAAAGGAAGAAATGTTGTCTTGTATTCAAGGAAGAGTGGATGAAAGAAATTGTGGAGGCTGAGACACAGAAATCACGAAGCAAGGTTTGCGTGCAACTCAGTGAACTATTTCAATATAGTCCAGACGTGGGCTTGATCTCCAAAGCATGTGCCGAAGTCAAGACTGTTGGGGACTTTATCTACAGGGAAGAAATGGAGTGATTGCTGGAAACTGGATTACAAGAAACGCCATCTAGTTAGCAAAGTTCACGAGTCTGCTTTGGTGATTCTGAGAAACAAACGTGCTGCTGCCAGGTTTGGTTATGGAGTGCGGGCAATGCTGACAGAAACTGCCACCGACCGAGCAAACAGAATAGAAGTGGTTGAACGACAAAGATCCCTGCCTGAGGAGATAAAGATTCTGATCAAAAACGTGTTGCTGGTGGTCAAGATGAATAATTCAATGTTGTCTGTCCAAGACATCCATGACCACCTGGCTTTGTATGTGAAGATACCAGACAGCTGGAGGAGCAAGAACTATGCCTTTGAGTTCCTTGAGGCCATCAATAGCGTGATACACTGTGAATCTACGGCAGAACTTCGCAACGCTCTGTATCACACTTTGATAATTGAGGAGCGCACCGATATTTCTGTTACAAAAATGTTCATCCTGTACTTCAAGTTCCGACCTGTAACATCAACAGAGCACAAAACACTGTTTGGGGGCATAGTGAAGCTGACTAGTTGTAATGCTGAGGCTAGCACTACTGCTGTGAAAGAATTCTACACTGCCAATGAACTGGACCTTATGAAAATGGTCATGTTGACATCTGATGGTGCGTCTGTGATGCTGGTGTTGCTACTCGCCTTAAACAATCCGTTCCTCATCTAGTTGAGCAGCATTGTGTCGCCCATAGGGATGATTTGGGAGTTGATGATGCCTGGAAGAGGGTTCCGATTATTAAAGAGATGGAGACATTATTGAGGACTGTCTACACTGTGTTCTCCAGATCTCCTGCAAGGAAGTCCAAGCTGGATGAAATCGCATCGGTCACTGAATGTGAAGTGGTCTCTTTTCGACCACTGAATGAAGTCCGATGGCTTTCAAGGCGTTTTGCAATTGGTGCACTAATTCGTAATTACGAGGCTGTTCTTAAGAACTTTGAGCATGAGAAAGTTGAGGAGAAGGATCCAGTTGCTAAATATTGTCACAAAAAGCTATCAGACTCAAACTACCATATTTCCCTTGCAGTACTTAATGACATTCTGGGTGAATTTGCATCTTTGTGCAAACTATTCCCAAAAAGTTCTTTGACTACTGTTGAAGCTGTACAGTAAGCAAGGGCAAAGACTGGCCAAATTAAGGAACAGTACTTGGGGGACACTGTCTTTTGGAGCAGCACGGTAAGGAATCTGATTGTGTTGTACAGGGAAGGATAAGAGTTTGATAGTGAGCCTATTTTGTCTTTTGTTTCCCTTCTTTGTGAGCACATGCAAAAAAAGGTTCCCTGGAGATGAACTGAAAGAATGGGCAAGTTTTGAATTCCAGGCAATAGCAGCACAATCACATTTTCATTTTGGAACTGAGCATGTACAAAATGTTGAAAAGTATAAAAATTTCTTTTTTTTGGGTGATTGTGAAACACTAGAAGATGATGTTCGACAATACAGAGAATATAAATATGTGGTGGCAGAACATGTAAAGGGCGGGTTATTTACAACCTTTCAAGACATGGTGAATTCCACTGTACACACTGCTGCTCAGTATAGCGTGGTGTCTCAGCTTGTCGATGTCTGCACAACATTTCAAGCATCTAGTGCAGATTGTGAACAAAGATTCAGCCTCATGAACACTATCAAGAGTAAATTTAGAAATAGACTAGAGCAGAAGCATTAGGATATGCTGATGAGGACAAAGGCCTACCTCCTGAATGGGAAAGCTGACCTTCGACGTGAGAAGCAACCATGTCCCCCATCTAGTGATGGCCCTTGACTTGTGTGAACGGCCCTCTCCCACAGTCCATGTTTGCCTGGATGTCACACATTACACAAACTATCTCTGACAGGATATCCAGCCATCACTCCGTAGCTTGCACATCAAATTGTAAATATGTTATGTAATTGTGTATAGATGTGATCTTGTATAGGCTCCCAACATTTCCCCACCCTATGAACAGTGCTCGAGTTGAGGATCTTTAGTAATGTTATTATGGTACCACCGTTGGAGTCCTGTGCTTTTCTAAACCCGAAGTGTACTTGCCTGTGTAACCAATTCATGTCATGGCGTGTGTATCTGAATTGAAAACCTGCTTTAAGACCCTTCATGTGGCGCTGCATGTGTGGAAATTCACCATCTTTTAACTTTTTTAAGCAAATGTTTGGAGTGATCTTTGGCGCTGCACCCCCACGTGCGGTCTGGTTCCCAGTGCACTTAGCTTTGGTTGCAACGCACAGAGACCTTACACTGCCGCACACAGAGGAAAGAAATTAGAGGGAACATTGGTAGAGACCAATGTCTATGCTCTTGTATTTCTTCAGGGGGAGTGACACTGTCTGAGCACTGCGGTGGAAATTCTCTTTAGTTTCCTCTTGTGACTATGGGCCTGATTTAGATTTTGGCAGACAGGTGACAGATGTCGCGTCCGCCAAAATATAAATCCCATAGGATATAATGGGATTTATATTTTGACTGGCCGGATATCAGTCAGTCAGTCAGAAAACTTTATTCGGCAGACAAGAGCCAAAAGTAAACATAGTCAAGAAAAAGGACACAAATACAGAATTGACACATCAATACATAAAAACATTGAGTCACTAGATTAAAATACATACAAAACAGGTTAAAAAGAATCTCATTTAGCCATTTCATAATTCATATAAAAATCGTGGAATAGTGCAAACAGTGTAAAGTGCAAAAAGTACTAAGTAAAAGTCCACGGCTGATAAAGAGAGTTTCAAAGGGGTACTTTAACATAAGTGACAAGTTTGTTCTGGTGGCGGCAACTTTTTCCTGTGTCTAACGGCCGCTGTTAAGAAACTAGCCACACCCAGCGATACCACAGGGGAGGGTAACATCTGGAGATAGACCAAGGCCGGTCTTACTTGAACAAACCGCCGTTCTCTAAGGAGCAGTAAAATGTATTTTTTACGCTGATAAGCATAAAAGGAACAGAAAAACAAAAAGTGTAATGTATCCTGATCCGAGAAATTGTCGCAGGGACAGGGTCTAAGTGAGCCGGGTTTAGAATAACCTTGGGGAAATGCCAAGAGCCAAGGAACCAAGTTAAATCTAAATCTAGTCAAAACAAAGCGATGGTATGCTTTGCTGACATAAGATAAATATGAGTGCATTTGCGAGCCCAGGGACAATAAGATAAATCTTCTCACTGAAGGTTTACTTAGTTCCGTCTCCTCCCTCATACTCTGCCGCTTATCCAAGAACTGCTTTTTCACTTCTTTAATTGCAGTCTTGGTCAGGACACCTGGGCTCGGGAACAAATCAGGGCGACCTAACCATCTAGTCTGTTCCATGACATATTTCAGCCATGGGATGGATAACACCCCTCCAATAACATACAGTCCGCAATTATAAGTTGATTAAGATTAGGGGCCGGATTTGCCCATACTCTTAGCCAGCGTAACAATGGGGCAACCGCGATCTGGTCTGATATATAACCTGTTCCCAATTCTTCATGTAGATTAAAAACAGGGGTTGCGGTAGGGACCGCTAGAAGTTTGCGCATAAAGTTGTTCTCAGTCACCTGGATCCCCTTAACGTCCTTGTATCCCCAAAAGTCACACCCGTATGTAGCCATCGGAACACATTTTGCATTATAGACTTTTAATAATGCAGGTAGTGGCTTTGACCCCAGTCTTTGGCAAAATTTAGAGTGGCACCTGCTCCTCGGGCTAATGTATTTTTTAAATAAAAGTTGCGGGCACCAAGATCCTTGCTCATCAAAACCACACCTAAATACGGAAACGTAGGCACTTTAGTTAATTCTGCCCCCTTACAGTAAAACTTAGTCTTGGCCACCCTTCCCAGCCCTATGGTCATGGTATGAGATTTCTTAAAATTTGTGGTTAGGTCTAGTGACTCCATAAAATTAGTAAAACAATTTAAAAAATGTTGAAGGCCCAATGCGGTTCTTGCCAGTAGGACCGCATCATCAGCGTATAAAAGGGCTGGGATCATTTTAGAACTGGCTCTTGGTACATCTTTGCAGCAGGCTGTTAGGGAGTCTCCTAATTTGTTGATGTACAGTGTAAACAGCAGTGGAGCCAAGATGCATCCCTGCCGGACCCCCCTTTTTACTTCCCATGATTTTGTCAAGCTGCCATCAGTATTATACCGTTCAGCAGCTGTGTTATTATCATGCGCTGCTTGCAGGTAAGAGACCAAGTCTGCATCTATCCCCAGTTCACGTAACACCCGCCATAATTTGGATCTATTGACATAGTCAAAAGCTGAGGTTAGGTCCATGAAGGCAAGGTGTAAGACTCCCTTCCTGGCGATAGTGTACTTCCCGATAACTAACTGGAGATTAAGACACTGGTCCAAGGTCCCCTTCCCCTGTCTAAAGCCATATTGCAAATCTGAAATAATATTAGCTTGATCGAGATAAGTAGTTAGGCGATCCAAAATTACCTTCCCTAATGTTTTTGCTACAGAATCTAAAAGGGAAATTGGTCTATAGCAGGCGGGATCCGCCCGGTCTCCCTTTTAAAAATGGGAATGATGACCGCTTTGGCCCAAGAAAATGGGAATCCGTAAATACAAGCTGCATTAAAAACACAAGTTAAAATCTTGTCCCAGACTCTATTGTCGGCCTTAAAAAGATCGGCTGGAACCCCATCTGGGCCGGGCGCCTTGCCTGCCGAGGCAGAGATGATAGCCTTATGAACTTCATCTATACTAAAATAAAGGGGGTTACTTGATGGACCGGGGATTGACACTCCCTCCTCTGGTTCCAGATTTGCGTCACGGTAGATGTTGCTAAAATGCTGAACCCATCGTTCAGGAGGAATCGCGACTAAGATTTGGGGTTTCTGAAAAATAGGAGCTATTAACCACAGACCAAAATTTCGTGCTATCAGCCAAGATACTAGCTTGGTTGAGTGCATCCCAGGCCTCTTCCCTGATCTGCTTCTTCCTATTATATGTTGCTATTTTATAGGCCTTCCTCCGATTCCTAATTAATAGTTGATCTCTCGGTTTTTAGGTCTCGCCCTGAAGCCAGCGCTTGCGCTGGTCTGGGCGAGACATTTTGTAAGTGGGCTTTTAGAAATGCGACCACTTTTTTTTTGGGCTTGCCTAGAGCATGCGGGTACGCGCACAGTAACGCGCATTCCTCGCATGCTCCAGGCGCCAAATGTCTTTCCTCTCACTTGCTCCTCCCCCTCCCCCACCACAGAGCGCTTCTCGGGGCCGCGCGGCTGTGTCACTTTCACAGCCGCGCGTCACTTGCTCTCCCGCTCCTCCCCCCTCCCCCACCACAGAGCGCGTCTCGCGTGGCCAATGCTTGTTGTGAAAGTCGTGGATGAAGATACGGAGTGTGTTTTTGATCAGTGACCACGACTGTCGTCTGACACAATCTGCGCCATTCGTTCGTCTTCCTCCGGGTGTGAGCCTCGATTGTCTGCTTTTCCTAATGATGCTGCCCACAGACCGGAAGCGAGGGAGAGGTCACATTATGGACAGTAACTGTGCATGTATTTACTTTTAAGAACCCTTGCCCAGCGACTGCTGGCTGTCCACCCCGAGGAATCACTGCTCCCACATCATGTGCACAACCGGTTCTATTTACTGACATCACAAGAGCTGGTAACACCAATGACCCCCCTCCCTTCCCCCTCCCCGTCACCTAGTGCACACAGACTCTTGTGCTCTGCTCCAGGACTCTGCATCTGGCATTACATGATGGGGCTGTAGAAATTCTAGCAGCTGCTCTTCCGGCTGTCACCGGTTCAAGTGCACCACACCTGAAGCCACGCCTGCTCCTTGTGTGCACACACACCTAGTGTACATGTGCAACACAGTACTCTTCACGTGCAGAGCCAGTCACTCAAATTAACTTTGTCGCCCACCAGGGCCATAAAAGTGCAAATGCAGATAAAATACATAAAAAATAGATAAAAACGTACTTTTACGGCATAACAAATTTGTGATTCTTGTGGCTTAAAGCCAAAGTTAGTACAATAAAGGATACAATATCCTTACACAGTACTCTTCACGTGCAGAGCATATGTGTGGTACAGTAAGCTTGAAGGGAGCAGCTGTTTCACTACCAAGTAGGACCGCTATACTATACAAGTGTCAGAGGTCATGTGCACGCACGTGCACCGAGAAGTGCCATACTCGTGCCCTAGAAAGAACAGCATAGTACAGCGTACACTGTAACACCTTCTGTCATCATCCAGTGACAGAGAGAGGTGTCCACTCTGGAAGAAACTCAACCACAGTGAAAACAATACATGCAACGTCACTGCTGAAGCAGAGGCAGTGAGCACATGATAGCAGCCTGGCTCTTTGCAACGCACACCACCCTCAAGGCCACTGCATTTGTTTATTTAACTTATTTATTTTAGTTCGGCGTTTCTATATAGCACAGACATGGCTCGAAGGCATCAGAGCACTTTACAACAGTAGCAGGATACATGGGTTACAGCGGATTCCAGTTACAGTGATTAAACTCGAACGTTTATATTGGTGGATGTGTGCAGGAGTTACCACAAGAGACAATTACAGCAGTTGGTCAGAGTTCATACACAGTTAGAGCTTCGATTTAGGCTGTGGGGGTCACACAACGAAGGTAGCTCAGATCCTGGTGGAGAGAACACTTAAGTATGGCCATGAGTGATTAACCGAGGTGTCTGTCACATCGAAGGAGCTTGAGGTCCTTTTTGCGGGTGACTAGGCAGGTTGTTGGGCGAAGGGAGGGAGGCAGAGAGTTTCAGATTCTTGTGGCACTACCAGAGAATGACTAGCTCATGTATTGTTCTCGACGGAAGGTCGAGAATTTCTTAAGTTTGGACACTGCTGGTGCACACAGCATGAACCTCTATTGCAACCACCACTACACCTAGTGGCGCTTACATTGCTAAAGCCAGGGGCTCCGAGGAAGATGGGCAGTAGAAGGGCTGATTTCATCTAGGACAGACGGAAATAAAAATGCACAGCCATTGCAGTTCATGATGAAATGTGGACACTGATTTGTGGGCGAAGGGCAAGGAATTTCGGGCTCAAATTGAGGAGTCCCTTTCCTCTGGTGTTCTGAGGCCACCTTACTAACAAACTGAGCATCAATTATGCAGGTGCTTCCCCCTGGTGGTCGGTGGCGCTCCTTCTCTCATTCTATGCTTAGGGAATCTTCCTCTGGCCTCACATGAACAGCTCCACAGCATCTTCTAGCAGCCACCCTTGACTCTCATGGTACTGAGGTAGAGCAGTCGCAGTCCAAGACAAACTCCGAGAAGGGGCGTGGGGTAGAAGTCCACATCTCCACATAAAACATTAAAGGTCCAACTGTATAGCCAAAAGTTTGGCAGGGCCCATCCACCCCGATTTAATGCTCAGGTTGGTTTCTTCCACACTAATCTGTACCCCCCTTGATAACACATTACACATATCTTTGGCATTCTGTATCTTACGCTAATCAAAACAAAAGAGGATAAACTGAGAAATAAAACCATATTTAAGAAGAAGGGACATTTTCATCAAGTTGATCCTCCCTATAAAGTTGAGCGGATACCTTCTCATCTCATAGGTAGTTCTCTGACTTCATCCATCACTCTTTTTAAGTTAATAGTTAGAGGAAAATAAGTTTTTACGATTTATATTAGCAATCCCACAGAGCACATCAGTTTATAATTGCCATAGCGAACTGGGGATTCCATACATTTCTGACTTGATAAAGATGCAGCCATTGTTGTTATGGCATAGTGTCTGGACGTCACATCACACACAGTTAAATAGAGAGATTATAAGAGATGCTATGAGTTTAACCCACGCTAACAAGATTACCTGGCTAAGGTATATTAGAAGCTTTTTAACAGACGTGGGAAAACCTGACTTTTATAGAAATCCCGCTACACTGACCTCAATCTCTAGGAAGGAGTTCAGAGTTCTTTGTCAGGATCATCTGGAATCTCTAAGGGCGGCTTCAGAAATGTATAAAAGTACAGTTATTAAACATCAGATAACTCTTGTATGTCCCACCATTCAACCTTATTTGGAATGGTGTATAGGAAGATATGATAGGTTTGTCCTCACTAGATTAAGATTTGACAGCTTTCATCGTTTAGTCAGCTTTCCTATACAAAATGATTGGAACAGCGAGCTTTGTATGTGCCCCTGTGATGAAATGTCCCCCAGACGACAATACATGTGATTTTATTCTGCAAATTTTATAGAGTAGAAAGATCTAGATGGATTTTGCCAATGCTGAAGGGTGGGGGATGGAGACAATGTCGACCTGCCTACCTTTATTTACAAAGATTGGATAATGTTTATTGTGTGGGAGCTATGTCTGGTCTCTTGAAGGCCATATTGAAAAAAAGGAAAAGTATTATATGGGAAACATAGCATGAGGCAGACTGATCTTCAGAACAAACGGGGTATTGATTAATTGAAGATGTGATTTTTAAGATCTTAGCGATATTTAAAGATGTAAATATGTAAGGTATTAGTCTTTTTAAACACTAGATTGTATATTTTTTTATGTGCAACTTTTATGATTTTTTCTACTAAAAATCGAATAAAGTTTATTTGATTTGATTTGAAGTTAATCTGAGTTAGCGATCCCACTTTGGGAACAACAGTGACTCCAAGGGATCTAATCTTCTGCCTGAAAGTGGGTATTAAACTACAGTTTCTGATTTTTTTATCATTTGCCTTATAGCCAGGGTTTGCCAAAATACCTGTTAATGGTCTCTCCTTTTTAGGTCTCGCCTAGGCAGCGCGCATGCGCTGCACTAGGAGAGGGCCTTTAGCAATCGGTCTTCACTTTTCAAGCACTGCACTCGTGCTTGTGGCGGCATCCACCTTGCGGGAGCGAGCAGCGGCGAGGCCATGTTAATTAAAAACATATGGCCCCTGCGCGCCGCTGCTCGCTCCGTGGATGCCGCCACAAGCACGAGTGCAGTGCTTGAAAAGTGAAGACCGCTTGTTTCTATTAGAGTGCCTGTTGTTTTACTGTCTCTCTCGTGTGCTGCTTCCCGCCTCAAGCACCGCTCCTGTGCGATCCTCGTGTTGGTCCTTCTTTCCCCAGCGTATCCATTGCTTCCTCATGCGATCTTTTTCTGAATAGCTCTTCGCTAACTAGGTTCTAATCATCCCACATTCATCCGGCCATTTCGCCTACAAATGTATTTTGGAGATAATAATGAATATTTTTTTTCAGGCAGCCAAAGTGGTTGTTGTCATTTATTTTTTGCTGCTAAAGTTTAACCCGAGTCCAGTGTGAGCATTGCAACCTGCAGCACGGTGCTCACGCTGTCCCTTCATTTTCTCCAGCTCCTAAAAGCCTTTCTATATTTACCTGCCCGTGGGCAGTCTGTTATGTTTCTGCACTCTCCCTACTCACAGATTCTTTCTCTTTGTTTCTATTGCGCCCCCTGATGCTCTCTCCCCCGTTTCTTGGCCCTTTTGTTATTCTCTTGGTCTACCGCGGTCCAGTCCCAGACATGCTGTCTACTGTCTGTTAACATAAGATGCTTATTTTTTTCCTCTTTGGAGTGGCCCCAGACCGAAACTCGCATCAAAGCGTTAATGAATTAAGCATAAAAAAACAAAGGCCCAGTGTTGAAGAGCCCAGAGATTCCTCACAATAACGTGTCAGACGCACATATTCACTCTAGGAAAGCCTCGCACACCCACACCTGAAAAGAAGCTGTAATTAGCTGTCGGCAGGTAAACATGCCCTGAAGTTCATGAAGGGACCGGCTTACCGCAATTAGATTTTATTGTAGGCTTTACGCAGATTCGGTTTCTTTTATAGATTACATAAAATTGTAAATGCGTGCAGTTGAAAAACAATTTAATAGAGGAAGTGCAGTTACAGCACCCTCCGTCGTTGTCATAGTACCTGGGTAGCAGTCTATTTACTCGTGCTGCTTGCCTTCTCCTCCCAAAAGCTAACGGCCACAGTATAAGGAAGAGAGACAACATTTTGGGGTTGAAAGTTCAGGCCCTTACATTGTTTACAATCCCATAGGTTGACTTTGCCACTCCCATGAAGAACACTTTCCGGGTCCGTAGCTCAAGCCTCAGCCTCATTCCTTTGTTGCTATGTACAGTCAGTGGCTGTACCTTCCACACCCTCAAACCCCAGTGGTCCATAGTTTCCGATCAGTCACTGAATAGCCTTACTCCATGCCATCACTAACATCCTAACTAGGTATTGGTTCAATCCGCATCTAGTAACCTCCATTCCTTCACCTTTTCTATGTTTTGGTTTGCCAAGGGGACCACACTGGCCTTTGACTATCACAATTGTGATTGACATTACAACACAATTGACTATCACAATTGTGTTGTAATGTCCACCTTGATATGTGTTACTCTATTGCTGCCGTCTTCTTGGACTTCCTTCAGTGTTCTGATGCCCTCGTTGGAATGGTGCTTGGTATACAAAACCTCAAAAATAAAAAAATAGATAAAACATAACTTGCCCCTTGATTCACTGGGGCAGTCGCGCAGTGTGGTTGCAGTACAGCGAGGCACAACCTAATCATGATGATTAAATTAGGGGGCTGGCGGCATCCTCCTGAAGAGGAATAGTTTCCAATTCTGTTATTTCTGCACGCAAAAGGAATTGGGAAGGCTTTACATGTGGATAACTCTAATCACGGCAACTTTTCTCTTTAATCTATTAACATTTTGAAAATGATTACCCCTTGGGTGATAGGATGTCTGCGGACTCTTTCCCTGACAATGTCTCCATCATTGGCCCCGGTGTTGTAGAAACACTGGGCAGAAGAGGGTGGCGATACCCAGCTTGAAATCTGTTCCATGACGTTTAAGAATGGCATAAGGGCTTACAGGACTCCATTTTTTATGACACAGTTATATGTCAATACTGCAATCAAGGGTTTCATTCAAAAACCTATGAAATAAATAAGATTTTTTTATGGAAAGCTCTGTGGGTGACTGACTCTCTGACGCTCTCTCACTAACTGACTCTCTCTCACTGACTGACTCTCACTCGCTCTCACTGACTGACTGACTCTCTCACTCTCTCTCTCACTGACTGACTCTCACTCTCTCACTGACTGACTGACTCTCACTGACTGACTCTCTCACTGACTCTGACTGACTGACTCTATCACTCTCTCTCTCACTGACTAACTAACTGACTCTCTCACTGACTGACTGATTCTCTCACTGACTGTTATACAGGTACTATTTCCCAACCTTCACCCTCCTGTTATTTATGCCCCCCTCCCCCATAACAAAAAAACCATAACAAGCAACCATTCGGACAGGCAGATAGAAGTTGCCAGCATTGAAAGGACAAAAAAAACCTCGACATTATTTATTGTTAATACTTTTTTAATATGGTCGTTCAGTTGTATATAATGCTTTCTTGGTCATATATAAGGTAACAAAAATGCTTCTGACACTTCTTTATTATAGCTTTTCAGCATACTGCAGACCACAGCTTAAAGACATAGGCAAAGTCAATATCTCTGGCTAAACACTTATAAGGTCCCAAAGGCGAGACCTATTGGCTATGCCAATGCTTGTTGTACTAGGGCCTGTTTAAGTTCCTTATGGGCAGCCAAGCAAATATGATCGAACCAGTTCTTTACTTTTGGGCATGTTGCTCTAGGTTTAGTTGTTAGATCAGAAGCTACCTGTTTAGTAATTTTTACAAAGGCTTCAAGGGTGGCTCTGCCATGCGAAAGAGGATCTGCACAAATCTGAAATTCGGTAGCACAGGTGGTATACCAATTATCAAGAAAACTCTCCGGAACAATCCTTTCCCATTTCAATCTCCTGTCCTGCTGTTTGGTGCTAATATTCACATTTGACACCTGACTCAAGACCCCCTCCCTACGGACGACAGGCAGGTCGAGACCCAGTACTAGGGGATTGTGGTCACTAAGACTATGCCAAATAGCACTTAGATTAATAACAGCCGGCACTAATTGGCCAGATACCATCATGTAATCTATTGTGCTATGACTACCATTACCTACAAAGGTAGGAATCTGAAGGAAAGCATCCGAGTTTTGTAGACATTGCAGATTGTGGGCCAAGAGTAAACTTTCAAGACAAATGCCAGAGGATGTAAGCTCAAAATGGTTAGACTGTTCCGTGCCAACGCCCGTCTTCAGTGTAAAAGTGCAATTAGAATAGCACTGGTGAATATTAAAATCCCCTAAAATTAATGTGTCATAGTGAGCTTGATTTCCTTCCCCATACTTTTCCAAGAGATCATCTACAGCTAAAAGTTGTTCAGTCTCCTGGGATCTATTGAAGGAATTATAAAAATTGACAACTAACAGAGTGGGGAGGTTTTTACCAGATAGTTCCACTGCCAAAATGTTAAGTGACTGACAATCAATCAATTTTGCTTTATATGAAAGCTTGAGAGAAAACATTAAAAGAAGGCCCCCCCGAGCTCTACCCATATTCGATTGAGTAGCATATTTACAAAAGGTGGTAAAACCATCCAGGTAAAAACAGTTTTTAGGCTCCCATGTTTCCTGTAGTGCAATAATGTGATGGTTACCTAGAAACTCTTCCCACACTGTATTACCCCGCTTGGACCTAATGCCAGCTATATTCCAAGATAATACTTTCACAGTATAATCTGGCAGGTTGACCAAAGTGGGAATTGAAGTTGGATAGATATCCAACTGTGATGGAGGTGTAGACATGGATGGTCGTGGATTAATAGAAATATCCAGTGTCAGCATGTCACCCTGGGGTTTATCCACCACCATTAGTGGTCAATCATTTTCATCTAGGCTCATGGGGCGGGCCAAAGGTGAGTAACGATTGTGCAAAGTTAGCCCTAAGTTCATATTCCCTTCATGAGTAGGTTTAACCAGTTTAAAAGGAGGCTGCCACTCGGAGTTTACTAGAGGACATTTACGAGGGTAGAAATACTGTAGGGGGACTATTCTGATTGTAGACCTAAAACTGGCCTTGAGTTGACAGCCCAAATGAGCCGAGACATGCCTGGGGCTTTTAAAATTTACTATAATACAGTCACCCTCAATGTTTTTCTTAGTCCCATGGCCTATCCACCCCACTCTTCTGGCCATAATAATATCATTCATGATATTAAGACCATCAACCATATTACTCTTACACCAATGAGCGGTTTTGTGGATCAAATCCATGACGGATTCCTTAGAACCTGATGTAAGTGTAGGGACTCCTGTAAAAACAGCCACTAAAGGCGCTGATTGGGGAGGGAGATCAATTATAGTCGGGGTGTGGGCCATTCCCTTTTTCGGATCTGCAGATGAAGGGATTCTGAATCGCAGATGCTTATCAAGATTTCCCTGGCCCTGCATAGTTGCCATCGGGGGTATAGTAACAGCATCCCCCACTGTCTGGTTGGTAAGATTTGTATTGCATTTATTGTTAGAGGGCCGGGGCAACTGGTCTTGGGAGGTACTAGTCTGCTGGGCTTGTTTCAGACTACCCCCCCTGGGCAGGCCCCCCCCCTCACCCCTGTTCTGATGTTACTTTCGGGGGAACAGCTAGTTGATTGAGAAACTAGAACATTAATTTTTGTCTCAATCTCATCCAATTTTACAAATAAGGGCACTAGCAAGTCTTTAGTCCGCTTTTCCAACCTTACTGCGAATTTATCCAACAGTGATTCCAGGTTACAGTTTGTGGGAAATTTAGGCCGTGGAGATATCCTCAGTGCTCCTTTCCCGCCAGTTCTCTTTCTTTTCGTAGGCAGGGAGCCTGATCCCTCTTCTAGGGTCACTGCTGCTACAGAGACCCCCGGAGCTACTTCAACATCCTCGCCTTGGCTGCCTGATGGCAACATCTGAGAAGTGTACGTAGGTCCTTCTTCTGCCGAATCCTGTGTAACACTTGGCGTGTCGCCCTCTACTCGGGCTAATTTCTCAGATTCCAGGGACAACCTTTTTTCAGTTAAGGCTATTTCTTTGGTGATGGCATTAGCTGCCTTAGTTAAAAAATAAGTCTATAGTCCCAGCTGATCCCGCAGTGTTAGCCCCCTTTGCGCCCCCTTGTGTAGTAGCTAGTTTCCTTTTGCCCATGTCTATAGGCTAAGTGGTAAGTCAATAGCTGAAGAATAAAACGGGGCAATGTAAACCACCGAACAACTACAAATAAACAAAGTCTTAGGGCTCCCAAAAAAAAAAAAAAAAAAAGCGAACGCAGCAGTACCTTGTTCTTGTTCTGAGTTAGCTCACAGCCAAACGTGTAGATGTGTCCGCAAAGTTGAAATCAAGGGACCTGGCCCAGCCCACCCGCTTTCGGCCGCAGACGGACCCGCCCTTGGCCCGGGCTTCGCCTATATATCGGGCTCATTGACTCCCTGGCCAAACCACTCGCAACTGCCTCCTGTACTGAGCTACAGCTTGGTTCCACATTAGTGGAGAGCAGCTGACAGGAATTTGAGGAGGCATGTCAGGGTGGGACCATATTTGAGGGTGTACAAAATGATAAGCTTTCTTAGTACAGCCCTACCAAGAACAGATGACCCCTAACTCATATCCAGGGAGGAAACCCTGCTCGTCTTCTCAGTGTAAAGGGTTAGCAGCACTATGCCTGACAGGAGAAACCAGCCTGAAACCAAAGTGCAATAACAGCTTCAGATCTCTGGGCCCAGATCGGATGATGGACTCACCCTGATATTATGACAGCTTCCGAAGAGGGTTTCAGTTTGGTAAAGTAGGTAGAGAGGTACTGAGGGGAAACGTTCACCGTCCACCAACCTACTTGCAGCACTTGGTTATGGCTAGTGAGACTACACATGGGCGGAGGTGAGTCCCTAGATCTACTGACAGAGAAGGTGCATGGTACCGTACCCAGTTTCATAACTACGGTATTCACTGCTACCTCCAATTTCAGAGTATGAAATCCAGAGTTTCTTGTGGGGTTGGGTCGCCCTTAGTTTGAATGCACACCAGAAGAATTCAGAGGGCTCTTACAAATCGATGAGAGCATAAAGATAGTAGATGTACAATGGCTGACTGTTCTCCGAACAGGAGTCAAAGATGTTTTGTGGGGCAGATGCCGCAAAGGCTGTTAGTAGAATGTACATGATAACAATTCATAACAGTGCAGCATACGCTTTCCAAACGTAAGGAAAGGACTATTAAAGAGAAAGCTAAAAAAAGGGCCAGACATATTGGAAGATGCTGACACATGAAAAAAAGTATCTGATCAAAACTGATAGGTAAATAACAAGAAATAAGTGAAGATGTGCATTTTGAGTGGCTTATGCTGTATTTCGTAAAAAAACAGAGGAGAGCCAGAGAGGAGTGTTTAGAGATCAATGTATATGTCTCCCATCTAAATCTCAACAACAAAGATACACAAGGTCTGGGGGTATTATAACTCTCACTGGATCATTATTGTCTCTGTACCTATCGGTGTGTTCCTATCTTTGGACCGGGAACCCTCACCCACACTTGGGTTGCATGCTTCATTAATAGGGCTTCTCCTTGTTAGACTAGAAATATTCATGTTCGTGTATTGCTTTAGGTAAGTTAGCATTCGCAGCACCATTTTCTATTTAGACGCCATCTTGAACCACGATCGAAACTAATTCCTTGCTATTTCCGAGAAAAGGCTTCAGTTAAGTTTCGTTTATGAAATGTTAGGTTTTGCTACACTAATGAATAGAATGTTCTTATTAGTACATACCTTTCTCTCTAGATAGAGGCCCTCTCCCACTTGTCTGATGGCGGGAGCAGGGTGAAACGACCTTGGGCAATAATTGAGAGGTGTGAGATATGAGAACCGAAACTTTTTTTTTTTTTATTTCACTGTCCAGCTGCATCTGCTTGGAAAATTCCACTATGGGTGTGTTCTAGCCCAAGTTACAAAGTGTACATAATGTGTCTTTATACTTGTTGATTTCAGTCCCTCTGCAGCACTCCTAGAGATTGGGCAGACTGGGCTCCGCTCTGAGCGTACCTAATAACCAGTTATTGGTTTGTATTCTCTACTGTCTGACAGACTCTTCTTTTAGTATGGAAGGCTGAGAGGTGGTCATTAGTGACCCTGGTGACCCTAATCGGGCCATTTCCTTCATTCTCACATCACTTGCAAAAAAGCTTGTGATGTGGACTACAACCTCCCCCATTGGGGAAGGAGCTCTTCATAGAGTGGCCTGGACGGGTCCCTATATAATCTAAGCTGTGGGCCGGTGGTGGAGAGCGCAGATATGAGACAATAAAGTAAAACTACTTCATGGTGAACAAAAGATCAGCTTTATTCTGTGTCTCCCAGGGGTAGGATTAGAACAAAAGGGGAGGAAGACTTTCAACCCAATTGCTGAACAGGAGCCAATATTTTTCTGCCTAATTATAACCCTTTAAGGAAGATGTGAGGCATTCCTCAGGACGATATTGTAGTCACTCTGCCAATGATTGAGAAAAGGATGTCTAATGTGAAAGCACAAATGTAACATGAGCACAACCAGTGTTCCATGAAATTGTAGAGGTATTCACTGTTATCTCTATCAGTAAACATATTAGTGATCACAAGACCAAGAAAAAGAAGAAAAGGAAAGTCTTAAGCCATCACTAAAGAGATTCAGGGATGGTGTAGACGCAGACAACATTAGTGTGTAAAAACATGTGGTGGGCAAGCACCAGATAGACACTGCAAAAGAACACATGTGAAAAAGTGTCTAAAAGACTAATATATACACTAGTCACATAGTAGCTTACCCTCATTTGTCACATACAGACGTCAACTCAAGACACAGCATTATAGGCTATAACTGATAGACACATGAAATACAGATGGACAAAGGTGACTTCTAGAAACATGCAGACTTCCAGACAACACAGGTCCCCACCTAGCAGGGAAGAAACTTGGAGACAGAGGATTATCATATGTTGAATGGAAACATCATGAAAGAATTAGGGAGAAAACATGTAATCGTTTATGGGAAAAAAGCAGGATAACACTGCACTGTGTTGTATGGGTTATCAACAGATGCTGAGACATTTATGATCGATCAAGTGAGAGTAGTTATTGTACTCCAAGACCACATACATCTTTGTTGCTGTGCTTATGTTGTATAAATATTTGTTTGGTACCGTAGGACTACACCTTCATCACCCAAGAACAGATGCAGTTTCTATTTTAGCTAAAAGGCGACATGGCACCCAGGAGAGAATGTAAAACAATCAGGGCACCATTACTTCAATGAGAATGCTTTAAACATTGCCTCATCTGTTGTTAATGACGTCATCCTTTGTTCTGTTTTGTTTCCAAATGAGTAAAGATGTTTTTTGCTTTATTTTTCCCCTTAGATTTTGCGGTGTTATTTTATTTCAACTGATGAGTTAAGTGCCTCATTTATCTTCAGAATTACAGTGCTTGTTTTATTTGCCATTTTAATTTATTGTAGTAGCTCTCTGGCGGATCTCATAGTTCTTGCCCACTTCAGTATTCCTGGTGCTCACTGTTTGAATACCTGGAGTTGCATATGGGGTTTCAACTTTTATCAATGGTGTTTTTACATGACATAATTTTTGTTGCTGAATTAACTAGGTGAGAGTCTGGAAGGAGTGCCTTATTTGTCATATTTTTTGGTGGGTTAGATTACGTTTGTGCTAACCTCTTTGATAAGCCACAATTAGCCTTCTTAATTTTCTGGATAATAAAATGGAAAATATCACCTCGTCTTCAACACCCTACTTTCAACACACAGTCAACAGCCTTCTGGCTTTTTTATCTATGGACTCTCAGAAGAACAAAAGTTACTTACCTGTAATCTGTGGTTCTCCAGTATTAGTATCTTTCATAGATTCACATGCTTGAATCATTCCCCGTCGTCGGAGTGGGAGTCCCACGGTACATAAAAATAGCAATATATATATATATATATACACCATATCCTAGGTAAATTAGAACCAGGAAGTAAGGTAGCCAGAAATCAAAGGAAAAAAATCCTCCACTTTCATGACTCGTCCAAGTCATTATATATAGTCCAAAGTCCAGCCAATCAGGCGACAGCACCACCCAGAATGTTCTCCTCAGAGGCTCAGGCTCTCAGATTTTCCAGCACAAGTGTGATCCAGAATGAAACAGAGCATAGCAAAAGAGCCTCTGAGGGGAGGTGGGCGGAGTTGCATGTGAATCTATGAAAGATACTAATACTGGAGAACCACAGATTACAGGTAAGTAACTTTTGTTCTTCTCCAGTATTGGGGTATCTTTCATAGATTCACATGCTTGAATCAGAGTAGATAGCAGTGACTCCAGAACAATACTAGTGACATTATCACCACAACATAAGCATATGCATAACACAGTCAAAGTGTAATCACAAACATATAGCTTATTGTTATATATCTATTCACATATAAAGATATATATGTATAAATCCATGTTAAAACAATAGTAAGAGGAGGAGGGAAAACAGAGGCTCACCTTATTTAAAAAGATTACGGAGAACCGCCTGTCCCACAGACGTGTCTGCATCATTGGCAGCTTCCAAACAGTAGTGCCTTGTAAAGGTGTGCCTGTTGGACCACGTAGCAGCTCTGCAGATTTGATGAATAGGCACACCAGCAAAGAGAGCGGTAGAGGAAGAGATTGCTCTCGTAGAATGTGCTCTTGGAGTTGTCTGTAAAGGTCTGCCTGCCAGCTGATGACAGAAACCAATCGCAGCAGAGATCCAACGGGCAATGGACTGTTTTGATATTGGGTGTCCTGTACGCATTTTTCCATAAGCTATAAATAGCTGATCAGATTTCCGTATGGAAGATGTCCTTTGCAAATAGAATTTGAGACACCTTTTGAGATCAAGAGTATGTAAAGCCCTTTCCGCAGGTGATTGAGGATTGGGAAAAAAGTTTTTAAAATGACCGGTTCGTTGAGATGGAAGTCCGAAGGTACTTTAGGCATAAAAACGGGGTTAGTGCGTAACACTACGGAATCTCTTGTGAATTGAAGGTACGGCGGTTTTATAGTGAAGGCTTGAATGTCACTGACCCGCCTAGCAGATGTGAGGGCTAATAGTAAAGACACCTTCCATGAAAGAAACTTCAATTCTGTCCGATGAATAGGTTCAAAGGGGTGTCGCATAAGTTGTGAGAGCACAACGTTAAGATGCCAGGTTGGAGGTGGATGGCGAATAGGTGGAAACATACGAAACAACCCCTTAAAGAACTGTCGAATGATCCTAGAGGAATAGAGAGAGTTGGAACCATCCTGCCTAAATCTTGAGATAGCTGCTAAGAATACTTTAAGCGTAGAATGAGAAAAGCCTGATCTTGCCAGATGCAGGAAGAAAGGTAAAATTTGTTCCGGCTTTGCATGTACTGGATGTATGTTGTTGGCTTGACACCACAGGCAAAATCGTTTCCATTTAAGCGTGTATGTCTTTATTGTGGAAGGTGCCCTAGCATTGGCCAGAACTTCTCTACAGTTAGAAGGAATATCTAAGTGGGCGAATTCAAGGTGCTCAGGCGCCAGGCTGCTAAGTGCAGGGATGCAGGATCCGGATGGCAGATCTGACCGTTCTGAATGGATAGAAGGTTCGGTATTGGTCTCAACTGAATGGGATGGCATTCGGAGAGAAGGAGTAGTTCGGTAAACCAGAACTGGCGAGGCCACCTGGGAGCTATGAGTATTAGGCGACAAGGTTCCTTCTTCATTTTCCAGAGAACCCTGGGAACCAACGGTATCGGTGGAAAAGCGTAGGCATAAATCTGCGACCAGTTCATCAAAAAAGCATTTCCGCATGATTCGTTGTGGGGACGCCAACTTGCGAAGAATGGGCATTTGCGGTTCAGACTGGTTGCAAACAAGTCCAGGTTGGGCTGACCCCACTCCTGAAAAATTCGATTCAACGTTGGCTGACGGAGCTCCCACTCGTGATTGGAAGTTGTCAAGCGGCTGAGGGAATCCGCGAGAACGTTGGACACTCCCGGGACATGGACTGCTGTCAGAGTTATCTGATGTTTGATCGCCCAATCCCACATTTCCTGGGCTTGCTGAGACAACAGTGTGGACCTTGTTCCTCCTTGTTTGTTCAAGTAATGCATACTTGTTGTGTTGTCCGTCCGAATCAACACTGATGCTCCGAGAATGATGGTGCGAAAAGACTTCAGGGCTAGAAAGATCGCCAGCAATTCCAAAAGGTTGATATGACAAGTCTTTTGCTGAGCATCCCATCTTCCGCTTGCTGTCAGTCCCTGCAGATGGGCTCCCCATCCTTCTAGGGAGGCATCCGTGGTGATGACGAAGCTTGGAGGTTTCATGAGGAATGAGCAGCCTGCTGCTACATTTGTCTTTGAAGTCCACCATCGTAGAGTGTCCCTTATCTGTGAAGTGATGCGAATGAGATCGTCGAAGGATCCCGAGACTTGCAGCGACTGTTTGTTGAGTTCCTCTTGCAAGGGTCTCATTCTGAAACGGCAATTGGGGACCAGAGGAATGCAAGATGAAAGCATCCCCAGAAGCGACTTGAACCGTCGAACTGAAACGTACTCTTTTGATCTCAGTAGCTGTGCAAGATTGCAAAGTTTCATTTGTCTTTCGGTTGAGACAAAGACTTCTGTTCGCAACGTGTCTATGGTGGCTCCCAAGAACGTTCTCTCCTGCGATGGGAGGAGGTGAGATTTGTCGAAATTGATGGAGAGGCCCAGAGATTGGAACAGGGATAGACATCTCTGAGTATGGACGTTTGCGCTGTTGAAGGAATTCGCCTTGATAAGGCAGTCGTCCAAATAGGGAAAAATCTGAATTCCCTCCAGTCGAAGGTGTGCAGCCACTGGTGCTAAGACCTTGGTAAAGACCCGGGGTGCGGAACGTAGTCCGAAAGGGAGGACTTTGAACTGAAAGTCCCTGCCAGCCACTCTGAACCTCAAGAACTTTCTGTGTCTGGGTAGAATTGGCACATGAAAATAAGCATCTTGGAGGTCGAGGGTGGTCATGTAATCCCCCGCAGTAAGGAGAGGAAGAATTTCTTGCAGAGTTAGCATCCGGAATGATAATTTCTTGAGATATTTGTTGAGGGAGCGAAGATCTAAAATGGGACGCCATTCTCCCGATTTCTTTCTTATGAGAAAAAATCTGGAATAGAAACCCGTTCCTCTTTGCAGTCGAGGGACTACTTCGATGGCTCCCTTTCGCAGCATCAAATTTATTTGGGCAAAGAGCTCTGAGAGGTGAGCTGGAGGTGGGCCTTTGGGGGAAAATTTGGAGGAAATTTTACGAATTCTAGAACGTGGCCTCTGGCCACAATGTCCAAGACCCATTTGTCTGTTGTTATTTTCGACCAGTTTGAGTAATAACGGGAGATTCTTCCTCCAACTTGTAAAGGGGTAAGTGGTCGAGCAGGTGGCAGGTGGCAGTTGTCACTGCTTTTTAGAGGTATCACGTCCTCGGAAGGTAGACTTCCTTCTATTTTGCGAGTAAGAGGTCGCTGATTGTTGCCTGAATTGTTGTTGGCGCTGGGAAGAGAAGCGCTGATTACTTTGATAGGGCTGATATTGTCTCTGTTGATTATATCCTCCTCTAGTAGAAAAGGATCCACGCCCCTCGCACCCCGAAAGGGCGGTTTACGAAACTGAAGTGTTCCGAGAGAACTTGCTGTCTCAGTATCTTTTTTAATGGTCTGTAGGGCCTCATCAACATGGTTCCCAAAAAGAGACTCGCCATCAAAAGGCATGTCCAATATCTTAGCCTGAACCTCCTGGCGAAATGAAGTTGATCTTAACCAGCCTTGCCTCCGCAAGACTGCAGCACCTGCCATTTGTCGAAAACCTGTAGAGGCAACATCCACCGATGAATCTATAATCTCAGCCGAGATTCGTTCCCCTTCCTGAAGGATTTTAAGCGCCTCTGATTTAGAAGGCTCAGGCAACATGTTAATGTAGGGAGCAATGTCCGACCACATTTGTCTATCATAGCGTCCTAAGATAGCCAGTGAATTAGCTGCCCGAACTGTTGTCGCTGCCATAGTGGACACCTTCTTCCCAATAGCGTCCAAACGTCTACCGTCCCGATCTGGGGGGGCGGATAGCAGAGAGGAGGGATTCCGCGCTCGTCGCTGCGCTGCCTGTGCTATAACAGAATCTGCCTTTGGTTGACCAATCAAGCATGCAGGCGAGTTGTCCGGCGCCTTGTATTTTTTATCAAGGCGGGGCATGACCGCAGGAATAGAGGCCGGAGCCTTCATAACCTTCAATCCCTCTTGCCAAATGAAGTCAATAATGGGAATGGATCGTATTTGTCTTCTTGGTTGATCCTTAAAATCATAGAGGAAGCAATCATCCTGTTTTGTTTCCATAGAAAGTAGAAAACGCTTTGTAGCTCTCTTCATAAGAAGGTGAAAACCTCCAACGTCAGCAGGAGGAGAATCGACAGGAGCAGGAGTTAAAGGCGATGGAGTTTGAATCTGATACTCATCCCATTCCGTGAGTAAAGATCTGTCATCTAATTCTCCTTCCTCTCTATCGTCGTCAGAGGTGTGGGCGTCCTGAGAGTGCTGCGACAGTACAGGAGAATGTGGCCTGGGTGACCTTAAAGCTGATGAAGTTTGAGGCACAGGTGTGGGCGGCATAGAAGAAGCCGATTCTGATGGAGGGAAACGGCGATAGTAATCATCTAACATGTATTGTAGATTGTTCAAAAGAGCCAAAGGCATTTGGGCCGTAGGCAGTGAATCTGGAGGTAAAGGAACCGTTTCCTGACAGACGTCATCCTCTGGATCCTCATCTTGATATTTAATGAGGAGCTCTGAAGGGCTCCTGGCGATACGGAACATATCACCTTCTTCTGATTGTTCATCGTCTTCATCAGAGGTTAGCAATTGGTCAGGTAGTCTAAGGTGAACCTTAGGAGGAGAGATTGTGAGCGGAGAACGTACATTTAAAGAAGATGCACGTCTTTGTAATAAAGAAGACGTCGTTGTCAACGGAGGCAACGTAGACGGCGTAATCTCTACTGCAGGCGTCGACGAAGACCAAACCTGCAGAGCCGTGCATGAGGCTAGTGGTAACGTCGACAAGGAAACCGTCGACGAAGTAGTCGTCGTCGGGGCAGGCGTCGACGGAAGTATCGTCGACGAGATGGACTTCGTCGACGAGATGGACTTCGTCGACGGGACGGACTTCGTCGACGGGACCTTCGTCGACGGGATGGTCGTCGACGAGGCAGTCGACGACGACACTCCTTTACTCTTCGTCGTCGGAGCGTCGACGGTAGATACCAACACCTTCGTCGACGGAACTGGTCTGACTGAGACGGATACCAGCGTCGACGGCGAAGACGCCGACGACATGATCATTTGTGTCTTCGGCGATGAGAATGTTGCCGTCGACGTCGTAGTTGCAATGTAAGAGCTCGTCGACGAAGGAGTCGCCGACGAGCCCGTCGACGAGGAACTCCGTTTCTGAGGCAAATCCTTGTCAGAAACTTGCTTAGAAGAGAGAGACTTTTAGACTTTCTCGGGGGCGTAGAAGCTATAGATCTAGGCTTAGAAGGTGGAAGAGTCTTTTTGAAGTAGAAGGCAACTCAGCACTGCTGGAGGGTTGTTTCTTCGACACCTTAGCCCCAGGAGAAGATAAATTTGTGTCAGCAATCCTCTTTCTGGAGGACGTAGACTGAACAGAGGCAATACTCCCCACATCAGATAAGGGATTATCCTGGTCTTTCATCTTCTGTAGCCACAGAAGTAGACGCCCCTCTCTGTCCCTCAGAGTCTTTTGGGAAAAAGTTCTGCAGATCTTGCAGTCTTTCACCTGATGGTCAGGATATAAGCAATAAATGCACTTCTTGTGGGGATCTTCTGAAAACAGCCGGAGCTTCCCACAAGAGTCACAAGGGCGAAAAAGAGACTTCTTTGAAGAAGACATCCTAAGAAGAATATAATCCAAAGAACTGAGAAGAAAACTGAGCAGAGCTCAGGGAGACTCCCTTCACACGACGTGCGGTAGAAAATCTGAGAGCCTGAGCCTCTGAGGAGAACATTCTGGGTGGTGCTGTCGCCTGATTGGCTGGACTTTGGACTATATATAATGACTTGGACGAGTCATGAAAGTGGAGGATTTTTTTCCTTTGATTTCTGGCTACCTTACTTCCTGATTCTAATTTACCTAGGATATGGTGTATATATATATATATATTGCTATTTTTATGTACCGTGGGACTCCCACTCCGACGACGGGGAATGATTCAAGCATGTGAATCTATGAAAGATACCCCAATACTGGAGAATGCTGTTTGTGACCATCATTAGTTACAATTGTCTAACACCAGTAGGACTATGGTTTTGGGGCTCCTACGATGGATCTGGTTTAACTGGGTGTTGCACTTGAAAAGGTCTTCTACAACCACTCCCACCGCATGACAGTGCCCAGCTGTGTTGAAAGTAGAGGAATTTGTATTTCTTCTGTCCACGTGTCCTCTGATGTCTAGCAACAAGTGCTTTCACAATGAAGCTTTTCTCACAATCTGAGAATTGATTAAGGCTCCTCATTTGTGTGTGCATTCTGGTGAATTCTAAGACTTCCTCTATCAGTGAAGCTTTTCCCACAATCTGAGCACTGATAAAGTTTCTTGTATGAGTGTTTTTTCATGGTATAGTAAGACTTGCTTTCCGACTGAACCTTTCCCCACATTCTGTGCACTAAGGAGTCTCTCCTGTATGAGTTATAAGGCGACGAGCAAGACTATAAGATTGACTGAAGTCTGCCCCACATTCAGTGCACTCATAGGGTTTCTCACCTGTATGTATTCTCTGGTGCTTAGTAAGGCTTCCTTTGTCACAGAGGCTAGCCCCACAATTAGTACATTGATACGGCTTCTCACCAGTATGTACTCTATGGTCAATAGTAAGACTTGCTTTCCTACTGAACCTTTTCCCACATTCTGTGCACTAAGGAGTCTCTCCTGTATGAGTTCTAAGGTGACTAGCAAGACCAGAAGATTGACTGAAGACTGCCCCACATTCAGTGCATTGATAGGTTTTCTCACCTGTATGTATTCTCTGGTGTTTAGTAAGAGTTCCTTTTATATTAAACCTTGTACCACATTCAGCGCACTGATAAGGTTTCTCGCCAGTATGTACTCTCTGGTGAATAGTAAGAGTGATTTTTCTAATAAACTTTTTACCACATTCAGAGCACTCATAAGGTTTTTCACCTGTGTGTGTTCTCCAGTGACTATTAAGAAATGCTTTCTGATGGAACCTTTTCCCACATTCTGTGCACTGATAAGGTTTCTCACCTGTGTGTAATCTCTGGTGAACAGTAAGACTTGCTTTCCCACTGAACCTTTTCCCACATTCAGTGCATTGATGTGGTTTCACTCCTGTGTGTACTCTCTGGTGAGCTCTAAGATTTGCTTGACTACTGAATCTTTTTGCACATTCGCTGCATTGGTAAGGTTTTTCACCTGTATGGGTTCTATGGTGAACGGTAAGGTTTTGCAAAGAGCTAAAGCCTGCCCCGCACTCAATGCATTCATGAGGCTTTTCACCTGTATGCCTTTTCTGATGCTGAGTAAGATTACCTTTGAGACTAAAGGCAGCAGCACACTCAGAGCACTGATATGGTTTTGTTCCTGTGTGCATTCTCTGATGAAAGATAAAATGTGATTCATGACTAAAACTTTTCCGACATTCTGAGCACTGATAAGCTTTATCACTATATGTGTCCGATGGTGTATAATAAGATTTCCTTTCTTACTGAACCGTTTACTACATTCAATGCAGTGATAGGGTTTCTCACCTGTCTGTGCAGGCTCGAGAATTGTTAGATTATCGTACTTACTGAACTCTTTCTCACATTCCGAGCACTGATAAAGTTTCTTGCCCGAGTGTGATCTCTTGTGAAGAGTAAGACTTCTTTTCACTTCAAACCTTTTCCCATATGCTGAACATAGATAAGGTTTCTCACCAGTTTGTGCTCTCTGGTGGATAGGTTTCCTTTCACTATCAGTTCCTTGGTAGATGGTAGGAGATTGCATGCTGTCCCACATTCAGTAAATTAATCAGGTTTGCAAACTGTGCATGTGTTATCTGGTGCTTAGTAAGGCTTACTTTGTCACAAAAGCCAGCCTCACATTCAGTGCAATGATAAGGTTTCTCACCAATGTGCACTCTGGTGAATAGTTAGATTCTCTTTTCTTTGAAACGTTTTACCTCATTCAGTGCACTGATAAGGTTTCTCGTCTGTGTGTAACCTCTCTCTGGTGATTAGTAAGCTGTCCTTTCGCGGCCAAGACCTGGAACGAGCTCCCAATCGACATCAGACGCTCCCCCTCCCTGTACATCTTAAAGAAGACACTCAAGACCTGGCTCTTCGACTGAACGGAGCTGCTACTCCCACCCCCCCCCACCCCAGCGCCTTGAGACCCTCACTGGTGAGTAGTGCACCTACAATTCCCCTGATTGATTGGTTGATTGTCCTTTCAAACAGAACGTTTTTCCACATTCAGTGCATTAAAATGGGTTCTCTCGAGTATGTCTTCTCTGGTGATGAATAAGACCTCCTTTATAACTAAAGCAAATCCCACATTCAGTGCATTGATAAGGTTTCTCACCTGTATGTGTTCTCTGGTGCCTAATAAGACTTCCTGTGTCACAGAAGGAAGTGCCACATTCAGTGCACTGATAAGGTTTCTCACCAGTATGTATTCTCTGGTGAATAGTAAGAATGCCTTTTCTACTAAACCTTTTACCACATTCAGTACACTGATAAGGTTTCTCACCTGTATGTGTTCTCTGGTGGTTAATAAGACTTCCTTTGTCACAGAAGGAAGTGCCACATTCAGTGCACTGATAAGGTTTCTCACCAGTATGTATTCTCTGGTGAATAGTAAGAGTGCCTTTTATATGAAACCTTTTACCACATTCAGTACACTGATAAGGTTTCTCACCTGTGTGTAATCTCTGGTGAACAGTAAGACTTGCTTTCAAACGGAACCTTTTCCCACATTCAGTGCATTGATACGGTTTCACTCCTGTGTGCACCCTCTGGTGACTTTTAAGATTTCGTTCCATACTGAACTTTTTCCCACATTCTGTGCACTGATAAGGAGTCTCTCCAGTATGAGTTCTAATGTGATTAGCAAGAACATACAAATGATTGAAGTATGTTCCACATTCAGTGCATTTATAAGGTTTCTCGCCTCTATGTTTTCTCTGGTGATTAGTAAGACTTCCTTGGTCACAGAAACTAGCCCCACAATCAGTGCACTGATACGGTCTCTCACCTGTATGTAGTCTCTGGTGAATAGTAAGAGATTCTTTTGTACTAAACCTTTTACCACATTCAGTGCACTGATAAGGTTTCTCACCTGTGTGTATTCTCTGGTGAATAGTAAGATGTGGTTTCACACTGAACCTTTTCCCACATTCAGTGCACTGATAAGGTTTCTCGCCTGTGTGCATTCTCTGGTGAATAGTGAGACGTGCTTTCATACTGAACCTTTTCCCACATTCAGTGCACTGAAAAGGTTTTTCCCCTGTATGTGTTCTCTGGTGATGAATAAGACATCCTTTATCACTAAAACAAATCCCACATTCAGTGCATTGATGAGGTTTCACTCCTGTATGTATTCTCTGGTGACTAGTAAGACTTGCTTTCACACTGAAGCATTTCCCACATTCAGTGCATTGATGAGGTTTCACTCCTGTATGTACTCTCTGGTGACTAGTAAGACTTGCTTTCACACTGAAGCATTTCCCACATTCAGTGCATTGATGAGGTTTCACTCCTGTGTGAACCCTTTGATGAGTAGTAAGATTTGCTTGACTACTGAATCCTTTTGCACATTTGTTGCATTGGTAAGGTTTCTCACCTGTATGAGTTCTATGGTGAACAGTAAGTTTTTGCATGCATCTGAAGCCTGCCCCGCATTCAGTGCATTCATGAGGTTTTCCATCTGTATGTCTTTTCTGATGCTGAGTAAGATTACCTTTGGTACTAAAGGCAGCAGCACACTCGGTGCACTGATACTGTTTCGCTTCTGTGTGCATTCTCTGATGAATAATAAGATGTGTTTTATGACTAAAACTTTTCCTACATTCTGAGCACTAATAAGGATTATCCACTGTATGTGTCTGATGATGTATAATAAGATTTCCTTTCTTACTGAACTGTTTACCACATTCAATGCACTGATAGCGGTTCTCACCGGTCTGTGCTCGCTCGTGAATTGTAAGATAATCCTGCTGATTGAAACCTTTCTCACATTCTGAGCACTGATAAAGTTAATCCACTGTATGTGTCTGATAGTGTATAACAAGATTTCCTTTCTTACTGAAGCGTTTACCACATTCAACACACTAATAGGGTTTCTCACCTGTCTGTGCTCACTAGTGAATTGTAAGATTATTCTGCTTGCTGAACCCTTTCTCACATTCAAGCACTGATAAATTATCTCACCCCAGTGTGATCTCTGGTGACGAGTAAGACTTTTCACTTTGAACCTTTTCCCATATTCTGAACAATGATAAGATTTCTCACCAGTTTGTACTCTCTGAAGGATAGGTTTCTTATCTGTATCAGTTCCTTGGTAGATGGTAAGAGATTGCATGCTATTCCACATTCAGTACATTAATAAGGTTTCCCACCAGAATGTCTTCTATTACGATTTGTAGGAGTTTTTTTCTCTTGCAAGATACTGGCACACCAATGAGAGTTTTCTCTTGAGAGTGCTCTCTGGTGAATGGAACGACTTTCAGATGAATCCCCCTCCCCTAATCTGTGCATTGATAATGCTCTTGTCTATACATTCTCTCTTTCTCACTGAAGCTAGCTCATGTTTTGCACCTGTACATTTTACTATTTGAAAGAAGCATTTCCCACAATCAGTGCACTGATAAAGTTTCTTTTCAGTTTGGAATGTGTTCTCAGGTGTTTAGTATCAAGTCCTTCCTTGATGAAGCGCTTCTTACAGTTGAAGCATTGATAGGATAGTTAGTGTGAGTTCACAGATGCCTGTCACACTTTCACTTTCTGTGAAGCTATTTTCACATTCAGTGAATTGATAAAGTTTCGCTGGAAAAGTTTCTTCTTTTTGACAGAAAGCCTTTCTGCGCGAGTGAAGCTTTTCAAAGTTTTTCTTTAAATTAAGCTTGTCTTAGATTTGTTATACGTTTGTGAGATCGCTGTGAATAACAATCTTTTCTATTTGATTCATGCTTTAACAATTTTCTCTGGTTTTACTCCTTGTGTCTGTTATGGAAGATGCTGTACTCTATTGATTACGTGTCACAGAGAATTGATAATGTCCCATGTTCCATTAATTAATCCGTCAGCAGTGCAAGGCAATTAACAAATTTAGCAGAATTTCAGTTGTTGTGTTCCACGTATTGATTACCTATTGAAACAAACAGAAAGTAACATTATTAGCTTTTGTTATGTTCTCACAGTAAAATATACAAGCTATTTCTCAATGATTTTGCAGAGACAATCACCTTTTCCATGTTCTAGCTAGTATGGCGGGAACAGAAAGGCTGAAAAGATAAGAGTAAGGATTGAATGGATAAGGGAGCAATAAGTAACCAAAGACACAAGAACAGGAAGTCTAAAAAGATAACTGTAAGGATTGGATAGATAAGGGACCAATGGGAAACCATCTTCCTGTATAAATCAATTATAGCAATTGGTCCAGTTTAAAAAAAAAAAAAAAAAAGGAAGGTTTGTGTTCCTGTTGGACCCCGACTTCAATGAGGTGCGCTCTAATTAGGCAAAAATGATATCCAAATAGGTGACTTTTAACATAGTATTAAACTAAACTTGCTTGTATGTGCTTTTAGAAACACGGGGCAACGTATTGGCGGCCTGCACAACTTATTGTAGACTCGTAAACCAGAAGATATAATAAGCTGTGTGAAAAGCGTCAAATAGACAGGTGAGATTTTTAGTGATGAGCTATAAATAGGAAGATTTATGGCACTTTTACGGTGCAGTGTGTACATTAAAAACTGCTTTTATGTAATATAAGTTGAGTTATAAAATGGATTTTTAAATTGTGCAGGAAATTGAAAACGCCACTTTAAGGAGCAACTTAATGACTGCTTAGATCTGCATTATCATAGCGGTGGTCGTGCTCAGGGCAGGAAAGCAAAAGTAGACTTGCTCAAACTTGTTTACCCATGTGAAATCAGAGCTACGCGTTTTAAAATAACAAAGGGCCTCCAACGCCAGTACACACCACTGGCACCTGAGAGGAGGGGGAGTGCAGGGGGACTGCAAGCCTCAGCATCCTCAGCGCCAGGAGGCGCTGTCGCTGCTTTCTCACGCCCGGAGGCGCCTAAATTCATCCCGCGGCTCCCGCAGTGCGGGTCCGCCAACGCCAGCACACACCACCGTCACCTGAGAGGAGGGGGAGTGCAGAGGGACTGCAAGCCCCAGCATCCTCAGCGCCAGGAGGCGCCGTCGCTACTTTCCCGTGCCCGGAGGCATGTAAATTCATCCCGTGGCTCCCACAGTGCGGGGGCCGCCAGCACACACCACCAGCACCTGAGAGGAGGGGGAGTGCAGGGGGACTGCAAGCCTCAGTATCCTCAGCGCCAGGAGGCACCGTTGCTGCTTTCCCGCGCCTGGAGGCGCGTAAATTCATCCCGCGGGCGGGCCCGTCTGCGCCCGTCAGTGGCCGGAAGAAGCCGGGCTGGGCTCTTTCTCTTGGCTGCATCATCTTGCGTTTATTTAGGGGTTTTATTCTTTCTCTTTTCTGAGCCCGTGTGAAGATGGGTAAAAGAAAAACAACAGCAAGCCATTCATCAAAATCTGCAAGTAAGCCTAAAACTGTGAATATGACTTTGCTAAATTATCCCACTGGGGCTATAGGCGCTATTGAAAGACAAATCACCTCAGTAGAGGAAACATTAAATATGGACACATTGGGCTCCACAATAAAGGATAAATCTATTGTACTCGTGGATAGGGGGGATGATGTAAATCGTAGTCTGGTTCACATAAACGCAGGGCAATCAAAAAATGGCTGTATCCAGAATATTTCTGTTGACATCTCCAATAGTGATGTGGAAAGTGATACTCTACCTCCCGCCAAAAAACCTTGTAACTTACCAAGCTCAGAATCCCTAGTCACTCACTTAAATGGTACACATACTACCCCACAGAAAGCTAGGTTGTCTAATACTAACATGAAAAAACAGCAGGGCCCAAAAAGAAAAACTCAGAGTAAGTCAGGCACTGTTAATGCATCATGTTAAAAAAATAAACGCAAGGTACCCTCCACTGATATTGGGAATTTGTCTAGCCTAATTTGTGAATTAACAGAATTAGTCAAACAATCGATTAGTGACCTGAAAGCGCGGCTGGACAAAATATGCAGGCTTAGAGAAAGTTCTAGAAAAGCAGAACTTGGATATTCCAAGGGGGAATATGCACAATATTGTATCATCAAACGCCCATTTACAGTCCGAGAGCGTAAGTAGGAAAGAGACTTTCTGAGAACCAAATAGACAGCTGGGAGAAAGAGCAAAGGGCGAGGGAACTGGGACACACTCTAACCCAGAAGGAAACACTCATAAAACCCCACCTACTAGGAAAAATATGCCTAGGCAAACTGTGATAGGAAGACCGGGACAGTACTTAGGTAGGAGCCGGGAGGGTGAGGAAAAATCAGGTACACACCCGACTCACCGTTGTGCTTTGGAGAATGAAAGGAGACCACGGTCTCTTAACTTACCTCCGGCCGCCACTCCTTTTACTGTAATATTAGCCAATGTACCAGCTCTAGCTCCAGAGGAAACAGAAACGTAGATGACACTGAGGAATAAAACTATACACTACCTCGGGAGCAGAACTGGGTTGACTAGGGACATGTTCAGAGAGTTTAAAATGGTGAGGAGAATTGGTTGGGTGGGAGACAGCAGAAAACTTCTACAAGGTGATTGCGTCGTCCTCTCATTAGGATCACCATCCCTAGTAAAGGAAATCTTGCTAAGAGCCCAAGACACAAGTATTACCCACACGAGTATCAATGTCCTCCCTTTAGGATTTTTCTATCAACCCAAGCAATTAACTCGGCAAAATAGTAACCATCCCTTTAGACAGTTCACTGACTACCCTCTCTATAACTTAAAGGTGTCAAACAGATTTGAACCTCTTCAATCATTGAGTGATATTGAATGACTAGCTATCAGCCCAGATCAGAAGGCTTCTGATAAAGGCTATGAAATTAAAAAACTCAACAGAACCCCAACACTAGGACTGATATCTGGGCCGGAATCTATCGACACGACTGATTACGCCATTGGACTAACTTCACCTAAAACTGTTAGAGTCCTTTTTTGGAATATTGCAGGTCTCAAAAATAAGTTGAACAATACAATGTGGGGTGATTTTATTAACAAATTCGATATTCTGTGTGTACAAGAACTTGGGTGATTGAGGAAGTGCATATAAACGGATTTAAGATGCTACACACCCCGGCGATTCATTCATCACATGGTAGACCCAAGGGGGGAATATGTGTTTATGTCTCAAATTTGGTCAGGGCTTTAAAGACTGAGTTGATTAAATCAGAAACTCACTATCAAATAATAAATATTTACATAGATGGCAAATGTATTCTGACCGTCATTAATTTTTATAACAATGCCAAAAAAGAACAGCTGGGCGAAATATTGAAGAGACTTAGTCACGATCTTAGGAAAATGAAGGCAAATAGAGATGTTGAAATGATTACTATATGGGGAGGGGATTTTAATGTTGGGCTCTGCCCACTAGCTGGGTTGGGTAAATGTGGCCTAAAAATAGAGGAGGATGACCATTTGTTCCACTTTGTGCATTCTGACAGGGGGGAGTTGTTTAATGAGATTTTATTCTCACATGATCTTGATTTTGTTAACCGTTTATGCTCCCCTAGGGTGGACTTTGGGCACACCTTTATAGGTAGGGGTTTAGAATCCACAATAGATTTTATTATTGCTCCCAACCGATACGCAAGCTATATTACGGGCTATAAAATACACAAAAATGCAATAAGTGATCACCTGCCCCTAAGTGTCAATATCACCTTCCCAACAATTTTAGAGCGTAAACACAATAAACAAGTAGTGTTGACCCAGAATGTAGAATTAGGGAGATAAAATGGATACACGCTGCGATGGTCGAGTAAAGACCCAATCGAGTTTAACAAACAAATCGTCACTAAGGCGTATAAACCAATACTAAACTGTTTGGACGAATCTAGTTCTTATGAATTGATATTGAGTTCATTCTCCCAAATTACAACTGTTAAAAGTTTGTTGCACGTGGAAAGCAAGGGTACACAAGCCCGTGGGAAGGGGTGGTTCAACTCTAGTTGCACAAAAACATATTCAAAATTAAAGGAGGCCCTTCATAAGACAGTAAGGGACAAGGAGGAAGTTAGGAGATGCAGGAAGCTTTACAACGAGGCAAGGAGACTACAAAAGAAATAAATAAAAGAAAAAGCGTGGGACACCCTCTTTGAGGCCTCGCTGAGTAAAGATTGCTCCTTGTTCTGGCGGGCTGTGAATGCACCATTCTTTATCACTAAATCGGACGCCCCCACAATAGAAGTGGCAATAGACGAGAAGAGGTGGGTAGACTTTTTCTCTGTTTATAACATGCATGGGGTTAGAGAAGGTGAAACAGACAATAGGAACCAGCCAGAAGGGGGTGCCGTTCCTTTTTTACCAATTGATTTTCTGATTACCCATGAAGATGTAATTGAGGCCATAAATGCCAGTAAGACTGGTAAGGCCCCGGGACCGGACGGGGTGCCAATCAATTTGTTTAAATCAATTCCGTCATTATGGTCTCCATTGTTAACACGGGTCCTCCAAGCCTGCTGCGCGAAAGGTTTTATTACTACCTGGTCAGAGTCTATAATTGTGCCAATTTTTAAAAAAAGGGGAACGGGAAAATTCTGCATGTTATCGTCCGATTTCTCTATTAGACTCTCTGATGAAGGTGGCAGGTAGAATAGTCCTTGACCGGTTGCAAACGTGGGCTGATGAAAATAGTATTTTAAGCGACGTGCAGTATGGTTTTAGATCAGGTCTTGGCACAAATGAACAGGTACTTAATCTCAGCATATTAATTGGAAAATATACTCAGGCTAAAGCTGGGAGATTTTATTTGGCTTTTGTTGACCTCACAGCCGCGTTTGACTGTGTTGTTCACAGCAAGCTGTAGACCATTTTGACTGATTTAAAGGTAGAACCTGCACTGGTACAGTTTTTAAGACAACTGTACACAGGGGCAAGCACCAAGGTTCGGTACGGAACTAATGGGGAATGTACTGCGTCGTTTAAAGTGGAGAGGGAAGTAAGGCAAGGTTGCGTTTTGGCTCCATTTCTCTTCACTCTTTATACGAACGCTTTGGAACAGGAACTGGTGTCAAACGCTAGGGATCCACCTTACATTAAGAAACGCCCGATAGTCTCCCTTCTCTACGCAGACGACGCAATACTCATGGCACGCACTCAGATAGGTTTACAAAAGGCTCTCACATCTTATATCAGTTTTATGAATGAATTGGGGTTAAAATTGAATGCAAAGAAAACTTTTATTATGTCTTGCGGGCGGGGGAAGCAAAAAAGCAGTAGCATTGGAGTGGGAGGAAGTAGAATAGAATCCACTAACACTTTTACATATTTGGGTGTTCTTTTTAATCGTACTTGTTCCTGGGCCCAGGCGATTAAGAGTAAGAGCCTTTTGTTTATGAAATCAACTGCGGCTGTCGTCAATTTCTCTAAACAATTGGGTAAAAGGCCCCCCGAAATACTCCTAAAAATTTACAAGGCAAAATGCGTAAGCATAGCTACTTTTGGGGCAGGAGTCTGGGGCTTTCAGGACTGTTCACCCATCCAATACGTTGAAAATGTGTTTTTAAGATTTATTTTAGCGCTACCTGCCAGCTCTCCTGTTTTTAACTGTCACACGGAGTTGGGGGTTCCATACATCTCAGATGTCATTAAAATACAACCAGTGTTACTCTGGCACCGAATCTGGACCTCCGATAGTACAGGTTTAAACAAGGAAATATTAAAGGACTCAATGAATTTGGATCATGCAACCAAGATTACCTGGTTAAAGTATGTAAAAACTTCTTTTGTGATCTTGGGTGCCCAGATTACTACATCTTACCAGAGACCCTAAATTCTATCTCTCGGAAGGAATTTAAAGCAATTTGCATGACCCACCTTGAGAAAAATAGGCTAGCATTGGAAATAAGCAAGCCTGCGGTTGTTCAACATCAATTGTCAGTAATAACATATGACATTCTACCATATCTTTTACGTTGTACAGGGGGATATGACAGATATGTTGTAACACGTTTCAGGTTCGGAACATTTCATCGACTGATTAGCTATCCAGAGATGAACAACTGGTCTAGAGAGCTATGTTTATGCCCCTGTGATAATATTTCCTCACAATCAACTATTTTTTTTTTTGATAATCAATTTTTATTGTTTTAATAAAATGCAGCAAAGAAAAACAGTACCAGCTCTTAATACAGTGAGCAGTGCATAGCAGTGACAAAAAAAAACCCAGCATATACAATTCAACATATGAGCAGCAAAAGCAGTGTTCCCACCCATGTCCATAATTGGTCATCCGGAATGTTCAATCTTCTACCACCCCAACCCATTTGCCCCATACCCGTCGAAACTTTTTGGGACAGCCCCGGGCCACATACATCGGTCGCTTCCTGTGCAGCGCGCCAATCCACCCCTCTGCACCAGCGCGCCAGTGAAGGAGATGTCGGGTTCAGCCAATTGGCTGCAATATCCCTTTTAGCCACCATTGATGCCGTGTTTACACATAGCTTCTCGGCTCTGGTTCCGTCCAGCCCCACAGTAATGCCCAGGAGTATGTTCATCAGACTCAGGGGGATCTCCCAACCCAGAACCTCCGTAAGTTCCCCTGTCACCAGCTCCCAGTAGCGCATGATTGCAGGACAAAGCCATACCATGTGGTAAAAGTCAGCTTGGGGGCACGCAAGAGGGGACAGGAAGCATCAGGTCGGAGCCCGGCGCGGTGAAGTCCCAATGGCGTGAGGTAGGCCGCGTGTAAGTAGTATATTTGAACTAATCGGAGCCGCGCTGAAGCTGTGACCGTTTTGGGGGCCATCAGCGCATCTCTCCAATCAGCATCGTCCAGGGATCCAAGCCAGCCCTCCCACTTGCCCCGGAGATGGGAGAGGGAGTTGGGGGTGTTATTCGTGAGGGAGCGATAGATGCGGGAAATCCCCCCTTTCCCCAGATCGCCATTCATGACCTGGGCTTCAGGTGGGCTGTATTCGGGTAGGGAGGTCCCTTCTGGGATGTGGGTGTGGAGGGCGTGGCGCAGCTGCAGGTAGCGATAAAACTGGGAGGTATGGAGGGAGAACCGAGCCTGCAGATCCGGGAAATCGCGTATGTGGCTCCCACCCCAGACATCCCCAAGCTGTGCAATTCCAATAAGATCCCAGGTTCTGAAGCCAGAAAGGGTGGCAACATCTCTGAGCCACGTTCCGCACCATAATGGGGTGTATCGGGTCAGTTTGCCCGACCAGCGGGTATGGCGCAGGGAGGCTCGCCAGGCCAGGAGCACCCCGCGCGTGACTTCAGGCAAAGCTTGGGATATAGCGGTCCCGTGTAGCATCCCTTGGATGTTGGAGAAACCCAAGTTATGCAGCTCCAAGCGGTATGCCGGGTCCGACCAGCCACCATTAAACCAATCATGTATGGTGAGGAGCTGAGTCGCCAAATAATATAAATACAGATTAGTCATACCCAGCCCACCGTCAAAGGGCGGTATCCTGCACTGAGTGAGGGCCAGCCTCGGTCTCCGACCCCCCCATAAAAATTTAGTGGCCAAACCGTCAATCTCCCGGAACCATGACCGCGAAAAGGAGAGGGGTGTATTCTGGAGCATATAGAGAAATCGTGGCAGTACCATCATTTTAAAAAGGGCTATTCTGCCCATAGGGTTTAGTGGTAGCGCTTGCCATTTAAGGAGGTCAGCGCGAACCCGTTTCACCAGAGTAGTGACGTTGAGAGACCAGGCGAGGTCGGGAAGGAGGGCCACCCAGATCCCCAAATACTTGAACAACTGCCACCGAAGAGGAATCGACGACTGCCAATCAAAGCACTCTCTTGATAGATGGAGGGGGACCAGGACCGACTTGGCCGCGTTCAGACGGAAGCCGGAGACTCGTTCAAAGAGGCGTAGGGCACGGAGACACCGGGGCCCTGCTTGAGCTGGATCTGACAAAAATATCAGAACGTCATCAGCATAGAGGGCGATTTTGTCCTCTGCCAGGCCGGGCCATTGCCATCCCGTGAGAAGTGGATCAGTCCGAATGAGAGAAGCAAAGGGCTCCATCGCTAACACGAAAAGGAGGGGCGAAAGGGGGCAACCCTGTCTCGTGCCCCTCCCAAAAGGGAAGGGCTGTGAAAGGGCGCCATTGACCATCACCTGGGCTCGCGGCCTGCAATAGAGCGTCCTAGCCAAGTTACGAAAAGGGGCCCCAAAACCCATCTCCAACAACACTGCCTCCAGATATCGCCAATCAATTGAATCAAATGCTTTTTCAAAGTCCACGAGGAGCAAAGAGAGATAAGGGGTCAGTTGCTGTCGGTTCGCAAGAGCGAGGTGGAGACATCTGAGGCAGTGCCTGGTTCCCCGGGAGGGCATAAATCCACATTGGTCCAGGTGGACCAATTTATCCAAATAAGGACGTATGCGGTTCGCCAGGACTGAGGCAAATATTTTGAGCTCCGAGTTAATGAGGGAGATGGGGCGATAATCAGAGCATTGGGCCGAGGGAGGCTGAGACTTAGGAATCACCACAATGGTGACCAGATCCGTCTCAGGACGGAAAAAGCCACGGTCCGCAGCTTCATGATACATCTCTAGGAGGTGGGGAACCAGCATATCTCGGTAGGACGCATAAAACTCTTGTGGGAGTGCGTCCGGTCCCGGTGTCTTGCCCGCGGCCATGCGGGAGATAGCGTCATTAATCTCTTCCGGAGTGATCGGAAGATCAAGTTCCTCAGCCTCAGTGAGCCGCGGAAGGGGGAATCGCTCTCGCAGGAGGAGCTCTGAGAGTGTGAGGTCTGGAGGCTGGGCAGAGTAGAGAGAAGCATAGTATGACGCAAAGCACTGGGCCACCGCCACGGGGGTTCGTTGGGTCTCCCCGTGGGAATCAACCACCTCAGGGATACTACGATTAGCGATAGGATAGGTGGCTAAGCGATGTAAAAGCTCCCCATTTTTATCTCCCCAGCCATACACTAGCGCCACGGAGGACCTCCATAGCAGCTTAGCGGACTACAGGGAGGCCTGCTTAATCTCATCTCTCAAAAACGCCAATTTCCGATCTTGGGCCTCTGTTCCCTCACCTGGTGGGCGGGCCTCAAGCAGAGCAGACTGGACCTCCAGAAGTGTGAGACGGGCATCTTGTTTCGTACGTTGGAGTTTAAGTTGGCCCTTGGCGAAGCCACGGATGGTGACCTTACTGGCATCCCACAGAGTACCAGGAGATGAGACCGAGCCCTGATTAGTGGAGAAGTATTGACGGAGTTCGTCCCCTATGTGTTTCCGGAAGTCTTTGTCCAGGAGAAACCAGGAGTTCAGCCGCCAGATCGGACGCAAAGGCGCCGGGAGGCTAGCCATCTGCATGGATACTGGGGAATGATCTGATAACCCCCTAGGAAGGGCATGCGTGTGGTGGGAGGCTGATGTATGAGTGTATACACGGGAGGTCGGGTGCCAGAGCCTCCAGGCGTCTCCGAGGCCCAGAGACGCAGCCCAATTCGAGAGGAGAGCAGATTGGGAAACTCAGGAGGCGGAAGGGGCCGCAGCAGTGTCAAGGCCCGGGTCCATAACTGCATTGAAGTCCCCGCCAACAACAGTCGCCCCGGGGATACGGTAGCCACCAGAGGGGCAAGACGCTGGAGTGTGGAGGACAGCAGAGAAGGGGGGTGGGGGTGGGGAGTACACAGCGATCAGATTCAAGGATTGGTTCCCAATGGTCCGTTCCCGGATGACAAAGCAACCCCCTGGGTCATGTACCACGTTACGCGCCACAAAGGGAAGAGCGCGGCGCATCAGGATCGCCACCCCCCCCCCCCCGAGAACCACGGGCAAACCCAGAATGCCTAATCCCACCATAGCCATAGCGCGTCAGAAAGGGACAGTGGTTGCCTACCAGGTGTGTCTCCTGAAGCATCAATATATCCACCGTGTGTCGCTGGGCATAACGGAGGACTGCAGTGTGCTAGACCTTATCTAAGAGGCCGTTGACATTCCAGGACATAACATGGAGTGATGTCATTCCGGAACGACCGTCTGGCATGGGGAGGCCGGGCGAATGGTCGAGCACTTGGCACGGGCAATGGGCGCGGTGCTACAAGTGTGTGGGGTAACAGGCATAGTGTTACAATGTCGGTCACTGCATGCTCGTGTCGCAGCTAGGCAGAAGTGCTGGTGCAAAAAATAACAAAAAACAAACAATAGAACTCGGGACAACGGCCCCCCCACCCCAACCCAACCCCCAACCCCACCCCCACCCTATACTTCAGGAACGGAAGCATCTGTCGCCCTAACAGTGGAAAACTAACAAACGACCAAACTAAAACGCTTGGGAATAGGGAAACGTGGAGGACCCCTCCTCATAGCAGGATGTGCATAATCAAGTCCGTCGGGAGTTGAAGCAGTGATGAGCGGATGTGCCGCCTCCAGCTGCGGAGCCAGGCCAGGCCCGGCAGGCAGAGACGAGCTCATGCGGGGTCCCTGAGAAGCTTCGGGCTACGTGATAGATCTGTGTCCGGGAGGTCCAGCAGCGAAGGCCGAGGCGAGGCACTCCCAGGGTCCAGGCGGCCGGAGGAGCCAGACCGCCTCACGACCAGGGGGTCTCCAGGGAGCGGCGTCGGCTGCCGAGAGGGGCCCAGCGGGGAATCCGAGCGGGCTTGCCTCTGGCCACGGCGCCTACGTGAGCGGTTGCGCTGAGGCCGGGGGCCAGGGATCTCCTGGCGGGCGGACCCAACATCCGCACCACCGGGTGATGGATTTCGGTTGTTGGCCCGCAGGGGGCATTCCTCCGTGGCCCAAGTCCAAGCTTCCTCATGAGTGTCAAAGAATAGGGTCTTGTTGGAGAACACCACTCACAAGCGTGCCGGAAAGAGGAGCCTGTATTGTATGTTAAGGGCACGCAGCTTTTGCTTGACTTCGCCAAACGAGCGGCGCTGACCCTGGACCTCGCGAGTATAATCAGGGAATATCATGTGAGTGTGGTTGTCATGCCGGAGACGCTGCTGCTTGAGGGCCTCGGCCAAGATAAAGTCGCGGTCTTTAAAGTTGAGAATTCGCATTATGACCGGCCTGGGGGCCACTCCCAGGGGCGGTTTAGGAGCAAGGGAGCGGTGTGCCCGCTCGATCGCGAACCACGGGGAGAGGGAGCCCTCGGGGATCCATGAGAGCAGCCACTTCTCCATGAAGTCCGCTGTACGGCCCTGTTCCACACCCTCCGGAAAACCCACCAGGCGAAGGTTGTTGCGGCGGGACCTATTTTCTGCGTCCTCCGCCCGCCGGTGCAGCTCCTGGGTGTGAGATTGGAGACGGGTGACTTGTCCCTTAAGCTGCTGAACGTCGTCTTCCATGGTGGAAATTCGGGATTCGGTTTTGTTAGACCTGTCAGCCCTAGGGTGGTCTTGCCCTGTTTTTTTTCCCCTTTTGCGCCTCATTTTTACCACCATATTTTTACTGGACCTAGGTCTCTGGGCACCTTGCCACTGCTAGCCAGTGCTGAGGTGCAGGTGCTCTCTCTCACTCAAGATGGCTGCCACAGGCCCCTGCTACTGCAGGGGGGCCTTACACGCATACACACTAGTAGCCAGGGTCAGGCTGGGACATAGGGATACAGTATCCATTCCGTCCCCGCCTCTGGGCCACATAGCCAGGCATGTAAAAGGTTCCAGAACCTTCCGGGCTGTGGGAGGAGTTATGTTTTGCCGCCTTTGAGAGGGTCACCTGACCTAGGGGTATAAAAGGCTTGGAGGGAAAACTTTCTAGTCAGTTGATGAGGCACCACTGAACCTGGGAGAACCTCCGCCGGAGTATAGGCTTTAGGGCCTAGGGGGGAGACCTACACTACTGCTGCAGACAGGGCTGAGGCCCTGCTGTAGTAAGATAGCTGAGGAACGCCCACCACCCACTGACCTTGCCCAGTGTGAGGGGACCCAGGGAACCACCTTCAGCGTGCGGGGAGGAACATCAAGCACTCCCAGACCACCAACTCATCCCCCCCCCCCCTCATGACAAGAAACTTTGACAAGAAACTTATAATAAGGAACTTCTGACAAGAAACTCCTAACCAGAAGCGTCTAAGAAGCAACCAAGCTGGAGCAGTCGCAAGACACCTTAATTTGAGGAGGCCTGACCGTACAGCCAGGCCTGAAGCCTAAACTGCCCAACTGGGGATCACCAGGTAAAGCGCCATACCCTGAAGCGCTAGACCTTCACCCCCTAACTATTCCTGCCTGCTGCTGGGCTGCCCCAAGTACTTTTCCAGTCAGCCCTGCCCACAGGCTGCTGGTGCGCCCTGCTTTCTGCCACCCCTCAGGTCACTGACCTTGTGTGGAGATCACCGCCGCGGCCGCCGCCGCCGCCTGAGGAGAAGTGTTGTGTGGTGAGGTGCGCCGTCGCGCCCTCACCGAAGGGAGCGCTGAGGTGAGGGAAGCCCCTCAAGTATATGTGGTGAGGTGCGCCATCCGCGCCCTCACCGAAGCCTCTATAAATTGCCCCCAAATTGTGTCACCGGGCCCTGGGCCCCATCGCCGCCGTCGCGGCCGAAGAAATTGCCAGCGCCGCCGTCGCGGCCGAAGAAATTGCCCCTGCCGCCGTCGCGGCCAAAGAAATCGCCCTTGCGGCCTAGCGCGACCAGCGAGGCCTCCAGGCCCCGCCGACGCCGTGTCCAAAGAGCCGGGGACGCCGGCCGCGCCCCCAGGAAGGCCGCGCAACGATTGGGCGCCGGCCCCGGTCACGCCCCCAGCGCCGACGGAGGCCCAGGAAGAGCCCCGGCCGTGCAGAGGGAGACGGGGAGCCGGCCGGAGAAGACTGCCGGCTCCCGCTCCCTTCCCCAAAGACCCTGAGCCCACACACAGTCCTTACCTGATCCCGGAGGAAGGTGATCCCGTCCCCCGCAACGTGCCGCAGCTTCATTCCCTGATCCCGGGGGCCGGAGGAAGGTGATACCGGCCCCCGCAACGTCCCGACAGTCCGGCCTGAAGGCCGAGGTACCCCGACCGGGCCCCGCCCTCCAGATCACGGGCCGGGCCTGGGGGAGTGCCAGTCGCTCAAGAAGCGCGACCAACAAACCAGCAACAGGTGAGCCCAGGAGGCCCCTAGGGCCCACAAAACGCCACTGGGGGCCGGGGGCCACCATTAACCCCATAATTAATTGTGTAAATTTTCCCCATGAGGCGAGGCCCCGGAGAGGAGTGGGCCTAGCCTGGAGTTAACCCCTAAGGGTCATAGAAGCCCCAGGATACTGGACATGTTGAGGGGTTCCCTACAGTATTTAGTAATTTATTGCAGATGCCTATTGTAATTACTGCCTAGGCCATGCTTTTAACTGCTAAGTCTTTACCACAGGGGGAAAGTGTTTAATTGAAGTGAGCTGAAGTGTACACCGCCTAGAGTTGAAGTGTTTTATGTTACAGGTGTACTGGAATTGCGACGCCCACTGTACTGAATGTGGGCGCGCCTAGATTAATGTAGGCCTATTTAAATGTAAAGTGAAAAGCCTTCTTTTAAGTAATTGAATATGCTAAAGTGAACTGCATGTCTAGGCCCCTGTTTTATTAACGTACCTTGAGATCATTATTAAGTGCTACGTGTAGGAGATAATTCCTGTGGCCTCTTAGTGGCCTACAATGTTGATGAGCTATGATGCTTTATTTAAAATGTGTACCAGTTGAGTAATGCAATGAATTTGAATGTAGATCTGAATTAATCTACCTCATCTGATGTCAACTTAATTTATATATAAAAGATCTTGATTTTAAATACACAAGCCTGGTGTGGTGTCATGTTATTGCGTCCGCATTTCTGAGTCAAAGTAAGAGTGTGCTGCACAACTGCCTTACACATTGCCTTCGCGTGCCTTCCCCGCTTTGCGCCATGCTACCGTGTCGGACTCGGTAACCCCGGTTCCAACAGGTTTCTTTGATCCGGGCCGTGGTGTTCCGAAGGTCTTGTCGGATGAGAGTCATATCAACCCGGACTTCAGCAATCTTGCCCTCCACGGAGGATTGCGAGGCATGGATAGCCTAAAGGATGGTAGACAGGTCCGCAGCCGGTGGGGCATCTCTATCCACGTTTCCCCCAGTCGCCCCGGAGTCCGTGGTGGTGAAACGGTCCATTTTGGTGGCAGGGGTCTTGGCTGGCTTGTCTCGGCCCATGTTCGCCACCCAACAGGGCAGGGGGCCCAGACGTTCCTCTTACAAGGTCTCTGTAGCAGGGGGCCAACAATTAACTCCAGATCGCACAAGAGCAAGACGGCAACAGGGGCAGAGGAGGAGGCTTTCCCAAGACCTCACGCCGCTCGGTATATGCGGCCGGTTCCACCTCCCCGGGCGAGACTCTGCACCGGAAGCAACGGCACAGAGGTCCGGTCCCAGGGCAGTAGCAAGGCCTCTGTGCTAGGGGCCCACGGCCCACGCTAAGCGCCACAAGAGCAGTTCGGAGGCAGGGGGACGGCGGAGGAGGCGCCCTTCTAGGCCTCTCGCCGCTTGGTATTTGCGGCCGATTCCACCTCCCCTGGACCTTGTCCCCAACCAGAAGCAACGCATTGGAGGGCCGGTCCGAATTCTGCAGCCAGGGCCTCTGTATTGAAGGACCCACGATCCACAGCAGGCACCACAAAAACAGGTCAGGGGGCGGGGGCGGTAGGGGAGACCTTCACACATGTCCTCGCATTGCTCGCATGCAGCCGGACACCCACTCCCCCGGCGCCACAGCCCTCCGGAGGTGGAGCAGTCAAGGTCGGATTTCAAGGGCAGCAAGGGGGATCTCCACGCTAGTGGGCCCAAAGACAGCACCAGGAAATGCAAAGGCAGGCTGGGGGCAGCGGGTGGCGGAGGGTCCTCTCCGGGAACCCCACGCTGCTCGGTGGTCACGGCCAGCACCACCCCTCCAGGCCTCCTCCAGCCAGGAGTACAGTCTCAGCCCCAGCACAACATCGGGAAGCAGCTCCAGGGGGCTGGTAGGCCGGATCGGCAGCAGCGGGACACGGGAGGTAAGGAGATACATCGGGCCAGATCTCAGGCAGCACCACTCAGGGCCCAGGTCACACTTTCAGCAGGCAGTCCGTGCGTGCGGGGGGGGCTCACTCAACAGTCCCAGGACCCCCCCACCGCCGGAACTCACCAAGTCTTCGGGTCTGCCGATCGCCGGACCTCCGGTTGTGCAGACTGCAATGCGGCAGCCAGGGCCCAACCGCCGCCAATCCCCAACCCCCGCCGCCCGAAGTGACGGCCGGTACCACGGCAATGCCGCAGGGGAGCCTGGGCGCGGCTTCAGGCATCTCCAACAGACGCAGGCAGCGGCACAAGCCTCGCGTCAGGTTCACCGATCTCAGCGCCGGCGGGCAGGAACCATCATCAGCGGCCGCCCACGCAGGATCGCAGCCAGGCAGCGGAAGGAGGAGAATGCAGGCGGCGCCCACGAACCCCGAAGTTCACCACCGGTCGCCCTGTCCCCAGGGGCCTCCTCCGTCGGCATGAACACCCAGGTGTGAGATCAGGCAGCACAGTCCGAAGGTGGCAGACGTCGAAGCTCAGAGCACAGAGGCCGCCATTTTGGGTGAGGGCCCCGGCAGGCCGGCCGAGTGCGGCGAAGCGCTGATTCACTGGGTTCCCTGTAGGAGAGTAGGATCTGCCTCTTATGGTTACCCCCACTTTTTTGCTGATGCTACACTGTTTTTCGACTTTAGTCTAGCTAGGGCGCTGCTATCCAGGACCCCAGCCTAGCTGCTTCCTCTCTAAATTGATTCCATGTACTTTAGGTACATCCCAGATTGGATTCTGGAGTGCCCTTATAAGTCCCTAGTATATGGTATACTATGTACCCAGGGCATAGGTACCCCAGAGGCCTACCAGGGGCTGAAGCATGTATTGTGCCACCCCTGGAAGGCCATCCAAAATGACACCACAGGACTGCTACTGCAGCCTGAGTGAGGTGGTGCATGCACCCCTTACAGAGATATAGGTTCACTATATCTCACCTATCACTACACATAGAAACCTATCAGTCACCCCTATGGCAGGCCTTCTCAATCCTGAAGGCAGGGTGCTTGGTTATATGTGAGAGGGTGCGCATGCATGAACAGAGCCCCTCTGCAGCCCTCGGAATCTCCTATCCGGGGTTGTCTATGGTGCAGCCTGACCATATACTCATAAGTGCATTATAACCTCGCGGTAAAATTCTAACTTTGGACTGGCTGCACGGAAACATGTCGTGTTTGGTGTCAAACACCTTGGAATCCTACCCCCCGCCAGTCCTGGCGGCGGGGGTAGAATTCCACCCTTCTAGAGGGAGAGACATGTCCCCACCGGTATACCCAGTAGAAACCTTAAAGAGCCCTGGCAACACAAAATGGATGCTGCAGCCACAGACACGAGTCTGGCCTCCTGCTGCTGACCGAAACTCCGGCAGGGGAGGCCTGGACAATAGGTTTCCTGTCACAGGGAGGTGTGACCACCTCCAAGACAGGCCTTAGTGGATTGGGGCTGGGTGGGTGCACTCTCTGAGTGCTTTGAAGTCCTGCACTGGGGGCACATTTGGTGTCCCCGTGCATACCCCAGTTCAAACCGGTTGCAGGGGCTACCAGCCCCTGCTCTGGCGCGAAACTGGATAAAGGAAATGGGTGTAGCCACCCCTCTTTCCAAACCGTCCCATAGGTGGGTCCCCAGAGTTAGTCCAACCCCTTTCTTTAGTATAAGTAGGGGAACCCTGGCAACAGGACTTTAGATATCCCTGGACGAAACTCTGAAGCTGAATCCTGGAACTTCGACGCTCTACTCAAGACTAGAGGACTGAAGAAATCTCCCTTGGGGTCAAGGAGTGACTCCCCTGCTTGGTAGGCACCAACGAAGCATTTGCTGGTCTGCATCTCCGAAGCTCCCGCCGGACTCCGAAGTACTTGCAGCCCAGGAAGAAGATTTCCAGACATCTCAGAGGCCGACCCGAGTCCCCAGCAAAGCTGAGACCTGCAGCCCTCGTGAGTAGCGTGGAACCGGAACTCCTGGTCACCGTGCACATTTGCTAGTGCATTGACTTCTCGACGACTCTTGAAGTCCTGCTTTGGGTTACTCGTAGCCCAGGCCTGAGCACCATTTGCACCGAAGATTGTGAGCCTACACTCCATGAGTGTTCAGTGGGCCCGTGTTAGACCTGTCAGCCCTAGGGTGGTCTTGCCCTGTTTTTTTCCCTTTTGCGCCTCATTTTTGCCACCATATTTTTACTGGACCTAGGTCTCCGGGCGCCTTGCCACTGCCGGTCAGTGCTGAGGTGCAGGTGCTCTCTCACTAAAGATGGCTGCCACAGGCCCCTGCTACTGCAGAAGGGCCTTACACACATACACGCTAGTAGCCAGAGTCAGGCTGGGACATAGGGATACAGTATCCATCCCGTCCCCGCCTCTGGGCCACATAGCTAGGTAGGTGGAAGGTTCCAGAACCTTCCGGGCTGTGGGAGGAGTTAAGTTTTGCCGCCTTTAGGAGGGTCACCTGACCTAGGGGTATAAGAGGCTTGGAGGGAAAACCTTTTAGTCAGTTAGGTTGAGGCACCGCTGAACCTGGGAGAACCTGCGCCGGAGTATAGGCTTTAGGGCCTAGGGGGAGACCTACACTACTGCTGCTGACAGGGCTGAGGCCCTGCTGAAGTAAGATAGCTGAGGAACGCCCACCACCCACTGACCTTGCCCAGTGTGAGGGGACCCAGGGAACCACCTTCAGCGTGCTGGGAGGAACATCAAGCAACCCCAGAACCACCAACTCACAACCCCCCCTCATAAGAAGAAGAACTCTCTGACAAGAAACGCTTGTCATGGACATTACCCTAAGCCACTTCTGACAAGAAGCTCCTCGCAGGAGCCTGAAACGAAGAGTAACAGGAACCCAAGCTGAATCGTCGAATGGGGATCACGAGGCGAAGCGCTGTGTCCTAAGCGCTAGACCTTCACCCCCTATCCACCCAGACCGGCAGCTGGACTGTCCCCACGAACTCTTCCCACACAGCCCTGTGTATAGGCTGTCAGCGCGCCCGCGCTTCAACTCCACGTGGGAGAAATTGTCACCCCAGTCACTGACCTTGTGACTGAATCGCCGCCGCGCCGCCGCCGCGTGAAGAAGAGGTGCTGAGGTGAGGGAGACCTCCCCCCCTTGAGTGCGTGTGGTGAGGTGCGCCGTCCGTGTCCTCACCGAATCCCCCAAAGGTCACCGCCGGGCCCGAGAGCCCTACCGCCGCAGTCGCGGCCAAGAAAGACGCCGTCGCAGCCCAGGAGGGCCGCGTGAAGAGGACTGCTGCCTTCATAGGCCTCGAGGCCCGCTAGCGCCGTCGCCGTGGGACCGGGGACGCCGACCGCGTCATAGGTCGCGCCCCCGAAAAGGCCGCGACGTGATTGGCCCCGCCGGAGCCAGCAGAAGAGCGACGTGATTGGCCCCGCCGGAGCCAACAGAAGAGTGACGCCGGAGGGGCTCCACTGCCAGCGGGAGCCCCTGGAAGACATCTCAAGCCGCGCAGGGATTGGGCGGCGTACAAGGCCCGCCCCCCCCCAGCGCGTACGGAGGAAGGAGAACTCCGTGTGCAGCAGAGGGAAGCGGGGAGCCGTCTGCGAAGGACTGCCGGCTCCCGCTCCCTTTCCCTTCACGCACCGCTGACTCCACGGGGGCCGGAGGAGTGCGATACCGGCCCCCCAACGACCCGCGACAGGAGAAAGAGGCTCCACAGCCTCGGCGAAGCTCTGCGACGCCGGCCGGAGGGCCGGGGAGCTCGCTCCGGGCCCCGCCCCGCCCATCAGAGGGCTGGCTCGAGAGGGAGTCAGTCGAGCAACAGAGCGACCAGCCACATCACCGCAGGTGAGCCCGGGAGGCCCCTAGGGCTCTAGATCAAGCCCCTGGGGGCCGGGGGCCAGCATTCCCAGGGGATTAACGAGGGAAGAGCCCTCACTAACATTTGGCACCCGGCGAGGCCCCGGTGAGAAGGGGGCCAAGCCTAATTTAACCCTCACCTCCCCTGAGAGACATAGGAATCCTCCATCATAGGGAAGCCCCAGTTTGCTGGACATGTTGAGGGGTTCCCTCTAGGATTTCCTCACGCATATTGTCCCGCATGCTGTAATGATTATCTAGGCCTGATGTATGTGCCTATTTGCGAGGGATTTTAATATGCCTGAAGTGTTTTGCATGTTCTAGGCCCTGATTTCTTAGTGCACCCGGTAATCATTATTGGTGCTGTGTTTTTAGGAGATGATTCCTGCGGCCTTTTAGTGGCCTACACTGTTGAGGGTCTTTTTAAGAAGAATGTGCACCAGTTAACAAAATGCAATGTAAAGTTGAAAAATCTGCCTAATCTGATGCAACCTTGATTGACATAAAGGAACTTGATTTTAATTACGCCAGCCTGGTGTGGTATCCTGTTATTGCTCCGCATTTCTGAGTCAAAGTAAGAGTGTGCTGCACAACTGCCTTACACATTGCCTTCGCGTGCCTTCCCCGCTTTGCGCCATGCTACCGTAACGGACTCGGTAACCCCGTTTCCAACATTGGTGTTCAGCGGTGGGATAAGGACTGGTGTTTGTGCAGCACCCTACAGTGACTCAGTGTGCGCCGCAATTAGACACCTAGTGAAATGTAAGTACCAGGAGTTCTATTGTGATTGCCGATTGTATTAGTCCTGCGTTAGACCTGCTACCTACCATTTAGAACCCCTTCCTTAAATTGTCTGGGACCCCACCTAGGAGGATGGAGTTTGAGTTAGCCGACCTGGAGAGGTACACGGTGACACAGCTCAAGGAGTTCTGCCTAGAGAGGGGGTGGCCGTCAAGCGAGGTGCCAGGAAGGAGGTGCTTCAGAAAGCTTTGAGGGCATGGGTAATGGCCCACCCGGGGGGAAGAGGGGATGAGGAGCAGAGGGAGGCAGACGACCCAGGAGAACTGAGCCTACTGAACATTGACGTCAGCGAGAATGTGTTGCCAGGAAGACGTTCCAGGGCAGGCAGTAGTGCGTCAGGGGGAGTTTGTCAGCAGAGGAATTCAAGGACAGGAGGGAGCAGAGGCAATTGACATTAGAGTTGGCTAGGATGGAAAGGGAGGGAGAGCAGGCAAGGCTAGCCATGGAGGAAAGGAGGCTTGCACATGAGCTTAGCCTGAAAGAACTAGAGCTCCGAACCTTGCAGATGGAGATGGAAGGCAAAGGAAATGGTGGCAGCGTACCTGCTGGGGTTCCACAGGAGCCCAAATTTTATCTACCCAGGGAGGTGATAGCCAGCTTTAGTGTGGGTGATGACATCGACAAGTGGTTGACGGCGTACGAGGTAGCTTTGGTGGCCCATAGAGTTCCTGAGAGCTACTGGGGAGGAGGACTTTATAGGTACATACCTCCACTAGTAAGGGACACACTTTTAACCTTAGAAAAGGGGGATCGGACCAACTACCCTATCATGAAGGAGGCCCTGCTCAGGAAGTTTGGCCTCACCCCAGAGAAGTACCGCCAAAAGTTCCGCAACAGCCACAAGCTCACCACACAAAACTGGGTGGATTTTTATGATTATGCCCGGAAGGCATTGGAGGGTTGGGTGCGTGGCAGCAACATTGACAATTACACTGGGCTGTACGACCTGTTTTTGAGAGAGCACCTCCTCGAGAAATGTTTTCCGGAGCTGCGCCAGTACTTGGTGGACCGCAAGCTGACCAACCCAAGGGAGCTTGCAGAGGAGGCAGACACGTGGGTCAGCACTCGGGTGTCCCACAAGGGAGCCGGGGCGGATCCCCGAAAGGTGGACAGGGGTTCCCCCAGAAGAAAGAGGGGGAGATAAAAAGAGGGAGTTCTTTAAAGGTCCCCAAAATAGACCGCCTGGGAGAGGGGGAACCTACCCAGGCGGTCTTACCAGAAACCCACTTACCCTGACAGGAGTCAGCAGCCCAGAACTGTCCGGTGCTACGAGTGCGGGGAGGTTGGACACTACAAGGGGGATCCCCAGTGTCGCAAGAGAACCCCAGCCCCCACAGGAGGTAAGAGCCCCGGGGTGGCCAGTGTAGCGCTTGGGGAGGAGTTGTCCCTAGGTAGGGGAGGTGAGTGGACAGGCTTGACCTTAGTTTCCCTGGGGGATAGAGAGATCATCCCAAGGGTTCAGGTACCCGAGAACACTGCCAAGTATCGGCAGAGGGTCTTGGTGAACGGGGAGGAGGTGGAGGCTCTGAGGGACACAGGTGCCAGCATGACGATGGTGAGACGTCAGCTGGTGTCCCCAGAGCAGGTGATTCCTGAGGAGTTCCACCCGGTTGTGATGGCTGATAATAGCCTGGGTCATTACCCCGTGGCCCAAGTTCCCTTTGAGTGGGGAGGAGTGTCAGGTCTGATGAAGGTTGCGGTGAGCCCTGCCATGCCAGTTGACTGTCTGCTGGGCAACGACTTGGAACATACTGCCTGGAGAGAGGTAGAGTTCAATGCCCATGCTGAGATGTTGGGGTTACCAGGATGGACTTGCGTTATCACGCGGTCCATGGCTGCCCGACAAGGAACTCAGCCCGGGTTGGAGCCTGAAAGAATGGCCCAGCCCACTGCTGGACGAGGAGATGTCCGGGAGGAGACACCCGGTGAGATGGATGGGGAGCCCGGGAGGTGACCCCGGAGTCCGCTGAGGTGGTTGGTTTTCCCGTGGGGGACCTGCCGACCCCTGCAGAGTGGCAGGTGGAAGGAGGGCCTACCCGGGAAGAATTTTGCCGGGCACAGAGGGAGTGCCCTACGCTTGATGGCATACGGCAACAGGCCGAAGCCCAAGCAGCTGGAACAGAGACTGGTAATTACCATGTCTACTGGGAGGATGGTCTCCTCTACAGTGAGCCTAAGGCTCCGGTGCATGGGTCCTCAAGGGCCGTGGTGGTCCCCCAATGCTACCGAGCCTTTCTGCTAGAGTTGGCGCATGAGATACCACTAGCAGGACAGCTGGGCCAGGACAAGACGTTTGCACGCTTGGTCCCACATTTTTACTGGCCCAGGATGCGCGTCACTTCTGACACGTTTTGCAAGACCTGCACCACTTGCCAAGCGAGCGGCAAGACAGGGACTAAGGTAAAGGTCCCTCTAGAACCTCTCCCAGTGGTCAATACCCCTTTTGAGCGAGTGGGGATTGACATTGTCGAGCCGTTGGATCCGCCGACTTCTGCTGGGCATAGGTTCATTTTGGTGCTAGTAGACCACGCCACCCGGTACCCAGAGGCAATCCCTCTGAGGACCATCACAGCACCGCTGGTGGCGCGGGCCCTCATGGGGATTTTTACCCGAGTGGGATTCCCCAAGGTCGTGGTGTCAGATAGGGGCACGAATTTCATGTCGGCCTACATGCAGGCCATGTGGAAGGAGTGTGGAGTGACCTACCGGTTCTCCACTCCTTACCACCCCCAGACGAACGGGCTCGTGGAGCGTTTCAACAAAACCTTGAAGGGGATGATCAGGAGCCTACCCGAGGACTTGAGAAGAAAGTGGGACGTCCTCTTACCCTGTCTGCTCTTCTCCTACCGAGAGGTGCCGCAGAAGGGGTCGGTTTCAGCCCCTTTGAGCTGCTCTATGGCCACCCCGTTCGGGGGCCCCTCAGTCTTGTCAAAGAGGGGTGGGAGAAGTCTTCCTCGAAGCTTCCCCGTGATGTGGTCAGCTATATGCTGGCGTTCCGCAGCCAAGTGGCCAAGCTGTGGAAGGAGGCCTCGGACAACTTAGAGGCGAGTCAGGCCGTCATGAAGCAATGGTATGACCGGAACGCGCGGACGGTAGAGTTAGATGCTGGACAGAAGGTGTGGGTCATGGAGCCAGGAGAGCTTAGCGCCCTCCAGGACCGGTGGACTGGGCCGTTTGAGATCTTGGAAAGGAAAGGCCAGACCACGTATGTCGTCGACATGAAGACCCCCGTCAACCCCACAGGGTGCTCCACGTCAACCGCCTGAAGCCACACCAGGAGCGTTCCGAGCTCACTCTCTTGATGATAACGGATGGAAGTGAGGAGGAGGAGAGTGAGCCTCTGCCAGACCTTCTGGCGGCCCATGAGAAGGATGGTTCGGTAGAGGGAGTAGTCCTCGCCCCATCCTTGACCCCAGAGCAACAGAGGGACTGCCGCCAGGTCTTGGGGCAGTACGCCTCGTTGTTTTCCCTCACGCCTGGAATCACGCACCTGTGTACCCATGATGTGGACACAGGGGACAGTCCGCCAGTAAAGAACAAGTCTTACCGGCTGTCCGATAAGGTCAAGGCTACTATCCAGGGTGAGGTTGTCAAGATGCTAGAACTGGGGGTGATTGAGCCTTCCAGTAGCCCTTGGGCTAGTCCGGTACTGTTGGTGCCGAAAGCGGCCCCCCCGGGCACCACACCAGAACTTCGGTTCTGTGTGGATTACCGTGGACTCAACTCAGTCACCAAGACCGACGCTCACCCGATCCCTCGGGCGGATGAGCTCATTGACCGGCTGGGAGCAGCCCGGTATCTGAGTACCATTGATTTAACATCAGGCTATTGGCAGATCGCCATGGCGGAAGGAGCAAGGGAGAAGACTGCGTTCTCCACCCCCGAGGGCCACTTTCAATTCCAGGTGATGCCCTTCGGGTTGAAAAATGCTCCAGCCACTTTCCAGCGGTTGGTGAACCAGGTGCTGTCTGGCCTAGAGGCCTTCTCTGCTGCCTACCTGGATGACATAGCTGTCTTCAGTAGCAGCTGGGAGGACCATCTGCAGCATCTCCAGGAGGTGCTACAGGCTTTGCAACGGGCTGGTCTAACCATCAAGGCCAGCAAGTGCCAGATTGGACAGGGATCTGTTGTGTACCTGGGACATCTGGTGGGCGGAGGTAAGGTGCAACCCCTCCAAGCCAAGATTGAGACCATCATGGCCTGGGAGCCCGCCAAGACCCAAACAGAGGTCCGAGCTTTTCTCGGCCTCACGGGATACTACCGCCGGTTCGTCAAGGGATATGGAACCATCGTGGGCCCATTGACGGAATTGACTTCGAAGAAGCAGCCACGCAGAGTCATCTGGATGGCTGCCTGCCAGGATGCCTTTGAGACCCTTAAACGTGCCATGTGCACCGCGCCGGTGCTCAGGACTCCAGATTTTGGACGGGAGTTTATCGTGCAGACAGACGCTTCTGAGCATGGCATAGGAGCTGTGCTCTCGCAGCTGAATGACGATGGCCAAGACCAGCCAGTGGCCTTCATCTCCCGAAGACTACTCCCCAGGGAACAGCGGTGGAGTACCATCGAGCGGGAAGCCTTTGCTGTGGTTTGGGCTGTGAAGAAGTTGAGGCCATACCTTTTTGGTTGTCACTTCTTGATCCAGACCGACCACAGACCCCTTCGCTGGCTCATGCAGATGAGAGGCGAAAACCCCAAATTGTTGAGGTGGTCCATTTCCCTCCAGGGGATGGACTTTCGGGTGGAACATCGACCCGGTGTAGACCACGCCAACGCTGACGGTCTCTCCCGGTTTTCCGCCTTAGCGAAGAGAACTCCCTAGAGGTTGGGAAGCTCTCCCCTCTTTCGGCTGGGGGGACGCGTGTTAGACCTGTCAGCCCTAGGGTGGTCTTGCCCTGTTTTTTTCCCTTTTGCGCCTCATTTTTGCCACCATATTTTTACTGGACCTAGGTCTCCGGGCGCCTTGCCACTGCCGGTCAGTGCTGAGGTGCAGGTGCTCTCTCACTAAAGATGGCTGCCACAGGCCCCTGCTACTGCAGAAGGGCCTTACACACATACACGCTAGTAGCCAGAGTCAGGCTGGGACATAGGGATACAGTATCCATCCCGTCCCCGCCTCTGGGCCACATAGCTAGGTAGGTGGAAGGTTCCAGAACCTTCCGGGCTGTGGGAGGAGTTAAGTTTTGCCGCCTTTAGGAGGGTCACCTGACCTAGGGGTATAAGAGGCTTGGAGGGAAAACCTTTTAGTCAGTTAGGTTGAGGCACCGATGAACCTGGGAGAACCTGCACCGGAGGATAGGCTTTAGAGCCTAGGGGGGAGACCTACACTACTGCTGCTGACAGGGCTGAGGCCCTGCTGAAGTAAGATAGCTGAGGAACGCCCACCACCCACTGACCTTGCCCAGTGTGAGGGGACCCAGGGAACCACCTTCAGCGTGCTGGGAGGAACATCAAGCAACCCCAGAACCACCAACTCACAACCCCCCCCCTCATAAGAAGAAGAACTCTCTGACAAGAAACGCTTGTCACGGACATTACCCTAAGCCACTTCTGACAAGAAGCTCCTCGCAGGAGCCTGAAACGAAGAGTAACAGGAACCCAAGCTGAATCGTCGAATGGGGATCACGAGGCGAAGCGCTGTGTCCTAAGCGCTAGACCTTCACCCCCCTATCCACCCAGACCGGCAGCTGGACTGTCCCCACGAACCCTTCCCACACAGCCCTGTGTATAGGCTGTCAGCGCGCCCCGCGCTTCAACTCCACGTGGGAGAAATTGTCACCCCAGTCACTGACCTTGTGACTGAATCGCCGCCGCGGCCGCGTGAAGAAGAGGTGCTGAGGTGAGGGAGACCTCCCCCCCTTGAGTGCGTGTGGTGAGGTGCGCCGTCCGTGTCCTCACCGAATCCCCCAAAGGTCACCGCCGGGCCCGAGAGCCCTACCGCCGCAGTCGCGGCCAAGAAAGACGCCGTCGCAGCCCAGGAGGGCCGCGTGAAGAGGACTGCTGCCTTCATAGGCCTCGAGGCCCGCTAGCGCCGTCGCCGTGGGACCGGGGACGCCGACCGCGTCATAGGTCGCGCCCCCGAAAAGGCCACGACGTAATTGGCCCCGCCGGAGCCAGCAGAAGAGCGACGTGATTGGCCCCGCCGGAGCCAACAGAAGAGTGACGCCGGAGGGGTTCCACTGCCAGCGGGAGCCCCTGGAAGACATCTCAAGCCGCGCAGGGATTGGGCGGCGTACAAGGCCCGCCCCCCCCAGCACGTACGGAGGAAGGAGAACTCCGTGTGCAGCAGAGGGAAGCGGGGAGCCGTCTGCGAAGGACTGCCGGCTCCCGCTCCCTTTCCCTTCACGCACCGCTGATTCCACGGGGGCCGGAGGAGTGCGATACCGGCCCCCCAACGACCCGCGACAGGAGAAAGAGGCTCCACAGCCTCGGCGAAGCTCTGCGACGCCGGCCGGAGGGCCGGGGAGCTCGCTCCGGGCCCCGCCCCGCCCATCAGAGGGCTGGCCCGAGAGGGAGTCAGTCGAGCAGCAGAGCGACCAGCCACATCACCGCAGGTGAGCCCGGGAGGCCCCTAGGGCTCTAGATCAAGCCGCTGGGGGCCGGGGGCCAGCATTCCCAGGGGATTAACGAGGGAAGAGCCCTCACTAACATTTGGCACCCGGCGAGGCCCCGGTGAGAAGGGGGCCAAGCCTAATTTAACCCTCACCTCCCCTGAGAGACATAGGAATCCTCCATCATAGGGAAGCCCCAGTTTGCTGGACATGTTGAGGGGTTCCCTCTAGGATTTCCTCACGCATATTGTCCCGCATGCTGTAATGATTATCTAGGCCTGATGTATGTGCCTATTTGCAAGGGATTTTAATATGCCTGAAGTGTTTTGCATGTTCTAGGCCCTGATTTCTTAGTGCACCCGGTAATCATTATTGGTGCTGTGTTTTTAGGAGATGATTCCTGCGGCCTTTTAGTGGCCTACACTGTTGAGGGTCTTTTTAAGAAGAATGTGCACCAGTTAACAAAATGCAATGTAAAGTTGAAATCTGCCTAATCTGATGCAACCTTGATTGACATAAAGGAACTTGATTTTAATTACGCCAGCCTGGTGTGGTGTCCTGTTATTGCTCCGCATTTCTGAGTCAAAGTAAGAGTGTGCTGCACAACTGCCTTACACATTGCCTTCGCGTGCCTTCCCCGCTTTGCGCCATGCTACCGTAACGGACTCGGTAACCCCGTTTCCAACAGCCCGCTTCTTGCATTTCCGCTCGAGGCTCCTTCGCGATCCCTGGTCCGTTGACTGGTGGGTCCCTGTGAAGGCAACTCTGATTTTCATTGGGCGTTTCTGGTTGCTGCAGATGTGCCCTTGCTGATCTGCTCCGAAGCATCTTTCTCCTTTCTGTGTGGGTTGCTGTTGGCAAGGCTTGTTGTGTTCAATCCGGACACCAACGCTGCAGCTCTCGACATCCTTCGTGGGACAGCTCGAATCCAGCTCCTGGTCGTCGTCGACGCCTCCTGGTCCTCGTGGCTGAAGAGTCAAGCTTCACCTCTTTCACCTGAAGCACCCGACATCGGTGGGCATTCGACTATCGTGCCCCTGGTCACTGGCAAGTGACCCAGACTTTGTCCCCTCTGCTTTCAGGTTCTTCTCATCTCCGATCCAGGCTTGGATCTCTTCGGACACTTCACATCTTCCCGGCAGCAGCACTTCGTGGTAGGGTGCCATTGAAAACGACGCGACCCGACACCATTTGACACCTATGCACCCGGCTTCCCTGGGTGAGGTAACTCGAGTACTCCGGTGCTCCCGTGGGTGTTGACCCTAGAACTGTCTAAGTCCAAGAGGGTTTGGTCCTAGTCCATTTCTAAGTGTCCCTAAACTCTAAAACGGTAACCGCGACTTGCGACCGAGTGCGGCGAAGCGCTGATTCACTGGGTTCCCACGACCAGGGTCGCTGCCAGGGATGCAGCAATGGAACGGCGATAGGTGTCAGGGCTGGATGGACATCAGGACGGGCGGATTGCGGGCGGATAGCGGAGGAGTCTGGGAGCACTCTCAAGGTGCGACCGCCATCTTGGCTCGCTAAGCCACGCCCCCACAATTAACTATTCATGTGATTTTATTTTGTAAATTTTATTCTAAGGAAAGATCCAGATGGATCCTACCTCTCCTGAGAAAGGGGCGTTGGAGGCAATGTCGACCTGCTTTTTTATACTTACAAATGCTGGATAGTGATTATTGCATAGGAGTTATGGCCGTTTTTTTAAAGAATATACTGAGAGTTAGGAAAAGTATTAAAGTGCATTTTCCTTAGGAAAGAGAACAATAATGCATTATGTAGGATCGCTCTAATTATACCTGTTTACCCCCAAAATAATCTTTTTAAACCAAATTTCCCCTATATGCACACATTTTTGTATCCTGTACAGTTGTTTTATATATAATTCATGAAATGTTTCTTAAATGTTTTTAAAACTTGACTGCTTTTGTGATTTTATATGACTAAAATCGAATAAATCTCTTTTTGATTTGATTTGAACAAAGGGCCTGATTTAGATCTTGGTGGATGGGTTACTCCGTCATAACGGTGGCAGATATTCAGTTCGCGGAGATATCAATCCTGTACTCCCAACAGGGAGGAATGCTCGAGTGGTTGGTGGTCTAGTTGCTCGCGCCTGGGTCCGGCGCGAGGTCTTGCTCAGCTGTGAAGTGCCGTGGTTGAATTCTGAACCGCGCACTTCACCAACGGAATTCCCGAGAGAGGAGTATTTTGTTGAAGCAGCGTTTAGTCAGTCAGAGTTAGGATAGTTAATCTTGCTAGGCTTATGCGTAGGGTAGTGCGTTTCGCAGCGGCGGTAGTTAGTTAGAGGTAGCTTTAGTTTATAGTTAAGAAAATTCAAAAAGACAAAAGAAGGTTTGGTACTTACCGTTCTCCAGCTGGTCTGGGGACCTCCTGTGGATTAAAGACAGCGATAGAACACACGTTCTCCTGTTGAAGAAAGAAATAAGAAGTTGTTGCAGCAATTGACAAGTAAGAGAGAGAGTGAGAGAGAGAAAGCCACAATAAATAAATATAGAGTAAATGCAAGATAGAACGTACTAAGTCTTGTTTATGGTTTAGGACACCAGTATTCAAATAACATAAAAGAAGATAAGAAGAGGAGCAAAGGCCTTAGACAAATTTGGTAAGGAAGGTTAGAAGAAAGTTTCAAGGAGAGTCAGGGAGGGAATTCTTGTGAAGTAATAATAGTGTGCTTTTTATTACAGTATCTCCACATTAAGCGATAGGAAGAGAGAGAGAGAGAGAAAGCGAAAAGGCGCTTTCTGAAGAAAGAAAAGAGCGAGTGAGGAGATCAAAAGAAAGTCTAAGCAGTCTCTTCTCTGTCCACTTCCCCTTTCCCCCCCGACAGGGTTCCCACAACAGCCAGTAAATTTGGTTTTCGTGGGAAGGCCTGGGGAGGGAATTGAGAAAATCTCGACATTCTGCTCCCGGGAGTTTTGGCTACAAGTGAGTACAAGAAACCTTGACAGAGTGAAGTGCCCACGAACTTGACTCACCCGAGCAGAATGGCTGAAGGGTTGGACTTAAAAAATCTAGGCAATATCCTTAAGGAAATTCAACAGGAATTAATGGCAGTAAGGGAGGAGAATAAGGTAATAACATTTGAGATGGAGGCTACTAGACGTGAGACCAAAGAAATGGCTGCCCAAATTAAGCGAGAAGGGTCTGGGGACAAGTTTCATTCACTCCCTTCAGGAACCAGTATGTTTAATAAGGGTTCAGTTGCTAGTACGGGGTCCACCACTCTGGTTGTACATTCTTTGGCCCCAGTTATTCCATTGGCGCCGCCAGAGCGCTTCGGTGGGGATCCCCAAAAGGCCCAAATCTTTTTGACTCAGTGCTCTTTACATTTTATGTGTCGGCCCACTGTCTTCCCTGTTGCACAATTTCGAATTACCTTCATTCTGTCTTACCTCAATGGAGACGCTGCATCATGGTCTATGCCCTTGGTCACTCAAGATGCACCCATACTGTATAATTTCGAGGAATTCAAGAAGGAATTTCTACGTATTTTCGATCGACGGAAGGTCGCGCAAGCTACAGATAAGAGTTGCTAGAATTGAGACAAGGGAATTGCGAATTAGTCACCTACCTTGCGCAATTCAACAAACTCGTAGTAGAAATAGATTGGCCGGAGTCCACGAGAGCTGCCCTGTTTTATCGGGGTTTGAAAGATGATTTAAAAGATGCCTTGTCGCAAATTCCTAATCGCCCAACAGAAGTGTCTGCTTTGATAGATCTGGTGTTAGAGATCGATTATAGACAGACTGAAAGAAGAGGTGAAAAAAGACGAGAATTTCGACCAAGTGTTCCGCGCTTTGACCGGGCTAGGTCTGTACGTGCGAGATCTGGTGAGAAAGACAACAGCGTTGAACCTTTGCAAATTGGAACTATTAGAGGCCCACTTTCTAAAGAAGAGAAAGAAAAATGAAGACAAAATAATCTATGTCTCTATTGTGGAACCAGCGGGCATTTTGTAAAAGAATGTCCCAAGAAGCCCAAAACATTCAAGAAGGAAAACTCTCAGCACCACCAGTAGAGGGAGTTGGGCTGGTGGTTGCTAACAAGAATACAAATAGCTAACACACTACAGTCTTCCGCTCCACGCCTCATTTTGAGAATGACTCTGAAGTTCCGTGATCACATTCTATCTGGAGTAGTGGTGATGCTGGATTCGGGAGCTACTGGAAACTTTTGCGTACTCAAGTATGCCTCGAGAGTTGGATTGAAGGCGTTACCCAAGGAGAGAAGTGAAGCAGTGAGGGCTGTAGATGGAACCAATTTATCCTCCGGTCCTATTACCAGTCATACAGAAATTGTGGAACTCATCTCGATGGAAGGTCATAGGGAGGAGATTCAATTCAATCTAATTGATGCCCCGCAGTTTGGAATCATATTGGGTCTTCCATGGTTGACAGAACACAACCCGACAATTAACTGGAGCGAAAGAACAGTGAAGTTTGACTCCAGCTATTGTTTGGAACATTGCTTCGGAGATAAGCTGAAAGAGCAAAAGGAAAATCCAGCAGCCTTACTATGTGAAAGGAAGATGATGGTGTGTGCGGTACAGACTGTGAGTTTACCTGTTGAATACCAAGAGTTTGCTGAAGTGTTCAGTGAATCTGAATCAAAAACGTTGCCCCCTCATCGGTCATACGACTGCAAAATCGATTTGGAACCAGGGTCCAACCTCCCATGTAGTCGGATTTATGCGCTTACAGAAGCGGAGAATCAACATCTAAAAGATTATATTCAGAAATACTTGGAAAACGGATTCATTCGACCGTCCCAGTCCCCTGTCTCATCTCCACTGTTTTTCGTCCCGAAACAGGATGGGGATTTGAGGACGTGTATTGACTATCGAGCCTTGAACAAGATTACCATTAAAAACCGCTATCCGTTGCCCCTGATTTACGTACTTCTGGATCAACTAAAAGATGCAAAAATCTTCACGAAGTTAGATTTGCAGGGGGCTTACCATTTAATCAGAGTGCGAAGTGGAGATGAATGGAAAACTGCATTTAGGACGAAGTATGGATTGTATGAGTATCAAGTTATGCCCTACGGTTTAAGTAACGCTCCAGCAGCTTTCCAGCACTTCATTAATGATGTTTTGAAAGAGTTCATTGACCAGTGCGTTATTGTCTATATCGACGATAATCTGATTTACTCTTCTTCTGAAGCAGAACACCAACATCAGGTCAAAAGGGCCTTGCGCTGCCTGAAAGAAAACTATCTTTATGTGAAATTGGAAAAGTGTGCTTTTGGAGTAACTTCGGTGGATTTCTTGGGATTCGTAATTGCACCTGAAGGGCTAACAATGGACATTAAGAAGATTGAGGCGGTTTTGAATTGTACTCCACCTGTGGAAATGGGTAATATTTTACTTAGCAAAAGCTGCAGCCATTTTGGCTGTGGTGTCCATTTTGTTTCCTTTGTAATTCTCCCGTCCTCTGCTGCTCGTCTTTTTACTGTGCTTGTGTTATCTATTTTAGTTAACTTCCTGACTCAGTTAAAAGCAATGTACATGCTGAGGGTTTGTAGCTGCCAGTACACCTGTTAACTGTCAATCATTTACTGCTGCCATAAGCATTTCTGCTCCCCCCTCCCACTTTGCTGACCATGTAGTTATTCATCTGCCCTTGTTTGCTGATAACTATTTCTAAAACTTGTTCTTCCTATTTCTGTTCACATGCTTACAGTGCAGGAAACTAGTATAAAAGGGACAACGGTTTGTGAAGTCGGTGTACTACCTCATGCAGCACTTGAGAGTGCTGTGTGGATGTGGTCCCACTCATGAGTGATTAATAAACTTATTTATTCCAACTCCAGTGCCGATTTCTAATTTGTTGGTCTTTGAACCCGTGGACAAAAGGGTGACCCTGCACCAGTGAACCCCTAAAAAGGCACATTTCCACAGTTGGCGCCCAACGTGTGGCCCCATCAGAGACGCGGCCGTCCGAAGGAGTGGTCTCGACGGTGGATGAAATCTTACTGAGGAAGCACACTGCACGAGGAGACCTTTGTCTTTGCAGGCCGACGTGACTTTTCCGGTTTTCCCGATTTGACCCTCCAGGTGGTGGCCGGTCTCCACTAGTGTTTTCCTTGGCGCAATTTTGCAGTGACCATTAGGTCGACCAGAGATCGGCAGGCTGAAGCGGCACTCTTGATTTGTTTAGCCTGGGCTTTTTGTTTAGATTTGTAATTCATCCGTTGCAAAGTTTGAAGGCAGGTAATGTGGAGATTTTTCTCCTTTTAGAATATTTGTTTGGAGTAGTAATATTTTACACATATTTATGAAACATGACTGTTCTCAGCACACTCCGTAGGTGGTGTTGCTGCTCTGGTGGTACCAAAGTTAGCTTAGGAAAAAGTCAGCCGGCTCCCCCAGAGGGGACACCTAATAGAGACATGTATGTCAAATATGGTATTTCTTCCATAATGTGCGGTCCACTATGGAACAAATACACAAACAAAGATTCCGATCTCCAGTGGCCAGTGAATGGGTCATTCGATTTTAAAAAGGTTCAATATGTAGAGCAGTGTTTATTTAAAAGAAAAAGTAGACAGGATATGTTTGATTGTGTGCGTATGTGGGAGAAAGAAGAAGGAGAGAGAGCAAAGAGAGCAGAAGCTATAGCAGAAAAAGAACAACAAAAAACGATATATCAAAAAGAGCTAGAATTAAAAAATAAAGAAAAGAAGGAAAAAATAGAAAAAGAAGATAGAGAACGTCGATCAGAGGTAAATGGCCAGTACCCTATTAGGCGCCCTATCTATCCACTACTTAATACGCCTCAGGATGATTGCATCCTATTAGAACGACCCCCACCCCCGTATAAACTTCCCACTCCAAGTGCCCCTGAGGATGAGGTTTCTGACGAGGAGCATTTGTCCTCAGACGAAAAAGATAAAGATAAACAAGATGGGCGACAGACTCGCTCTACTTTGACTAGAGCAGAAAAAGATAAATTAAAAACCGCTGCTGGGGGAGGAGGCTCGCTGGCCTCACGCTGCATCGCTCATTGTAACTATGGTTCAACAGTGGAAAAATACAGAGCAATTTTATTTTGTAGAAAAATTTGCTTGAGAGGTAATATTTGATTATAGACAAATTTCTCAGGAACTGGAGCCAGCTGATATAAATACTGATTATAAACGATTAACAGAGGGGACTTTTCCTGTTTTGGACCTATCTAATATGATTAGACGAGTGGTTAAAATACGAGACGTAACATTACATTTACGAAAGGAGCAAGAATTAGCTAGAAAAAAGAGTGGTATAGAAGCAGTTCAAACTCAAGCACAGGACGTAGATGCTCCGGTGGAAGAGGTAGCACCCAGTAGTACTACAGTTACTGTGAAACCTATGCGTGAAGCTGCACCCCTGTATGTTTCTCCGAAGGGTGTGGGAACCAATGATGATAAAACTTTGGATGATGCAAAGGGATATTTTATATATAATTGGGTTTACACTCCTTGGAGTAGAGCAGACGTTATGGCTCTTAAGGCTGCTTTGCCTGACCCCCGGAAAAATCCTGCCGCCTTTTATGAGGAGGTGGAAGGAGACATCAGCTCCTGCACTATGACCTTGCCAGATATCGATATGTTTTTTGGGCTTATTTTGTCCCCTATGTGTAGAACGATACGTAAAATAGATGATAATGTAGCATATGGTGATACCAGGGAACATTTAGAACAAATAGATGCGGAAAGGGAGCCTGCGCGGAAACCTCAGAAGGAGATATTAGATCTTCCTAAAGCTATTGTGACTAAGTTAGACTCTCATACCCCCTAAGAAAATAGATTGGACCACGTTAGCGTCCTGAAAACAGAAAAAGGATGAGTTAGTTTCTGATTTCTTTTCAAGATTTAAAAAGACATTCCATGATTTTTGTGGCCAGTCATTGGCCGATGATACGGGTAAGCATTTGTTTGTTGACAAATTTGTCGCTAATATGTTACCGGAAATAGCTAGCCGCTTAAAGGCCAGCGAGAGTTCTTGGACCACGTCTTCCCCAGTTTCCCTTTTGACTATGGCCCAATATTATGAGCGACAGGAAAAGGAAGCGAAAGGCAGGGAGGATAAGAAGGTTAAAGAATTAAAGACAACAGTTATGTTGGCTCAAGTATATGGTCCACCATTTAGGGGAGGTGGAAGGAGCGGACGTGTAATGCATACACCTGGAGTGCCCCCTCTTCCTCAAGCAAATTTGTCCCCTGATCAGTGTGCTTATTGTAAAGAGACTGGGCATTGGTGTTCTGAGTGCCCTCTTTTGCGAGGTCAGCAGTATCAGCAGGGAAGGGGCAGTATAAGAGGACGCCCAGGGAATTCAGGAAGCAGGGGAGGTACAGGATCTCACCCCAGATTTGAAGCAGTTGAACAAGGACCAAATTACTCTAATACGTTTGATAGACGAAATCAATATCAAATGTCTGATTATTCTGCTGATGCCCTTGCGGATTCAGACTATGCATAGGGACGCCTAGGATGGGGTAAGGAACCGGTTGAGGTGCCAGTAGATCAAATGGGTCCATATGTTGATGCAAACGTCTTGGGATCTACTGATCGGTTTCTGGTTGATACAGGGGCTACCCGTAGTGCTCTGTCTAAAAAATTGGTTCCTAGGGCTCCCCTGTCCGGCACAATGATAAGATCGATAGGATTCGATGGGACACCTACACCTAAGCCCACTTTCACAGCCACTTGAATTCAGACTTGATAAATTCACTGCAGCATGTCCATTTTTGCTTCCTCCTACCACACAGGACAACATTGTGGGTATCGATATGCTTAAATATTTTCGTGCCACAATACGTTGTTCTCCGGAAGGTGTGCATGTTATTTTGAATGACAATTATCCAATGGTTGAGAGATCTTGTCTTATCAATGAGGATGTCGCTCTGGCATCCTTACCCAGTACTTTGTGGGCTAAATCAGATACTGATGTGGGTCAAATGGTTATTCCACCTGTACATATTCAAGTAAAGGAGGGCGTCTCATTGCCTCGACTGCCCCAATACAAAATATCTCGAGAAGGTGAAGAAGCATTAGCACATATTGTTCAGGATTTGATTAAAGTAGGGGTAGTGGAAGAAGTCCCCTATAACACTTGCAATAGCCCTATCTTTCCTATTTTGAAAAAAGACACTGACACTAAAATCTACAGATTCATTATTGATTTGCGAGAAGTTAATAAAATTGTAGTGCCCCAAGATCCGGTAGTTTCTGATATCACTACACTTCTCACTATGGTCCCTCCTACTGCTACTACATTTTCAGTGATCGATTTGAAGAAGGCTTTCTTCTCGATACCCATTCACCCTGACAGCCGTTATTTGTTCGGGTTCACCCTGAAAAATAGACCATTTCGGTTCTGTAGCGCTCCACAGGGCTATATAGAGAGTCCTAGCATTTACAGTCAGGCATAAAAAAGGCAGCTTGATTCTTTTCCTGTACCTACAGAGGTTGCCCTTATCCAATATGTCGACGATATCTTGTTGGCTGCAGATACCCCTGAGCAGTGTGAAGAAGGAACACTGTTATTGTTATCATTTCTTGACTCTCACAATCACAAAGTCTCTAGAAAGAAACTGCAATTTTGTAGACAGCAGGTTACCTATTTAGGTCACCTCCTGTCTAAGGAGGGACGTGCACTTACACCAGACCGCATTTAGACTATTTTAGATACTCCTGTGCCCCGTACTCAGAAGGATGTCCGTGCACTGATAGGCCTTACTTCTTTTTGTGGGCAGTGGATCCCCAGTTTTTCACACATTATCAAACCTTTGTTGGCCCTTTTGACTAAAGACACTCCAATGCCCCTCCCATGGACTACTGAATGTCAGAATGCCTTCCAACAGCTACGCCAAGCTCTTTGCTCTGCACCAGCATTAGGAACTCCAGACTACACTAAGACTTTCACACTCTATGTACACGAGAGGGAAGGTTGTGCCCTCTCAGTTTTAACACAGACACAAGGACACACGGTGATAAGCAACGTCCTTGTGCATATTTCTCAGCTGTCCTTGACCTGTGCGCTGCCTGGATGTTTCCGAGCAGTGGCAGCAACGGCTGTATCAATACGTCAGAGTGAAGGAATAGTTTTGTCACATAAACTGCTTGTGTTAGTACCCCATTCTGTTGATGCTTTGCTAAATCAAACGAAAACACAGCATTTGACTAGTGCTCGCTTGACAGGATATGAATTGACACTTTTGGCCCCTCATATTACGCTGAAAAGATGTCTGACCCTAAACCCTGCTACACTATTGCCATTTCCAGCTACTCAGTCTCAGTCACAAGAGTTACATGATTGTATATTCCTCACTGAAGAGCAAACAAAGGGCCGCGTTGACCTACAAGATACACCGCTCCCTAGTGTTGATGGGGAGCTATGGGTTGACGGCTCGTGTCTAAAAATGCCTGATGGCACTACATCTGCTGCCTATGCGATTACAACACTTCAGACAGTAGTTGAAACAGCTCGCATCCCACAGAAGTCGGCCCCAGCGGCCGAATTGATTGCACTAACAAGAGCATGTGAGCTTAGTACAGACTTACTTGTTAACATTTTTACCGACAGCCAGTACGCTTTCGGGGTGGCACACAATTTTAGTCGTTTGTGGAAAGAAAGGGGCTTTCTCACCTCACATGGGACACAGATAGTGCATGGAGAATTAGTACATAATCTCCTTACTGCTCTAACCTATCCTAAGAAAGTGGCAATTGTTAAGTGTAATGCACACAAGAAAGTGACTGATAAAATAGGAGCAGGTAATGCCTTTGTAGATCACACAGCCCGTGAAACCGCAATGCAGCGAAGTACCACATCTATGTATGTAGTGAAGTCACAAGCTGAATGTTGGCATGATGCCAGACAAGAGGTGCTGGACATGCAACAATCTGCCTCCACTGATGAACAAGACCAATGGTCTAAGGAGGGAGCACTGGATGATGAGGGCTGCTGGAGGAATAAAGATATGACCAAATGGAAGTTACCCACATCCTACTTATACCCCATAATTCACATGGCACATGGGCCGGCACATGTTGGTGCATCCTCAATGGCAAAACAACTCATGCAAGTTTGGGATTATCCTGATATTGCCGGCACTGCTAAAAAGATAGTCCAGTCTTGTCAGGTCTGTCTCCAGTATAATCCTGGAAAGGGTACGCGAACTCCATCAGGAGGGTTTGCGACACCAACTGCACCTTTTGAGGTCCTGCAAATGGACTACATTCAGTTTGAGCGCTGTAATAACATAAAATATGTCCTAGTAGTGGTTTGTGCCTTCAGTAAATGGGTGGAGGCGTATGCTACGAAGGATAATATAGCTCTCACGACAGCGAAAGTTCTCCTAAAGGAGTTCTTTCCCCGATTCGGCATTTGTCGGGTCCTATGGAGTGACAATGGACCTCATTTCATTGGGCAAGTTGTCGAATATGTCATGAAAGGGTTAGGGATTAAGCAGAAATTTCATGCCGCTTTTCACCCACAATCAGCAGGCTTGGTGGAGCGTTACAACTCCACCCTGAAATTGAAATTGGCTAAAATACAGGCTTCCACGTCTTTGAAATGGCCTGATGCCCTGCCCCTAGCACTACTTTCTATCAATACCACATACACGATCTGGCCTTACGCCATATGAGGTTGTGTTTGGCAGGCCCATGAATATTTGGGGAATCCCTAAGCCTCGCCCTATACATGATGTACCCCATGTGTTGATGAGTGACTATTTGTTCCAGTTAACTGACAGCTTGTCTTCTATTTATCAGCAGGTACGGGAAGCCCTTCCAGACAGGTTGCAGGGTGATGGCCATGATCTGCGGCCTGGCGATTTTGTTTTGACAAAGTCGTTTCAACGAACCAGTTCTTTGGCACCTCGTTGGCACGGACCGGAACAAGTCCTCCTGGCTACCAGAACTGCAGTGCGAGTGACCAACCGGAAGAATTGGGTGCATGCCACCCATTGTCGAAAAGTCCCGCGTGCCCTCGTGAGCCCAGCTGCGTTGACAGATCACCGCGACATCCTGGCCACCGAGAAAGGACGAGCTGTGTCACCTGAAAGACCTGGGGAAGTCTTCCCGGACCATACGATCCATGGTGCATCTAGATATCTGCTTCGATCCAGGAAGAAAGACATTTCATCGCAGAAAGAGACTGTTTGAGCCACTGTCCTGGGTGGTTAAAGACTGACTACAAAGGGGGGTAGCCTATTAGTGACTACTCGTCTCAACGTTAGTGAAGAAACCAACGCCTGCCCAGGACCTTAGGACACCTTCTGTTTTGTTGTTTACCGACGAAATGAACATGCCGGAGGATAAGAAATCGAACGCTGCAAAAGTCTGTAGTAAAAATATGATGTTCGCTATTGGACTAACTTTGACTGTTGTCATCATTGCTGTATCGCAGGGGAAATTCCTCCACACCTTATGTTTTCCCCAACACTCGAACGGCCAAGGGTAACGGGCCTTTTGTTATCGCTGCTACTAGAGCCCGAGCAAATCTTTGTGTGAGCAGTTTTGGTAGTATCCCAGTGGGGAAAAGTGACTGTACCACAGTATTGAACATTACTGGAATGAACAATAGCAGTTTTCTATCCTCACACAACACTTATTTCAACTGTGGGAGTAAAGGCTACTATCATCTACCAATCGGATGGTCTGGAACATGTTATGTGTCCTTCTTGTTTCCTCCTGTGTTCCTAGCACCTGCATCTTATCATAAAGATCAAAAACTGTTTAATGACATTTCTTTGAACCGATTCAAAAGAACTATAAATAATGATGAAGTGGATCAAACTGACACTGCATTACAGCAATATGTTGACTTTAATTTGGGACTCTTTTTCTTTGTTGGTGCGGCTTTAAATAGCAGGAAAATCAGACGCTTAACCCGTGTAGTAGAGGCTGTGAATAATCAGACAGCAATGGCGCTTGGAAATATTACAGAAGAACTCCAAATTACGAGAATTGTGACTTTACAAAACCGGATGGTGCTAGATGTAATTCTAGCTGATAATGGTGGAGCATGTCGCATTATCGGTAGTAGTTGTTGTGTATTTATCCCTGACCACGCCCCTTCTGTTTATGATGCCATTTCCAAAATGCATAAAATAGCCACTGAGATACATCAAGATTCAGGAACATGGACTTGGGCTGGATGGTTCTGGAGCATATTTTCTGTATGGGGTTTAAAAATATTATCAGCCTTGTTCATAATTATTGCAATTCTCTTCTCTTGTTGTTTATGTATCCAATGTGGGCCAATTCTTTGTTACCTCTGTATTTCCACTTGTACTACTTGTCTACCATCTAAAACGAATGTCCAAAATGTAAATGCCCGTTTAGCAATAGACCGAGAAGTCAGCGATATGATGTTAATTGACATCCATGATGTTTATCGTACCCCTTTTGGAGCATAAGAAAATGTCTTAGCGTATGCTAAAAGGGTAGTCTGTGGAAATGTGTAATATTTTACTTAGCATAAGCTGCAGCCATTTTGGCTGTGGTGTCCATTTCGTTTCCTTCGTAATTCTCCCGTCCTCTGCTGCTCGTCTTTTTACTGTGCTTGTGTTATCTATTTTAGTTAACTTCCTGACTCAGCTAAAAGCAATGTACATGCTGAGGGATTGTAGCTGCCAGTACACCTGTTAACTGTCAATCATTTACTGCTGCCATAAGCATTCATGCTCCCCCTCCCACTTTGCTGACCATGTAGTTATTCATCTGCCCGTGTTTGCTGGTAACTATTTCTAAAACTTGTTCTTCCTATTTCTGTTCACATGTTTACAGTGCAGGAAACTAGTATAAAAGGGACAACGGTTTGTGAAGTCAGTGTACTACATCATGCAGCACTTGAGAGTGCTGTGTGGATGTAGTCCCACTCATGAGTGATTAATAAACTTGTTATTTATTCCAACTCCAGTGTCGATCTCTAATTTGTTGGTCTTTGAACCCATGGACAAAAGGGTGACCCTGCACCAGTGTACCCCTAAAAAGATACATTTCCACACACCCACCTCTGTGAAAGAAGTACAGAGCTTCATTGGATTTGCACATTTCTATCGTAGGTTTATTCGAGACTTTTCCTTGAAGGTGGCACCCATTACAAGATTACTACGTAAAGGAGTCCCATTTCACTGGACTACAGAGGCGGAAGCTGCCTTCCAGTTTCTAAAGAAGAGTTTTACTTCTGCACCTATTTTGCTACACGCAGATCCTACTCAACCATTTTACCTGGAGACTGATGCTTCGGAACAGTCTATTGGAGGGGTGCTTTCACAGAGGCACAAAGAAACTGGCCAGTTACAACCGGTTGCGTATCATTCCAGGAAGCTACAATCAGCAGAGATAAACTATACCATTTCTGATAAGGAGCTCCTTGCCATCAAAGACGCTTTCCAAGAGTGGCGACATTACCTTCTCAGAGCCAGACATGTGGTCACAGTATTCACAGATTACAGGAATCTTTAGTTCCTAAAATCAGCCAGAACACTCACGCCACGTCAACTTAGGTGGTCCCTGTACTTCGCCGACTACGATTTCGTAATAACTTATCGGCCAGGGAAAAATAATGGAAAGGCTGATGCCTTGTCACGAATTGACACGGATGGAAAAAAGAATCTTATTTGTAATCAAAAGATAATTCCGGAAACAAAAATCGTTGGAGCAACTGTTGAGAAAACTCTGGAAGACAAAGTCAAAGAAGCCTTAACTTCTGAGGAAAAGCGAAAATGGGCTCTGGAGAATCCAGTTCGAGAGGTTCACAATGGTTTACCGTTTCATTCCAAGGCCTTGTTTATACCAACTCAAGAACTCCAACAACAAGTACTAACTGAGTGCCATAACAGTCCAATGGCTGGACATCCTGGAATCCATCGGACAGAAGAGTTGCTTAAAAGACAGTTTTGGTGGCCCGGGCTATCTAAAGACGTTCGAGTTCATGTAGAAGGCTGTGAGATTTGTGCAATGGGAAAGACGGATAAACAGGCACCTCAAGGGTTGTTGAGACCATTGCCCACACCCCTTTACCCCTGGCACACAGTTACGCTCGATTTAATTGTGGAACTGCCCTCTAGTCAGGGATTCAATTCAATTTTAATCATGGTGGACGCCTTCTCTAAGATGGCGCACTTTGTCGCCCTGAAGGGAAATGCATCAGCAAAACTAATAGCCACACAACTCAATCAAAGTTTGATTAAAATACATGGCATCCCTAAGGTACTGATTACAGATAAAGGGTCTCAGTTCCTATCCCATTTCTGGAAAGCCTATACAAAGAAATTGGGCATAGAGACACGATATTCAACTAGTTTTCATCAACAGACAGATGGGCAAACTGAAAGGGCCAATCAGGAGCTTGAGAAGTATCTTGGATTGTTTCTTCTAGATCAAGAGGGTGAGTGGCCTGATCTTCTTTGGACCGCAGAATTTGCACATAATAATGCAAAGAATGTCTCCACTGGGTATTCACCTTTTTACTTGAATTGCGGTAGACATCCAAATTCTGTGGTTTCCACCCAAGAAGTGTTGGTACCTGAAGCACAAGATTTAGTTCAACACCTTAGTGAGGTACATCAGTCTGCCACCAGGAATTTAGCACTAGCTAAGGAACGTTATAAGCAGAGTGCTGACAAGAAAAGAAGACCAGAGCCAGACTTGCGTGAAGGAGACAGGGTTTGGTTGAATACAAGGAATCTAAGGTTAAAAGGAAATAGAAAGTTCCAACCACGTTTCGTAGGCCCGTTTCCAGTGGAACAAGTTGTGAATCCAGTTACTTTCAAGTTGAAACTTCCCCCACAGTTAAAGATACACCCAGTGTTTCATGTCTCTCTGTTTAAAAAGTTTTCACCACATCTGTTTAAAAAGTTTTCACCACATCTGAAAGAGTTGAAGCATAAAAATCCCCTTTTAATTGAAGGACAGGAAGAATTTGAAGTTAAGAGAATCTTAGACTCAAAGTCAGTTTGAGGTAAAGCAAATTATCTCGTGGACTGGAAGGGTTATGGCCCAGAGGATAGGTCTTGGGTGGAACAATCTGATGTTCATGCACCCCGATTAATCAAGATCTTTCACTTACAATATCCACACAAACCCCAGCCTGGAGGCTTGAGCTTGCGAGGGGGAACTGTCAGGGTTGGAATTAAATTCATAAACTCCATTGCGCCACAACAGTTCAGAAGGAACCAATTTTGAAACGATCACCCGCTTGAAATAAATTATGGGTGATCGTTGCGCGAAATAAGGCAAACAGTCCTGTACTCCCAACAGGGAGGAATGCTCGAGTGGTTGGTGGTCTAGTTGCTCGCGCATGGGTCCGGGCGCGAGGTCTTGCTCAGCTGTGAAGTGCCGCGGTTGAATTCCGAACCGCGCACTTTACCAACGGAATTTCCGAGAGAGGAGTATTTTGTTGAAGCAGCGTTTAGTCAGTCAGAATTAGGATAGTTAATCTTGCTAGGCTTATGCGTAGGGTAGTGCGTTTCGCAGCGGCGGTAGTTAGTTAGAGGTAGCTTTAGTTTATAGTTAAGAAAATTCAAAAAGACAAAAGAAGGTTTGGTACTTACCGTTCTCCAGCTGGGCTGGGGACCTCCCGTGGATTGAAGACAGCGATAGAAGACCTCCCGTGGATCGAAGACAGCGATAGAACACACGTTCTCCTGTGGAAGAAAGAAATAAGAAGTGAGAGAGAGAAAGCCACAATAAATAAATATAGAGTAAATGCAAGAGAGAACGTACTAAGTCTTGTTCATGGTTTAGGACACCAGTGTGAGAAGTTGGCCTGGTATATACTGACCACTAATTATAGTGGGCACCTTGTACCAGTCCAAACAACACTTATTGATGATTAGGTTAAAGACAACCTTTATTGAAAGCTATCCTAGTGGTAGCTATAGAGAGCAGCCTTCAGGCTAAGTCTCGAAGGAATGTAAAGCAGCTTGTTTTACCAGATCATAACCTCCTGAATGACCAAATGAAAGGAGAACCACACAGGTGTTATTATAAAAATATGTATTTATTACTAAACACTCTCTACTAATCTCTTTATGAGATTAGAGCACAAAGTACACAATATTAAATCACTAGAACGACAGTAATTAGCACAATACACAGTGGGCTCCAGGGGGAGACCAAACCATATACTAAAAAAGTGGTATAACAACCATGACTTGACTAGACACAGTGCCTAGAGCACGTAGAATCGCTGGGACCCCATGGAACCACCCAAGGTAGTGACACAGGGGACCCATGGGGGACGTGTGCAGTGTGAGAACACAGCCGCGAGCTCCGTACAACTCTATGGGAAAGTCGCGGTTGGAATTTTAAAGTTTAAGGACACTTAGGAGAGGACTTTGAGCAAACACTTTCAAACATAGAAGGTTCTAAGGCTAGCACCCATGTGAGCACCGGAGTACTCGTGTTACCTAACCCAGGGAAGCCGGGTGCATAGGTGTCAAATGGTGTTGGGAATCTTCGTCGTTTTCAATGGCGTGATGCTGCAAAGTGCTGCTGCCGTGAAGAGGAAAAGTGTCCGGTGTGATCCAAGCCTGGATCGAAGCTGAGAAGAACCTGAAAGCAGAGGGGTCAGAGTCTGGGTCACTTGCCTGTGACCAGGGGCATGATAGACGAATGCCCACCGATGTCGGGTGTTTCAGGTGAGAAGAGGTGAAGCTTGACTCTGCAGCCACGGGGACCAGGAGACGTCGAGGACGACCAAAGTCCGCAGGCGAGCTGTCCCACGAAGGATGTCAAGTGCTGGGGGGTCAGTGTCCGGATTGAACACCAACAAGCCTTGGCAACTGCAACCCAAGCGGTCCAGAGAAAAAATGCTTCGGTGAGGACCAGCAAGGTCCTGGGGATTCCCCAAGCGATGGAGAGTCAGGGCACGTCTGGAGCAACCAGGAAAGCCCACTGAAAGTTAAAGTTACCTTCACGGGGACCCACAGGCCAACGGACCAGGGATCGCGAAGGGACCTCGAGAGGAATCACAAAATACCACCCCACGGAACACTCGCGGAGTGTAGGCCAGTAATCTTCGGTGGAAACACTGCTCGGGGTCAGGACTACAAGTAGCCCAAAGCACAGCTTCAGGGGTCGCCGGAAAGCATATGCTTCTGCAAATGGACACGGTGCCCAGGGGTTCGGGTTGCACGGTCCCCACGAGGGATACGGGTCTCAGGTTTGCTGAGAGCACTAGTCGACCTCAGGGACACTTGGAAACCCACCTCCTGTGTTGCAAAATTCTTCGGAGTCCTCAGGAGCTCGGGAGATGCAAACCGGTTAGATGCGTCTTGGTGCCTGCCTTGCAGGGGAGTAACTCCTTTACTCCAAGGGAGATTCTTCAGTTGTCCAGCAAAGCGTAGATCGTCGAAGGATACTTGGTTTCTGTAGCAGAGTTTAGTCCAGGTAAAATGTAAAGTCTTGTAGTTAGGGGTTCCTACTTTATACCCAAGGAAGGGGTGGGACAAACTCTGGGGACCCACCTATGGGTGGGTCAGGACAGAGGGGTGGTTACACCCATGTCCTTTGTCCAGTTTCGCGCCAGAGCAGGAGCAAATGGCTCCTGCAACCGGTTTGAACTGGACTATGCACAGGGACACCAAAAGTGCCCCCAGTGCAGACATCAAAGCACTCTCAGAGTGCACCCACCCAGCTCCAATACACTAAAGCCTGCCTGGGAGGTGGTTACACCTCCCTGTGACAGGAAACCTGTTATCCAGCCTCCCCTGCCAGAGTTTTGTCCAGCTGCAGGAGGGCAGACTCGTGTCTGTGGCTGGCAGCATCCATCTTGTGATGCCAGGGTCGAGAAAGCTGGTACCGGGTAGACCGGTGCCCCACATTAGTGGTTCTACAATGGAGGAATCATACCTCCCACACCAGTTACTGGTGTGGAGGTATGATTCCAAGGTGTTTGACACCAAACACGACGTGTTTCTGTGCAGCCGTTTTAAAGTTAGCATTTACCACTAGGTTATAATGCACTTAAGTATATATGGTATGGCTGCATCACTAACAATGCAAAACATGAGAAGAATCCCCCCACTTAATATTCATAAAGATAGGCAGTAGCTCCAAATATATATGTCACCCACAGAAAGTATCATTTTACAATATTTTTATCATCAAAAGTACGCACAATTTTTTCTTTCTTTTAATGAAGTATAAATATATTTTGCGTACGTTTAAATAAGCAATGAATTATAAAAGACAACCTACAACATATAATAGATAATCACATAAAGGTGTGTACATAATAAACATGAGGAGCCCTGGGTCAATACTAAACAAGCAACAACTATATATACATACTTATAAATCCCGTGCTATCAAACAATACACAAAACCACAACACCTAAACTAAACATATACAAATAACAACGAAAGATTTTTTGTAGAAAAGACACATATTAAAAATAAACAGATTACAATAGACAAGAAGACAAGGTGAATGCGCCGACCCGCGTTTCGGAAGTACCAAATGTTATAACACCTTCATCAGGGCGCAGAGTTCATCATACTTGATTAGTTTAACCATTATTGCTAAGCCTCGTCTTGCTTAGTTTTCAGCCTGAACACGATATCCATCAATTACTAGAGCCCTGTTGTTTCTGTATTGTTGTTTATGTACCATGAACACTGATGGACCACTAATCAAGAATGATGAACTCTGCTTCCTGATGAAGGTGTTATAACATTTGGTACTTCCGAAACGCGCGTCGGCGCATTCACCTTGTCTTCTCGTCTATTGTAATTTGTTTATTTTTAATATGTGTCTTTTCTACAAAAAATCTTTTGTTGTTATTTGTATATGTTTAGTTTAGGTGTTGTGGTTTTGTGTATTGTTTGATAGCACAGGATTTATAAGTATGTATATATAGTTGTTGCTTGTTTAGTATTGACCCGGGCTCCTCCTGTTTATTATGTACACACCTTTATGTGATTATCTATTATATGTTGTAGGTTGTCTTTTATAATTCATTGCTTATTTAAACGTACGCAAAATATATTTATACTTATTTAAAAGAAAGAAAAAATTGTGCGTACTTTTGATGATAAAAATATTGTAAAATGATACTTTCTGTGGGTGACATATATATTTGGAGCTACTGCCTATCTGTATGAATATTGAGTGGGGGGATTCTTCTCATGTTTTGCATTGTACTTCTCCCTGGACTTGTTTCCCCCCCCCCAGTACTAGGCTATGTTTTCAGGGTCCCTCTTCTGTTACTTATTTGCATCACTAACAACCCCGGAGGATAGATTCCGAAGGCTGCAGAGGGGCTCTGCTCATGCAGGGGCACCCTCTCACACAAAACCCAGCACCCTGCCTTCAGGATTGATAAGGCCTGCCATAGGGGTGACTGATAGGTTTATATATGTAGTGATATAAGGTAGATATAGTGAACCTATCTCTAAGTAAGGGGTGCATGCACCACCTTACACAGGTTGAAGTAGCAGACCTGTGGTGTCAGTTTGAGTGGTCTCTCGGGGGTGCACAATACATGCTGCAGCCCCTGGGAGGCCTCTGGGGTACCTATGCCCAAGGTACATAGTTTACCATATACTAGGGACTTATAAGGGTACCCCAGAATCCAATCTGGAGCGTACCTAAAGTACATGCAATCAATTTAGAGGAGAAAGCAGCTAGGCTGGGGTCCTGGATAGCAGGATCCCAGCCAGTCTAAGTCGAAAACAGTGAAACAACAGCAAAATGTGGGGGTAACTATAAGAAGCAGATCCTTCTCTCCTACAACCAGTTTTCGAATAACATAAAAGAAGATAAGAAGAGGAGCAAAGGCCTTAGACAAATTTGGTAAGGAAGGTTGAAGAAAGTTTCAAGGAGAGTCAGGGAGGGAATTCTTGTGAAGTAATAATAGTGTGCTTTTTATTACAGTATCTCCACATTAAGCGATAAGAAGAGAGAGAGAAAGCAAGAAGGAAAAGGCGCTTTCTGAAGAAAGAAAAGAGCGAGTCAGGAGATCAAAAGAAAGTCTAAGCAGTCTCTTCTCTGTCCACTTCCCCTTTCCCCCGACAGGGTTCACACGACAGCCAGTAAATTTGGTTTTCGTTGGAAGGCCTGGGGAGGGAATTGAGAAAATCTCGACATTCTGCTCCCGGGAGTTTTGGCTACAAGTGAGTCAAGAAACCTTGACAGGCAGTTTTGCCACAGTGTCCGCCATTATGTTAAATGCTTTTAAAGTGGAAGCAGCACCGTTGGTGGTATTAACTTAACTCTGAGAGAACAGGAGCGAGGGTTACCTAACATTATTGAAGAAACCTATGCATCCATAGGCAGAGATAATTCGGGAGTCAGACCGACAAAACCTCAAATTAAAACCAATTCTCAAAAGGATAACTCAAAGCAAGCACCTGACTCTTCTTTGAAAAAGAAGTGGGATAATAGGAAACTACTAAATCACGGGGCAGATCTCATCCACAGGAGGCCACTGAAACGCACTAGAATTTGCATAACAGTGATAATATTAGAACACCTGGCAAGTATCAGGATACTGATACACGTTCATCTCGTTCCTTTCAGGAGTCATCTGAAAAATGTTCGGAGAGAGGTGGGCGGTCAGAGTGCAGATCAGAGTAGTATGTTAAACTAAAGTAGATCGTCTGACTACATAATAAAAAAAAAAAAACCTAAGAAGTCAAAACCTCAATTCAAAAAGAAGAAGGTAGCAGGACTCATAGTTAAACATGCCACTGATATTGAGTACACTGCTTCTGAGTGGGGAGTGGGCTCTGGCCATGCTGGACAGCGCAGCAGAAGTAACGGTTCTCCTGAACCTGATGGATTGTCTGGTGGCAGTAGCGTTGAGTGACTATATCCAGGTGGAAACACTGGATACTAGGGTGAGCATCCCACATCGTTTGTACGAGATGCAACTCCAATTGGAGGGGGACGTATCAAGATACATTAATGTTCTCTTTTGGAAGAACTTATAATTTGGCTACGATATTCTTTTGGCTGAAAAGGATTGGCCACCTGAATTTGTGATGCATTGCCCAGAAGGAGAAACGGTAATTTTATCAGATTTTCTGACTTCATTCCAGAAACAGTTAAACATTCATAGGCCAAGGAGTGGCAATTAGTGCTAGCTCCTGCGTTATACCGCAACCATGTGGGGTGGGATGACGGTGTCCCTATCACGTAATTATAGTGAGGTTGCCCCCACAACCTCAAAGACAATACCCCATTAAAAATTAGGCTAAAAACAAGTTAGAGAGATTCTCACTCAACTTGAATATCAAGGTGTAATAGAAAGTTGCACCTCTCCTACAAATATTCCCTTGTTTCCAGTTATTAAACCAGACCATTCATATCATCTATTAGATTACAGAGCTACATGTACATTCGCAGTGCAAAACACGCACAGCGCAGCACTAATGAACAACAGAGTGCATAAAAAATACAAAACACTAGAAATCTCAAATGGATTTCTTTGCCAAAATATAGCGCCTGAAAGCAGGTACTTGACTGCATTTAGCACGCTCGGTTCTAAGAAACAGTTCTGTTTTTTGCCCCAAGGGTAAAAGAATAGCCCCGGGTTGTTCTCAGCACGGGTCACAGAACTTCTACAAGAATTTGACGACCAGGCTTTGTCCTATGTTGATGGCATTTATTTGACGGATGATTACCTTTCTACACACTTGACAAGAGTAGATTGCATAATTCTGGGATTTGCTCACATGGGCTACAGATTCAACTTTAAAAAATCAGAATGTTCACCTCAATGTCCTGTTTCTGGGATATGAGCTGTCAAGTGAAGGCAAACGCCTTGTGACGCACATCTTAGAGAAGTGTGCACTTTTACAACCACCAAACACATTGAAGAAACTTCAATCCATATTGGGATTCCTAAATTTTGGCAGAATCTAAATTCCAGATTACACAGAACATATTAAACCATTCTATGACTTGATTTGTCCAGACTTTTCAAGCACACATTGGACAACTGAACACACAGATTTCACATTCAGTTCAAGCTGACATGCTAGCTTTAAAGTACTTACACATGTGTAAACTCCACAAACCTGGTGATCCGTATCATTGTGGGTGTATCAGGATATATCTACATTACATTGAAAGAGGGAGACACCATACCAATTGCATATAAATCACATTTATAAACCAATGCTGAGATACGTTTTGCACAGACAGAAAAGATTCTGATGGCGGTACAGACTGCTGTGGTGAGAGAGAGAGAGAGAGAGAGAGAGCATTGGCTCAGGGGAAATTAATAATTGTTGTGGCTCTGGTGCCAGCCTTAGAGGCCTTCACAAAAGCCAGCGTTTTCAATGCTACAGCATTACATCCAAAATGTATACAGTGGGCCAACTCTCCAACCGCAACAGATGTAGACTACGTATTTGACTCTACACTACAAACACAAGCATACCTGCAATACAAAAATGAATATCTTCTGCATAATTAAGTCATGCCTCTTGATCAGTATCTATACTGATGGTCTGCACAGCCTGCCATAGGGACAAAACAGCAATAATCAGCAGCATGCGCCGCTGTTAAGGGTAGAATGCAGGATGGTGAATTCCAACCTAAAAAGACCTACACGCAGCCACTAGGTGATTACACAGCACAGCTGGCAGAACTAAGAGCTCTGATTCTGGCGCTTGAGAATACTGATTCCGGATTCTCCACACTCATAGTGTGTGATTCATATTATTGTTTCTAGTCTTATAATGAGTATTTCAACTACTGGAGCCAGAACGGATTCAGAGATTCTAAAGGGTATACCATAAAGCATAAAACGCTTTTGCAACAAGTGGTGAAGCTGAAAGAATGCTTGCCACAGACTCATGTGATTCACACCTTGAGTCACCAACATGTAGGAATACACGTTGCAGGGAATTCCATGGCTGATTCAGCCGACAAAGCAACAGTGCAAACTGCTGCTGTAGCTGTGATTACTCATTCCAGTACTAGGATAGAGACATTATGATGCAGTCAAAAATGAACATGACGACACCCACTTGCTGAAGGGCTTTCCAGCGAAGTTTTCCTACCAGTTAAGTGTGCATAACATATCATTTGCTCATATACACGAAGTGGGGGATAGGGGAATACCAAACTCAGATCGCAGGTTAGGTATAATCCTAGCAGCACATGAGGGTCTAGCATCTGCACACACAGGGGTGGCAGTTACAATTTCACTATTGCAGCAGCACTATTGGTAGCCAGGTCTTTATAAACAGACTAGGGACTTTGCCCTTAAATGCGACATTTGCCAGCAGATGAAGGGTTCCACTGTAGCCCGCCCACCACAGACACCTCAATTGTTCTCAAACAAGCCATTAGCTTGTGTTTATTTGGATCACTGCAGCCCCTTACAATCACATGGGACTTACAAATACATCTTGGTTGCAGTGGATTCCTGCTCTCGATTCCTATCAATCAATCAATCAGGGGATTTATAGAGCGCACTACTCACCCGTGAGGGTTTCAAGGCACTGGGGGGGAGGGTTTCGGGCAGCTCCGAGGTCATCCGAAGAGCCAGGTCTTGAGGTCCTTTCCGAAGATTTGCAGTGTAGGGCTTCGTCTGATGCTGAGGGGGGAGTTCGTTCCAGGTCTTGACCATGATGTAGGAGAAGGATCTGCCCCCCGTTCTGGCTCTGTGGATGCGGGTGACCTCGGCAAGGGCTAGGTCGGCAGAGCGGAGGTTTCTCCTGGGAGCGTGGAAGGAGATTCTTTCATTGAGGTATTGGGGTCTGGTGTTATGGAGGGCTTTGTAGGTGTGTGTGAGCAGTTGGAAGGTTACTCTCTTTTCGACGGGGAGCCAGTGGAGGGGGCGAAGGTGCTGAGTGATGTGGTCATGTCGTGGGATGCTGAGGACGAGTTTGGCTGCAGCATTCTGGATGGTCTGGAGTTTGCGAAGGAGGGTTTTGTTGATTACGGCGTAGGGAGCTCGTAAACGCCCGCGCAGCATCAGCACTTTGCCATTGCCCAGGGGACTGCATCCCCAAACATCCAACGCGCCAGGAGGCGCCCACGTGATCCTTTCTGCGCCAGAGGCGCATAAGGGCAGTCTCGGGCTCCAGCGGGCCGGGAGCTCGTAAACGTCCGCACTGCATCAGCACTTTGCCAATGCCCAGGGTACTGCATCCCCCAACAACCAACGCACCAGGAGGCACCCACGTGACCCTTTCAGCGCTGTAGGTGCATAAGAGCAGTCTCAGGCTCCCGCGGGACGTGCACGGGCGTGCCTGGGCCGTGCCCGGGCAAAGCCCGGGCCAAGGGCAGGCCCGTCTGCACCCGGAGGAGGTCGGGCCAGGCCCTCTCTCTTGGCTCTCCATCCGGGGGCTCGTTCAACCTGCAACAACATCGGGACGCTGTATAGAGACACAGAGGGTGGACATTTCAAGTTCCAGGGGCCTTACAGGCAGGACTCATCTAAACCAGGATCGATAAAACCCTCAGGGTAACAAGGTAGGCCCTACAGGGGCATTAAATGAACTTATATTTGGCCTTTGTTATTCCTACCTGTTACTTAACCCTTGAAGAAAAAGGACTGAAATAGGCAGAGGCTTGAATCTCTGGGAAGTTTTGTATTTACACTTACATAGGTATTGATTTGGGAGCTATGGGGAAGCACAAGACAACCACAGTGATCCATTCTGCTCCAGTCATCAACACTATGGACTTTTTTTTACAGAGAACTGTGGGGGTTCTTGATAAAGAAATTGAACTGGTGGCCCGCCGACTCTCTCAGTCCACGGCGAATCAACCACATTCATTAGCCAGTGCTCGCACAAGTGATTCACAGTGCTCCCTGGTGGGAGTTGAGCTGGTAGCTATCTCCGCACCCCCCATCGCCACGGAGACACAGCCTGACAGTGACCAGTTAACCTTGGGGCCCATATCAGGAAGTGGGTCACTAGCCAAAAACCAAGTCTCCAGAGAAGTTGTACAGGAGGGGCGGACTCTTGGTGGGGCCGGTCACGGGGCTAAACGTAAATACTCTACCCCAGGGGCTAGGGCAAAACGTCCCAAAGTGGATACTCCAACGTCCAGCACCCAGGATCTAGTCCCAGCCTCAAAAGACGATCTGACGGCCGAGCTAGAAGCATGTATGGCTCCCCTTTCTGTTCAATTGGACTCTAAATTGGAACCACTAAAGGAAAGGCTATCCTTTATTGAGAGGGAACTTTCAAATCTATCTCAATTTATTAAGTCATCTAATCTTACTACCCGCTCCAGTGACGTAGCTGATGTAGCTGCAGTCCCAGCACCTGTTACATCAGTTAGAAGCAAGGCTCAAAAAGCACGAATGAATAAAATTTGGACCCTGGGTCAATGTGTCCAGAGCTCTGGAAGCAGGAGTTGAGACTTCCCCCATCTGCCACCCTCGTGTAAGTGGCCAGCTCCCTTCGGTGGCAGGCATCTGACCTTGGGTCTATCATTCCTTTGTCTGGCCCCTTTACCTGCGATAGTCAACATCTACCTTCTACAGGCGGACCGCAGGCGAGTGCATGTCCTCAGGTTTTACCCAGGTCAGATGCCTGCCACCGAAGGGAGCTGGCCACTTACACGAGGGTGGCAGATGGGGGAAGTCTCAACTCCTGCTTCCAGTGCTCTGGACACATTGACCCAGGGTCCAAATTGTATTCATCTACCCCCGGAAGCAACTCCGTATGTTGTGGTTTTAGGAAATGTTCCAGTCCTAAAGCCGGGTGTTACCGAGGACTACCATCAATTGAAGAACAAGGTCCTTTATTGGCTCAACAATAACACTCCTTTGGGTATCAGAGTAGAGAGGCACATCATCATGGTACGGATGGTGGCCTGGATAGGGGTTTCGTAAAAGAGTACAGGGGGGTGACAACATCATTATTAATTTTAATCGACTCCACTTGGCAGGAAGGATTCTCCATGCAGCTAGCCACTGTAATAGTACGGTCCCGACCTCCTCCATTAAAGCGTTGCCCCTAGGCTATTTTTATCCACCTCCACCTGTGGCATTGCAGCCTAGAAAACCAGTGACCCCGACTCTATTTGATTGGCCTCAAGTATCACCAGCAGTCCCTCTTTTCAACTCTTTTGCGCCATTAGGACAACTTGACACTTGTGATTGACTGGATGGTTCAGATCTCAGGAATTCCATGGCGTCTTTACATCTTGATCCCAAGGACCAGCCTGCTCAGGAGACTTTTAGCAGCCCTCTATTAGATAATAACTCCTGTAACATCATTTCATGGAATATAGCCGGTTTGGCTAGTAAGTTTACGGACCCTGCTTGGCTGTGTTTCATTAAAAAATATGATATTATCTGCTTGCAGGAGACCTGGACCATTGACAATACCTACTTTTTAGAGGGATACAAACTTTTTAACATTCCTGCAGCCCCATCAAGGGCTGGTCGACCGAAAGGGGGTCTTGCTGTTTATGTTTCGCTTAGATTAAGAAGTGATGCAGTGGTATTAAACACGGATAACCCGTGTCTGCAAACATTAACATTTTCTTCAGGGTCGCATAGGCTACTGCTTTTAAACTTTTATAATTCTACATCATCCCTTCCCGAGGTGTATAATGTCACACGATTATGTTCCTTTTGATGAATTGTACTGCCTTGCCATGTAAAACCGGTAACATAGTTTTGTTAGGGGATTTTAACATTCATGTCTGTGGGGACTTAAGGAGGTTGGGTCTGGGTACCTCTTGCCCATGTGTAGCTGGTGTACACTTCAAACATAGCAGACAGGGGGAGAAGCTTAACACCCTAGTCTGTGACTGGGATTTGCAACCAACCATGGAAAAAATTACCCCTACCAAGAGGTACTTAATCCCCACCTTCAAGGGGTTAGGAGGTGAACCTTCCATTATTGATGATATTTTAATCTCTACTCCCCTTTATTACCTGATTTCTGATTGTACAACAATAGCCAGTAATTTTAGCGACCATAATCCCCTGTGGCTCACTGGCCGATATTTGATTTAAAAAGACAGAGTACTGGAGGAGGGGTTTTGCGGGCTACGGACGGCGACAGATGGCTTAAATGGGGACAGATCTCTTCAGACTCTCTGTGAAAGTCCCTCTTAGAGTCATGTCAGAGGGAGTATCGGATCTGCCAGAACGCAGAGTCAGAGTTAGATGAGTCCGTCATCCGTGCCTTCGAATCTATCTCCAGATCTGTTGTTAAGTTACTAACGGTTCCTCCACAAGGAAATGTGAGGGAAAGGGCACCCAGATGGTTTAATACAGAATGCTTGCTTGCTACTAGGAGGCTTAAATCAGCCCTGCATGCTTCCCCCAGGAACACTGTGCTAGTTAAAACTAGAAGAAAACAGTATAAACTAGCCCTCAGTAAGCGCAGGGAGGCTTTGAAGGAGGAAGCCTGGGGTAAACTCATGGAAGCAACAACTTATAAGTGTAGTGCCAAGTTTTGGAGCATCATTAACAGCCCCTTTTTAGGAGTAGAGGCCACCAATGTCCTTGATTCACATATTACAGAGGATGATTGGGTTAGTCACCTTGAGGGCATGTTTAAGGGAGCTCTTGACCTGTCGCCTTTAACCGAATGTTGTGGTATACCCACAACGCTGGTAGTAACGGAGGATGAAGTAAGGCGAGGTATTATTGGCATGACACGTAATAAGGCCCCAGGCCCCGATGGAATCCCTCCTGACCTTTTCTTGTCAGATGTGGCGCTATGGGTCCCAGTGCTTGCCTCTGTAATTAATGCAGTCGCTAGGTATGGTACCCCTGATTCTTGATCGACCTCTATTATTGTGCCAGTCTTTAACAAGCATTAGCATAGCCAATAGGTATCGCCTTTGGGACCTTATAAGTGTTTAGCCATGCAACAGTTGATGTTGTTGCACCAAGGATATTTTGCTGGATAACTAAACACTTATAAGGTCCCAAAGGCGAGACCTATTGGCTATGCCAATGCTTGTTAAATATCGGGTAGATGTTGGTCACTATTTCAAAAAATGCTGTGATGCATAAAAACACTTTGCCGTGTGGTTGTAAGTCACCGGTAAGAGGCGGACACCATAATATTTTATAATGCCTGTATTGATGACACTACTATAGAAACTAAATATATCAATAATTCTGCAAGAGATGCAGGAGCGGCTGTTTTATACTTCAAACCAGCACTAATGAAGTCGCTTCGATCCATACTGCATTACAATGCATTATTTCTGAACGCACAAGAAGTCTCTCTACAGCTGCTCTGCATAAATCTATAAGAAGGACGCAGCGCCCCCGAACAGAACCCAGCTCAAATGGGAAGAAGTTCCCATGGACCTTTCTTTAACGCAGGCCAGAAGAACAGAATGTCCTAGGAGCGGGCGAACACAGCGGAGCTGGTCCTGCTTCCTGCCAAGGTATGCACTTGGCCTGCGGCGGTTGCAGTGGCATTACGTTATCAATAGATCATCAAACCTTCACAAGCGGAGCCAGAGCCAGCCCCCGTCTCACTGCATTGGACTATAGGAACAATACAGGAGCAGAGAGCGATAGCAGCTGGATGAGGTCCATCTTCAGCTCAAGAGCAGCATGTAGTGGGCAAATGGAGCGTAGCCGCTTGTGCCTGCGGGGTAATGCTTATAAAATACGGCTTTCCCAAACGTGTTAAACAAGCTAGTGAATACGGGTTCAACTGAAACGGGCGCATGCACGGGGAAGGGGTGAAGTGGGGCTTCTTTTTATGTATACATGGAAGCGTGTGTTTAACTGATTTTGTTTTAAAACTTACATATTCCGATGGTAGGAAACACAAAAGTCAGCTCGGAGCAGACAGCCGAGTGTGCCTCGAACAGCCCTCTCTTCTCGGAACGAGGCAGCGTCAGCACAAGTGAAGCGCTGGACCTCAGAGACGGCAGCGTCAGAGAGGAGCGGGTGCTGAGCGGACCACACGCTCGTGCACCATGGCCTATTGCTTGCGGTTACCCGCACGGGCGCCATGTGTTTTCAATTATCGCGCCCGCGTCTGGGCACGATATTTGGAAACAGATGGCGGCCGTGCGGGTAACCGCACGGAAAAGGCCATTGTGCACGAGCGTGTGGTCAGCTTTTAAAACCACCTACATAAAGTCTCGCAGAGCAGCGCATGCACGCTACTCTAGGCTCGACCTAAAAAGGGGGATAGGGACAGTACTACTTGCTGTAGGTCCATCTCCCTGTTAGACTCTGTGGTAAAAGTGGTAGGTAGGATATTGTTGGGTAGGTTATTGACCTGGTCTACTGACAATGTGTTGTCGGAGGCCCAATATGGCTTTCACCCTGGTCGCTCTACAATTGATCAATGTTTGAACCTATTCCTGATAACAAACAAATACAGAGTTGCCCGCAGGGGTGCCCTCTTTTTTTTTAGCCTTTATGGATTTGTCATCCGCATTCGATTGTGTGAACAGAGGCAAATTATGCCGGATCCTCTCCTGCATAGGGGTGGACAAAGAGATAGTCTCCTTTCTATACGACCTTCATCGAGACACCAGGGCGGTTGTGCGCTACTCGGCTGACCTGAAGGTATCAAGCTCGTTCCCGGTCAGGGGTGGTGTCCGACAAGGTTGTATCTTGGCCCCGCTTCTTTTTAATCTCTATATTAACAACTTCGAGAAAATCCTTCTGGAGACCAAGGCAGATTACCCCCAGGCAGGACAGCGAGGTCTTCCAGTCCTATTATATGCAGACAATGCCGTCTTGAGGGCAAGGACTGAGAGAGGCCTGCAAACCCTTTTATCCACATTCGCGCAGTTTATGGGAGACCTGGATTTGAAGATTAATAACTCGAAATCATATATTATGCAGGTGGGGATGTGACCCAGCAGATCATACACCTTCAAGGTAGGGCTTACCCCGATCCCTAAGACGTCCACGTTCTCCTACCTGGGGGTACTCATGGATGATAACATGAAATGGGTGCCACAACTTTTACGCAAGAGAAACGACCTTAATAGGGAGTCAGCAGCAATTTTTAATTTTGCCACAAGATTGGGGAAAAGAGCAGTGGGGTCTCTTATGGAGCTTTATAGGGCTAAATGTATGTCAAAGGCTCTCCAGGGCAGTGAAATTTGGGGGTACGTTGAAATAAAGGACATTCAAATAGCAGAAAACAAATTCATGAGACAACTGCTATCTGTCCCTCAGGGTACCCCCTCATTTACTGCTCATGAGGAGTTAGGAATGCCTTACATTACAGATCTGATAGCCTTCCGTCCAGTCTCCCTTTGGCTAAAAACATGGGCTAAAGAGGGGGACTCGTTAAATAAGGCAATCCTTAAAAACAGCCTGGCCATGGAACACGTATCCAAGGTACCGTGGCTTAAATATATAGAAAGGAGCCTGATGAGCCTGGGAAGAGGAGATCTTTTTTCCATCCCCGAAGGAACACGAAAGGAAGATCTAGCCCGCATTAAGACGTTGTTTACCGCACACCAGACCTTGTTAAGGGAGGAGAGGGAGCTCGTGAAGACCAGCGTACGTCGTTTTGTCATGTTGAGGACAACAGTGATGGCAGAGCCATACTTACTGGGTTTTGCGAACTCCTACGATTGATTCCTTTTGACTAGGTTTCGGCTGGATCTCTTTTATTTACTTCTCGCTTATCCCAGGGGAACAAATAGAGGGCAACCCCTTTCGTCCTGCGGCTGTGATGGTTCATCTCCACAAGACATGGTTCATTTTACAATGTTCTGCCCATTTTTCGACACACCCAGGAAATCCTTTTTAATCCCCATCTTGAAACAAGCCAATTTTAGACCGGTTTGGGCCGCTTTTTCATTCCTTCAGATGTTGACGGGTAATACCGTCTTTTATGTGTTAAGTTTTTTTAAATCTGCCATTAGGCTTAGGGCGAGCTGTGATTAACCCACTCGTCTTTTTTTCACTATCCTTGGCTTCACCCATTTCTCTATCCAACCGCCTGATTCACCTAAAGTTGTTTTTATGTATTCTTTTTTAGTAGGTGTATTTGCTTGTCCTAGGTACTTGGGATACTAGTGGCAATACGTAGACATAAAATCAATTGTTAAGCTGTTATACCTGGTCTGCTCCTGTAATTGTACATACTGTATTACACAACTTTTTATTCTGTATTTTATATTGCGCTTTTATGGTTTTATCAATATGAAACCAAATAAAGATATTTTGAATTTGAATCATTTGATTACGGCGTAGAGCGCGTTTTCGTAGTGCAGCCTCCTGGTGATGAGTGCGTGGGTGACGGTCTTCCTGGAGTCTGGGGGGATCTATTTGAAGGTCTTACGGAGTATACCAAGGGTGTTGAAGCATGTGGAGGACACAGCATTGATCTGGCGGTTCATGATGAGTGAGGGGTCGAGTATGATGCCGAGGTTGCGGGCGTGGTCCGTGGGGGTGGGTGGGTTTCCGAGGGCGGGGGGCCACCAGGTGTCATCCTATACAGAGGGGATGGATCCGAGGATGAGGACTTCCGTTTTCTCAGAGTTGAGCTTCAGGCAGCTGCTGCTCATCCAAGATGTAGGATGCAACGTCCTTCATTCCTTTCTGGAAACAGTGCCTGGTGCTGTCAGGTTCCTTGGTGAGGGAGAGGATGAGCTGCGTGTCGTCGCCATAAGATACTATGCTGAGTCTGTGTTTTCTGACGATGGTTGCAAGGGGGGCCATGTAGATGTTGAAGAGTGTGGGGCTGAGGGAGTATCCTTGGGGTACGCCGCATCTGATCTCTGTGGGTTCGGAGAAGAAGGGCGGGAGTCTTATTCTTTGTGTTCTGCCAGAGAGAAAAGAGCGAATCCAGTCTAAGGCAGTTCCCTGTATGCCGGCATCGTGGAGTCTGGCGGCTAGTTTGCGGTGGGAGACGTTGTCAAAGGCTGCTGAGAGGTCTAGTTGTATGAGGGCTGCAGTGTGGCCTTGATCGAGGAGGGTGCGGATGTCGTCAGTGGCGGTTATGAGGGCGGTCTCTGTGCTGTGGTTGCTGCGGAATCCGGATTGAGATGAGTCAGGGATGTTGTTAGTTTCTATGAAGTGCGTTAGCTGAGTGTTGATTTTTTCGATGGCTTTGGCGGCGAAGGGGAGGAGAGAGATGGGCCTATAGTTCTTGAGGTCCGTCGGCTCTGCAGAGGGCTTCTTGAGGAGGGGTTTGACTTTGGCCCATTTCCAGTTGTAGTGTAGCTCCTATTTCCCTAATAAGCTCTGCGCATTGGAATAATATACCCTATAGGTTTGACATAGGACTAAGGTCAATATGTCCCTATCGAGTATATTAAACTTAATTACTTGTCGGAGACCATGCCTGTATTTGGAGTGCATGGTTTAATGCCTAAATAAGGACTGGGATTTTATGCCTATATAAGGACAGGGCGAATTGTGCCTATATAAGGACATGATACAGGAAAACCCATGTACGGACACCCTAAGAGGAATACAACACCCACTCCACTTTCGTGTGTACGATAATAATAAAATGCTAAACATAAAATGGAGTACCGCATATTGCTAAGAATATTTCTTAAAAGCATTAAAAAGCATTTAAAAACCTATTAAAATGCAAAAGGTACTGTACATTTTAAGCATTGCTTTTCACAGTTCAGGCATATATTTGGAAATAAAATGCAATTTGAATGAAATAAGCAGTAATATTTACATGTGACAGAAAATGATCGATAAGTTGTTCAAAAATCAAAGTCATTTCATGTCATGAAAATTAATGAACTTTTTAGACAAATAAGATGACAAAGTGTCTGAGGAAGTACCGCGAAGTCCGTACTATAAGACTAGTTCTACTTCAAGCAGATTGAATTGCCATTCAGTTTGAAAAAACGGACAAAAGTTCAATTTGGGAAGAGTTCCAAGTTTTTGAAATATGAAGGCTAAATTTTACTGCGTCTCTGGTACACTGTTGGTTGAATCAGAGTCAGTGTACGGGTCTGGTGTAAACATGAGATCATCTATTTCTGTAGACAAAATATCGTCCACTGAAGTTGGTGTCAGTTGGAACACCTCGTGTAGTAGATTAATTGCACAGAGATGTGAAGCATCACTTTCAGCATGGGATGCCTCAGCAATGTTCGCGTCCGTTGTTACCCGTGTGCCTGTAGATCCATCTCGTACCTCAGCAGCAGCTGGAAGCGTCTGTGAGATCTCAATGAATGCCGTCATCAGGATTGGTAGCCTCTGGGGACAACACAGAGCATGGGCCGTTATCGGGTCCAGCAGAGTATCGATATCCATTGGCGTTGCTGATGGAAATGCTAGACAGGTATCTAACACGCATTCTTTACCCCATAGCAGGCATCGTAGGACAGGTAAGATGCAATCTTGCCAGATTGGTCTGAATGACAGGAACCACGTGGTATTAAATTCCCGTAGACGAGTCATGCCCAAAAGCTGTACTATTTGCTCACAGCACTTTCGTTCAAGGAGAGCTTTCTCCACTTCGCTCGGAGTGATGTCTGCGAATAGGCTGGCCATAGCTTAATAGCAGGAAGAGAAATAGAATTCCGGCAACAAGTGCTAGAATTAATGGTATGCCACCAAACACCGAATGTGCAAAGTTCGGGATGATTCCGAGTATTGCCTGGAAAGGTGCTAACAGACCGGAACAGATGCTCTTAAATACATGTACAATTCCGCTTGTATCAGACATGTTAAAGATACGTCCTATCATTTCCACAAAATGTATAGGGCAGTTTGTACGTATTAAAGTCTGTATCTCAGCCGAAGTCCTTGCTACTTGTAGATCATAGGTTTCTTTGGCCGAGGTCAAAGGCACTGTTTGCTGTAAAAGCATGGCTTTCATTCTGCTTAAAGTATCAAATCCTATAAAAGAGATGTTCAGCGAAGGCCACAAAGGCGACTCCCTGACTGTGTCTATTGGGGCAAACAATACGTGCATACAGCAAGTGACCCTGGAGTTGACCGTTACTAGATATGGGATGCCTGGCAACATGCCGCAGCAACTCTGATCATTCAACATGAGGTAACTCCCATTAGAAAGTTGTCCAAACGTTGGATTAATCACAGCAGCTGGTGTACCCTGCTGATGGCAAGACAAATTTGCAACAGAACCATTGCAAGCCCCGTGTAAAGAAATGTCCTGACATATAAGTGAACCGCTCAGTGCACTTTTACAGTGTGTACCGCTCAAAAACACTTCATGATCCCCACTCCAACATCTATATGTATACAGTAAATTCCAAGATGTCTTAATGTATTCCTTACCCAACCTTTCATATTTGCCTGCTTGCATTTGTTTGAGGCAATACTGAAACTGAAAAGTAGTCACAGGTAGTGTGATTTTGCCATGAATGAGCCATTCTCTAGCTGGTTTTTCTGCCACTGTGAAAGGTAACTTTTCCAGTTTTTCAATGCTCAGCACTGTATACTTTGCTCCTCTTTGTGCCAGTTCGATCTGTTTATCAGTTAGATTGTATTCTGCAAACAGAGCCGACGTGTTGATGAAACGCCAAGGCACATAGCCCGCACGCAAAGATTGCAGCGTCCAGCTTAATAACACAATATAACGTAATTGAGATTGGCCTTGCTGTAACATCGCCAAATCTTGTTCTAGTATGTCGATAGCAGAGGATACAACGCTGTCCAATGAATATATTCTGGAGGACAAAGTTGTTAACCCATTGTCGACCACAGTGAGTGTTTTCTCTAAATTAATACAATCAAGTTCACGTATTCGTTCTGCGGCCTCCATCTGTGACACTTTCCATGCTTCATTATAGGCAGCATAAATGCCGGCATATATGAAACGTTTTTGACGCGTTTTCTTGGTCCAAGCAAGAATTCCCTAAGGTCTGCGTCTTCTTTAAGTAAGGATAAGTGTTGTTTCACATCCTGTAGTGTAGATTTCTGCAGCCAATCGAGGCATAATTTTCCTACACTGTATGTTGTTACTACCCCCGGATGCTGTCTTTGGACGTATCTTGGGTCTGGCCTATGAATAGTAAATCCCTGAGTTCTATTCAGGAATCTTTCCTGACAGTTGTTAGTGTCTGTGGGCCAGATCAACCATTTTCTCCAATCAGGATTAGATCTGTTGAGTTGTAGTATTTTGTCAACTGTAACCGCTGCTTGTGTATTGTTATCACTTGCAGGTGTTGGTACAGAAGGTGTTTTCATCTCTTTGATCTTGGCTAGTCCAAGACAAGATGTTTGTTGGACAGTTTCATTCAAAAACATTATTTGTTCAAGGATGATACAGGCTCTAAATAAAGCTTCTATCCCCTGCACTTGCCAGTCTTTAGTACCCCAGACAGTTTTTGTGTCTATTGTGTCTTTCCATAAGTCGAAACCCTGTCTAGACAGTTGGGCAATAAATGTTGCAGAGTAAATCTGTTTTGTATTAGTTAACATAATTTTCAGTCCTGTTTTATTTACATTTTTATAGTAAAACGTTTCTGGATCAGATGTATTGTAACCTGAAAAATATGGAAACTTGTTAGCAAATGTTTTTGAACTACCTTTTGGTGGTGTAGGACAATGCTCCCATTGGTTAAACATAAACACATTTCTAGGGTTTGCAGATTTATACAAATAATGATGACCATAGTGGTTATAGCAATACAGCTGTTCATAGTCTGATGAACCCTCTAAATATTCATTTTTAGAAAATGCAGCAGATTTTTCTAGGTCAAACATTATATCATTAACAGTCTCAAAGTCCCAATCATCAGAAAAGGTACTGGACGAAATGAGATCACTTAGTGAAATTTTAAACAAATGTGGAATGTTAAATTGTTCCGTCGGGCCAAAGATATCAAATTCTGTTTTGTCCCACACTATACCATCCTGTATAGGAACGGCTGTGATGTTCACTGTTGACAAGTCTCTTGCTTCACGATGGGAAGATTTATGAGGTTTCAAAAGTACGTTCACATCTTTTCCTTCAGTGTTCACATGGATGTATCTGCCATTTATAAGCACGCTCATAGTCATAACCAAAGCTAGCCAAAGCAGGAAAACAAATATTCCAGAAATAATCCAGAGTTCAATCCATGGGGAAACCAGATAAGTCTTTTTCAGAAAGTGAAGAAAGTCTTGTACTTGCTGCTTGAATGTTAATGATGCTGGCGTCGTTTCAGGTTCACTCGGATCTTCTGAGAACGTATCAAAGTTAATGAAATAGCCAGAAGCAGTTCTGTCAATTGTTGAAATTGCATCAGGATTTGTAAAAATCGCTGGAACCAGTTGATCACTTGCTACATTGGTGTAGACAGGTGTATTTGGACGAACTGTTACTTGAGTTTCAAGAGGGATGAGTTCCATAGCATTGTTGCTCAGTCCTTCATCTGTTACTGCTGAATTCTCGATGGTTATCAGTCTTTCAGTCTGAACCTCTTGGATAGTAGCGAGAGGAGTGCGTCTGCTACTAGGTCGTAGTCCACGAGGCCTACTATTTAGTATTGGCCACATACTGTGGTTTGATGAGGTCGATGGACACAAATCTTTTCTCCTTTTTTCCAGCAAGGGGCGGCAGAAGTACTGTTCTTGTTCCTTGAACTGCTAGGATAGGTACTGGTTGTCTGTAAGAAGGTCCAAATTCCTTCTTGTCCGCAATCTTTTCTCTGACTAGATCCCCAACTTTTGGAATCCAGAGAGGCCTTGCTGGGACCGCCGGTTTTCCCCCAGTGGTGGTTGGCTGCAGGAATACGTTGCTTTGTTTCGATCTTAGTTCACTGAGTTCCTGTAAAACAGCCAAACGATCCTTGATATCAAACGGTTTATTTTCCACCACTGTGCCTACGTGATCGAGGTCTGGTACCCACATTCTTGTCCCAAATAGGACCTCATATGGAGTGACTCCCCCTAGAGAACATCTTGGCAGGTTATTTAATGAGCGTTGGACCCCATAAAGATGTTTGACCCACCCATCACCCGAACCTAATACCCTAGCTGTTATAGACTGCTTTATGTCCCGGTTTTTCCTTTCCACAACCGAATTTCCCTCAGGATGGAATGGAGAGGAGTACCACAATGCAACGCCCAGACTGGCCATGGCTTCTTTGTAAGCCCGAGAGCTAAACGCAGGGCCCTGGTCAGAATGTAGGGTGCCTATTGCGTATGTGCCGATAAAGACTCGCAAATCTTTTATAACAGTTCGAGCGTCAGCCGAGCGCTGAGGCCATATCCATAGGAACCTTGACTTAGTATTTGTGGGATTGCACTTGTCCATGAGGACGCCTGTGCATAGATAGTCTAATGCTGTCTAACAATGGTGTCTGTAATGGGCAGCTACATTCGTAGCATGGTGTCTGGTGGCTTTCTCGCTGTAATTTACAGTCTAAGCAGTTATTGATGAATATGTGTATTTCTGTATTCATTCCAGGCCACCAGTACATCTCTTTTAACGTCAAAATTGTTTTAGAGAGCCCTACATGTGACAGACCCTCCCCCAAATGTGCTTCATAAATCAAAGCTGCTCTACGTTCCATGTTTGGAATTACCCTATCCCCCACTCCAGGGATTCGAGCAAAAGGAACGTTATTCGCATCAATTACATGAGAGTACTTGAGTGGAAACTTTTTCGGTAACGCTGCACCACTGCCTTTGCTTGTAGCATTGACAGCCAACATTATCTCACTGTCTATTTTTGTTTTTGAACGAGTGATCGCAGCTACGGAAGCCGTCTGAACAGCCCCCTTTGCGGCTTCGTCAGCCAATGAATTCCCTGCAACGTGAAAGCCATCACGTTGATGACTCAGTGTGTGGATCACGTGAGCCTTTGGTAGTTCGTTTTTCAACTGAACTACTTGTTCCCAAAGCGTTTTGTGCTTTATTGTGCCACCTTTCGTGTCTTTGATCCCATTTTCAAGACAGTTTTGTATATATTCATTATACGACTGAACACAGTAAAAGGAATCGCACACTGTTAGTGTGGGGAATTCTCGATATGTACTTTCAAGTGCCAGTTTGAATGCTTGTAGTTCAGCTCGCTGAGCTGTACAATCTCCTAGAGATCGAGTTTTTGTGACCATAGGTCTGAAGATGCCATCTCGCATGCGACCTTTAACGATTGCACACGCTGCACTGTAAGCTTGCTTACTCCCTGTTGTGGACTGTGCGGATCCGTCTGTGTAAATTATGAATTCGTAGTGATCGAGAGGCAGGATTTCAGTGGGCAGAGGACATTCTTGTTCATATTGCAGGAACGCTTGTGTTTTTAAATCAGGATCAAAAACATATTCAACATCTGTTGCAGCAAGAGAATTAACCCATTGTATCCATCTTGGATGTAATGCTTTAGCATTTGGAATGCTTACTTTTGTGACCGCTTCCAAAGCTGGTACTGGGGTTATGACAATAATGGGTTTCCCTTGGGCTAGGGCTCTTTCTTTTGCTACAGCGGTTTCAACTGCTGTCAGAATTTTTTCAGTTGAAGTGAAGCGCATTTCCACTTGTGTGTACAAATGAGATTTGTATGCGATTGGTATTTTTTCACCCTCATTAAATGTCAAGTAGGTGAATCCGCATTGACCCGAAATTATTCGGATCACCAGGTTGCGTTGACTTACGCGTGTTTGTAAATGATCTGTTGCTAACATGTTAGCCTGGAGTGAACGCAAGATTTCTGTGTGTTCATGTGTCCAATTTTTGATTGAAAAATCAGGTTTGATTAATGGGTAGAGAGGTTTAACCCTTTCTGCGTAATTTAGAATGTATGTTCTTCCAAAATTTAGGAAACCCAGGATGAATTGTAAGTTTTTTTGCGTTTTTGGAGGTTGGAGCAGCGCACATTTCTCTAGAAAGTTAGCTGCCAAGCTCTTGCCTTCACTTGAAAGCTCATATCCTAGAAATAGGACATTGAGATGGGCAATTCTGGACTTTTGAAGTTGAATTTGTAGCCCTCAGAGGCGAAGCCCAGTATAATGGTGTTCACCCTGTTCAAGTGTTTATCTAGGTCATCGTCTGTCAGATAGATGTCATCGACATATGACAATGCCTCATTATCATAAATTTGTAGTAACTCTGTTACCCTCGCTGAGAATAACTATGTTTTGACAAAAGAAACCATTTGAGATGTCTAATGTGGTTTTATATTTTTTACGCACAATGTTATTCATTAATGCTGTGCTATGTGCATTTTGCACTGCAAATGTTTTAGAACAAGTGTTTAAGTGTCTGTAATCCAAAACTAGACGATATGTGTTGTCTGGTTTGGAGGCAGGAAACAAAGAATTGTTCATTGAGGAGGTGCATGTTTCAATCACCCCTTGGTATTCAAGTTGATCTAAGATCTCCCTGACCTGTTTTTTAGCTTCTTGCTTTATTGGGTACTGCCTTTGTGCAGTAAGTTCATTTTTTAGATGTATTTTATGGTGAGGTGAATCCTCATCCCATCCTACATGATTTTTATATAATGCTGGGGCCTGGGCTACTGCCCATTTCCTGGCATATGTATAGTTTAGGTGAATTGGAATATGGTTGGAGAAGGCAGGCATAATAATGTCCTCGCTGTGTGGGCACTCCCTGACAAATTATGGTGGCCAGTCTTTTTCTGCTAGAAGTATGTCATAGCCCCTTGAAAGTTTTTCCTAAAAAAGTGCTTTCACCTGTCTAGGTATGTCTCCCTCCATCCAGAGTGTTATTTCATATAACTTTTGTGGAGTACTAACCCTGGTGTCTACAGTCTCTACTGTAATGTACTCATTCAAGTCCACTATCTCCAGAAGTTCCTTCAGGTTCTGGCGAGCTATTGTGACTTCTGCTGCACTGTCCAGCATTGTCTGAGCCCATTCTCCGTTCCTGAGTTGTGTTCTCAGTATTCTCGGCATGTCTGATCTTCAGACCTGCTACTTTCTTTTTGGAGAATTGAGGTTTTGATTTGTTTTTCGGAACGTGTTTGTCGTCTTTCGATTTCACGCGTTCTTCTCTATGTTCTGACCGTCCTCTTCTTTCCGATGTCTGTGATGAGATCTGAAAGGTACGAGAGGAACGTGTATCAGTATCTTGATACCTGTCAGGCTTTTTCAAATTATCTCTATTCCTCAGGTTATACCTCCTTTCAGAGGGCTCCTACCTCGGGATTGAGAACGTTTCTCGTTTGAATTTTGTTTAGTAGTTTCCCACTTCTTTTTAGAAGATGAAGGAGATTGTTTAATAGAGTCCTTCTCAGGACTTTCAGATAGTTTTGGCTTCACTGGTATTCCACCCAAACTATCTCTGCCTAATTCTGCATAAGATTGTTCTATAATTCTGGGTAGTTCACTTTGTTGGTCTGTGACATCAAATTCCCTTAATCGTTGGCGGATCGCCACTGCTGCTGCCTCCCCTTTAATAGTAAATAATATTATTGTTGAGACCTGGTCGAAATTTTTCAGTAATTTCATACCTAAATTCAGAGCAGGCTCTGCCCCGTATTCGTTTTGAATTTGTTTCAGGACATCTGGTATTACCGCAATTGACGGAATGCCATGTGTTTTAGTATAGATGGCAGCAAAGACTGAGCCCCAAGTGGTGCAGTCTTCCAGTTGTGGTGTGATCCCCATTGGTAAACTGATTGTTAGGATTCTGTGTTTCTCATACGGGCTAGTATTTGGAAATACTGCTTCGATTTGAGTAATTTTTGAGCTATCCAGAATGGAATTTGTTCACGTTTGTGGGCATTTTACCCATGACTGCGTATAGAGTCTGTGGTGTAATTTTTAGTGCAGTCCCCGGTTGAGGGTCTGATTTGGAATGGTTAATGGTGGTTGGACTGTGAAAGTCCGCATGACATATTGGACCAATTGTCTGTAGATTTTTATTAACTCTTGTAGTTGAGTAAGTAGTTCCTCATCTGACATTATATCTAGTTCAGGATGAGGTGTGTAGCCGGCTAGAATCGGCCATGTTGCTCCTGGTCTACCTAGTGGACCGAGCCTGGTAATGTTTCTGTGATGTTTTAGGGCGCCTTTAAACCAGAGCTGATGCTCCTGGTATGTTAGTGGAATTTCAATATCCTCGAAAGGAATATATTCCTCTGGTGGATCATCTTCTTTGTAGAAGTGAAACAGTTTTGTTACTGAATTTGATTCAGGAAATATTACCCATGAATAGAATACCTCTGTCTGAAAGGATTCGTGTGCCTCTATCACGAAAACTGCTCTACCGCCTCTTGGTGGTAGGCCGTGTTTTATGAGTTTCAGAGTGATGGCTCTCCTTAAGTTTGGATGGATGTCTATAACACCCTCCTCGGTTCCATCTAAACCTGTAATGTTTAAAGCTCTTAAAGCTGGCTGACCCGCAACGTCACCGTTGTTGGAGTCAGGCATTTTGTTTTTTGAAAAATGTAGAACAAGTTTCAAGGAAACAAAGATAAGGTGCACAATATTTTGGAACACTGTATCCTTCAACGTTGAGCAAACCAAACAGCTAATGTATAGGGTACTTCCCTATGTAGCCGTGGCGGATACTTAACCCTGCCCACTCCAGACGTCTTTTGGAGTATATGGGTAGGGGTCTCTAAGAGAAAAGGCACGGCTGAGTTACTCAGTATCTAACGTTAAATTACCGCCTTACCAAACCGTTGGGCGCCATGTAGTGTAGCTCCTATTTCCCCAATAGGATCTGCGCATTGGAATAATATACCCTATAGGTTTGACATAGGACTAAGGTCAATATGTCCCTATCGAGTATATTAAACTTAATTACTTGTGCCAGCTACCTCAGAGGCCACTAGAAACTCCTTGATAAACTAGAAGGGAGTAGTTTCTGGCAGCCGCAAAACATGACAACTTTGTTTCCCTTTTAGAATCAGAACGTGTCCCAGAGTCGTGGAAACAATAGATAACCATTTCACTCAGCTCAATCGTGCATGCTTAGTTTTCCTCAAAGTTACACAGGAAGAATAGACGGGCGTTTCAATAAAAGATTTATTGAACAGTCTTGTTTCTTGTGTAAGTAATATGTGCTGTTACGATCACAAGACAGTATGCAAGATAAATAATGTACAGCGTAAGCAGTAGAAATAAATAATACTGCGCTAGCATGATCTTTAGTAGATATTCATTTACATAAATAACATAGACTAAAAATGCGAGTACTTATACGATGCGTTTCTAAGCTAGTTCTACCCCAATGTACCTAACCTAACCTAGGTGTAGGGAGAGGTATGAAGTAATTGGAGTATTCCTTACTATGGTATACTAAGAGTATGTTAAACCTAGTATGCCTAGTATGCCAAGAGTCCCTCTAGGTTTCTAGTCAGCTCCATACCTTAAGAATGAGAGAGGTGGGAATCTCTTGCCAGACTCGAACCCCCAACTCCCCACGAGGGAAGTCAGATCACTGGAAGCTGGACTCTCTGCGTGCAGGGATGACAGCGTCTTCTCAGTGCGTCAGGCCGGGAAACGGGCTCCTCTGAAGTCGAGGTCTCCTCTGATTTACAAGGGCTAGGGAAGGTATATTTATACCTGAGAGGTACCTCAGAATGTTAGCATTGACGTGAATCGGACAGCGGAAGACGTCATGAATGAACCCTCAAGGTATAACGGTTCATGCATAATAGATGAGTCCTTGAAGAAATCAATAGTCCTGTGCTAGGAAACTCCCGAAGCCTAAGGGTCTGTTCTTCAAGAACTCGTTGTGACGTTAGGGTGGACGGATGTCGGAGACCATGCCTGTATTTGGAGTGCACGGTTTAATGCCTAAATAAGGACTGGGATTTTATGCCTATATAAGGACAGGGCGAATTGTGCCTATATAAGGACACGATACAGGAAAACCCATATACGGACACCCTAAGAGGAATACAACGTGCCTGTTTCGAGGGCGCAGTTGATTGTCTGTTGTAGTTCTGGTGCGATGGCGGAGGCAGAGGCGGCCCTGTGGAAGATGTGCGGCGGGCAGGGGTCAGTGGATGCTCTGGAGTGGATACTTTTCATGGTCTTTGCGATGCCTTCTGTGGTGACAGGGGTCCAGGTGTGGAGGGTCGGCTGGGTGGTGTCGCTGGTGAAGGGTGTTGGGTTGGTGGCGTGGTCTTGGTCGTCGAAGTTGTCATAGAGCGTCCTGATATTGTGGTGGAAGAGGGAGCTGAGTTTGTTGCAGAGGTCTTGGGAGGGAGGGACGTTGGTGGTTTCGCTGTGGGGTCTTGGGAATTCTTGTATGATGGTGAAGAGTTCCTTGACGTTGTGGGAGTTGGAGAGGATTCTCTCCTGAATGAAGTTTCTTTGCGTTGATCTGACGAGTTGGTGGTGTGCAATGGTGGCGGCCCTATAGCAGGTGTGTGCTTCCGGGGTTTTGCTATTTCTCCATTCTTTCTCCAGTCATCGGCACGAGGGATTGGATTCTCGGAGGTCCTTGGTGAACCAGGTGGCTTTCGTGGTTTGTCATCTGTCATAGTTCTGGAAGGGGCGAGAGTGTTGGCGCAGTTGGCTATCCACTTGTGAAGGTCGTTGGCTGCAGTGTTGGAGTCTGTCATGGTAGGGGGAGGAGTGCGGCTGAGGTGAGGTGTTCTTCGGTGATCTTGCTCCAGTTTCTGTGTGGGAGATGTGGCATCGGCTTGTGTGCAGTGGGTTTTGGGAAGGAGAAATGGACGCAGTAGTGGTCCGTCCAGAGAGGTTCCGTGGTGTGACTGAAGCAAATGTTGTTTCCTTCGGCGAAGATGGGGTTGAGAGCGTGTCCAGCCGTGTGTGTGGGGGTGGAGATGAGTTGCTTCAGTCCAATGTTGGTGAGATTCTCTAGGAAGGCGGTGGTGTTGGGGGTCGCTGAGGTTGTCTAGGTGGAAATTCAGGTCTCCGAGCAGTATGTAGTCCGTGGCGGTGAGGGCGTGGGGAGCAATGTAGTCTGCAATGGTGTTGGTGAGCGGGGTCCGGGTGGTCTCTAGGCGAGTGTTCTGCGGAGGGTCGTTCTGGGGTTGGGCTGGATCTGGAAGTGGATGAGTTCCATGGGGGGCAAGGCGTCGTTCGTGATGGAGTTTGTCAGTCCGACAAAACTGAGCAGCAAACATCATGTCTTTCAGTAGTTCATTGTTTTCTAATATGTCTGATAATATTAGATGGTGAAGTTCTGCAGATGTCCAATGCTAGCATTCTACAACTGGATCCATCAGAAACCACTCGACAAACTCCCAGTGAATCAGTGTCATTGCATTTTTGATTTTTTGAATTAACCCCATGCTTTCTGGCTTTGTTCCTGAAAATCAAACTAAATGCAAACCCTCTGCCACGATGAGGCAGCAGGCTAGCAATACTTTCAGATCCTTTCCAAGCTGCAGGGATTTGTAAACATGGCAGGCAGCTCACAGGCAAAGGAGGAGCATCTGCTCTAGTGTTGGATATGTGCTTGTTGCACCATGTTATTTCTGCGAATTTGTTAATGGAAGTATTATTTAACATTAAATAGCATTGTGTGTTCACTGTGTGTAAAAATGCTGAACACATATAGGATAGTATGACATAGATAAAGGTAAAAATAAGATACAGAGATAGCCTGATCTATCCCCTCTATTGCTTGCTTTGCTTGAGTCCTCAGCCCTCTTAGAAACTGTGCTGCACGAGACAGGAACAAGCAACACATCAATGTTATCACTTCACAATTCTTAAATCCAAGAACCTCTTGCAGTCCTGTAGCTCTGCTGCAGATTACTTGTTTATTCCGAACAAAGCTTTACATGAAAGCATTTCCGATCCTCTGAACCTTCCTCACAAGAGGGAGTTGTTGTCGCTCGTCCATTTAAATTTTGTTCCTCACGTACAAGTAGACATAGATGCAAATAACATGTTACGATGATCAGAATCCTGTGCGCTCAATAAAGTAATACTCATAAATCACTTATATCACTTGCTTCCTCTGTTGTGTAAGATAAGAATATTGCTCTTCAGGCACAGAGTCTCAGTCTGGAAGGGGGCGACTGTCAAGGGCTGTTGTTACACTTGCATAGTAAGAAGCATTCGTCATCACATCACACATTTCAGATTTTCCCAATGGGTAGATTATGCTGCTAATAAAGCCCAAATCCATCTACCTCAGCGTATTTTTTTTAGCCTGTTGCGCTGCGCAAGTCCAAAGTAAACTTGGCCGTATACTGCATAAAATGAAAATTAAACTGTTTCCTTCACCTGGCCCCTTCAAGCAACAATTCCATGATTCCTCCAAGACCACATGGACATCTCTTATTACAAAACATAACATTTAAATGTATTATCAGTCCATTTACTATCTAGGGAGCACATTTCATGTGTATGTCACCAGTTCTACAGGCTTCGCCCATTCCAGCCACCCACTTGGATGTTGCCCTGTGGGTTTATTCGTCGCATCCTTATATCTTTGGCATTATCTTGTGACTGCCCTCAGGCACAGAGTGCTCGTTCTCAGGTGTTTTCATACATGTACCAGCATGCACCACTGTTAGACTTGGCATCTTTTGGCGTGTTTCCCCTGAGTTTTTGCTTTCTGACCTCCCGGTTTTGACTCTGTTTTGTGCTGGTTTAGTGTTTCTGCGCACTTTACGCACTGCTGATCAGTGGTAAAGTGCAAGTGCTCCTGTAAGAAATGTGTTATGGATTGGTATTTCCATGTTTGGCTATTTGATTTATGTGTCAGTCCCTAGTAAAGGGCACTGAGTGTGCCAGGGCCTGTAAATCAAATGATGCTGGTGGGCTTGCAGCACTGGTTGTGCCACCCACCAAAGCATCCTGTAAAATGTGTCTCAGGCCTGCCACCGCAGAGCCTGTGTGCAGTCTGTGACTGCCACGTCGACTTGGCAAGTGCCCCCACTTGCCAGTCCCTAAACCTTCCCTTTTCTACATGTTAGTCACCCCTAAGGTAGGCCCAAGGTACCCCTGTGGGCAGGGTGCGTTGTATGCGAAAGGTTAGGACATGCCCGTGTGTGTGTGTCATGTCCTGATAGTGAATTACAGCCTAGTTCGTTTTTCACTATTGCAAGGCTACCTGTTCCCCATAGGCCAGAACGGGCAGTTTTGATTATAACATCTTATAATCCTAACTGACCCAGGGAACACGGTAGAAAATTGAGTTTAGTATGCCTGGACTCCGAATGATAAAATACATCTTTTAGTGAAGTTGGTTTTAACATTCTGTGTTTGAAAATACCACTTTTAGAAAGTGGGTATTTTCTTGTCTAACCATCCAAGCCTGCCTCTGCGAGGTTGTGTATTCCTTGTCTGGAGTGTGAGTGACAGGGGCTGGGGGATGCCAGGAGACAGGGTGAGCCAGCACAGGGCTGAATAGCAAGATCTACATGTAGATGGGTGGGAGGAGATGCACCTGGGACCTGAATAGGGCTGGGCCTTCCCTCCACAATGCTGGCTCCACCCCTGTGGTGCGTCTGATGTCCCTGGCCTGCACTGTGAAAGGAAAGAAGGAGACTTGTCAACAAAGTGCTCCAGGACTGACCAGAACTGGTTTGGACTAGGCAAAGGCTTCTCTGCCTCCAGAGAACAAAGGAATTTGGGATATAAATATTGGGGCCCTGACCCCATGAATTTAGATCTCGCTGGAATCAAGGAACCTGCCAAGAAGAAGAGCTGGAGAGCTGCTAGGAGGAGTACTGCCCCTTTGCTGAGTTATTGCCTTGTTGGGTTGGCCTGCAGTTGCTGCTTCTGTCTTGGGCAGTGAAAGGACTGGACTGAACTTTCCACTCTTTGTGCTGAGAATCTCCAAGGGCCTGAAACTGAGCTGGCCTCCTGTTAAGAAGTCTCAGGGACTACAAAGACTTCACAACCCTCTGGGTACCGCTTCTGGAACCGCTGTTTCAGTTGCCACAGAGGAAGGGAACCGCAACCGACTCCGTCAACCGACTCCATCGCTGGCCCGGTGTCCTGTTTGCACCGCAGACCGCATCACCCCGCTTCGCACCGCAACCCTGGTCTCACCGACGACGACGTCCGACGCCGTCAACATCGAGCCGCTGCTTGCATCGTGACCTGTGGGCACCGCAGTTCGCATCGCATCGCTTCACTGTACCGGCCGGACCAGACCGACGCTGTCGCTGCATCTGGCTCAACCATCGTGACCGCATTGCAGTTGGGGCACTGCTCGCACGCTTCGCGGCGCACCGCTCCGACTCGCACCGCTGTCCGGCGCTCAGCTCCGCACTCCGGCTTAGTCGCCTGCATCGCAACCTGTCAGCACACGCATCGAGCATCGTCTCACCCTGCATCGCACGCCTTGGTCTCACCGACTCCGTCTGCACGACTGTCTTCGAGCCGCTGCCTGCACCGCATCGAGAGGACCACCGCACCTTGCATCGCTCCGTCTTGCACCGCAACCGCGGCCGTCACGCCGACCGGCTCGCACGCTCCGTGCCCGCCACAACGAGAAAAGGTACTGTGACCGAGTCTGTTCACGACTCTGCTGGCCCGTATCCAGCGCGGCCGGCTGGAACTGTTAGACTCTGTTGTTTTCAGCATCGCGGTAGACTCGGACGGAGCTACCGACTCGTACGAACTTTGTTTTTGTGATATTCCTGCAAAGAAGAAGTTATCTTGCAACGTATTCATTTTTAAAGTATTTGTATTGTGGATTTTTATCGTATTTGGTCTTGTCTTGAGTATATAAAAATATTGGTTATTTTTCTAAACTGGTGTGGTGTCCTTTTGTAGTGCTTACACTGTATTACTGTTGGTTATGTGCAAATGCTTTACACACTGCCTCTAGAATAAGCCTGACTGCTCGTGCCAAGCTACCAAGGGGGTGAGCAGAGGTTATTTTAGGAGTGTAACTCCCTTATCCTGACTAGGAAGAAGGGTCCCTACTTGGACAGAGGTGCAAGCCCGGGCCAACTAGAGGCTTCCATTTCTAACAACCACTAACAGGACTTAATGTAGCTTCTGTATCAGAGGGAGGTGTGAAGGATGGTTGGCACTAAAATAGCGCTAGGTGGTGCACGACCAAGATGGCCGCACGCCTGTGAGGCTCTGGACACTTGGCAGCAGAATCCATCAATTATCCTTATTAATATGCACATCAACCTTACGGAAAGTGCCTGCTGTGCTTCCCGACATGCGTCCGGAGCGCGGGCGGCATCTGGTGGAGCCTCCTTGGCGAATGGAGCAGGTAGGCGAGGGCCGGGGACTCCACGTGGCAGCTAGGCCCCGGCCGCTCCGCGCTTCAGTGCACCCGCCTTATCAGCAGCACCCTCGCTATACCGCACCACCGCGCTGTTCCACTATACTCTCCTCCCCGTGAGATATACGGGGCCACCGCACATCCTTTACAGAGGAGTGGATATCGCCGAACTGGCCATCGCCGGCCTGCTGCACGGACCGGCGAGATCTTACGGCCTGGGACAATCTTTAAACTGCAGTGTGCCTGTCTGTAATTATCCCCGCACTCGGTCACGGATCGGCCCTAGCGGTCCCTCGACAGCCAGTACCCTACCTCCTTCGATACCTGTCTGGTGCAGCAACTTTACACCCCTGGTTGCCCATTCATCATCGTTTCACCTACCAATCCCGCCTTTTGCAGAGCCTGCCTTTAAGTGCGTCACCGCAGCGCCTATAATCCTGCTTTGTCGCGCTGGGAATCACTACCGCTGCACGCCTTGTTAATGCTCGCTGGACAGTGACAGGCAGGCACGGAGGTCACCTTCCTCTCATCAGAGACTGTGTCATCGCTGGATCACGCGGCCTCCCTCACTTCCAGTGTGGACCGAGAACTCTGTGTGACCCTGAAGCTCGATTTCTAACCACACGCCGCTATTCCAGGCGACGAACCGCCTTGGGCACCTTACAGACCGCTTTACCTGTGTTGCACCATTTTGCAGACTCTCTCTGGGCCTGCCTGCCACTGGGGACCCCCCGTCTTCCGTGCTCTTGCAGTGATAGGCGACAACGTGGCCTCTTTACACGGAGGCTCGTGCATATCTTGGCCTAAGACCAGCCCTGCGGCGTGGGCGCCACGCACATTCCGCAACTTCCATCACACCTGGAGCACAACCCTGAACGCTCGCCCTCCACGCAATTGCTGCACACGGGGGTCTATCTGAGTGAACTTGTCTTGGCGACGACTCCTGCACAGGCATCACTCCCTGCTCCTCACTGTCATCGCATTCCTGTCGCCGTGTGCTCCTGCCGCCATGGGGAAGCCAGATGGTCGCCAATCCAAGCTTCCGTTCGACACGAAAAAGGTTGCCACACGATCCAGTTTTGAAGAACCAGAGACGTCCGCAGATGCACAAATGCCACATCCTCCACCAACTCCAGTGGACGAAGTCAAAACCCTCCTCTTGGCCATGCAGCACAGCCTTACGGATCTTTCAAGTAAAATGAATTCCATGAGTAATCGCATGGACTACATAGCGTTGAAGGTGGAGAAACATGGTGAACAACTCAAAGAAGCGGAGAAACGGATCTCAGACAATGAAGATGCCACAACCCAAGTAACGCAGCAAGTGGCGCAAATGAACAAACTACTTAAAATAATTGCGGCCAAAAACGAAGACCTAGAGGCGCGCAGTCGTCGCAATAACATCCGCGTCACTGGCATCCCTGAGAGCGCCAACACTGGACGTATGGAAGACTTTGTCGAGTGCCTGTTGCGCACCACCTTTGGCGCAGAGGCGTTCTCCACCCAGCTGATTGTGGAGTGCACACAGCGCTCCCTTGGCCCTCGTCCTCCCCCGGGAGGTAATCCACGCCCGATAGTTGCTCGCCTCCTCAACTACAGGGACCGCGATGTGCTCTGAAATTGGCCTGAGACCACAAGAATCTTCAATTCGAAGGCGCCACATTCTCCATATATCCAGATTTTACAGTTGCGGTCCAAGAGGCGAGACGCAAGTTTCTACCTGCTAAGCAGAAACTTTGCAAGATGCGAATCGAATACGCCTTATTATATCCAGCCAGGCTGCGAGTCACGTATCTCGGCAGGCAACATTTCTTCACCAATGGACAGGAAGTAGACGACTTCCTTCGTACTGTCAGAAAGAACTCACCCTCCAGAGAATCCCAGGACCATCTATCTCGATCCCCGTCACTGGGCTCTGATTGATAACCAGCACTGCATCTCTCTCGGTTCTGCAATCCTGCCTTGCTGTGTCACTGACGCCCGCGGTCTTCCTGCAGGTCCAGATGCTCCGCGTCTGGGTGAGACCTGGGCGACTGACGGAAAGCGGCGGTTCCGCTCATCGCTGCCCTTTTGACACCTCCTCCTACCGCACTACAGAGGTCTGGATTTTGATGAACTGCAAAGCATCAACAGATAAGTGACATGAACTCATACTTGCCATCTGCTTTTTAGTTAGCGGGCACACTCTACTAATACTCCTTTTTGTTTTTAATTCACAAACTGAACTATGCCAAGCACCTCCCCCCCTTTCATCCCATCTCCCCCTGTCATCGGGGGACTGGCTCTGTACCTATGGGAGAGGGGAGGTTATCGTTGCACATCAGCGTTCCCCACACGGGTGTTCCCTCAGTACCCATTGTATGACTTTTTCTTTTTTTGTATTGTTGCAATTTGGTTGGGGTTTGGGTCGGGATGACGATACTGGCGCATTTGGGGTGCCGTTGTGGGTGGGGGTGGTTGGGGGACTCATTCGCAATGTTGTTTCACTGCATTCTTTTCCAAGAGGTAGACTTAGGATCCATATTCAGAGGCGCACTTTCCTCCTTTTTTCACAGAGCGTACTGCGACATTATTATATTAATCTGCTATGTCATCCCAAACTGAGGCACTACAAATAGATCTTCTCACTTGGAACGTTAGAGGCCTTCGAGATCCCCGGAAATGCAGACCTAGATAGGCACCATATTCACATCGCAATGTTACAGGAGACTCATTTAGATCCAGCTCGTACTCCCACATTTGCCAGCAAATGGGCCGCTGAGCGATTATTCTCCTCCTACTCTACCTATTCCAGAGGTACTGTGATACTTGTAAAAAGGAATATTACCTTTATCTTGGGAGGCACACAGCAGGACTCTCTAGGGCGGAGCTGTATGATATGGGGCACATTAGGTACTCAATCAGTCACACTGGTGTGCTGTTATGGGCCCAACATTGATGATCCAGGCTTCTACACAGCATTATGGGGGCGCATACTTCAAATAGGATTCACTCACATCATTTGGGGGGGAGATTTTAATACCGCACTACATCCCGCTTTAGACAGGTCTAATCCCTTACCCTCGCACTACACTAAGACACAGGAGGCATTGACGGGCATATTCACAGCTCATGGGCTCACGGACACATGGCGGCATGTACATCCAGATGGAAGGGAAGGCACCCACTATACTGCATCGCATGCATCCTGGGCTCGCCTAGACTATTGGGTGGTTTACCGTGTGGCGGTCCCGTGGTTCACGCAAGCAGGCCACCTCGCTAGGACTTACTCTGATCATTCCCCAGTACTCATAATGGTAGCCCCACTCAATTCGATCTCTTCTCCCAGATTCTGGAGGCTGATGCCGGAAGCATTGCTTGATACTGTTTTCCGGGCTGAGCTTGGTACGGAAATCACTGATTTTTTCCAAAATAACATAGGCTCTGTCACACACATTGGAACGGTCTGGGAGGCCTTTAAGGTTACCATCTGGGGCTCCTGCATGGCGAAAAGCTTCGGGGTACTACGGGACCTCCGTCGCACCTTGCGCACACACTTGAAAGTGAACTAAAGACACTGGAGAGTGACCTCTGGAGTGATGCCTCCGGGCAGCGCCTGGTGACATTCAGGGAAAAGCTCTCAGACTACAAACAGCCGATTCGGAGGCACGATTTCGGGGGAAGTATCACACAGCGCGCAGGTATGGCGAGGGTGGACGCCCCGGCAGAGCACTAGCGCAAGACATCAGGCTACCCCGGTTCTCCAATTATGTCCTCGAAATTCGGGACCCTGCTGGCGTGCGCCACAGGGACAGCCTAGATATCCTTCATACCTTTACTGAATTTTATACTGATCTATATAGTACCCGCAGGGATAACCCCCCGTACTTTACCTCATACCTACAAGATATAACCCTTGGCTGGCTTGGAGACTCGCAGAGGGAGTTTCTTGACGGATCCTTTGAAAACGATGAGATACGCGAGGCAATTATGCAAATGAAGTCCGGGAAGCCCCTGGGTCTGATGGCCTCCCCATCGACTTTTATAAAACATACCTCGATCAATTGCTCCCCATTCTCAAGCAGGTCTTCAATGAAGCACACAAGCTGGGGTGTCTGCCCCTGTCCCTGAGGGTGGCCCTGATCTCCTCACTCCTAAAGCCTGGTAAGGCTGCAGACTCCTGTGATTCGTACCGCCCCCTCTCCTTAATCAACACGAATGCAAAAATCCTTGCCAAAATTCTGGCCAATCGTCTCAGCCTACTCATGGAGAAACTTGTTCTCCCAGACCACGCTGGATTTATCCCTGGCCGGGCAACATCGCATAATCTCTGCACACTCTTCTCCATTTTGCGGTCAGTTGACCCTCAATTGCCTTTAGCGGCAGTCTGTCTTGATGCCACAAAGGCATTTGACTCCGTTGAATGGGACTATCTTTTCGTAATCCTCCAAAACATGGGCATGCCTAGGGGATTCCTCTCATGGGTTCGCGTGTTATATACCAATCCTGAAGCTCGGGTTCTCATCAATGGTCACTCCTCTCCCTCCTTCCCCATCACCCGGGGCACTTGACAGGGCTGCCCGCCCTCTCCCCTTCTTTTCGCCCTGGCGGTCGAACCACTTGCAGCTAAGATACGACAATACCACCATGACAAAGCCCTCCGCTGTCTACTCCGGCCTATTTTGATTTCCCTATACGCTGACGACATCATATTATACGTTCGGGAGCCACTCCTTAACCTCAATCCGTTACTCCGGGAATTTGCTCGTTTTGGAGGGCTCTCCGGCATACATATAAACTGGAAAAAATACCAAATTTTCCCCCTCACCACATCGGTTACGAGGTTCACGCCTGACTTCCCCATTGAATGGTGCACTGATGAAGTAAAATATCTTGGGGTATATGTCACCGCTGACCGCGACGAGCTGATGCGACTCAACTACGGTCGTACCTTGGAGGGGATCAGGGATAATGTCACGAGATGGATCGCCCTACCCCTTTCCTTTGCAGGGCGCATCTCCCTCATACAAATGGTCATCCTCCCTAAACTCCTTTATTTATTCTTGAACATCCCGTATGATCCAGGCAGACACTTCTTTTCTGCGCTCCGCTCCGAGCCGATACACCTTACTTGGGGTGGCAAACAACCTAGAATACAATGGGACACGATTACTAGGCCATACTCGCACGGAGGGTTCGACGTACCTAACTTCGAACTCTATTATACTTGCGCACAGGCTCACTACGCTCACTTCTGGTTCCATCCTCCCAAATACATGCTGCAGGTAGCTACTGAACACTGGTTATCTGACCCCATACCACTTGAGGGCGCCATACTGACTGCCACTGCACCGCGCATAAGGGACTCATCAACGATCATTAGCACAGTGAAGGCATGGCAAGCTATTGTCACGCGATCCCAGGCTCCCATGCTGTACTCGCCATTGCTTCCTCTAGTCTATCACCCAAAAATGCCTGTTCTCCAGGAAGGTGTTTTCAGAAAAACCCAAGCTAAATACGGGATTACGACTTGGGGAGATCTGTACCTGAACGGTAAATTCCGCACATCACAGCAACTCTTTTCTAAGCAGCCACCCTCTCCTATGGACATCTTCCTTTATGTCCGTTTGCGACAGGGCTTCAAGGAGCACACACCCACTTACCCTCTGGAGCCCCCAGAGGTCGCCCCACTGCGCATGATAGTGCGTAGCGATGCTGCATCACATTTAGTTTCTTCGCTCTACCATAGTCTCTACACTGCCCAGGGCCCTGTACAAAGCGCTGCTCGAGACAAATGGTCCGGTGAGATGGGTCAAGTCCTCACAGACGAGCAGTGGACTTATTGCTGCAAACAGACGGAACAGAGCTCGTCCAGTAGCCGCCTCCGCATCCTACATTACAAGTTCCTTCATCGCACATATTATACCCCAGCCAAACTCCACCGATATAAACTACGCAACAGCGACAGATGTGATTGTTGTGGTATCACGGGGGCAGATTTCCTGCATGTAGCCTGGGACTGTGGTGTTGTGCAGGAGTACTGGCGCCAGGTCCTTACAACCCTAGAACAAATGACATCACTACATCTCCCGTTCTCTCCCCTACTCGCCCTACTGGGATACACTGAAAAGCTGGCGGTGACACACCGGAAATTTATCTCCTTCAGTCTCCTCTTGGCTAAACGGCGAATAGCGTGCAGGTGGGGGCAGGGCAACTAAATTTAAGGAATGGATCCGGGATATGTTATTCTGGCAGGAACAGACATATACATTTGCTGAACTGCTTCCTCCTACCTCACGTCCCCGCGACAACTGGGGGCCCCTTACGGCATACCTACTTTCTCACCCAATTGATGATACAGATAATACCCAGACTGCCAATGCTGTAGACACCTGAATTGTACTTGTCCATTCATCTTCACAGACCGCCCTTTCTCATAACTGTTTGCAGTCCATCGATATATCCGTGGTAATAGAGACCTCAAGTGAGTGGAATTTATCGCAATAGTCATTGTATTGCCTCTAATTTTACATACTGCTCTGTAAATTACGGTTATCCTATTGGCCTTAACATCTACCTTATTGTTTTTCCCATCCTGATTATGCCTGTACTTTGGATATGCTATCCTTACTGTACCTGTGTTTCGAAAATTTCCATAAATAAATGAATTAAAAAAAGGATGCTCGGCACTAGTCTGGTGTGGCTGCCATGCACCACTAACGGGACTTAATGCACCTTCTGTATCAGAGGGAGGTGAGAAGGATGGTCGGCACTAGTCTGGTGTGGCTGCCATGCACCACTAACAGGACTTAACGTAGCTTCTGCATCAGAGGCAGGTGCGAAGGATGGTTGGCACTAGTCTGGTACGGCTGCCATGCACCACTAACAGGACTTAATGCAGCTTCTGTATCAGAGGGAGGTGCGAAGGATGGTTGGCACTAGTCTGGTGTGGCTGCCATGCACCACTAACGGGACTTAATGCAGCTTCTGTATCAGAGGGAGGTGCGAAGGATGGTCGGCACTAGTCTGGTACGGCTGCCATGCACCACTAACAGGACTTAATGCAGTTTCTGTATCAGAGGTAGGTGCGAAGGATGGTCGGCACTAGTCTGGTACGGCTGCCATGCACCACTAACAGGACTTAATGCAGCTTCTGTAACAGAGGGAGCTGCGAAGGATGGTCGGCACTAGTCTGGTGTGGCTGCCATGCACCACTAACAGGACTTAATGCTGCTTCTGTATCAGAGGGAGGTGCGAAGGATGGTCGGCACTAGTCTGGTGTGGCTGCCATGCACCACTAACAGGACTTAATGTAGCTTCTGTAACAGAGGGAGCTGCGAAGGATGGTCAGCACTAGTCTGGTGTGGCTGCCATGCACTACTAACAGGACTTAATGTAGCTTCTGTATCAGAGGGAGGTGCGAAGGATGGTCGGCACTAGTCTGGTGTGGCTGCCATGCACCACTAACAGGACTTAATGCAGCTTCTGTATCAGAGGGAGGTGCGAAGGATGGTCGGCACTAGTCTGGTGTGGCTGCCATGCACCACTAACAGGACTTAATGCAGTTTCTGTATCAGAGGGAGGTGCGAAGGATGGTCGGCACTAGTCTGGTACGGCTGCCATGCACCACTAACAGGACTTAATGCAGCTTCTGTAACAGAGGGAGCTGCGAAGGATGGTCGGCACTAGTCTGGTGTGGCTGCCATGCACCACTAACAGGACTTAATGCAGCTTCTGTATCAGAGGGAGGTGCGAAGGATGGTCGGCACTAGTCTGGTGTGGCTGCCATGCACCACTAACAGGACTTAATGTAGCTTCTGTATCAGAGGGAGGTGCGAAGGATGGTCGGCACTAGTCTGGTGTGGCTGCCATGCACCACTAACAGGACTTAATGCAGCTTCTGTATCAGAGGGAGGTGCGAAGGATGGTCGGCACTAGTCTGGTGTGGCTGCCATGCACCACTAACAGGACTTAATGCAGCTTCTGTATCAGAGGGAGGTGCGAAGGATGGTCGGCACTAGTCTGGTGTGGCTGCCATGCACCACTAACAGGACTTAATGTAGCTTCTGTAACAGAGGGAGCTGCGAAGGATGGTCGGCACTAGTCTGGTGTGGCTGCCATGCACCACTAACAGGACTTAATGTAGCTTCTGTAACAGAGGGAGCTGCGAAGGATGGTCGGCACTAGTCTGGTGTGGCTGCCATGCACCGCTAACGGGACTTAAAGCAGCTTCTGTATCAGAGGGAGGTGCGAAGGATGCTCGGCACTAGTCCGGTGTGTCTGCCATGCACCACTAACAGGACTTAACGTAGCTTCTGTATCAGAGGGAGGTGCGAAGGATGGTCGGCACTAGTCCGGTGTGTCTGCCATGCACCACTAACAGGACTTAATGTAGCTTCTGTATCAGAGGGAGGTGCGAAGGATGGTTGGCACTAGTCTGGTGTGGCTGCCATGCAACACTAACAGGACTTAAAGCAGCTTCTGTATCAGAGGGAGGTGCGAAGGATGGTCGGCACTAGTCTGGTGTGGCTGCCATGCACCGCTAACGGGACTTAACGTAGCTTCTGTATCAGAGGGGGGTGCGAAGGATGGTCGGCACTAGTCTGGCACGGCTGCCATGCACCACTAACAGGACTTAATGCAGCTTCTGTATCAGAGGGAGCTGCGAAGGACGGTAGGCACTAGTCCGGTGTGTCTGCCATGCACCACTAACAGGACTTAATGTAGCTTCTGTAACAGAGGGAGCTGCGAAGGATGGTCGGCACTAGTCTGGTGTGGCTGCCATGCACCACTAACAGGACTTAAAGCAGCTTCTGTATCAGAAGGAGGTGCGAAGGATGCTCGGCACTAGTCCGGTGTGTCTGCCATGCACCACTAACAGGACTTAATGTAGCTTCTGTAACAGAGGGAGCTGCGAAGGATGGTCGGCACTAGTCTGGTGTGGCTGCCATGCAACACTAACAGGACTTAAAGCAGCTTCTGTATCAGAGGGAGGTGCGAAGGATGGTTGGCACTAGTCTGGTGTGGCTGCCATGCAACACTAACAGGACTTAAAGCAGCTTCTGTATCAGAGGGAGGTGCGAAGGATGGTCGGCACTAGTCTGGTGTGGCTGCCATGCACCGCTAACGGGACTTAACGTAGCTTCTGTATCAGAGGGGGGTGCGAAGGATGGTCGGCACTATTCTGGCACGGCTGCCATGCACCACTAACAGGACTTAATGCAGCTTCTGTATCAGAGGGAGCTGCGAAGGACGGTAGGCACTAGTCCGGTGTGTCTGCCATGCACCACTAACAGGACTTAATGTAGCTTCTGTATCAGAGGGAGGTGCGAAGGATGGTCGGCACTAGTCTGGTGTGGCTGCCATGAAACACTAACAGGACTTAATGCACCTTCTGTATCAGAGGGAGGTGCGAAGGATGGTCGGCACTAGTCTGGTGTGGCTGCCATGAAACACTAACAGGACTTAATGCACCTTCTGTATCAGAGGGAGGTGCGAAGGATGGTCGGCACTAGTCTGGTGTGGCTGCCATGAAACACTAACGGGACTTAATGTAGCTTCTGTATCAGAGGGAGGTGCAAAGGATGGTTGGCACTAGTCTGGTGTGGCTGCTGCTCTTTACAGCTTCATTAGTGTGCCCTAGCCTCTCACTGGTCTGGGAGAGACTGATCAAGGCGTCCTGGTCTTGGTTCTGTATGCGGAGACAGCTATGGTCAGGTGCTGGCATGCACAGTCGACTCTCCCTGGAGGCAGAATGTTGTGCTGGGCTCCCTCCTCCTGTGGATGAGTTCAGAGAGAGGGGAGGTGGGAAGCCCCTAAACCTGCCCTGGCGGATTAAAGGATGAGCAAGCCTCATGACATAACCAGAACCCTATACAAAGCTATGTAAGTGACAACTAAAATATGTTTTATAATTACGGGCATGTTGTGACATCAGAATGAGCCCGTAATAAGATACTATTCTATTCCTGTTCACAGAGAGATACAAACCCCACTTTCTACGAATTAATTGTTCTTCTGCTGTTAGTGTTGTATTTACCGTCCCAATTTATCTCTGTTGAAGAAACGTGGCCATCGGAATGTCCCAGCATTTGCCTTCTGCCTCTTTCGCGACATCACTTATCGTTGGAGTTAGAACCGTTTGATGTTGCACAGTCATTTGCATATTTATTATTTATGTATTATCTACTAATGCTCCTATTAGCTACACTAACATGTTATCATTATCAGGAATATACCTGGAAGAAAAAAGTAGCTGGGCATCACTTTTTAGGTCTCGCCTGCGAGATTCTTGTGTGCAGTGAAGGGCCTGGAGCCCCAGCATCACTTACCAGTTGCAGGCTTTATTGTCATTCATTTTAGCTGCCTCCTAATCGGCCATCATATACCTCAAGCAGGGCCAGACTGGGAACCGAAACCGGCCCTGGCAAACTACCCGGCCAGCCCCCCTGGGAGGCAGGGGGGTGCGGCCGAGCTGTTTGCAAGGGCTTGTTTCGGTCGATTTTGATACAGGGGGCCGATATTGCTGGGCCCCGGTAACAAAAACGGCCCCCCAGGGGCACAAAACCGGCCCCCACCCTAGCGGCCCACCGGTGAAATGCCCGGTGCCCGCTACGGCCAGTCCGGCCCTGGCCTCAAGTCTCTTCCTTTCAATTGTCCTGAGCATGGACCAAGTACTAATTGATTTGTTTTATTCGTGTTCTTCCGCGTCGCACTGTAATACTGGGTATTTTTTTCTCACCGCCATTTGTTCGGCATTCCGTTTCTATTTCTTTCACAATAACAAGCAAATGCCACTGAGTCGGTTTTCCATGTTGCTTCCTCCCAACCCTCACCCTCCTTCTGTCTAGCTGTTGTTTTGATTTTGAAAAGTAGGTCCCACTGCACATGCACTCTGCACTCTCTACTGGCAACTTTCAAACATATCACCGGTGTGGCTAAAAGACAGTTAAAAAGGAGGCAGCAGCTTAAATCCGCAATTAGAACCCGTGGTATTATGGGTATGCAAATGAACCCTGGAACAGCTTTCTCAACATTGTAGTTACGGACTAGTAAGAAATGAAGCTGATATGCAGTGAAACTGAATTTGTTAATATTGTAATTGTTCAGCAGGAGCAACACAAATTGTATGCAAAGACGAAAAATTACACAAAATGAATAGGTTTTATTAACAAAATCCCTACATTTAAAACAGCTACCAAGCATTTGAAACTGGTAGTTGGGTTTTGCAACGGTATAAATGTACCCTGGGCCAGGAAATATCTTTTTTTTCACTTTTCAAAACAAATTGTCGTCACAGCTATTGATATCAGAGAGGAACTTAAATGCAATAATGCTCCCACTTCCTCATGGCAACGCTGCCCCTCCCTCTGCCTCGCACGACGGCTCCTCCACCTTCATGGCTCTGCTTCTCTCCTTTCCTCTATGTGCTACTGCTTCCCTTCTTCATTGTATCACACTCCACCCCACCCCACTCTACTCCAATCTACCCTACACCACCCCACTCCAGTCCAGTCTACCCTACAACACCCCACCTCAATCTACCCTACTCCACCCCACTTCAATCTACCCTACTCCACCCCATTTTAATCTACCCTACTCCACTCCAATCTACCCTACTCCACCCATTCCAATCTACCCTACTCCACCCCACTTCAATCTACCCTACTCCGCCCACTTCAGTCTACCCTACTCCGCCCCACTTTAATCTACCCTACTACACCCACTCCAGTCTACCCTACTCCACCCACTCCAGTCTACCCTACTCCACTCCACTCCAATCTACCCTACTCCACCCCACTCCAGTCTACCCTACAACACCCCACCTCAATCTACCCTACTCCACCCCACTTCAATCTACCCTACTCCACCCTATTTCAATCTACCCTACTCCACCCACTCCAGTCTACCCTACTCCACTCCACTGCAATCTACCCTACTCCACCCATTCCAATCTACCCTACTCCACCCCACTTCAATCTACCCTACTCCGCCCACTTCAGTCTACCCTACTCCACCCCACTTTAATCTACCCTACTACACCCACTCCAGTCTACCCTACTCCACCCACTCCAGTCTACCCTACTCCACTCCACTCAATCTACCCTACTCCACCCACTCCAGTCTACCCTACTCCACCCACTCCAGTCTACCCTACTCCACCCACTCCAGTCTACCCTACTCCACTCCACTGCAATCTACCCTACTCCACCCACTCCAGTCTACCCTACTCCAACCCACTCCAATCTACCCTACTCCACTCCAGTTCAATATAACCTACTCCACTCCAGTTCAATATAACCTACTCCACCCATTCCAATCTACCCTACTACACCCACTCCAGTCTACCCTACTCCACCCACTCCAGTCTACCCTACTCCACCCACTCCAGTCTACCCTACTCCACTCCACTGCAATCTACCCTACTCCACCCATTCCAATCTACCCTACTCCACCCCACTTCAATCTACCCTACTCCGCCCACTTCAGTCTACCCTACTCCACCCCACTTTAATCTACCCTACTACACCCACTCCAGTCTACCCTACTCCACCCACTCCAGTCTACCCTACTCCACTCCACTCCAATCTACCCTACTCCACTCCACTCCAATCTACCCTACTCCACCCACTCCAGTCTACCCTACTCCACCCACTCCAGTCTACCCTACTCCACCCACTCCAGTCTACCCTACTCCACTCCACTGCAATCTACCCTACTCCACCCACTCCAGTCTACCCTACTCCAACCCACTCCAATCTACCCTACTCCACCCCACTTCAATCTACCCTACACCGCCACTTCAGTCGACACTACTGCACCCCACTTCAATCTACCCTATTCCACCCACTCCAATCTACCCTACTCCAACCCACTCCAATATACCCTACTCCACCCCATTTCAATCTACCCTACTCCAGCCATTCCAATCTGCTCTATTCCACCCACTCCAATCTACCCTACTACACCAAACTCCATTCTACTCTACTCCACCCTATTCCAATCTATCCTACTCCATCCCATTTCAATCTACCTGACTCCAGCCACTCCAATATACCCTACTCCACCCCACTTCAATCTACCCTACTCCGCCCACTTCAGCCTACCCTACTCCACCCCATTTCAATCTACCCTACTCCACCCATTCCAATCTACCCTACTCCACCCCACTTCAATCTACCCTACTCCGCCCACTTCAGCCTACCCTACTCCACCCACTCCAGTCTACCCTACTCCACTCCACTGCAATCTACTCTACTCCACCCACTACAGTCTACCCTACTCCACCCCACTCCAGTCTACCCTACTCCACCCCACTCCAGTCTACCCTACAACACCCCACTCCAGTCTACCCTACAACACCCCACTCTACTCCAATCTACCCTACACCACCCCACTCCAGTCTACCCTACAACACCCCACCTCAATCTACCCTACTCCACCCCACTTCAATCTACCCTACTCCACCCCATTTCAATATACCCTACTCCACCCATTCCAATCTACCCTACTCCACCCCACTTCAATCTACCCTACTCCGCCCACTTCAGTCTACCCTACTCCACCCCACTTTAATCTACCCTACTCCACCCACTCCAGTCTACCCTACTCCACCCACTCCAGTCTACCCTACTCTACTCCACTCCAATCTACCCTACTCCACCCACTCCAGGCTACCCTACTCCACCCACTCCAGTCTACCCTACTCCACCCACTCCAGTCTACCCTACTCCACTCCACTGCAATCTACCCTACTCCACCCACTCCAGTCTACCCTACTCCAACCCACTCCAATCTACCCTACTCCACTCCAGTTCAATATAACCTACTCCACTCCAGTTCAATATAACCTACTCCACCCATTCCAATCTACCCTACTACACCCACTCCAGTCTACCCTACTCCACCCACTCCAGTCTACCCTACTCCACCCACTCCAGTCTACCCTACTCCACTCCACTGCAATCTACCCTACTCCACCCATTCCAATCTACCCTACTCCACCCCACTTCAATCTACCCTACTCCGCCCACTTCAGTCTACCCTACTCCACCCCACTTTAATCTACCCTACTACACCCACTCCAGTCTACCCTACTCCACCCACTCCAGTCTACCCTACTCCACTCCACTCCAATCTACCCTACTCCACTCCACTCCAATCTACCCTACTCCACCCACTCCAGTCTACCCTACTCCACCCACTCCAGTCTACCCTACTCCACCCACTCCAGTCTACCCTACTCCACTCCACTGCAATCTACCCTACTCCACCCACTCCAGTCTACCCTACTCCAACCCACTCCAATCTACCCTACTCCACCCCACTTCAATCTACCCTACTCCGCCACTTCAGTCGACACTACTGCACCCCACTTCAATCTACCCTATTCCACCCACTCCAATCTACCCTACTCCAACCCACTCCAATATACCCTACTCCACCCCATTTCAATCTACCCTACTCCAGCCATTCCAATCTGCTCTATTCCACCCACTCCAATCTACCCTACTACACCAAACTCCATTCTACTCTACTCCACCCTATTCCAATCTATCCTACTCCATCCCATTTCAATCTACCTGACTCCAGCCACTCCAATATACCCTACTCCACCCCACTTCAATCTACCCTACTCCGCCCACTTCAGCCTACCCTACTCCACCCCATTTCAATCTACCCTACTCCACCCATTCCAATCTACCCTACTCCACCCCACTTCAATCTACCCTACTCCGCCCACTTCCAGCCTACCCTACTCCACCCACTCCAGTCTACCCTACTCCACTCCACTGCAATCTACTCTACTCCACCCACTACAGTCTACCCTACTCCACCCCACTCCAGTCTACCCTACTCCACCCCACTCCAGTCTACCCTACAACACCCCACTCCAGTCTACCCTACAACACCCCACTCTACTCCAATCTACCCTACAGCACCCCACTCCAGTCTACCCTACAACACCCCACCTCAATCTACCCTACTCCACCCCACTTCAATCTACCCTACTCCACCCCATTTCAATATACCCTACTCCACCCATTCCAATCTACCCTACTCCACCCCACTTCAATCTACCCTACTCCGCCCACTTCAGTCTACCCTACTCCACCCCACTTTAATCTACCCTACTCCACCCACTCCAGTCTACCCTACTCCACCCACTCCAGTCTACCCTACTCTACTCCACTCCAATCTACCCTACTCCACCCACTCCAGGCTACCCTACTCCACCCACTCCAGTCTACCCTACTCCACCCACTCCAGTCTACCCTACTCCACTCCACTGCAATCTACCCTACTCCACCCACTCCAGTCTACCCTACTCCAACCCACTCCAATCTACCCTACTCCACCCCACTTCAATCTACCCTACTCCGCCACTTCAGTCGACACTACTGCACCCCACTTCAATCTACCCTATTCCACCCACTCCAATCTACCCTACTCCAACCCACCCCAATACACCCTACTCCACCCCATTTCAATCTACCCTACTCCAGCCATTCCAATCTGCTCTATTCCACCCACTCCAATCTACCCTACTACACCAAACTCCATTCTACTCTACTCCACCCTATTCCAATCTATCCTACTCCATCCCATTTCAATCTACCTGACTCCAGCCACTCCAATATACCCTACTCCACCCCACTTCAATCTACCTTACTCCGCCCACTTCAGCCTACCCTACTCCACCCCATTTCAATCTACCCTACTCCACCCATTCCAATCTACCCTACTCCACCCCACTTCAATCTACCCTACTCCGCCCACTTCAGCCTACCCTACTCCACCCACTAGTCTACCCTACTCCACTCCACTGCAATCTACTCTACTCCACCCACTACAGTCTACCCAACTCCACCCACTCCAGTCTACCCTACTCCACCCACTCCAGTCTACCCTACTCCACCCCACTCCAGTCTACCCTACAACACCCCACTCTACTCCAATCTACCCTACACCACCCCACTCCAGTCTACCCTACAACACCCCACCTCAATCTACCCTACTCCACCCCACTTCAATCTACCCTACTCCACCCCATTTCAATATACCCTACTCCACCCATTCCAATCTACCCTACTCCACCCCACTTCAATCTACCCTACTCCGCCCACTTCAGTCTAACCTACTCCACCCCACTTTAATCTACCCTACTCCACCCACTCCAGTTTACCCTACTCCACCCACTCCAGTCTACCCTACTCTACTCCACTCCAATCTACCCTACTCCACCCACTCCAGTCTACCCTACTCCACCCACTCCAGTCTACCCTACTCCACCCACTCCAGTCTACCCTACTCCACCCACTCCAGTCTACCCTACTCCACTCCACTGCAATCTACCCTACTCCACCCACTCCAGTCTACCCTACTCCAACCCACTCCAATCTACCCTACTCCACCCCACTTCAATCTACCCTACTCCGCCACTTCAGTCGACACTACTGCACCCCACTTCAATCTACCCTATTCCACCCACTCCAATCTACCCTACTCCAACCCACTCCAATATAACCTACTCCACCCCATTTCAATCTACCCTACTCCAGCCATTCCAATCTGCTCTATTCCACCCACTCCAATCTACCCTACTACACCAAACTCCATTCTACTCTACTCCACCCTATTCCAATCTATCCTACTCCATCCCATTTCAATCTACCTGACTCCAGCCACTCCAATATACCCTACTCCACCCCACTTCAATCTACCCTACTCCGCCCACTTCAGCCTACCCTACTCCACCCCATTTCAATCTACCCTACTCCACCCATTCCAATCTACCCTTCTCCACCCCACTTCAATCTACCCTACTCCGCCCACTTCAGCCTACCCTACTTCACCCACTCCAGTCTACCCTACTCCACTCCAATCTACACTACTCCACCCACTACAGTCTACCCTACTCCACCCACTCCAGTCTACCCTACTCCACCCCACTCCAATCTACCCTACTCCACCCACTTCAATCTACCCTATTCCACCCATTCCAATCTACCCTACTCCACCCCACTTCAATCTACCCTACTCCGCCACTTCAGTCTACACTACTCCACCCCACTTCAATCTACCCTATTCCACCCACTCCAATCTACCCTACTCCAACCCACTCCAATCTACCCTACTCCACCCCAGTTCAATCTAACCTACTCCACCCATTCCAATCTACCCTACTCCACCCCATTCCAATCTACCCTACTCCAGCCATTCCAATCTGCTCTATTCCACCCACTCCAATCTACCCTATTACACCAAACTCCATTCTACTCTACTCCACCCTATTCCAATCTACCCTACTCCATCCCATTTCGATCTACCCGACTCCAGCCACTCCAATATACCCTACTCCACCCCACTCTAACCCTACTCCAATCTACCCCACTATAGTTTACCCCAATATACTCTACATTAATCCATCACAAACTACACCTCTACAATCTACCCCACTCCAATATACTCAATTTACCCCACTCAAATCAACGCCACCCAAACTACCCGATCAATCCCACTCCAATCTCCCTGTTAGACCTGTCAGCCCTAGGGTGGTCTTTCCCTATTTTTTTTCCCTTTTTCGCCTCTTTTTTGCCACCATATTTTTACTGGACCTAGGTCTCTGGGCACCTTGCCACTGCTAGCCAGTGCTGAGGTGCAGGTGCTCTCTCTCACTCAAGATGGCTGCCACAGGCCCCTGCTACTGCAGAGGGGCCTTACACGCATACACACTAGTAGCCAGGGTCAGGCTGGGACATAGGGATACAGTATCCATTCCGTCCCCGCCTCTGGGTCACATAGCCAGGCATGTAGAAGGTTCCAGAACCTTCCGGGCTGTGGGAGGAGTTAGGTTTTGCCGCCTTTGAGAGGGTCACCTGACCTAGGGGTATAAAAGGTTTGGAGGGAAAACTTTCTAGTCAGTTGATGAGGCACCACTGAACCTGGGAGAACCTCCGCCGGAGTATAGGCTTTAGGGCCTAGGGGGAGACCTACACTACTGCTGCTGACAGGGCTGAGGCCCTGCTGTAGTAAGATAGCTGAGGAACGCCCACCACCCACTGACCTTGCCCAGTGTGAGGGGACCCAGGGAACCACCTTCAGCGTGCGGGGAGGAACATCAAGCACTCCCAGACCACCAACTCATCCCCCTCATAAGAAGAAACTTCTGACAGGAAACTTTGACAAGAAACTTATAATAAGGAACTTCTGACAAGAAACTTACAACCAGAAGCGCCTAAGAGGCAACCAAGCTGAAGCAGTCGCAAGACACCTTAACTTGAGGAGGCCTGACCGTCCAGCAAGGCCTAAAGCCTAAAACTGCCCAACTGGGGATCACCAGGTAAAGCGCCGTACCCTGAAGCGCTAGACCTTCACCCCTATTCATTTCTGCCTGTTGCTGGGCTGCCCCCAAGTACTTTGCCAGTCAGCCCTGCCCACAGGCTGCTGGTGCACCCTGCGTTCTGTTGCCCCTCAGGTCACTGACCTTGTGAAGGAGATCACCGCCGCGGCCGCCGCCGCCGCCTGAGAAGAGGCACCGAGTGGTGAGGTGCGCCGTCGCGCCCTCACCGGAGGAAGCGCTGAGGTGAGGGAAGCCCCTCAGGTGTGTGTGGTGAGGTGCGCCGTCCGCGCCCTCACCGAAGCCTCCAAAGACTGGGCCCTGGGCCCTCATCGCCGCCGTCGCGGCCAAAGAATTGCCCCCGCCGCCGTCGCGGCCGAAGAATTGCCACCGTCGCGGCCCAAGAAATCGCCAGTGCGATCTACAGCGAGGCCTCCAGGCCCCGCAGACGCCGTTGCCGAGCAACCAGGGGTCGCCGGGCGTGACCCAGGAAGGCCGCGCATCGATTGGGCACCGGCCCCGGTCACGCCCCCAGCGCCGACGGAAGCCCGGGAAGAGCCCGGCAGTGCAGAGGGAGACGGGGAGCCGGCCGGAGAGGACTGCCGGCTCCCGCTCCCTTCCCCGGCAACCCTGAGCCCGCCAACGTCACTTATCCTGATCCCGGGGCCGGAGGAGGGTGATCCCGGCCCCGCAACGCGCCGCGAGTCAGTTCCCTGATCCCGGGGCCGGAGTAGGTGATACGGCCCCCGCAACGTCCCACGCACAGTCCCTGAAGCCGCACCGTGCCGTCCAGGCATATCCTGATCCCGGGGGCCGGAGTAAGGTGATACCGGCCCCCGCAACGACCAGCCAGACCGGCCTGAAGGCCCAGGTACCCCTACCGGGCCCCGCCCTCCAGAACACGGGCCGGGCCTGGGGGAGTGCCAGTCGCCCTGAAGCGCGACCAACGACCAACGCAACAGGTGAGCCCAGGAGGCCCCTAGGGCAGCCAAAACGCCACTGGGGGCCGGGGCCACCATTAACCCCATAAGTCAGGGTGTAACTTTCCCTATGAGGCGAGGCCCCGGAGAGGAGTGGGCCTAGCCTGGAGTTAACCCCTAAGGGTCCTAGGTGCCCCAGGATATAGGACATGTTGAGGGGCTGCCTATAGTATTTAATAATTTATGCAGATGCCTATTGTAATTACTGCCTAGGCCATACTTTTAACTGTTAAGTCTTTACCACAAGGGGAAAGTGTTTAATTGAATTGAGCTGAAGTGTACACCGCCAAGAGTTGAAGTATTTTATGTTACAGGTGTACTGGAGTTGCGACGCCCACTGTACTGAACGTGGGTGCGCCTAGATTAATGCAGGCCTATTTAAATGTAACGTGAAAAGCCTTCTTTTAAGTAATTGAATATGCTAAAGTGAACTGTATGTTTAGGCCTATGTTTTAGTAACGTACCTTGAGATCATTATTAAGTGCTACGTGTAGGAGATAATTCCTGCGGCCTCTTAGTGGCCTACAATGTTGATGAGCAATGATGCTTTATTTAAAATGTGCACCAGTTGAGTAATACCATGAATTTGAATGTAGATCTGAACTAATCTGCCTCATCTGATGCCAACTTAATTTATTTATAAAAGATCTTGATTTTAAATACAAAAGCCTGGTGTGGTGCCATGTTATTGCGTTCGCATTTCTGAGTCAGAGTAAGAGTGTGCTGCACAACTGCCTTACACATTGCCTTCGCGTGCCTTCCCCGCTTCACGCCATGCTACCGTGTCGGACTCGGTAACCCCGGTTCCAACATTTGGTGTACAGCGGTTGGATAAGGACTGGTGTTTGTGCAGCACCCTACAGTGACTCAGTGTGCGCCGCAATTAGACACCTATTGTAATGCAAGTGCTAGGAATTCTTTTATGATTGCCAATTGTGTACATTCCTGCGTTAGACCTGCTACCAGTCTAGAACCCTTTCCTTAAATTGTCTGGGACCCCACCTAGGAGGATGGAGTTGGAGTTAGCCAACCTAGAAAGGTATACGGTGACACAGCTCAAGGAGTTCTGCCTAGAGAGGGGGTGGCCGTCAAGCGAGGTGCCAGGAAGGGGTGCTTCAGAAAGCTTTGAGGGCATGGGTAATGGCCCACCCGGAGGGAAGAGGGGACGAGGAGCAGGGGAGACAGACAACCCAGAAGAATAGGACCTACTGCACATTGATGTTAGCGAGAATATGTTGCCAGGAAGACGTTCCAGGGCAGGCAGTAGTGCGTCAGGGGGGAGTTTGTCGGCAGAGGAATTTGAGGATAGGAGGGAGGAGAGGCAATTAACTTTAGAACTTGCTAAGATGGAAAGAGAAGGAGAACAGGCAAGGCTAGCCATGGAGGAAAGGAAGCTTGCACATGAGCTTAGCCTGAAGGAACTGGAGCTCCGAGCCTTGCAGATGGAGATGCAGGGCAGAGTGAATGGTGGCAGCGTACCTGCTGGGGTTCCACAGGAGCCCAAATTCTTTTTACCCAGAGAGGTGATAGCCAGTTTTAGTGTAGGTGATGACATCAATAAGTGGTTGGCGGCGTATGAGGTAGCTTTGGTGGCCCATAGAGTCCCTGAGAGCTACTGGGGAGGAGGTCTTTATAGGTACATACCTCCACTAGTAAGGGACACACTCTTAACTTTGGATAAGGGGGAGCAGACTAACTACCCTATCATGAAGGAGGCCCTGCTCAAGAAGTTTGGCCTCACCCCAGAGAAGTACCGCCAAAAGTTCCGCAACAGCCACAAGCTTCACACACAAAACTGGGTGGATTTTTTTGATTATGCCCGGAAGGCATTGGAGGGTTGGGTGCGTGGCAGCAACGTTGACAATTACACTGGGCTGTACGACCTGGTCTTGAGAGAGCACCTCCTAGAGAAATGTTTTCCGGAGCTGCGCCAGTACTTGGTGGACCGCAAGCTGACCAATCCTAGGGAGCTTGCAGAGGAGGCAGACACGTGGGTCAGCACTCGGGTGTCCCACAAGGGAGCCGGGGCGGACCCCCGAAAGGTGGACAGGGGCTCCCCAGAAGAAAGAGGGGGAGATAAAAAGAGGGAGTTCTTTAAAGGCCCCCAAAATAGACCGCCTGGGAGAGGGGTAGGTTCCCCATCCCAATCTGGATTCCAGAAACCCACTTATCCTGACAGGAGTCAGCAGCCCAGAACTGTCCGGTGCTACGAGTGCGGGGAGGTTGGACATTACAAGGGGGATCCCCAGTGTCGCAAGAGAACCCCAGCCCCCACAGGAGGTAAGAGCCCCGGGGTGGCCAGTGTAGCGCTTGGGGAGGAGTTGTCCCTAGGTAGGGGAGGTGAGTGGACAGGCTTGACCTTAGTTTCCCTGGGGGATAGAGAGATCATCCCACGGGTTCAGGTACTCCGCGAACACTGCCAAGTATCGGCAGAGGGTCCTGGTGAACGGGGAGGAGGTGGAGGCTCTGAGGGACACAGGTTCCAGCATGACGATGGTGAGACGTCAGCTGGTGTCCCCAGAGCAGGTGATTCCTGAGGAATTCCACCCGGTTGTTATGGCTGATAATAGCCTGGGTCATTACCCCGTGGCCCAAGTTCCCTTTGAGTGGGGAGGAGTATCAGGTCTGATGAAGGTTGCGGTGAGCCCTGCCATGCCAGTTGACTGTCTGCTGGGCAACGACTTGGAACATACTGCCTGGAGGGAGGTAGAGTTCAATGCCCATGCTGAGATGTTGGGATTACCAGGATGGACTTGCGTCGTCACGCGGTCCATGACTGCCCGACAAGGAACTCAGCTCGGGTTGGAGCCTGAAATAATGGCCCAGCCCACTGCTGGACGAGGAGATGTCCAGGAGGAGACACCCGGTGAGATGGATGGGGAGCCCACGGAGGTGACCCCGGAGTCCGCTGAGGTGGTTGGTGTTCCCGTGGGGGCCTGCCGACCCCTGCAGAGTGGCAGGTGGAAGGAGGGCCTACCCGGGAGGAATTTTGCCAGGCACAGAAGAAGTGCCCTACGCTTGAAGGCATGCGGCAACAGGCCGAAGCCCAAGCAGCTGGAACAGAGACTGGTAACTACCATGTCTACTGGGAGGATGGTCTCTCTACAGTGAGCCTAAGGCTCCGGTGCATGGGTCCTCACGAGCCGTGGTGGTCCCCCAATGCTACCGAGCCTTTCTGCTAGAGTTGGCACACGAAATACCACTAGCAGGACACCTGGGCCAAGACAAGACGTTTGCGCGTCTGGTCCCACATTTTTATTGGCCCAGGATGCGCGTCACTTCTGACACTTTTTGCAAGACTTGCACCACTTGCCAAGCGAGCGGCAAGACAGGGACTAAAGTGAAGGTCCCTCTGGAACCTCTCCCAGTTGTCGATACCCCTTTTGAGCGGGTAGGGATTGACATTGTCGGGCCATTGGACCCGCCGACTTCTGCAGGACATAGGTTCATTTTGGTGCTGGTAGACCACACCACCCGGTACCCAGAGGCAATCCCTCTGAGGACCATCACTGCACCGGTGGTGGCGCGGGCCCTGATGGGAATTTTTACCCGAGTGGGATTCCCCAAGGTCGTGGTGTCAGATAGGGGCACAAATTTCATGTCGGCCTACATGCAGGCCATGTGGAAGGGGTGTGGAGTGACCTACCGGTTCTCCACTCCTTACCACCCCCAGACGAACGGGCTCGTGGAGCGCTTTAACAAAACCTTGAAGGGGATGATCAGGAGCCTACCCGAGGACTTGAGAAGAAAGTGGGACGTCCTCTTACCCTGTCTGCTCTTCTCCTATCGAAAGGTGCCGCAGAAGGGGGTCGGTTTCAGCCCCTTTGAGCTGCTCTATGGCCACCCCGTTCGGGGGCCCCTCAGTCTTGTCAAGGAGGGGTGGGAGAAGTCTTCCTCGAAGCTTCCCCGTGATGTGGTCAGCTATATGCTGGCATTCCGCAGCCAAGTGGCCAAGCTGTGGAAGGAGGCCTCGGACAACCTAGAGGCTAGTCAGGCCGTCATGAAGAAATGGTATGACCGGAGCGCGCGGACGGTAGAGTTAGACGCTGGACAGAAGGTGTGGGTCATGGAGCCAGGAGAGCTTAGCGCCCTCCAGGACCGGTGGACTGGGCCGTTTGAGATCTTGGAAAGGAGAGGCCAGACCACATATGTCGTCGATGTGAAGACCCCACGTCAACCCCACAGGGTGTTCCACGTCAACCGCCTGAAGCCCCACCAGGAGCGTTCAGAACTCACTCTCCTAATGATAACAGATGGAAGTGAGGAGGAGGAGAGTGAGCCTCTTCCAGACCTTCTGGCGGCCCATGAGAAGGATGGTTCGGTAGAGGGAGTGGTCCTCGCCCCATCCTTGACCCCAGAGCAACAGAGGGACTGCCGCCAGGTCTTGGGGCAGTACGCCTCGTTGTTCTCCCTCACGCCTGGGATCACGCACCTGTGTACCCATGATGTGGACACAGGGGACAGTCCGCCAGTAAAAACCAAGTCTTACCGGCTGTCCGATAAGGTCAAGGCTAGTATCCAGGGTGAGGTTACCAAGATGCTAGAACTGGGAGTGATTGAGCCTTCCAGTAGCCCTTGGGCTAGTCCGGTGGTGTTGGTGCCGAAAGCGGCCCCACCGGGTACCACCCCAGAACTTCGGTTCTGTGTGGATTACCGTGGACTCAACTCAGTCACAAAGACCGACGCTCACCCGATCCCTCGGGCGGATGAGCTCATTGACCGGCTGGGAGCAGCCCGGTATCTGAGTACCATTGATTTAACGTCAGGCTATTGGCAGATCGCCATGACGGAAGGAGCAAGGGAGAAGACTGCGTTCTCCGCCCCCGAGGGCCACTTTCAATTTCGGGTGATGCCCTTCGGGTTGAAAAATGCTCCAGCCACTTTCCAGCGGTTGGTGAACCAGGTGCTGTCTGGCCTAGAGGCCTTCTCTGCTGCCTACCTGGATGACATAGCTGTCTTCAGTAGCAGCTGGGAGGACCATCTGGAGCATCTCCAGGAGGTGCTACAGGCTTTGCAACGGGCTGGTCTAACCATCAAGGCTAGCAAGTGCCAGATTGGACAGGGATCTGTCGTGTACCTGGGACATCTGGTGGGCGGAGGTAAGGTGCAACCCCTCCAAGCCAAGATTGAAACCATCTTGGCCTGGGAGCCCCCCAAGACCCAAACAGAGGTCCGAGCTTTTCTTGGCCTCACGGGATACTACCGCCGGTTCGTCAAGGGATATGGAACCATCGTGGGCCCATTGACGGAATTAACTTCAAAGAAGCAGCCACGCAGAGTCATCTGGACGGCTGCCTGCCAGGAAGCCTTTGAAACCCTCAAACGTGCAATGTGCACCGCACCGGTGCTCAGGACTCCAGACTTTGGACGGGAATTTATCGTGCAGACAGACGCTTCTGAGCATGGCATAGGAGCTGTGCTCTCGCAGCTGAATGACGAAGGCCAAGACCAGCCAGTGGCCTTCATTTCTCGAAGACTACTCCCCAGGGAACAGCGGTGGAGTACCATCGAACGAGAAGCCTTTGCCGTGGTTTGGGCTGTAAAGAAGTTGAGGCCATACCTTTTTGGTTGTCACTTCCTGATCCAGACCGACCACAGACCCCTTCGCTGGCTCATGCAGATGAGAGGCGAAAACCCCAAATTGTTGAGGTGGTCCATTTCCCTCCAGGGGATGGACTTTCGGGTGGAACATCGACCCGGTGTAGACCACGCCAACGCTGACGGTCTCTCCCGGTTTTCCGCCTTAGCGAAGAGAACTCCCTAGAGGTTGGGAAGCTCTCCCTCTTTCGGCTGGGGGACGTGTGTTAGACCTGTCAGCCCTAGGGTGGCCTTTCCCTATTTTTTTCCCTTTTTCGCCTCCTTTTTGCCACCATATTTTTACTGGACCTAGGTCTCTGGGCACCTTGCCACTGCTAGCCAGTGCTGAGGTGCAGGTGCTCTCTCTCACTCAAGATGGCTGCCACAGGCCCCTGCTACTGCAGAGGGGCCTTACACGCATACACACTAGTAGCCAGGGTCAGGCTGGGACATAGGGATACAGTATCCATTCCGTCCCCGCCTCTGGGTCACATAGCCAGGCATGTAGAAGGTTCCAGAACCTTCCGGGCTGTGGGAGGAGTTAGGTTTTGCCGCCTTTGAGAGGGTCACCTGACCTAGGGGTATAAAAGGTTTGGAGGAAAACTTTCTAGTCAGTTGATGAGGCACCACTGAACCTGGGAGAACCTCCGCCGGAGTATAGGCTTTAGGGCCTAGGGGAGACCTACACTACTGCTGCTGACAGGGCTGAGGCCCTGCTGTAGTAAGATAGCTGAGGAACGCCCACCACCCACTGACCTTGCCCAGTGTGAGGGGACCCAGGGAACCACCTTCAGCGTGCGGGGAGGAACATCAAGCACTCCCAGACCACCAACTCATCCCCCCTCATAAGAAGAAACTTCTGACAGGAAACTTTGACAAGAAACTTATAATAAGGAACTTCTGACAAGAAACTTACAACCAGAAGCGCCTAAGAAGCAACCAAGCTGAAGCAGTCGCAAGACACCTTAACTTGAGGAGGCCTGACCGTCCAGCAAGGCCTAAAGCCTAAAACTGCCCAACTGGGGATCACCAGGTAAAGCGCCGTACCCTGAAGCGCTAGACCTTCACCGCCTATTCATTTCTGCCGGTTGCTGGGCTGCCCCCAAGTACTTTGCCAGTCAGCCCTGCCCACAGGCTGCTGGTGCACCCTGCGTTCTGTTGCCCCTCAGGTCACTGACCTTGTGAAGGAGATCACCGCCGCGGCGGCCGCCGCCTGAGAAGAGGCACCAAGTGGTGAGGTGCGCCGTCGCGCCCTCACCGGAGGAAGCGCTGAGGTGAGGGAAGCCCCTCAGGTGTGTGTGGTGAGGTGCGCCGTCCGCGCCCTCACCGAAGCCTCCAAAGACTGGGCCCTGGGCCCTCATCGCCGCCGTCGCGGCCAAAGAATTGCCCCCGCCGCCGTCGCGGCCGAAGAATTGCCACCGCCGCGGCCCAAGAAATCGCCAGCGCGATCTACAGCGAGGCCTCCAGGCCCCGCAGACGCCGTTGCCGAGCAACCAGGGGTCACCGGGCGTGACCCAGGAAGGCCGCGCATCGATTGGGCGCCGGCCCCCGGTCACGCCCCCAGCGCCGACCGAAGCCCGGGAAGAGCCCCGGCAGTGCAGAGGGAGACGGGGAGCCGGCCGGAGAGGACTGCCGGCTCCCGCTCCCTTCCCCGGCAACCCTGAGCCCGCCAACCTCACTTACCCTGATCCCGGGGGCCGGAGGAGGGTGATCCCGGCCCCCGCAACGCGCCGCGAGTCAGTTCCCTGATCCCGGGGGCCGGAGTAAGGTGATACCGGCCCCCGCAACGTCCCACGCACAGTCCCTGAAGCCGCACCGTGCCGTCCAGGCATATCCTGATCCCGGGGGCCGGAGTAAGGTGATACCGGCCCCCGCAACGACCAGCCAGACCGGCCTGAAGGCCGAGGTACCCCTACCGGGCCCCGCCCTCCAGAACACGGGCCGGGCCTGGGGGACTGCCAGTCGCCCTGAAGCGCGACCAACGACCAACGCAACAGGTGAGCCCAGGAGGCCCCTAGGGCACCCAAAACGCCACTGGGGGCCGGGGGCCACCATTAACCCCATAAGTCAGGGTGTAACTTTCTCTATGAGGCGAGGCCCCAGAGAGGAGTGGGCCTAGCCTGGAGTTAACCCCTAAGGGTCCTAGGTGCCCCAGGATATAGGACATGTTGAGGGGCTCCCTATAGTATTTAATAATTTATGCAGATGCCTATTGTAATTACTGCCTAGGCCATACTTTTAACTGTTAAGTCTTTACCACAAGGGGAAAGTGTTTAATTGAATTGAGCTGAAGTGTACACCGCCAAGAGTTGAAGTATTTTATGTTACAGGTGTACTGGAGTTGCGACGCCCACTGTACTGAATGTGGGTGCGCCTAGATTAATGCAGGCCTATTTAAATGTAACGTGAAAAGCCTTCTTTTAAGTAATTGAATATGCTAAAGTGAACTGTATGTTTAGGCCTATGTTTTAGTAACGTACCTTGAGATCATTATTAAGTGCTACGTGTAGGAGATAATTCCTGCGGCCTCTTAGTGGCCTACAATGTTGATGAGCAATGATGCTTTATTTAAAATGTGCACCAGTTGAGTAATACCATGAATTTGAATGTAGATCTGAACTAATCTGCCTCATCTGATGCCAACTTAATTTATTTATAAAAGATCTTGATTTTAAATACAAAAGCCTGGTGTGGTGCCATGTTATTGCGTTCGCATTTCTGAGTCAGAGTAAGAGTGTGCTGCACAACTGCCTTACACATTGCCTTCGCGTGCCTTCCCCGCTTCACGCCATGCTACCGTGTCGGACTCGGTAACCCCGGTTCCAACACTCCCCCACTCCAGTTTACTCCAAACCTACCCCACTCTAATCTTCCACAATTTACCCCATTACAATTTACACCACTTCAATCTGTCCCAATTTACCACACCCCAACCTACTCCACTCCAGTTTACTCCAATCTACCCCACTCCAATTACATCAATTATCCAATCTTCCCCACTCCTATCCAACCCAAACTACCCCACTCCAATCTACCCACTACAATCTGCCCCAAAGTTCCCCATGACAATCTCTCCCACCCCAATCTACCCAAACCTACCCCATTCCAGTCAACCAATTTACCTCACCCTAATCTACGCCACCCAACACACTTCTATCTACCCCATTCAATCTACCCAACTCCAGTCTACCCCAATCTACCCCGGTCCAGTTTACCCAAATCTACTCCACTCCAATTTTCCCCAATCTATCCCACTTCAATCTATTCCACTCCAACTACTCCAGTCTTACAAATATACTCCTGTCTGCCCCAATCTTCCCCACTCTTCCCCCCTCCAATTTACCCCAACCTACCTACCCCACTTCATTGTACTCCAATCCAATCTACACTACCTCAATGATGGAATAACTCTGAAGACTGTCTGGAAGGTACAAAGAAACCCAGCACTAATTGTCTTTAAAAAGTGTGTCACTCCCGCTGTACTAGATATGTTAAAAATTCAGTGCACAAGCCCCCAAAATATTATGGGAAATTAGTGCTGAGTAGTGACTGTATCTCAGAAGAAGACCTTGCAACTTGAAGATCAAAGGTCTTTTTTGCAGTTGTTAAGGCCACATCTTTCTAGATCAATAAGACTTTCAGTCTGCTCAAAGCATCGAAGTGTACATTCGAAAGCTTTATCAAAGGTTAAAGCGTGCCTACCAAACTGTGCGGGCAGGTGGAAACAGTACTTGTGTGCAACAGGTCGCAACTGCAGAAACTGTTACCAGATAGGCGATGCCCAGTTTCATGCCACAGCAGCCCTGATCGTTCAACATCAAATAACTCCCATTCAAGAGTAATCTGAAAGACGGACGTATTACAGCAAATGGAGAACTCTTCAGATAGCAGGACTAATTTGCTGTGGATGCATTGCATGCACCATGAAGCAAAACATCCTGGCACACCAAGGAATACCCTAAAGTGTTCTCGCAGTCAGTCCCACTGAGAAAGACTTCAGTCTCGCTTTTCCTACAGCGATATCTAAAAGGTAAGACTTGTGCACATATCCTTCTCCTAGCGCTTCGTATCTGCCTACTTAATGGTGTTGTTAACAGTATTGGAAGTGAAATGTTGAAATTGACAGAGAAATAAACCTGTGGATTATCCAATGCGAGGAAGGTATTTCTGCAACAGTGAATGGTAATTTTTCCAACTTCTCTATGTGTGACATGGTGTATGTTGCATCCTTTCTTGCCAAGGTGGTTTGTTGTTTTCTTAGATTGTAAGTTAAAAACAAGCTAGTGGCATCACGGTGTCGCCATGGTATGCGACCGGCACAAAGTGTCTGAAGAGTCCAGCTCAGTAACAAAAACGATCTAAACTGTGACTGCCCGTGTTGTAAAGAGGATATGCCATTCTGTATGAGGTCTAGATGACATTATGTTACCCTGAGAGTATATCCTAGTGGCCAAATGTAGTCATACCATTATCAACTACTGTTAGAAGCCTTTTTAAATTTGCCCTGTCAATTTTACGCAACCTCTCAGCAGCCTTCTGCTGGGAAATATTCCACACTTCATTGTATATTGCATACAAGAAGCACTTTTGATCTGTTTTCAAGGACCTAATAAAAAGTCCTGTAATCCCATGTCATCAGAAAGAAGGTACAAGTGTTTCTTCACCTGAGACAATGTTGAGGTTTTTAGCCAATCAAGGCACAACCTCCCACCACTGTAAGTTATTACCACCCCAAGTGTTGTGTCTGCTTGTAATGTGGGTCGGGCCTGCTGATCTTAAACCCTTTGGTGTCACCCAGAAAACGTGCATGACATCCATTAGTATTTAACGGCCACACTAACCATCCCCCCGATTGGCCCCTGAAAAATTGTATGAACCTTTGCAGAGCATGGTGTCTAAAATTTCTTTTGTGTAATTTGCAAACCGTTGCCAGTTCGCAAAATATGCAAATGTGGGAACGTTTGGTGTATTTAAATCTTTTAGCTTAGCCAGCTCCACCTCCTGAATTCAGTGGTACCAGGGGCCAAAACGTATGGTCTGTGATGTGATTGAGGGCCGCATTGATGTCAGCGGGGTGCTGGTTGGGCAGGGAGGGGATTGGCGGTAGATGGGTGTAGGGGAAGCGAAGCATATACATCTAATGGCTGAAGTGCACAATATGAAACTAGAAAACCTGCCATTAATCCTGGCTTCCTTACTTTACCAAATGGTATGATCCTAGGCAATTGTTTTATTTCACTTTCCCTCCTTTTTCTTCATCATCACATATAAGAGGACCTCAAAATACATGACTTCAGGATGTGTGCTGTACAAAAACTTCTCTTGTGTTTCATTTAATAAACTATAATGTTGTTCATGTATAAAAGGAATTGAGGCCACCCAAAGAGTGCATACAACAACTGACTTCCGTCTTTGGGTCCCTATTGGCATTGTTGTCAGGGTGGGAGGAAGAATGAATGTTTCTAAATTCTAAAATCAGGCGAGATGGTCCCTTCCTCGGTATGTGAAGCATTTATTTTTAACATAGCACTTTCAAAGCAACAATCATTCAAAGGCATGCTCCTCTATCGTCCTCCTGGACCCAGGGGTGTCTTTCTGGACAATTTGGGGTGCCTCTTAGTGGCTACTGCCTGTGAAAATAGTTTCACCATATTAGGGGATTTTAATTTCCACTTAGACCTTACTACTGACTCTCCTGGACACTTTAGGATCTTTAGGGCTCATACAAAAGATGACCTCATCCACTCACTCAGCCGGTCATATCATAGACGGCTTTTTTACTAATAACGAGCAGATCACTTTAAAGGAGTTTCTTCCTCTATCTTGGTCTGACCACCACGCCATATTATGTGTTGTAAACATGCTGGAACTACCTTCTTATACCAGACCAGGGCCTTCTAAGCAGTTTAGAGCTTGGAAAAATAAAGACAGCTCTCTCCTCACGCAACAGCTAATTAACACACAACCGGAGCCTTCTCCAGGCGCAGATCAGGTCTAGACTGGCTTCAAGCCACTTTTTCTAAATTAGTCCCATACAAGAAAGTATCTAAAAACAGAAAAAACCCACCTGCCCCTTGGTTTTCCGAAGCTATTAGGCTCGAAAAACAGCAATGTAGGAGACAGGAAAAACGCTGGCAATAGCACTATGATCCCCAAGAGAAAACGCATTACAAGCAGGCTCTGGCCGACTACAAACGTCTCCTTATAAAGGAAAAAGTAATTATTTCACACAGGAAATAAAATACGCTCAGGACTCCACTAAACAACTGTTTCTGGTGGTGCCAAACTTGCGGCACCACCAGAAAAGCACTCCAATATTGCTACTCAAGCTTTCTGTGACTCTTTAGCCCAGGGTTGTCAGGCAAAAGTAAATCAAATTTACTTTAAGTTTGAGGCTTCCACCTTTGCCGAGACTCTACACGACTCAGACATGGAACGGCCTGAGACTTTAGCTTTTACGGTATTTTCTCCGGTTACTATGGAACAAATAGCCGCCATGGCGAGCAAGGCCAAATCTGGCTCAAAGTTTGACCCTTACCCACCGACTGTCCTGAAACTTATTCCAGACCTAATAGGGGCAAACTTGGCAAACATTTTTAATACTATGTTCATCTCAGGAGTCTTTCGCAAACTGTTAAAGACTTGGCTATTCCCTTAGCCTGGTTAGTCTCCTTACTGTCTGCTGCTACCTAGCGCTGGGATGCCTTCGGGTAGCCATGCGCTCTATAAATGCATTTTTCATTTAATTTCATTCATTTCCCTATGCAATGGAAGAAGGCCTCTATTCTTCCGGTGTTGAAGAATTCAAACTTAGATGCAACTGATCCCAATAACTACCGACCCATCTTGCGTCTTCCTCTGCCCGCTAAACTGGTTGAAAAAGTGATGAATAGTCAGCTTACATAATATATTCAAGACAACCAGTTGCTGGATGAAACAATTCAGTTTCAGATCCGGCCATAGCACTGAAACAGTGTTGATCAAAGCCACCAAAGAGATACGGGGCGCCCTCGACAGAGGAGGGGCAGCAGCACTTATTCTCTTGGATTTATCAGCGGCCTTGGATACGGTTGACCCAGGGCTGCTGATCAACCGCATCACCACCCTAGGCATCGGGAATAGGGCCAAATCTCGCCTGATATCTTTTCTGTCTGAGCGAGTACAATCAGTAACTTTGGGCAATTTTGAATCAGCCACTTTCTCTCTTCCCTGTGGGGTTCCACAGGGTTCATCTATCAGCCCCACACTGTTTAATATTTATGTCACAGAACTTGCGCTCGTAGTCAAATCCTTTGGCCTGGGGCTAACCTCCTATGCGGATGATACCCAAATAGTTCTGTAGGTCTATAAAAATGGGTCAGACGTATCGACCACCTCCCATGATGGTATGCTAGCAATTAGCTCATGGATATCTAGTCACTGCCTCAATCTGAACTCTACTCAGACTGAGGTGATTGTGTTTGGAAATTTACTCCCAGTCTGTTCCTCTAGCTGGTGGCCTGAAGAACCTGGATCTCCGCCCATTCCAGTGGCTAAGGCACAAAACCCGGGCGTCATATTAGATGACAAGCTAAACTATAAACCTCAAGTCAACTCTATGGTCTCCTCCTGTTTTTATTTACTTAGAATGGCAAAAAAAGTTTGCCATTTATTTCGAGTGAAGCAAGAAGGACAATAATCACGGCTTTAGTCACGTCTAAATTGGACTATTGCAACAGTCTATTGACCAATACTCAGGAACATTTTTTAATAAGCTTCAAATGGTACAGAATGCGGCCGCAAGGATTCTCTCTGGGACTCCTAAATTAAATTCTGTAACAAAAATTATAAGGCAATTTACACTGGCTGCCAATCAGAAGCCGAATAAAATTTAAAGCGTTGTGTATAACCTATATAGCGATACACAATGTAGGCCCTGGATTTCTGAAACACTCCCTGCGGTTATATACTCCCGGTAGACATTTACGTACCCTAGGGACGAACTTGTTAACCACTCCTAGAATCTACAGAACGAACTGGGGAGGCAGAAGCTTTGTGTTGGGAACTACCAAGCTTTGGAACAACCTGCCTCCTCCTATCAGAGCCCTTCCCACACTCATCTCTTTCAGAAAACAGCTAAAAACCTGGCTTTTCAATAACTAGGCCTCAGGTGTAGATATCGCCAAGACACCTTTTGGGTATACATGAGCTTTACAAATCGCATTAACATAGCATATATGAAAACTATCCCTTTTAAAATAATACTTTTCAATGCATTGGTATAAACTGATGTACTAAGGTGAAAGGATCTGCATGTAATTGAATACACTTTTTGAATTCTGAAGAGACGTTATCATATTTTACACTATTGCTGCAAGACGTCTTTAAAAAGGAAGGTGTTCCCATGTGCAGGACCCCGTAGTAACTTCTTCTCTTTAACATCAATTAAACTTTAAATAAAGGCTTGCCTGTTTATTTAACATCTTTTTGTTGGTGCTGAGCCACGTAAACAGCAGCCCAGTACTGCTGTTGACCACGGGCCGCATGTGGCCCCTCGGCCGTACTTTGAGTATCAATGGTCTAGAGGAAGGGCTCCTAGTTCATCATAATAAAGGCTCTGTGTACCTGTAATTCTTTGAAATGTATTCAAATCTCATGAACCATAAAGTTTAAATTTCAATCTCACTTTTGTCTACTTTGTTAATAATCGTATAGATGGCCTTCACTCACAAAAAGATTCTGAAACAATCCACTTTTGTAAACAAGATATGTCCACCCTCTACGTCTGACTAGACGCTGAGCCTCTGCGAACAGTGTGTGAAAGTAACTCTGCAGGTAATAGGAGGGGCTTCAAATGTTTACAAGCTCTGTAAAAGAAGCTTAAAGCTCCCAAATGTATAAAGATATAGAATAGACATCAGATCTGAGATGCACTTTAGATAATGCCCTTGACTGCCCAGAACACAAGATCTTTTGCTCTTGATTACAAAAGGCTTAGGGCCAGATGTACAACCATTTTATTTTGGGCCTCGCAATTTGCGACTAATTGCGAGGCGCAAAATAAAATGTACAACAGTGTATTTAAGACTGTTTGCGATTCCCAATGGGGTCGCAAATTGCGAGGATCATTAATATTAATGAGCCTCTCGCAATTTGCAGGCCCTTTGGGAATGACAGGCCCTCCCAGGGATGGTGGCCTGCTGGCTCTGCTTTTAAATAAAGCAGGGTTTCTTTTCTCAAATGCATTAAAAAGAAATTTAAAAATGAAACGTCTTCGTTTCATTTTTTAAGAGCAGGCAGTGGTCCCTGGGACCACTGTCTGCCCTTAAAAAATATTTTCGCATGCATTTGCAAAGGGGAAGGGGTCCTACTTGAAGTAGGTGGTAATTGCGAGTGTTTTGCGACCGCAATTGCGGGAACGCCACTTCCAAATAGCAAGTCGCAAAACCTATTTAGCGAGTCACAAATAAATTGCGACTGGCTAAATAGGCTTTGTACACGGCCCATGATGTTTTTGCATGCGCAAACGGGTACGCAAACCCGTTTGCGCATGCAAAAACGGGTTGTACATCTGGCCCCTAGACACTAGATGGTACCTAAGGAACTCAAAGTCAGCACAATGACTCCCCCATTTATTTCCTTCTTTGCAAACAAAGGCCCAAGAGGCTGAATGCCTAATGTCAATTATTATTCGGTGTCAGGCGCTCAGTAATTATCACCGTGTCTGTAGTTTGCAATTACCAACATGTCTGCATTTATCCACGTGACAGCAATGAATTATAGTTTGGAGCCATTAAGCAATGTTTAAACATGTCTTTCTGGAAGGTAACACGCATGTGTCTTTCTGTAAGGTAACACACACGTGTCTTTCTGGAAGGCAACACAATTATAAATACCAAGTTAAACTCCGGCCTGGCGCTTGGCTTTACTGCCTCGAGAGAGTAAGAGAGTCCTCTTTCCTCTCACCTGGCCAAGATAAGCGTCAGCGAATGGCTCCTGTCAGCACCTCCGCTCTCCCCCGCACAAGACAAGCGCCAGTGCACGGCTCCTGTCAGCACCTGCGCTCTCCCTCCACCCAGCGATACAAAAGGGGATGATGGACGGAGCGTTTGAGCCAATCAAACACTCACCCCCAGTCAACTGATCTGGGTTTAATCCATCATCATTCTTTAGCTCACTCCACCACCCCAGTTCAGACATGGCCATATGCAAATCAGTCTGACCCTGTGCCTCATGGGAACAGTCCAGCCCGAACTGCCAAGCCATGTCTTCCCTGGACCGGAAACAAGCATCCTAGGACCGGTTTCTGGCATTCCAGCCGTCATCAGCCAGGCTTGCTTGAATCCAGTGGCAAAGTGAGCAAGGGACCCACGTCTGGGCATACCCCCGCCAACTTAGGGCGAACAAAGCGATACAAAGGGGATGATGGACGGAACGTTTGAGCCAATCAAACACTCACCCCCAGTCAACTGATCTGGGTTTAATCCATCATCATTCTTTAGCTCACTCCACCACCCCAGTTCAGACATGGCCATATGCAAATCAGTCTGACCCTGTGCCTCATGGGAACAGTCCAGCCCGAACTGCCAAGCCATGTCTTCCCTGGACCGGAAACAAGCATCCTAGGACCGGTTTCTGGCATTCCAGCCGTCATCAGCCAGGCTTGCTTGAATCCAGTGGCAAAGTGAGCAAGGGACCCACGTCTGGGCATACCCCCGCCAACTTAGGGCGAACAAGCGATACAAAAGGGGATGATGGACGGAACGTTTGAGCCAATCAAACACTCACCCCCAGTCAACTGATCTGGGTTTAATCCATCATCATTCTTTAGCTCACTCCACCACCCCAGTTCAGACATGGCCATATGCAAATCAGTCTGACCCTGTGCCTCATGGGAACAGTCCAGCCCGAACTGCCAAGCCATGTCTTCCCTGGACCGGAAACAAGCATCCTAGGACCGGTTTCTGGCATTCCAGCCGTCATCAGCCAGGCTTGCTTGAATCCAGTGGCAAAGTGAGCAAGGGACCCACGTCTGGGCATACCCCGCCAACTTAGGGCGAACAAAGCGATACAAAAGGGGATGATGGACGGAGCGTTTGAGCCAATCAAACACTCACCCCCAGTCAACTGATCTGGGTTTAATCCATCATCATTCTTTAGCTCACTCCACCACCCCAGTTCAGACATGGCCATATGCAAATCAGTCTGACCCTGTGCCTCATGGGAACAGTCCAGCCCGAACTGCCAAGCCATGTCTTCCCTGGACCGGAAACAAGCATCCTAGGACCGGTTTCTGGCATTCCAGCCGTCATCAGCCAGGCTTGCTTGAATCCAGTGGCATCTAGGATGCTTGTTTCCGGTCCAGGAAGACATGGCTTGGCAGTTCGAGCTGACTGTTCCCATGAGGCACAGGGTCAGACTGATTTGCATATGGCCATGTCTGAACTGGGGTGGTGGAGTGAGCTAAAGAATGATGATGGATTAAACCCAGATCAGTTGACTGGGGGTGAGTGTTTGATTGGCTCAAACGTTCCGTCCATCATCCCCTTTGTATCGCTTTGTTCGCCCTAAGTTGGCGGGGTATGCCCAGATGGGTCCCTTGCTCACTTTGCCACTGGATTCAAGCAAGCCTGGCTGATGACGGCTGGAATGCCAGAAACCGGTCCTAGGATGCTTGTTTCGGTCCAGGAAGACATGGCTTGGCAGTTCGAGCTGGACTGTTCCCATGAGGCACAGGGTCAGACTGATTTGCATATGGCCATGTCTGAACTGAGGTGGTGAGTGAGCTAAAGAATGATGATGGATTAAACCCAGATCAGTTGACTGAGGGTGAGTGTTTGATTGGCTCAAACGTTCCGTCCATCATCCCCTTGTATCGCTTGTTCGCCCTGAATGGCGGTATGCCAGGCGTGGGTCCCTGCTCACTTTGCCACTGGATTCAAGCAAGCCTGGCTGATGACGGCTGGAATGCTAGAAACCGGTCCTAGGATGCTTGTTTCCGGTCCAGGAAGACATGGCTTGGCAGTTCGGGCTGGACTGTTCCCATGAGGCACAGGGTCAGACTGATTTGCATATGGCCATGTCTGAACTGGGAGTGGTGGAGTGAGCTAAAGAATGATGATGGATTAAACCCAGATCAGTTGACTGGAGGTGAGTGTTTGATTGGCTCAAACGTTCCGTCCATCATCCCCTTTGTATCAACTTGTTCAGCCTAAGTTGGCGGGGTATGCCCAGACGTGGGTCCCTTGCTCACTTTGCCACTGGATTCAAGCAAGCCTGGCTGATGACGGCTGGAATGCCAGAACCGGTCCTAGGATGCTTGTTTCCGGTCCAGGAAGACATGGCTTGGCAGTTCGGGCTGAACTGTTCCCATGAGGCACAGGGTCAGACTGATTTGCATATGGCCATGTCTGAACTGGGGTGGTGGAGTGAGCTAAAGAATGATGATGGATTAAACCCAGATCAGTTGACTGGGGTGAGTGTTTGATTGGCTCAAACGTTCCGTCCATCATCCCCTTTGTATACGCTTGTTACGCCCTAAGTTGGCGGGGGTATGCCCAGACGTGGGTCCCTTGCTCACTTTGCCACTGGATTCAAGCAAGCCTGGCTGATGACGGCTGGAATGCCAGAAACCGGTCCTAGGATGCTTGTTTCCGGTCCAGGGAAGACATGGCTTGGCAGTTCGGGCTGGACTGTTCCCATGAGGCACAGGGTCAGACTGATTTGCATATGGCCATGTCTGAACTGGGGTGGTGGAGTGAGCTAAAGAATGATGATGGATTAAACCCAGATCAGTTGACTGGGGGTGAGTGTTTGATTGGCTCAAACGTTCCGTCCATCATCCCCTTTTGTATCGCTTTGTTCGCCATAAGTTGGCGGGGTATGCCCAGACGTGGGTCCCTTGCTCACTTTGCCACTGGATTCAAGCAAGCCTGGCTGATGACGGCTGGAATGCCAGAAACCGGTCCTAGGATGCTTGTTTCCGGTCCAGGGAAGACATGGCTTGGCAGTTCGGGCTGGACTGTTCCCATGAGGCACAGGGTCAGACTGATTTGCATATGGCCATGTCTGAACTGGGGTGGTGGAGTGAGCTAAAGAATGATGATGGATTAAACCCAGATCAGTTGACTGGGGGTGAGTGTTTGATTGGCTCAAACGTTCCGTCCATCATCCCCTTTTGTCTCCCTCCACCCAGGACAATTGTCAGCCAACGGCACCTGTCGGCACCTGCACTTTACCCCCAACCAGCACAAGCGTCAGCGCACAGCTCCTGTCGGCGCCTGTGCTCTCCCCCCGCCCAGGACAAGCGTCAGCGCACGGCTCCTGTCGGCACCTGCGCTCTCCCCCGCCCAGCACAAGCGTCAGCGCACGGCTCCTGTCGTCACCTGCGCTCTCCCCCGCCCAGGACAAGCGTCAGCGCACGGCTCCTGTCAGCACCTGCGCTCTCCCCCGCCCAGTACAAGCGTCAGCGCACGGCTCCTGTCAGCACCTGCACTCTCCCCCCGCCCAGGACAAGCGTCAGCGCACGGCTCCTGTCAGCACCTGCGCTCTCCCCCGCCTAGGACATGCATCAGCGCACGGCTCCTGTCAGCACCTGCGCTCTCCCCCCGCCCAAAACAAGCATCAGCACACGGCTGCTGTAAGCACCTGCGCTCTCCCCCCGCCCAGGACAAGCGTCATCGCACGACTCCTGTCAGGAGCTGCCCTCTCCCCCGCCCAGGACAAGAACAGTAGATGGCTCCAGTCAGCACCTGCGCTCTCCCCGGCCCAAGACAAGCGTCAGCGCACGGCTCCTGTCAGCAACTACGCTCTCACCCGCCCAAGGCAAGCGTCAGCGCACGGCTCCTGTCAGGCCCTACGCTCTCACCCGCCCAAGACAAGCGTCAGCGCACGGCTCCTGTCAGCACCTGCGCTCTCACCCGCCCAAGACAAGCGTCAGCGCACAGCTCCTGTCAGTACCTGCGCTCTCACCCGCCCAAGACAAGCGTCAGCGCAGGGCTCCTGTCAGCACCTGCGCTCTCCCTCCACCCAGGACAATTGTCAGCCAACGGCACCTGTCGGCACCTGCACTTTACCCCCATCCAGCACAAGCGTCAGCGCACGGCTCCTGTCGGCGCCTGTGCTCTCCCCCCGCCCAGGACAAGCGTCAGCTCACGGCTCCTGTCGGCACCTGCGCTCTCCCCGCCCAGCACAAGCGTCAGCGCACGGCTCCTGTCGTCACCTGCGCTCTCCCCCGCCCAGGACAAGCGTCAGCGCACGGCTCCTGTCAGCACCTGCGCTCTCCCCCGCCCAGTACAAGCGTCAGCGCACGGCTCCTGTCAGCACCTGCACTCTCCCCCCCGCCCAGGACAAGCGTCAGCGCACGGCTCCTGTCAGCACCTGCGCTCTCCCCCCGCCTAGGACATGCATCAGCGCACGGCTCCTGTCAGCACCTGCGCTCTCCCCCCGCCCAGGACAAGCGTCAGCGTACGGCTCCTGTCAGCACCTGCGCTCTCCCCCCGCCCAGGACAAGCGTCAACGCACGGCTTCTGTCAGCACCTGCGCTCTCCCCCGCACATGACAAACTTCAGCGCACAGCTGCTGTCAGTACCTGCGCTCTCCCCCCGCCCAAAACAAGCGGCAGCGCACGGCTGCTGTAAGCACCTGCGCTCTCCCCCCGCCCAGGACAAGCGTCAGCGCACGACTCCTGTCAGGAGCTGCCCTCTCCCCCGCCCAGGACAAGCATCAGTAGATGGCTCCTGTCAGCACCTGCGCTCTCCCCAACCCAGGACAATCGTCAGCGCACAGCTACCGTCAGCACCTGCGCTCTCACCAGCCCAGGACAAGTGTCAGCGCACGGCTCCAGTCAGCACCTGCGCTCTCCCCGGCCCAAGACAAGCGTCAGCGCACGGCTCCTGTCAGCACCTGCGCTCTTACCCGCCAAGGGCATGCGTCAGCGCACGGCTCCTGTCAGCACCTGCGCTCTCACCCGCCCAGGACAAGCGTCAGCGCCCAGCTCCTGTCAGCACCTGCACTCTCCCTGGCCCAAGACAAGCGTCAGTGCACGGCTCCTATCAGCACCTGTGCTCTCAACCGCCCAGGACAAGTGTCAGCGCACGGTTCCTGTCAGCACCTACGCTCTCACCTGCCCAAGGCAAGCATCAGCGCACGGCTCCTGTCAGCAACTACGCTCTCACCCGCCCAAGGCAAGCGTCAGCGCACGGCTCCTGTCAGGCCCTGCGCTCTCACCCGCCCAAGACAAGCGTCAGCGCACGGCTCCTGTCAGCACCTGCGCTCTCATCCGCCCAGGACAAGCGTCAGCGCACGCTCCTGTCAGCACCTGCGCTCTTCCCGGCCCAAGACAAGCGTCAGCGCATGGCTACTGTCAGCAACTGCGCTCTCACCCGCCCAGGACAAGCATCAGCGCACAGCTCCTGTTAGCACCTGCACTCTCACCCTCCCAAGGCAAGCGTCAGCACACAGCTCATGTCAGTACCTGCGATCTCACCCCCCCAAGGCAAGCGTTAACGCACAGCTCCTGTCAGCACCTGCGCTCTCACCCGCCCAGGACAAGCGTCAGTGCACGGCTTCTGTCAGCACCTGCGCTCTCCTCGGCCCAAGACAAGCGTCAGCGCACGGCTTCTGTCAGCACCTGCGCTCTCAGCCGCCCAGGACAAGCGTCAGCGCAAGGCTCCTGTCAGCACCTGCGCTCTCAGCCGCCCAAGGCAAGCGCAAGTGCACGGATCCTGTCAGCACCTGCACTCTCCCCTGCACAGGACAAGCGTCAGCGCACGGCACCTGTCAGCACCTGCGCTCTCACCCGCCCAGGACAAGCGTCAGCGCATGGCTCCTGTCAGCACCTGTGCTCTCCCCGGCCCAAGAAAAGCGTCAGCGCACGGCTTCTGTCAGCACCTGAGCTCTCCCCCGCCCAGGACAAGCGTCAGCGAACGGCTTCTGTGAGCACCTGCACTCTCCCCGGCCAAAGACAAGCGTCAGCGCACGGCTCCTGTCAGCACCTGAGCTCTCACCCGCCCAAGACAAGCTTCAATACACGGCTCCTGTCAGCACCTGCGCTCTCACCCGCCCAAGACAAGCATCAGCGCACGGCTACTGTCAGCACCTGCGCTCTCCCCAGCCCAAGACAAGCTTCAGCGCACGGCTCCTATCAGCACCTGCGCTCTCACACGCCCAGGACAAGCGTCAGCGCACAGCTCCTGTCAGGATCTGCGCTCTCACCCGCCCAAGGCAAGCACCAGCGCACGTATCCTGTCAGCACCTGAGCTCTCACCCGCCCAAGACATGCGTCAGCGCACAGCTCCTGTCAGCACCTGCGCTCTCACCCGCCCAAGACAAGCGTCAGCGCAGGGCTCCTGTCAGCACCTTCGCTCTCACCCACCCAAGACAAGCGTCAGCGCATGGCTCCTGTCAGCACCTTCACTCTCACCCGCCCAGGACAAGCGTCAACGCACGGCTCCTGTCCGCACCTGCGCTCTCAAATGCCCAAGACAAGCATCAGAGCGCAGCTCCTGTCAGCACCTGCACTCTCACCCGCCCAGGACAAGCGTCAGCGCACGGCTCCTGTCAGCACCTGCGCTCTCACTCGCCCAGGACAAGCATCAGCGCACGGCTCCTGTCACACCTGTGCTCTCCCTGGCCCAAGACAAGCGTCAGTACATGGCTCCTGTCAGCACCTGTGCTTTCACCCGCCCAGGACAAGAGTCAGCGCATGGCTCTTGTCAGCACCTGCGCTCTCCTCGGCCCAAGACAAGCATCAGCGCACGGCTCCTGTCAGCACCTGCGCTCTCAGCCGCCCAGGACAAGCGTCAGCGCAAGGCTCCTGTCAGCACCTGCGCTCTCAGCCGCCCAAGGCAAGCGCAAGTGCACGGATCCTGTCAGCACCTGCGCTCTCCCCTGCACAGGACAAGCGTCAGCGCACGGCACCTGTCAGCACCTGCGCTCTCACCCGCCCAGGACAAGCGTCAGCGCATGGCTCCTGTCAGCACCTGTGCTCTCCCCGGCCCAAGAAAAGCGTCAGCGCACGGCTTCTGTCAGCACCTGAGCTCTCCCGGCCTCAGGCAAGCGTCAGCGCACGGCTCCTGCCAGCACCTGCGCTCTCCCCCGCCCAGGACAAGCGTCAGCGAACGGCTTCTGTGAGCACCTGCACTCTCCCCGGCCAAAGACAAGCGTCAGCGCACGGCTCCTGTCAGCACCTGAGCTCTCACCCGCCCAAGACAAGCTTCAATGCACGGCTCCTGTCAGCACCTGCGCTCTCACCCGCCCAAGACAAGCATCAGCGCACGGCTACTGTCAGCATCTGCGCTCTCCCCAGCCCAAGACAAGCTTCAGCGCACGGCTCCTATCAGCACCTGCGCTCTCACACGCCCAAGACAAGCGTCAGCGCAGGGCTCCTGTCAGCACCTTCGCTCTCACCCACCCAAGACAAGCGTCAGCGCATGGCTCCTGTCAGCACCTGCACTCTCACCCGCCCAGGACAAGCGTCAGCGCACGGCTCCTGTCAGCACCTGCGCTCTCACTCGCCCAGGACAAGCATCAGCGCACGGCTCCTGTCAGCACCTGTGCTCTCCCTGGCCCAAGACAGGCGTCAGTACATGGCTCCTGTCAGCAGCTGCACTCTCCCCGTGCCCAATACAAGCGTCAGCGCACGGCTCCTGTCAGGACCTGCGCTCTCCCCGGCCCAAGGCAAGCGTAAGCGCAAGGATCCTATCAGCACCAGTGCTATCACCCATCCAAGGCAAGCGTCAGCGCACGGCTCCTGTCAGCACCTGCGCTCTCACAAGACAAGCGTCAGTGCACGCCTCGTCAGCACCTGCTGTCTCACCCGCACAAGACAAGCGTCAGTGCACAGCTCCTGTCAGCACCTGCGCTCTCACAAGACAAGCGTGAGTGCACGGCTCCTGTCAGTACCTGTGCTCTCACCCGCCCAAGACAAGCGTCAGCGCAGGCTCCTGTCAGCACCTGCGCTCTCACAAGACAAGCGTCAGTGCACGGCTCCCGTCAGCACCTGCGCTCCCACCTGCCCAAGACAAGCATCAGTGCACGGCTCCTGTCAGCCCCTGCGCTCTCCCCGGCCCAACACAGGCGTCAGCGCAAGGCTCCTGTCAGCAGCTGCGCTCTCCCCCGCCCAAGACAAGCGTCAGCGCACGGCTCCTGTCAGCACCTGTGCTCTCACACGCCCAAGGGAAGCGTCAGCTCACGGCTCCTGTCAGCACCTGCGCTCTCCCCTGCCCAAGACAAGCGTCAGTGTACGGCTCCTGTCAGCACCTGCACTCTCCCCGGCCCAAGACAAGCGTCAGCGCACGGCTCCTGTCAGCACCTGCGCTCTCCCCGGCCAAAGACAAGCGTCAGCGCGCGGCACCTGTCAGCACCTGCGCTCTCCCCGGCCCAAGACAAGCGTCAGCGCGCGGCTCCTGTCAGCACCTGCGCTCTCACCCGCCCAAGACAACCGTCAGCGCATGGCTCCTGTCAGCACCTGCGCTCTCACCCGCCCAAGGCAAGCGTTAACGCACGGCTCCTGTCAGCACCTGCGCTCCCACCTGCCCAAGACAAGCATCAGTGCACGGCTCCTGTCAGCACCTGCACTCTCCCCGGCCCAAGACAGGCGTCAGCGCAAGGCTCCTGTCAGCAGCTGAGCTCTCCACAACCCAAGACAAGCGTCAGCGCACAGCTCCTGTCAGCACCTGTGCTCCCACCCGCCCAAGGGAAGCGTCAGCTCACGGCTCCTGTCAGCACCTGCGCTCTCATCCGCCCAAGACCAGCGTCAGCGCACAGCTCCTGTCAGCACCTGGGCTTTCACCTGCCCAAGACAAGCATCAACGCATGGCTCCTGTCAGCACCTACGTTCTCCCCTGCCCAGGACAAGTGTCAGCGCACGGCACCTGTCAGCACCTGCGCTCTCACCCACCCAGGACAAGCGTCAGCGCACGGCTCCTGTCAGCACCTGAGCTCTTCCCCGCCCAAGGCAAGCATCAGCGAACGGCTCCTGCCAGCACCTGCGCTCTCCCCTGCCCAGGACAAGCGTCAGCGTATGGCTCCTGTCAGCACCTGCACTCTCCCCTGCCCAAGACAAGCGTCAGCGCACGGCTCCTGTCAGCACCTGCGCTCTACCCGGCCCAAGACAAGCGTCAGCGCGCAGCTCCTGTCAGCACCAGCGCTCTCACCCGCCCAAGACAAGCGTCAGCGCATGGCTCCTTTCAGCACCTGCGCTCTCACAAGACAAGCGTCAGTGCACGGCTCCTGTCAGCACCTGCAGTCTCACCCGCCCAGACAAGCGTCAGCGCACGCCTCCTGTCATCACCTGCGCTCTCACCCGCCCAAGACAAGTGTCAATGCACGGCTCCTGTCAGCACCTGCGTTCTCACCCGCCCAAGACAAGCGTCAGCGCACAGCTCCCGTCAGCACCTGCGCTCTCCCCGGCCCAAGACAAGCGTCAGCGCAAGGCACTTGTCACCAACTGCGCTCTCACCCGCCCAAGACAAGCGTCAACGCACGGCTCCTGTCAGCACCTGCGCTCTCACCCGCCCAGAACAAGCGTCAATGCACGGCTCCTGTCAGTACCTGCGCTCTCACCCGCACAGGACAAGCGCCAGCGCACGGCTCCTGTCAGCACCTGCACTCTCCACGGCCCAAGGCAAGCGTCAGCGCACGGCTCCTGTCAGCACCTGCACTCTCCACGGCCCAAGGCAAGCGTCAGCGCACGGCTCCTGTCAGCACCTGCGCTCTCACCCGCCCAAGACAAGCGTCAGCGCATGCCTCCTGTCAGCACATGCGCTCTCCCCGGCCCAAGACATGCGTCAGCGCACGGCTCCCGTCAGCACCTGCACTCTCCCCGGCCCAAGACAAGCGTCAGCGCACGGCTCTTGTCAGCACCTGCTCTCTCCCCAGCCCAAGACAAGCGTCAGCACACGGCTCCTGTCAGCACCTGCGCTCTCCCCGGCCCAAGACAAGCATCAGCGCGCTGCTCCTGTCAGCACCTGCGCTCTCACCCGCACAAGACAAGCGTCAGCGCATGGCTTCTCTCAGCACCTGCGCTCTCACAAGAAAAGGATCAGCGCATGGCTCCTGTGAGCACTTGCGCTCTCACCCGCCCAGGACAAGCGTCAGCGCACGGCTCCTGTCAGCACCTGCGCTCTCACCCGCCCAGGACAAGCATCAGCGCACGGCTCCTGTCAGCACCTGCGCTCTCCCCGGCCCAAGACAAGCGTCAGTACATGGCTCCTGTCAGCACCTGCGCTCTCCCCGGCCCAATACAAGCATCAGCACACGGCTCCTGTCAGCACCTGCGCTCTCCCAGGCCCAAGGCAAGCGTCAGCGCACGGCTCCTGTCAGCACCTGCGCTCTCTCCGGCCCAAGACAAGCATCAGTGCACGGCTCCTGTCAGCACCTGCGTTCTCCCCAGCCCAAGACAAGCGTCAGCGCATGGCTCCTGTCAGCACCTGCGCTCTAACAAGACAAGCGTCAGTGCACGGCTCCTGTCAGCACCTGTGCTCTCACCCGCCCAAGACAAGCGTCAGCGCACAGCTCCTGTCAGCACCTGCGCTCTCACACGACAAGCGTCAGTGCACGGCTCCCGTTAGCATCCGCTCTCTCACCCGCCCAAGACAAGCGTCAGCGCACGCCTCCTGTCAGCACCTGTGCTCTCACCCGTCCAGGACAAGCATCAGCGCACGGCTCCTGTCAGCACCTGCGCTCTCACCCTCCCAAGGCAAGCGTCAGCGCATGGCTCCTGTCACCACCTGCGCTCTCACCCGTGCAAGGCAAGCGTTAACGCACGGCTCATGTCAGCACCTGCGTTCTCACCCGCCCACGACAAACGTCAGCGCACGACTCCTGTCAGCACCTGTGCTCTCACCCGTCCAAGACAAGCATCAGCGCACGGCTCCTGTCAGCACCTGCACTTTCACCCGCCCAGGACAAGCGTCAGCGCATGGCTCCTGTCAGCACCTGCGCTCTCCCTTGCCCAAGACAAGCGTCAGCGCATGGCTCCTGTCAGCACCTGCGCTCTCACCCGCCCAGGACAAGCGTCAAAGCACGGCTCCTGTCAGGACCTACGCTCTCAGCCGCCCAAGGCAAGCGTCAGTGCAGGGCTCCTGTCAGCACCTGCGCTCTCACCTGCCCAAGACAAGCGTCAAAGCATGGCTCCTGTCAGCACCTGCGCTCTCACCCGCCCAAGGCAAGCGTCAGCGCACAGCTCCTGTCAGCAGCTGCGCTCTCCCCCGCCCAAGACAAGCATCAGCGCACGGCTACTGTCAGCACCTGTGCTCTTACCCACCCAAAACCAGCGTCAGCGCACGGCTCCTGTCAGCACCTTCGCTCTCACCCACCCAAGACAAGCGTCAGCGCATGGCTCCTGTCAGCACCTGCACTCTCACCCGCCCAGGACAAGCGTTAACGCACGGCTCCTGTCAGCACCTGCGTTCTCACCCGCCCACGACAAACGTCAGCGCACGACTCCTGTCAGCACCTGTGCTCTCACCCGTCCAAGACAAGCATCAGCGCACGGCTCCTGTCAGCACCTGCACTTTCACTCGCCCAGGACAAGCGTCAGCGCATGGCTCCTGTCAGCACCTGCGCTCTCCCTTGCCCAAGACAAGCGTCAGCGCATGGCTCCTGTCAGCACCTGCGCTCTCACCCGCCCAGGACAAGCGTCAAAGCACGGCTCCTGTCAGCACCTACGCTCTCAGCCGCCCAAGGCAAGCGTCAGTGCACGGCTCCTGTCAGCACCTGCGCTCTCACCTGCCCAAGACAAGCGTGAAAGCACGGCTCCTGTCAGCACCTGCGCTCTCACCCGCCCAAGGCAAGCGTTAATGCACGTGTTGGAAACGGGGTAACGTGGTGCGGAGCGGGAAGGCTAAACTAGGAGCATTGTGTGAAGCATCCGCGCAGCACACACAGGCGACACACCAGGCACACTACAAAAAGGAGACCACACCAGTTGGAGTAAGAAAAATAGCATCTGTATTGGGCAACAGCCTAGCAGATGGTAAATCACAGCGGTAACACGGCGCCAACCGGCAACCGGTATACATAAAACAGTGGGGACTATGTACAGGGCAGCGCCAATCGGGCCGCTGCCAGCATCAACAAAAGCATGGGATGAATCAGGTTCAATTCAGGTAGGTACATTCAATTTGGTGAAAGTCATAATGCAGGTAAATCATACAGCAGTTGTGCTTAGGCCCCTATTCAATTTAGTAAGGGCCTTACAAGCCTGGCATAACCCCTCGCTGCAGATTAGCCTGCGCGCCACTTCACACAGGGGAGCCCGACTCCCGGGCCCCTGGCAAGACAATGTCCCTCAACGTTGCAGCTGCCCACTGTGATCCGGGGCAGCTGTAAAGACAGTGCAACACAGGGGGGAAGGCGGGCACCGACAATGTGCCCCGACACCACCCCCCCGACGAAGTCAAGGGCAGGGTAAATATGCCCAATCGTTGCAGCGACTCGCTACTGCGGTGCAGCTGGGTGTCCACAAGGGTCACTGGCACTTCCGGTGCCTCTGGGGTCCCCTAAGCCTACAGCGCCTCCTACGTCGCAGCTGCCCACTGTCAGACGGGGCAGCTGTACGGATTCGCCCGACACCGGGGGCGGGCACCGGCAATGTGCCCCGTAGCCCCCTCCCTGCTGCTACTGGTTCCTTCAAGGCAGCTGCCCACTGGCAGGCGGGGCAGCTGTGCAGGACGTTCACACGGGCCCTCCTGGAGGCCCTCCTGGCACCCGCAATTCTCTACGAGCCCCCCTCCGGGACTCGGGGTGTAAAGTTATGCCCCAACACGTTGCAGCTGCCCACTGTTATACGGGGCAGCTGTGAAGTCAGCGCGGGCACACCGGTGCCCTCTTAGCAACAAGGGGGAGGTGGGCACCGACAATGTGCCCCGACGTCACCCCCAACCACCAGCAGACTTGGCCCCACTCACCGGCTTTCCTGCAGGCGTCGCGCTGCTTCAGGTGGCCCTCACTCTTCACCCGGGGCCCTTCCTGGGAACCGGGACTTGGTCCTGGAGCCGGCGAGGCTCCACACTACTCCGGCGGCGCCTGCGAGGCTCCCGACGGCCTCCCTCAGCCGCTGGCCTCTCTTCACACGCGGGCCCCAGCTACCACACACGCGGGGCTCTCCTCTCCTCACGAGAGCCCCGCCAACACCGGCGCTTCTCCCGTCTTCACCCGGGCCCCCTCCTGGGAACCGGGACTGGGATCGAGAGCCCGTGAGGCTCCGGACCTCCCTCTCTTCCGGAGCGAAGTCTCCGGCGGCGTTGGCCAGCGCGGGGTGGGCTCCCGCCTGGATCCTTCTTCCGGCGCCTCTCTCCTCACGCGGGGCTCTCCTCAGCTCAGGGGAGCCCCCACCTTCTCCCGGCAGACCTCGGCCGAGGTCTGTCTTCTTCCGGGTCGCCGCAGGCAGAGCGGCGGCCCTCCGCAGATCCCGTAGTGCGGGGTGGGCTCCCGCTCGGGTTTTCTCAAGGCAGGAAGGCGCGGGGTAGGCTCCCGCGGCACTTCCCAATAAGCCGCCCTTCTTCACGGCCACACGCGCTCCTTGTCAGCGCTTCCCCTCACGGCCGCGGCGGTGATCCTGGGCACGTTAGAAGCGCGGGGTGGGCTCCCGCCTTCCAACAAGGACAAGTTTCGGGGTAGGCACCCGCTGCCTCGAAGCAGGCAATTACGGGGTGGGCACCCGTTTCTTCAGCCACACACCTCTTTTCCTCACAGAGGGGTAGGCTCCCTCCTAGTATAAGCACACCAGCGGGGTGGGCACCCGCCACTTGGAGGAATCGGCTCTCCTCAGCAGCACACGAGCAGCGCTCCACTTCTTAGCGCTACACAGTCCCCCACAGCGCTTTGCAGATGGTGTCTTCAGGGGGTTACAGCGCTCTCCAGACTCCAGGGCACAGCGCTAGGGTGCAGGCTTCAGCCCTCCTCTTCCTGCAGGCAGGCACAGGCAGTGCTCCCACCTCCAGGGTCCTCCCTTCCGGCACCGCAGGTATAGCGCTCCCCGGGCGCTAGATTCAGGGCAGTAGTAGAGCAGTCAACAATACTAGGTCAGATCAACGGGCAGTGGGTACTCATCGGAACAGGACCGCAGCTCCTGGAAGCAGTCATCCCCCATAACGTGGTACTCCTCCTGTCATGGCAGTCTACACTCCAGTAAGGGGCTCTCACTGGCCCTGGGGACGGTGGAGGGGTGCAGATGGGCACAGGGGCCAGCACACAGGCCCAATGTGGCGGTCTCCCCTGGCAGAAGGTCCCTTCCCCTTCAGTCCAGGCTCTGCACTGCCTCAGTCTCCTCACATGGCAGCTTAGAAGGTTCTCTCCGGAACCGGTTCTAACTGGTTCAGGGGAGGAGTAGAGCACCCTCGGTGCGACGCTTCCCTCCAAAAGCAGGGGGCGCTGGGGGACAAACCACTAGGCTGCCACCCCACCTCAGTCAGGCGTCACATGGGCAGGCAGGCATGGCGTCCATTTTAACAGTGACATTTTTCCACAGTGCTTTTCTAAAATGGCGGCGCTAACAGTGTGTACCATTGTTGGAAACGGGAGTTACCGAGTCCGTTACGGTAGCATGGCGCAAAGCGGGGCAGTCACGCGAAGGCAATGTGTAAGGCAGTTGTGCAGCACACTCTCACTTTAACTCAGAAATGCGACGCAATAACCGGACACCACACCAGGCTTGTATAAGTAAAAATCAGGTTCCTTTATCTTAATCAAGATGGCATTCAATTATGCAGATTATACATTCTTTAACTGGTGCGCATTCATTTGAAAAGACCCTTCACAATTCTGGCCACTAAAAGGCCGCTTTAAAATCACAGCACCAATACTCATTCGGGTGCTCTTAACAAACTAGGGCCTAGAACATGCACAACACTTTTTATACATCAACATTTATACATTAGGCCTAGGTACTCTAGGCGGGAGGGAATCCTAAAGGGAACCCCTCAACATGTCCAGCAGCTGGGGGCTTCCTATAAGGGGGACTCCTTTATCTCCCCGGGAGGCTAGGGTCATAGTCGGTGCCTGGCCTGTTATGCCATGTTATTACAGGCCCCTATTATCCAATGTCATTAAAGGCCCCCCTCCCTCCGTAATCCCTCCTCAAGGGTGGCCCCCGGCCCCCAGGGGCTTAACCTAGAGCCCTAGGGGCCTCCTGGGCTCACCTGCGGTGTTGTGGCTGGCTGCGGGGCCTTACGGCGGACTCCTCTCTGGCCCGGCCCTCTGTGGTGGGGGCGGGGCCCGGCGCGAGTCTTGCGGCCCTCCGGCCGGTGCTGGTTGGCTTTCTCGAGGCTATGGAGCCTCTCGCGTTGTTTCCCCCTTCGTTGGGGGGCCGGTATGCCCCTCCTCCGGCCCCCGTGGAGTCCAGGGAGAGAGTGAGGACTCGGTGCGTGAGCCGCCAGTCCTTCCCGAGGGCTCCGGCTTCCCGCGAGGAGAGGAGGTTCTTCCTTCCCTCCGGACGTGCTGGGCGGAGGCGGGCTCTTCACGGCGCCCAATCCGGGCGCGGCGGCGATTCTTCGTGGGGCTCCCGTTGGCAGTGGAGCCCCGGGGACGTCCTCCCGATTGGCTCCGGCTGAGCCAATCGCGTCGCGGCCTTCTCCTCTTCCGGGGGCTCCCGTTGACAGTGGAGCCCCTCTGACGTCTATGTTCGGCTCTGCTGGGCCAATCGCGTCGCGGCCTTTGGTGGTTGCCAGGCGACGCCCTCTTCTTCTGCGATTGGCTTTGGCGGGCCAATCCCGTCGCGGCCTTTTCGGGGGCGCGACCTTGTGACGCGGTCAGCGTCCCCGGTCCCTCACCACAGCGTCCACGGCCTGGAGGCCGCAGTAGGCCTCAGTTCACTTCACGCGGCCCACGGGGCGGCGGCGATGTTATTCTCGGCCGCGCGGGCAGCGGCAGGGGTCTCGGGCCCGGCGGTGACTTCTGGGGATTTCGGTGAGGGCGCGGACGGCGCCCCTCACCACAACTATGTATAGGGGAGAGATCTCCCGGCCTCAGTTCCTTTCTTCAAGCGGCGGCGGCCGCGGCGGTGATCCGGTCACCAGGTCAGTGACCGAGGGGGGGTCAAGTTCTCTCCTCACTAGGGGTTGCAGCGCTGGCGCGCTGACAGCCTTAGGCACAGGCTGTGTAAGAGTGGTTCTTGGAGGACAGTCCAGCTGTCTGTATAGATAGATAGGGGTGAAGGTCTAGCGCTTAGGACGCAGCGCTTTGCCTCATGATCCCCTCTCGATGGTTTTCACTTGTAGTCCTGAAATTCTTGGATGCAGCAAAGTCTATTTATGAACAGGGGGGGTGGTGAGTTGGTAATTCTTGAAGGGTTTGATGTTCCTCCTGGCACGCTGCAGATGGTTCCTTGGGTCCCCTCACACTGGGCAAGATCAGTGGGTGGTGGGCGTTCCTCATCTATCTTACGGCAGCAGGGCCTTGACCCTGTCAGCGGCAGTAGTGTAGGTCTCCCCTAGGCCCTAAAGTCTGTACTCCAGCGCAGGTTCTCCCAGGTTCAGCGGTGCCTCAACCTAACTAACTAAAGGTTTTCCCTCCAAAGCCTCTTATACCCCTAGGTCAGGTGACCCTCCTAAAGGCGGCAAAGTGTAACTCCTCCCACAGCCCGGAAGGTTCTGGAACCTTCCACCTACCTAGCTATGGGACCCAGAGGCGGGGACGGGATGGCTACTGTATCCCTCGTCCCGGCCTGACTCTGGCTACTAGCGTGTATGTGTGGAAGGCCCTCTGCAGTAGCAGGGGCCTGTGGCAGCCATCTTTAGTGAGAGAGCACCTGCACCTCAGCACTGACCAGCAGTGGCAAGGCGCCCGGAGACCTAGGTCCAGTAAAAATATGGTGGCAAAAATGAGGCGCAGAAAGGGAAAAAACAGGGCAAGACCACCCTAGGGCTGACAGGTCTAACACGCGTCCCCCCAGCCGAAAGAGGGGAGAGCTTCCCAACCTCTAGGGAGTTCTCTTCACTAAGGCGGAAAAACCGGGAGAGACCGTCAGCGTTGGCGTGGTCTACACCGGGTCGATGTTCCACCCGAAAGTCCATCCCCTGGAGGGAAATGGACCACCTCAACAATTTGGGGTTTTCGCCTCTCATCTGCATGAGCCAGCGAAGGGGTCTGTGGTCGGTCTGGATCAAGAAGTGACAACCAAAAAGGTATGGCCTCAACTTCTTCACAGCCCAAACCACAGCAAAGGCTTCCCGCTCGATGGTACTCCACCGCTGTTCCCGGGGAGTAGTCTTCGGGAGATAAAGGCCACTGGCTGGTCTTGGCCATCGTCATTCAGCTGCGAGAGCACAGCTCCTATGCCATGCTCAGAAGCGTCTGTCTGCACGATAAACTCCCGTCCGAAGTCTGGAGTCCTGAGCACCGGGCGGTGCACATGGCACGTTTTAGAGTCTCAAAGGCATCCTGGCAGGCAGCCGTCCAGATTACTCTGCATGGCTGCTTCTTGGAAGTCAATTCCGTCAATGGGCCCACGATGGTTCCATATCCCTTGACGAACCGGCGGTAGATTCCCGTGAGGCCGAGAAAGCTCGGACCTCTGTTTGGGTCTTGGGGGCTCCCAGGCCATGATGGTCTCAATCTTGGCTTGGAGGGGTTGCACCTTACCTCCGCCCACCAGATGTCCCAGGTACACGACAGATCCCTGTCCAATCTGGCACTTGCTGGCCTTGATGGTTAGACCAGCCCTTTGCAAAGCCTGCAGCACCTCCTGGAGATGCTGCAGATGGTCCTCCCAGCTGCTACTGAAGACAGCTATGTCATCCAGGTAGGCAGCAGAGAAGGCCTCTAGGCCAGACAGCACCTGGTTCACCAACCGCTGGAAAGTGGCGGGAGCATTTTTCAACCCGAAGGGCATCACCTGGAATTGAAAGTGGCCCTCGGGGGTGGAGAACGCAGTCTTCTCCCTTGCTCCTTCCGCCATGGCGATCTGCCAATATCCTGATGTTAAATCGATGGTACTCAGATACCGGGCTGCTCCCAGCCGGTCAATGAGCTCATCCGCCCGAGGGATCGGGTGAGCGTCGGTCTTGGTGACTGAGTTGAGTCCACGATAATCCACACAGAACCGAAGTTCTGGTGTGGTGCCCGGGGGGCCGCTTTCGGCACCAACACCACCGGACTAGCCCAAGGGCTACTGGAAGGCTCAATCACCCCCAGTTCTAGCATCTTTACCACCTCACTCTGGATACTAGCCTTGACCTTATCGGACAGCCGGTAAGACTTGTTCTTCACTGGCGGACTGTCCCCTGTGTCCACATCATGGGTACACAGGTGCGTGATTCCAGGCGTGAGGGAAAACAACGAGGCGTACTGCCCCAAGACCTGGCGGCAGTCCCTCTGTTGCTCGGGGGTCAAGGATGGGGCGAGGACTACTCCCTCCACCGAACCATCCTTCTCATGGACCGCCAGAAGGTCTGGCAGAGGCTCACTCTCTTCCTCCTCACTCCCATCCGTTATCATCAAGAGAGTGAGCTCGGAACGCTCCTGGTGTGGCTTCAGGCGGTTGACGTGGAGCACCCTGTGGGGTTGACGGGGGGTCTTCATGTCGACGACATACGTGGTCTGGCCTTTCCTTTCCAAGATCTCAAACGGCCCAGTCCACCGGTCCTGGAGGGCGCTAAGCTCTCCTGGCTCCATGACCCACACCTTCTGTCCAGCGTCCAACTCTACCGTCCGCGCGTTCCGGTCATACCATTGCTTCATGACGGCCTGACTCGCCTCTAAGTTGTCCGAGGCCTCCTTCCACAGCTTGGCCACTTGGCTGCGGAATGCCAGCATATAGCTGACCACATCACGGGGAAGCTTCGAGGAAGACTTCTCCCACCCCTCTTTGACAAGACTGAGGGGCCCCCGAACGGGGTGGCCATAGAGCAGCTCAAAGGGGCTGAAACCGACCCCCTTCTGCGGCACCTCTCGGTAGGAGAAGAGCAGACAGGGTAAGAGGACGTCCCACTTTCTTCTCAAGTCCTCGGGTAGGCTCCTGATCATCCCCTTCAAGGTTTTGTTGAAGCGCTCCACGAGCCCGTTCGTCTGGGGGTGGTAAGGAGTGGAGAACCGGTAGGTCACTCCACACTCCTTCCACATGGCCTGCATGTAGGCCGACATGAAATTCGTGCCCCTATCTGACACCACGACCTTGGGGAATCCCACTCGGGTAAAAATCCCCATGAGGGCCCGCGCCACCACCGGTGCTGTGATGGTCCTCAGAGGGATTGCCTCTGGGTACCGGGTGGCGTGGTCTACTAGCACCAAAATGAACCTATGCCCAGCTGAAGTCGGCGGATCCAATGGCCCGACAATGTCAATCCCCACTCGCTCAAAAGGGGTATCGACCACTGGGAGAGGTTCTAGAGGGACCTTCACCTTAGTCCCTGTCTTGCCGCTTGCTTGGCAAGTGGTGCAGGTCTTGCAATAAGTGTCAGAAGTGACGCGCATCCTGGGCCAGCAAAAATGTGGGACCAAACGCGCAAACGTCTTGTCCTGGCCCAGGTGTCCTGCTAGTGGTATCTCATGCGCCAACTCTAGCAGAAAGGCTCGGTGGCATTGGGGGACCACCACGGCCCTTGAGGACCCATGCACCGGAGCCTTAGGCTCACTGTAGAGGAGACCTTCCTCCCAGTAGACATGGTAATTACCAGTCTCTGTTCCAGCTGCTTGGGCTTTGGCCTGTTGCCGTATGCCATCAAGCGTAGGGCACTCCCTCTGTGCCCGGCAAAATTCTTCCCGGGTAGGCCCTCCTTCCACCTGCCACTCTGCAGGGGTCGGCAGGTCCCCCACGGGAAAACCAACCACCTCAGCGGACTCCGGGGTCACCTCCGCGGGCTCCCCATCCATCTCACCGGGTGTCTCCTCCCGGACTTCTCCTCGTCCAGCAGTGGGCTGGGCCCTTCTTTCAGGCTCCACCCCGGGCTGAGTTCCTTGTCGGGCAGCCATGGACCGCGTGATAACGCAAGTCCACCCTGGTAACCCCAACATCTCAGCATGGGCATTGAACTCTACCTCTCTCCAAGCAGTATGTTCTAAATCGTTGCCCAGCAGACAGTCAACTGGCATGGCAGGGCTCACCGCAACCTTCATCAGACCTGACACCCCTCCCCACTCAAAGGGAACTTGGGCCACGGGGTAATGACCCAGGCTATTATCAGCCATCACAACCGGGTGGAACTCCTCAGGAATCACCTGCTCTGGGGACACCAGCTGACGTTTCACCATTGTCATACTGGCACCTGTGTCCCTCAGAGCCTCCACCTCCTCCCCGTTCACCAGGACCCTCTGCCGATACTTGGCAGTGTTCTCGGGTACCTGCACCCTTGGGATGATCTCTCTATCCCCCAGGGAAACTAAGGTCAAGCCTGTCCACTCACCTCCCCTACCTAGGGACAACTCCTCCCCAAGCGCTACACTGGCCACCCCGGGGGTCTTACCTCCTGTGGGGGCTGGGGTTCTCTTGCGACACTGGGCATCCCCCTTGTAGTGTCCAACCTCCCCGCACTCGTAGCACCGGACAGTTCTGGGCTGCTGACTCCTGTCAGGGTAAGTGGGTTTCTGGTATCCAGATTGGGATGGGAAACCTACCCCTCTCCCAGGCGGTCTATTTTGGGGACCTTTAAAGAACTCCCTCTTTTTATCTCCCCCTCTTTCTTCTGGGGGAACACCTGTCCACCCTTCGGGGGATCCGCCCCGGCTCCCTTGTGGGACACCCTAGTGCTGACCCACGTGTCTGCCTCCTCTGCAAGCTCCCTTGGGTTGGTCAGCTTGCGGTCCACCAAGTACTGGCGCAGCTCCGGAAAACATTTCTCGAGGAGGTGCTCTCTCAAAAATAGGTCGTACAGCCCTTTGTAGTCATCAACCTCGCTGCCACGCACCCAACCCTCCAATGCCTTCCGGGCATAGTCATAAAAATCTACCCAGTTTTGTGTGGTGAGCTTGTGGCTGTTGCGAAACTTTTGGCGGTACTTCTCGGGGGTGAGGCCAAACTTCCTGAGCAGGGCCTCCCTCATGATAGGGTAGTTGGTTCGATCCCCCTTCTCTAAGGTTAGAAGTGTGTCCCTGACTAGTGGAGGTATGTATCTATAAAGTCCTCCTCCCCAGTAGCTCTCAGGAACTCTATGGGCCACCAAAGCTACCTCGTACGCCGTCAACCACTTGTCTATGTCATCACCCACACTAAAGCTGGCCATCACCTCCCTGGGTAGGTAAAATTTGGGCTCCTGTGGAACCCCAGTAGGTACGCTGCCACCATTTCCTTTGCCTTCCATTTCCATTTGCAAGGCTCGGAGCTCCAGTTCTTTCAGGCTAAGCTCATGTACAAGCCTTCTTTCCTCCATGGCTAGCCTTGCCTGTTCTCCTTCCCTTTCCATCTTAGCCAATTCTAATGTCAATTGCCTTTGCTGCCTTCTGTCCTCGAATTCCTCTGCTGACACACTCCCCCTGACGCACTACTGCCTGCCCTGGAACGTCTTCCTGGCAACACATTCTCGCTGACGTCAATGTTCAGTAGGCTCAGTTCTCCTGGGTCGTCTGTCTCCCTCTGCTCCTCCTCCCCTCTTCCCTCCGGGTGGGCCATGACCCATGCCCTCAAAGCCTTCTGAAGTACCTCCTTCTTGGCACCTCGCTTGACGGCCACCCCCTCTCTAGGCAGAACTCCTTGAGCTGTGCCACCGTGTACCTCTCTAGGTCGGCTAACTCAAACTCCATCCTCCTAGGTGGGGTCCCAGACAATTTAAGGAAGGGGTCCTAACGGGTAAGTAGCAGGTCTAACGTAAGGCTAAAACAATCGGCAATCACAATAGAATTCCTTCTTACATTTCCCTACGTGTCTAATTGCGGCGCACACTGAGTCACTGTAGGGTGCTGCACAAATACCAGTCCTTATCCCACCGCTGAACACCAATGTTGGAAACGGGAGTTACCGAGTCCGTTACGGTAGCATGGCGCAAAGCGGGGCAGGCACGCGAAGGCAATGTGTAAGGCAGTTGTGCAGCACACTCTCACTTTAACTCAGAAATGCGACGCAATAACCGGACACCACACCAGGCTTGTATAAGTAAAAATCAGGTTCCTTTATCTTAATCAAGATGGCATTCAATTATGCAGATTATACATTCTTTAACTGGTGCGCATTCATTTGAAAAGACCCTTCACAATTCTGGCCACTAAAAGGCCGCTTTAAAATCACAGCACCAATACTCATTCGGGTGCTCTTAACAAACTAGGGCCTAGAACATGCACAACACTTTTTATACATCAACATTTATACATTAGGCCTAGGTACTCTAGGCGGGAGGGAATCCTAAAGGGAACCCCTCAACATGTCCAGCAGCTGGGGGCTTCCTATAAGGGGGACTCCTTTATCTCCCCGGGGAGGCTAGGGTCATAGTCGGTGCCTGGCCTGTTATGCCATGTTATTACAGGCCCCTATTATCCAATGTCATTAAAGGCCCCCCTCCCTCCGTAATCCCTCCTCAAGGGTGGCCCCCGGCCCCCAGGGGCTTAACCTAGAGCCCTAGGGGCCTCCTGGGCTCACCTGCGGTGTTGTGGCTGGCTGCGGGGCCTTACGGCGGACTCCTCTCTGGCCCGGCCCTCTGTGGTGGGGGCGGGGCCCGGCGCGAGTCTTGCGGCCCTCCGGCCGGTGCTGGTTGGCTTTCTCGAGGCTATGGAGCCTCTCGCGTTGTTTCCCCCTTCGTTGGGGGGCCGGTATGCCCCTCCTCCGGCCCCCGTGGAGTCCAGGGAGAGAGTGAGGACTCGGTGCGGGAGCCGGCAGTCCTTCCAGACGGCTCCGGCTTCCCGCGAGGAGAGGAGGTTCTTCCTTCCCTCCGGACGTGCTGGGCGGAGGCGGGCTCTTCACGGCGCCCAATCCGGGCGCGGCGGCGATTCTTCGTGGGGCTCCCGTTGGCAGTGGAGCCCCGGGGACGTCCTCCCGATTGGCTCCGGCTGAGCCAATCGCGTCGCGGCCTTCTCCTCTTCCGGGGGCTCCCGTTGACAGTGGAGCCCCTCTGACGTCTATGTTCGGCTCTGCTGGGCCAATCGCGTCGCGGCCTTTGGTGGTTGCCAGGCGACGCCCTCTTCTTCTGCGATTGGCTTTGGCGGGCCAATCCCGTCGCGGCCTTTTCGGGGCGCGACCTTGTGACGCGGTCAGCGTCCCCGGTCCCTCACCACAGCGTCCACGGCCTGGAGGCCGCAGTAGGCCTCAGTTCACTTCACGCGGCCCACGGGGCGGCGGCGATGTTATTCTCGGCCGCGCGGGCAGCGGCAGGGGTCTCGGGCCCGGCGGTGACTTCTGGGGATTTCGGTGAGGGCGCGGACGGCGCCCTCACCACAACTATGTATAGGGGAGAGATCTCCCGGCCTCAGTTCCTTTCTTCAAGCGGCGGCGGCCGCGGCGGTGATCCGGTCACCAGGTCAGTGACCGAGGGGGGGTCAAGTTCTCTCCTCACTAGGGGTTGCAGCGCTGGCGCGCTGACAGCCTTAGGCACAGGCTGTGTAAGAGTGGTTCTTGGAGGACAGTCCAGCTGTCTGTATAGATAGATAGGGGTGAAGGTCTAGCGCTTAGGACGCAGCGCTTTGCCTCATGATCCCCTCTCGATGGTTTTCACTTGTAGTCCTGAAATTCTTGGATGCAGCAAAGTCTATTTATGAACAGGGGGGGTGGTGAGTTGGTGATTCTTGAAGGGTTTGATGTTCCTCCTGGCACGCTGCAGATGGTTCCTTGGGTCCCCTCACACTGGGCAAGATCAGTGGGTGGTGGGCGTTCCTCATCTATCTTACGGCAGCAGGGCCTTGACCCTGTCAGCGGCAGTAGTGTAGGTCTCCCCCTAGGCCCTAAAGTCTGTACTCCAGCGCAGGTTCTCCCAGGTTCAGCGGTGCCTCAACCTAACTAACTAAAGGTTTTCCCTCCAAAGCCTCTTATACCCCTAGGTCAGGTGACCCTCCTAAAGGCGGCAAAGTGTAACTCCTCCCACAGCCCGGAAGGTTCTGGAACCTTCCACCTACCTAGCTATGGGACCCAGAGGCGGGGACGGGATGGCTACTGTATCCCTCGTCCCGGCCTGACTCTGGCTACTAGCGTGTATGTGTGGAAGGCCCTCTGCAGTAGCAGGGGCCTGTGGCAGCCATCTTTAGTGAGAGAGCACCTGCACCTCAGCACTGACCAGCAGTGGCAAGGCGCCCGGAGACCTAGGTCCAGTAAAAATATGGTGGCAAAAATGAGGCGCAGAAAGGGAAAAAACAGGGCAAGACCACCCTAGGGCTGACAGGTCTAACAACCATATTACACAGCATTTGTTATGTTCTGTTCAGACACACCATATTTTATTGTTACACAAGCGAAAAAATTCAGGGCAAAAGGGCCAAGTCCAACACAACCCCCTCCCAGCCACAAGCCAGGGTAGACCGATCAATGCCTTGATGGGCTTCCCTGCTTAGAGCGAGAGAACTTGGACGCGGGCCCACAACTGCAGGAACACCCGCAGGTTCTTCTCCACTCTGGAACCCGATGGTTCCCTCTCTCAACTCCTCTTGACCCAACTAGGCCACCCCACTGGTGCTCCCTAGTTGGCGGCAGCCAGGACCGGGCCCTAGGCCATCCAGATGTCTCTGGCCCTGGCTGTCTCACAGAGTGGGGGGCAGTAGCCCCAGGCCCGTAGTACCCGTTGACCACTCTCCCCCTCCTCCGTGTAGTCCCAAACTGCCAATGGTCTTCCCACCTAGGGACCACACTCTCACACTGTCCACCAGGTAGGGGCGAGGCTCTCCTCCCCCTACCTCTCCTTCTGGGGTTCCGCCCTCTCCTCCTCTGCGGGGCACCCTCAGAACACCACTCTCTCCCAGGGCCGTGACCCTGCATCCGATCCACCAACCCAGGGTCTAAACCCTTAGGTTGCCCCGGTGCCAGAGGCGAGTCCTCCCTCCCTCTGCACCCCCTCCCAGAGTTCCGCACCCTCCCACCTGGAGAAGCACCCCTGGGAGTCAGTTCCGGAGGGACACTGGTTACAGACGTCCCTCCTGCCAGGTCAGGCAATCCCTGCCCCTGGCCTCCCAACCCAGGATCTAAGCCCTGTGGCTGGGCCGGTGCCAGAGGCGAGTCCTTCCTCCCTCGGCACCCCCTTCCAGAGTTCCGCACCCTCCCACCTGGAGAAGTACCCCTGGAAGTCAGTTCCGGAGGGACACTGGTTACAGACGTCCCTCCTGCCAGGTCAGGCAATCCCTGCCCCTGGCCTCCCAACCCAGGATCTAAGCCCTGTGGCTGAGCCGGTGCCAGAGGCGAGTCCTTCCTCCCTCGGCACCCCCTTCCAGAGTTCCGCACCCTCCCACCTGGAGAAGTACCCCTGGAAGTCAGTTCCGGAGGGACACTGGTTACAGACGTCCCTCCTGCCAGGTCAGGCAATCCCTGCCCCTGGCCTCCCAACCCAGGATCTAAGCCCTGTGGCTGAGCCGGTGCCAGAGGAGAGTCCTTCCTCCCTCGGCACCCCCTTCCAGAGTTCCGCACCCTCCCACTTGGAGAAGTACCCCTGGAAGTGAAACCGGTAGGGACCTTGCTTACAAGTGCCCCTCCCTCCAGGTCAGGCAGCCCCTGAACCTGGCACCCCAGCCCAGGATCTAAACCCTGTGGCTGGGCAGACCCCAGAACCCCTGGAGCTCGGATTACCGACGCCCCGGGTTCTCCTGACACTAGGGGATCCCCTTTCCTGGACGGCCCATCGGGACAGCCTAGGCTCCCAACCTAGGGTTCCCTTATGGAACTCTCCAGGCCCTGAGACTGCGGTTGGGGCACCTCGGGACACCTCCCCGTCTCACTCCTTCCTATGGATAGGATGTGAGGCCCTACAACCCTCTCACCTTCCTGGGACCTAGCTGGGCGATTCTCCACCTCTCCCACCTCGCTGGGTTGGAAGATCCCTGCACCACTCCCTTCAGGATCACTCCCCACTGCCCTCTCAGACTCTCTGGCACTCACCCAAAGGTCTGCCTCCCGTGCAAGCTCCCTGGGGTCGGAGAGCCCACACTGCAACAGGTGGTGGCGCAACCCGGGAAAACAACTCTTGAGCACATGCTCCCTGATAATCAGGCGGAACAGCTCTTCCCCATCTGTCACCGCGCCACCCACCATCCACTCCTCCAGTGCAGTCCAACACCCGTCCACATACTCCCCCAAGACTGATGGGACAGTTTTCCCCTGCCCTTGAACTCCAACCTCTCCCCTCCTCCTGGGGATCAGGCACCATCTCCCGGGCTCTGGGAGTGGGACTTCCTGCACTGGCTTCACTCTCGCTGCCACCACTGGATCCCACCCTCACTGGTGAATCCAGGCCACAGACACCACTCTCAGGGGACAACCTACCCACCTGAGCTAGTCTCTCCCTGGCGAAGGCCCTCTCCGCCTTAGCCATCCTCTCCTGTGCTAGGACCCTCTCGGTCTCTAGCCTTTTTCCTCAACCCTCAGCTGCGCTAGCTCCACTCTGAGCCTTTCCAGCGCCAGCTGATACTCCCTTTCTTCCCTCCTATCTACCCACTCTTCTGGGGACAGGGAAAGGGTGGGGCAGTGCCCCTGGGGCTGGACCCAGCACGGGACTCCCTGTCTATGGTGTCCTCCTCGCTACCGGTGTCTCTGCCCTCACATCCTCTTCCTCCTCAAAGTCACCACCCTCCAGGGTTATGGACTGGGACCTCTCACTCTCAGAGTCCTCCTCACGGTCTCTACCAAATCCATCCCTTAAATATGCCGAGGGGTAATCGGAAAGGTCCCCGTGGGGCTCTAAGGGTTCCCCCTCTTCAGGGCCTCATAGAGGAACAACTTCCTGAGGGTGTTGCCTACTGTGGGTATCCCTCTCTCTCGGCAGAGGTCTATCACCTCCTGCTCAGTGTACTCCCCAGGCAATCCTCGTCATAGGTTAACCCCATCCTGGTGAGACACCCTCGGGATACACCACCCACAGTGCAACAGGGAGACACAATCCCCAAAACAACACTTTTAGGAGGCAAGTACAATCAGGAAAACAGTCCCCAAATCTGTGATTACTCTCAGGTGCACCCTTTGTAGTGCACCCAGTTGCCGCTGTGGTACTGCGCAAACACAAGTCCTATCCCACCGCTGAGCACCAATGCTGGAAACGGGGTAGCGTGGTGCGGAGCGGGAAGGCTAAACTAGGAGCATTGTGTGAAGCATCCGCGCAGCACACACAGGCGACACACCAGGCACACTACAAAAAGGAGACCACACCAGTTGGAGTAAGAAAAATAGCATCTGTATTGGGCAACAGCCTAGCAGATGGTAAATCACAGCGGTAACACGGCGCCAACCGGCAACCGGTATACATAAAACAGTGGGGACTATGTACAGGGCAGCGCCAATCGGGCCGCTGCCAGCATCAACAAAAGCATGGGATGAATCAGGTTCAATTCAGGTAGGTACATTCAATTTGGTGAAAGTCATAATGCAGGTAAATCATACAGCAGTTGTGCTTAGGCCCCTATTCAATTTAGTAAAGGCCTTACAAGCCTGGCATAACCCCTCGCTGCAGATTAGCCTGCGCGCCACTTCACACAGGGGAGCCCGACTCCGGGCCCCTGGCAAGACAATGTCCCTCAACGTTGCAGCTGCCCACTGTGATCCGGGGCAGCTGTAAAGACAGTGCAACACAGGGGGGAAGGCGGGCACCGACAATGTGCCCTGACACCACCCCCCCGACCAAGTCAAGGGCAGGGTAAATATGCCCAATCGTTGCAGCGACTCGCTACTGCGGTGCAGCTGGGTGTCCACAAGGGTCACTGGCACTTCCGGTGCCTCTGGGGTCCCCTAAGCCTACAGCGCCTCCTACGTCGCAGCTGCCCACTGTCAGACGGGGCAGCTGTACGGATTCGCCCGACACCGGGGGCGGGCACCGGCAATGTGCCCCGTAGCCCCCTCCCTGCTGCTACTGGTTCCTTCAAGGCAGCTGCCCACTGGCAGGCGGGGCAGCTGTGCAGGACGTTCACACGGGCCCTCCTGGAGGCCCTCCTGGCACCCGCAATTCTCTACGAGCCCCCCTCCGGGACTCGGGGTGTAAAGTTATGCCCCAACACGTTGCAGCTGCCCACTGTTATACGGGGCAGCTGTGAAGTCAGCGCGGGCACACCGGTGCCCTCTTAGCAACAAGGGGGAGGTGGGCACCGACAATGTGCCCCGACGTCACCCCCAACCACCAGCAGACTTGGCCCCACTCACCGGCTTTCCTGCAGGCGTCGCGCTGCTTCAGGTGGCCCTCACTCTTCACCCGGGGCCCTTCCTGGGAACCGGGACTTGGTCCTGGAGCCGGCGAGGCTCCACACTACTCCGGCGGCGCCTGCGAGGCTCCCGACCGGCCTCCCTCAGCCGCTGGCCTCTCTTCACACGCGGGCCCCAGCTACCACACACGTGGGGCTCTCCTCTCCTCCCGAGAGCCCCGCCAACACCGGCGCTTCTCCCGTCTTCACCCGGGCCCCCTCCTGGGAACCGGGACTGGGATCGAGAGCCCGCGAGGCTCCGGACCTCCCTCTCTTCCGGAGCGAAGTCTCCGGCGGCGTTGGCCAGCGCGGGGTGGGCTCCCGCCTGGATCCTTCTTCCGGCGCCTCTCTCCTCACGCGGGGCTCTCCTCAGCTCAGGGGAGCCCCCACCTTCTTCCGGCAGACCTCGGCCGAGGTCTGTCTTCTTCCGGGTCGCCGCAGGCAGAGCGGCGGCCCTCCGCAGATCCCGTAGTGCGGGGTGGGCTCCCGCTCGGGTTTTCTCAAGGCAGGAAGGCGCGGGGTAGGCTCCCGCGGCACTTCCCAATAAGCCGCCCTTCTTCACGGCCACACGCGCTCCTTGTCAGCGCTTCCCCTCACGGCCGCGGCGGTGATCCTGGGCACGTTAGAAGCGCGGGGTGGGCTCCCGCCTTCCAACAAGGACAAGTTTCGGGTAGGCACCCGCTGCCTCGAAGCAGGCAGTTACGGGGTGGGCACCCGTTTCTTCAGCCACACACCTCTTTTCCTCACAGAGGGGTAGGCTCCCTCCTAGTATAAGCACACCAGCGGGGTGGGCACCCGCCACTTGGAGGAATCGGCTCTCCTCAGCAGCACACGAGCAGCGCTCCACTTCTTAGCGCTACACAGTCCCCCACAGCGCTTTGCAGACGGTGTCTTCAGGGGGGGTTACAGCACTCTCCAGACTCCAGGGCACAGCGCTAGGGTGCAGGCTTCAGCCCTCCTCTTCCTGCAGGCAGGCACAGGCAGTGCTCCCACCTCCAGGGTCCTCCCTTCCGGCACCGCAGGTATAGCGCTCCCGGGCGCTAGATTCAGGGCAGTAGTAGAGCAGTCAACAATACTAGGTCAGATCAACGGGCAGTGGGTACTCATCGGAACAGGACCGCAGCTCCTGGAAGCAGTCATCCCCCATAACGTGGTACTCCTCCTGTCATGGCAGTCTACACTCCAGTAAGGGGCTCTCACTGGCCCTGGGGACGGTGGAGGGGTGCAGATGGGCACAGGGGACAGCACACAGGCCCAATGTGGCGGTCTCCCTGGCAGAAGGTCCCTTCCCCTTCAGTCCAGGCTCTGCACTGCCTCAGTCTCCTCACATGGCAGCTTAGAAGGTTCTCTCCGGAACCGGTTCTAACTGGTTCAGGGGGAGGAGTAGAGCACCCTCGGTGCGACGCTTCCCTCCAAAAGCAGGGGCGCTGGGGGACAAACCACTAGGCTGCCACCCCACCTCAGTCAGGCGTCACATGGGCAGGCAGGCATGGCGTCCATTTTAACAGTGACATTTTTCCACAGTGCTTTTCTAAAATGGCGGCGCTAACAGTGTGTACCATATTACACAGCATTTGTTATGTTCTGTTCAGACACACCATATTTTATTGTTACACAAGCGAAAAAATTCAGGGCAAAAGGGCCAAGTCCAACAGCACGGCTCCTGTCAGCACCTGCGTTCTCACCCGCCCAGGACAAGCGTCAGCGCACAGCTCCTGTCAGCAGCTGCGCTCTCCCCCGCCCAAGACAAGCATCAGCGCACGGCTACTGTCAGCACCTGTGCGCTTACCCGCCCAAAACCAGCGTCAGCGCACGGCTCCTGTCAGCACCTTCGCTCTCACCCTCCCAAGACAAGCGTCAGCGCATGGCTCCTGTCAGCACCTGCACTCTCACCCGCCCAGGACAAGCGTCAACGCACGGCTCCTGTCCGCACCTGCGCTCTCAAATGCCCAAGACAAGCATCAGAGCGCAGCTCCTGTCAGCACCTGCACTCTCCCCGGCTCAAGACAAGTGTCAGCGCACGGTTCCTGTCAGCACCTACGCTCTCACCTGCCCAAGGCAAGCATCAGCGCACGGCTCCTGTCAGCAACTACGCTCTCACCCGCCCAAGGCAAGCGTCAGCGCACGGCTCCTGTCAGGCCCTGCGCTCTCACCCGCCCAAGACAAGCGTCAGCGCACGGCTCCTGTCAGCACTTGCACTCTCACCCGCCCAGGACAAGCGTCAGCGCACGGCTCCTGTCAGCACCTGCGCTCTCACTCGCCCAGGACAAGCATCAGCGCAAGGCTCCTGTCAGCACCTGTGCTCTCCCTGGCCCAAGACAAGCGTCAGTACATGGCTCCTGTCAGCAGCTGCACTCTCCCCGTGCCCAATACAAGCGTCAGCGCACGGCTCCTGTCAGGACCTGCGCTCTCCCCGGCCCAAGGCAAGCGTAAGCGCAAGGATCCTATCAGCACCAGTGCTATCACCCGTCCAAGGCAAGCATCAGCGCACGGCTCCTGTCAGCACCTGCGCTCTCACAAGACAAGCGTCAGTGCACGCCTCGTCAGCACCTGCTGTCTCACCCGCACAAGACAAGCATCAGTGCACAGCTCCTGTCAGCACCTGCGCTCTCACAAGACAAGCGTGAGTGCACGGCTCCTGTCAGTACCTGTGCTCTCACCCGCCCAAGACAAGCATCAGTGCACGGCTCCTGTCAGCACCTGCGCTCTCACAAGACAAGCGTCAGTGCACGGCTCCCGTCAGCACCTGCGCTCCCACCTGCCCAAGACAAGCATCAGTGCACGGCTCCTGTCAGCACCTGCGCTCTCCCCGGCCCAAGACAGGCGTCAGCGCAAGGCTCCTGTCAGCAGATGCGCTCTCCCCCGCCCAAGACAAGCGTCAGCGCATGGCTCCTGTCAGCACCTGTGCTCTCACACGCCCAAGGGAAGCGTGAGCTCACAGCTCCTGTCAGCACCTGCGCTCTCCCCTGCCCAAGACAAGCGTCAGTGTACGGCTCCTGTCAGCACCTGCACTCTCCCCGGCCCAAGACAAGCATCAGCGCACGGCTCCTGTCAGCACCTGCGCTCTCCCCGGCCAAAGACAAGCGTCAGCGCGCGGCTCCTGTCAGCACCTGCGCTCTCCCCGGCCCAAGACAAGCGTCAGCGCGCGGCTCCTGTCAGCACCTGCGCTCTCACCCGCCCAAGACAACCGTCAGCGCATGGCTCCTGTCAGCACCTGCGCTCTCACCCGCCCAAGGCAAGCGTTAACGCACGGCTCCCGTCAGCACCTGCGCTCCCACCTGCCCAAGACAAGCATCAGTGCACGGCTCCTGTCAGCACCTGCGCTCTCCCCGGCCCAAGACAGGCGTCAGCGCAAGACTCCTGTCAGCAGCTGAGCTCTCCACAACCCAAGACAAGCGTCAGCGCATGGCTCCTGTCAGCACCTGTGCTCTCACCCACCCAAGGGAAGCGTCAGCTCACGGCTCCTGTCAGCACCTGCGCTCTCATCCGCCCAAGACAAGCGTCAGCGCACAGCTCCTGTCAGCACCTGGGCTTTCACCTGCCCAAGACAAGCATCAACGCATGGCTCCTGTCAGCACCTGCGCTCTCCCCTGCCCAGGACAAGTGTCAGCGCACGGCACCTGTCAGCACCTGCGCTCTCACCCGCCCAGGACAAGCGTCAGCGCATGGCTCCTGTCAGCACCTGAGCTCTCTCCCGCCCAAGGCAAGCGTCAGCGAACGGCTCCTGCCAGCACCTGCGCTCTCCCCTGCCCAGGACAAGCGTCAGCGTACGGCTCCTGTCAGCACCTGCACTCTCCCCTGCCCAAGACAAGCGTCAGCGCACGGCTCCTGTCAGCACCTGCGCTCTCCCCGGCCCAAGACAAGCGTCAGCGCGCGGCTCCTGTCAGCACCTGCGCTCTCACCCGCCCAAGACAAGCGTCAGCGCATGGCTCCTGTCACAACCTGCGCTATCACAAGACAAGCGTCAGTGCACGGCTCCTGTCAGCCCCTGCGGTCTCACCCGCCCAGACAAGCGTCAGCGCACGCCTCCTGTCAGCACCTGCGCTCTCACCCGCCCAAGACAAGTGTCAATGCACAGCTCCTGTCAGCACCTGCGCTCTCACCCGCCCAAGACAAGCGTCAGCGCACAGCTCCCGTCAGCACCTGCGCTCTCCCCGGCCCAAGACAAGCGTCAGCGCAAGGCACTTGTCACCACCTGCGCTCTCACCCGCCCAAGACAAGCGTCAACGCACGGCTCCTGTCAGCACCTGCGCTCTCACCCGCCCAAGACAAGCGTCAACGCACGGCTCCTGTCAGCACCTGCGCTCTCACCCGCCCAGAACAAGCGTCAATGCAGGGCTCCTGTCAGTACCTGCGCTCTCACCCGCACAGGACAAGCGCCAGCGCACGGCTCCTGTCAGCACCTGCACTCTCCATGGCCCAAGACAAGCGTCAGCGCACGGCTCCTGTCAGCACCTGTGCTCTCACCCGCCCAAGACAAGCGTCAGCGCATGCCTCCTGTCAGCACATGCGCTCTCCCCGGCCCAAGACATGCGTCAGCGCACGGCTCCCGTCAGCACCTGCACTCTCCCCGGCCCAAGACAAGCGTCAGCGCACGGCTCTTGTCAGCACCTGCTCTCTCCCCAGCCCAAGACAAGCGTCAGCGCACGGCTCCTGTCAGCACCTGCGCTCTCCCCGGCCCAAGACAAGCGTCAGCGCGCTGCTCCTGTCAGCACCTGCGCTCTCACCCGCACAAGACAAGCGTCAGCGCATGGCTTCTGTCAGCACCTGCGCTCTCACAAGACAAGCATCAGCGCATGGCTCCTGTGAGCACTTGCGCTCTCACCCGCCCAGGACAAGCGTCAGCGCACGGCTCCTGTCAGCACCTGCGCTCTCACCCGCCCAGGACAAGCATCAGCGCACGGCTCCTGTAAGCACCTGCGCTATCCCCGGCCCAAGACAAGCGTCAGTACATGGCTCCTGTCAGCACCTGCGTTCTCCCCGGGTCAATACAAGCATCAGCACAAGGCTCCTGTCAGCACCTGCGCTCTCCCAGGCCCAAGGCAAGCGTCAGCGCACGGCTCCTGTCAGCACCTGGGCTCTCCCCGGCCCAAGACAAGCATCAGTGCACGGTTCCTGTCAGCACCTGTGCTCTCACCCGCCCAAGACAAGCGTCAGCGCACAGCTCCTGTCAGCACCTGCGCTCTCACAAGACAAGCGTCAGTGCACGGCTCCCGTTAGCACCCGCTCTCTCACCCGCCCAAGACAAGCGTCAGCGCACGCCTCCTGTCAGCACCTGTGCTCTCACACGTCCAGGACAAGCATCAGCGCACGGCTCCTGTCAGCACCTGCGCTCTCACCCTCCCAAGGCAAGCGTCAGCGCACGCCTCCTGTCACCACCTGCGCTCTCACCCGTGCAAGGCAAGCGTCAGCGCACGGCTCCTGTCAGCACCTGCGCTTTCACTCCGCCCAGGACAAGCGTCAGCGCATGGCTCCTGTCAGCACCTGCGCTCTCCCTTGCCCAAGAGAAGCGTCAGCGCATGGCTCCTGTCAGCACCTGCGCTCTCACCCGCCCAGGATAGCGTCACAGCACGGCTCCTGTCAGCACCTACGCTCTCAGCCGCCCAAGGCAAGCGTCAGTGCACGGCTCCTGTCAGCACCTGCGCTCTCACCTGCCCAAGACAAGCGTCAAAGCACGGCTCTTGTCAGCACCTGCGCTCTCACCCGCCCAAGACAAGCATCAGCGCACGGCTACTGTCAGCACCTGTGCTCTCACCCGCCCAAAACCAGCGTCAGCGCACGGCTCCTGTCAGCACCTGCACTCTCTCCGGCCCAAGACAAGCTTCAGCGCACAGCTCCTCTCAGCACCTGCGCTCTCACCCGCCCAGGACAAGCGTCAGCGCACAGCTCCTGTCAGCACCTGCGCTCTCACCCGCCCAAGGCAAGCGCCAGCGCACGGATCCTGTCAGCACCTGAGCTCTCACCCGCCCAAGACAAGCGTCAGCGCACGGCTCCTGTCAGCACCTGCGCTCTCACCCACCCAGGACAAGAGTCAACGCACGGCTCCTGTCCACACCTGCGCTCTCAAATGCCCAAAACAAGCATCAGAGCGCGGCTCCTGTCAGAACCTGCACTCTCCCCGGCTCAAGACAAGCGTCAGCGCACAGCTCTTGTCAGCACCTGCTCTCTCCCCGGCTCAAGACAAGCGTCAACGCACGGCTCCTGTCAGCACTTGCGCTCTCACCCGCCCAGGACAAGCGTCAGCGCACGGCTCCTGTCAGCACCTGCGCTCTCACCCACCCAGGACAAGCATCAGCGCACGGCTCCTGTCAGCACCTGTGCTCTCCCAGGCCCAAGACAAGCGTCAGTACATGGCTCCTGTCAGCACCTGCACTCTCCCCGGGCCCAATACAAGCTTCAGCGCACGGCTCCTGTCAGCACCTGCACTCTCCCCGGCCCAAGGCAAGCGTCAGCGCACGGTTCCTGTCAGCACCTGCGCTCTCACCCGTCCAAGGCAAGCGTCAGCGCACGGCTCCTGTCAGCACCTGCGCTCTCCCCGGCCCAAGACAAGCGTCAGCGCACGGCTACTGTCAGCACCTGCGCTCTCCCCAGCCTAAGACAAGCGTCAGCGCAAGGCACTTGTCACCACCTGCGCTCTCACCCGCCCAAGACAAGCGTCAACGCACGGCTCCTGTCAGCACCTGCGCTCTCACCCGCCCAGAACAAGCGTCAATGCACGGCTCCTGTCAGTACCTGCGCTCTCACCCGCACAGGACAAGCGTCAGCGCACGGCTCCTGTCAGCACCTGCACTCTCCACGCCCCAAGACAAGCGTCAGCGCACGGCTCCGGTCAGCACCTGCACTCTCCCCGGCCCAAGACAAGCGTCAGCGCACGGCTCCTGTCAGCACCTGCGCTCTCCCCAGCCCAAGACAAGCATCAGCGCACGGCTCCTGTCAGCACCTGCGCTCTCGCCGGCCCAAGACAAGCATCAGCGCGCTGCTCCTGTCAGTACCTGCGCTCTCCCCAGCCCAAGACAAGTGTCAGCGCACGGCTCCTGTCAGCACCTGCGCTCTCCCCGGCCCAAGACAAGCATCAGCGCGCTGCTCCTGTCAGCACCTGCACTCTCCCGGGCGCTGGGATGCTTCCGGGTAGCCATGCGCTCTATAAATGTCTTTCCTTCCTTCCTTCCTTCCTTCCTTCCTTCCTTCCATACAAGCATCAGCACACGGCTCCTGTCAGCACCTGCGGTCTCCCAGGCCCAAGGCAAGCGTCAGCGCACGGCTCCTGTCAGGCCCTGCGCTCTCACCCGCCCAAGACAAGCGTCAGCGCACGGCTCCTGTCAGCAGCTGCGCTCTCTCCGGCCCAAGACAAGCGTCAGTACACGGCTCCTGTCAGCACCTGCGTTCTCCCCAGCCCAAGACAAGCGTCAGTACACGGCTCCTGTCAGCACCTGCGTTCTCCCCAGCCCAAGACAAGCGTCAGCGCACAGCTCCTGTCAGCACCTGCGCTCTCACAAGACAAGCGTCAGTGCACGGCTCCCGTCAGCACCCGCTCTCTCACCCGCCCAAGACAAGCGTCAGCGCACGCCTCCTGTCAGCACCTGCGCTCTCACCCGCCCAGGACAAGCATCAGCGCACGGCTCCTGCAGGCACCTGCGCTCTCACCCTCCCAAGGCAAGCGTCAGCGCACGGCTCCTGTCACCACCTGCGCTCTCACCCGCGCAAGGCAAGCGTTAACGCACGGCTCCTGTCAGCACCTGCGTTCTCACCCGCCCAGGACAAGCGTCAGCGCACGACTCCTGTCAGCACCTGTGATCTCCCCGGCCGAAGACAAGCATCAGCGCATGGCTCCTGTCAGCACCTGCGCTCTCCGTGGCCCAAGACAAGCATCAGCGCATGGCTCCTGTCAGCACCAGCGCTCTCACCCGCCCAGGACAAGCGTCCGAGCACGGCTCCTGTCAGCACCTACGCTCTCAGCCGCCCAAGGCAAGCGTCAGTGCACGCATCCTGTCAGCACCTACGCTCTCACCTGCCCAAGACAAGAGTCAAAGCATGGCTCCTGTCAGCACCTGCGCTCTCACCCGCCCAAGGCAAGCGTTAACGCACGGCTCCTGTCAGCCCCTGCGTTTTCACCCGCCCAGGACAAGCGTCAGCGCACAGCTCCTGTCAGCAGCTGCGCTCTCCCCCGCCCAAGACAAGCGTCAGAGCAGGGCTCCTGTCAGCACCTTCGCTCTCACCCACCCAAGACAAGCGTCAGCGCACGGCTCCTGTCAGCACCTGCGCTCTCACCCGCCCAGGACAAGAGTCAACGCACGGCTCCTGTCCGCACCTGCGCTCTCAAATGCCCAAAACAAGCATCAGAGCGCGGCTCCTGTCAGAAGCTGCGCTCTCCCCGGCTCAAGACAAGCGTCAGCGCACGGCTCTTCTCAGCACCTGCTCTCTCCCCGGCTCAAGACAATCATCAGCGCACGGCTCCTGTCAGCACTTGCGCTCTCACCCGCCCAGGACAAGCGTCAGCGCACGGCTCCTGTCAGCACCTGCGCTCTCACCCGCCCAGGACAAGCATCAGCGCACGGCTCCTGTCAGCACCTGTGCTCTCCCCGGCCCAAGACAAGCGTCAGTACATGGCTCCTGTCAGCACCTGCACTCTCCCCGGGCCCAATACAAGCGTCAGCGCACGGCTCCTGTCAGCACCTGCACTCTCCCCGGCCCAATGCAAGCGTCAGCGCACGGTTCCTTTCAGCACCTGCGCTCTCACCCGTCCAAGGCAAGCGTCAGCGCACGGCTCCTGTCAGCACCTGCGCTCTCACCCGACCAAGACAAGCGTAAGCGCACAGCTCCTGTCAGCACCTGCGCTCACCCCGGCCCAAGACAAGCGTCAGCGCACGGCTCCTGTCAGCACCTGCGCTCTCCCCAGCCTAAGACAGGCGTCAGCGCAAGGCACTTGTCACCACCTGCGCTCTCACCCGCCCAAGACAAGCGTCAACGCACGGCTCCTGTCAGCACCTGCGCTCTCACCCGCCCAGAACAAGCGTCAATGCACGGCTCCAGCGGGTACCTGCGCTCTAACCCGCACAGGACAAGCGTCAGCGCACGGCTCCTGTCAGCACCTGCACTCTGCACGACCCAAGACAAGCGTCAGCGCACGGCTCCTGTCAGCACCTGCGCTCTCACCCGCCCAAGACAAGCGTCAGCGCACGCCTCCTATCAGCACACGCGCTCTCCCGGCCCAAGACATGCGTCAGCGCACGGCTCACGTCAGCACCTGCACTCTCCCCGGCCCAAGACAAGCGTCAGCGCTGCGGCTCCCTGTCAGCACCTGCGCTCTCCCCAGCCCAAGACAAGTGTCAGCGCATGGCTCCTGTCAGCACCTGCGCTCTCCCGGCCCAAGACAAGCATCAGCGCGCTGCTCCTCTCAGCACCTGCGCTCTCACCCGCCCAAGACAAGCGTCAGCGCATGGCTTCTGTGAGCACTTGCGCTCTCACCCGCCCAGGACAACCGTCAGCGCACAGCTCCTGTCAGCACCTGCGCTCTCACCCGCCCAGGACAAGCATCAGCGCACGGCTCCTGTCAGCACCTGCGCTCTCCCCGGCCCAAGACAAGCGTCAGTACATGGCTCCTGTCAGCACCTGCGCTCTCCCAGGCCCAAGGCAAGCGTCAGCGCACGGCTCCTGTCAGGCCCTGCGCTCTCACCCACCCAAGACAATCGTCAGCGAACGGCTCCTGTCACCACCTGCGCTCTCCCTGGCCCAAGACAAGCGTAAGTGCACGGCTCCTGTCAGCACCTGCGTTCTCCCCAGCCCAAGACAAGCGTCAGCGCATGGCTCCTGTCAGCACCTGCGCTCTAACAAGACAAGCGTCAGTGCACAGCTCCTGTCAGCACCTGTGCTCTCACCCGCCCAAGACAAGCGTCAGCGCACAGCTCCTGTCAGCACCTGCGCTCTCACAAGACAAGCGTCAGTGCACGTCTCCCGTCAGCACCCGCTCTCTCACCCGCCCAAGACAAGCGTCAGCGCATGCCTCCTGTCAGCACCTGCGCTCTCACCCGCGCAAGGCAAGCGTTAACGTACGGCTCTTGTCAGCACCTGCGTTCTCACCCGCCCAGGACAAGCGTCAGCGCACGACTCCTGTCAGCACCTGTGATCTCCCCAGCCCAAGACAAGCATCAGCGCACGGCTCCTGTCAGCACCTCCGCTTTCACCCGCCCAGGACAAGCGTCAGCGCATGGCTCCTGTCAGCACCTGCGCTCTCCCTGGCCCAAGACAAGCGTCAGCGCATGGCTCCTGTCAGCACCTGCGCTCTCACCCGCCCAGGACAAGCGTCAGAGCACGGCTCCTGTCAGCACCTATGCTCTCAGCCGCCTAAGGCAAGCGTCAGTGCACTCATCCTGACAGCACCTGCGCTCTCCCCTGCCCAGGGCAAGCATCAGCGCACGGCACCTGTCAGCACCTGCGCTCACACCCGCCCAGGACAAGCGTCAGCGCACTGCTCTTGTCAGAACCAGCGCTCTCCCTGGCCCAAGACAAGCATCAGCGCACGGCTCCTGTCAGCACCTGAGCTCTCACCCGCCCAAGACAAGCGTCAATGCACGGCTCCTGTCAGCACCTGCGCTCCCACCCGCCCAAGACAAGTGTCAAAGCACGGCTCCTGTCAGCACCTGCGCTCTCACCCGCGCAAGGCAAGCGTTAACGCACGGCTCATGTCAGCACCTGCGTTCTCACCCGCCCAGGACAAGCGTCAGCACACAGCTCCTGTCAGCAGCTGCGCTCTCCCCGGCCCAAGACAAGCATCAGCGCACGGCTACTTTCAGCACCTGTGCTCTCACCCGCCCAAAACCAGCGTCAGCGCACGACTCCTGTCAGCACCTGCACTCTCTCCGGCCCAAGACAAGCTTCAGCGCACAGCTCCTCTCAGCACCTGCGCTCTCACCCGCCCATGACAAGCATCAGCGCACAGCTCCTGTCAGCACCTGCGCTCTCACCCGCCCAAGGCAAGCGCCAGCGCACGGATCCTGTCAGCACCTGAGCTCTCACCCGCCCAAGACAAGCGTCAGCGCACAGCTCCTGTCAGTACCTGCGCTCTCACCCGCCCAAGAAAAGTGTCTGCGCAGGGCTCCTGTCAGCACCTTCGCTCTCACCCACCCAAGACAAGCGTCAGCGCACTGCTCCTGTCAGCACCTGCACTCTCCCCGGCCCAAGACAAGCGTCAGTACATGGCTCCTGTCAGCACCTGCGCTCTCCCCGGCCCAAGACAAGCGTCAGTACATGGCTCCTGTCAGCACCTGCGCTCTCCCAGGCCCAAGGCAAGCGTCAGCGCACGGCTCCTGTCAGGCCCTGCGCTCTCACCCGCCCAAGACAAGCGTCAGCGCACGGCTCCTGTCAGCACCTGCGCTCTCCCTGGCCCAAGACAAGCGTAAGTGCACGGCTCCTGTCAGCACCTGCGTTCTCCCCAGCCCAAGACAAGCGTCAGCGCATGGCTCCTGTCAGCACCTGCGCTCTAACAAGACAAGCGTCAGTGCACGGCTCCTGTCAGCACCTGTGCTCTCACCCGCCCAAGACAAGCGTCAGCGCACTAGCTCCTGTCAGCACCTGCGCTCTCACAAGACAAGCGTCAGTGCACGTCTCCCGTCAGCACCCGCTCTCTCACCCGCCCAAGACAAGCGTCAGTGCACGCCTCCTGTCAGCACCTGCGCTCTCACCCGCCCAGGACAAGCATCAGCGCACGGCTCCTGTCAGCACCTGCGCTCTCACCCTCCCAAGGCAAGCGTCAGCGCACGGCTCCTGTCAGCACCTGCGCTCTCACCCGCGCAAGGCAATCGTTAACGCACGGCTCTTGTCAGCACCTGCGTTCTCACCCGCCCAGGACAAGCGTCAGCGCACGACTCCTGTCAGCACCTGTGATCTCCCCGGCCCAAGACAAGCATCAGCGCACGGCTCCTGTCAGCACCTGCGCTTTCACCCGCCCAGGACAAGCGTCAGCGCATGGCTCCTGTCAGCACCTGCGCTCTCCCTGGCCCAAGACAAGCGTCAGCGCATGGCTCCTGTCAGCACCTGCGCTCTCACCCGCCCAGGACAAGCGTCAGAGCACGGCTCCTGTCAGCACCTATGCTCTCAGCCGCCTAAGGCAAGCGTCAGTGCACTCATCCTGACAGCACCTGCGCTCTCCCTGCCCAGGGCAAGCATCAGCGCACGGCACCTGTCAGCACCTGCGCTCTCACCCGCCCAGGACAAGCGTCAGCGCACTGCTCTTGTCAGAACCAGCGCTCTCCTGGCCCAAGACAAGCATCAGCGCACGGCTCCTGTCAGCACCTGAGCTCTCACCCGCCCAAGACAAGCGTCAATGCACGGCTCCTGTCAGCACCTGCGCTCCCACCCGCCCAAGACAAGTGTCAAAGCACGGCTCCTGTCAGCACCTGCGCTCTCACCCGCGCAAGGCAAGCGTTAACGCACGGCTCCTGTCAGCACCTGCGTTCTCACCCGCCCAGGACAAGCGTCAGCACACAGCTCCTGTCAGCAGCTGCGCTCTCCCCGGCCCAAGACAAGCATCAGCGCACGGCTCCTGTCAGCACCTGCACTCTCTCCGGCCCAAGACAAGCTTCAGCGCACAGCTCCTCTCAGCACCTGCGCTCTCACCCGCCCATGACAAGCATCAGCGCACAGCTCCTGTCAGCACCTGCGCTCTCACCCGCCCAAGGCAAGCGCCAGTGCACGGATCCTGTCAGCACCTCAGCTCTCACCCGCCCAAGACAAGCGTCAGCGCACAGCTCCTGTCAGTACCTGCGCTCTCACCCGCCAAAGAAAAGCGTCAGCGCAGGGCTCCTGTCAGCACCTTTGCTCTCACCCACCCAAGACAAGCGTCAGCGCACGGCTCCTGTCAGCACCTGCGCTCTCACCCGCCCAGGACAAGAGTCAACGCACGGCTCCTGTCCGCACCTGCGCTCTCAAATGCCCAAAACAAGCATCAGCGCGGCTCCTGTCAGAACCTGCGCTCTCCCCGGCTCAAGACAAGCGTCAGCGCACGGCTCCTGTCAGCACCTGCACTCTCCCCGGCCCAAGGCAAGCGTCAGCGCACGGTTCCTGTCAGCACCTGCGTTCTCACCCGTCCAAGGCAAGCGTCAGCGTACGGCTCCTGTCAGCACCTGCGCTCTCACCCGACCAAGACAAGCGTAAACGCACAGCTCCTGTCAGCACCTGCGCTCTCCCCAGCCTAAGACAAGCGTCAGCGCATAGCTCCTGTCAGCACCTGCGCTCTCACAAGACAAGCATCAGCACACGGCTCCTGTCAGCACCTGAGCTCTCCCCCGCCCAAGGCAAGCGTCAGCGAACGGCTCCTGCCAGCACCTGCGCTCTCACCCACCCAAGACAAGCGTCAGTGCACGGCTCCTGCCAGCACCTGCACTCTCACAAGACAAGCATCAGTGCACGGCTCCCGTCAGCACCTGCGCTCTCACCTGCCTAAGACAAGCATCAGTGCACGGCTCCTGTCAGCACCTGCGCTCTCACCCGCCCAAGACAAGCGTCAGCGTACAGCTCCTGTCAGCAGCTGCGCTCTCACAAGACAAGCGTCAGTGCACGGCTCCTGTCAGCACCTGCGCTCTCACCCGCCCAAGACAAGCGTCAGCGTATAGCTCCTGTCAGCAGCTGCGCTCTCACAAGACAAGCGTCAGTGCACGGCTCCTGTCAGCACCTGCGCTCTCCCCGGCCCAAGACAAGCGTCAGTGCATGGCTCCTGTCAGCACCTGCGTTCTCCCCAGCCCAAGACAAGCGTCAGTGCACGGCTCCTGTCAGCACCTGCGTTCTCCCCAGCCCAAGACAAGCGTCAGCGCATGGCTCCTGTCAGCACCTGCGCTCTAACAAGACAAGCGTCAGTGCACGGCTCCTGTCACCACCTGCGCTCTCACCCGCCCAAGACAAGCGTCAGCGCATGGCTCCTGTCAGCACCTGCGCTCTCACAAGACAAGCGTCAGCGCACGGCTCCTGTCAGCACTTGCGCTCTCACCCACCCAGGACAAGCGTCAGCGCACGGCTCCTGACAGCACCTGCGCTCTCACCCGACCAGGTCAAGCATCAGCGCACGGCTCCTGTCAGCACCTGCGCTATCCCCGGCCCAAGAAAAGCGTCATTACATGGCTCCTGTCAGCACCTGCGCTCTCCCCGGCCCAATACAAGCGTCAGCGCACGGCTCTTGCCAGCACCTGCGCTCTCCCCGGCCCAAGGCAAGCGTCAGCGCATGGCTCCTGTTAGACCTGTCAGCCCTAGGGTGGTCTTGCCCTGTTTTTTTCCCTTTTGCGCCTCATTTTTGCCACCATATTTTTACTGGACCTAGGTCTCCGGGCGCCTTGCCACTGCCGGTCAGTGCTGAGGTGCAGGTGCTCTCTCACTAAAGATGGCTGCCACAGGCCCCTGCTACTGCAGAAGGGCCTTACACACATACACGCTAGTAGCCAGAGTCAGGCTGGGACATAGGGATACAGTATCCATCCCGTCCCCGCCTCTGGGCCACATAGCTAGGTAGGTGGAAGGTTCCAGAACCTTCCGGGCTGTGGGAGGAGTTAAGTTTTGCCGCCTTTAGGAGGGTCACCTGACCTAGGGGTATAAGAGGCTTGGAGGGAAAACCTTTTAGTCAGTTAGGTTGAGGCACCGCTGAACCTGGGAGAACCTGCGCCGGAGTATAGGCTTTAGGGCCTAGGGGGGAGACCTACACTACTGCTGCTGACAGGGCTGAGGCCCTGCTGAAGTAAGATAGCTGAGGAACACCCATCACCCACTGACCTTGCCCAGTGTGAGGGGACCCAGGGAACCACCTTCAGCGTGCTGGGAGGAACATCAAGCAACCCCAGAACCACCAACTCACAACCCCCCCCCTCATAAGAAGAAGAACTCTCTGACAAGAAACGCTTGTCACGGACATTACCCTAAGCCACTTCTGACAAGAAGCTCCTCGCAGGAGCCTGAAACGAAGAGTAACAGGAACCCAAGCTGAATCGTCGAATGGGGATCACGAGGCGAAGCGCTGTGTCCTAAGCGCTAGACCTTCACCCCTATCCACCCAGACCGGCAGCTGGACTGTCCCCACGAACCCTTCCCACACAGCCCTGTGTATAGGCTGTCAGCGCGCCCCGCGCTTCAACTCCACGTGGGAGAAATTGTCACCCCAGTCACTGACCTTGTGACTGAATCGCCGCCGCGGCCGCCGCCGCGTGAAGAAGAGGTGCTGAGGTGAGGGAGACCTCCCCCCTTGAGTGCGTGTGGTGAGGTGCGCCGTCCGCGCCCTCACCGAATCCCCCAAAGGTCACCGCCGGGCCCGAGAGCCCTACCGCCGCAGTCGCGGCCAAGAAAGACGCCGTCGCAGCCCAGGAGGGCCGCGTGAAGAGGACTGCTGCCTTCATAGGCCTCGAGGCCCGCTAGCGACGTCGCCGTGGGACCGGGGACGCCGACCGCGTCATAGGTCGCGCCCCCGAAAAGGCCGCGACGTGATTGGCCCCGCCGGAGCCAGCAGAAGAGCGACGTGATTGGCCCCGCCGGAGCCAACAGAAGAGTGACGCCGGAGGGGCTCCACTGCCAGCGGGAGCCCCTGGAAGACATCTCAAGCCGCGCAGGGATTGGGCGGCGTACAAGGCCCGCCCCCCCCCAGCGCATACGGAGGAAGGAGAACTCCGTGTGCAGAACAGGGAAGCGGGGAGCCGTCTGCGAAGGACTGCCGGCTCCCGCTCCCTTTCCCTTCACGCACCGCTGACTCCACGGGGGCCGGAGGAGTGCGATACCGGCCCCCCAACGACCCGCGACAGGAGAAAGAGGCTCCACAGCCTCGGCGAAGCTCTGCGACGCCGGCCGGAGGGCTGGGGAGCTCGCTCCGGGCCCCGCCCCGCCCATCAGAGGGCTGGCCCGAGAGGGAGTCAGTCGAGCAGCAGAGCGACCAGCCACATCACCGCAGGTGAGCCCGGGAGGCCCCTAGGGCTCTAGATCAAGCCCCTGGGGGCCGGGGGCCAGCATTCCCAGGGGATTAGCGAGGGAAGAGCCCTCACTAACATTTGGCACCCGGCGAGGCCCCGGTGAGAAGGGGGCCAAGCCTAATTTAACCCTCACCTCCCCTGAGAGACATAGGAATCCTCCATCATAGGGAAGCCCCAGTTTGCTGGACATGTTGAGGGTTCCCTCTAGGATTTCCTCACGCATATTGTCCCGCATGCGGTAATGATTATCTAGGCCTGATGTATGTGCCTATTTGCAAGGGATTTTAATATGCCTGAAGTGTTTTGCATGTTCTAGGCCCTGATTTCTTAGTGCACCCGGTAATCATTATTGGTGCTGTGTTTTTAGGAGATGATTCCTGCGGCCTTTTAGTGGCCTACACTGTTGAGGGTCTTTTAAGAAGAATGTGCACCAGTTAACAAAATGCAATGTAAAGTTGAAATCTGCCTAATCTGATGCAACCTTGATTGACATAAAGGAACTTGATTTTAATTACGCCAGCCTGGTGTGGTGTCCTGTTATTGCTCCGCATTTCTGAGTCAAAGTAAGAGTGTGCTGCACAACTGCCTTACACATTGCCTTCGCGTGCCTTCCCCGCTTTGCGCCATGCTACCGTAACGGACTCGGTAACCCCGTTTCCAACAGCTCCTGTCAGCACCTGCACTCTCCCCGGCCCAAGACAAGCGTCAGTGAACGGCTCCTGTCAGCACCTGCGCTCTCCCCAGCCCAAGACAAGCATCAGCGCATGGCTCCTGTCAGCACCTGCGCTATCACAAGACAAGCGTCAGTGCACGGCTCCTGTCAGTACCTGGGCTCTCACCCGCCCAAGACAAGCGTCAGTGCACGGCTCCCGTCAGCACCTGCGCTCTCACCCGCCCAAGACAAGCGTCAATGCACGCCTCCTGTCAGCACCTGTGCTCTCACCCGCCAAAGACAAGCGTCAGCGCAAGGCTCCCGTCAGCACCTGCGCTCTCCCCGGCCCAAGACAAGCGTCAGCGCAAGGCTCCTGTCACCACCTGCGCTCTCCCCGGCCCAAGACAAGCGTCAGCGCGCGGCTCCTGTCAGCACCTGCGCTCTCACAAGACAAGCGTCAGCGCACGGCTCCTGTCAGCACTTGCGCTCTCATCCGCCCAGCACAAACGTCAGCGCACGGCTCCTGTCAGCACCTGCGCTCTCCGCGGCCCAAGGCAAGCGTCAGCGCACGGCTCCTGTCAGGCCCTGCGCTCTCACCCGCCCAAGACAAGCGTCAGCGTACGGCTCCTGTCAGCACCTGCGCTTTCCCCGGCCCAAGACAAGCATCAGTGAACGGCTCCTGTCAGCACCTGCGCTCTCCCCAGCCCAAGACAAGCGTCAGCGCATGGCTCCTTTCAGCACCTGCGCTCTCACAAGACAAGCGTCAGTGCACGTCTCCTGTCAGCACCTGCGCTCTCACCCGCCCAAGACAAGCGTCAGCGTACAGCTCCTGTCAGCACCTGCACTCTCCCCTGCCCAGGACAAGCGTCAGCGCACGGCTCCTGTCAGCACCTGCGCTCTCACCCGCCCATGACAAGCGTCAGCGCATGGCTCCTGTCAGCACCTGCGCTCTCACAAGACAAGCGTCAGTGCACGGCTCCTGTCAGCACCTGCGGTCTCACCCGCCCAAGTGAAGCGTCAGCGCACGCCTCCTGTCAGCACCTGCGCTCTCACCCGCCAAAGACAAGCGTCAGCGCAAGGCTCCCGTCAGCACCTGCGCTCTCCCCGGCCCAAGACAAGCGTCAGCGCAAGGCTCCTGTCACCACCTGCGCTCTCCCCGGCCCAAGACAAGCATCAGCGCGCGGTTCCTGTCAGCACCTGCGCTCTCACAAGACAAGCGTCAGCGCACGGCTCCTGTCAGCACTTGCGCTCTCACACGCCCAGGACAAACGTCAGCGCACGGCTCCCGTCAGCACCTGCGCTCTCCCCGGCCGAAGACAGGCGTCAGCGCAAGGCTCCTGTCAGCACCTGCGCTCTCCCCGGCCCAATACAAGCGTCAGCGCACGGCTCCTGTCAGCACCTGCGCTCTCACCCGCCCAAGACAAGCGTCAGCGTACAGCTCCTGTCAGCACCTGCGCTCTCACAAGACAAGCGTCAGTGCACGGCTCTTGTCAGCACCTGCGCTCTCACCCGCCCAAGACAAGCGTCAGCGTACAGCTCCTGTCAGCACCTGCGCTCTCACAAGACAAGCGTCAGTGCACGACTCCTGTCAGCACCTGTGCTCTCACCCACCCAAGACAAGCGTCAGCGTACAGCTCCTATCAGCACCTGCGCTCTCACAAGGCAAGCGTCAGCGCACGGCTCCTGTCAGGCCCTGCGCTCTCACCCGCCCAAGACAAACGTCAGTGAACGGCTCCTGTCAGCACCTGCGCTCTCCCCAGCCCAAGACAAGCGTCAGCGCATGGCTCCTTTCAGCACCTATGCTCTCCCCGGCCCAAGACATGCGTCAGCGCACGGCTCCCGTCAGCACCTGCACTCTCCCCGGCCCAAGACAAGCGTCAGCGCACGGCTCCTGTCAGCACCTGCGCTCTCACCCGCCCAAGACAAGCGTCAGCGCATGCCTCCTGTCAGCACATGCGCTCTCCCCGGCCCAAGACATGCGTCAGCGCACAGCTCCCGTCAGCACCTGCGCTCTCCCCGGCCCAAGACAAGCATCAGCGCACGGCTCCGGTCAGCACCTGCGCTCTCCCCAGCCCAAGACAAGCGTCAGCGCACGGCTCCTGTCAGCACCTGCGCTCTCCCCGGACCAAGACAAGCGTCAGCGCGCTGCTCCTGTCAGCACCTGCGCTCTCACACGCCCAAGACAAGCGTCAGCGCATGGCTTCTGTCAGCACCTGCGCTCTCACAAGACAAGCATCAGCGCACGGCTCCTGTGAGCACTTGCGCTCTCACCCGCCCAGGACAAGCGTCAGCGCACGGCTCCTGACAGCACCTGCGCCCTCACCCGCCCAGGACAAGCATCAGCGCACGGCTCCTGTCAGCACCTGCGCTCTCCCTGGCCCAAGACAAGCGTCAGTACATGGCTCCTGTCAGCACCTGCACTCTCCCCGGCCCAATACAAGCATCAGCACACGGCTCCTGTCAGCACCTGCGCTCTCCCATGCCCAAGGCAAGCGTCAGCGCACGGTTCCTGTCAGCACCTGCGCTCTCCCCGGCCCAAGACAAGCGTCAGTGCACGGCTCCTGTCAGCACCTGCGTTCTCCCCAGCCCAAGACAAGCGTCAGCGCATGGCTCCTGTCAGCACCTGCGCTCTAACAAGACAAGCGTCAGTGCACGGCTCCTGTCAGCACCTGTGCTCTCACCCGCCCAAGACAAGCGTCAGCGCACAGCTCCTGTCAGCACTTGCGCTCTCACAAGACAAGCGTCAGTGCACGGCTCCCGTCAGCACCCGCTCTCTCACCCGCCCAAGACAAGCGTCAGCACACGGCTCCTGTCAGCACATGGGCTTTCACCCGCATAGAGACAAGCATCAACGCATGGCTCCTATCAGCACCTGCGCTCTCCCTGGCCCAAGACAAGCATCAGAGCATGGCTCCTGTCAGCACCTGCACTCTCACCCGCCCAGGACAAGCGTCAACGCACAGCTCCTGTCAGACCTGCGCTCTCACCCGCCCAGGACAAGCATCAATGCACGGCTCCTGTCAGCACCTGCACTCTCACCCGCCCAGGACAAGCATCAGCGCACGTCTCCTGTCAGCACCTGCGCTCTCAGCCGCCCAAGGCAAGTGTCAGAGCACGGATCCTGTCAGCACCAGCGCTCTCCCCCGCCCAGGACAAGCGTCAGCGCACGGCACCTGTCAGCACCTGCGCTCTCACCCGCCCAGGACAAGCGTCAGCGCAAGGCTCCTGTCAGCACCTTCGCTCTCCCCGGCCCAGGACAAGCGTCAGCACATGGCTCTTGTCAGCACCTGAGCTCTCACCCGCCCAGGACAAGCGTCAGCGCACGGCTCCTGTCAGCACCTGAACTCTCCCCCGCCCAGGACAAGCGTCAGCGCACGGCTCCTGTCAGCACCTGCACTCTCCCCTGCCCAGGACAAGCGTCAGCGCACGGCACCTGTCAGCACCTGGGCTCTCACCCGCCCATGACAAGCGTCAGCGCATGGCTCCTGTCAGCACCTGCGCTCTCACAAGACAAGTGTCAGTGCACGGCTCCTGTCAGCACCTGCGGTCTCACCCGCCCAGACAAGCGTCAGCGCGCGGCTCCTGTCCGCACCTGCGCTCTCACAAGACAAGCGTCAGTGCACGGCTCCTGTCAGCACTTGCGCTCTCACACGCCCAGGACAAACGTCAGCGCACGGCTCCTGTCAGCACCTGCGCTCTCCCCAGCCCAAGACAGGCGTAAGCGCAAGGCTCCTGTCAGCACATGCGCTCTCCCCGGCCCAATACAAGCGTCAGCGCACGGCTCCTGTCAGCACCTGCGCTCTCACCCGCCCAAGACAAGCGTCAGCGTACCAGCTCCTGTCAGCACCTGCGCTCTCACAAGACAAGCGTCAGTGCACGGCTCCTGTCAGCACCTGCGCTCTCACCCGCCCAAGACAAGCGTCAGCGTACCAGCTCCTGTCAGCACCTGCGCTCTCACAAGACAAGCGTCAGTGCACGGCTCCTGTCAGCACCTGCGCTCTCACCCGCCCAAGACAAGCGTCAGCGTACTAGCTCCCTGTCAGCACCTGCGCTCTCACAAGACAAGCGTCAGTGCACGGCTCCGGTCAGCACCTGCGCTCTCACCCGCCCAAGACAAGTGTCAGCGTACAGCTCCTGTCAGCACCTGCGCTCTCACAAGACAAGCGTCAGTGCACGGCTCCTGTCAGCACCTGCGCTCTCACCCGCCCAAGACAAGCGTCAGCGTACAGCTCCTGTCAGCACCTGTGCTCTCACAAGGCAAGCGTCAGCGCACGGCTCCTGTCAGGCCCTGCGCTCTCACCCGCCCAAGACAAGCGTCAGCGCACGGCTCCTGTCAGCACCTGCGCTCTCCCCGGCCCAAGACAAGCATCAGTGAACGGCTCCTGTCAGCACCTGCGCTCTCCCCAGCCCAAGACAAGCGTCAGCGCATGGCTCCTTTCAGCACCTGCGCTCTCACAAGACAAGCGTCAGTGCACGGCTCTTGTCAGCACCTGCGCTCTCAGCCGCCCAAGACAAGCGTCAGCGTACAGCTCCTGTCAGCACCTGCGCTCTCAGAAGGCAAGCGTCAGTGCACGGCTCCTGTCAACACCTGCGCTCTCACCCGCCCAAGACAAGCGTCAGCGTACAGCTCCTGTCAGCACCTGCGCTCTCACAAGAGAAGCGTCAGTGCACAGCTCCAGTCAGTACCTGCGCTCTCACCCGCCCAAGACATGCGTCAGCGCACGGCTCCTGTCAGCACCTGTGCTCTCACCCGCCCAAGGCAAGCGTCAGCTCACGGCTCCTGTCAGCACCTCTGCTCTCACCCGCCCAAGGCAAGCGTCAGCTCACGGCTCCTGTCAGCACCTGCGCTCTCATCCGCCCAAGACAAGCGTCAGCGTACGGCTCCTGTCAGCACCTGGGCTTTCACCCGCCCAAGACAAGCATCAACGCATGGCTCCTATCAGCACCTGCGCTCTCCCCGGCCCAAAACAAGCATCAGCGCATGGCTCCTGTCAGCACCTCCGCTCACACCCGCCCAAGACAAGCGTCAACGCACGGCTCCTGCCAGACCTGCGCTCTCACCCGCCCAGGACAAGCATCAATGCACGGCTCCTGTCAGCACCTGCGCTCTCACCCGCCCAGGACAAGCGTCAGTGCCCGGCTCCTGTCAGTATCTGCGTTCTCATCCACCCAAGACAAGCGTCAGCGCACGGCTCCTGCCAGCACCTGCGCTCTCACAAGACAAGCATAAGTGCCCGGCTCCCGTCAGCACCTGCGCTCTCACCTGCCCAAGACAAGCATCAGTGCACGGCTCCTGTCAGCACCTGCACTCTCACCCGCCCAAGGCAAGCGTCAGCGCACGGCTCCTGTCAGCACCTGTGCTCTCACCCGCCCAAGGCAAGCGTCAGCTCACGGCTCCTGTCAGCACCTCTGCTCTCACCCGCCCAAGGCAAGCGTCAGCTCACGGCTCCTGTCAGCACCTGCGCTCTCATCCGCCCAAGACAAGCGTCAGCGTACGGCTCCTGTCAGCACCTGGGCTTTCACCCGCCCAAGACAAGCATCAACGCATGGCTCCTATCAGCACCTGCGCTCTCCCCGGCCCAAAACAAGCATCAGCGCATGGCTCCTGTCAGCACCTCCGCTCACACCCGCCCAAGACAAGCGTCAACGCACGGCTCCTGCCAGACCTGCGCTCTCACCCGCCCAGGACAAGCATCAATGCACGGCTCCTGTCAGTATCTGCGTTCTCATCCACCCAAGACAAGCGTCAGCGCACGGCTCCTGCCAGCACCTGCGCTCTCACAAGACAAGCATAAGTGCCCGGCTCCCGTCAGCACCTGCGCTCTCACCTGCCCAAGACAAGCATCAGTGCACGGCTCTTGTCAGCACCTGCGCTCTCCCCGGCCCAAGACAGGCGTCAGCGCAAGGCTCCTGTCAGCACCTGCGCTCTCCCCCGCCCAAGACAAGCGTCAGCGCACGGCTCCTGTCAGCACCTGTGCTCTCACCCGCCCAAGGCAAGCGTCAGCTCACGGCTCCTGTCAGCACCTGCACTCTCATCCGCCCAAGACAAGCGTCAGCGCACGGATCCTGTCAGCACCTGGGCTTTCACCCGCATAGAGACAAGCATCAACGCATGGCTCCTATCAGCACCTGCGCTCTCCCCGGCCCAAGACAAGCATCAGCGCATGGCTCCTGTCAGAACCTGCGCTCTCACCCGCCCAAGACAAGCGTCAGCGCATGGCTCCTTTCAGCACCTGCGCTCTCACAAGACAAGCGTCAGTGCACGGCTCCTGTCAGCACCTGCGCTCTCAGCCGCCCAAGACAAGCGTCAGCGTACAGCTCCTGTCAGCACCTGCGCTCTCACAAGGCAAGCGTCAGTGCACGGCTCCTGTCAGCACCTGCGCTCTCACCCGCCCAAGACAAGCGTCAGCGTACAGCTCCTGTCAGCACCTGCGCTCTCACAAGAGAAGCGTCAGTGCACAGCTCCTGTCAGTACCTGCGCACTCACCCGCCCAAGACATGCGTCAGCGCAAGCCTCCTGTCAGCACCTGCGCTCTCACCTGCCCAAGGCAAGCGTCAGCTCACGGCTCCTGTCAGCACCTGTGCTCTCACCCGCCCATGGCAAGCGTCAGCTCACGGCTCCTGTCAGCACCTGCGCTCTCATCCACCCAAGACAAGCGTCAGCGTACAGCTCCTGTCAGCACCTGGGCTTTCACCCGCCCAAGACAAGCATCAACGCATGGCTCCTATCAGCACCTGCGCTCTCCCCGGCCCAAAACAAGCATCAGCGCATGGCTCCTGTCAGCACCTGCGCTCACACCCGCCCAAGACAAGCGTCAACGCACGGCTCCTGCCAGACCTGCGCTCTCACCCGCCCAGGACAAGCATCAATGCACGGCTCCTGTCAGCACCTGCGCTCTCACCCGCCCAGGACAAGCGTCAGTGCCCGGCTCCTGTCAGTATCTGCGTTCTCATCCACCCAAGACAAGCGTCAGCGCACGGCTCCTGCCAGCACCTGCGCTCTAACAAGACAAGCATAAGTGCCCGGCTCCCGTCAGCACCTGCGCTCTCACCTGCCCAAGACAAGCATCAGTGGACGGCTCCTGTCAGCACCTGCGCTCTCCCCGGCCCAAGACAGGCGTCAGCGCAAGGCTCCTGTCAGCACCTGCGCTCTCCCCCGCCCAAGACAAGCATCAGCGCACGGCTCCTGTCAGCACCTGTGCTCTCACCCACCCAAGGCAAGCGTCAGCTCACGGCTACTGTCAGCACCTGCACTCTCATCCGCCCAAGACAAACGTCAGCGCACGGCTCCTGTCAGCACCTGGGCTTTCACCCGCATAGAGACAAGCATCAACGCATGGCTCCTATCAGCACCTGCGCTCTCACCCGCCCAAGACAAGCATCAACGCATGGCTCCTGTCAGCACCTGCGCTCTCACCCGCCCAAGACAAGCGTCAACGCACGGCTCCTGTCAGACCTGCGCTCTCACCCGCCCAGGACAAGCATCAGCGCACGGCTCCTATCCGCACCTGCGCTCTCAGCCGCCCAAGGCAAGCGTCAGTGCACGGATCCTGTCAGCACCAGCGCTCTCCCAAGCCCAGGACAAGCGTCAGCGCACGGCACCTGTCAGCACCTGCGCTCTCACCCGCCCAGGACAAGCGTCAGCGCACGGCTCCTGTCAGCACCTGCGCTCTCCCCGGCCCAGGACAAGCGTCAGCGCATGGCTCCTGTCAGCACCTGAACTCTCCCCCGCCCAGGACAAGCGTCAGCGCACGGCTCCTGTCAGCCCCTGCGCTCTCCCCGGCCCAGGACAAGCGTCAGCGCATGGCTCCTGTCAGCACCTGCGGTCTCACCCGCACAAGACAAGCGTCAGCGCACGCCTCCTGTCAGCACCTGCGCTCTCACCCGCCCAAGACAAGCGTCAATGCACGCCTCCTGTCAGCACCTGTGCTCTCACCCGCCAAAGACAAGCGTCAGCGCAAGGCTCCCGTCAGCACCTGCGCTCTCCCCGGCCCAAGACAAGCGTCAGCGCAAGGCTCCTGTCACCACCTGCGCTCTCCCGGCCCAAGACAAGCGTCAGCGCGCGGCTCCCTGTCAGCACCTGCGCTCTCACAAGACAAGCGTCAGCGCACGGCTCCTGTCAGCACTTGCGCTCTCACCCGCCCAGCACAAACGTCAGCGCACGGCTCCTGTCAGCACCTGCGCTCTCCGCGGCCCAAGGCAAGCGTCAGCGCACGGCTCCTGTCAGGCCCTGTGCTCTCACCCGCCCAAGACAAGCGTCAGCGTACGGCTCCTGTCAGCACCTGCGCTTTCCCCGGCCCAAGACAAGCGTCAGTGAACGGCTCCTGTCAGCACCTGCGCTCTCCCCAGCCCAAGACAAGCGTCAGCGCATGGCTCCTTTCAGCACCTGCGCTCTCACAAGACAAGCGTCAGTGCACGTCTCCTGTCAGCACCTGCGCTCTCACCCGCCCAAGACAAGCGTCAGCGTACAGCTCCTGTCAGCACCTGCACTCTCCCCTACCCAGGACAAGCGTCAGCGCACGGCTGCTGTCAGCACCTGCGCTCTCACCCGCCCATGACAAGCGTCAGCGCATGGCTCCTGTCAGCACCTGCGCTCTCACAAGACAAGCGTCAGTGCACGGCTCCTGTCAGCACCTGCGGTCTCACCCGCCCAAGTGAAGCGCCAGCGCACGCCTCCTGTCAGCACGTGCGCTCTCACCCGCCAAAGACAAGCGTCAGCGCAAGGCTCCCGTCAGCACCTGCGCTCTCCCCGGCCCAAGACAAGCGTCAGCGCAAGGCTCCTGTCACCACCTGCGCTCTCCCCGGCCCAAGACAAGCGTCAGCGCGCGGCTCCTGTCAGCACCTGCGCTCTCACAAGACAAGCGTCAGCGCACGGCTCCTGTCAGCACTTGCGCTCTCACACGCCCAGGACAAACGTCAGCGCACGGCTCCCGTCAGCACCTGCGCTCTCCCCGGCCCAAGACAGGCGTCAGCGCAAGGCTCCTGTCAGCACCTGCGCTCTCCCCGGCCCAATACAAGCGTCAGCGCACGGCTCCTGTCAGCACCTGCGCTCTCACCCGCCCAAGACAAGCGTCAGCGTACAGCTCCTGTCAGCACCTGCGCTCTCACAAGACAAGCGTCAGTGCACGGCTCTTGTCAGCACCTGCGCTCTCACCCGCCCAAGACAAGCGTCAGCGTACAGCTCCTGTCAGCACCTGCGCTCTCACAAGACAAGCGTCAGTGCACGACTCCTGTCAGCACCTGCGCTCTCCCCGGCCCAAGACAAGCGTCAGTGAACGGCTCCTGTCAGCACCTGCGCTCTCCCCAGCCCAAGACAAGCGTCAGCGCATGGCTCCTTTCAGCACCTGCGCTCTCCCCGGCCCAAGACATGCGTCAGCGCACGGCTCCCGTCAGCACCTGCACTCTCCCCGGCCCAAGACAAGCATCAGCGCATGGCTCCTGTCAGCACCTGCGCTCTCACCCGCCCAAGACAAGCGTCAGCGCATGCTTCCTGTCAGCACATGCGCTCTCCCCGGCCCAAGACATGCGTCAGCGCACAGCTCCCGTCAGCACCTGCACTCTCCCCGGCCCAAGACAAGCATCAGCGCACGGCTCCTGTCAGCACCTGCGCTCTCCCCAGCCCAAGACAAGCGTCAGCGCACGGCTCCTGTCAGCACCTGCGCTCTCCCCGGCCCAAGACAAGCGTCAGCGGCGCTGCTCCTGTCAGCACCTGCGCTCTCACCCGCCCAAGACAAGCGTCAGCGCATGGCTTCTGTCAGCACCTGCGCTCTCACAAGACAAGCATCAGCGCACGGCTCCTGTGAGCACTTGCGCTCTCACCCGCCCAGGACAAGCGTCAGCGCACGGCTCCTGACAGCACCTGCGCTCTCACCCGCCCAGGACAAGCATCAGCGCACGGCTCCTGTCAGCACCTGCGCTCTCCTGGCCCAAGACAAGCGTCAGTACATGGCTCCTGTCAGCACCTGCGCTCTCCCCGGCCCAATACAAGCATCAGCACACGGCTCCTGTCAGCACCTGCGCGCTCCCATGCCCAAGGCAAGCGTCAGCAGACGGTTCCTGTCAGCACCTGCGCTCTCCCCGGCCCAAGACAAGCGTTAGTGCACGGCTCCTGTCAGCACCTGCGTTCTCCCCAGCCCAAGACAAGCGTCAGCGCATGGCTCCTGTCAGCACCTGCGCTCTAACAAGACAAGCGTCAGTGCACGGCTCCTGTCAGCACCTGTGCTCTCACCCGCCCAAGACAAGCGTCAGCGCACAGCTCCTGTCAGCACTTGCGCTCTCACAAGACAAGCGTCAGTGCACGGCTCCCGTCAGCACCCTCTCTCTCACCCGCCCAAGACAAGCGTCAGCGCACGCCTCCTGTCGGCACCTGTGCTCTCACCCGTCCAGGACAAGCATCAGCGCACGGCTCCTGTCAGCACCTGCGCTCTCACCCTCCCAAGGCAAGCGTCAGCGCACGGCTTCTGTCACCACCTGCGCTCTCACCCGCGCAAGGCAAGCATCAGCGCACGGCTCCTGTCAGCACCTGCGCTCTCACCCTCCCAAGGCAAGCGTCAGCGCACGGCTTCTGTCACCACCTGCGCTCTCACCCGCCCAGGACAAGCGTCAGCGCACGGCTCCTGTCAGCACCTGCGTTCTCACCCGCCCATGACAAACGTCAGTGCACGACTCCTGTCAGCACCTGTGATCTCCCCAGCCCAAGACAAGCATCAGCGCACGGCTCCTGTCAGCACCTGCGCTTTCACCCGCCCAGGACAAGCGTCAGCGCATGGCTCCTGTCAGCACCTGCGCTCTCCCTTGCCCAAGACAAGCGTCAGCGCATGGCTCCTGTCAGCACCTGCACTCTTACCCGCCCAGGACAAGCGTCAGAGCACGGCTCCTGTCAGCACCTACGCTCTCAGCCGCCCAAGGCAAGCGTCAGTGTACGGCTCCTGTCAGCACCTGCGCTCTCACCTGCCCAAGACAAGCGTCAAAGCATGGCTCCTGTCAGCACCTGCGCTCTCACCCGCCCAAGGCAAGCGTTAACGCACAGCTCCTGTCAGCACCTGCGTTCACACCCGCCCATGACAAGCGTCAGCGCACAGCTCCTGTCAGCAGCTGCGCTCTCCCCCGCCCAAGACAAGCATCAGCGCACGGCTACTGTCAGCACCTGTGCTCTCACCCGCCCAAAACCAGAGTCAGCGCACGGCTCCTGTCAGCACCTGCACTCTCTCCGGCCCAAGACAAGCTTCAGCGCACAGTTCCTGTCAGCACCTGCGCTCTCACCCGGCCAAGGCAAGCGCCAGCGCACGGATCCTGTCAGTACCTGCGCTCTCACCCGCCCAAGACAAGAGTCAGAGCAGGGCTCCTGTCAGCACCTTCGCTCTCACCCACCCAAGACAAGCGTCAGCGCACGGCTCCTGTCAGCACCTGAGCTCTCACCCGCCCAGGACAAGAGTCAACGCACGGCTCCTGTCCGCACCTGCGCTCTCAAATGCCCAAAACAAGCATCAGAGCGCGGCTCCTGTCAGAACCTGCGCTCTCCCCGGCTCAAGACAAGGGTCAGCGCACGGCTCTTCTCAGCACCTGCTCTCTCCCCGGCTCAAGACAAGCGTCAGCGCACGGCTCCTGTCAGCACTTGCGCTCTCACCCGCCCAGGACAAGCGTCAGCGCACGGCTCCTGTCAGCACCTGCGCTCTCACCCGCCCAGGACAAGCATCAGCGCACGGCTCCTGTCAGCACCTGTGCTCTCCCCGGCACAAGACAAGCGTCAGTACATGGCTCCTGTCAGCACCTGCACTCTCCCCGGGCCCAATACAAGCGTCAGCGCACGGCTCCTGTCAGCACCTGCACTCTCCCCGGCCCAAGGCAAGCGTCAGCGCACTGTTCCTGTCAGCACCTGCGCTCTCACCTGTCCAAGGCAAGCGTCAGCGCACGGCTCCTGTCAGCACCTGCGCTGTCCCCGGCCCAAGACAAGCGTCAGCGCACGGCTCCTGTCAGCACCTGCGCTCTCCCCAGCCTAAGACAAGCGTCAGCGCAAGGCACCTTGTCACCACCTGCGCTCTCACCCGCCCAAGACAAGCGTCAACGCACGGCTCCTGTAAGCACCTGCGCTCTCACCCGCCCAGAACAAGCATCAATGCACTGCTCCTGTCAGCACCTGCACTCTCCACGGCCCAAGACAAGCGTCAGCGCACGGCTCCTGTCAGCACCTGCGCTCTCACCCGCCCAAGACAAGCGTCAGCGCACGCGTCCTGTCAGCACACGCGCTCTCCCCGGCCCAAGACATGCGTCAGCTGCACGGCTCCGGTCAGCACCTGCACTCTCCCCGGCCCAAGACAATTGTCAGCGCACGGTCCTGTCAGCACCTGCGCTCTCCCCAGCCCAAGACAAGCGTCAGCGCACGGCTCCTGTCAGCACCTGTGCTCTCCCCAGCCCAAGACAAGCATCAGCGCGCTGCTCCTGTCAGCACCTGCGCTCTCACCCGCCCAGGACAAGCGTCAGCGCACGGCTCCTGTCAGCACCTGCGCTCTCCCCGGCCCAAGACAAGCGTCAGTACATGGCTCCTGTCAGCACCTGCACTCTCCCGGGCGCTGGGATGCTTCCGGGTAGCCATGCGCTCTATAAATGTCTTTCCTTCCTTCCTTCCTTCCTTCCTTCCTTCCATACAAGCATCAGCACACGGCTCCTGTCAGCACCTGCGGTCTCCCAGGCCCAAGGCAAGCGTCAGCGCACGGCTCCTGTCAGGCCCTGCGCTCTCACCCGCCCAAGACAAGCATCAGCGCACGGCTCCTGTCAGCACCTGCGCTCTCCCCGGCCCAAGACAGGCGTCAGCGCAAGGCTCCTGTCAGCACCTGCGCTCTCCCCGGCCCAATACAAGCGTCAGCGCACGGCTCCTGTCAGCACCTGCGCTCTCACCCGCCCAAGACAAGCGTCAGCGTACAGCTCCTGTCAGCACCTGCGCTCTCACAAGACAAGCGTCAGTGCACGGCTCATGTGAGCACCTGCGCTCTCACCCGCCCAAGACAAGCGTCAGCGTACAGCTCCTGTCAGCACCTGCGCTCTCACAAGGCAAGCGTCAGCGCACGGCTCCTGTCAGGCCCTGCGCTCTCACCCGCCCAAGACAAGCGTCAGCGCAAGGCTCCTGTCAGCACCTGCGCTCTCCCCGGCCCAAGACAAGCGTCAGTGAACGGCTCCTGTCAGCACCTGCGCTCTCCCCAGCCCAAGACAAGCGTCAGCGCAGGGCTCCTTTCAGCACCTGCGCTCTCCCCGGCCCAAGACATGCGTCAGCGCACGGCTCCCGTCAGCACCTGCACTCTCCCCGGCCCAAGACAAGCGTCAGCGCACGGCTCCTGTCAGCACCTGCGCTCTCACCCGCCCAAGACAAGCGTCAGCGCATGCCTCCTGTCAGCACATGCGCTCTCCCCGGCCCAAGACATGCGTCAGCGCACAGCTCCCGTCAGCACCTGCACTCTCCCCGGCCCAAGACAAGCATCAGCGCACGGCTCCTGTCAGCACCTGCGCTCTCCCCAGCCCAAGACAAGCGTCAGCGCACGGCTCCTGTCAGCACCTGCGCTCTCCCCGGCCCAAGACAAGCGTCAGCGCGCTGCTCCTGTCAGCACCTGCGCTCTCACCCGCCCAAGACAAGCGTCAGCGCATGCTTCCTGTCAGCACATGCGCTCTCCCGGCCCAAGACATGCGTCAGCGCACAGCTCCCGTCAGCACCTGCACTCTCCCCGGCCCAAGACAAGCATCAGCGCACGGCTCCTGTCAGCACCTGCGCTCTCCCCAGCCCAAGACAAGCGTCAGCGCACGGCTCCTGTCAGCACCTGCGCTCTCCCCGGCCCAAGACAAGCGTCAGCGCGCTGCTCCTGTCAGCACCTGCGCTCTCACCCGCCCAAGACAAGCGTCAGCGCATGGCTTCTGTCAGCACCTGCGCTCTCACAAGACAAGCATCAGCGCACGGCTCCTGTGAGCACTTGCGCTCTCACCCGCCCAGGACAAGCGTCAGCGCACGGCTCCTGACAGCACCTGCGCTCTCACCCGCCCAGGACAAGCATCAGCGCACGGCTCCTGTCAGCACCTGCGCTCTCCCTGGCCCAAGACAAGCGTCAGTACATGGCTCCTGTCAGCACCTGCGCTCTCCCCGGCCCAATACAAGCATCAGCACACGGCTCCTGTCAGCACCTGCGCGCTCCCATGCCCAAGGCAAGCGTCAGCGCACGGTTCCTGTCAGCACCTGCGCTCTCCCCGGCCCAAGACAAGCGTCAGTGCACGGCTCCTGTCAGCACCTGCGTTCTCCCCAGCCCAAGACAAGCGTCAGCGCATGGCTCCTGTCAGCACCTGCGCTCTAACAAGACAAGCGTCAGTGCAAGGCTCCTGTCAGCACCTGTGCTCTCACCCGCCCAAGACAAGCGTCAGCGCACCAGCTCCTGTCAGCACTTGCGCTCTCACAAGACAAGCGTCAGTGCACGGCTCCCGTCAGCACCCTCTCTCTCACCCGCCCAAGACAAGCGTCAGCGCACGCCTCCTGTCGACACCTGTGCTCTCACCCGTCCAGGACAAGCATCAGCGCACGGCTCCTGTCAGCACCTGCGCTCTCACCCTCCCAAGGCAAGCGTCAGCGCACGGCTCCTGTCACCACCTGCGCTCTCACCCGCGCAAGGCAAGCGTTAACGCACGGCTCCTGTCAGCACCTGTGATCTCCCCGGCCCAAGACAAGCATCAGCGCACGGCTCCTGTCAGCACCTGCGCTATCACCCGCCCAGGACAAGCGTCAGCGCAAGGCTCCTGTCAGCACCTGCGCTCTCCCTTGCCCAAGACAAGCGTCAGCGCATGGCTCCTGTCAGCACCTGCACTCTTACCCGCCCAGGACAAGCGTCAGAGCACGGCTCCTGTCAGCACCTACGCTCTCAGCCGCCCAAGGCAAGCGTCAGTGTCACGGCTCCTGTCAGCACCTGCGCTCTCACCTGCCCAAGACAAGCGTCAAAGCATGGCTCCTGTCAGCACCTGCGCTCTCACCCGCCCAAGGCAAGCGTTAACGCACAGCTCCTGTCAGCACCTGCGTTCACACCCGCCCAGGACAAGCGTCAGCGCACAGCTCCTGTCAGCAGCTGCGCTCTCCCCGCCCAAGACAAGCATCAGCGCACGGCTACTGTCAGCACCTGTGCTCTCACCTGCCCAAAACCAGAGTCAGCGCACGGCTCCTGTCAGCACCTGCACTCTCTCCGGCCCAAGACAAGCTTCAGCGCACAGTTCCTGTCAGCACCTGCGCTCTCACCCGGCCAAGGCAAGCGCCAGCGCACGGATCCTGTCAGTACCTGCGCTCTCACCCGCCCAAGACAAGAGTCAGCGCACGGCTCCTGTCAGCACCTTCGCTCTCACCCACCCAAGACAAGCGTCAGCGCACGGCTCCTGTCAGCACCTGCGCTCTCACCCGCCCAGGACAAGAGTCAACGCACGGCTCCTGTCCGCACCTGCGCTCTCAAATGCCCAAAACAAGCATCAGAGCACGGCTCCTGTCAGAACCTGCGCTCTCCCCGGCTCAAGACAAGGGTCAGCGCACGGCTCTTCTCAGCACCTGCTCTCTCCCCGGCTCAAGACAAGCGTCAGCGCACGGCTCCTGTCAGCACTTGCGCTCTCACCCGCCCAGGACAAGCGTCAGCGCACGGCTCCTGTCAGCACCTGGGCTCTCACCCGCCCAGGACAAGCATCAGCGCACGGCTCCTGTCAGCACCTGTGCTCTCCCCGGCCCAAGACAAGCGTCAGTACATGGTTCCTGTCAGCACCTGCACTCTCCCCGGGCCCAATACAATCGTCAGCGCACGGCTCCCGTCAGCACCTGCACTCTCCCCGGCCCAAGACAAGCGTCAGTACATGGCTCCTGTCAGCACCTGCACTCTCCCGGGCGCTGGGATGCTTCCGGGTAGCCATGCGCTCTATAAATGTCTTTCCTTCCTTCCTTCCTTCCTTCCATACAAGCATCAGCACACGGCTCCTGTCAGCACCTGCGGTCTCCCAGGCCCAAGGCAAGCGTCAGCGCACGGCTCCTGTCAGGCCCTGCGCTCTCACCCGCCCAAGACAAGCATCAGCGCACGGCTCCTGTCAGCACCTGCGCTCTCCCCGGCCCAAGACAGGCGTCAGCGCAAGGCTCCTGTCAGCACCTGCGCTCTCCCGGCCCAATACAAGCGTCAGCGCACGGCTCCTGTCAGCACCTGCGCTCTCACCCGCCCAAGACAAGCGTCAGCGTGCAGCTCCTGTCAGCACCTGCGCTCTCACAAGACAAGCGTCAGTGCACGGCTCATGTGAGCACCTGCGCTCTCACCCGCCCAAGACAAGCGTCAGCGTGCAGCTCCTGTCAGCACCTGCGCTCTCACAAGGCAAGCGTCAGCGCACGGCTCCTGTCAGGCCCTGCGCTCTCACCCGCCCAAGACAAGCGTCAGCGCAAGGCTCCTGTCAGCACCTGCGCTCTCCCGGCCCAAGACAAGCGTCAGTGAACGGCTCCTGTCAGCACCTGCGCTCTCCCAGCCCAAGACAAGCGTCAGCGCAGGGCTCCTTTCAGCACCTGCGCTCTCCCCGGCCCAAGACATGCGTCAGCGCACGGCTCCCGTCAGCACCTGCACTCTCCCCGGCCCAAGACAAGCGTCAGCGCACGGCTCCAGTCAGCACCTGCGCTCTCACCCGCCCAAGACAAGCGTCAGCGCATGCCTCCTGTCAGCACATGCGCTCTCCCCGGCCCAAGACATGCGTCAGCGCACAGCTCCCGTCAGCACCTGCACTCTCCCCGGCCCAAGACAAGCATCAGCGCACGGCTCCTGTCAGCACCTGCGCTCTCCCCAGCCCAAGACAAGCGTCAGCGCACGGCTCCTGTCAGCACCTGCGCTCTCCCCGGCCCAAGACAAGCGTCAGCGCGCTGCTCCTGTCAGCACCTGCGCTCTCACCCGCCCAAGACAAGCGTCAGCGCACGGCTTCTGACAGCACCTGCGCTCTCACCCGCCCAGGACAAGCATCAGCGCACGGCTCCTGTCAGCACCTGCGCTCTCCCTGGCCCAAGACAAGCGTCAGTACATGGCTCCTGTCAGCACCTGCGCTCTCCCCGGCCCAATACAAGCATCAGCACACGGCTCCTGTCAGCACCTGCGCTCTCCCATGCCCAAGGCAAGCGTCAGCGCACGGTTCCTGTCAGCACCTGCGCTCTCCCCGGCCCAAGACAAGCATCAGTGCACGGCTCCTGTCAGCACCTGCGCTCTCACCCGCCCAGGACAAGAGTCAACGCACGGCTCCTGTCCGCACCTGCGCTCTCAAATGCCCAAAACAAGCATCAGAGCGCGGCTCCTGTCAGAACCTGCGCTCTCCCCGGCTCAAGACAAGGGTCAGCGCACGGCTCTTCTCAGCACCTGCTCTCTCCCCGGCTCAAGACAAGCGTCAGCGCACGGCTCCTGTCAGCACTTGCGCTCTCACCCGCCCAGGACAAGCGTCAGCGCACGGCTCCTGTCAGCACCTGCGCTCTCACCCGCCCAGGACAAGCATCAGCGCACGGCTCCTGTCAGCACCTGTGCTCTCCCCGGCCCAAGACAAGCGTCAGTAAATGGCTCCTGTCAGCACCTGCACTCTCCCCGGGCCCAATACAAGCGTCAGCGCACGGCTCCTGTCAGCACCTGCGCTCTCACAAGACAAGCGTCAGCGCACGGCTCCTGTCAGCACTTGCGCTCTCACCCGCCCAGCACAAACGTCAGCGCACGGCTCCTGTCAGCACCTGCGCTCTCCGCGGCCCAAGGCAAGCGTCAGCGCACGGCTCCTGTCAGGCCCTGTGCTCTCACCCGCCCAAGACAAGCGTCAGCGTACGGCTCCTGTCAGCACCTGCGCTTTCCCGGCCCAAGACAAGCGTCAGTGAACGGCTCCTGTCAGCACCTGCGCTCTCCCAGCCCAAGACAAGCGTCAGCGCATGGCTCCTTTCAGCACCTGCGCTCTCACAAGACAAGCGTCAGTGAACGTCTCCTGTCAGCACCTGCGCTCTCACCCGCCCAAGACAAGCGTCAGCGTACCAGCTCCTGTCAGCACCTGCACTCTCCCTACCCAGGACAAGCGTCAGCGCACGGCTGCTGTCAGCACCTGCGCTCTCACCCGCCCATGACAAGCGTCAGCGCATGGCTCCTGTCAGCACCTGCGCTCTCACAAGACAAGCGTCAGTGCACGGCTCCTGTCAGCACCTGCGGTCTCACCCGCCCAAGTGAAGCGCCAGCGCACGCCTCCTGTCAGCACCTGCGCTCTCACCCGCCAAAGACAAGCGTCAGCGCCAAGGCTCCCGTTAGCACCTGCGCTCTCCCGGCCCAAGACAAGCGTCAGCGCAAGGCTCCTTTCACCACCTGCGCTCTCCCGGCCCAAGACAAGCGTCAGCGCGCGGCTCCTGTCAGCACCTGCGCTCTCACAAGACAAGCGTCAGCGCACGGCTCCTGTCAGCACTTGCGCTCTCACACGCCCAGGACAAACGTCAGCGCACGGCTCCCGTCAGCACCTGCGCTCTCCCCGGCCCAAGACAGGCGTCAGCGCAAGGCTCCTGTCAGCACCTGCACTCTCCCGGCCCAATACAAGCGTCAGCGCACGGCTCCTGTCAGCACCTGCGCTCTCACCCGCCCAAGACAAGCGTCAGCGTGCTAGCTCCTGTCAGCACCTGCGCTCTCACAAGACAAGCGTCAGTGCACGACTCCTGTCAGCACCTGTGCTCTCACCCACCCAAGACAAGCGTCAGCGTACAGCTCCTGTCAGCACCTGCGCTCTCACAAGGCAAGCTTCAGCGCACGGCTCCTGTCAGGCCCTGCGCTCTCACCCGCCCAAGACAAGCGTCAGCGCACGGCTCCTGTCAGCACCTGATCTCTCCCCGGCCCAAGACAAGCGTCAGTGAACGGCTCCTGTCAGCACCTGCGCTCTCCCCAGCCCAAGACAAGCGTCAGCGCATGGCTCCTTTCAGCACCTGCGCTCTCCCCGGCCCAAGACATGCGTCAGCGCACGGCTCCCGTCAGCACCTGCACTCTCCCCGGCCCAAGACAAGCGTCAGCGCACGGCTCCCTGTCAGCACCTGCGCTCTCACCCGCCCAAGACAAGCGTCAGCGCATGCTTCCTGTCAGCACATGCGCTCTCCCCGGCCCAAGACATGCGTCAGCGCACAGCTCCCGTCAGCACCTGCACTCTCCCCGGCCCAAGACAAGCATGAGCGCACGGCTCCTGTCAGCACCTGCGCTCTCCCCAGCCCAAGACAAGCGTCAGCGCACGGCTCCCTGTCAGCACCTGCGCTCTCCCGGCCCAAGACAAGCGTCAGCGCGCGCTGCTCCTGTCAGCACCTGCGCTCTCACCCGCCCAAGACAAGCGTCAGCGCATGGCTTCTGTCACCACCTGCGCTCTCACAAGACAAGCATCAGCGCACGGCTCCTATGAGCACTTGCGCTCTCACCCGCCCAGGACAAGCGTCAGCGCACGGCTCCTGACAGCACCTGCGCTCTCACCCGCCCAGGACAAGCATCAGCGCACGGCTCCTGTCAGCACCTGCGCTCTCCCTGGCCCAAGACAAGCGTCAGTACATGGCTCCTGTCAGCACCTGCGCTCTCCCCGGCCCAATACAAGCATCAGCACACGGCTCCTGTCAGCACCTGCGCGCTCCCATGCCCAAGGCAAGCGTCAGCGCACGGTTCCTGTCAGCACCTGCGCTCTCCCCGGCCCAAGACATGCGTCAGCGCACGGCTCCGGTCAGCACCTGCACTCTCCCCGGCCCAAGACAATTGTCAGCGCACGGCTCCTGTCAGCACCTGCGCTCTCACCCGCTCAAAGACAAGCGTCAGCGCATGCTTCCTGTCAGCACATGCGCTCTCCCCGGCCCAAGACATGCGTCAGCGCACAGCTCCCGTCAGCACCTGCACTCTCCCCGGCCCAAGACAAGCATCAGCGCACGGCTCCTGTCAGCACCTGCGCTCTCCCAGCCCAAGACAAGCGTCAGCGCACGGCTCCTGTCAGCACCTGCGCTCTCCCGGCCCAAGACAAGCGTCAGCGCGCTGCTCCTGTCAGCACCTGCGCTCTCACCCGCCCAAGACAAGCGTCAGCGCATGGCTTCTGTCAGCACCTGCGCTCTCACAAGACAAGCATCAGCGCACGGCTCCTGTGAGCACTTGCGCTCTCACCCGCCCAGGACAAGCGTCAGCGCACGGCTCCCTGACAGCACCTGCGCTCTCACCCGCCCAGGACAAGCATCAGCGCACGGCTCCTGTCAGCACCTGCGCTCTCCCTGGCCCAAGACAAGCGTCAGTACATGGCTCCTGTCAGCACCTGCGCTCTCCCGGCCCAATACAAGCATCAGCACACGGCTCCTGTCAGCACCTGCGCGCTCCCATGCCCAAGGCAAGCGTCAGCGCACGGTTCCTGTCAGCACCTGCGCTCTCCCGGCCCAAGACAAGCGTCAGTGCACGGCTCCTGTCAGCACCTGCGTTCTCCCCAGCCCAAGACAAGCGTCAGCGCATGGCTCCTGTCAGCACCTGCGCTCTAACAAGACAAGCGTCAGTGCAAGGCTCCTGTCAGCACCTGTGCTCTCACCCGCCCAAGACAAGCGTCAGCGCACAGCTCCTGTCAGCACTTGCGCTCTCACAAGACAAGCGTCAGTGCACGGCTCCCGTCAGCACCCTCTCTCTCACCCGCCCAAGACAAGCGTCAGCGCACGCCTCCTGTCGACACCTGTGCTCTCACCCGTCCAGGACAAGCATCAGCGCACGGCTCCTGTCAGCACCTGCGCTCTCACCCTCCCAAGGCAAGCGTCAGCGCACGGCTCCTGTCACCACCTGCGCTCTCACCCGCGCAAGGCAAGCGTTAACGCACGGCTCCTGTCAGCACCTGTGATCTCCCCGGCCCAAGACAAGCATCAGCGCACGGCTCCTGTCAGCACCTGCGCTTTCACCCGCCCAGGACAAGCGTCAGCGCATGGCTCCTGTCAGCACCTGCGCTCTCCCTTGCCCAAGACAAGCGTCAGCGCATGGCTCCTGTCAGCACCTGCACTCTTACCCGCCCAGGACAAGCGTCAGAGCACGGCTCCTGTCAGCACCTACGCTCTCAGCCGCCCAAAACCAGAGTCAGCGCACGGCTCCTGTCAGCACCTGCACTCTCTCCGGCCCAAGACAAGCTTCAGCGCACAGTTCCTGTCAGCACCTGCGCTCTCACCCGGCCAAGGCAAGCGCCAGCGCACGGATCCTGTCAGTACCTGCGCTCTCACCCGCCCAAGACAAGAGTCAGAGCAGGGCTCCTGTCAGCACCTTCGCTCTCACCCACCCAAGACAAGCGTCAGCGCACGGCTCCTGTCAGCACCTGCGCTCTCACCCGCCCAGGACAAGAGTCAACGCACGGCTCCTGTCCGCACCTGCGCTCTCAAATGCCCAAAACAAGCATCAGAGCACGGCTCCTGTCAGAACCTGCGCTCTCCCCGGCTCAAGACAAGGGTCAGCGCACGGCTCTTCTCAGCACCTGCTCTCTCCCGGCTCAAGACAAGCGTCAGCGCACGGCTCCCTGTCAGCACTTGCGCTCTCACCCGCCCAGGACAAGCGTCAGCGCACGGCTCCTGTCAGCACCTGGGCTCTCACCCGCCCAGGACAAGCATCAGCGCACGGCTCCTGTCAGCACCTGTGCTCTCCCGGCCCAAGACAAGCGTCAGTACATGGTTCCTGTCAGCACCTGCACTCTCCCGGGCCCAATACAATCGTCAGCGCACGGCTCCTGTCAGCACCTGCACTCTCCCCGGCCCAAGGCAAGCGTCAGCGCACGGCTCCTGTCAGCACCTGCGCTCTCACCCGTCCAAGGCAAGCGTCAGCGCACGGCTCCTGTCAGCACCTGCGCTGTCCCCGGCCCAAGACAAGCGTCAGCGCACGGCTCCTGTCAGCACCTGCGCTCTCCCCAGCCTAAGACAAGCGTCAGCGCAAGGCACTTGTCACCACCTGCGCTCTCACCCGCCCAAGACAAGCGTCAACGCACGGCTCCTGTCAGCACCTGCGCTCTCACCCGCCCAGAACAAGCGTCAATGCACTGCTCCTGTCAGCACCTGCACTCTCCACGGCCCAAGACAAGCGTCAGCGCACGGCTCCTGTCAGCACCTGCGCTCTCACCCGCCCAAGACAAGCGTCAGCGCACGCGTCCTGTCAGCACACGCGCTCTCCCCGGCCCAAGACATGCGTCAGCGCACGGCTCCGGTCAGCACCTGCACTCTCCCCGGCCCAAGACAATTGTCAGCGCACGGCTCCTGTCAGCACCTGCGCTCTCCCCAGCCCAAGAAAAGCGTCAGCGCACGGCTCCTGTCAGCACCTGCGCTCTCGCCGGCCCAAGACAAGCATCAGCGCGCTGCTCCTGTCAGCACCTGCGCTCTCCCCAGCCCAAGACAAGCGTCAGCGCACGGCTCCTGTCAGCACCTGTGCTCTCCCCAGCCCAAGACAAGCATCAGCGCGCTGCTCCTGTCAGCACCTGCGCTCTCACCCGCCCAGGACAAGCGTCAGCGCACGGCTCCTGTCAGCACCTGCGCTCTCCCCGGCCCAAGACAAGCGTCAGTACATGGCTCCTGCCAGCACCTGCACTCTCCCGGGCGCTGGGATGCTTCCGGGTAGCCATGCGCTCTATAAATGTCTTTCCTTCCTTCCTTCCTTCCTTCCATACAAGCATCAGCACACGGCTCCTGTCAGCACCTGCGGTCTCCCAGGCCCAAGGCAAGCGTCAGCGCACGGCTCCTGTCAGGCCCTGCGCTCTCACCCGCCCAAGACAAGCATCAGCGCACGGCTCCTGTCAGCACCTGCGCTCTCCCCGGCCCAAGACAGGCGTCAGCGCAAGGCTCCTGTCAGCACCTGCGCTCTCCCGGCCCAATACAAGCGTCAGCGCACGGCTCCTGTCAGCACCTGCGCTCTCACCCGCCCAAGACAAGCGTCAGCGTACAGCTCCTGTCAGCACCTGCGCTCTCACAAGACAAGCGTCAGTGCACGGCTCATGTGAGCACCTGCGCTCTCACCCGCCCAAGACAAGCGTCAGCGTACCAGCTCCTGTCAGCACCTGCGCTCTCACAAGGCAAGCGTCAGCGCACGGCTCCCTGTCATGCCCTGCGCTCTCACCCGCCCAAGACAAGCGTCAGCGCAAGGCTCCTGTCAGAGCCTGCGCTCTCCCCGGCCCAAGACAAGCGTCAGCGCAGGGCTCCTTTCAGCACCTGCGCTCTCCCCGGCCCAAGACATGCGTCAGCGCACGGCTCCCGTCAGCACCTGCACTCTCCCGGCCCAAGACAAGCGTCAGCGCACGGCTCCTGTCAGCACCTGCGCTCTCACCCGCCCAAGACAAGCGTCAGCGCATGCCTCCTGTCAGCACATGCGCTCTCCCGGCCCAAGACATGCGTCAGCGCACAGCTCCCGTCAGCACCTGCACTCTCCCGGCCCAAGACAAGCATCAGCGCACGGCTCCTGTCAGCACCTGCGCTCTCCCCAGCCCAAGACAAGCGTCAGCGCACGGCTCCTGTCAGCACCTGCGCTCTCCCGGCCCAAGACAAGCGTCAGCGCGCTGCTCCGGTCAGCACCTGCGCTCTCACCCGCCCAAGACAAGCGTCAGCGCACGGCTTCTGACAGCACCTGCGCTCTCACCCGCCCAGGACAAGCATCAGCGCACGGCTCCTGCCAGCACCTGCGCTCTCCCTGGCCCAAGACAAGCGTCAGTACATGGCTCCTGTCAGCACCTGCGCTCTCCCGGCCCAATACAAGCATCAGCACACGGCTCCTGTCAGCACCTGCGCTCTCCCATGCCCAAGGCAAGCGTCAGCGCACGGTTCCTGTCAGCACCTGCGCTCTCCCCGGCCCAAGACAAGCGTCAGTGCACGGCTCCTGTCAGCACCTGCGTTCTCCCCAGCCCAAGACAAGCGTCAGCGCATGGCTCCTGTCAGCACCTGCGCTCTAACAAGACAAGCGTCAGTGCACGGCTCCCGTCAGCACCCTCTCTCTCACCCGCCCAAGACAAGCGTCAGCGCACGCCTCCTGTCAGCACCTGTGCTCTCACCCGTCCAGGACAAGCATCAGCGCACGGCTCCTGTCAGCACCTGCGCTCTCACCCTCCCAAGGCAAGCGTCAGCGCACGGCTCCTGTCACCACCTGCGCTCTCACCCGCGCAAGGCAAGCGTTAACGCACGGCTCCTGTCAGCACCTGCGTTCTCACCCGCCCACGACAAACGTCAGCGCACGACTCCTGTCAGCACCTGTGATCTCCCCGGCCCAAGACAAGCATCAGCGCACGGCTCCTGTCAGCACCTGCGCTTTCACCCGCCCAGGACAAGCGTCAGCGCATGGCTCCTGTCAGCACCTGCGCTCTCCCTTGCCCAAGACAAGCGTTAGCGCAGGGCTCCTGTCAGCGCCTGCGCTCTTACCCGCCCAGGACAAGCGTCAGAGCACGGCTCCTGTCAGCACCTACGCTCTCAGCCGCCCAAGGCAAGCGTCAGTGTACGGCTCCTGTCAGCACCTGTGCTCTCACCTGCCCAAGACAAGCGTCAAAGCATGGCTCCTGTCGGCACCTGCGCTCTCACCCGCCCAAGGCAAGCGTTAACGCACAGCTCCTGTCAGCACCTGCGTTCACACCCGCCCAGGACAAGCGTCAGCGCACAGCTCCTGTCAGCAGCTGCGCTCTCCCCCGCCCAAGACAAGCATCAGCGCACGGCTACTGTCAGCACCTGTGCTCTCACCCGCCCAAAACCAGAGTCAGCGCACGGCTCCTGTCAGCACCTGCACTCTCTCCGGCCCAAGACAAGCTTCCAGCGCACAGTTCCTGTCAGCACCTGCGCTCTCACCCGGCCAAGGCAAGCGCCAGCGCACGGATCCTGTCAGTACCTGCGCTCTCACCCGCCCAAGACAAGAGTCAGAGCAGGGCTCCTGTCAGCACCTTCGCTCTCACCCACTCAAGACAAGCGTCAGAGCACGACTCCTGTCAGCACCTGCGCTCTCACCCGCCCAGGACAAGAGTCAACGCACGGCTCCTGTCCGCACCTGCGCTCTCAAATGCCCAAAACAAGCATCAGAGCGCGGCTCCTGTCAGAACCTGCGCTCTCCCCGGCTCAAGACAAGGGTCAGCGCACGGCTCTTCTCAGCACCTGCTCTCTCCCGGCTCAAGACAAGCGTCAGCGCACGGCTCCTGTCAGCACTTGCGCTCTCACCCGCCCAGGACAAGCGTCAGCGCACGGCTCCCTGTCAGCACCTGCGCTCTCACCCGCCCAGGACAAGCATCAGCGCACGGCTCCTGTCAGCACCTGTGCTCTCCCCGGCCCAAGACAAGCGTCAGTACATGGCTCCTGTCAGCACCTGCACTCTCCCCGGGCCCAATACAAGCGTCAGCGCACGGCTCCTGTCAGCACCTGCACTCTCCCCGGCCCAAGGCAAGCGTCAGCGCACTGTTCCTGTCAGCACCTGCGCTCTCACCCGTCCAAGGCAAGCGTCAGCGCACGGCTCCTGTCAGCACCTGCGCTGTCCCCGGCCCAAGACAAGCGTCAGCGCACGGCTCCTGTCAGCACCTGCGCTCTCCCCAGCCTAAGACAAGCGTCAGCGCAAGGCACTTGTCACCACCTGCGCTCTCACCCGCCCAAGACAAGCGTCAACGCACGGCTCCTGTCAGCACCTGCACTCTCCCCGGGCCCAATACAAGCGTCAGCGCACGGCTCCTGTCAGCACCTGCACTCTCCCCGGCCCAAGGCAAGCGTCAGCGCACTGTTCCTGTCAGCACCTGCGCTCTCACCCGTCCAAGGCAAGCGTCAGCGCACGGCTCCTGTCAGCACCTGCGCTGTCCCCGGCCCAAGACAAGCGTCAGCGCACGGCTCCTGTCAGCACCTGCGCTCTCCCCAGCCTAAGACAAGCGTCAGCGCAAGGCACTTGTCACCACCTGCGCTCTCACCCGCCCAAGACAAGCGTCAACGCACGGCTCCTGTCAGCACCTGCGCTCTCACCCGCCCAAGACAAGCGTCAATGCACTGCTCCTGTCAGCACCTGCACTCTCCACGGCCCAAGACAAGCGTCAGCGCACGGCTCCTGTCAGCACCTGCGCTCTCACCCGCCCAAGACAAGCGTCAGCGCACGCGTCCTGTCAGCACACGCGCTCTCCCCGGCCCAAGACATGCGTCAGCGCACGGCTCCGGTCAGCACCTGCACTCTCCCCGGCCCAAGACAAGTGTCAGCGCACGGCTCCTGTCAGCACCTGCGCTCTCCCCAGCCCAAGACATGCGTCAGCGCACGGCTCCCGTCAGCACCTGCACTCTCCCCGGCCCAAGACAAGCGTCAGCGCACGGCTCCTGTCAGCACCTGCGCTCTCACCCGCCCAAGACAAGCGTCAGCGCATGCCTCCTGTCAGCACATGCGCTCTCCCGGCCCAAGACATGCGTCAGCGCACAGCTCCCGTCAGCACCTGCACTCTCCCCGGCCCAAGACAAGCATCAGCGCACGGCTCCTGTCAGCACCTGCGCTCTCCCCAGCCCAAGACAAGCGTCAGCGCACAGCTCCTGTCAGCACCTGCGCTCTCCCGGCCCAAGACAAGCGGTCAGCCCGCTGCTCCTGTCAGCACCTGCGCTCTCACCCGCCCAAGACAAGCGTCAGCGCATGGCTTCTGTCAGCACCTGCACTCTCACAAGACAAGCATCAGCGCACGGCTCCTGTGAGCACTTGCGCTCTCACCCGCCCAGGACAAGCGTCAGCGCACGGCTCCTGACAGCACCTGCGGTCTCACCCGCCCAGGACAAGCATCAGCGCGCTGCTCCTGTCAGCACCTGCGCTCTCCCTGGCCCAAGACAAGCGTCAGTACATGGCTCCTGTCAGCACCTGCGCTCTCCCGGCCCAATACAAGCATCAGCACACGGCTCCTGTCAGCACCTGCGCTCTCCCATGCCCAAGGCAAGCGTCAGCGCACGGTTCCTGTCAGCACCTGTGCTCTCCCCCGGCCCAAGACAAGCGTCAGTGCACGGCTCCTGTCAGCACCTGCGTTCTCCCCAGCCCAATACAAGCGTCAGCGTATGGCTCCTGTCAGCACCTGCGCTCTAACAAGACGAGCGTCAGTGCACGGCTCCTGTCAGCACCTGTGCTCTCACCCGCCCAAGACAAGCGTCAGCGCACAGCTCCTGTCAGCACTTGCGCTCTCACAAGACAAGCGTCAGTGCACGGCTCCCGATCAGCACCCTCTCTCACCCGCCTAAGACAAGCGTCAGCGCACGCCTCCTGTCAGCACCTGTGCTCTCACCCGTCCAGGACAAGCATCAGCGCACGGCTCCTGTCAGCAACTGCGCTCTCACCCTCCCAAGGCAAGCGTCAGCGCACGGCTCCTGTCACCACCTGCGCTCTCACCCGCGCAAGGCAAGCGTTAGCGCACGGCTCCTGTCAGCACCTGCGTTCTCACCCGCCCACGACAAACGTCAGCGCACGACTCCTGTCAGCACCTGTGATCTCCCCGGCTCAAGACAAGCATCAGCGCACGGCTCCTGTCAGCACCTGCGCTTTCACCCGCCCAGGACAAGCGTCAGCGCATGGCTCCTGTCAGCACCTGCGCCCTTACCCGCCCAGGACAAGCGTCAGAGCACGGCTCCTGTCAGCACCTACGCTCTCAGCCGCCCAAGGCAAGCGTCAGTGTACGGCTCCTGTCAGCACCTGCGCTCTCACCCGCCCAAGGCAAGCATCAGCGCACAGCTCCTGTCAGGAGCTGCGCTCTCCCGCCCAAGACAAGCATCAGCGCACGGCTACTGTCAGCACCTGTGCTCTCACCTGCCCAAAACCAGAGTCAGCGCACGGCTCCTGTCAGCACCTGCACTCTCTCCGGCCCAAGACAAGCTTCAGCGTACAGTTCCTGTCAGCACCTGCGCTCTCACCCGGCCAAGGCAAGCGCCAGCGCACGGATCCTGTCAGTACCTGCGCTCTCACCCGCCCAAGACAAGAGTCAGAGCAGGGCTCCTGTCAGCACCTTCGCTCTCACCCACCCAAGACAAGCGTCAGCGCACGGCTCCTGTCAGCACCTGCGCTCTCACCCGCCCAGGACAAGAGTCAACGCACGGCTCCTGTCCGCACCTGCGCTCTCAAATACCCAAAACAAGCATCAGAGCGCGGCTCCTGTCAGAACCTGCGCTCTCCCCGGCTCAAGACAAGGGTCAGCGCACGGCTCTTCTCAGCACCTGCTCTCTCCCGGCTCAAGACAAGCGTCAGCGTACGGCTCCTGTCAGCACTTGCGCTCTCACCCGCCCAGGACAAGCGTCAGCGCACGGCTCCTGTCAGCACCTGCGCTCTCCCTGGCCCAAGACAAGCGTCAGTACATGGCTCCTGTCAGCACCTGCGCTCTCCCCAGCCCAATACAAGCATCAGCACACGGCTCCTGTCAGCACCTGCGCTCTCCCATGCCCAAGGCAAGCGTCAGCGCACGGTTCCTGTCAGCACCTGCGCTCTCCCCGGCCCAAGACAAGCGTCAGTGCACGGCTCCTGTCAGCACCTGCGTTCTCCCCAGCCCAAGACAAGCGTCAGCGCATGGCTCCTGCCAGCACCTGCGCTCTAACAAGACAAGCGTCAGTGCACAGCTCCTGTCAGCACCTGTGCTCTCACCCGCCCAAGACAAGCGTCAGCGCACAGCTCCTGTCAGCACTTGCGCTCTCACAAGACAAGCGTCAGTGCACGGCTCCCGTCAGCACCCTCTCTCACCCGCCCAAGACAAGCGTCAGCGCACGCCTCCTGTCAGCACCTGTGCTCTCACCCGTCCAGGACAAGCATCAGCGCATGGCTCCTGTCAGCACCTGCGCTCTCACCCTCCCAAGGCAAGCGTCAGCGCACGGCTCCTGTCACCACCTGCGCTCTCACCCGCGCAAGGCAAGCGTTAACGCACGGCTCCTGTCAGCACCTGCGTTCTCACCCGCCCACGACAAACGTCAGCACACGACTCCTGTCAGCACCTGTGATCTCCCCGGCCCAAGACAAGCATCAGCGCACGGCTCCTGTCAGCACCTGCGCTTTCACCCGCCCAGGACAAGCGTCAGCGCATGGCTCCTGACAGCACCTGCGCTCTCCCTTGCCCAAGACAAGCGTCAGCGCATGGCTCCTGTCAGCACCTGCGCTCTTACCCGCCCAGGACAAGCGTCAAAGCACGGCTCCTGTCAGCACCTACGCTCTCAGCCGCCCAAGGCAAGCGTCAGTGTACGGCTCCTGTCAGCACCTGCGCTCTCACCTGCCCAAGACAAGCGTCAAAGCACGGCTCCTGTCAGCACCTGCGTTCACACCCGCCCAGGAAAAGCGCCAGCGCACAGCTCCTGTCAGCAGCTGCGCTCTCCCCCGCCCAAGACAAGCATCAGCGCACGGCTACTGTCAGCACCTGTGTTCTCACCTCCCAAAACCAGAGTCAGCGCACGGCTCCTGTCAGCACCTGCACTCTCTCCGGCCCAAGACAAGCTTCAGCGCACAGTTCCTGTCAGCACCTGCGCTCTCACCCGGCCAAGGCAAGCGCCAGCGCACGGATCCTGTCAGTACCTGCGCTCTCACCCGCCCAAGACAAGAGTCAGAGCAGGGCTCCTGTCAGCACCTTCGCTCTCACCCACCCAAGACAAGCGTCAGCGCACGGCTCCTGTCAGCACCTGCGCTCTCACCCGCCCAGGACAAGAGTCAACGCATGGCTCCTGTCCGCACCTGCGCTCTCAAATGCCCAAAACAAGCATCAGAGCGCGGCTCCTGTCAGAACCTGCGCTCTCCCGGCTCAAGACAAGGGTCAGCGCACGGCTCTTCTCAGCACCTGCTCTCTCCCCGGCTCAAGACAAGCGTCAGCGCACGGCTCCTGTCAGCACTTGCGCTCTCACCCGCCCAGGACAAGCGTCAGCGCACGGCTCCTGTCAGCACCTGCGCTCTCACCCGCCCAGGACAAGCATCAGCGCACGGCTCCTGTCAGCACCTGTGCTCTCTACAATTAAGGTATGCAGTTCCTAATATTAACAGCAGGTGGTTATAATAAATCAAAAAGCTCCACACGATAGTGTAGAGCATAACTTAGGGGAGAGTCTCCTCCTGTTGGAAAAAGACCCTCACACACCCAGCCAGCTAGGTGTCTTGCCTCATCATCGGGTCTGCTCCTTATCGGGTTGGCGCTGCAATACCCGATCGGCGCCGAGATGGGGCCTTCTTGGCGGAGATCTTTATTCCTTATGCCGTAGGGTGTAGTGCGTGTGAGGGCCCTAAAAACAGTGTAGGTGATAATGATGTGTGAATAAGTGTAGTTTAAAATAGGAAGTGGTGGTCCACTCAGAACAATTTTAATGAAATGTGGCCATCACCCTAATTAAAAATTGAAAAGAGAAAACGCGTATCTTCACTCTAAAGTTGTGAGATTATACGCTTATGACATAGGTCAACATGTTTCTTGCCTTTATTCCTAGTAGATGGCAATTCCTCAGGACCAAAATAGGCGAACACAATGGCCCGTCCATGTCAATTGAAAAAGCAGAGGGCGTAGATTAACCAGTCGGCGTCTCCCGGTGTTAATACCGACGCTGACCAAGTTCAGCGTCAAATGCGCACCTGGTGCCCGTCGTGGTAAATAGAACAACGCTCCTCTGGTATCAACAACAAGTGAGAAACAACAACTCAAAATGTAGGAGAATTGAGAGCCGACCTTACCAACATCACTCCGTTGAAAATGGTAATGAAACCGGTATGTTGGCAAGCGTACGGGTCAACGAGACCCCACACATGAACTAAATAACTCACTGAAGGAACACAGTGGTGCCCTTCAAGCCAAACCAATGAAAAACAATGAGGGACACACAGGGAGCTAACTATTATGTTACTTACTGTTCCGTGTGAGGCGGATCGGAAGTGCTCCTATCCCTCGCTCAGCTGAACTTGGTCAGCGTCGGTATTAACACCGGGAGACGCCGACTGGTTAATCTACGCCCTCTGCTTTTCAATTGACATGGACGGGCCAGTGTGTTCGCCTGAGAGACCCATACTGCTAAACATGATTACGATACAACTGGGTACTGTTATGTTGTGGCTTCCTCATCCGCTTTGCTTGATACACCTACAGGTAGCTGTATCTGGCTGTTTAATCTCCTAGCACTTGTTCTCTGTTTTTACTCCTACAGGACACTACACTCTAGTGTCCTCACCAGCCGGTACCGATGCCGTGCGTCCTCGACCCAATTTGGGTAAGTTAAAAAACGATGCTCACTTCAGCTGCCATTTTTTAATATGTTGTTAATTTTTCCTCACCATCTGTAGCTCAGACTTATCGCATGCCATCAGTCACCCGCGTTCGGCATGCGGTTACTGCACCATGGATTTTGGTTGAGGCACAGGGTCCTTGAATTACCAGAATATCCTTACATGACAAAATTAATGTTTCTTATTCTGTTTTATTGCAGGTTGTTTTTAGATCTACAGGTATCACTTTTGAGGGTGCTGTATGAGTGGTTATTACATCACTTAATGTAGTTATTGACCACCACCAAAAAGTGTAGGTAGATCCTATTTTGGTCCTGAGGAATTGCCATCTACTAGGAATAAAGGCAAGAAACATGTTGACCTATGTCATAAGCGTATAATCTCACAACTTTAGAGTGAAGATACGCGTTTTCTCTTTTCAATTTTTAATTAGGGTGATGGCCACATTTCATTAAAATTGTTCTGAGTGGACCACCACTTCCTATTTTAAACTACACTTATTCACACATCATTATCACCTACACTGTTTTTAGGGCCCTCACACGCACTACACCCTACGGCATAAGGAATAAAGATCTCCGCCAAGAAGGCCCCATCTCGGGCGCCGATCGGGTATTGCAGCGCCAACCCGATAAGGAGCAGACCCGATGATGAGGCAAGACACCTAGCTGGCTGGGTGTGTGAGGGTCTTTTTCCAACAGGAGGAGACTCTCCTCCTAAGTTATGCTCTACACTATCGTGTGGAGCTTTTGATTTATTATAACCACCTGCTGTTAATATTAGGAACTGCATACCTTAATTGTAGAGATATCATTTTGGGCATGTATGCTGGACCTTAGTAAATAACTGCCCCTGTTTCCCTCTCTTTGGTTAAACAAAAAAAAAAAAAAAAGCACCTGTGCTCTCCCGGCCCAAGACAAGCGTCAGTAAATGGCTCCTGTCAGCACCTGCACTCTCTCCGGGCCCAACACAAGCGTCAGCGCACAGCTCCTGTCAGCACCTGCACTCTCCCCGGCCCAAGGCAAGCGTCAGCGCACTGTTCCCTGTCAGCACCTGCGCTCTCACCCGTCCAAGGCAAGCGTCAGCGCACGGCTCCTGTCAGCACCTGCGCTCTCCCGGCCCAAGACAAGCGTCAGCGCGCTGCTCCTGTCAGCACCTGCGCTCTCACCCGCCCAAGACAAGCGTCAGCGCATGGCTTCTGTCAGCACCTGCGCTCTCACAAGACAAGCATCAGCGCACGGCTCCTGTGAGCACTTGCGCTCTCACCCGCCCAGGACAAGCGTCAGCGCACGGTTCCTGTCAGCACCTGCGCTCTCCCATGCCCAAGGCAAGCGTCAGCGCACGGTTCCTGTCAGCATCTGCGCTCTCCCGGCCCAAGACAAGCGTCAGTGCACGGCTCCTGTCAGCACCTGCGTTCTCCCCAGCCCAAGACAAGCGTCAGCGCATGGCTCCTGTCAGCACCTGCGCTCTAACAAGACAAGCGTCAGTGCACGGCTCCTGTCAGCACCTGTGCTCTCACCCGCCCAAGACAAGCGTCAGCGCACAGCTCCTGTCAGCACTTGCGCTCTCACAAGACAAGCGTCAGTGCACGGCTCCCGTCAGCACCTGCGCTCTCACCCGCGCAAGGCAGCGTCAGTGCACAGCTCCTGTCAGCACCTGCGCTCTCACCCGTCCAAGGCAAGCGTCAGTGCACAGCTCCTGTCAGCACCTGCACTTTCCCGGCCCAAGGCAAGCGTCAGCGCACTGTTCCTGTCAGCACCTGCGCTCTCACCCCGTCCAAGGCAAGCGTCAGCGCACGGCTCCTGTCAGCACCTGCGCTTTCCCCGGCCCAAGACAAGCGTCAGCGCACGGCTCCTGTCAGCACCTGCGCTCTCCCCAGCCTAAGACAAGCGTCAGCGCAAGGCACTTGTCACCACCTGCGCTCTCACCCGCCCAAGACAAGCGTCAACGCACGGCTCCTGTCAGCACCTGCGCTCTCACCCGCCCAGAACAAGCGTCAATGCACTGCTCCTGTCAGCACCTGCACTCTCCACGGCCCAAGACAAGCGTCAGCGCACGGCTCCTGTCAGCACCTGCGCTCTCACCCGCCCAAGACAAGCGTCAGCGCACGCGTTCTGTCAGCACACACGCTCTCCCGGCCCAAGACATGCGTCAGCGCACGGCTCCGGTCAGCACCTGCACTCTCCCCGGCCCAAGACAATTGTCAGCGCACGGCTCCTGTCAGCACCTGCGCTCTCCCCAGCCCAAGACAAGCGTCAGCGCACGGCTCCTGTCAGCACCTGCGCTCTCGCCGGCCCAAGAAAAGCATCAGCCGCTGCTCCTGTCAGCACCTGCGCTCTCCCCAGCCCAAGACAAGCGTCAGCGCACGGCTCCTGTCAGCACCTGTGCTCTCCCAGCCCAAGACAAGCATCAGCGCGCTGCTCCTGTAAGCACCTGCGCTCTCACCCGCCCAGGACAAGCGTCAGCGCACGGCTCCTGTCAGCACCTGCGCTCTCCCGGCCCAAGACAAGCGTCAGTACATGGCTCCTGTCAGCACCTGCACTCTCCCGGGCGCTGGGATGCTTCCGGGTAGCCATGCGCTCTATAAATGTCTTTCCTTCCTTCCTTCCTTCCATACAAGCATCAGCACACGGCTCCTGTCAGCACCTGCGGTCTCCCAGGCCCAAGGCAAGCGTCAGCGCACGGCTCCTGTCAGGCCCTGCGCTCTCACCCGCCCAAGACAAGCATCAGCGCACGGCTCCTGTCAGCACCTGCGCTCTCCCCGGCCCAAGACAGGCGTCAGCGCAAGGCTCCTGTCAGCACCTGCGCTCTCCCGGCCCAATACAAGCGTCAGCGCACAGCTCCTGTCAGCACCTGCGCTCTCACCCGCCCAAGACAAGCGTCAGCGCATAGCTCCTGTCAGCACCTGCGCTCTCACAAGACAAGCGTCAGTGCACGGCTCATGTGAGCACCTGCGCTCTCACCCGCCCAAGACAAGCGTCAGCGCACTAGCTCCTGTCAGCACCTGCGCTCTCACAAGGCAAGCGTCAGCGCACGGCTCCTGTCAGGCCCTGCGCTCTCACCCGCCCAAGACAAGCGTCAGCGCAAGGCTCCTGTCAGCACCTGCGCTCTCCCCGGCCCAAGACAAGCGTCAGTGAACGGCTCCCTGTCAGCACCTGCGCTCTCCCAGCCCAAGACAAGCGTCAGCGCATGGCTCCTTTCAGCACCTGCGCTCTCCCGGCCCAAGACATGCGTCAGCGCACGGCTCCCGTCAGCACCTGCACTCTCCCCGGCCCAAGACAAGCGTCAGCGCACGGCTCCTGTCAGCACCTGCGCTCTCACCCGCCCAAGACAAGCGTCAGCGCATGCCTCCTGTCAGCACATGCGCTCTCCCCGGCCCAAGACATGCGTCAGCGCACAGCTCCCGTCAGCACCTGCACTCTCCCCGGCCCAAGACAAGCATCAGCGCACGGCTCCTGTCAGCACCTGCGCTCTCCCCAGCCCAAGACAAGCGTCAGCGCACAGCTCCTGTCAGCACCTGCGCTCTCCCCGGCCCAAGACAAGCGTCAGCCCGCTGCTCCTGTCAGCACCTGCGCTCTCACCCGCCCAAGACAAGCGTCAGCGCATGGCTTCTGTCAGCACCTGCGCTCTCACAAGACAAGCATCAGCGCACGGCTCGTGTGAGCACTTGCGCTCTCACCCGCCCAGGACAAGCGTCAGCGCACGGCTCCTGACAGCACCTGCGCTCTCACCCGCCCAGGACAAGCATCAGCGCACGGCTCCTGTCAGCACCTGCGCTCTCCCTGGCCCAAGACAAGCGTCAGTACATGGCTCCTGTCAGCACCTGCGCTCTCCCGGCCCAATACAAGCATCAGCACAACAGCTCCTGTCAGCACCTGCGCTCTCCCTGGCCCAAGGCAAGCGTCAGCGCACGGTTCCTGTCAGCACCTGCGCTCTCCCCGGCCCAAGACAAGCGTCAGTGCACGGCTCCTGTCAGCACCTGTGCTCTCACCCGCCCAAGACAAGCGTCAGCGCACAGCTCCTGTCAGCACTTGCGCTCTCACAAGACAAGCGTCAGTGCACGGCTCCCGTCAGCACCCTCTCTCTCACCCGCCTAAGACAAGCGTCAGCGCACGCCTCCTGTCAGCACCTGTGCTCTCACCCGTCCAGGACAAGCATCAGCGCACAGCTCCTGTTAGCACCTGCGCTCTCACCCTCCCAAGGCAAGCGTCAGCGCACGGCTCCTGTCACCACCTGCGCTCTCACCCGCGCAAGGCAAGCATCAGCGCACTGCTCCTGTCAGCACCTGCGCTTTCATCCGCCCAGGACAAGCGTCAGCGCATGGCTCCTGTCAGCACCTGCGCTCTCCCTTGCCCAAGACAAGCGTCAGCGCATGGCTCCTGTCAGAACCTGCGCTCTTACCCGCCCAGGACAAGCGTCAGAGCACGGCTCCTGTCAGCACCTACGCTCTCAGCCGCCCAAGGCAAGCGTCAGTGTACGGCTCCTGTCAGCACCTGCGCTCTCACCCGCCCAAGGCAAGCGTTAACGCACGGCTCCTGTCAGCACCTGCGTTCACACCCGCCCAGGACAAGCGTCAGCGCACAGCTCCTGTCAGCAGCTGCGCTCTCCCCCGCCCAAGACAAGCATCAGCGCACGGCTACTGTCAGCACCTGTGCTCTCACCCGCCCAAAACCAGAATCAGCGCACGGCTCCTGTCAGCACCTGCACTCTCTCCGGCCCAAGACAAGCTTCAGCGCACAGTTCCTGTCAATACCTGTGCTCTCACCCGGCCAAGGCAAGCGCCAGCGCACGGATCCTGTCAGTACCTGCGCTCTCACCCGCCCAAGACAAGAGTCAGAGCAGGGCTCCTGTCAGCACCTTCGCTCTCACCCACCCAAGACAAGCGTCAGCGCACGGCTCCTGTCAGCACCTGCGCTCTCACCCGCCCAGGACAAGAGTCAACGCACGGCTCCTGTCCGCACCTGCGCTCTCAAATGCCCAAAACAAGCATCAGAGCGCGGCTCCTGTCAGAACCTGCGCTCTCCCGGCTCAAGACAAGGGTCAGCGCACCGGCTCTTCTCAGCACCTGCTCTCTCCCCGGCTCAAGACAAGCGTCAGCGCACGGCTCCTGTCAGCACTTGCGCTCTCACCCGCCCAGGACAAGTGTCAGCGCACGGCTCCTGTCAGCACCTGCGCTCTCACCCGCCCAGGACAAGTATCAGCACACGGCTCCTGTCAGCACCTGTGCTCTCCCCGGCCCAAGACAAGCGTCAGTACATGGCTCCTGTCAGCACCTGCACTCTTCCCGGGCCCAATACAAGCGTCAGCGCACGGCTCCTGTCAGCACCTGCGCTGTCCCCGGCCCAAGACAAGCGTCAGCGCACGGCTCCTGTCAGCACCTGCGCTCTCCCCAGCCTAAGACAAGCGTCAGCGCAAGGCATTTGTCACCACCTGCGCTCTCACCCGCCCAAGACAAGCGTCAACGCACGGCTCCTGTCAGCACCTGCACTCTCACCCGCCCAGAACAAGCGTCAATGCACTGCTCCTGTCAGCACCTGCACTCTCCACGGCCCAAGACAAGCGTCAGCGCACGGCTCCTGTCAGCACCTGCGCTCTCACCCGCCCAAGACAAGCGTCAGCGCACGCGTCCTGTCAGCACACGCGCTCTCCCCGGCCCAAGACATGCGTCAGCGCACAGCTCCGGTCAGCACCTGCACTCTCCCGGCCCAAGACAATTGTCAGCGCACGGCTCCTGTCAGCACCTGCGCTCTCCCCAGCCCAAGAAAGCGTCAGCGCACGGCTCCTGTCAGCACCTGCGCTCTCGCCCGGCCCAAGACAAGCATCAGCGCGCTGCTCCTGTCAGCACCTGCGCTCTCCCAGCCCAAGACAAGCGTCAGCGCACGGCTCCTGTCAGCACCTGTGCTCTCCCGGCCCAAGACAAGCATCAGCGCGCTGCTCCTGTCAGCACCTGCGCTCTCACCCGCCCAGGACAAGCGTCAGCGCACGGCTCCTGTCAGCACCTGCGCTCTCCCGGCCCAAGACAAGCGTCAGTACATGGCTCCTGTCAGCACCTGCACTCTCCCGGGCGCTGGGATGCTTCCGGGTAGCCATGCGCTCTATAAATGTCTTTCCTTCCTTCCTTCCTTCCATATAAGCATCAGCACATGGCTCCTGTCAGCACCTGCGGTCTCCCAGGCCCAAGGCAAGCGTCAGCGCACGGCTCCTGTCAGGCCCTGCGCTCTCACCCGCCCAAGACAAGCATCAGCGCACGGCTCCTGTCAGCACCTGCGCTCTCCCCGGCCCAAGACAGGCGTCAGCGCAAGGCTCCTGTCAGCACCTGCGCTCTCCCGGCCCAATACAAGCGTCAGCGCACGGCTCCTGTCAGCACCTGCGCTCTCACCCGCCCAAGACAAGCGTCAGCGTACAGCTCCTGTCAGCACCTGCGCTCTCACAAGACAAGCGTCAGTGCACGGCTCATGTGAGCACCTGCGCTCTCACCCGCCCAAGACAAGCGTCAGCGTACAGCTCCTGTCAGCACCTGCGCTCTCACAAGGCAAGCGTCAGCGCACGGCTCCTGTCAGGCCCTGCGCTCTCACCCGCCCAAGACAAGCGTCAGGGAAAGGCTCCTGTCAGCACCTGCGCTCTCCCCAGCCCAAGACAAGCGTCAGCGCATGGCTCCTTTCAGCACCTGCGCTCTCCCCGGCCCAAGACATGCGTCAGCGCAAGGCTCCCGTCAGCACCTGCACTCTTCCCGGCCCAAGACAAGCGTCAGCGCACGGCTCCTGTCAGCACCTGCGCTCTCACCCGCCCAAGACAAGCGTCAGCGCATGCCTCCTGTCAGCACATGCGCTCTCCCGGCCCAAGACATGCGTCAGCGCACAGCTCCCGTCAGCACCTGCACTCTCCCGGCCCAAGACAAGCATCAGCGCACGGCTCCTGTCAGCACCTGCGCTCTCCCCAGCCCAAGACAAGCGTCAGCGCACGGCTCCTGTCAGCACCTGCGCTCTCCCGGCCCAAGACAAGCGTCAGCGCGCTGCTCCTGTCAGCACCTGCGCTCTCACCCGCCCAAGACAAGCGTCAGCGCATGGCTTCTGTCAGCACCTGCGCTCTCACAAGACAAGCATCAGCGCACGGCTCCTGTGAGCACTTGCGCTCTCACCCGCCCAGGACAAGCGTCAGCGCACGGCTCCTGACAGCACCTGCGCTCTCACCCGCCCAGGACAAGCATCAGCGCACGGCTCCTGTCAGCACCTGCGCTCTCCTGGCCCAAGACAATCGTCAGTACATGGCTCCTGTCAGCACCTGCGCTCTCCCCGGCCCAATACAAGCATCAGCACACGGCTCCTGTCAGCACCTGCGCTCTCCCATGCCCAAGGCAAGCGTCAGCGCACGGTTCCTGTCAGCACCTGCGCTCTCCCGGCCCAAGACAGCGTCAGTGCACGGCTCCTGTCAGCACCTGCGTTCTCCCCAGCCCAAGACAAGCGTCAGCGCATGGCTCCTGTCAGCAATTGCGCTCTAACAAGACAAGCGTCAGTGCACGGCTCCTGTCAGCACCTGTGCTCTCACCCGCCCAAGACAAGCGTCAGCGCACAGCTCCTGTCAGCACTTGCGCTCTCACAAGACAAGCGCCAGTGCACGGCTCCCGTCAGCACCCTCTCTCTCACCCGCCCAAGAAAGCGTCAGCGCACGCCTCCTGTCAGCACCTGTGCTCTCACCCGTCCAGGACAAGCATCAGCGCACGGCTCCTGTCAGCACCTGTGCTCTCACCCTCCCAAGGCAAGCGTCAGCGCACGGCTCCTGTCACCACCTGCGCTCTCACCCGCGCAAGGCAAGCGTTAACGCACGGCTCCTGTCAGCACCTGCGTTCTCACCCGCCCACGACAAACGTCAGCGCATGGCTCCTGTCAGCACCTGTGATCTCCCCGGCCCAAGACAAGCATCAGCGCACGGCTCCTGTCAGCACCTGCGCTTTCACCCGCCCAGGACAAGCGTCAGCGCATGGCTCCTGTCAGCACCTGCGCTCTCCCTTGCCCAAGACAAGCGTCAGCGCATGGCTCCTGTCAGCACCTGCGCTCTTACCCGCCCAGGACAAGCGTCAGAGCACGGCTCCTGTCAGCACCTACGCTCTCAGCCGCCCAAGGCAAGCGTCAGTGTTATGTTATGTTATGTTATGTTATGTTAATGAAGTTTATAGCGCGCTCAGATACTCCCAGGAGTGTCCCGGCGCGAGCCTTGAGGTGCAGCTAGAAAGAGAATCGCAGGTTAAAACAGAAGTGTTTTGAGCTGTTTTTTAAAAAGTCTAAGATCGTGGGTGTTACGCAGCGAGAAGGGCAACAAATTCCAGGCGGTGGCTGCCCGAAATGCAAGAGATCTGCCCCCATTCTTTGACGACGGACACGAGGTAACCGGGCAAGATACTGAGAAGCTGACCTCAGATCTCTAGTAGGGGTATAGAACTCAAAGCGCTTCCTTAGGTAAGCTGGCCCCAATCCGTGGAGAGCACGATGGGCAACCACAAGGGCTTTAAACTTAACACGCTTAGTGACCGGCAGCCAGTGCAGGGTGCGCAGATGTTGTCTAACGCTGCTTCTGATAGGAATGTTGAATAAAAGCCTGGCTGCTGCATTCTGGACGACCTGCAGTTTATTAAGAGAGTAATCTGGTAAACCAATGTACAGGGCATTGGCGTAATCAAGGCGGGACAAAATCAACGCCCTGGTCACTGTTTCCCTTGCATCCCTAGGGAGCAAGGTGAGAAATTTCCTGAGTGACTTCAGTATCCCAAAACAGCTCCCGGCCAATTTTTTTGATGTGATACGAGAAAGACAAATTTTCATCAAACCACACGCCCAGATTCTTAACAGGTTGGCCAGAAGAGGATGGTAGCGGAAAGCCGGCCGGCCAGAGAGTCTCTCTGAACCGTGTGGGAAAGTTGCCGTAGAGAAGAATCTCCGATTTTTCTTCGTTGCATTTAAGCTGTGCCGCTGAGAGCCACTGAAAGACAGCTGTCAAACATTTCTTAACCTTCAGGGTATCACACTCCAATTTACCCCAGGTAAACAGTAGTTGAGTATCATCGGCGTACGCAACGATTTTGGCTCCTAGCTCCTCCGCTAATTGTACCAGAGGAGTGACGTAGATGTTGAAAAGAAGGGGACTCAAAGAGGACCCTTGCGGCACTCCTGTGGTAACACCTTGAGGCGTGGAAGAGAATGGGGGATCCAAATCTGTTGCGTACGCCCCTCAAGAAAAGATTTTAGCCACCTCCAGGCTGATCCCGTGACACCTATTTCCATCAAACGAGACAGAAGCATTGAGTGGGGAACAGTATCGAATGCTGCCGATAAATCCAACAATATCAAGGCAGCACATCCACCGGCATCCAGACAGCCTCGGATAGCTTCTGATACTTCAACCAGGGCCGACTCAGTACTATATGCAGCTCTAAAACCTGATTGAGCTGGATGTAGAAGACCTGACCCTTCAATAAAATCAGTGAGCTGTTTATTAACTGCCTTCTCACAGATTTTAGATACAGTGGGAAGAAGGGAGATGGGGCGATAGCTCCCTGGGTCCTGAGGGTTTAGTGAAGGTTTCTTTAGAAGGGGCAGGATTTTAGCTTGCTTCCACACTGTTGGAACCAGCGCCTCCTGAAAGGAGAGTCTAATAAGCGTATTCACTTCTATATTAACTGTTTCAGCCACGGAGGCCAGGAGTCTCGCCTTACAAGGATCCGATGGAGAGCCAGATTTCATAGCTTTCAAAATTTTAAGTGAGTCCGATAGGTCAATCGGTGTGAAAGCCTCCAGCATGAAAGATGGCTCAGAAGGAGCAGCCGGGGGCACCCCCTGCCTGAGGTGGACTTTGATCTCTAAATGTTCTCTGTATTGAATGAATCTTATCAATAAAGAATTTAGAGAGTTTATCACACCATGTATTAGAGGCAGGGAGCCTTGTTGTCTCAGCCCTCGGCACCATAAAGCTCTGTACAATAGAGAAGATTTCCCTAGAGTTGTTATTAGCAGACTCTATCCGGTCCGCGTAATAGAGACCCTTAGCCTTGCTAATAGCGATATAATACATTTTCTGGGCTTCTCTGAGCATAATCTTTGCTGATGAGCAATAGTCTTTCCGCCAACGGCGTTCCAGTTTCTTACACTGCTGCTTAAGAACTTTCAGTTCGGCTGAGAACCATGGTTTAGACGGTGACTCCCTGACCCGCCTGTGGCTAGACGTAGGTGAAAGACTGTCCATCGCCAACCTAATCCATCTAGTAAAGCAGGCCAGGGCGCCCTCCAAATTGGAAGGGAGAGCTGGTCTAAACTTCTCCAAAGCTTGGCTGAAGGCTATAGGATCTACTTTAGCAGCGGCCGGACTAGCACTAGTCTGTGGTATCCAGCAGTTACCCTCAATGGGCCAGGAGAAGAGAACTAGAAAATGGTCCGACCAGGACACGGGGAGCGGATCTTCAACTACCATAGGAAAATTGGAACAGATGGGGTCAAGGATATGGCCCCCACAGTGGGTGGGAGAACTAACCCACTGGGTGAGCTGAGCAAGATCTAGGGAATCCAAGAATTCCTGGGTAGTTCCTACATCCGTCTGATCCAAGTGGAGATTGAGGTCTCCCAAAAGAGATATTGGGCAAACCTCAGAGCTCGGGGAATGATAACATCTTCTAAGGCTTTAAGAAAGGGCCCTGTTGGCCCAGGAGGTCTATAAACCAGGGTTCCCCTAATGTGGACCGAGGCGAAATAATAATACTAAAATCAAGGAATTCGCCCTCCCCCAACAAAACGCTCTTCTCCCGATTAAACATCCACATATCCCTGTAAACCACTGCAACACCCCCTCCTCTACCCGTCTGACGATCAGCGCGAGAAATCTTAAATCCTCTGGGATAGACATCTGCACTACCGGGTTCGAGGATTCATTCAGCCATGTCTCGGTGATAAAAAGAAGATCTAAACGGCCATCTGAGAGCAGGTCAAAAATATCCTGGTGGTGTTTGCTCAAAGAGCGAGTGTTTATCAAAGCTGCTCTAATATAGTTCTTCTTCCCATCATCGTTATGCGCGGCTTTTAAATATTGCCAAGTAGCTGAGCTGTAGCTGCATTGCTGGCAGACCTTCGAGAATTGAGAAAGAACATCCCACCTAACGGGTGGTTGACAGAGGCAGGGCCGAAGCATCAGCAACTTATCGCGGCTATACTTTAACAGAGACAGACGCTGAAGATCAAAACCGGCAGCGTAACTGGCCCTGGCCACTTCCGAGCCGCTGACGGGCGCAGACGGGCTTGCCTTAGGCGCGCCCGCTGCGCTGCGCGTCCGCTGCGCCTCCGCGCAGCACGCATTTTTATACGTCAGCCGCCCCAACAACTAGAGAGCGCACTGAGGGAAAAAATGGCGCCTCTGTCCCTCGGTATGGCAAAGTAACTGAAAGTGCCCCCGTCCCGTAACAGGAGCCCTAACAAATTCAGATTCAACAGTAAATATCTTTTTTTAAAAGCAGTGTACAATAAAATCTGTCTAAAACCAGCAAAGCAATGTGCAAATAGCAGAATGGTAAAATATCGGAGCGGAGCAAACCTCTAAGGCTCCTGCCTCCGCGCAGCACGCATTTTTATACGTCAGCCGCCCCAACAACTAGAGAGCGCACTGAGGGAAAAATGGCGCCTCTGTCCCTCGGGTATGGCAAAGTAACTGAAAGTGCCCCCCGTCCCGTAACGGAGCCCTAACAAATTCAGATTCAACAGTAAATATCTTTTTTTAAAAAGCAGTGTACAATAAAATCTGTCTAAAACCAGCAAAGCAATGTGCAAATAGCAGAATGGTAAAATATCGGAGCGGAGCAAACCTCTAAGTGTACGGCTCCTGTCAGCACCTGCGCTCTCACCTGCCCAAGACAAGCGTCAAAGCACGGCTCCTGTCAGCACCTGCGCTCTCACCCGCCCAAGGCAAGCGTTAACGCACGGCTCCTGTCAGCACCTGCGTTCACACCCGCCCAGGACAAGCGTCAGCGCACAGCTCCTGTCAGCAGCTGCGCTCTCCCCCGCCCAAGACAAGCATCAGCGCACGGCTACTGTCAGCACCTGTGCTCTCACCCGCGCAAAACCAGAGTCAGCGCACGGCTCCTGTCAGCACCTGCACTCTCTCCGGCCCAAGACAAGCTTCAGCGCACAGTTCCTGTCAGCACCTGCGCTCTCACCCGGCCAAGGCAAGCGCCAGCGCACGGATCCTGTCAGTACCTGCGCTCTCACCCGCCCAAGACAAGAGTCAGAGCAGGGCTCCTGTCAGCACCTTCGCTCTCACCCACCCAAGACAAGCGTCAGCGCACGGCTCCTGTCAGCACCTGCGCTCTCACCCGCCCAGGACAAGAGTCAACGCACGGCTCCTGTCCGCACCTGCGCTCTCAAATGCCCAAAACAAGCATCAGAGCGCGGCTCCTGTCAGAACCTGCGCTCTCCCGGCTCAAGACAAGGGTCAGCGCACGGCTCTTCTCAGCACCTGCTCTCTCACCGGCTCAAGACAAGCGTCAGCGCACGGCTCCTGTCAGCACTTGCGCTCTCACCCGCCCAGGACAAGCGTCAGCGCACGGCTCCTGTCAGCACCTGCGCTCTCACCCGCCCAGGACAAGCATCAGCGCACAGCTCCTGTCAGCACCTGTGCTCTCCCCGGCCCAAGCCAAGCGTCAGTAAATGGCTCCTGTCAGCACCTGCACTCTCCCCGGGCCCAATACAAGCGTCAGCGCACGGCTCCTGTCAGCACCTGCACTCTCCCCGGCCCAAGGCAAGCGTCAGCGCACTGTTCCTGTCAGCACCTGCGCTCTCACCCGTCCAAGGCAAGCGTCAGCGCACGGCTCCTGTCAGCACCTGCGCTGTCCCCGGCCCAAGACAAGCCGTCAGCGCACGGCTCCTGTCAGCACCTGCGCTCTCCCAGCCTAAGACAAGCGTCCAGCGCAAGGCACTTGTCACCACCTGCGCTCTCACCCGCCCAAGACAAGCGTCAACGCACGGCTCCTGTCAGCACCTGCGCTCTCACCCGCCCAGAACAAGCGCCAATGCACTGCTCCTGTCAGCACCTGCACTCTCCACGGCCCAAGACAAGCGTCAGCGCACGGCTCCTGTCAGCACCTGCGCTCTCACCCGCCCAAGACAAGCGTCAGCGCACGCGTCCTGTCAGCACACACGCTCTCCCCGGCCCAAGACATGCGTCAGCGCACGGCTATGGTCAGCACCTGCACTCTCCCCGGCACAAGACAATTGTCAGCGCACGGCTCCTGTCAGCACCTGCGCTCTCCCCAGCCCAAGACAAGCGTCAGCGCATGGCTCCTGTCAGCACCTGCGCTCTCGCCGGCCCAAGACAAGCATCAGCGCGCTGCTCCTGTCAGCACCTGCGCTCTCCCCAGCCCAAGACAAGCGTCAGCGCACGGCTCCTGTCAGCACCTGTGCTCTCCCCGGCCCAAGACAAGCATCAGCGCGCTGCTCTTGTCAGCACCTGCGCTCTCACCCGCCCAGGACAAGCGTCAGCGCACGGCTCCTGTCAGCACCTGCGCTCTTCCCGGCCCAAGACAAGCGTCAGTACATGGCTCCTGTCAGCACCTGCACTCTCCCGGGCGCTGGGATGCTTCCGGGTAGCCATGCGCTCTATAAATGTCTTTCCTTCCTTCCTTCCTTCCATACAAGCATCAGCACACGGCTCCTGTCAGCACCTGCACTCTCCCCGGCCCAATCCAAGCATCAGCACACGTCTACTGTCAGCACCTGCGCTCTCCCATGCCCAAGGCAAGCGTCAGCGCACGGCTCCTGTCAGCACCTGCGCTCTCCCCGGCCCAAGACAAGCGTCAGTGCACGGCTCCTGTCAGCAGCTGCGTTCTCCCCAGCCCAAGACAAGCGTCAGCGCATGGCTCCTGTCAGCACCTGCGCTCTAACAAGACAAGCATCAGTGCACGGCTCCTGTCAGCACCTGTGCTCTCACCCGCCCAAGACAAGCATCAGCGCACAGCTCCTGTCAGCACTTGCGCTCTCACAAGACAAGCGTCAGTGCACGGCTCCCGTCAGCACCCGCTCTCTCACCCGCCCAAGACAAGCGTCAGCGCACGCCTCCTGTCAGCACCTGTGCTCTCACCCGTCCAGGACAAGCATCAGCGCACGGCTCCTGTCAGCACCTGCGCTGTCACCCTCCCAAGGCAAGAGTCAGCGCACGGCTCCTGTCACCACCTGCGCTCTCACCCGCGCAAGGCAAGCGTTAACGCACGGCTCCTGTCAGCACCTGTGATCTCCCCGGCCCAAGACAAGCATCAGCGCACGGCTTCTGTCAGCACCTGCGCTTTCACCCGCCCAGGACAAGCGTCAGCGCATGGCTCCCTGTCAGCACCTGCGCTCTCCCTTGCCCAAGACAAGCGTCAGCGCATGGCTCCTGTCAGCACCTGCGCTCTTACCCGCCCAGGACAAGCGTCAGAGCACGGCTCCTGTCAGCACCTACGCTCTCAGCCGCCCAAGGCAAGCGTCAGTGCACGGCTCCTGTCAGCACCTGCGTTCACACCCGCCCACGTCCAGCGTCAGCGCACAGCTCCTGTCAGCAGCTGCGCTCTCCCCGCCCCCAGACAAGCATCAGCGCACGTCTACTGTCAGCACCTGTGCTCTCACCCGCCCAAAACCAGAGTCAGCGCACGGCTCCTGTCAGCACCTGCACTCTCTCCGGCCCAAGAGAAGCTTCAGCGCACAGCTCCTGTCAGCACCTGCGCTCTCACCCGGCCAAGGCAAGCGCCAGCGCACGGATCCTGTCAGCACCTGAGCTCTCACCCGCCCAAGACAAGCGTCAGCGCACAGCTCCTGTCAGTACCTGCGCTCTCACCTGCCCAAGACAAGCGTCAGCGCACGGCTCCTGTCAGCACCTGTGCTCTCACCCGCCCAGGACAAGAGTCAACGCACGGCTCCTGTCCGCACCTGCGCTCTCAAATGCCCAAAACAAGCATCAGAGCGCGGCTCCTGTCAGCACCTGTGCTCTCCCCGGCCCAAGACAAGCGTCAGTACATGGCTCCTGTCAGCACCTGCACTCTCCCCGGGCCCAATACAAGCGTCAGCGCACGGCTCCTGTCAGCACCTGCACTCTCCCCGGCCCAAGGCAAGCGTCAGCGCACGGTTCCTGTCAGCACCTGCGCTCTCACCCGTCTAAGGCAAGCGTCAGCGCACGGCTCCTGTCAGCACCTGCGCTCTCACCCGACCAAGAGAAGCGTAAGCGCACAGCTCCTGTCAGCACCTGCGCTCTCCCCGGCCCAAGACAAGCGTCAGCGCACGGCTCCTGTCAGCACCTGCGCTCTCCCCAGCCTAAGACAAGCGTCAGCGCAAGGCACTTGTCACCACCTGCGCTCTCACCCGGGAAAGGCAAGCGTTAACGCACGGCTCCTGTCAGCACCTGTGATCACCCCGGCCCAAGACAAGCATCAGTGCACGGCTCCTGTCAGCACCTGCGCTTTCACCCGCCCAGGACAAGCGTCAGCACATGGCTCCTGTCAGCACCTGCGCTCTCCCTTGCCCAAGACAAGTGTCAGCGCATGGCTCCTGTCAGCACCTGCACTCTCACCCGCCCAGGACAAGCGTCAGAGCACGGCTCCTGTCAGCACCTACGCTCTCAGCCGCCCAAGGCAAGCGTCAGTGCACGGCTCCTGTCAGCACCTGCGTTCACACCCGCCCACGTCAAGCGTCAGCGCACAGCTCCTGTCAGCAGCTGCGCTCTCCCCCGCCCAAGACAAGCATCAGCGCACGGCTACTGTCAGCACCTGTGCTCTCACCCGCCCAAAACCAGAGTCAGCGCACGGCTCCTGTCAGCACCTGCACTCTCTCCGGCCCAAGACAAGCTTCAGCGCACAGCTCCTGTCAGCACCTGTGCTCTCACCCGGCCAAGGCAAGCGCCAGCGCACGGATCCTGTCAGCACCTGAGTTCTCACCCGCCCAAGACAAGCATCAGCGCACAGCTCCTGTCAGTACCTGCGCTCTCACCCGCCCAAGACAAGCGTCAGAGCAGGGCTCCTGTCAGCACCTTCGCTCTCACCCACCCAAGACAAGCGTCAGCGCACGGCTCCTGTCAGCACCTGTGCTCTCACCCGCCCAGGACAAGAGTCAACGCACGGCTCCTGTCCGCACCTGCGCTCTCAAATGCCCAAAACAAGCATCAGAGCGCGGTTCCTGTCAGCACCTGTGCTCTCCCCGGCCCAAGACAAGCGTCCAGTACATGGCTCCTGTCAGCACCTGCACTCTCCCGGGCCCAATACAAGCGTCCAGCGCACGGCTCCTGTCAGCACCTGCACTCTCCCGGCCCAAGGCAAGCGTCAGCGCACGGTTCCGGTCAGCACCTGCGCTCTCACCCGTCCAAGGCAAGCGTCAGCGCACGGCTCCTGTCAGCACCTGCGCTGTCACCCGACCAAGACAAGCGTAAGCGCACAGCTCCTGTTAGCACCTGCGCTCTCCCCGGCCCAAGACAAGCGTCAGCGCACGGCTCCTGTCAGCGCATGCGCTCTCCCCAGCCTAAGACAAGCGTCAGCGCAAGGCACTTGTCACCACCTGCGCTCTCACCCGCCCAAGACAAGCGTCAACGCACGGCTCCTGTCAGCACCTGCGCTCTCACCCGCCCAGAACAAGCGTCAATGCACGGCTCCTGTCAGTACCTGCGCTCTCACCCGCACAGGACAAGCGTCATCGCACGGCTCCTGTCAGCACCTGCACTCTCCACGGCCCAAGACAAGCGTCAGCGCACGGCTCCTGTCAGCACCTGCGCTCTCACCCGCCCAGAACAAGCGTCAATGCACGGCTCCTGTCAGTACCTGCGCTCTCACCCGCACAGGACAAGCGTCATCGCACGCGTCCTGTCAGCACACGCGCTCTCCCCGGCCCAAGACATGCGTCAGCGCACGGCTCCGGTCAGCACCTGCACTCTCCCCGGCCCAAGACAATTGTCAGCGCACGGCTCCTGTCAGCACCTGCGCTCTCCCCAGCCCAAGACAAGTGTCAGCGCACGGCTCCTGTCAGCACCTGCGCTCTCGCCGGCCCAAGACAAGCATCAGCGCGCTGCTCCTGTCAGCACCTGCGCTCTCCCCAGCCCAAGAAAAGCGTCAGCGCACGGCTCCTGTCAGCACCTGCGCTCTCCCCGGCCCAAGACAAGCGTCAGTACATGGCTCCTGTCAGCACCTGCACTCTCCCGGGCGCTGGGATGCTTCCAGGTAGCCATGCGCTCTATAAATGTCTTTCCTTCCTTCCTTCCTTCCTTCCATACAAGCATCAGCACACGGCTCCTGTCAGCACCTGCGTTCTCCCAGGCCCAAGGCAAGCGTCAGCGCACGGCTCCTGTCAGGCCCTGCGCTCTCCCCGGTACAAGACAAGCGTCAGTACACGGCTCCTGTCAGCACCTGCGTTCTCCCCAGCCCAAGACAAGCGTCAGCGCACAGCTCCTGTCAGCACCTGCGCTCTCACAAGACAAGCGTCAGTGCACGGCTCCCGTCAGCACCCGCTCTCTCACCCGCCCAAGACAAGCGTCAACGCACGCCTCCTGTCAGCACCTGCGCTCTCACCCGCCCAGGACTAGCATCAGCGCACGGCTCCTGCAGGCACCTGCGCTCTCACCCTCCCAAGGCAAGCGTCAGCGCACGGCTCCTGTCACCACCTGCGCTCTCACCCGTGCAAGGCAAGCGTTAACGCACAGCTCCTGTCAGCACCTGCGTTCTCACCCGCCCAGGACAAGCGTCAGCGCACGGCTCCTGTCACCACCTGCGCTCTCACCCGTGCAAGGCAAGCGTTAACGCACAGCTCCTGTCAGCACCTGTGATCTCCCCGGCCCAAGACAAGCACCAGCGCAGGGCTACTGTCAGCACCTGCGCTTTCACCCGCCCAGGACAAGCGTCAGCGCATGTGTTAGACCTGTCAGCCCTAGGGTGGTCTTGCCCTGTTTTTTTTTTCCCCTTTTGCGCCTCCTTTTTACCACCATATTTTTACTGGACCTAGGTCTCCGGGCGCCTTGCCACTGCTAGCCAGTGCTGAGGTGCAGGTGCTCTCTCTCACTCAAGATGGCTGCCACAGGCACCTGCTACTGCAGAGGGGCCTTACACGCATACACACTAGTAGCCAGGGTCAGGCTGGGACATAGGGATACAGTATCCATTCCGGCCCCGCCTCTGGGCCACATAGCCAGGCATGTAGAAGGTTCCAGAGCCTTCCAGGCTGTGGGAGGAGTTATATTTTGCCGCCTTTGGGAGAGTCACCTGACCTAGGGGTATAAAAGGTTTGGAGGGAAAACTTTCTAGTCAGTTGATGAGGCACCACTGAACCTGGGAGAACCTCCGCCGGAGTACAGGCTTTAGGGCCTAGGGGGGAGACCTACACTACTGCTGCTGACAGGGCTGAGGCCCTGCTGTAGTAAGATAGCTGAGGAACGCCCACCACCCACTGACCTTGCCCAGTGTGAGGGGACCCAGTGAACCACCTTCAGCGTGCGGGGAGGAACCTCAAGCACTCCCAGACCACCAACTCATTCCCCCCCCTCATAAGACAAAACTTCTGACAAGAAACTTATAATAAAGAACTTCTGACAAGAAACTCCTAACAAGAAGCGCCTAAGAAGCAACCAAGCTAGAGCAGTCGCCAGACACCTTAATTTGAGAAGGCCTGACCGTCCAGCAAGGCCTAAAGCCTAAACTGCCCAACTGGGGATCACCAGGTAAAGCGCCGTACCCTGAAGCGCTAGACCTTCACCCCCTATTCATTTCTGCCTGCTGCTGGGCTGCCCCCAAGTACTTTTCCAGTCAGCCCTGCCCACAGGCTGCTGGTGCGCCCTGCATTCTGCCGCACCTCAGGTCACTGACCTTGTGAGGAGATCACCGCCGCGGCCGCCGCCGCCTGAGGAGAAGTGCCGTGTGGTGAGATGCGCCATCGCGCCCTCACGGAGGAAGCGCTGAGGTGAGGGAAGCCCCTCAGGTGTGTGTGGTGAGGTGCGCCGTCCGCGCCCTCACCGAAGCCTCTACAGAATTGCCCCAAATTGTTGCCATCGGGCCCAGGGCCCCACCGCCGCCGTCGCGGCCTAAGAAATCACCCCCGCCGCCGTCGCGGCCGAAGAAATCGCCAGCGAGGCCTCCAGGCCCCGCCGACGCCGTTGCCGGGCAACCGGGGACGCCGGGCGCGCCCCCAGGAAGGCCGCGCAGCAATTGGGCGCCGGCTCCGGTCCCGCCCCCATCGCCGACGGAGGCCGAGGGAGGCCTACAGCCGTGCAGAGGGAGGCGGGGAGCCGGCCGAAGAGGACCGCCGGCTCCCGCTCCCTTCCCCGAAGTCCTGGAAGCCCGCGGCTTCACTTACCCGATCCCGGGGGCCGGAGGAAGGTGATCCCGGCCCCCGCAACGTGCCGAAAGCGAGTTCCCTTATCCCGGGGGCCGGAGTAAAGTGATAACGGCCCCCGCAACGTCCCGACAGTCCGGCCTGAAGGCCGAGGTACCCCGACCGGGCCCCGCCCTCCAGAACACGGGCCGGGCCTGGGGAGTGCCAGTCGCTAGAGAAGCGCGACCAACGAACCAGCACCAGGTGAGCCCAGGAGGCCCCTAGGGCCCACAAAAACGCCACTGGGGGCTGGGGGCCACCATTAACCCCTACATCAACAGTGTACCTTTCCCCATGAGGCGAGGCCCCGGAGAGGAGTGGGCCTAGCCTAGAATTAACCCCTAAGGGACGTAGAGGCCCCAGGATACAGGACATGTTGAGGGGTTCCCCACAGTATTTATTAATTCATTGCAGATGCCTATTGTAATTACTGCCTAGGCCATGCTTTTAACTGCTAAGTCTTTACCACAGGGGGAAAGTGTTTAATTGAAGTGAGCTGAAGTGTACACCGCCAAGAGTTGAAGTATTTTATGTTACAGGTGTACTGGAGTTGCGACGCCCACTGTACTGGAATGTGGGTGCGCCTAGATTAATGCAGGCCTATTGAAATGTAACGTGAAAAGCCTTCTTTTAAGTAATTGAATATGCTTAAAGTGAACTGCATGTTTAGGCCCATGTTTATTTAACGCACCTTGAGATCATTATTAGTGCTACGTTTAGGAGATGATTCCTGCGGCCTCTTAGTGGCCTACAATGTTGATGAGCTATGATGCTTTATTAAGAATGTGCACCAGTTGAGTAATGCAATGATTTTAACTGTCGATTTGAATTAATCTGCCTCATCTGATGCTACCCTAATTTATATAAAAGATCTTGATTTTAAATACAAAAGCCTGGTGTGGTGTCATGTTATTGCGTTCGCATTTCTGAGTCAAAGTAAGAGTGTGCTGCACAACTGCCTTACACATTGCCTGCGCGTGCCTTCCCGCTTCGCGCCATGCTACCGTGTCGGACTCGGTAACCCCGGTTCCAGCATTTGGTGTACAGCGGTTGGATAAGGACTGGTGTTTGTGCAGCACCCTACAGTGACTCAGTGTGCGCCGCAATTAGACACCTATTGTAATGCAAGTGCTAGGAATTCTTTTATGATTGCCAATTGTGTACATTCCTGCGTTAGACCTGCTACCAGTCTAGAACCCTTTCCCTAAATTGTCTGGGACCCCACCTAGGAGGATGGAGTTGGAGTTAGCCAACCTAGAAAGGTATACGGTGACACAGCTCAAGGAGTTCTGCCTAGAGAGGGGGTGGCCGTCAAGCGAGGTGCCAGGAAGGGGGTGCTTCAGAAAGCTTTGAGGGCATGGGTAATGGCCCACCCGGAGGGAAGAGGGGACGAGGAGCAGGGGAGACAGACAACCCAGAAGAACTGGACCTACTGCACATTGATGTTAGCGAGAATGTGTTGCCAGGAAGACGTTCCAGGGCAGGCAGTAGTGCGTCAGGGGGGAGTTAGTCGGCAGAGGAATTTGAGGATAGGAGGGAGGAGAGGCAATTAACATTAGAACTTGCTAATATGGAAAGAGAACAGGCAAGGCTAGCCATGGAGGAAAGGAAGCTTGCACATGAGCTTAGCCTGAAGGAACTGGAGCTCCGAGCCTTGCAGATGGAGATGCAGGGCAGAGTGAATGGTGGCAGCGTACCTGCTGGGGTTCCACAGGAGCCCAAATTCTATTTACCAAGAGAGGTGATAGCCAGTTTTAGTGTAGGTGATGACATCGATAAGTGGTTGGCGGCGTATGAGGTAGCTTTGGTGGCCCATAGAGTTCCTGAGAGCTACTGGGGAGGAGGTCTTTACAGGTACATACCTCCACTAGTAAGGGACTGTTGGAACCGGGGTTACCGAGTCCGACACGGTAGCATGGCGTGAAGCGGGAAAGGCACGCGAAGGCAATGTGTAAGGCAGTTGTGCAGCACACTCTCACTTTGACTCACAAATGCGAACGCAATAACATGACACCACACCAGGCTTTTGTATTTAAAATCAAGATCTTTTATAAATGAATTAAGTTGGCATCAGATAAGGCAGGTTAATTCAGATCTACATTCAAACTCATTAAATTATTCAACTGGTGCACATTTTAAATAAAGCTGCATAGCTCATCAACATTGTAGGCCACTAAGAGGCCGCAGGAATTATCTCCTACACGTAGCACTTAATAATGGTCTTAAGGTACGTTAATAAAACATAGGCCTAAACATACAGTTCACTTTAGCATATTCAATTATTTAAAATAAGGCTTTTCACGTTACATTTAAATAGGCCTGCATTAATCTAGGCGCACCCACATTCAGTACAGTGGGTGTCGCAACTCCAGTACACCTGTAACGGAAAATACTTCAACTCTTGGCGGTGTACACTTCAGCTCAACTCCAATAAACACTTTCCCTTTGTGGTAAAGACTTAACAGCTAAAACCATGGCCTAGGCAGTAATTATAATAGGCCTTGGCATAAATCATTACATACTGTGGGCATCATCAATACATGAATGAACTATGTGGGGAATCCCTCAACATGTCCTGTATTCTGGGGCTTCTAGGTTCCTTAGGGGTTAATTCAGGCCAGGCCCACTGCTCTCTGGGGCCTCGCCTCGTAGGACTATAATAGTAAGGGTTAATAGTGGCCCCGGCCCCCAGTGGCGTCTTATGGGCCCTAGGGGCCTCCAGGGCTCACCTGTGGTGTGGTCGTTGGTCGCGCTTCAGGGCGACTGGCGATCATCCGGGCCGGCCCGTGTTCTGTTGGGCGGGGCCCGGTCGGGGGTGTCTCGGCCTTCTGGCCGGTGTTGCGGGTCGTTGCGGGGGCCGGTATGCCTTACTCCGGCCCCCGGGATCAGGGAAGATGCATGCGGCTCGTTGCGGGGGCCGGGATCACCCTCCTCTGGCCCCCGTACTCAGGGTAAGTGCCGGTGGGCTCAGGGCTGCTGGGGGAAGGGAGCGGGAGCCGGCAGTCCTCTCCGGCCGGCTCCCCGTCTCCCTCTGCACTGCCGGGGCTCTTCCCGGGCTTCCTTCGGCGCTGGGCGGGACCGGGAGCCGGCACCCAATCGGTGCGCGGCCTTCCCGGGTCACGCCGAGCGACCCCTGGTTGCTCGGCAACGGCGGTCTGCGGGGCCGGGAGGCCTCGCTGAAGATCGCGTTAGCGATTTCTTGGGCCGCTTCGGCGGCGGTGGCAACTTCTTGGGCCGCTCGGCGGTGGCGACGATTCTTCGGCCGCCCGCGCGCGGGGGCACTCTTGGCCGCGACAGCGGCAGGAACAACTCTTGGGCCGCCACGGCGGCGGGGCACTCTTGCCGCGACGGCGGCAGGCACGACTCTTGGGCCGCCACGGCGGCGGGGGCACTTCCGGCCGCGACGGCGGCAGGCACGACTCCTTGGCCGCGACGGCGGCGATGAGGGCCCCGGGCCCCTGGAGGCTTCGGTGAGGGCGCGGACGGCGCTCCTCACCTCACACACCTGAGGGGCTTCCTCCACCTCAGCGCTTCCTTTGATGAGGGCGCGACGGCGCACCTCACCACACGGTTTCTCCTCTCAGGCGGCGGCGGCCGCGGCGGTGATCTTCATCATAAGGTCAGTGACCTGAGGGACAACAGCACACATGGTGCACCAGCAGCCTGTGGGCAGGGCTGACTGGCAAAGTACTTGGGGGCAGCCCAGCAACAGGCAAAGGTGAATAGGGGTGAAGGTTTAGCGCTTCAGGGTACGGCGCTTTACCTGGTGATCCCCAGTTGGGCAGTTTTAGGCTTTAGGCCTTGCTGGACGGTCAGGCCTCCTCAAGTTAAGAGGTCTTGCGACTGCTTCAGCTTGGTTGCTTCTTAGGCGCTTCTAGTTGTAAGTTTCTTGTCAGAAGTTCCTTGTTATTGTTTCCTTGTCAAAGTTTCCTGTCAGAAGTTTCTTCTTATGAGGGGGATGAGTTGGTGGTCTGGGAGTGCTTGATGTTCCTCCCCGCACGCTGAAGGTGGTTCCCTGGGTCCCCTCACACTGGGCAAGGTCAGTGGGTGGTGGGCGTTCCTCAGCTATCTTACTACAGCAGGACCTCAGCCCTGTCAGCAGCAGTAGTGTAGGTCTCCCCCTAGGCCCTAAAGCCTATACTCCGGCGGAGGTTCTCCCAGGTTCAGTGGTGCCTCATCAACTGACTAGAAAGTTTTCCCTCCAAGCCTTTTATACTCCCAGGTCAGGTGACTCTCCCAAAGGCGGCAAAACATAACTCCTCCCACAGCCCGGAAGGTTCTGGAACCTTCTACATGCCTGGCTATGTGGCCCAGAGGCGGGGATGGAATGGATACTGTATCCCTATACCCCAGCCTGACCCTGGCTACTAGTGTGTATGCGTGTCAGGCCCCTCTGCAGTAGCAGGGGCCTGTGGCAGCCATCTTGAGTGAGAGAGAGCACCTGCACCTCAGCACTGGCTAGCAGTGGCAAGGTGCCCAGAGACCTAGGTCCAGTAAAAATATGGTGGCAAAAAGGAGGCGAAAAAGGAAAAAAAATAGGGAAAGACCACCCTAGGGCTGACAGGTCTAACAGGGACACACTTTTAACTTTGGATAAGGGGGAGCAGACTAACTACCCTATCATGAAGGAGGCCCTGCTCAAGAAGTTTGGCCTCACCCCAGAGAAGTACCGCCAAAAGTTCCGCAACAGCCACAAGCTTCACACAAAACTGGGTGGATTTTTATGATTATGCCCGGAAGGCATTGGAGGGTTGGGTGCGTGGCAGCCACGTTGATGATTACAAAGGGCTGTACGACCTGTTCTTGAGAGAGCACCTCCTAGAGAAATGTTTTCCGGAGCTGCGCCAGTACTTGGTGGACCGCAAGCTGACCAATCCTAGGGAGCTTGCAGAGGAGGCAGACACGTGGGTCAGCACTCGGGTGTCCCACAAGGGAGCCGGGGCGGACCCCCCGAAAGGTGGACAGGGGCTCCCCCAGAAGAAAGAGGGGGGAGATAAAAAGAGGGAGTTCTTTAAAGGCCCCCAAAATAGACCGCCTGGGAGAGGGGTAGGTTCCCCAGCCCAATCTGGATTCCAGAAACCCACTTATCCTGACAGGAGTCAGCAGCCCAGAACTGTCCGGTGCTACGAGTGCGGGGAGGTTGGACATTACAAGGGGATCCCCAGTGTCGCGAAGAGAACCCCAGCCCCCACAGGAGGTAAGAGCCCCGGGGTGGCCAGTGTAGCGCTTGGGGAGGAGTTGTCCCTAGGTAGGGGAGGTGAGTGGACAGGCTTGACCTTAGTTTCACTGGGGGATAGAGAGATCATCCCACGGGTTCAGGTACCCGCGAACACTGCCAAGTATCGGCAGAGGGTCCTGGTGAACGGGGAGGAGGTGGAGGCTCTGAGGGACACAGGTGCCAGCATGACGATGGTGAGACGTCAGCTGGTGTCCCCAGAGCAGGTGATTCCTGAGGAATTCCACCCGGTTGTTATGGCTGATAATAGTCTGGGTCATTACCCCGTGGACCAAGTTCCCTTTGAGGGGGGAGGAGTATCAGGTCTGTTGAAGGTTGCAGTGAGCCCTGCCATGCCAGTTGACTGTCTGCTGGGCAACGACTTGGAACATACTGCCTGGAGGGAGGTAGAGTTCAATGCCCATGCTGAGATGTTGGGATTACCAGGATGGACTTGCGTCGTCACGCGGTCCATGACTGCCCGACAAGGAACTCAGCTCGGGTTGGAGCCTGAAATAATGGCCCAGCCCACTGCTGGACGCAGGAGATGTCCAGGAGGAGACACCCGGTGAGATGGATGGGGAGCCCGCGGAGGTGACCCCGGAGTCCGCTGAGGTGGTTGGTGTTCCCGTGGGGGACCTGCCTACCCCTGCAGAGTGGCAGGTGGAAGGAGGGCCTACCCGGGAGGAGTTTTGCCGGGCGCAGAAGGAGTGCCCTACGCTTGAAGGCATGCGGCAACAGGCCGAAGCCCAAGCAGCTGGAACAGAGACTGGTAACTACCATGTCTACTGGGAGGATGGTCTCCTCTACAGTGAGCCTAAGGCTCCGGTGCATGGGTCATCTAGGGCCGTGGTGGACCCCCAATGCTACCGAGCATTTCTGCTAGAGTTGGCACACGAAATACCACTAGCAGGACACCTGGGCCAGGAGAAGACGTTTGCGCGTCTGGTCCCACATTTTTACTGGCCCAGGATGCGCGTCACTTCTGACACTTTTTGCAAGACTTGCACCACTTGCCAAGCGAGCGGCAAGACAGGGACTAAAGTGAAGGTCCCTCTGGAACCTCTCCCAGTTGTCGATACCCCTTTTGAGCGGGTAGGGATTGACATTGACGGGCCATTGGACCCGCCGACTTCTGCAGGACATAGGTTCATTTTGGTGCTGGTAGACCACGCCACCCGGTACCCAGAGGCAATCCCTCTGAGGACCATCACTGCACCGGTGGTGGCACGGGCCCTGATGGGAATTTTTACCCGAGTGGGATTCCCCAAGGTCGTGGTGTCAGATAGGGGCACGAATTTCATGTCGGCCTACATGCAGGCCATGTGGAAGGAGTGTGGAGTGACCTACCGGTTCTCCACTCCTTACCACCCCCAGACGAACGGGCTCGTGGAGCGCTTTAACAAAACCTTGAAGGGGATGATCAGGAGCCTACCCGAGGACTTGAGAAGAAAGTGGGACGTCCTCTTACCCTGTCTGCTCTTCTCCTACCGAGAGGTGCCGCAGAAGGGGTCGGTTTCAGCCCCTTTGAGCTGCTCTATGGCCACCCCGTTCGGGGGCCCCTCAGTCTTGTTAAGGAGAGGTGGGAGAAGTCTTCCTCGAAGCTTCCCGTGATGTGGTCAGCTATATGCTGGCATTCCGCAGCCAAGTGGCCAAGCTGTGGAAGGAAGCCTCGGACAACCTAGAGGCAAGTCAAGCCGTCATGAAGAAATGGTATGACCGGAACGCGCGGACGGTAGAGTTGGACGCTGGACAGAAGGTGTGGGTCATGGAGCCAGGAGAGCTTAGCGCCCTCCAGGACCGGTGGACTGGGCCGTTTGAGATCTTGGAAAGGAGAGGCCAGACCACATATGTCGTCGATGTGAAGACCCCACGTCAACCCCACAGGGTGTTCCACGTCAACCGCCTGGAAGCCCCACCAGGAGCGTTCAGAGCTCACTCTCCTAATGATAACAGATGGAAGTGAGGAGGAGGAGAGTGAGCCTCTTCCAGACCTTCTGGCGGCCCATGAGAAGGATGGTTCGGTAGAGGGAGTGGTCCTCGCCCCATCCTTGACCCCAGAGCAACAGAGGGACTGCCGCCAGGTCTTGGGACAGTACGCCTCGTTGTTCTCCCTCAAGCCAGGGATCACGCACCTGTGTACCCATGATGTGGACACAGGGGACAGTCCGCCAGTAAAAACCAAGTCTTACCGGCTGTCCGATAAAGTCAAGGCTAGTATCCAGGGTGAGGTTACCAAGATGCTAGAACTGGGGGTGATTGAGCCTTCCAGTAGCCCTTGGGATAGTCCGGTGGTGTTGGTGCCGAAAGCGGCCCCACCGGGCACTACACCAGAACTTCGGTTCTGTGTGGATTACCGTGGACTCAACTCAGTCACAAAGACCGACGCTCAACCGATCCCTCGGGCGGATGAGCTCATTGACCGGCTGGGAGCAGCCCGGTATCTGAGTACCATTGATTTGACGTCAGGCTATTGGCAGATCGCCATGGCGGAAGGAGCAAGGGAGAAGACGGCGTTCTCCACCCCCGAGGGCCACTTTCAATTTCGGGCGATGCCCTTCGGGTTGAAAAATGCTCCAGCCACTTTCCAGCGGTTGGTGAACCAGGTGCTGTCTGGCCTAGAGGCCTTCTCTGCTGCCTACCTGGATGACATAGCTGTCTTCAGTAGCAGCTGGGAGGACCATATGGAGCATCTCCAGGAGGTGCTTCAGGCTTTGCAACGGGCTGGTCTAACCATCAAGGCCAGCAAGTGCCAGATTGGACAGGGATCTGTCGTGTACCTGGGACATCTGGTGGGCGGAGGTAAGGTGCAACCCCTCCAAGCCAAGATTGAAACCATCTTGGCCTGGGAGCCCCCCAAGACCCAAACAGAGGTCCGAGCTTTTCTCGGCCTCACGGGATATTACCGCCGGTTCGTCAAGGGATATGGAACCATCGTGGGCCCATTGACGGAATTAACTTCAAAGAAGCAGCCACGCAGAGTCATCTGGACGGCTGCCTGCCAGGAAGCCTTTGAGACCCTCAAACGTGCAATGTGCACCGCACCGGTGCTCAGGACTCCAGACTTTGGACGGGAATTTATACGTGCAGACAGACGCTTCTGAGCATGGCATAGGAGCTGTGCTCTCGCAGCTGAATGACGATGGCCAAGACCAGCCAGTGGCCTTCATTTCCCGAAGACTACTCCCCAGGGAACAGCGGTGGAGTACCATCGAACGAGAAGCCTTTGCCGTGGTTTGGGCTGTAAGAAGTTGAGGCCATACCTTTTTGGTTGTCACTTCCTGATCCAGACCGACCACAGACCCCTTCGCTGGCTCATGCAGATGAGAGGCGAAAACCCCAAATTGTTGAGGTGGTCCATTTCCCTCCAGGGGATGGACTTTCGGGAGGAACATCGACCCGGTGTAGACCACGCCAACGCTGACGGTCTCTCCCGGTTTTTCCGCCTTAGCGACGAGAACTCCCAAGAGGTTGGGAAGCGCTCCCCTCTTTCGGCTGGGGGGGACGCGTGTTAGACCTGTCAGCCCTAGGGTGGTCTTGCCCTGTTTTTTTTTTTTTCCCTTTTGCGCCTCCTTTTTACCACCATATTTTTACTGGACCTAGGTCTCCGGGCGCCTTGCCACTGCTAGCCAGTGCTGAGGTGCAGGTGCTCTCTCTCACTCAAGATGGCTGCCACAGGCCCCTGCTACTGCAGAGGGGCCTTACACGCATACACACTAGTAGCCAGGGTCAGGCTGGGACATAGGGATACAGTATCCATTCCGTCCCCGCCTCTGGGCCACATAGCCAGGCATGTAGAAGGTTCCAGAACCTTCCAGGCTGTGGGAGGAGTTATATTTTGCCGCCTTTGGGAGAGTCACCTGACCTAGGGGTATAAAAGGTTTGGAGGGAAAACTTTCTAGTCAGTTGATGAGGCACCACTGAACCTGGGAGAACCTCCGCCGGAGTACAGGCTTTAGGGCCTAGGGGGGAGACCTACACTACTGCTGCTGACAGGGCTGAGGCCCTGCTGTAGTAAGATAGCTGAGGAACACCCACCAACCACTGACCTTGCCCAGTGTGAGGGGACCCAGGGAACCACCTTCAGCGTGCGGGGAGGAACCTCAAGCACTCCCAGACCACCAACTCATTCCCCCCCCCTCATAAGACGAAACTTCTGACAAGAAACTTTGACAAGAAACTTATAATAAAGAACTTCTGACAAGAAACTCCTAACAAGAAGCGCCTAAGAAGCAACCAAGCTAGAGCAGTCGCCAGACACCTTAATTTGAGAAGGCCTGACCGTCCAGCAAGGCCTAAAGCCTAAACTGCCCAACTGGGGATCACCAGGTAAAGCGCCGTACCCTGAAGCGCTAGACCTTCACCCCCTATTCATTTCTGCCTGCTGCTGGGCTGCCCCCAAGTACTTTTCCAGTCAGCCCTGCCCACAGGCTGCTGGTGCGCCCTGCGTTCTGCCGCCCTCAGGTCACTGACCTTGTGAGGAGATCACCGCCGCGGCCGCCGCCTGAGGAGAAGTGCCGTGTGGTGAGGTGCACCGTCGCGCCCTCACCGGAGGAAGCGCTGAGGTGAGGGAAGCCCCTCAGGTGTGTGTGGTGAGGTGCGCCCTCACCGAAGCCTCTACAGAATTGCCCCAAATTGTTGCCATCGGGCCCGGGGCCCCACCGCCGCCGTCGCGGCCTAAGAAATCACCCCCGCCGCCGCCGTCGCGGCCGAAGAAATCGCCAGCGAGGCCTCCAGGCCCCGCCGACGCCGTTGCCGGGCAACCGGGGACGCCGGGCGTGCCCCCAGGAAGGCCGCGCAGCAATTGGGCGCCGGCTCCGGTCCCGCCCCCATCGCCGACGGAGGCCGAGGGAGACCTACAGCCGTGCAGAGGGAGGCGGGGAGCCGGCCGAAGAGGACCGCCGGCTCCCGCTCCCTTCCCCGAAGTCCTGGAAGCCCGCGGCTTCTCTTACCCGATCCCGGGGGCCGGAGGAAGGTGATCCCGGCCCCCGCAACGTGCCGAAAGCGAGTTCCCTGATCCCGGGGGCCGGAGTAAAGTGATACCGGCCCCCGCAACGTCCCGACATTCCGGCCTGAAGGCCGAGGTACCCCGACCGGGCCCCGCCCTCCAGAACACGGGCCGGGCCTGGGGAGTGCCAGTCGCTAGAGAAGCGCGACCAACGAACCAGCACCAGGTGAGCCCAGGAGGCCCCTAGGGCCCACAAAAACTCCACTGGGGGCCGGGGCCACCATTAACCCCTATATCAACAGTGTACCTTTCCCCATGAGGCGAGGCCCCGGAGAGGAGTGGGCCTAGCCTAGAATTAACCCCTAAGGGACGTAGAGGCCCCAGGATACAGGACATGTTGAGGGGTTCCCCACAGTATTTATTAATTCATTGCAGATGCCTATTGTAATTACTGCCTAGGCCATGCTTTTAACTGCTAAGTCTTTACCACAGGGGGAAAGTGTTTAATTGAAGTGAGCTGAAGTGTACACCGCCAAGAGTTGAAGTATTTTATGTTACAGGTGTACTGGAGTTGCGACGCCCACTGTACTGAATGTGGGTGCGCCTAGATTAATGCAGGCCTATTGAAATGTAACGTGAAAAGCCTTCTTTTAAGTAATTGAATATGCTTAAAGTGAACTGCATGTTTAGGCCCATGTTTATTTAACGCACCTTGAGATCATTATTAGTGCTACGTTTAGGAGATGATTCCTGCAGCCTCTTAGTGGCCTACAATGTTGATGAGCTATGATGCTTTATTAAGAATGTGCACCAGTTGAGTAATGGTGTGGTGTCATGTTATTGCGTTCGCATTTCTGAGTCAAAGTAAGAGTGTGCTGCACAACTGCCTTACACATTGCCTTTGCGTGCCTTCCCGCTTCGCGCCATGCTACCGTGTCGGACTCGGTAACCCCGGTTCCAACAGCATCGCTCCTGTCAGCACCTGCGCTCTCCCTGGCCCAAGACAAGCGTCAGCGCATGGCTCCTGTCAGCACCTGCGCTCTCCCCAGCCCAAGACAAGCATCAGCGCGCTGCTCCTGTCAGCACCTGCGCTCTCACCCGCCCAAGACAAGCGTCAGCGCATGGCTTCTGTCAGCACCTGCGCTCTCACAAGACAAGCGTCAGCGCACGGCTCCTGTGAGCACTTGCGCTCTCACCCGCCCAGGACAACCGTCAGCGCACGGCTCCTGTCAGCACCTGCGCTCTCACCCACCCAGGACAAGCATCAGCGCATGGCTCCTGTCAGCACCTGCGCTCTCCCCGGACCAAGACAAGCGTCAGTACATGGCTCCTGTCAGCAACTGTGCTCTCCCCGGCCCAAGACAAGCGTCAGTACATGGCTCCTGTCAGCACCTGCGCTCTCCCAGGCCCAAGGCAAGCGTCAGCGCACGGCTCCTGTCAGGCCCTGCGCTCTCACCCGCCCAAGACAAGCCTCAGCGCACGGCTCCTGTCAGCACCTGCGCTCTCCCTGGCCCAAGACAAGCGTAAGTGCACGGCTCCTGTCAGCACCTGCGTTCTCCCAGCCCAAGACAAGCGTCAGCGCATGGCTCCTGTCAGCACCTGCGCTCTAACAAGACAAGCGTCAGTGCACGGCTCCTGTCAGCACCTGTGCTCTCACCCGCCCAAGACAAGCGTCAGCGCACAGCTCCTGTCAGCACCTGCGCTCTCACAAGACAAGCGTCAGTGCACGTCTCCCGTCAGCACCCGCTCTCTCACCCGCCCAAGACAAGCGTCAGCGCACGCCTCCTGTCAGCACCTGCGCTCTCACCCGCCCAGGACAAGCATCAGCGCACGGCTCCTGTCAGCACCTGCGCTCTCACCCTCCCAAGGCAAGCGTCAGCGCGCGGCTCCTGTCAGCACCTGCGCTCTCACCCGCGCAAGGCAAGCGTTAACGCACGGCTCTTGTCAGCACCTGCGTTCTCACCCGCCCAGGACAAGCGTCAGCGCACGACTCCTGTCAGCACCTGTGATCTCCCGGCCCAAGACAAGCATCAGCGCACGGCTCCTGTCAGCACCTGCGCTTTCACCCGCCCAGGACAAGCGTCAGCGCATGGCTCCTGTCAGCACCTGCGCTCTCCCTGGCCCAAGACCAGCGTCAGCGCATGGCTCCTGTCAGCACCTGCGCTCTCACCCGCCCAGGACAAGCGTCAGAGCACGGCTCCTGTCAGCACCTATGCTCTCAGCCGCCCTAAGGCAAGCGTCAGTGCACTCATCCTGACAGCACCTGCGCTCTCCCCGCCCAGGAGCAAGCGTCAGCGCACGGCACCTGTCAGCACCTGCGCTCTCACCCGCCCAGGACAAGCGTCAGCGCACTGCTCTTGTCAGAACCAGCGCTCTCCTGGCCCAAGACAAGCATCAGCGCCACGGCTCCTGTCAGCACCTGAGCTCTCACCCGCCCAAGACAAGCGTCAATGCACGGCTCCTGTCAGCACCTGCGCTCCCACCCGCCCAAGACAAGCGTCAAAGCACGGCTCCTGTCAGCACCTGCGCTTTCACCCGCGCAAGGCAAGCGTTAACGCACGGCTCCTGTCAGCACCTGCGTTCTCACCCGCCCAGGACAAGTGTCAGCGCACAGCTCCTGTCAGCAGCTGCGCTCTCCCCCGCCCAAGACAAGCATCAGCGCACGGCTACTGTCAGCACCTGTGCTCTCACCCGCCCAAAACCAGCGTCAGCGCACGGCTCCTGTCAGCACCTGCACTCTCTCCGGCCCAAGACAAGCTTCCAGCGCACAGCTCCTCTCAGCACCTGCGCTCTCACCCGCCCATGACAAGCATCAGCACACAGCTCCTGTCAGCACCTGCGCTCTCACCCGCCCAAGGCAAGCGCCAGCGCATGGATCCTGTCAGCACCTGACCTCTCACCCGCCCAAGACAAGCGTCGGCGCACAGCTCCTGTCAGTACCTGCGCTCTCACCCGCCCAAGAAAAGCGTCAGCGCAGGGCTCCTGTCAGCACCTTCGCTCTCACCCACCCAAGACAAGCGTCAGCGCACGGCTCCTGTCAGCACCTGCGCTCTCACCCGCCCAGGACAAGAGTCAACGCACGGCTCCTGTCCGCACCTGCGCTCTCAAATGCCCAAAACAAGCATCAGCGCGGCTCCTGTCAGAACCTCCGCTCTCCCCGGCTCAAGACAAGCGTCAGCGCACGCTTCCTGTCAGCACCTGCGCTCTCACCCGTCCAAGGCAAGTGTCAGCGTACGGCTCCTGTCAGCACCTGCGCTCTCACCCGACCAAGACAAGCGTAAACGCACAGCTCCTGTCAGCACCTGCGCTCTACCCGGCCCAAGACAAGCGTCAGCGCACGGCTCCTGTCAGCACCTGCGCTCTCCCCAGCCTAAGACAAGCGTCAGCGCACTGCTCCTGTCAGCACCTGCGCTCTCACAAGACAAGCGTCAGCACACGGCTCCTGTCAGCACCTGAGCTCTCCCCCACCCAAGGCAGGCGTCAGCGAACGGCTCCTGCAAGCACCTGCGCTCTCACCCACCCAAGACAAGCGTCAGTGCACGGCTCCTGCCAGCACCTGCACTCTCACAAGACAAGCATCAGTTCACGGCTCCCGTCAGCACCTGCGGTCTCACCTGCCCAAGACAAGCATAAGTGCATGGCTCCTGTCAGCACCTGCGCTCTCCCCGGCCCAAGACAGGCATCAGCGCAAGGCTCCTGTCAGCACCTGTGCTCTCCCCCGCCCAAGACAAGCGTCAGCGCACGGCTCCTGTCCGCACCTGTGCTCTCACCCGCCCAAGGCAAGCGTCAGCGTACAGCTCCTGTCAGCACCTGCGCTCTCACAAGACAAGCGTCAGTACACGGCTCCTGTCAGCACCTGCGCTCTCCCCGGCCCAAGACAAGCGTCAGTGCATGGCTCCTGTCAGCACCTGCGTTCTCCCCAGCCCAAGACAAGCGTCAGTGCACGGCTCCTGTCAGCACCTGCGTTCTCCCAGCCCAAGACAAGCGTCAGCGCATGGCTCCCTGTCAGCACCTGCGCTCTAACAAGACAAGCGTCAGCGCACGGCTCCTGTCAGCACCTGCGCTCTCACCCGCCCAAGACAAGCGTCAGCGCATGGCTCCTGTCAGCACCTGCGCTCTCACAAGACAAGCGTCAGCGCACGGCTCCTGTCAGCACTTGAGCTCTCACCCGCCCAGGACAAGCGACAGCGCACGGCTCCTGACAGCACCTGCGCTCTCACCCGACCAGGACAAGCATCAGCGCACGGCTCCTGTCAGCACTTGCGCTATCCCCGGCCCAAGAAAAGCGTCATTACATAGCTCCTGTCAGCACCTGCGCTCTCCCCGGCCCAATACAAGCGTCAGCGCATGGCTCTTGTCAGCACCTGCGCTCTCCCCGGCCCAAGGCAAGCGTCAGCGCACGGCTCCTGTCAGGTCCTGTGCGCTCCCCAGCCCAAGACAAGCGTCAGCGCATGGCTCCTGTCAGCACCTGCGCTCTCACAAGACAAGCGTCAGTGCACGGCTCCTGTCAGTACCTGGGCTCTCACCCGCCCAAGACAAGCGTCAGTGCACGGCTCCCGTCAGCACCTGCTCTCTCACCCGCCCAAGACAAGCGTCAGCGCACGCCTCCTGTCAGCACCTGCGCTCTCCCCGGCCCAAGATACGCGTCAGCGCGCGGCTCCCGTCAGCACCTGCGCTGTCCCCGGCCCAAGATACGCGTCAGCACCTGTGCTCTCACCCGCCCAAAACCAGCATCAGCGCACGGCTCCTGTCAGCACCTGCACTCTCTCCGGCCCAAGACAAGCTTCAGCGCACAGCTCCTCTCAGCACCTGCGCTCTCACCCGCCCATGACAAGCATCAGCGCACAGCTCCTGTCAGCACCTGCGCTATCACCCGCCCAAGGCAAGCGCCAGCGCATGGATCCTGTCAGCACCTGACCTCTCACCCGCCCAAGACAAGCGTCAGCGCACAGCTCCTGTCAGTACCTGCGCTCTCACCCGCCCAAGAAAAGCGTCAGCGCAGGGCTCCTGTCAGCACCTTCGCTCTCACCCACCCAAGACAAGCGTCAGCGCACGGCTCCTGTCAGCACCTGCGCTCTCACCCGCCCAGGACAAGAGTCAACGCACGGCTCCTGTCCGCACCTGCGCTCTCAAATGCCCAAAACAAGCATCAGCGCGGCTCCTGTCAGAACCTGCGCTCTCCCCGGCTCAAGACAAGCGTCAGCGCACGGTTCCTGTCAGAACCTGCGCTCTCACCCGTCCAAGGCAAGTGTCAGCGTACGGCTCCTGTCAGCACCTGCGCTCTCCCCGGCCCAAGACAAGCGTCAGCGCACGGCTCCTGTCAGCACCTGCGCTCTCCCCAGCCTAAGACAAGCGTCAGCGCACTGCTCCTGTCAGCACCTGCGCTCTCACAAGACAAGCGTCAGCACACGGCTCCTGTCAGCACCTGAGCTCTCCCCACCCAAGGCAGGCGTCAGCGGCCGGCTCCTGCCAGCACCTGCGCTCTCACCCACCCAAGACAAGCGTCAGTGCACGGCTCCTGCCAGCACCTGCACTCTCACAAGACAAGCATCAGTTCACGGCTCCCGTCAGCACCTGCGGTCTCACCTGCCCAAGACAAGCATAAGTGCATGGCTCCTGTCAGCACCTGCGCTCTCCCCGGCCCAAGACAGGCATCAGCGCAAGGCTCCTGTCAGCACCTGTGCTCTCCCCCGCCCAAGACAAGCGTCAGCGCACGGCTCCTGTCCGCACCTGTGCTCTCACCCGCCCAAGGCAAGCGTCAGCGTACAGCTCCTGTCAGCACCTGCGCTCTCACAAGACAAGCGTCAGTGCACGGCTCCTGTCAGCACCTGCGCTCTCACCCGCCCAAGACAAGCGTCAGCGTACAGCTCCTGTCAGCACCTGCGCTCTCACAAGACAAGCGTCAGTACACGGCTCCTGTCAGCACCTGCGCTCTCCCCGGCCCAAGACAAGCGTCAGTGCACGGCTCCTGTCAGCACCTGCGTTCTCCCCAGCCCAAGACAAGCGTCAGCGCATGGCTCCTGTCAGCACCTGCGCTCTAACAAGACAAGCATCAGCGCACGGCTCCTGTCAGCACCTGCGCTCTCACCCGCCCAAGACAAGCATCAGCGCATGGCTCCTGTCAGCACCTGCGCTCTCACAAGACAAGCGTCAGCGCACGGCTCCTGTCAGCACTTGAGCTCTCACCCGCCCAGGACAAGCGACAGCGCACGGCTCCTGACAGCACCTGCGCTCTCACCCGACCAGGACAAGCATCAGCGCACGGCTCCTGTCAGCACTTGCGCTATCCCCGGCCCAAGAAAAGCGTCATTACATAGCTCCTGTCAGCACCTGCGCTCTCCCCGGCCCAATACAAGCGTCAGCGCATGGCTCTTGTCAGCACCTGCGCTCTCCCCGGCCCAAGGCAAGAGTCAGCGCACGGCTCCTGTCAGGTCCTGCACGCTCCCCAGCCCAAGACAAGCGTCAGCGCATGGCTCCTGTCAGCACCTGCGCTCTCACAAGACAAGCGTCAGTGCACGGCTCCTGTCAGTACCTGGGCTCTCACCCGCCCAAGACAAGCGTCAGTGCACGGCTCCCGTCAGCACCTGCTCTCTCACCCGCCCAAGACAAGCGTCAGCGCACGCCTCCTGTCAGCACCTGCGCTCTCCCCGGCCCAAGATACGCGTCAGCGCGCGGCTCCCGTCAGCACCTGCACTGTCCCCGGCCCAAGACAAGCGTCAGTGCACGGCTCCCGTCAGCACCTGCGCTATCCCGAGCCCAAGAAAAGCGTCAGCGCACAGCTCCTGTCAGCACCTGCACTCTCACTAGACAAGTGTCAGTGCACGGCTTCAGGCAACACCTGCGGTCTCACCCGCCCAAGACAAGCGTCAGCGCAGAGCTCCTGTCAGCACCTGCGCTCTCACAAGACAAGCGTCAGTGCACGGCTCCTGTCAGCAACTGCGCTTTTACAAGACAAGCGTCAGCGCACGGCTCCCGTCAGCACCTGCGCTCTCCCCGGCCCAAGACAAGCATCAGCGCATGGCTCCCGTCAGCACCTGCGCTCTCAACCGCCCAAGACAAGCATCAATGCACGGCTCCTGTCAGCACCTGCGCTCTCCCTGGCCCAAGACAGGCGTCAGTGCAAGGTTCCTGTCAGCACCTGCGCTCTCCCCCGTCCAAGACAAGCGTCAGTGCACGGCTCCTGTCAGTACCTGTGCTCTCACCCACCCAAGACAAACGCCAGCGCACGGCTCCTGCCAGCAACTGCGCTCTCACAAGACAAGCGTCAGTGCACGGCTCGCGTCAGCACCTGCGCTCTCACCTGCCCAAGACAAGCATCAATGCACGGCTCCTGTCAGCACCTGCGCTCTCCCCGGCCCAAGACAGGCGTCAGCGCAAGGCTCCTGTCAGCACCTGCGCTCTCCCCCGCCCAAGACAAGCGTCAGCGCATGGCTCCTGTCAGCACCTGCACTCTCCCCCGCCCAAGGCAAGCGTCAGTGCACGGATCCTGTCAGCACCAGCGCTCTCCCCGCCCAGGACAAGTGTCAGCGCACCGCACCTGTCAGCACCTTCACTCTCCCCGGCCCAAGACACACGTCATCGCACGGCTTCCGTCAGCACCTGCGCTCTACCGGCCAAAGACAAGTGTCAGCGCACGGCTCCTGTCAGCACCTGCGCTCTCCCCGGCCAAAGGCAAGCATCAGCGCACACCTTCTGTCAGCACCTGTGCTCTCACCCGTCCGAGGCAAGCGTCAGTGCACGGCTCCAGTTAGCACCTGCGCTCTCACCCGACCAAGACAAGCGTAAGCACACGGCTCCTGTCAGCACCTGCGCTCTCCCCGGCCCAAGACAAGTGTCAGTGCACGGCTCCTGTCAGTTCCTTCGCTCTCCCCAGCCCAAGACAAGCGTCAGCGCACTGCTCCTGTCAGCACCTGTGCTCTCACCCGCCCAAGGCAAGCGTCAGCTCACGGCTCCTGTCAGCACTTGCGCTCTCATCCGCCCAAGACAAGCGTCAGCACAATGCTCCTGTCAGCACATGGGCTTTCACCCGCATAGAGACAAGCATCAACGCATGGCTCCTATCAGCACCTGCGCTCTCCCCGGCCCAAGACAAGCATCAGCGCATGGCTCCTGTCAGCACCTGCACTCTCACCCGCCCAGGACAAGCGTCAACGCACGGCTCCTGTCAGACCTGCGCTCTCGCCCGCCCAGGACAAGCATCAATGCACGGCTCCTGTCAGCACCTGCGCTTTCACCCGCCCAGGACAAGCATCAGCGCACGTCTCCTGTCAGCACCTGCGCTCTCAGCCGCCCAAGGCAAGCGTCAGTGCACGGCACCTGTCAGCACATGCGCTCTCACCCGCCCAGGACAAGCGGCAGCGCAAGGCTCCTGTCAGCACCTTCGCTCTCCCCGGCCCAGGACAAGCGTCAGCGCATGGCTCCTGTCTGCACCTGAGCTCTCCCCCGCCCACGGCAAGCGTCAGTGAACGGCTCCTGCCAGCACCTGCGCTCTCCCCCGCCAGGGACAAGCGTCAGCGCACGGCTCCTGTCAGCACCTGCACTCTCCCCCGCCCAGGACAAGCGTCAGCGCACGGCTCCTGTCAGCACCTGCACTCTCCCCTGCCCAGGACAAGCGTCAGCGCACGGCTCCTGTCAGCACCTGCGCTCTCACCCGCCCATGACAAGCGTCAGCGCATGGCTCCTGTCAGCACCTGCGCTCTCACCCGCCCAGGACATACGTCAGTGCACGGCTCCTGTCAGCACCTGCGGTCTCACCCGCCCAAGACAAGCGTCAGCGCACGCCTCCTGTCAGCACCTGCGCTCTCACCCGCCAAAGACAAGCGTCAGCGCAGGCTCCCGTCAGCACCTGCGCTCTCCCGGCCCAAGACAAGCGTCAGCGCCAAGGCTCCCTGTCACCACCTGCGCTCTCCCGGCCCAAGACAAGCGTCAGCGCGTGGCTCCTGTCAGCACCTGCGCTCTCACAAGACAAGCGTCAGCGCACGGCTCCTGTCAGCACTTGCGCTCTCACACGCCCAGGACAAACATCAGCGCACGGCTCCTGTCAGCACCTGCGCTCTCCCCGGCACAAGACAGGCGTCAGCGCAAGGCTCCTGTCAGCACCTGCGCTCTCCCCGGCCCAAGGCAAGCGTCAGCGCACGGCTCCTGTCAGCACCTGCGCTCTCACCCGCCCAAGACAAGCGTCAGCGTACAGCTCCTGTCAGCACCTGCGCTCTCACAAGACAAGCGTCAGTGCACGGCTCCTGTCAGCACCTGCGCTCTCACCCGCCCAAGACAAGCGTCAGCGTACAGCTCCTGTCAGCACCTGCGCTCGCACAAGACAAGCGTCAGTGCACGGCTCCTGTCAGCACCTGCGCTCTCACCCGCCCAAGACAAGCGTCAGCGTACAGCTCCTGTCAGCACCTGCGCTCTCACAAGGCAAGCGTCAGCGCACGGCTCCTGTCAGCACCTGCGCTCGCACAAGACAAGCGTCAGTGCACGGCTCCTGTCAGCACCTGCGCTCTCACCCGCCCAAGACAAGCGTCAGCGCACGACTCCTGTCAGCACCTGCGCTCTCCCCGGCCCAAGACAAGCGTCAGTGAACGGCTCCTGTCAGCACCTGCGCTCTCCCCAGCCCAAGACAAGCGTCAGCGCATGGCTCCTTTCAGCACCTGCGCTCTCACAAGACAAGCGTCGGTGCACGGCTCCTGTCAGCACCTGCGCTCTCAGCCGCCCAAGACAAGCGTCAGCGTACAGCTCCTGTCAGCACCTGCGCTCTCACAAGACAAGCGTCAGTGCACGGCTCCTGTCAGTACCTGCGCTCTCACCCGCCCAAGACATGCGTCAGCGCACGCCTCCTGTCAGAACCTGCACTCTCACCCGCCCAAGGCAAGCGTCAGCGCACGGCTCCTGTCAGCACCTCTGCTCTCACCCGCCCAAGGCAAGCGTCAGCTCACGGCTCCTGTCAGCACCTGCGCTCTCACCCGCATAAGACAAGCATCAGCATGGCTCCTATCAGCACCTGCGCTCTCCCGGCCCAAGACAAGCATCAGCGCATGGCTCCTGTCAGCACCTGCGCTCTCAACCGCCCCAGACAAGCATCAACGCACGGCTCCTGCCAGACCTGCGCTCTCACCCGCCCAGGACAAGCATCAATGCACGGCTCCTGTCAGCACCTGCGCTCTCACCTGCCCAGGACAAGCGTCAGTGCCCGGCTCCTGTCAGTATCTGCGCTCTCATCCACCCAAGACAAGCGTCAGCGCACGGCTCCTGCCAGCACCTGCGCTCTCACAAGACAAGCATAAGTGCCCGGCTCCCGTCAGCACCTACGCTCTCACCTGCCCAAGACAAGCATCAGTGCACGCTCCTGTCAGCACCTGCGCTCTCCCCGGCCCAAGACAGGCGCCAGCGCAAGGCTCCTGTCAGCACCTGCGCTCTCCCCCGCCCAAGACAACCGTCAGCGCACGGCTCCTGTCAGCACCTGTGCTCTCACCCGCCCAAGGCAAGCGTCAGCTCACGGCTCCTGTCAGCACCTGCGCTCTCATCCGCCCAAGACACGCGTCAGCGCACGGCTCCTGTCAGCACCTGGGCTTTCACCCGCATAGAGACAAGCATCAACGCATGGCTCCTATCAGCACCTGCGCTCTCCCCGGCCCAAGACAAGCATCAGCGCATGGCTCCTGTCAGCACCTGCGCTCTCACCCGCCCAAGACAAGCGTCAATGCACGGCTCCTGTCAGACCTGCGCTCTCACCTGCCCAGGACAAGCATCAATGCACGGCTCCTGTCAGCACCTGCGCTCTCACCCGCCCAGGACAAGCATCAGCGCACGGCTCCTGTCAGCACCTGCGCTCTCAGCCGCCCAAGGCAAGCATCAGTGCACGGATCCTGTCAGCACCAGCGCTCTCCCCCGCCCAGGACAAGCGTCAGCGCACGGCACCTGTCAGCACCTGCGCTCTCACCCGCCCAGGACAAGCGTCAGCGCACGGCTCCTGTCAGCACCTGCGCTCTCCCCGGCCCAGGACAAGCGTCAGCCCATGGCTCCTGTCAGCACCTGCACTCTCCCCCGCCCAGGACAAGCGTCAGCGCACGGCTCCTCTCAGCACCTGCACTCTCCCCAGCCCAAGACAAGCGTCAGCGCACGGCTCCTGTCAGCACCTGCGCTCTCAGCCGCCCAAGGCAAGCGTCAGTGCACGGATCCTGTCAGCACCAGCGCTCTCCCCCGCCCAGGACAAGCGTCAGCGCACGGCACCTGTCAGCACCTGCGCTCTCACCCGCCCAGGACAAGCGTCAGCGCACGGCTCCTGTCAGCACCTGCGCTCTCCCCGGCCCAGGACAAGCGTCAGCCCATGGCTCCTGTCAGCACCTGAACTCTCCCCGCCCAGGACAAGCGTCAGCGCACGGCTCCCTGTCAGCACCTGCGCTCTCCCGGCCCAAGACAAGCGTCAGCGCACGGCTCCCTGTCAGCACCTGCGCTCTCACCCGCCCATGACAAGCGTCAGCGCATTGCTCCTGTCAGCACCTGCGCTCTTACAAGACAAGCGTCAGTGCACGGCTCCTGTCAGCACCTGCGGTCTCACCCGCACAAGACAAGCGTCAGCGCACGCCTCCTGTCAGCACCTGCGCTCTCACCCGCCCAAGACAAGCGTCAATGCATGCCTCCTGTCAGCACCTGCGCTCTCACCCGCCAAAGAAAAGCATCAGCGCAAGGCTCCCGTCAGCACCTGCGCTCTCTCCGGCCCAAGACAAGCGTCAGCGCAAGGCTCCTGTCACCACCTGCGCTCTCCCCGGCCCAAGACAAGCGTCAGCGCGCGGCTCCTGTCAGCACCTGGGCTCTCACAAGACAAGCGTCAGCGCACCGCTCCTGTCAGCACTTGCGCTCTCACCCGCCCAGCACAAGCGTCAGTGCACGGCTCCTGTCAGCACCTGCGCTCTCCCGGCCCAAGGCAAGCGTCAGCGCACGGCTCCTGTCAGGCCCTGCGCTCTCACCCGCCCAAGACAAGCGTCAGTGCACAGCTCCCTGTCAGCACCTGCGCTTCCCGGCCCAAGACAAGCGTCAGTGAGCCGGCTCCCTGTCAGCACCTGCGCTCTCCCCAGCCCAAGACAAGCGTCAGCGCATGGCTCCTTTCAGCACCTGCGCTCTCACAAGACAAGCGTCAGTGCACGTCTCCTGTCAGCACCTGCGCTCTCACCCGCCCAAGACAAGCGTCAGCGTACAGCTCCTGTCAGCACCTGCACTCTCCCTGCCCAGGACAAGCGTCAGCGCACGGCTCCCTGTCAGCACCTGCGCTCTCACCCGCCCATGACAAGCGTCAGCGCATGGCTCCTGTCAGCACCTGCGCTCTCGCAAGACAAGCGTCAGTGCACGGCTCCTGTCAGCACCTACGGTCTCACCCGCCCACGACAAGCGTCAGCGCACGGCTCCTGTCAGCACCTGCGCTCTCACCCGCCAAAGACAAGCGTCAGCGCAAGGCTCCTGTGAGCACCTGCGCTCTCCCCGGCCCAATACAAGCGTCAGCGCTCGGCTCCTGTCAGCACCTGCGCTCTCACCCGCCCAAGACAAGCGTCAGCGTACAGCTCCTGTCAGCACCTGTGCTCTCACAAGACAAGCGTCAGTGCACGGCTCCTGTCAGCACCTGCGCTCTCACCCGCCCAAGACAAGCGTCAGCGTACAGCTCCTGTCAGCACCTGCGCTCTCACAAGGCAAGCGTCAGCGCACGGCTCCTGTCTGGCCCTGCGCTCTCACCCACCCAAGACAAGCGTCAGCGCACGGCTCCTGTCAGCACCTGCGCTCTCACAAGACAAGCGTCAGTGCACGGCTGCTGTCAGCACCTGCACTCTCACCCGCCCAAGACAAGCATCAGCGTACAGCTCCTGTCAGCACCTGCGCTCTCACAAGACAAGCGTCAGTGCACGGCTCCTGTCAGTACCTGCGCTCTCACCCGCCCAAGACAAGCGTCAGCGCACGGCTCCTGTCATCACCTGGGCTCTCACCCGCCCAAGGCAAGCGTCAGCTCACGGCTCCTGTCAGCACCTGCGCTCTCATCCGCCCAAGACAAGCGTCAGCGCACGGCTCCTGTCAGCACCTGGGCTTTCACCCGCCCAAGACAAGCATCAACGCATGGCTCCTATCAGCACCTGCGCTCTCCCCGGCCCAAGACAAGCATCAGCGCATGGCTCCTGTCAGAACCTGCGCTCTCACCCGCCCAAGACAAGCGTCAACGCACGGCTCCTGCCAGACCTGCGCTCTCACCCGCCGAGGACAAGCATCAATGCACGGCTCCTGTCAGCACCTGCGCTCTCACCCGCCCAGGACAAGCGTCAGTGCCCGGCTCCTGTCAGTATCTGCGCTCTCACCCACCCAAGACAAGCGTCAGCGCATGGCTCCTGCCAGCACCTGCGCTCTCACAAGACAAGCATAAGTGCCCGGCTCCCGTCAGCACCTGCGCTCTCACCTGCCCAAGATAAGCATCAGTGCACGGCTCTTGTCAGCACCTGCGCTCTCCCGGCCCAAGACAGGCGTCAGCGCAAGGCTCCTGTCAGCACCTGCGCTCTCCCCGCCCAAGACAAGCGTCCAGCGCACGGCTCCTGCCAGCACCTGTGCTCTCACCCGCCCAAGGCAAGCGTCAGCTCACGGCTCCCTGTCAGCACCTGCGCTCTCATCCGCCCAAGACAAGCGTTAGCGCACGGCTCCTGTCAGCACCTGCGCTCTCCCCGGCCCAGGACAAGCATCAGCGCATGGCTCCTGTCAGCACCTGCGCTCTCCCCGGCCCAAGACAAGCATCAGCGCATGGCTCCTGTCAGCATCTGCGCTCTCCCCGGCCCAAGACAAGCATCAGCGCATGGCTCCTGTCAGCACCTGCGCTCTCACCCGCTCAAGACAAGCGTCAACGCACGGCTCCTGTCAGCACCTGCGCTCTCACCCGCCCAGGACAAGCATCAGCGCACGGCTCCTGTCAGCACCTGCGCGCTCAGCCGCCCAAGGAAAGCGTCAGTGCACGGATCCTGTCAGCACCAGCGCTCTCCCCCGCCCAGGACAAGCGTCAGCGCACGGCACCTGTCAGCACCTGCGCTCTCACCCGCCCAGGACAAGCGTCAGCGCACAGCTCCTGTCAGCACCTGCGCTCTCCCCGGCCCAGGACAAGCATCAGCGCATGGCTCCTGTCAGCACCTGCGCTCTCCCCAGCCCACGGCAAGCGTCAGCGAAAGGCTCCTGACAGCACCTGCGCTCTCCCCCGCCCAGGACAAGCGTCAGCGCTCGGCTCCTGTCAGCACCTCCACTCTCCCCCGCCCAGGACAAGCGTCAGCTCACGGCTCCTGTCAGCACCTGCACTCTCCCCAGCCCAAGACAAGCATCAGCGCACGGCTCCTGTCAGCACCAGCGCTCTCACCCGCCCATGACAAGCGTCAGCGCATGGCTCCTGTCAGCACCTGCGCTCTCACAAGACAAGCGTCAGTGCACGGCTCCTGTCAGCACCTGCGGTCTCACCCGCAGAAGACAAGCGTCAGCGCACGCCTCCTGTCAGCACCTGCGCTCTCACCTGCCCAAGACAAGCGTCAATGCACGCCTCCTGTCAGCACCTGCGCTCTCACCCGCCAAAGACAAGCGTCAGCGCAAGGCTCCCGTCAGCACCTGCGCTCTCCCCGGCCCAAGGCAAGCGTCAGCGCACGGCTCCTGTCAGGCCCTGCACTCTCACCCGCCCAAGACAAGCGTCAGCGCACGGCTCCTGTCAGCACCTGCGCTTTCCCTGGCCCAAGACAAGCGTCAGTGAGCGGCTCCTGTCAGCACCTGCGCACTCCCCAGCCCAAGACAAGCGTCAGCGCATGGCTCCTTTCAGCACCTGCGCTCTCACAAGACAAGCGTCAGTGAACGGCTCCTGTCAGCACCTGCGCTCTCACCCGCCCAAGACAAGCGTCAGCGTACAGCTCCTGTCAGCACCTGCGCTCTCACAAGACAAGCGTCAGTGCACGGCTCCGGTCAGCACCTGCGCTCTCACCCGCCCAAGACAAGCGTCAGCGTACAGCTCCTGTCAGCACCTGCGCTCTCACAAGACAAGCGTCAGTGCACGGCTCCTGTCAGCACCTGCGCTCTCACCCGCCCAAGGCAAGCGTCAGCGCACGGCTCCTGTCAGCACCTGTTCTCTCACCCGCCCAAGGCAAGCGTCAGCTCACAGCTCCTGCCAGCACCTGCGCTCTCATCCGCCCAAGACAAGCGTCAGCGCACGGCTCCTGTCAGCACCTGGGCTTTCACCCGCCCAAGACAAGCATCAACGCATGGCTCCTATCAGCACCTGCGCTCTCCCCGGCCCAAGACAAGCATCAGCGCATGGCTCCTGTCAGTACCTGCGCTCTCACCCGCCCAAGACAAGCGTCAACGCACGGCTCCTGCCAGATTAGCGCTCTCACCCGCCCAGGATAAGCGTCAGTGCACGGCTCCTGTCAGCACCTGCGCTCTCACCCGCCCAAGACAAGCGTCACCGTACAGCTCCTGTCAGCACCTGCGCTCTCACAAGACAAGCGTCAGTGAACGGCTCCTGTCAGCACCTGCGCTCTCACCCGCCCAAGACAAGCGTCAGCGTGCAGCTCCTGTCAGCACCTGCGCTCTCACAAGACAAGCGTCAGTGCACGGCTCCTGTCAGCACCTGCGGTCTCACCCGCCCAAGACAAGCGTCAGCGCACGCCTCCTGTCAGCACCTGCGCTCTCACCCGTCCAAGACAAGCGTCAATGCACGGCTCCTGTCAGCACCTGCGCTCTCATCCGCCCAAGACAAGCGTCAGCGCAAGGCTCCCGTCTGCACCTGCGCTCTCCCCGGCCCAAGACAAGCGTCAGCGCAAGGCTCCTGTCACCAACTGCGCTCTCCCCGGCCCAATACAAGTGTCAGCCTGTCGGCTCCTGTCAGCACCTGCGCTCTCACCTGCCCAAGACAAGCATCAGTGCATGGCTCCTGTCAGCACCTGCGCTCTCACAAGACAAGCGTCAGAGCACGGCTCCAGTCAGCACTGGCGCTCTCACCCGCCCAGGACAAGCGTCAGCGCACAGCTCCTGTCAGCAACTGCGCTCTCACAAGACAAGCGTCAGCGCATGGCTCCCGTCAGCACGAGCGCTCTCCCCGGCCCAAGACAGCCGTCAGCGCAAGGCTCCTGTCAGCACCTGCGCTCTCCCCGGCCCAATACAAGCGTCAGCGCACGGCTCCTGTCAGCACCTGCGCCCTCCCCGGCCCAAGGCAAGCGTCAGCACACGGCTTCTGTCAGCACCTGCGCTCTCCCCAGCCCAAGGCAAGCATCAGCGCATGGCTCCTTTCAGCACATGCGCTCTCATAAGACAAGCGTCAGTGCACGGCTCCTGTCAGTACCTGCGCTCTCACCCGCCCAAGACAAGCGTCAGCGCACGGCTCCTGTCAGCACCTGCTCTCTCACCCGCCCAAGACAAGCGTCAGCGCACGCCTCCTGTCAGCACATGCGCTCTCCCCGGCCCAAGACACGCGTCAGCACACGGCTCCCGTCAGCACCTGCGCTGTCCCCGGCCCAAGACAAGCGTCAGCGCACGCCTCCTGTCAGCACCTGCGCTCTCACCCGCCCAAGACAAGTGTCAATGCACGGCTCCTGTCAGCAGCTGCGCTCTCACCCGACCAAGACAAGCGTCAGCGCAAGGCTCCCGTCTGCACCTGCGCTCTCCCCAGCCCAAGACAAGCGTCAGCGGAAGGCTCCTGTCACCACCTGCGCTCTCCCCGGCCCAAGACAAGCGTCAGCGCATGGCTCCTGTCAGCACCTGCGCTCTCACCTGCCCAAGACAAGCGTCAGCGCATGGCTCCTGTCAGCACCTGCGCTCTCACAAGACAAGCGTCAGCGCACTGCTCCTGTAAGTACTTGCGCTCTCACTCGCCCAGGACAAGCGTCAGCGCACAGCTCCTGTCAGCACCTGTGCTCTCACAAGACAAGCATCAGTGCATGGCTCCTGTCAGAAACTGCACTCTCACAAGACAAGCGTCAGCGCACGGCTCCCGTCAGCACCAGCGCTCTCCCCAACCCAAGACAGGCATCAGAGCAAGGCTCCTGTCAGCACCTGCGCTCTCCCCGGCCCAAGACAAGCGTCAGTGAACGACTCCTGTCAGCACCTGCGCTCTCCCCAGCCCAAGACAAGCATCAGCGCACGGCTCCTGTCACGCCCTGTGCTCTCACATGCCCAAGACAAGCGTCAGCGCATGGCTCCTCTCAGCACCTGCGCTCTCCCCGGCCCAAGACAAGCGTCAGTGAACGACTCCTGTCAGCACCTGCGCTCTCCCCAGCCCAAGACAAGCATCAGCGCATGGCTCCTTTCAGCACCTGCGCTCTCACAACACAAGCGTCAGTGCACGCTCCTGTCAGCACCTGTGCTCTCACCCGCCCAAGACAAGCGTCAGTGTACAGCTCCTGTCAGCACCTGCGCTCTCACAAGACAAGCGTCAGTGCACGGCTCCTGTCAGTACCTGCGCTCTCACCCGCCCAAGACAAGCGTCAGCGCACGGCTCCTGTCAGCACCTGCTCTCTCACCCGACCAAGACAAGCATCAGCGCACGCCTCCTGTCAGCACCTGCGCTCTCCCCGGCCCAAGACACGCGTCAGCACACAGCTCCCGTCAGCACCTGCGCGGTCCCCGGCCCAAGACAAGCGTCAGCGCACGACTCCCGTCAGCACCTGCGCTCTCCCTAGCCCAAGACAATCATCAGCGCACAGCTCCTATCAGCACCTGCGCTCTCACAAGACAAGCGTCAGTGCACGGCTCCTGTCAGCAACTGCGCTCTCACAAGACAAGCGTCAGCGCAAGGCTCCCGTCAGCACCAGCGCTCTCCCCGGCCCAAACAAGCATCAGCGCACAGCTCCTGTCAGCACCTGCGCTCTCACAAGACAAGCGTCAGTGCACGGCTCCTGTCAATAAATGCGCTCTCACAAGACAAGCGTCAGTGCACAGCTCCCGTCAGCACCTGCGCTCTCACCTGCCCAAGACAAGCATCAGTGCATGGCTCCTGTCAGCACCTGCGCTCTCCCCGGCCCAAGATAGGCGTCAGCCCAAGGCTCCTGTCAGCACCTGTGCTCTCCCCCGCCCAAGACAAGCGTCAGCGCACGGCTCCTGTCAGCACCTGCGCTCTCCCCGGCCCAAGACACGCGTCATCGCACGGCTCCCGTCAGCACCTGCACTCTCCCCGGCCCAAGACAAGCATCAGCGCACGGCTCCTGTCAGCACCTGCGCTCTCCCCGGCCCAAGGCAAGCGTCAGCGCACGGCTACTGTCAGCACCTGCGCTTTCACCCGTCCAAATCAAGCGTCAGCGCACGGCTCCTGTCAGCACCTGCGCTCTCACCCGACCAAGACAAGTGTAAGCGTACGGCTCCTGTCTGCACCTGCGCTCTCCCCGGCCCAAGACAACCGTCAGCGCATCGCTCCGGGCAGCACCTGCGCTCTCACAAGACAAGCGTCAGCGCACGGCTCCTGTCAGCACCTGCGCTCTCCCCGGCCCAGGACAAGCGTCAGCGCATGGCTCCTGTCAGCACCTGCGCTCTCCCACGCCGACGGCAAGCGTCAGCAAAAGGCTCCTGACAGCACCTGCACTCTCCACCGCCCAGGACAAGCGTCAGCGCTCGGCTCCCTGTCAGCACCTCCACTCTCCCCCGCCCAGGACAAGCGTCAGCGCACGGCTCCCTGTCAGCACCTGCACTCTCCCAGCCCAAGACAAGCGTCAGCGCACGGCTCCTGTCAGCTCCTGTGCTCTCACCCGCCCATGACAAGCGTCAGCGCATGGCTCCTGTCAGCACCTGCGCTCTCACAAGACAAGCGTCAATGCACGCCTCCTGTCAGCACCTGCGCTCTCACCCGCCAAAGACAAGCGTCAGCGCAAGGCTCCCGTCAGCACCTGCGCTCTCCCCGGCCCAAGGCAAGCGTCAGCGCACGGCTCCTGTCAGGCCCTGCGCTCTCACCTGCCCAAGACAAGCGTCAGCGCACGGCTCCTGTCAGCACCTGCGCTTTCCCTGGCCCAAGACAAGCGTCAGTGAACGGCTCCTGTCAGCACCTGCGCACTCCCCAGCCCAAGACAAGCGTCAGCGCATGGCTCCTTTCAGCACCTGCGCTCTCACAAGACAAGCGTCAGTGCACGGCTCCTGTCAGCACCTGCGCTCTCACCCGCCCAAGACAAGCGTCAGCATACAGCTCCTGTCAGCACCTGCGCTCTCACAAGACAAGCGTCAGTGCACGGCTCCTGTCAGCACCTGCGCTCTCACCCGCCCAAGACAAGCGTCAGCGTACAGCTCCTGTCAGCACCTGCGCTCTCACAAGACAAGCGTCAGTGCACGGCTCCTGTCAGTACCTGCGCTCTCACCCGCCCAAGACAAGCATCAGCGCACGCCTCCTGTCAGCACCTGCGCTCTCACCCGCCCAAGGCAAGCGTCAGCGCACGGCTCCTGTCAGCACCTGTTCTCTCACCCGCCCAAGGCAAGCGTCAGCTCACAGCTCCTGCCAGCACCTGCGCTCTCATCCGCCCAAGACAAGCGTCAGCGCACGGCTCCTGTCAGCACCTGGGATTTCACCCGCCTAAGACAAGCATCAACGCATGGCTCCTATCAGCACCTGCGCTCTCCCCGGCCCAAGACAAGCATCAGCGCATGGCTCCTGTCAGTACCTGCGCTCTCACCCGCCCAAGACAAGCGTCAACGCACGGCTCCTGCCAGACCAGCGCTCTCACCCGCCCAGGACAAGCATCAATGCACGGCTCCTGTCAGCACCTGCGCTCTCACCCGCCCAGGACAAGCATCAGCGCACGGCTCCTGTCAGCACCTGCGCTCTCAGCCGCCCAAGGCAAGCGTCAGTGCACGGATCCTGTCAGCACCAGCGCTCTCCCCCGCCCAGGACAAGCGTCAGCGCACTGCACCTGTCAGCAGCTGCGCTCTCACCTGCCCAGGACAAGCGTCAGCGAACGGCTCCTGCCAGCACCTGAACTCTCCCCCGCCCAGGACAAGCGTCAGCGCACGGCTCCTGTCAGCACCTGCACTCTCCCCGGCCCAAGCCAAGCGTCAGCGCACGGCTCCTGTCAGCACCTGCGCTCTCACAAGACAAGCGTCAGTGCACGGCTCCTGTCAGCACCTGCGGTCTCACCCGCCCAAGACAAGCGTCAGCGCACGCCTCCTGTCAGCACCTGCGCTCTCATCCGCCGAAGACAAGCGTCAGCGCAAGGCTCCCGTTGGCACCTGCGCTCTCCCCGGCCCAAGACAAGCGTCAGCGCAAGGCTCCTGTCACCAACTGCGCTCTCCCCGGCCCAATACAAGCGTCAGCCTGTCGGCTCCTGTCAGCACCTGCGCTCTCCCCCGCCCAAGACAAGCATCAGTGCATGGCTCCTGTCAGCACCTGCGCTCTCACAAGACAAGCGTCCGAGCACGGCTCCAGTCAGCACTGGCGCTCTCACCCGCCCAGGACAAGCGTCAGCGCACAGCTCCTGTCAGCAACTGCGCTCTCACAAGACAAGCGTCAGCGCATGGCTCCCGTCAGCACCAGCGCTCTCCCCGGCCCAAGACAGCCGTCAGCACAAGGCTCCTGTCAGCACCTGCGCTCTCCCCGGCCCAATAAAAGTGTCAGCGCACGGCTACTGTCAGCACCTGCGCTCTCCCCGGCCCAAGGCAAGCGTCAGCGCACGGCTCCTGTCAGGCCCTGTGCTCTCACCCGCCCAAGACAAGCATCAGGGCATGGCTCCTTTCAGCACCTGCCCTCTCACAACACAAGCGTCAGTGCACGACTCCTGTCAGCACCTGCACTCTCACCCGCCCAAGACAAGCGTTAGTGTACAGCTCCTGTCAGCACCTGCGCTCTCACAAGACAAGCGTCAGTGCACGACTCCTGTCAGTACCTGCGCTCTCACCCGCCCAAGACAAGCGTCAGCGCACGGCTCCTGTCAGCACCTGCTCTCTCACCCGCCCAAGACAAGCGTCAGCGCACGCCTCCTGTCAGCACCTGCGCTCTCCCCGGCCCAAGGCAAGCGTCAGCGCACGGCTCCTGTCAGGCCCTGTGCTCTCACCCGCCCAAGACAAGCGTCAGCACACGGCTCCTGTCAGCACCTGCGCTCTCCCCAGCCCAAGGCAAGCATCAGCGCATGGCTCCTTTCAGCACATGCGCTCTCATAAGACAAGCGTCAGTGCGCGGCTCCTGTCAGTACCTGCGCTCTCACCCGCCCAAGACAAGCGTCAGCGCACGGCTCCTGTTAGCACCTGCTCTCTCACCCGCCCAAGACAAGCGTCAGCGCACGCCTCCTGTCAGCACCTGCGCTCTCCCCGGCCCAAGACACGCGTCAGCACACGGCTCCCGTCAGCACCTGCGCTGTCCCCGACCCAAGACAAGCGTCAGCGCACGCCTCCTGTCAGCACCTGCGCTCTCACCCGCCCAAGACAAGCGTCAACGCACAGCTCCTGTCAGCACCTGCGCTCTCACCCGACCAAGACAAGCGTCAGCGCAAGGCTCCCGTCTGCACCTGCGCTCTCCCCGGCCCAAGACAAGCGTCAGCGGAAGGCTCCTGTCACCACCTGCGCTCTCCCCGGCCCAAGACAAGCGTCAGCACTCAGCTCCTGTGAGCACCTGCGCTCTCACCTGCCCAAGACAAGCGTCAGCGCATGGCTCCTGTCAGCACCTGCGCTCTCACAAGACAAGCGTCAGCGCACTGCTCCTGTAAGTACTTGCACTCTCACCCGCCCAGGACAAGCGTCAGCGCACAGCTCCTGTCAGCACCTGTGCTCTCACAAGACAAGCATCAGTGCACGGCTCCTGTCAGCAACTGCACTCTCACAAGACAAACGTCAGCGCACGGCTCCCGTCAGCACCAGCGCTCTCCCCAACCCAAGACAGGCATCAGAGCAAGGCTCCTGTCAGCACCTGCGCTCTCCCCGGCCCAATACAAGCGTCAGCGCACGGCTCCTGTCAGCACCTGCGCTCTCCCCGGCCCAAGGCAAGCGTCAGCGCACGGCTCCTGTCACGCCCTGTGCTCTCACATGCCCAAGACAAGCGTCAGCGCATGGCTCCTCTCAGCACCTGCGCTCTCCTCGGCCCAAGACAAGCGTCAGTGAATGGCTCCTGTCAGCACCTGCGCTCTCCCCAGCCCAAGACAAGCATCAGCGCATGGCTCCTTTCAGCACCTGTGCTCTCACAACACAAGCGTCAGTGCACGGCTCCTGTCAGCACCTGCGCTCTCACCCCCCCAAGACAAGCGTCAGTGTACAGCTCCTGTCAGCACCTGCGCTCGCACAAGACAAGCGTCAGTGCACGGCTCCTGTCAGTACCTGCGCTCTCACCCGCCCAAGACAAGCGTCAGCGCACGGCTCCTGTCAGCACCTGCGCTCTCACAAGACAGGCGTCAGCGCACGGCTTCCATCAGCACCTGCGCTCTCCCCGGTACAAGACAAGCATCAGCGCACTCCTCTTGTCAGCACCTGCGCTCTGCCCGGCCCAAGACACGCGTCATCACATGGCTCCAGTAGCACCAGCGCTCTCCCCAGCCCAAGACAAGTGTCAGCGCATGGCTCCTGTCAGCACCTGAGCTCTCACAAGACAAGCGTCAGTGCACGGCCCCTGTCAGCACCTGCGCTCTCACCCGCCCAAGACAAGCGTCAGCGTACAGCTCCTGTCAGCACCTGCGCTCGCACAAGACAAGCGTCAGTGCACGGCTCCTGTCAGTACCTGTGCACTCATCTGCCCAAGACAAGCATCAGCGCACGGCTCCTGTCAGCACCTGCGCTCTCACAAGACAAGCGTCAGTGCACGGCTCCTGTCAGTACCTGTGCACTCATCTGCCCAAGACAAGCATCAGCACACAGCTTCCGTCAGCACCTGCGCTCTCCCCGGTACAAGACAAGCATCAGCGCACTCCTCTTGGCAGCAACTGCGCTCTCCCCGGCCCAAGACACGCGTCATCACACGGCTCCAGTAGCACCTGCGCTCTCTCCGGCCCAAGACAAGCGTCAGCGCGTGGCTCCTGTCAGCACCTGGGCTCTCCCCGGCCCAAGACAAGCGTCAGTGCACAGCTCCAGTCAGCACCTGCGCTCTCCCGGCCCAAGACAAGCATCAGCGCTGCTCTTGTTAGCACCTGCGCTCTCCCCGGCCCAAGACAAGCGTCAGCGCACGGCTCCAGTCAGCACCTGCGCTCTCCCCGGCCCAAGACAAGCGTCAGCGCACAGCTCCTGACAGCACCTGCGCTCTCCCTGGCCCAAGACAAGCCTCAGGGCACGGCTCCAGTCAGCACCTGCGCTCTCCCCGGCCCAAGACAAGCGTCAGCGCACGGCTACTGTCAGCACCTGCGCTCTCCCCGGCCCAAGACAAGCGTCAGTGCGCGGCTCCTGTCAGCACCTGCGCTCTCAACCGCCCAGGACAAGGGTCAGCGCGCGGCTCCTGTCAGCACCTGCACTCTCACCCGCCCAGGACAAGCATCAGCGCACGGCTCCTGTCAGCACCTGCAAGCACACCCGCCCATGACAAGCGTCAGCGCGCGGCTCCTGTCAGCACCTGCGCTCTTACCCGCCCAAGACAAGCGTCAGCGCACGGCTCCTGTCAGCAGCTGCGCTCTCCCCGGCCCAAGACAAGCGTCAGCGCACGGCTTCTGTCATCACCTGCGCTCTCCCCAGCCCAAGACAAGCGTCAGCGCACAGCTCCTGTCAGCGCCTGCGCTCTCACAAGACAAGCGTCAGTGCACGGCTCCTGTCAGCACCTGCACTCTCACCCGCCCAGGACAAGCATCAGCGCACAGCTTCTGTCAGCACCTGCGCTCTCACAAGACAAGCGTCAGCGCGCGGCTCCTGTCAGCACCTTCGCTCTCCCCGGCCCAAGACAAGCATCAGCACACCGCTCCAGTCAGCACCTGCGCTCTCAGCCGCCCAAGAAAAGCGTCAGCGCAGGGTTCAGTCAGCACCTGCGCTCTCACCCTCCCAGGACAAGCATCAGCACCTGCGTTCTGGCTGAAATCTCCGAGTTGCTCGTCGGATGTTCCCATCTTTCAAACCTTTGAGAAAAGGCCAACTGCGGTATTCTTCCAGCTACGGCGTTTGTTCTAAAGGCGGCTTCTGTTTGGTAGTTCCCGTTTCAAGATTAGGGACCTATCCTTTGTTTACTGAACTACATTTGCTAAGAGATCTTTGCTACAAAGTCATAGCTCATCGAAACTGATAACAAATTTAGAGTTCATGTCAAAGTAAAGACTCTTCTCTCTGGAAATAAGTGAGATTTAAAAAAACAGTAATTAGAAATCAAGTTTAAGACAACTCCTTTGGTGTAAGCTGTTTGTTTAAGTGCTGCAAATGACTGTAATATGCCTTCTGAGGAAGATTCATGAGTGATGGAACTCCTCGTACCGTGACTCAACAAATAATCACAAATACTACCACTATGTTGTAAGAGAGATCTATTTTTGTAAGTACTGTCATTTGCTAAAGTGTTTAACATATAAACACAGTATAGGTTGATGCTGATATTAATATATATCTTGTGTTCCTCCTTCTTAGCTACTTCCTGCAGCACTGTAATAGAAGCATTCTGAAAGTGGGAGGCATTTGATCATTACCAAGGAGGCTAGTGGACTAGACACAACACCACAGGCGCAAGTCACTATCGCTTTTATTATTTTGTTCCACCCCCTTCCCTCCTGGGGCAGAACATGACTCAAGGTTACCAACCCTTGATCGGACGCGGTGCAGGGGTGAGTTGAGGCCCCGCATCGTCTCCGCAGACTGTTCTTCAGGTGAGTGGCGCAGCATCCACCTCTCTAGGTCTGTTCTTTAGTTTACATATGCGCAAAGTTTCTAATATATTATTTCATGTCCTCCTTTGTACACAAAGGCCCAAGAGGCTGAATGTCTAATGAGCTTGAGAACCGCATCGGCACAGCTCTCTGGTCTAGCTTTAGGGCTCAACTGACTCTATCTAGGTCCACATTATAAAATGAACCAACCCATATCATGATTGGGACAGTGCACAGCACTCCGGGACTGCAGCAGTTACCAGGCACTGTCCATAGATGTCAAAGGAGCCATGTTGATCCCATCTTGAACACATATTGTTTAAAACACAAACAACTTTGCCTCTGCACCTCATCAAAAATGTATCTTGAAAAGGGCATTAATATGGAAACTTAAGACTTGACTCACGTTTCAATAATGTTGGAAACGGGTAGCGTGGTGCAGAGCGGGCAGGCCAAACTCCAGAGGAAATGTGTAAAGCATCCGCGCAGCACACACAGGCGACACACCAGGCACACTACAAAAAGGAGACCACACCAGTTGGAGTAAGAAAAATAGCATCTGTATTGGGCAACAGCCTAGCAGATGGTAAACCACATTGGTAACACGGCGCCAACCGGCACCCGGTATACATAAAACAGTGGGGACTATGTACAGGGCAGCGCCAATCGGGCCGCTGCCAGCATTAACAAAAGCATGGGATGAATCAGGTTCAATTCAGGTAGGTACATTCAATTTGGTGAAAGTCATAATGCAGGTAAGTCATACAGCAGTTGTGCTTAGGCCCCTATTCCATTTAGTAAAGGCCTTACAAGCCTGGCATAACCCCTCGCTGCAGATTAGCCTGCGCGCCACTTCACACAGGGAGCCCGACTCCCGGGCCCCTGGCAAGACAATGTCCCTCAACGAACGTTGCAGCTGCCCGCTGTGATCCGGGGCAGCTGTAAAGACAGTGCAACACAGGGGGAAGGCGGGCACCGACAATGTGCCCCGACACCACCCCCGACCAAGTCAAGGGCAGGGTAAATATGCCCAATCGTTGCAGCGACTTCGCTACTGCGGTGCCGCTGGGTGTCCACAAGGGTCACTGGCACTTTCGGTGCCTCTGGGACCCCTAAGCCTAAAGCGCCTCCTACGTCGCAGCTGCCCACTGTCAGACGGGGCAGCTGTACTGGATTCGCCCAACACCGGGCGGGCACCGGCAATGTGCCCCGTAGCCCCCTCCCTGCTGCTACAGGTTCCTTCCAGGCAGCTGCCCACTGGCAGGCGGGGCAGCTGTGCAGGACGTTCACACGGGCCCTCCTGGAGGCCCTCCTGGCACACCGCAATTCTCTATGAGCCCCCCTCCGGGACTCGGGGTGTACAGTTATGCCCCAACACGTTGCAGCTGCCCACTGTTATACGGGGCAGCTGTGAAGTCAGCGCGGGCACCGGCTGCCCTCTGAGCAACCAGGGGAGGTGGGCACCGACAATGTGCCCCGACGTCACCCCCAACCACCAGCAGACTTGGCCCCACTCACCGGCTATCCTGCGGGGACTCTGCTCCTCGGGTCCACGTGGGCAGCATGGGCGCCTGCAAGGCTCCGATCGAGCCCTCCTTCTCAGGACCCTCCTACCGGACGGCTACTGCTGCGCGCTGGCTCTCCTCCTCTTCACCCGGGCCTCCCCTCGTGGGGCCCGGGGCTTCAGCACGGAGCCCGCGAGGCTCCTGACAGCACTCCTCTTCACTCCGGCACCGGCGTCCTCACACGATGCGGGGTAGGCTCCCGCCTCGTCCCACTCTCCTCCGTCCTTCACCCGGGCCCCTCCTGGGACCCGGGACGTTGATGCGGAGCCCGCGAGGCTCCGGACCTCCCTCTCTTCCGGAGCGAAGTCTCCGGCGGCGTTGGCCAGCGCGGGGTGGGCTCCCGCCTAGATCCTACTTCCGGGACTCTCTTCACCCGGGCCACCCCTAGTGGGGCCCGGGACTTTCACTCCGGAGCCCGCGAGGCTCCCGACGACCTCCCTCGACTTCCTCGCTTGCGGGGCGGGACTTCCCCAGGCGCTCTCACCAGCGCCAATCCCAGCGCGGCTCCCCTGACGTCACGGGGAAGCCCGCGCAGCGCTCCTGGGTCTCCCGGGCCGGCGGTGACTCCAGGCAACTCCTCTTCTCCTCACAGAGGGTAGGCTCCCTCCCAGCACACGCACACACGCGAGGTAGGCTCCCGCTGTATTTTTAAAAGTAATAACGCGGGGTGGGCACCCGCGAAGGTCTTCACCAGGCAGGAAGGCGCGGGGTAGGCTCCCGCGGCACTTCCAAATAAGCCGCTCTCCTTCACGGCCACACGCGCTCCTTCACGCTAGCGCGCGACAGCGCTCCCGAGGCCGCGGCGGTGATCCTGGGCAGTTTCAGCATGCGGGGTGGGCTCCCGCCACGCAGCATCACACACGGGGTAGGCTCCTGTGGTATTCTTAAGCACCCAGCTCTCCCTGGCAGCACACGAGCAGCGCTCCACTTCTTAGCGCTACACAGCGCTTGCAGACGGTGTCTTCAGGGGTTACAGCGCTTTCCAGCTCCCGGGCACAGCGCTAGGGTGCAGGCATCAGCCCTCTTCTTCCTGCAGGCGGCACCGGCAACGCTCCCACCTCCAGGGTCCCCCAGGATGAGTAGCGCTCTGGCAATCCAGCGCTGCAGGCACCCTCTCCCTTCTCTGGCACCGCAGATATAGCGCTCACCGGCGCTAGAGGCCAAGAGACATGTAATGCAGGGCAAGATCAGTGGCTAGTAGGGCGGCTCACCAGTCCCGAAGCAGCAGCTCCTCAGAACGGTCATCCTCCGGTAGGGGGGCAATCCTGCCAGCACAGCAGCCTCCACTCCGGCAATGTCTCTTCATTGGCCCTGGGGCCAACAGGGGGGGTGTAGATGGGCACAGGGGCCAGCACACAGGCCCAATGTGGCGGTCTCCCCTGGCAGAAGGTCCCTTCCCCTTCAGTCCAGGCTCTGCACTGCCTCAGTCTCCTCACATGGCAGCTAGAAGGTTCTCTCCGGAACCGGTTCTAACTGGTTCAGGGGGAGGAGTAGAGCACCCTCGGTGCGACGCTTCCCTCCAAAAGCAGGGGGCGCTGGGGGACAAACCACTAGGCTGCCAACCCACCTCAGTCAGGCGTCACATGGGCAGGCAGGCAGGCATGGCGTCCATTTTAACAGTGACATTTTTCCACAGTGCTTTTCTAAAATGGCGGCGCTAACAGGGTGTACCATATTACACAGCATTTGTTATGTTCTGTTCAGACACACCATATTTTATTGTCACACAAGCGAAAAAATTCAGGGCAAAAGGGCCAAGTCCAACAAATAAGAATCAACTCCCAATGCTTGGAACATTTGTCATCCGGTGCTGCCTCCAATATAGGCCAGGACCTTGTTCAGTTTCAATGTTTATTTCTGAAAAACACATTATTTCCAAAAAGCACAGATTTTAAAAATGAACTTATGTCAAAACAATAATGTACACCGATGTAAAGGATTTAGGGCCAGATGTATGACCCTGGAAATAGCGCCTCGCAAATTGCAAGTCTTTTGCGACTCGCAATTTGCGAGGTGCTATTACCAATGTACAACAGTGTATTTCACACTGTTAGCGATTCCCAATGGGGTCGCAAATAGAGAGGCTCATGAATATTAACGGGCCTCTCGCAATTTGCGACCCCATTGGGAATGGCAGGCCCTCCCAAGTATGGTGGCCTGCTGGGCTCAGCAAACCACCATGTCTGGGACTGCTTTTAAATAAAGCAGTTTTTTTTTTTTAATGCAGCCCGTTTTCCTTAAAGGAAAATGGGATGCATTTTTAAAAAAAATAATGAAACGTTTTCCCCTGCGTTTGCAAAGGGGAAGGGGTCCCCTGGGGACCCCTTCCATTTTGCGACACCATTACCACCCTCTTGAAGAGGGTGGTAATTTGCGAATGTTTTACGCCTGCAATTGCGGAAACAAAACATCTGTACATAGGGTTGCGCACGCTATTAGGAAGGGAACGCCCCCTTCCTAATAGCGAGTCGCAAAACCCTATTTTGCGAGTCACAAAAAATTACCAGTCGCAAAATAGGGTTTGTACATACCCCATACTGTTTTTGTAAGCGCAAACGGGTTCGCAAACCCGTTTGCGCATGCAAAAACCGTCGTACATCTGGCCCTAAATACATAAAGTCCACTAACATTTTATACATTCCTTATTGAAGGTGACGTCATCAAAAGAAAGAAGACTCATCTAACATCAAGGGTCACTATTGGGCTCCTAAGCTATCTGCCCGCAGATACTTTTTACACATATTCCCCTTGCTCTCCATATGAAATATGTTCCACAAAATTACATTCTAATATTATATACAAACCCTGAGCCCCTTTTTCCTGGCATCTATTTCAAACCCCTTAACATTGGCTTACGTGAAGGATTTCTTTTCATGCATGTGAAGAGAATTCATTGCATTTTATCTTCAATAGTGTGGCAATTTGGACACAGTTTTGAGCTTCTCAGCCCCAACAACTTGTAAAATGTGTTAGAAGGGTAGGTGTAGCCTAGCTATATCTCCCCCGGAATATCCGAAGATATTTCCCAGAATAGAAACAGCACTTACGATATAAATGTGGCTCACTGGCAGGTACAGCCTTAAAACTTAAATATGAGGGAGCAGGTATATTTTAGAAGATTGTATTCGGATCCTCACAATTACACTTTGCCAATATCTAGAATTTAAAATAGCAACAGAATGACATTTTCCTTGATAGGTCCACACGGGTCGATTTTGGTGAGCTGGATATCTGATTCAGAAAAAGAAAATAAGTGGGACAATCAGGGCTCTTACGGTTCCCCGCAGTTCAGCTCCATAGAGTCCGCAAGAGAAAGATTTTGTTCTAAATGTCTGCAGAGGGAATGCCACGGGCACAATACCAATTTCATATAAAATCTGGCAAGGCCCAAGCTGAGCATTTTTCCGTCCTTGCCATGCAAGGTCCCACCCATTCACGAAGGGGAAGGGGTCCCCTGGGGACACCTTCCCATTTGGGAGTGGTTTACCACCTACTTGAAGTAGGTGGTAAACTGTGATTGTTTATCATACATTGGTGTTAGACTCGCTATTAGGAAGGGACGCCCTTGGCACGTCCCTTCCATATACCAAGTCGCAAACCATATTTTGCGAGTCGCTAATAGGTTAGTGACTCGCAAAATATGGTTTGTGCATGGGAAGACCAATTCTGTGGTCGCAAACGGGCCGAATTCCCGTTTGCGACCGCACAAACGGTCGTACAGCTGCCCCAAAGTCCACTAACAATGTATAAAGTCCTTATTGAAGATGGCCTCACCAAATGAAAGAAGACTCACCTAACGTCAAACAGTCACTATCGGACTATGATGCTATCTGCCCAGATACGTTTTACACATATTCTCCTTGCTCTCCATACGAAATATGCTCAACAAAATTACATTTTCATATCTTCTGTCCTGCAACTCCAGAGTCTTTTCTTCCTAGTATCTATTACATACTCCTTATCATAGGTCTATAAACAATTTCTTATCCTGCATGTGAAAGTCAATGCATTTTATCTTCAATACCATGAACATTTGAATACATTTTTGAGCTTCTCCGCCCCAACCAGTTGTAAAATTTTCTAGAAATCTAGTTGTATCCAAGCTATACGTACCCGGAATATCCGAAGATATTTCCCAGAATAGAAATGGCATTTACAATCTAAATATGGCTCACTGCCAGGTACAGACTTAAAACTCAAAGATGAGGGACCAAGTATATATTAGAAGATTGTACCCAGATCCTCACAATTACATTTATCTAGAATTTAAAATAGCAACAGAATGACAATGTACGTTCAAAAAGTCAGATAACATCCAATTCACTGTAAATTGAATAAATGTTCGACCCTAGAATGCAGTATGATTTATCATAATCGATCAATTCCCTTAAGGCTCCTTGTAAAACGTGTGCAGTGTAATTGGTCCACATTCTTAACTAAGAAACAGCAGAGGAGAACATAGATCAACCACTCGATCCACGCTGTCCAAAACCAACACTTTCCATAAAGGTCCACACGGGTCGATTTTGGTGAGCTGGATATCTTAGTAAAAAAAAGAAAAGAAGTGGGAGAATCAGGGCTCTTATGGTTCTCCACAGTTCAACTCCACAGAGTTCGCGAGCGCAGGATTTTGTTTTAAATGTCTAAGGAGGGAATCAGAGGGATGTCATGGGCAAGACACCCATTTCATATTAAAAGCTGGGAATGCCCAAGATGGGCCTTTTTCCGCCCTTGCTATACAGTGCTCTCTGCTTGCAAAACACACAATGAGTTTGGGGACTGGTATTGCAGAGACAATCCACGTTACCTGCTCTCAAATAAGATATCATGTTATTTCAAGACATCCCCCCATTACTTTCACCTCCCTGAGGCTTAAAAGACCTGCAGTGGGCGCCAACCTTAACTACTATTCTTCCAGAGATTTGTATTTATTTGCGCTTTCTTGTATAGCTCTTCTCAGCCCAGTGTAGGATGTCAAAGCGCTTTACAGTATACAATGCAGTAAATAAATCTATGAAACAAGTACAGAGACTTAGCTCATCACGTAGAGAAAAGTACAGATATTATGTCACGTTGTAGACAAGAAACATATGTGCAAAGACGGAGGGAACTCCAAATGTGCACCGCAGGGCTGAGCCTGATGGAGTCAGGGGTCAGGATAGCCCCATCTCTCAGCAGCAGGTGTTCTCGACCAGGCTTTTTGAAAGAGTAGTTCGTGAGATACTGGTAGCTCCCCAGCTACCCTTAAGTAGCTCTCCTATTTTGTAGCCTTACTGAAACATATTAGAAGTGTTGCTTGGGTGCATTGATACTCATACACCAAAGTGCCTAACAAAAACGATGTGTCCTCATGTAACGCAACTGGTGCTCGTGTAAAGCGCTCTGATACCCGATACCCTCGGGTCAAGTTCGCGCTATATAAAACTCTGTTGGGGAAAAAAAAAAACTTTCAAAATGTATATTCAAGATGTAAATGTGTATATTTTGAGAGCTCTTAATCTGATGTTTGGAGAAAATTGGTTGAATTTCCAAAATATACTTAAAGCTACAAATTGATTTACTGAATCTATGTCTCTTAGGTATTGCCCACGTAGAGCCACTCCACACTGTGAACAGTTTTTAGGTCGAGCCTAGAGTCAGCGCGCATGCGCTGCTCTGCGAGGCATGCTGTAGTCTACCTGTAATGAAAGAACATGCCCACCACACGCCCACCACTTTTGATTGGTTGCTCGGCCTGCATTTGCAAACTCCATAGTTTTCATTGATGAATAGTGTAGATTTGTCCCGCCTTGTTAATGTTTTGTTTCCGCCCCGGCGACTGCCCATGCTACGTGGATTCTTTAACTATGGGCCATATGTGCTGTTTCAATGCACTACTTTTTTCTCTCTGCCCTCTCATCACTGGTACATGGCGGCGCTAATTGCAGCTCACTTAATCTGCCCATGCCTTCTTTCAACTACACCTCCCGCCCCTCCGAGCTTTTTTAAGACTTCTTGTGTCTTCGCTGGAGCTTGTTTGGAAGGCAACCTGTATGCCCGAAGCCATCCCGGCATTTTTTTTTAACAGCGGTCCGCATGTTTGCACCGTAACTAAGGTGTCTTACTTCCACACTCAGAAATGTATGCGTGTGCTGCAACCAGTTTTCCATACATAGACACCAACTACTAGTATAGCGCCACAGCGGGTGCCTTGTCTCAGCCCTGTAGAGAACCCTCACATCCGCCCTCTTTCTTAACCCCTAGCTCTCAGCACTTCAGGCAGAGGCATCGCCTGCTGCAGCATTTCCACTCGGCTCGTGTCGAGGATGTGGCACTGTGCTGTGTGCTCCTCGGCAGTGTGAACATCCAGACAGCAGACATGTGCCAGGGACAGCAGACATGTGCCGGGGACTGCGGCTGTGCTCTCTGCTCGTTTGAGAAGATGCTCCCACAAGAGGAACTGAGAGCCGAGAGTTGGTTTTGAGCAAGAGGACCCAGGAAGTTGAAGCACTGCTGGTGGGGTGGGTGATGTAGGTGGTTTGAGACATCCAGCATTGTGACTGAATTCAGGGATTCGGAACAAGTTTTTTTTTACTATTACTCATTCCAACACAGCATTTTAGGTCCATAGTGCTGTAAATGACTCCAACTTCATCCTACCATGTTTGCCAGCCCCTGAAACATGAAGGGCAGAACTGGCCCTCCCGCATCTCATCTGTGAATTCAGAAGCGCATATTTAACTCCCAGAGTCACAGACAAGGTTGCTCAGTCGGCTGATGCACCAATATGATCATTCAGGACTGCAGTGAAGCACTCTGCCTTCATGGAAACAAGAGTCATGGCCCTGAGTTTTGTACAGCTAGGACATACGCACAGCTCTTAGATTACAGATCAGGACCCCCAGACCGCCAGAACTATGGGATAGTGCACTGCCTCAAGACAGAAAGCAAAACTTGTTGGCATATGATGTGCGAGTCTTCAAAACAAAATCAAACGCTTCTTGAAATATTATTTGTCACGGTGTTGTGACTTTATCGGACTGAGCAACAAAAGCTCAGGGTCAGGGCTAGTAACCCTGTTATTCCTAAACATCTTGTTTCGTTCTCGAACATCACCTGCCGGCAGCCATTGCAGAGCAAATCATTGTGTCCAAGGACAGAGTGCCGACAGCAAGAGAGACAAAGGAGCCGAATGCAAGGTGAGGCAGGGCAGAAACATGTATGTATGGCAGTGTCCATGTGCAATAATCAGTCGCCATATGTGCATTATTTATTTTGTGTTCATCTATCCTTTAATCCCATGCAATTAGGGTAATAATGAATGCTGTACACACTCCTCGATTTGCAACGATTTGATCATATGTTGATTCCTCCTAATGTGGAGCAGTGAGGTATTGTGCATATGCCTCGACGTGCAATGTTCTGCCCCTGTGCATCAACCTCTGTGTAGTACAGGAGTTGTGTGTTCAAGTGCTGCAACGAGCAGGATTACAGTAGTGGGCAAACCCACGTTGCAGCACTGCGATCGCATGCATGACCCCCTCCCCAGTGTACAGCCCTAGTCATTTCTGCATCCCTGTGCACACTCTAACCCCGTTTACGCGGCCTTTCTGCAGCACCTGAATCGCATGGTACTCTTCAGTGTGCAGCAGTGGCCATGTGTGAATGAGCATCATCACGCACGCTGTGGCCCCCAGTGTGAACTAATTTAATTTTGTTGCGTGGTTCTGTGGTTGAGTTTTCAGTCTGCAGCAATGGAATCATGGCTGCGAGCCTCTCTCTGCTGCAATTGGATTGTGTGCACGCAAATGGGCATCCAGCATGCAATAGCGCATGTGACCCTGAGAGGGACCCTCATTGTGCAGCAGTAGCAATGTATGCACATGAGTGTTGTGGTGTTGTGTGTGTGTTAGACCTGTCAGCCCTAGGGTGGTCTTTCCCTATTTTTTTCCTTTTTCGCCTCCTTTTTGCCACCATATTTTTACTGGACCTAGGTCTCTGGGCACCTCGCCACTGCTAGCCAGTGCTGAGGTGCAGGTGCTCTCTCTCACTCAAGATGGCTGCCACAGGCCCCTGCTACTGCAGAGGGGCCTGACACGCATACACACTAGTAGCCAGGGTCAGGCTGGGGTATAGGGATACAGTATCCATTCCATCCCCGCCTCTGGGCCACATAGCCAGGCAGGTAGAAGGTTCCAGAACCTTCCGGGCTGTGGGAGGAGTTATGTTTTGCCGCCTTAGAGAGGGTCACCTGACCTAGGAGTATAAAAGGCTTGGAGGGAAAACTTTCTAGTCAGTTGATGAGGCACCACTGAACCTGGGGAACCTCCGCCGGAGTATAGGCTTTAGGGCCTAGGGGAGACCTACACTACTGCTGCTGACAGGGCTGAGGCCCTGCTGGAGTAAGATAGCTGAGGAACGCCCACCACCCACTGACCTTGCCCAGTGTGGGGGGACCCAGGGAACCACCTTCAGCGTGCAGGGAGGAACATCAAGCACTCCCAGACCACCAACTCATTCCCCCCCCCTCATGACAAGAAACTTCTGACAAGAAACTCTGACAAGAAACTTATACTAAGGAACTTCTGACAAGAAACTCATCACCAGAAGCGCCTAAGAAGCAACCAAGCTGGAGCAGTCGCAAGACGCCTTAATTTGAGGAGGCTTGACCGTCCAGCCAGGCCTGAAGCCTAAACTGCCCAACTGGGGATCACCAGGTAAAGCGCCGTACCCTGAAGCGCTAGACCTTCACCCCTCACTATTCCTGCCTACTGCTGGGCTGCCCCCAAGTACTCTTCCAGTCAGCCCTGCCCACAGGCTGCTGGTGCGTCCTGCTTTCTGTCACCCCCAGGTCACTGACCTTGTGTAGAGATCACCGCCGCGGCCGTCGCCGCCTGAGAAGTGCCGTGAGGTGAGGTGCGCCGTCGCGCCCTCACCGAAGGGAGCGCTGAGGCGAGGAAGCCCTCGAGTTTCTGTGGTGAGGTGCGCCGTCCGCGCCCTCACCGAAGCCTCCACAGATTGCCCCCATCGCCGCCGTCGCGGCCGAAGAAATTGCCACTGGACCCTGGGCCCTTATCGCCGCCGTCGCGGCTGAAGAAATCACCGCCGCCGCCGAAGAAATTGCCCCCGCCGCCTTTGCGGCACAAGAAATCGCCAGCGCGATCATCGAGGCCTCCAGGCCCCGCCAACGCCGTCGCTAAGCAGCCGGGGACGCCGGCCGCGCCCCCAAGAAGGCCGCGCAACGATTGGGCGCCGGCTCCGCTCCCGCCCCCAGCGCCGACGGAGGCCCAGGAAGAGCCCCGGCCGTGTAGAGGAGACGGGGAGCCGGCCGAAGAGGACTGCTGGCTCCCGCTCCCTTCCCCGAAGTCCTGGAAGCCGCGGCTGCACTTACCTTGATCCCGGGGCTGGAGGAGTGAGATCCCAGCCCCCGCAACGTCCCCACAGTCACTCCTTGATCCCGGGGGCCGGAGGAAGGTGATACCGGCCCCCGCAACGTCCCCACAGTCCGGCCTGAAGGCCGAGGCAACCCGACCGGGCCCCGCCCTCCAGAACACGGGCCGGGCCTGGGGAGTGCCAGTCGCAGAGGAAGCGCGACCAACGATCCAGCGACAGGTGAGCCCAGGAGGCCCCTAGGGCCCACAAACGCCACTGGGGCCGGGGGCCACCATTAACCCTATAATCAATTGGGTAAACTTTCCCCATGAGGCGAGGCCCCGGAGAGGAGTGGGCCTAGCCTAGAGTTAACCCCCAAGGGTCATAGAAGCCCCAGGATACTGGACATGTCGAGGGGTTCCCTATAGTATTTAATAACTTATTGCAGATGCCTATTGTAATTACTGCCTAGGCCATGCTTTTAACTGCGAAATCTTTTACCACAGGGGGAAAGTATTTAATTGAATTGAGTTGAAGTGTTTTATGTTACAGGTGTACTGGAATTGCGACGCCCACTGTACTGAAGGTGGGCGCGCCTAGATTAATGCAGGCCTATTTAAATGTAAAGTGAAAAGCCTTCTTTTAAGTAATTGAATAAGCTAAAGTGAACTGCATGTCTAGGCCCCTGTTTTATTAACGTACCTTGAGATCATTATTAAGTGCTACGTTTAGGAGATAATTCCTGCGGCCTCTTAGTGGCCTACAATGTTGATGAGCTATGATGCTTTATTTAAAATGTGCACCAATTGAGTAATGCAATGAATTTGAATGTAGATCTGAATTAATTTGCCTCATCTAATGCCAACTTAAATTATTTATAAAAGATCTTGATTTTAAATACAAAAGTGTGGTGTCATGTTATTGCGTTCGCATTTCTGAGTCAGAGTAAGAGTGTGCTGCACAACTGCCTTACACATTGCCTTCGCGTGCCTTTCCCGCTTCACGCCATGCTACCGTGTCGGACTCGGTAACCCCGGTTCCAACAGTGTGTGTGTGCTCTCATGGGTGAGCAGCAATGGAATCACAAGTATATGACAGTAGATTTGCTGCAATATGATTATGTCTTCTTGGTCCTCAGTTCTGGTGCTCACATTTTTATGGTATAACACTGTAATCGTCTTGTGCATGAGTGTGTGCGCAACATGTGCATTGTATATGCACGAGCCTCCGTATTTGGGAATGGCAATCCTCATCTGTGTCCAGAACGGCAGTCGTTGCTTGTGCACGAACCTGTGTGTGTTCTTGATCATCTATGTGTAACGGACCGAAATATGTACTTTAACCTCTTGTGTAATCAGCAGACATCGTGCATTTATAGACACCCATGTTCATCACTGCAGTCGCATATGCCTCTTCCGTTTAACGGTGCACCTGTGCACGACTTGCTGGACACTGCTCGTTACCTTACATCTCTCTGCAGTTACACTCACGAGGGTCGCAGTTCAATCATCGGAACAAAAATATGGCCGTTGTCATTTGTATTTGAGTCCAGGGCTCTGATACGGGTCTGGGCGTGTTTGTAAAATATATTAACACATGAATGTGTGGCAACTTCCGCTGCACATTTTATACACGGTGTAGCTAAAGACACTTTTATAGACAAGCACTTAAAACTCAAAGTTTTTTCGTTTTTGGAAAGTGCAGCAAATACACTGATAAAGGCCAGGCTCTGCTACATTGCCCATCACTGCAGAAAGGTTGTGTCAGTCTCATTCACCAATGCTGTCGAATGAATGAATGAATGCCTTGAGAGTACAGGGGAGTCAGGGACCAGCACTGGAGACATTCTACAGATATGATTGCGGACCTGTTCTGCACCTGAGCTACAGCGGCCAACACTGCAGAGATAGTAGGCATGTGAGTTTTAGTGACCATCATTTGTTCCACAGTGAAATAATCGTACGCATTTATGCCTAAAGACCGGCGCTTCAGAAATATTAAGTTCGTTATTTTACTGATTTATACTCCAGGTTCTGGCGCTGTAAGTATTGTGAGAGCCCCGGCAACCGGCACTGTATAATAATCTCAACCCAACAACATATATTGCAGGGTTGTATAACTCTCAATGACCAACACCGCAAACTTGCATTATTGCCCCACAGACAACAGGAGCCTCTGGGTGCAGCACTGGATCACCCGGGAAAAAATATGATGGCCAGTGAATTCTAACATTACTTTAAAACTTCAAGCCCATTGCGCAAAGACATTAAATGTTGCATGCGTACAATCCTTCGTGTTTAAAGCTTGAGATGTAGCCACATTGACATCATTGAAGTAAGTGTTGTGTGCACTTCAGTCAGTGTCCTACAACCTGTAGTATTGTACTTCTGTTTTTACAGTGGTTCATACCCCTGTCTAGGTGGTGAAGTTCATTATCCCTGTATACCCCCAAGACATTTTTAATGCATCTGCGCCACATTTTTGTACTGTGTTGTGCCTTGCACAATGTAGCACTGTTACTGTGCACACATTGTTCAGAGGGTCTTACAGTTCCTGTCCCGGCCTTAGAGTGCACCCTCTGCCCACGCTGCTCTAAGACATAGCATAAACACATGTGCAAAGACAATAGCTCTGGCTAAACATTTATAAGGTACCAAAGGCGAGACCTATTGGCTGTGCCAATGCTTGTTTTACATTCCCTCTGGTGACAGCGCCTGATGAAGGGATCCCTGGTGACAATCTACGGCGGCCACTAGTGACCTTGTCTGCACAAACACTAATAATAACAGCAGCTCCTGATGATTGTCATCGACCCTCAGCAGCTCTGACTACAGAGAGGCTGGAGACCCTGCTCGAGGCCCAGGACACCGCCGGACTCACCGCCTCCTGCTGGGACATCTGTCTCCGGGCAGTGACACTGGATCTCTCCGGGGATCCGGCGGGTCACTGCCAGGGATCCACTGGGGGCCTCAGGATAGCACCGAGGATCGCCATGAAGCTAGAGCGCATGCGCAGAAGGAAGGCACTACTTCCGGGGTCTGACGTGTCATAAGAACAAAGGGAGCATGCTCAAAAGCAAGACACCACTCGATGGGGACTAACTTAGTGCGCATGCGTAAAGGTAAAAGCGCATCACAAGGGGCCGGTGACAAGCCAGCGCTGCCTTTAAAAAAACATAGTGCCAAAACACGGCCGAAGAACAGATACAATCACAAGTACCTGTGTTCCCACATAACAGGTAAGACACAGGCAGAAACATCTGAGGTGCTTTTAGGGGAGGCATAGACAGACGGGTAGGCACCGACAGCTGTATTCTAACCTTCCCTCTGACGTAGGGGAGGAGCAGATCTAGTTAGAACACCTGAGCTATCACAGGGCCGAAGAACAGTGCTGCGCATGCCCAGATGGTGAGATACTAGTCACCGCGGCCTGCTCCAGCACAGCGTGGCCTATGAACAGTGCTGCGCATGCTCAGAGGGTGAGATACTAGTCACCGCGGCCTGCTCCAGCACAGCGTGGCCTATGAACAGTGCTGCGCATGCTCAGATGGTGAGATACTAGTCACCGCGGCCTGCTCCAGCACAGCGTGGCCTATGAACAGTGCTGCGCATGCTCAGAGGATGAGATACTAGTCACTGCGGCCTGCTCCAGCACAGCGTGGCCTAAGGACAGTGCTGCGCATGCTCAGAGGATGAGATACCGAGCATCACGGCCTGAACTTTCACAAGGCGTCTGAAGAACAATGCTGCGCATGCTCAGAGGATGAGATACTAGTCACTGCGGCCTGCCCCAGCACAGTGTGACCTATGAGCAGTGCTGCGCATGCTCAGAGGATGACATACTAGTCACTGCGGTCTGCCCCAGCACAGCAGGCCCTATGAACAGTGCTGCGCATGCTCAGAGGGTGAGATACGAGTCACTGCGGCCTGCCCCAGCACAGTGTGGCCTATGAACAGTGCTGCGCATGCTCAGAGGGTGAGATACTAGTCACCGCGGCCTGCTCCAAGCACAGCAGGCCCTATGAACAGTGCTGCGCATGCTCAGAGGATGAGATACTAGTCACTGCAGCCTGCCCCAGCACAGCAGGCCCTATGAACAGTGCTGCGCATGCTCAGAGGATGAGATACTAGTCACTGCGGCCTGCCCCAGCACAGCAGGCTCTATGAACAGTGCTGCGCATGCTCAGAGGATGAGATACGAGTCACTGCGGCCTGCCCCAGCACAGCAGGCCCTATGAACAGTGCTGCGCATGCTCAGAGGGTGAGATACGAGTCACTGCGGCCTGCCCCAGCACAGCAGGCCCTATGAACAGTGCTGCGCATGCTCAGAGGATGAGATACGAGTCACTGCGGTCTGCTCCTAGCACAGCAGGCCCTATGAACAGTGCTGCGCATGCTCGGAGGGTGAGATACGAGTCACTGCGGCCTGCCCCAGCACAGCAGGCCCTATGAACAATGCTGCGCATGCTCAGAGGGTGAGATACGAGTCACTGCGGTCTGCCCCAGCACAGCAGGCCCTATGAACAATGCTGCGCATGCTCAGAGGATGAGATACCGAGCATCACGGCCTGAACTTTCACAAGGCGTCTGAAGAACAATGCTGCGCATGCTCAGAGGATGAGATACTAGTCACTGCGGCCTGCTCCCGGCACAGCGTGGCCTACGGACAGTGCTGCGCATGCTCAGAGGATGAGATACTAGTCACTGCGGCCTGCTCCAGCAAAGTGGGTCCTATGAACAGTGCTGCACATGCTCAGAGGGTGAGATACAGGTCACTGCGGCCTACCCCAGCACAGCGTGCCCTATGGACAGTGCTGCACATGTTCAGAGGATGAGATACTAGTCACTGCGGCTTGCTCCAGCAAAGTGGGTCCTATGAACAGTGCTGCACATGCTCAGAGGGTGAGATACAGGTCACTGCGGCCTGCTCCCAGCACAGCGTGGTCTACGGACAGTGCTGCACATGCTCAGAGGGTGAGATACTAGTCACTACGGCCTGCCCCAGGACAACGTGGCCTATGAACAGTGCTGCGCATGCTCAGAGGATGAGATACTAGTCACTGCGGCCTGCTCCAGCACAGCGTGGCCTACGGACAGTGCTGCGCATGCTCAGAGGGTGAGATACTAGACACTGCGGCCTGCTCCAGCAAAGCGTGGCCTACGGACAGTGCTGCGCATGCTCAGAGGGTGAGATACTAGACACTTCAGCCTGCCCCAGCAAAGCGTGGCCTACGGACAGTGCTGCGCATGATCAGAGGGTGAGATACTAGTCACTGCAGCCTGTTGCGGCACAGCGGATCCTATGAACAGTGCTGCCCATGCTCAGAGGGTGAGATACTAGTCACTGCGGCCTGCCCCAACACAGCGTGCCCTACGGACAGTGCTTCGCATGGTCAGAGGATGAGATACTAGTCACTGCGGCCTGCTCCAGCAAAGCGGGTCCTATGAACAGTGCTGCGCATGCTCAGAGGGTGAGATACAGGTCACTGCGGCCTGCTCCCAGCACAGCGTGGCCTATGGACAGTGCTGCGCATGCTCAGAGGGTGAGATACAGGTCACTGTGGCCTGCTCCCAGCACAGCGTGGCCTACGGACAGTGCTGCGCATGCTCAGCGGTGAGATACCAGTCACTACGGCCTGCCCCAGCACATGGTGACCTATGAACAGTGCTGTGCATGCTCAAAGGATGAGATACCGAGCACCACGGCCTGCTCCCAGCACAGCGTGGCCTACGGACAGTTCTGTTCACGCTCAGAGGGTGAGATACAATCACAAGTACCTGTGTTCCCACATAACAGGTAATACACAGGCAGAAACATCTGAGGTCCTTTAGGGGTGGCATAGACAGACAGGCAGGCACCGACAGCTGTGTTCCTAGGCTTCCCTCGGAAGTAGGGGAGGAGCAGATCTAGTTAGAACACCTGAGCTATCACAGGGCGCCGGAAGAACAATGCTGCGCATGCTCAGAGGATGAGATACCGAGCACCACGGCCTGCACTTTCACAAGGTGTCTGAAGAACAATGCTGCGCATGCTCAGAGGATGAGATACTAGTCACTGCGGCCTGCTCCCGACACAGCGAGGCCCTTGAATAGTGCTGCGCATGCTGAGAGGGTGACATACTAGTCACTGCGGCCTGCTCCAGCACAGCGTGGCCTACAGACAGTGCTGCGCATGCTCAGAGGATGAGATACTACTCACTGCGGCCTGCTCCCGGCACAGCGTGGCCTACGGACAGTGCTGCACATGCTCAGAGGATGAGATACTAGTCACTGCGGCCTGCTCCAGCACAGTGTGGCCTACGGACAGTGCTGCGCATGCTCAGAGGGTTAGATACTAGACACTGCGGCCTGCCCCAGCAAAGCGTGGCCTACGGACAGTGCTGCGCATGCTCAGAGGGTGAGATACTAGACACTGCGGCCTGCCCCAGCAAAGCATGGCCTACGGACAGTGCTGCACATGATCAGAGGGTGAGATACTAGTCACTGTGGCCTGCTGCCACACAGCGGGTCCTATAAACAGTGCTGCGCATGCTCAGAGTGTGAGATACTAGTCACTGCGGCCAGCCGCAGCACAGCGTGCCCTACGGACAGTGCTGCGCATGTTCAGAGGATGAGATACTAGTCACTGCTGCCTGCCCCAGCAAAGCGTGGCCTGCGGACAGTGCTGCGCATGCTCAGAGGGTGAGAAACTAGACACTGCGGCCTGCCCCAGCAAAGCGTGGCCTACGGACAGTGCTGCGCATGATCAGAGGGTGAGATACTAGTCACAGCGGCCTGCTGACGCAGAGCGGGTCCTATAAAACAGTGCTGCACATGCTCAGAGGGTGAGATACAGGTCACTGCGGCCTGCTCCCAGCACAGCGTGGCCTACGGACAGTGCTGCGCATGCTCAGAGGGTGAGATACTAGTCACTACGGCCTGCCCAGAACAATGTGGCCTATGAACAGTGCTGCGCATGCTCATAGGGTGAGATACTTGTCACTGCGGCCTGCTCCCAGCACAGCGTGGCCTACAGACAGTGCTGCGCATGCTCAGAGGATGAGATACCAAGCACCACAGCCTGCTCCCAGCACAGCGTGGCCTACGGACAGTGCTGCGCATGCTCAGAGGGTGAGGTTCTAGTCACTGGGGCTGCCGCTTAGGAGATAAAACCTGCTGAGGCATGCTCTAAAGCAGTGCTTTGAAAGGGGGTAAAAAATGGCAAATCAAGCTATGACCCAAGGGGCGGGGTGAGGAGGCGTGTTTAGGGGTGGGGCCAGGGGCGGGGCTACTTGCAGACATTTACAGGTATCGGTGTGGTATGTAACTGTGGTGCATAGTGTGGTAGCACACTGTCATTCCGAGACAACACATTTTCTATTGTCATTACCACTAAATTTGCACAGAAGTAGTTTTACTGACAAGCTATGCACACCAAGGATAATGTGTGGAATTGGGTACCAGGCAGTGGCATAGCCAGTGTCATGGGCCTGAGTGCAAGGAAGGAAATGGGCCTCTTACCCCTGTTTTATCTGTGAAATACAACAAGAATCTGGCTTCAATGGACCCCAGGCCTCTGTGCCACTGCACCTGCTGCACCAATGGAAGCTAGACCCCTGGCTCTAGAGAATATTTAGCTTTTGCGCATCACCCAGTAAAGTATCCTATTAGATTCTCTCATGACACTTCAGAATAACAAAAGAGCTGCTTCTTTTGTCCTTTCTATTTCCAAAATTGAAATATTTTTACAGTTCATTCACAGGTTTTTATGCTTACAAACTTTCAGAAATGCTCTCACCCTGCAGTCAGGGAAAGAAACGCAACCATCAATCTCCATATTAAAAGCATAAGCAGCAATTTGTCCAAATGTATTGACTCACATTCAACCTCTGTGGCAAGAGAAAAAACAAAATTTCAAGGCATATTTTCGCTCTTTCATCTTAACTCCACCACGGTTATTTTAACAGCTAACAACAAATGTAAAAAAATAAATCTGTCCGACAATGATAGATTGTGCTCACTGAGCATCAGCAGTGACATCGCTGAAAGTGATGAGTATAACTTACCCTTTTGTATCACCCTTTGCAGCAGGCAGAGTCGGAAGGAATCAGGTGAAAGACATTGTCAGAGCCCAGTGGCAGGCAGGCTAAGATGTGGAAATGGCCCATCTGGTGTCCTCAGTGTAGCTGTATGGTTAGGGGGCCCAACTGCAGGAATCTGATTCTTGCTTCCTGGGTGGATGCTGGTATCAGGCCCTGGGCCCCTTGCCTGGCACTGGAGAGAAACCTGCTATTCAGGTGCTGCTCCTGGCTGGCTCCTTGTCGATGGTCCTTACTGCTGTATGGCACAGAAGGAAGGGAAAGCATTGCAAACTGCATATTTAAAGGGCTTTCATTCCTTCCTGCCACACAGCTATAGGGTTGTGACTTTGCACGCTTTGCTGATGGCAAGATGATGGTCACTGCCAATGTGAAATGCTAATCATGTGAGCATGCACTGCAGAGTAGAAATGCTGTGCATGCTTTCAAGATGACCATTTCTTTGGGAAATCCCAACATGCTGCAGTGAGTATCGGTACTCTCCCTGGGCAGAGAGAGGTTCCAGTACTCAGAGGGAAATAAAAAAAGTAGTGCTGATACTCAGTACTGGTGAGTACCAGCCCATTTGAAGCATTGCTCAAAAGTGCAAAATTAATATCAGGGCAAAACTGTGCGCCAAGACAAAAGTGTATGTTTAAATTTTTATACCAGCTTTAATGTGTTTTCAAAAGGAAGGGGCAGAGTGAATATAGGAGCACAGCAAAGCAAGCAAAAAAAAAATTCAAAGACTTCAAATAAGGGTAAGACTTGCAAAGGATCCCTAGCCCTGCCAAGTTCCAAGCATCAGGTGTTAGACTAACGCATTTCAGTGTGGTGGTCCTCATCACCACACTGAAATGCAAAATCATGCATAATAGCGTCTACTGAGTTGTCAAGCCAGAACGCTGCTTATGCACCATTACTGAAATCTGAAATGACAGCACGCAACACCCTGCTCCCGGCAGGCTTGGGGGTTTGCGTCAGGCTGCTCGCAGGCAGCTCTAGCTGCTATGGAAACAATGTAACAAGATTCATGCACCCGAGACAGACTGCGACTGATGTCAGGACAGGAGTCAGTGCGCCCAATGGCTAGTACGGATAGTCAGTGAGGAGGTGAGGTCAGGACAGTTTTTTTCAAACACACCAAGGGCCAAGGGACATCTTGCTGCTGTCCGCGGCGGTTGCCAGGCAAGCAGCAGTTCAAGTTCATCAGCTGCTGGCAACACAAACAGTTCACTGCTAAATCTAAAATGAATATCATCCCTCGACCGGACTCACCCGACCCACAGGCGGCAGCCAGCTGAGAGTGATTGAGCCGATCGCAGCACCGCCAGTCGGAGTGGTTCCAGGCTCAATAGTCCACCACAAGAGCAGCACACCACAGTCCATTCTGTACAGAGCTGAGCCGCCCTGAATGCTGCTGGCCCAGCATTTTGCGGCCCGCGCGAGAATCTGAGTCGTACTCCTGATTGCGGCCATGAGTGGCCCGCTACCAAATTGCTGCGCTCTCCTGCTTTGCAGCAGAGAGTAAGTGGAGTGAGGTACTCTCTGCTTTTGTTTTCTAAAGATTTGCTTTATAATAGTGCGCACTGCATATTCCCCTGACACCATTCCCCAATCACACTCACAGCAATAAGATTGATGATCATAAAAAAAAGGCTTAGGCACCTCACACAGGCTGAAATCACACTGTTAAATATGTAAGGATATAAATACTCATTTATTGGCAGGGTGGGTTCCTTTTAATTTAAAAGTACGCATTTTCCTCAAACAATGGAAAGCGTCACCAATCCGCACTCTTATCAATAAAGTTTCAATAATTCAAAAAATGTACTTCAGTGGTAATTCCAAACGTTTCTTTTATTTTTATAATATTCTTATTTTGTTGTGATGTTATTTTCACATCACAACTTTTCAATTAACACCACATAATTCTTGCGCTGAGGTGCCTAATCCATTTCGGGCTATGCCCTTTCATCAGGGCTCCTTCCTACAAATATAATGTGTACTTTTTAATGGGAGAGACTAAATACAGTGTGAGATCTATCTCATTAGTGCATGCTACAATTCCATACATACTACATGCTTATCGAGAGCGTGGACAGCGGCCCTCGTCTAGTGAATCACTCTTCACAACTTGTGAATTATATGGTGGCGGTAATCCAAAACTAGTGACAGTAAAGATTAGTAAAAGAGGGTGATCAAAGGATAATAGGTGGCTTTATTATTTGCATCCTAAATACAATCGTGATCGTCGTGTGTATTCATGATAAGTAATTAGTATCTAATGTGAACGGCAGATCTTTCCAAAAAGTGATCAGCAGGTCTTTTTTTTCAAAAGTGATCATGCCCCGGTGATAATACAACTGTGAATGCATGAGTCATGCACGTACCTAATTTGTGGTGCATCAGTATAAGACACGATTCAAAAGTTCGTCTACATGATCTAAAACCAACAAAATCAGTCGTCTTAAACAAAACTCTAAAGTACGGAGACTTTTTAGTCATTATTTTTGCATATAGCTGGGTCTGAACTGGGGTGGCGAAGTGAGCTAAAGAACGATGATGGATTCAACCCAGATCTGTGACTGGGGGTGAGTGTTTGAAAAGTTTCAGAGCTCCGTCCATCATCTCCTTGTGTTTGCTTTGTTCGCCCTAAGTTGGCAGGGTATGCCCAGACGTGGGTCCCTTGCTCACTTTGCCACTGGATTCAACCTATCCTGGCTGATGACGGCTGTAAGCCCGAAACCGGTCCCAGGATGCTTGTTCCCGGTCCAGGTAAGACCTGGCTTGGCAGTTCGGACTGGACTGTTCCCATGAGGCACAGGGTCAAGACTAATTTGCATATAGCTGGGTCTGAACTGGGGTGGCGAAGTGAGCTAAAGAACGATGATAGATTCAACCCAGATCTTTGACTAGAGGTGAGTGTTAGAAAAGTTTCAGCACTCCGTCCATCATCTCCTTGTGTTTGCTTTATGGCTAGTGAGACTACACATGGGCGGAGGTGAGCCCCTAGATCTACTGACAGAGAAGGTGCATGGTGCCATGCCCAGTTTCCTAACTACGGTACTCACTGCTACCTTCACTTTCAGAGTATGAAATACAGAGTTTCTTGTGGGGTTGGGTCGCCCTTAGTTTAAATGCACACCAGAAGAATTCAGAGGGCTCTTGGAAATCAATGAGAGCATAAATATTGTAGATGTACAATGGCTGACTGTTCTCCGACAGGAGTCAAAGATGTTTTGTGGGGCAGATGCCGCAAAAGGCTGTTGGTAGAATGTACATGATAACAATTCATAACAGTGCAGCATACGCTTTCCAAACATAAGGAAAGGCCTACTAAAGAGAAAGCTAAAAAAGGGCCAGACATATTGGAAGATGCTGACACATGAAAAAAAAGTATCTGATCAGAACTGATAGAAATAAGTGAAGGTGGGCATTTCGAGTGGCTTATGCTGCATTTCGTCAAAAAACAGAGGAGAGCCAGAGAGGAGTGTTTGGAGACCAATGTGTATGTCTCCCGTCTAAATCACAACAACAAAGATACACAAGGTCTGGGGGTATTATAACTCTCACAGGATCATTATTGTCTCTGTACCTATCGGTGTGTTCCTATCTTTGGCCCGGAAGCCCTCACCCCCGCTTGGGTTGCATGCTTCATTAATAGGGCTTCTCCTCACATCACTTGCAAAAAAGCTTGTGATGTGGACTACAACTTCCCCCATGGGGGAAGGAGCTCTTCATAGAGTGGCCTGGACGGGTCCCTATATAAGCTAAGCTGTGGGCCGGTGGTGGAGAGCGCAGATATGAGACAATAAAGTAAAACTACTTCATGGTGGACAAAAGAGCAGCTTTATTCTGTGTCCCCCAGGGGTGGGATTAGAACGAAAGGGAGGAAGACTTTCAACCCAATTGCTGAACAGGAGGCAATATTTTTCTGCCTAATTATAACTCTTAAGGAAGATGTGAGGCCTTCCTCAGGACGATATATTGTAGTCACTCTGCCAATGATTGAGAAAAGGATGTCTAATGTGAAAGCACAAATGTAACATGAGGACAAGCAGTGTTCCATGGAACTGTAGAGGTATCCACTGTTGTCTCTATCGGTAAACATATTAGTGATCACAAGACCTAGAAAAAGAAGAAAAAGAAAGTCTTTATTAACCATCACTAAAGAGATTCAGGGATGGGGTAGTCGCAGACAGCATTAGTGTGTAAAAACATTTGGTGGGCAAGCACCAGATAGACACTGCAAAAGAGCACATGTGAAAAAGTGTCTAAAAGACTAATATATACTCTAGTCACTTAGTAACTGTTGGACTTGGCCCTTTTTGCAGGGTCATCCCTGAACTTTTTGCTTTCCTCCTAGTCTTTTTCTGACCTGGTGTTGGTGGTTTTAGGACTCAGGGCACTTTAGCACTGCTGTCCAGTGTAAAGTGCGTGTGCTCTCTGTGGTAAACATGGTAAGATTGGTCTACACCTGTTTGGCATATTTAATTTACCTGTCAGTCCCCAGTAATGTGGTATCTCATATACCCGGGGCCAATAAATTAAATGCTACTGGTGGGCTAGCAGCGCTGCTTGCGCCACCCACCACAGTAGCCTTTCAACCCTGTCTCAGGCCTCTGCCGGGCCTGTGGCCAGGGCCTGTGCGCGCAGTGTTACTGCCGCTGTAACGTGACACCTAAAGTGTGTGCCACGTCTATGACCCCCCTTTTACTGCATGTCAGTCACCCCTAAGGTAGGCCCTAGCTAGCCCTATGGGCAGGGTGCATTGTAGGTAAAAGGTAGGACATGTACCTTAAGTGTGTGACATGTCCTGGTAGTGGCAAACAGCCATTTTGGTTTCCCACTGCTGTGAGGCTGCCCTCCAATAGGAATGCATTGGGGACTCCCTGATAAGTGTTTCAGTGGTAATTCCTGACATGAGAGGAGCAGCATGGTCAAGTTTGGTATGTTTGGAATAGTAATAATAAATGCTGCACAATGGTGTGAGCAGATTTATTATCACTATTTTAGAAATGCCACTTTTAGAAGTTGACATTTCTGTGTGCTATGTGTCTGCTTGCCTGATGTGTATTGCATGTCTGGCTCTGGAGTGACAGGGGCTGGTGAGGTGTGTGGCTCCAGGGAGGGCAGGGTGAGTCAGCGCTAGGCTGAATAGGAAACCTGCATTTGGAGTAGTGGGAGGAGTAGTCCCCTGACCCTGAATAGGTCTGTGCCTGCCTAGGTGAATGCTGGCTCCGCCCCCCTGTGGTGTGTCTGAGGACCGAGCCCCATCTGACAAAGGAGGGTGGAAGCCTGGTAAACAGAGTGCTTCAACACCCCCCAGAACCAGTTGAGACTGGTTCCCCCAAGCCCTGTGCCAGGGCAGACAAAGAGAAATGTACTATAAATATTGGGGCTGTGACCCCATGAAAGTGTGCTTCCTTGTGCTACTTGGGGATACTTGCTGCTGCTGGGCCCCAGGAGGAACCGTAACGAGGGACTGCCTCCCTGCTGGAGGGCCCTGTGAGCTGGCCTGCCTGGGCCCAGCCTTTTGCCCTGGAACTTTGGGACTGAGCGCCTCGTGATCGCTATATCTTCTCCCAGGACGGGAGGTGCATTTGTGGCCTGCAGCGTGAGGCTGCAACGTGTCTGGAGGGAATCCCAGCGTGGGGACTCCCCCCGTGGTCCAGGGGTAAAGCGGGAGCCCACCCCGCACTGCGATGCTTGGTAAAGCGGGAGCCCACCCCGCACTGCGGATGCTTGGTAAAGCGGGAGCCCACCCCGCACTGCTGACGCCTGGTGGAGCGGGAGCCCACCCCGCATTTGTTTTCATGTAAAGCCGGGAGCCTACCCCTCACTTTTGAGCGAAGCCACCGCCACCAGCAACCCGGAAGCCAGGCTCCTGCTGCCTGACTGTGGGCAGGGCCAATAGAGGGAAACAGACGGCCGGCCGAAGAGCGGGCGACGCGACGCGGCAACCAGGCAGACCGTGTCTGGAGGACGGCGAGCACCGCGGGTTGCCCAAAAGAGTCAGAGCCTTGCGGGCTCCATTACCGCCTCGAGGAGAAAGAGGCAAGTCCCCGGGGATTGACGGCCCCCGGGGGGAGACCAGAGAGGTCCCGTGACCGTGGCCTGCAGGGCACATTGTGGTGCCTAACTCCGGCCTGAGGAGGAGACCGGAGGTGTCCACAAGCAGCCCCAGTGAGTGGGGCTGAACTGGGCAGCACAGTTGGTGCAGGGTGAAGTGCACCGGGAGGAGCCCAGTGAACGGAGCTCCCTGAGGCACTATTAGTGCCAGTGCTGATTTCTTTTTAGGAGCAGTGTAGTGCCGTGAGCGTCACCGGAAGGGTCCCAGTAAAGGGGACTCCTCAGGCACAGTTGGTGCCAGTACTCATTTTACCACAGCTGCACCGCAGAAGCGCGGGCATCTGCAACGACGGGGACATGTTCATTTTGAGAGAAGGAAGGGGTGAGATACTCCCCATGCCCCCAGTGCACTGTGCACATGGTCTTTGCTGCCAAGGCAGCCAGAGGGCCACTTGGAAGGCCCTATGAATTAGCGCCCTGACTTGTGGGACAGAGGGCATTTGGGTCCCAGAGAAGGCTGGTTGGCCTGCGGTCATCATTGGGATATTAGTAGGGCGTAAGGCCCTACAGAGATTGCATAATGTGTTTATGCCCACAGAGATTGCATAATGTGTTTATGCCTACAGAGATTGCATAATGTGTTTATGCCTAATGTTATTGCATAATGTGTTTTATGCCTAATGTGATGCAGACATAATGCATTTATGTTCCTAGGGCTAATGCTGAGTACAGTATTTTTGCCAGTAGTTACTGGTTATTTTACATTTGCTACTTGTGCTTTCTAAAGGTTCTGACAGTGGCCCGATTGGTCCTGTCATGTATATAATCCCCTGTAAATTATTACCTGGTGCCAGTTGGCACAGTGTATATTGTGTGATAACTATTCTAATGTGTTTTGGATAATACAAAGGCTATTTTTTATATAACCTTGTGTGGAGTTTCTTTTGTGGTGTGCCTAGTGTGTTGCTGGTGTGTGTGTGTGTGTGTGTGTGTGTGTGTGTGTGTGTGTGTGTGTGTGTGTGTGTGTGTGTGTGTGTGTGTGTGTGTGTGTGTGTGTGTGTGTGTGTGTGTGTGTGTGTGTGTGTGTGTGTGTGTGTGTGTGTGTGTGTGTGTGTGTGTGTGTGTGTGTGTGTGTGTGTGTGTGTGTGTGTGTGTGTGTGTGTGTGTGTGTGTGTGTGTGTGTGTGTGTGTGTGTGTGTGTGTGTTGTGCAAACGCTTTACACATTGCCTCTGGGATAAGCCTGACTGCTCGTGCCAAGCTACCTAGGGGGTGAGCAGAGGTTATCTTCAGCGTGCAACTCCCTTGCCCTGACTAGAGTGGTGGCTTCTGCCTGGCTTAGGCGCATGCCCTAGCCAACCAGAAATCCCATTTCTAACAGAAGCTTACCCTCATTTGTCAGATACAGACGTGAACTCAAGTCTCAGCAGTACGGGCTATGACTGATAGACACATGAAATACAGATGAACAAAGACGACTTCTGGAAACATGCAAACTTCCAGACAACACGGGTCCCCACCTAGCAGGGAAGAAAATTGGAGACAGGGGATTATCATATGTTGAATGGCAACATCATGAAAGAATTAGGGAGAAAACATGTAAATGTTTATGGGAAAAAAGCATGATGACACAAGACTGTGTTGTATGGGTTATCAACAGATGCTGAGACATTTATGATCGATCTATTGAGAGTAGTTATCGTACTCCAAGACCACATATATCTTTGTTGTTGTGCTTATGTTGTATATATATATTTGTTTGGTACTCGGGGACTACACCTTCATCACCCAAGAACAGACGAAGTTTCTATTTTAGCTACAAGGCGACATGGCAATCAGGGCGCCATTACTTCAATGAGAATGCTTTAAACATTGCCTCTTCTGTTGTTAATGACTTCGTCCTATGTTCTGTTTTGTTCCCAAAGGAGTAAAGATGTTTTTTGCTTTATTTTTCTCCTTAGATTTTGCGGTGTTATTTTATTTCAACTGATGAGTTAAGTGCCTCATTTATCTTCAGAATTACAGTGCTTGTTTTATTTGCCATTTTAATTTATTGTACTAGCTCTCTGACGGATCTCATAGTTCTTGCCCACTTCAGTATTCCTGGTGCTCACTGTTTGAATACCTGGAGTTGCATATGGGGTTTCAACTTTTATCAATGGTGTTTTTTACATGACATAATTTCTGTTGCTGAATTAACTAGGTGAGGGTCTGGAAGGAGTGCCTTATCTGTCATATTTTAAAGTGGGTTAGATTACGTTCGTGCTAACCTCTTTGATAAGCCACAATTAGCCTTCTTAATGTTCTGGATAATAAAATGGAAAATAACACCTCCTCTTCAACATCCTACTTTCAACACACAGTCAGCAGCCTTCTGGCTATTGTTTCTGTGGACTCTCAGAATGCTGTTTGTGACCATCATTAGTTACAATTGTCTAACACCAGCAGGACTATGGTTTTGGGGCTCCTACGATGGATCTGGTTTAACTGGGTATTGCACTTGAAAAGGTCTTCTACAACCACTCCCACCGCATGACAGTGAGCGGCTGTGTTGAAAGTAGAGGTTAGTATGTTTTCTCTCCATGTGTCCTCTGATGTCTAGCAACAAGTGCTTTCAAAATGAAGCTTTTCTCACAATCTGAGAATTGATTAAGGCTCCTCATTTGTGTGTACGTTCTGGCGAATTCGAAGACTTCCTCTATCAGTGAAGCTTTTCCCACAATCTGAGCACTGATAAAGTTTCTTGTAGGAGTATTTTTTCATGGTGTATAGTAAGACTTGCTTTGCGACTGAACCATTTCCCACATTCTGTGCACTAAGGAGTCTCTCCTGTATGAGTTATAAGGTGACGATCAAGACTATAAGATTGACTGAAGTCTGCCCCACATTCAGTGCACTCATAGGGTTTCTCACCTGTATGTATTCTCTGGTGCTTAGAAAGGCTTTCTTTGTCACGGAGGCTAGCCCCACAATTAGTACATTGATACGGCTTCTCAAAAGTATGTACTCTATGGTGAATAGTAAGACTTGCTTTCCTACTGAACCTTTTCCCACATTCTGTGCACTGATAAGGAGTTTCTCCTGTATGAGTTCTAAGGTGTCTAGCAAGACAATAAGATTGAAGCCTGCCCCACATTCAGTGCACTGATAAGGTTTCTCACCTGTATGTACTCTCTGGTGAATAGTAAGACTTGCTTTCACACTGAACCTTTTCCCACATTCAGTGCATTGATGTGGTTTCACTCCTGTGTGTACTCTCTGGTGAGCTCTAAGATTTGCTTGACTACTGAATCTTTTTGCACATTCGCTGCATTGGTAAGGTTTTTCACCTGTATGAGTTTTATGGTGAACAGTAAGGTTTTGCAAAGAGCTAAAGCCTGCCCCGCACTCAATGCATTCATGAGGCTTTTCACATGTATGCCTTTTCTGATGCTGAGTAAGATTGCCTTTGAGACTAAAGGCAGCAGCACACTCAGTGCACTGATATGGTTTCGCTCCTGTGTGCATTCTCTGATGAAAGATAAAATGTGCTTTACGACTAAAACTTTTCCATCATTCTGAGCACTGATAAGCTTTATCCACTGTATGTGTCTGATGGTGTTTAACAAGATTTCCTTTCTTACTGAACTGTTTACTACATTCAATGCACTGATAGGGTTTCTCGCCTGTCTGTGCTTGCTCGTGAATTGTTAGATTATCGCGCTTACTGAACTCTTTCTCACATTCTGAGCACTGATAATGTTTCTCGCCCAAGTGTGATCCCTGGTGAAGAGTAAGACTTCTTTTCACTTCAAACCTTTTCCCATATTCTGAACATAGATAAGGCTTCTCACCAGTTTGTGCTCTCTGGTGGATAGGTTTCCTTTCCGTATCAGTTCCTTGGTAGATGGTAGGAGATTGCATGCCGTCCCACATTCAGTACATTAATCAGGTTTGCCACCCGTGTGTCTTCTATCATGCATTGTACAATTTTCTTTGTGAGAGTTACTGGTTCTGGTCATGTGTTTTAGCTATGCTGTACACCATTGTGGCTGCTGTTCAGCATGGTTAAAAATGAGGTGGAGTTGAATGAGTTAGATTGGAGTGGGGTAGATTGGGTGGGGTACATTGGAGTGTGGCAGATTGGGATGGGGTAGAGTGGGGTAGATTGGGGTGGGATAGGTTAGGGTAGATTGAGGTGGAGTAGGGTGGGGTAGATTGGTAGAGTGGGGTGGGGTAGATTGGTAGGGTGGAGTGAGGTAGGTTGGGGAAGATTGGGGTGGGGTAAAATGGGATAGATTGGGGTGGGAGAGATTGAGTGTGGTAGATTGAGGTGGGGTAGATTGGGGCAGATAGAGTGGGGTAAATTGTGGTCCATTGGGGTGGGGCAGATTGGAGTAGGGTAGATTTGGGTAAATTGGTGTAATTTGCTACAGATCTGGCTAGATTGGGGTGAGTAGATTGAAGTGTGGTACACTGGAGTCGGGTAGATTAGAGTTCAGAAAATGTGGGTAGATTGGGGTGGACTGGGGCAGATTGAGGTGGGGTAGGTTGAGGTAGATTAAAGTGGGGTAGATTGGGAAGATTGGAGTGGGGTAGATTGGAGTAGGGTAGATTGGAATGAGGTAGATTGGGGTAGACTGGAGTGGGGTAGATTGGAGTATATTGGAATGGGGTAGATTGGAGTGGGGTAGATTAAAGTGGGATACATTGGGATACATTAAAGTGGGGTAATTCGGGGTAGATTGCAGGGCGTAGATTTGAGTGGGGTAGATTGGAATGGGGAACAAATGGTAGACTGGAGTGGGATAGATTCAGGTAAATTGTAGTGGGGCACATTGGTGTAGATTAGAGTGGGATAAAATGGAGTTGATTGAGGTGAGGAAGATTGGGGTGGAGGAGATTGGAGTGTGGTAGATTAAGGTGGGGTAGACTGGGCTGGATTGGAGTGGGGTAGGTTGTGGTAGATTTGGTGGGGTTGATTGTGGTGGGCAGATGGACATGGGAAGAATGGGGTGGTAAGATTTAGGAAGATTGGGGTGGTGTAGACTGGGGCACATTGGTGTGGATTGGTGCAGATCTGGGTAGATCGGAGTGGGTAAATTGGGGTAGATTGCAGGGTTGTGAATTTGAGTGGGGTAGATTGGAGTGGGATAGATTCAGGTAGACTGGAGTGGGATAGATTCGGGTAGATTGGAGTGTGATAGATTGAGGTGAGGTAAAATGGGGTATATTGAGGTGGGGTAGACTGGAATAGATTAGGGTGGAGTAGACTGGGCTGTGGTAGATTGGGGTGGGGTAGATTGGAGTGGGGTAGGTTGGGGTAAACTGAGGTGAGGTACACTGGGGTAGACAGATTGGCAAGGGGTAGATTGGGTTAGTGTAGATTAGGACACACTGGTAAAAAGGTGTGAAGAATTGGGTTGATTGTGGTGGGGTAGGTTGGGTGATGTAGATTGGGGTGGGATGGACTGGAGTGAGGTACATTGGAGTGGAGTAGATTAGAGTGGGGTAGATTTGGGAAGATTGGGTTAGACTGAAGTGGGGTAGTTTGCGTTAGACTGGAGTGGGGTAGACCGGAGTGGGGTAGAATGTGTTAGATTGGAATGGTTTACATTGGGTATATTTGAGCGGGTAGATTGGAGTGGTGTAGAGGGCTAGATTGGAGTGCAGTAGATTGGAGAGGAGTGTAGAGGGGCAGATTGGGATAGATTGGAGAGAGATAGATTGGAGTGTAGTAGATTTGGGATAAACTGGAGTGTGGCAAATTTGGATGGTGTAAATTGGATTGTGGTATAATTGGGTAGATTGGAGTGCGGTAGATTGTGGTAGACTGAAGTGGGGTATATTGGGGACATTGGAATGGGGTAGATTGTAGTGGGGTAGAGAGGTAGATTGGCGTGGGATAGATTGGAGAGGAATAAATTGGGAATGATTTGAGTGCAGTAGATTAGGGTGGATTGGAGTGGGGTAGATTAGAGTAAAATGAATTGGGGTGATTGGAGTGGTGTAGGTTGTGGTAAATTGGAGTGGCGTACATTGGGTCACTTTGGAATGGGGTAGATTGGAGTAGATTGAAGTGGGGTACATTGCAGTGGAGTGGGGTAAATTTGGGTGGTGTGAAGTGGAGTAGATTGGGATAGTTTGGAGTGGAGTAGATTAGGATAGATTGGAGTGGGGCAAATTGGAGTAGAGTGAGGTAGATTGAAGTGGGGTCGATAGGAGTGGGGTAGATAGGAGTGGGGTAGAATGAGGTAGATTGGGAGTGGTTTACATTGGGGTATATTTGAATGAGGTAGATTGGAGTGGTGTAGAGGGGTAGATTGGAGTTGGATAGATTGGAGAGGAATATAGAGGGGTGGATTGGGATAGACTGATGTAGGGTGGATTGTAGTGTAGTAGATTTGGGTGGTGTAAATTGGAGTACTGTATAATGGGGTAGATTGGAGTGGGGTAGATTGTGGGAGATCGGTGTGGGGTATATGGGGTACAGTGGAATGGGTTAGATTGGAATTTGGAAGAGGGGTAGATCGGAAAGGGGTATAAAGGGGTAGATTAGGATAGATTGGAGTTGGGTAGATTGGAGTAAATTGAATTGGGGTAGATTGGAATGGTGTAGATTGTGGTAAATTGGAATGGCGTACATTGGGTCACTTTGTAATGGGTTAGATTGGAGAGGGGAATAGAGGGGTAGATTGGGATAGACTGAAGTGGGGTAAATTGCAGTGGACTGGAGTGGAGCAAATTAGAGTGGGGTAAATTGGAGTGGGGTAGATTTGGGTGGTATAAAGTGGAGTGGAGTAGATTGGGATAGATTGGAGTGGAGTAGATTCCGATAGATTGCAGTGGAGAAGAGTGAGGCATATTGAAGTGGGGTCGATTGGAGTGCGGTAGATGGGGTAGACTGAAGTGACAGATTGGGTGGGGTAGATTGGAGTGAGATAGATTGGAGAGGGGTACATAGGAGTCAGTAGATTGGGGCAAACTGGAGTGGGGTGGATTGGACTGGGGTGGGGTAGGGTGGGATAGTTTGGAGTGGGATACATTGGTGTAGGGTAGGTTGTAGTGGTATAGAGTGTGATAGATTGGAGTGTGGTGGATTGGGGTGTATTGGAGTGGGGTATAGTGGGGTAAATTTGAGTGGGGTGGATTGGGTAGAAAGACTGAGGTGGGGTAGATTGGAGTTGAGTAGATTCGGGTAAATTAGAGTGGGGTACATTGGAGTGGGGTAGATTTGAGTGGAAAAAATGGAGTAGATTGGAGTGGGGTAGATTGGGTAGACTGGAGTAGTTTAAGTGCAGTAGATTGGAGTGGGGTTGATAGTAGTCGGGTCGATTGAGTAGACTGTAGTGGAGTAGATTGTAGGTGGGGTTGACAGCAATGAAGTATAGAGGGCTAGATTGGGATAGAATGGAGTGGGATAGGTTGGGGTGGATGAGAGTGTGGTAGATTTGGATAGATTGGATTGGATTGGAGTGGAGTAGACTGGACAGGGATAAATTGGAGAGGGGTACATTGGGGTGGATTGGAGTGGGGTACATTGGAATGGGGTAGACTAGAGAGGTAGAGTGGGGTGGATTGGAGTGGGTAAGATTGCGGTAGATTGGGATAAATTGGAGTGGGGTACATTGCGTTACATTTGAATGGTGTAGATTGGAGTGGGGTAGACTGAGATGGATTGGAGTGGGATAGCTTCGGTTGGATTGGAGTGGGATAGATTGGATTTTGGTAGTGTGGGGTAAATTGGAGTGGGGTGCATTGGGTTAAATTTGAATAGTGTAGATTGGAGAGGGATAGACAGATTGGAGTGGGGTAGATTGGAGTAGGATAGAGTGATATAAATTGGAGTGCAGTAGATGGGTAGACTGGAGTGGGTTACATTGGGTGAGATAGATTGGGTGGGGTAGATTGGGGTGAGGTAGGGTAAATTGCAGTGGAGTAGGTTTGGTGGCGTAGATTGATGTGAGGTAGATTGGGGTGAGGCAGATTGGGATAGACTGACGTGTGATACATTGGAGTAGGATAGGTAGACTGAGGTAGGTTGTAGTGGGGTGGATTGGAGCGAGTTATTTGGTCGATTGGAGTGTGGTAGATTGGAGTGAGGTATGTTGGGGTAAACTGGAGTGGGGTAGATTGGTGTAGACGAGTGGGGTAGATGGGGTAGACTGAATTGGGTGGGGTGGATTGGGTTGGATAGATTGGACTGAAGTAGATTGGAGTGGGGTACATAGGAGTGGGGTAGACTGGGATAAATTGGAGTGGGGTAGATTGGGTAGGGTAAATTGGAGTGGGGTAGACTGGGATTCATTGGAGTGGGATACATTGGACTAGGGTAGGTAGCGTAGGGTAGATAGTAGTGGGGTAGAGTGTGGTAGATTGGAGTGTATTTGATTGGGGTGGATTTTAGTGGGGTAAATTGGAGTGGGGTAGATTGAGGTAAATTGGAGTGGGGTAGATTGGTGTACAATGGAGTGTGGAAGACTGACTCCCTTAATCGCTGTCTTTCCGGGACAAACAGTATGTATCCTGTCTGAGTGCATTAATTTGCCATTTTAGACGTACATATCATCCAAAGATTCTAGAGCAACCATCATGGTCCGTTGCTCCCCTATACATTTGTGACACAATATGTCACACATAAGGATTCTATATTAGGATATGCTACAGGATCAGACTCATGATACCCGCAACATACTTCTTGATGCTCTATCATGTTAGTGAATACTGTGACGGATCCCTGACGAAGGCTCTTTAGCCGAAACATGCTTAGTGTCAACATACCGCCAGCTTTCTCCACCTATTCAGCCATCCGCATTGTGTATTCCTTTTACATAGTGATATTGTTTGATCAATTTATGTAATGTACAGAAAAAAAGAGAAAAAAATGTTTATCATTGTATTATAAAATGTGTATTTATTAACGTATTTATTGCAAATTTGGACACTGGATAAAATTAATGAATTTTATATGTAGAGAATTATCAGGCACTTTCTCAAATGTCACTTTTTAACAAAATAGGGAGTGAAGAGGTAGTGTCCAAGAAATGGACACTGGAGGTGGATACGTCCTCCTCTTGCAATGTATAATAAACAATAGGATCCACCCTAAGGAGGTTTAGCGAGAAGAAAGGAGAATTACAATTTAAGGGTCTGTTAGACTTGGCATCTTTTGGCGTGTTTCCCCCGAGTTTTTGCTTTCTGCCCTCCCAGTTTTGACTCTGTTTTGGCTGGTGTAACGTTTCTGCGCTCTTTTCGCACTGCTGATCAGTGGTAAAGCGATGGTGCTCCTGTGGTAATTTGTGTTATGATTGGATGTTCGACCTACTTGTCAGTCCCCAGTAAAGGGCACTGCGGGTGCCGGGGCTTGTGAGTCAACCGCTACTCGTGGGCCTGCAGCACGGATTGTGCCACCCACGTACGTAGCCCGGAAAAAGGTATAAGTGAATGAAGTTTGGTATGCCTGAACTCAGCTTCTAAAGACGCAGCCTTTAGCGAGGGTGCCCTTTTAATGCTGAGTTCATAAAGGCCACTTTTAGAAAGTGGGTATTATTTTGCTCGGTCATCCCGTGTGCCTCTGCTGGAATGTGGATTGCCTGTCTGGGTTTTGGACGACAGATGGCTAGGAAGCAGGGTGGCTCCCGATAGTCCAAGTAGGTCAGGAAAGGGCTAAATAGACCTGGGTTGCGATGAGGGGGGAAGAGGGAGGAGATTCCCTTGCACCTCAAAGGGCCTGGTCTGCCTCTGACAAAGCCATCTCCACCTCCTGCCAGGAATTCACGCCAGATAAGGCCCAACTGGTTCTGGCCGGACATAGACACCCTCTGCCTAGAAGATCAAAGGATTTTTGTGTACAAATACTGGGGCCCAGACCCCTGAACTTTAGAACTCATCTGGATCAAGAAGACTGCCGAGAAGAAGAGCCGGAGAAGCTGCAAGAAGGGACGACTGCTTTGCTGCCTGTTTTGCTGGGACCTGCAGTGGCTGCTTCTGTCTTGGGCAGTGAAAGGCCTGGACTGGACTTTCTACAACCGAATTGGTGAGACTCTCCAAGGGCTTGAAGTAGAGCTTGCCCCCTGTTCACGGAGTCTCAGGAACATCAAAGACTCCAGGTTCTTCGACCCGCAGCGCTGGGGACTGTGTGTTTCGTACTGCAACCCGAAGAACACCACCTCGACGACGCCTACGACAGCTCTGCCGACCCAGTGTCCTGAAGGCACCGCAGAGGGCACCGCCGCAACGCCGCACCGCGACCCTGGTCTCACCGGCGACGCCTGCTGATGCCGTCACCGAGCTGCTGCTCGCACCGCGACCTGTGGGCACCGCACTCCGCACCGCCTTGCTTCACGCCAAAGCTTTGGCACCGCAGAGAGCACCGCCGCAACGCAACCCTGGTCTCACTGACGACGCCTGCTGACGCCATCACCGAGCTGCTGCTCGCACCGCGACCTGGGGGCACCGCACTCTGTACCGCCTCGCTACGCGATGACGCCGTGGCCTTCCTGACGCCGCCACTACAAGCCAAAATCGACGCCGCTGCTTGCACCGTGGTTAGAGGGCACCGCTCGTAAGTCACACGATGCACCGCCCTCATCTCGCACCACAGCCTCGGCCTACCGACGCCGTCGACTCCAGTTCATCAGTCGACGACAGCGCTTCAGCAATGACGACGCCGCTGCTTGCACCACGACCTGCTAGCACCGTGACGAGCACCGCCTTCATCTCGCACCGCGACCCTGGTCTCACCGTCAACGTCCTCTGATGCCGCCACCGAGCCGCTGCTCGCACCGCGACTTGGGAGCACCGCACGCCACACCGCACTGCAGCACCCGACGCCTGTTGGTGCCAGCGCTCCTGATCCCATCAGAAAGGAGCTCGACCTGCAACGCGAGTAACTTCAAGGGCCCCATCGCCCTGCATCTCTGAAAGGAACTGTTTGCGGGTCTTCCCGACACCGTAGCTGGCCTGCGACCCCGCGGTCAGCCAGAACGGTTTTGGATTTGTGTGTTCACGACGCCGTGGTAGCCCGGACGGCGCTATCCACACAAGGAACTCTTTTTAATCAACGTATTTTTGAACTGTGAACTTTTAAGTATAGTATTGTGGATTTTTATCGTTTCTGGTCTTGTTTTAATTATATAAAAATATTGGATATTTTTCTAAACCTGTGTGGTGTCCTTTTGTAGTGCGTACACTATATTACTGTTGGTTATGTGCAAATGCTTTACACACTGCCTCTAAGATAAGCCTGGCTGCTCGTGCCAAGCTACCAAGGGGGTGAGCAGGGGTTATTTTAGACGTGTAACTCCCTTATCCTGACTAGAGTGGTGATTTTTGCCTGGCTTTGGCCCACGCCCGAGCCTACCAAAAATCCCATTTCTAACATTTGTTGTCAGCGGTGAGGATAGGACTTGCGTTTGCACTTGACTTACAGTGATTGGTGTGCACTACTACCATATCGCAGACTATTACGTGCCACATACTAACCCGTTTTCTTTTTGCCCGATTTTTGTGATCTTGCCAGGTGAACTTTCTGCTTCATCATGCCGGAATCAATAGCGTCATTCGTTGCATCCATGGACATTGCCTTTGAGGAGGATAGGTTGGAGCTCTACACTGTTCGGGAATTGAAATCCGTTTGCAAAAACCTAAAAGTCCAAATCAGAGGCCTCACTAGAAAGGACGAGCTACAAAAGGCGCTGAGGGCCTGGGTAGCAGCCAGAGACGCAAGTGGGCAATCTGGTGACCATAGTGGAGAGGCGGGGGAGCCTAGTCCTAGGATGGATGTGCTTTTGGGAGGGGGGGAACCCTTCCGACCAGGCAGCAGTGGCCTGTCCCCAGAGGAGCTGGAGGACAGGCGGGAAGCAAGGAGAGCCGCCACGGAGCTAGAAAAGATTAGATTGGCCATGGAGGAGAAGAGAATGCTATTGGAGCATGAACGAGGTCTTAAAGAGCTGGAGCTGAGGAGTAGGCCCGGCTCGGATGGTGGCAGCAACTTGTCAAGGCCGACAGACCGAATCGTACACATCCCTAAGAATGTGGGCAGAGAGTTCAAGAAGGGGGATGACATACAGAGGTGGTTCCAGGGTTATGAGGCAGAGATACATGAATGGGGTCCCTGAAGAGAATTGGGGAGCAGGATTGTGGTCTCTGTTTCCAGAGGAAGCCAGGGATACTTTGACAGCTTTGGGTAAGGGGCCTAACCTCACCTATGCTGATATGAAGGAAGCCCTCCTCACTAGGTATGGTCTCACTCCTGAAAAATACAGGGATCAGTTTAGGTCCTGGAAGAAATCTGATGCCAACACGTGGCTGGAATGTGTGGATGGGTTTTGTCGATCATTGGATGGCTGGGTGTAGGGCAGTAATGTGACAGATTTTAAGGGGCTCTACAATTTGATTGCGTGGGAGCACCTGTCCAGTCTATGTTTTGCAGATCTGCACCAGAACCTATTAGATAGTAAGCTGACTGACCCCAGGAACCTTGCTATGGAGGCGGACCGCTGGGTGATTACCAGGGTCCACAAGAAAACGTTTGGGGGAGACTCAGCCAAAGTTGGGCAGGGTCCCCAGCCGAAAAGTGGGGGGGGACAAGGGTAAAACACAGGAGTTCTCGAAAGGGCCCCAAAACAGCACCCAGGGTAAAGGTTCCCATCCCCCCGGAGATAAGAAGCCAGGGGTCTCGACCGGAAAGCCTGCTGACACCGGCCCCCGCAAGTGTTTTGCCTGTGACCAGGTGGGGCACATGAGGGGAGACCCCAGGTGCCCAAAGGGGACACAGCCACCCACCAGTGGACCGTCCAAAGTATTGGCTAGGGTAGCGCTTGGGGAGGAGGAGGAGTCCCAGCAGGAGGGTGGGGACCCCGCAGAAATGACCCTCGTCTCACTAGGGGACAGTGAGATGGTCCCAGAAGCCCAGGTGCCCCCTAACACAAAGAAATACAGCACCTGGGTGACCATCAACGGGAAAAGGGTAGAGGCTCTCAGGGATACTGGAGCCAGTGTGACCTCAGTTCGGTGTCACCTGGTCCCTGAGACGCAGGTAGTCCCTGTGGCATTCCACCAGGTGATTGCAGTCGACAATTTAGAGCGCCAGTGTCTAGTGGTGCAGGTTCCCTTCGAGTGTGGGGGGGGGTCTCAGGTCCTTTAAGGGTAGTTGTGAGCCCTTCCATGCCTGTCGATTGTCTGCTCGGTAACGACCTGGAGCAGTCCTTATGGAAGGATGTTGAGCTCAGGTCCCACTTGGAAATGCTGGGGTTGCCAGAGTGGGCCTGCGTGTCCACTCGGTCGATGGCGGCCAAAGAGGGTGATCAGAGGGACCCGGAGCCTGAAACAGTGGCCCAGGTCCCTGCCAAGAGAAAGGGCAAGGGGCATGGGAAACCAGCCCCTGAAGTTCCCACGGCCCGGGAGGAGAGACCTCAAGGGGGACGCCCCGGTGCCTACAGGGGAGCAGGTAGCCGAACTGGGGGACATCTCGGAGCTGACCCATTGGCAGCAAGAAGGGGGTCCCACCAGGGAGGAGTTCTGCCAGGAGCAGAAAGAGTGCCCTTCTCTGGAGGGTCTGCGGCAGCAGGCCGCAGCCCAGGCGACTGGTGATCAGTCCGGATCACATTGGATATATTGGGAGAATGATCTCCTGTACAGCGAGCCTAAGGTCGCGGAACCTAGGTCAGCCCGTGTGCTGGTGGTACCCCAGCGCTTCCGGACCTTCCTACTGGGTCTGGCTCACGACGTGCCTTTGGCAGGACATTTGGGGCACGACAAGACCTTTGACCGGCTTGTCACCCACTTCTTCTGGCCTCAAATGCGAAGGCAGTCGGATGTGCATTGTCGGTCTTGCCAAACTTGCCAGGCAAGTGGCAAGAGTGGGAGGAAGGTCAAAACTCCCCTCCAACCGTTCCCCGTGGTGGGGATACCCTTTGAAAGGGTAGGGATGGACATCGTGGGGCCGCTGGACCCCAAGACGGCCATGAGCAACAGGTACAACCTGGTCTTGGTGGATCATGCCACCCGGTACCCGGAGGCAATCCCTCTCAGGACAATGACGGCGCCAGTGGTGGGCCGGGCGTTAATGGGGATCTTTTCCCACGTGGGGTTCCCCAGAGAGGTTGTCTCCGACATGGGGACTAATTTCATATCGAAGTATACGACATCTCTGTGTAAGGAGTGCGGTGTTACATACAAGTTCACCACTCCTTACCACCCCCAAGGTAACGGTCTGGTGGAAAGGTTCAACCAGACCTTGAAAGGCATGATCAAGGGTCTCACTGAACCCATGAGGCGTAAGTGGGACGTCCTCTTACCGTGCCTTCTCTTCGCATATAGGGAGGTACCCCAGAAGTCTCTCGGGTTCAGTCCCTTCGAGCTGTTGTACGGACACCCCGTGCGGGGACCCCTAAGCTTGGTGAAGGAAGGCTGGGAGGCCGCTCCCAGGAAGACACCCCAGGATGCGTTCAGCTACATGCTGGCCTTCCGCAACCAAACTGCCCGCTTCCGGAAACTCGCTCAGGCAAACCTCGAGGCCAGCCAGGAAGAAATGAAGAAGTGATGAGACCAGAATGCCATTCTGGTCGAATTTCAACCTGGACAGAAAGTGTGGGTCATGGCCCCTGTGGAACCTTGTGCCTTGCAGGATAAGTGGAGGGGGCCCTTTGAGGTGGTGGAGCGCAAAAGTGAGGTCACCTACCTGGTGGATTTGCAGGCTCCTCGGAACCTGTTACGGGTCCTCCACGTGAACTGCCTCAAACCCCACTTCGAGAGGTTCGAAGTGAGCATGCTCTTGGCGACGGGCGACGGGGAGGAGGCGGAGAGTGAGCCTCTCCCGGATCTCCTGTCTGCCCAAGAGGGGGATGGGTCAGTGGATGGTGTGACCCTCTCCCCGGCCCTGACCGCTGAGTAACAGTGTGAGTGTCGCCAGTTGTTGGGGCAGTTTGCCCCACTGTTCTCCTTAACCCCCGGTGTCACTGGTGTACCCACGACGTGGATACCGGTGACAGCCCCCCGGTGAAACACAAGATTTACCGGCTGGCTTACCGGGTCAAGGCCAGCATGAAAGAGGAGGTCTTGAAGATGTTGGGGGTGGTTGAGCCGTCCAGCAGCCCCTGGGCCAGCCCCGTGGTCTTGGTCCCGAAGGCAACGGCCCCCGGTGCCGCCCCAGAACTGCGGTTCTGTTTGGACTATCGGGGGCTCAATGCCGTCACGCGGACGGACGCACACCCCATCCCCCGAGTTGATGAGCTCATTGACCGGTTGGGAGCGACCAGATTCCGGAGTACGTTCGATTTGACGTCAGGGTACTGGCAGATCGCTCTAACCGAGGGAGCCAAAGAGAGATCAGCATACTCAACCCCAGACGGGCATTACCAGTTCCGGGTGATGCCCTTCGGATTGAAGAATGCCCCTGCCACCTTTCAGAGGTTGGTCAACCAGGTGTTGGCCGGGCTGGAGGAATTCAGCGCTGCATACCTGGACGACATTGCGGTGTTCAGCTCCAGTTAGGATGAACACCTACAACACCTCAGGTAAGTGTTGAGGGCGCTGCAGACGGCAGGCCTCACGATTAAGGCCAGTAAGTGCCAGATCGGGCAGGGTTCGGTGGTGTACTTGGGACACCAGGTAGGGAGCAGCCAGGTGGCACCCCTACAGCCCAAGATTGACACCATTCTGTCTTGGGAGCCCCCCAAGACCCAGACCGAGGTGAGGGCCTTCTTAGGACTCACCGGATACTACCGGAGGTTTGTTAAGGGGTATGGCACCATCGTGGCCCCCTTAACTGAGCTGACTTCCAAGAAGCAGCCGAAAAAGGTGATCTGGACTGAGTCCTGCCAGAAGGCGTTTGATACTCTGAAGGCCGCCATGTGCACGGCCCCCGTGCTCAAGGCCCCCGACTTCTCCAAAGAATTTGTCGTGCAGACCGACACGTCAGAGCATGGAGTGGGAGCGGTGCTCTCGCAACTGAACGAAGAGGGCCTAGATCAGCCGGTAGTCTTCCATAGCAGGAGACTACTCCCAGGGAGCAAAGGTGGAGTGCCATTGAAAGGGAAGCTTTTGCGGTGGTCTGGGCCCTGAAGAAGCTGAGGCCCTACCTGTTCGGGACTCACTTCCGGGTTCAGACCGACCACAGGCCCCTCAGGTGGTTAATGCAGATGAGAGGGGAGAATCCAAAACTGCTGAGGTGGTCCATCTCTCTACAGGGAATGGACTTCACTGTGGAACACCGCCCTGGGACAGAACACGCCAACGCAGATGGCCTTTCCCGGTTCTTCCGCCTTAGTGAGGAGAACTCCCAGGCGTGTGGGTAGTTCCCCCTACTTTCAGCTGGAGGGGACGTGTGTTAGACTTGGCATCTTTTGGCGTGTTGCCCCCAAGTTTTTGCTTTCTGTCCTCCCGGTTTTGACTCTGTTTTTGTTGGTGTAACGTTTCTGCGCGCTTTTCGCACTGCTGATCAGTGGTAAAGCGCTGGTGCTCCTGTGGTAATTTGTGTTATGATTGGATGTTCGACCTACTTGTCAGTCCCCAGTAAAGGGCACTGCGGGTGCCGGGGCTTGTGAGTCGACCGCTACTCGTGGGCCTGCAGCACGGATTGTGCCACCCATGTACGTAGCCCGGAAAAAGGTATAAGTGAATGAAGTTTGGTATGCCTGAACTCAGCTTCTAAAGACGCAGCCTTTAGCGAGGGTGCCCTTTTAATGCTGAGTCCATAAAGGCCACTTTTAGAAAGTGGGTATTATTTTGCTCGGTCATCCTGTGTGCCTCTGCTGGAATGTGGATTGCCTATCTGGGTTTTGGACGACAGATGGCTAGGAAGCAGGGTGGCTCCCGATAGTCCAAGTAGGTTAGGAAAGGGCTAAATAGACCTGGGTTGCGATGGGCGGAAGAGGGAGGAGATTCCCTTGCACCTCAAAGGGCCTGGTCTGCCTCTGACAAAGCAGTCTCCACCTCCTGCCAGGAATTCACGCCAGATAAGGCCCAACTGGTTCTGGCCGGACATAGACACCCTCTGCCTGGAAGATCAAAGCATTTTTGTGTACAAATACTGGGGCCCAGACCCCTGAACTTTAGAACTCATCTGGATCAAGAAGACTGCCGAGAAGAAGAGCCGGAGAAGCTGCAAGAAGGGACGACTGCTTTGCTGCGTGCTTTTCTGGGACCTGCAGTGGCTGCTTCTGTCTTGGGCAGTGAAAGGCCTGGCCTGGACTTTCTACAACCGCATTGGTGAGACTTTCCAAGGGCTTGAAGTAGAGCTTGCCCCCTGTTCACGGAGTCTCAGGAACATCAAAGACTCCAGGTTCTTCGACCCGCAGCACTGGGGACTGTGTGTTTCGTACTGCAACCCGAAGAACACCACCTCGACGACGCCTACGACGGCCCTGCCGACCCTGTGTCCTGAAGGCACCGCAGAGGGCACCACCGCACCGCGACCCTGGTCTCGCCGGCTGATGCCGTCACTGAGCCGCTGCTCGCACTGCGACCTATGGGCACCACACTCCGCACCGCCTTGCTTCACGCCGAAGCTTTGGCACCGCAGAGAGCACCGCCGCAACGCGACCCTGGTCTCACCGACGACGCCTGCTGAAGCCATCACCGAGCCGTTGCTCGCACCGCGACCTGGGGGCACCGCACTCTGTACCGCCTCGCTACACGACGACGCCGTGGCCTTCCTGACGCTGCCACTACAAGCCGAAATCGACGCTGCTGCTTGCACCGTGGTTCGAGGGCACCGCTCGTAAGTCACATGACGCACCGCCCTCATCCCGCACGGCAGCCTCGGCCTACAGACGCCATCGACTCCAGTTCGTCAGCCGACGACAGCGCTGCTTGCACCGCGACCTGCTAGCACCGTGACGAGCACCGCCTTCATCTCGCACCGCGACCCTGGTCTCATCGACGACGTCCTCTGACGCCGCCACTGAGCCGCTGCTCGCACCACGACCTGGGGGCACTGCACGCCGCACCGTTGTGCTTCGCACCGCAGCACCCGACGTCTGTTGGCGCCAGCGCTCCTGATCCCATCAGAAAGAAGCTCGACCTGCAATGTGAGTAACTTCAAGGGCCCCATCGCCCTGCATCTTTGAAAGGTACTGTTTGCGGGTCTTCCTGACACCGTAGCTGGCCTGCGACCCCGAGGTCAGACAGAACTGTTTTGGATGCGTGTGTTCACGACGCCGTGGTAGCCCGGACGGAGCTATCCACACAAGGAACTCTTTTTAATCAACGTATTTTTGAACTGTGAACTTTTAAGTATAGTATTGTGGATTTTTTATCGTTTTTGGTCTTGTTTTAATTATATAAAAATATTGGATATTTTTCTAAACTGGTGTGGTGTCCTTTTGTAGTGCGTACACTGTATTACTGTTGGTTATGTGCAAATGCTTTACACACTGCCTCTAAGATAAGCCTGGCTGCTCGTGCCAAGCTACCAAGTGGGTGAGCTGGGGTTATTTTAGATGTGTAACTCCCTTATCCTGACTAGAGTGGTGGTTTTTGCCTGGCTTTGGACCACGCCCGAGCCTACCAAAAATCCCATTTCTAACAGGGTCATGTGCATTACCTACAATGGTGGGAAGCACATAGTGTTTCTTAAATACCCCTCAAACACCAAAAGGGCCCTTGGTGTCATGCTTCATCATAGGGGTCTTCCCGCCCCGCTGCGGGACGGGGCGTGCTACGACCTACGACTACGTGGGAGCACTGATGTCATGACTATGTGTGGTGTAGGAATGAGTGAAAAGGGTCAGGAGTGAATAGGAAAGTGAGTTTAAAAAAATACCTAGCTCTTGTGGATTAGAAAATTTTAATATTCCGTTGAGCCGGTATTATTAAAAAGGTGAGTCTGAGGTATGTTGCTTCAACGTGCAATGCCTCCTGTGTGTGTCAACATGTTTCGAAGTGTGCTGCTTCTTCTTCAGGACAAAGCTTCTGATCCCTTTTGCTCTCACAAGACAATGCTGAGAAATTTCAAAAAATGATATATGTATGAGTAGATAATACTATGTGACAAACAAGACCGATTCGTCTTTAGTCATATATACAATACCCAAGGTATTTCCTAGCTGGCAATTTGTGGATATAACAATGCCCCATGAGCCTTAGAACGGGGGGGACCACGTGCCAGTATCGCACTACGATCTGGGACACTGTGGTTGCTCAAGGTTCCACTCCTCGCGGCTCCGTCGACAAACAAATTGCCAGCCAGGAAATACCTAGGGTATTGTATATATGACTAAAGACGAATCGGTCTTGTTTGTCAGGTAGTATTATCTACTCGTACATAGATCATTTTTTGAAATTTCTCAGCATTGTCTTGTGAGAGCAAAAGGGATCAGAAGCTTTGTCCTGAAGAAGAAGCAGCACGCTTCGAAACATGTTGACACACAGGAGGCATTGCACATTGAAGCAACATACCTCCGACTCACCTTTTTAATAATACCGGCTCGACGGAATATTACAATTTTCTAATCCACAAGAGCTAAGTATTTTTTTAAACTCACTTTCCTATTCCCTCCTGTCCCTTTTCACTCATTCCTACACCACACATAGTCGTGACATCAGTGCTCCCACGTAGTCGTAGGTCGTAGCACGCCCCGTCCCGCAGCAGGGCGGGAAGACCCCTATGATGAAGCATGACACCAAGGGCCCTTTTGGTGTGTGAGGGGTATTTAAGAAACACTATGTGCTTCCCACCATTGTAGGTAATGCACATGACCCTTAAATTGTAATTCTCCTTTCTTCTCGCAAAACCTCCTTAGGGTGGATCCTATTGTTTATTATACTTTCTCTGTGTCAACTCTGAATAATTTATAAATAATTTGATAAAAATAACACAAACAACTTTGTATGTTATTGGACATATATATAATGGAATTATCTGTTGCCTAGACATAATTATTCTTTTGCCTGCACACACATGTATAATGTTACTTGCCTAGGACTTTTTCCCAGTTGTTAATGCTTGGACTATGTCAGGGGTAGTGTGAAGGGGTGTGAACTCAGCGTCCAGAACCTTAGGGATCACGCAAGATGCCAGGATTCTGGTGGCCAGCCAGTACAGCAGCTTTCTGTTGTTTCTCCTCCCTCATAGATTCTCGCCATGGAGGCGCACCCATCAATATTTACCAAATCTCGGAGCAGGCCACTGCAAGTTGGTGAGAAATCTCGCTCTGGGACTCGTATTTTAATTTTTTATTTTTATTTAATGCGATTTTATATAGCGCAAACTTTACCCAAAGGTGTCAGAGCGCTTTACAAAAGGACCAGTTACACTACATAAGGACTTCGGAGTACATGAGTTACATAAAAGATACAGACAGAACAACTCTAAATTCGCAAAAGAACAGTAGTAAGTACATACGTCTACTACAGGTACTAGAGGTTAGAGTTGCATATATACAAGTTAAAGATTCACTCAACGAGAAGAAACAAACAGAAAAACTCTAAATTTACATAAAAAGGGTAGTAAGTAAATACGTCTACTACAGATACTAGTGGTTAGAATTACATATATACAAGTTGCAAATCACTCAAGATTACATTTTAAAAAGCGATTAGGGTTGGACAATTATATATTACAAATTTACAGAGCATGGCATTCTTGCCGTCGTTCAGCCAGGGGTTCAGGTGGTGTTGCAATTAGGGGCGGTGGTCTTGGGTCCGTATGGATCCCCGAGGTGGAAGTGGAGATGGCCGTAGGGGTAGAAGGCCTGGTGGTGGTAGGCGGAAGCAGCATGTTCCAATACTCGCGGTTCCACAGCTCTTCACCTGAGTCCCCCTTGCCGGACTGCTGGGATAGTCCTTTTGACAAGGATCTTTAATTTCCTCCTGCTGGAATGCGGAGCTAGATGCCGTTGAGGCTCTTTAATGCAGCACCCCCTTCAAATAAGATGATCCTCTGGAGTGTGTCGGCCACCATTTTGGGGTCAGGCACGGCCAGGCGTGGATCAGTTTTACTGCAGTTGCTAATCTAAGGCAGGCAGCTCGGTTCTGGGGGGGGGGGGGAGAAAAACCGCTGTCCCTTGCTCCCATCACGCCGAAGCAGTGCGTCCCCGCCTCACCGGATTGTACAGACGGCGCTATCCAGGTGGTCACATGTGCGCCGCAAAGACCCTCTACGAGCTCCTCCGGTCACGGACTGCAGCGGCTCCGGTCGCGATGCGAAACCTCCCGCATAGCGCACCCAAGAGTTCCCGGTGTGAGCGCGATGGCCTCAAGTCCTGCCCTTCTGCTCCGTTAAGGCACATGGGCATCAGCAGCTCCTCCGTCCCCTGGACACAGCAATCGCCATTTTAATTCGCGCTGCAGCTGCTCTCACGGAACCCCTACAAGTCACAAAAAAGGGGTCTTTTCCTAATGTGGACGGCACTCACTCAGCCTCCATTGGATCAGTCGCAGTTACGCAGCCTCTGTAGCCGGTTTGGTGAGTTTTTGGGCGCATATGCACGCGGGACACTGGTGTTAACCGGGAGCCGAGGTGAATCACGTCCACCCGGCTCCCCGGCCCTGCAGATACGTCATATGGAAGTTCTGTTTCTAAGCGCATGGCTTGAGCCTCCAATAGAGTCACGCGCTGGATGCGGTCTTTTTCCTTTGACCAGATAATACTTTTGGAGTACCCCCCTGTAGTGTCCGGCTGGACACGTTCTAGTGTTTCGCCCTGTTTAACATCCACACTAACACCCACCCATCACAGGCGTCACTGGTCAGGTGACCCTGTTAATAACAAGCATTTTCAATGCAATAGGTCTCGCATTTTTTAGAGTTAGAGCTTTTGACGCTGTAAATGACAATGCCTTTTAGTTATGCATTTTGGTTTGTAGTGTATTGAATGTATGTTGTGTGGAGTGGAATTATGAGGTTTGTTTTGGAATTCTTAGTTGTGGAATTTTGTGTGGTGTGGAATGGATTTGTGTAGTGGACTTATGTGGCAGGGTGTGCAGTGGAAAAGGATTATGGGAATATCAGACACTGGGAGACACAGATAGTACGAGAACACAGGGAATGGGGAGATAGATTTACCAAGTTTGGGCACTTGAGAGGGTGAGAGAACACTTGGAAGCGAGAACGCCTGGAAAACAAAGGGGTCCCTAGGCATGTGGAGATAGCGAGACCTTGAACATTTGTGAGGGAGAAAGAGAACATCATGTGGGGAGAGGGGTGGATAGATTTGGGCTATAATTGAAGTATATTAACAAAATATGGGAACTGTGGTGCTGTATGCTATGGGACAGGGTTAGTGAGTTTGGTGCAAACTCTGCTGCTCCCTCCATACCAGGAGAGCCACTTAGGACCAACCAGCAAGTTGTTCCTTAAACCATGCCGTAGCAACCCAAAATGTGATCCCCTCTAGCCCCCTTTATAAGATGGATCTGAGCAACTGGGCTCTATCTTGGTCCCCTGATGCAAGTACAATATTCTGAACCCCCCCCCCCCTGCGCACTGTTAAAGAGTGCCTGTGGAGAGCCTGGGGGTAGTTGCTGTAGTGACGAAACCCCAACCCTCCTGCACACTGCTGCGCCACTAGCACTGCTGGGAAAAGAAATAGAGCTGAATCTGGAATTTGCTTGGCCTTTTTGGGTCAGATGTCAAGGTGTCTACCTTCCCTGTGACCAACCATGAAGTTTTACACCCCCGCCGCAGTCAACGATGGTTAACTGATCATTGGTGCCATCCACCCACCAGCCCAATCTCATCTATAGAGCTGGGGAGAGCTGTTGTGTAGCAAAAACAAGAAGAGTATTAATAAACAACTCATTGCCATCTACAGACAAGTGAACTCCATCCACATGAAGGCTTTGCTCGCCCCTCGAACTGCCTTTGGGCACCAACTCTCTCCTCTTGCTGGCCCATGCCTTAATGCCCGGGGGCTTCAACATGGAGCTATCTTCCTTCATTATGACGTAAAGGCTAGAATCACGTGGGCAAAAGAGCCAAACAATGGCTAATATTGTCTTTGATAACGCTCTCTGTGATAATACATACATGAAAATATTGTATATGTGATTATATTGTGCAAGATAGTGCCCTGCATGCATGCTATAATTCTGTCTATGAAATAATCATGCGTGATAAACCTGAGTGCGTGTAATAATTGTATGCATGTGTCATCATGGGCGTGTGTTTGTTTTTGGTCTGCATGTCAGCGACTCTTGTGATGTGTGTCTGCCTGCGCGCGTGTGTGTGTGTGTGTCTGCCTGCGCGTGTGTGTGTGTGTGTGTGTGTGCGCGCGCGCTGGTCTGGATGTCTCATTGGCGGTGTGCTGGTCTGTGTGTTGTTGGTGTGCGTGCCTCAGACGGAATGTGTGTGTGTCAGCCTGTGTGTGTGTGTCTGTCTGGAGTGTTTGGACAGAGGTGAAAGCTGGGCTGTCATTGGGGTGTCAAGCCTCGCCTGTCACTCCATAGAGGATTACGTCTGCTGTCAAACAGTCTGCGCAGGGGACACAAACTGCACACATGTCGCCGCCTTGTCTCGCAGGGAGCCCGGGAGAGAGTGCTCTGCTCTCTGGCCCCCCTGTCTGCTGCCGGGACCCAGTTATCTCCGAGACAGCAGAGGAGGCCGCTCTGGGCGTCAGAGGGGTGAAGGGAGAGGGGATTAGGGGCTCTGGTCCAAGCTGGCACCGGAGGAGGGGTCTGCGCCGTGCACTCAACATCCCTTGTTTTAGAGAAAGACACAACCTTTATATTAAAAATGTACCTTCTTGCGGTGTGGTTCTTCCCCTCGCCCCGGATGTCTCACACTACAGCGCAAGTCAGTGCCCATATTCACCGCGTGTCACCGCTGCCCCCCGCCCTGGTGAGCCCAGGTGATGACATCTTTGTAAACTGGACTGTGTGGCAGGGGTTTGAGGTCAGGCAGAAGTGCCCTCAGTAATGCTAAGACATATATATGTTGTTGTGGGATATAGTACAGTGCATGTTAACACAACAGGAAGGACACCCGTGTAACGGTCGCTTTCTATGTGGAATCAGCGGGCACCTTTCCTGCCTCCGGGTGCAACTGCATACGTGCAAGCTGCACGCTGAACACTTTCTGAAAAGACATTGTGGTGGGTTTAGGACGCTGCTGATTTCATTATTTTTATATACTAGCTGCCGGATTTGTCTGTTATATTATTTTATTTATTGTTGTGTTTTCATTTTGGAGTGTTGTGTGCTCTTGCGCTCCATGAGACATATCAAGCCCAGCGTTTTACCCCAAAAATGAAATAAACACATAAAACTATGCGCCATCTGTAAAACAGGACTTGGATAGTATAGGCGTTGCGTCTGAATAGATATGCAAACATGGTATTACTAGTAATAATAGGAGGTGGTAGCATCAGCTCGGTCTTCGTAACCAACATTACAACTACGAGAAGAAGAACCACAAAGTATAAAGTGGACATAAAAATTAGGAAGACTATTTTCTTACTTAGATTGATTTAATATTTTAAAAAATGACCAGTTAGAAAACTGCTTGAACAGAGACCCATCATATTTGAATCGAAGTTACAGGAAATATTCCAATTTGTATTGTCTTTACTTTTGTAATTTGGGATTACTTTCAGAAAACATGTGGAAAGTGTTAATTGGTGTCACCTGGTAAAAGGGAATGTACTCTTGATAAAAGCTCACACACAAACAGAGACAGACATGTAGGTCTTCAATCACCAGCACAGACACATAGGCACATACACACAGAGACACACAGCAAGCACACGTTTTCAACCATCAACACGAACGCACGCACACACAGGTTGGACCAATTATACAACCACTGGCACACACAGACACACACGCAGAAATAAGTTCACTTATACAAGCGCAGATACACACCGAACAGACACACACACACAAACACACACAGAAATAATTGCATTTATACAAACACCGACACACTGCACAAACACAAACAGACATAGAAATAATTACATTTATACAAACACCGGCACACACAGAACAACACACACACACACACACACACGAATAGGCACACACACAGATACCTTTCAGTGCCAAACAAGCATGTAAAGCAGGGGTGCTACAAGCCTACCAGTTGACGCACAATACATCCCTTATTCCCTACGCCGGGCATGGGGACACTTCGGGAAAGGGGGCTCATGGGGCATGTAAGTGACCTACAAGGAGCGTTAAACAGTTAATTGGGGTCCTGAATGTGGGATTTTATTTTTAAAATACGAACGGTATATTAGAAGAGCGATGCGAGTGAAACTAGTCAGTAGTCAAGAAGGGATTAGTTATGCGCAATAACAAAAATCCTCGCAGGAAGATGGCGGCTGCGTCCTCGCTTATGTCAGAGAGTGGAATACATTGCATTGTAGTATATCTGTATATACATAGAGGGAGATACATACTCACCATTTGCGCACTGTATAATGGGCTGTTCCGTAAGTGTATAATATTTTATGAACCCATGCATTATATTTGTATTTACCATAGTGTCAGACTCAGGGATGATTAAAAGCGCTACAAGCAATCCAGCACCGAAAAACACAGCCCTGCATCCACACCTCCGACAATAAAGCTCTCCGACGCAGTGCAGGGTTGATGTCCCTCCGCTTGGGAAACAAGTGCAGTGAGGAGCACGCGAGCCACAAATGAATCACGGCGCCCCTAACTGCGCGATGACAGGTCTTCCGGGCGCGCACTGTCTGTCACTAGTGCAAAGCAGTAAAACACAATATTACCGTTAATGGCTTTAGGACATTCGTTACCAGACTTAGACACAATAAAGTGCGCGAAGTCGGAAATTGCAAAAACAAAACGTAGGTGAGTGTATGTGCGTGTTTAACACCCCCCTCCCCCCCACACACACCCCCCCCACCACCACACACAAACACGGACGCATGTATATTTCAGTGTATACAGTAATGTATGTTTCTATTTATTTTGGTACCATAACATAGTACAATATATTTGTTGTATACACATTCTCACCATGCCATTGTACTTGACTCAGAGTGTGTACTTGTGTGTCTAAGGTGTCGGTACACTGAAGGGAACGCCGCGGCAGAAAGTAAAATAACCCGTGTCAGCAGACACTGAAATAAACAAGTCGGCAGGCTCGAACGCTGTATTGGCTGTAAAAGTTTAACCAGTGGTGCGCGCGCACCACAGAGGAGCGGGGGGAGGAAGCGCGGCAGCCAGACGAACGCACGCTGCTGCGCGTGCTGGCCACCGTCGGGAATGGGCACGGCAAAGGCGGGACATGCGCCCGCCTTTGCCCAATCGCGTGCCGTTTTTGGAAAAAACGCACGCTTCAGCCAATGTGGGCTTCCCAAAGCAAAACCACACGCACGAGCGTGTGGGCAGCTTTCAGAAGCCCTTTCTAGAGGTCTCGCGCTGCGCGAGCAGTGCTGCGCACTGCAACGCTAGGCGCAAGACCTAAAAAGGGTCCGGGCGCATGTGCCCTGGGCCAGTTACAGTACCCTACCCAGTGTTTCTGTGCAGTCATTTAGCCAGTATGTGGGCCTAGCGCCCAGGACATCACAATGGCGATGAGCGGGTCTGACCCCACGCGCCTGCCGGTTGCACAGGTCCGGTTGTCGTAGAGGGGATGGGCAGCCTGTGCCCAGGCACTCCCCACACCGTCCTGTGAGAAAGGTTGCAGCGCCCAGCCTCCATGGCATGCAGTCGCCTGCCCGTTTCGACCTCTGAAAGGCAGGAGCAGACCGGCAGGAGGTGAGCCTGGGAGTAGAACAATATACCTCTGGCGAAAGGGAGAAATACATATGCATGTTGCAGTCGGGACTGTGACTGCCAACAACCACTGTGAGAAGCCCCACAGCTCAAGAAGTGCCCCCGCATGCCGGAAGAGAGAGATGTGGAGACGCACAGGCAGAACCCCAGTGAGCCCCGTAGGTAAGGGCGACTGCCTTCTGCCGTACTTCCCCCTCCCACCCTCAACGCACCGGTAAGCTGCCCCGCCTGCCAACACAGTGGGGAAAAGGGGGAAGCGGTTTTCCAAATGGGACTGGACAGTGCGCGATATACCACTACAGCTCCAGCATCCCGGAGCTCCTGAACAGCACCGCGTGAACAAGGCCGCACCTCACCAAAGCCCTGCGCCAGTCTCTCTAATGTCCGCGAGGCCAGCAGTAAGAAGGAGGCTGCCGTGGTTTGTGTAGAAGCAGCTGCAGCGCCGTAGCAGTGGCAATCCATGCCCGCAAAAGGCCGCCTAAGCGTCAGAAGAGGCTCAGCGTCCTGCATTCGAGCCCTGCACTGTTTTGCTAGTGAGCGTCAAGGCCCTCGATTAAAGGAGAGACTCCCGGGGCCTGACACGAAAACTATCTGCAGCGCCCCGGAGAGCGATATCACGTGACCAAAGTGAAAAGCAGCCCCAGGGGGAAAAAAACTGCCTCTATGAACTTTGGCCGGCTCCGCTGCCCAGGAAAGAAATGCCTGCAGTGCCCCCACAACGCTGCCTCTGCCAGCTGCTGCGCGAGTGCAGCGCCTCACCTGCCTGTTGTGAGCCGTGAATTAAGGTGGCCTCGCTCCTGCGGTGAACGTTGTGGGGCTGCCCGAGCCGAAAATCTGCAGCCCTTGGGAAAATTGCTGCCGTGGCCTCCTGCAAGGAGAGCAGCACCACCTATAGGTGGACCTTCACCCAGCATACAGGAAGGCCCGACCCTCACGAAAGAAAGCACTGCACCGAAAGTCTCCAGGCCAGGGGGGGGATTCGCTGCAACGTGCCCAGCCAAGGAGCAGCTCCGCGTGAGGAGAATGCTGCAGGCCCAACCGGACGAAGCTCAACTAACAGGGAAGATCCAGCAGCACTGTCACAGCTACAGGAACTCCTCGGGATCCAGGTGATGCTCAAAGGGGTCCACCTCTCGATATCCCCAACTCTGACACAAGAGGTACAGAGTATTGAGGTGATCAAGTGAGGGAAAGGAATTAGGGTAGGAACAGCAGGGAATGGGATACCTGAAAACAGAAAACACATTGATTAGATACTGCTAGACATTTCTACTACACTCAAATGATCTCACTAAAGGGAGTAGTACCTGAAAAGCCACAGTGTTTCTTATCAACTCTCTATACTCAGCAATGATACAGCTCACCACTGGAGGAGGATATACCTATAATGCAAAGCACACAGATTACTATTGCATTCAAACCTCCTTCACTTCCATAAAAACCACCTCCCTTATACATACATACCCTGTCTGTCGAATTCCCCTCAAAGAAAAGCAGGAGCCAAGAAGAAAATAAGAGATAGTGTGCCACACTAACGCAAAAATAGAAGGAGTTTGAAATAAGCAAAAAAGGTTCAAATTTCCTTGCTCCAGAGGCTCCTAAAGGATGCAGCGTTAGCCAACAATGTATCCATAGACAAAGTTCCATAGCTCCTCGGGAGGATAAGTATTAACAAACAGAATATCCAGGAGTCTTGAAAGTCAAACTCCGAGAAAAGCCACCAAAGTAACAAGCTAAATATCAGCGCGATCGCCGACAGTACCTTACAGGCGGAGTCACGCTGTAGAGGAGTCTCCTCACTTGACCACTCGATCCCGAGCAGCCAAACGACCCCAACAGCCATTGGAGTTGCTTCCGTGGAGAGGAGAAGAGAGACTTACGAAAACTCAAGCCTCTCTCGAGCGTCTCTACTCCGAGGACGCTAGCCTTGGTGCACTTCAGCAAATAGACTCCGGTCTGGTTCCTGACCGAGAGTCTGCAGACAAAAGACGTCCCCTGCCTGCTACGCCCAGCAGGCAGCCGAATGGAAACAGCGATCTGCTGTAGAGTCCGCAACCTCCTAGATCTGTAGCCGCGAGAAACACCGTCCGTGTCTCGCAATCAGTATTACGCACGTAGCCTAATGTGCGTGCTCGCCTCATGTACCCTGAAGCCCCTCCTACCAGGGCTTCCTGGGATATGTAGTCCCTGGGGTGATGTCCTGAATTGTGAACTCGGCAGGCGCAAGGGTCAGACCTTGACAAGCACTGTGGATACTGCATGCCCTGTGCTCCCAGCAGCAAGAGACTGACCAAGTGGGTGCTGCTGGTCACTTTAGAGGCCAGAGGCTGTGAACCCCCACGAGGAGCCCCAGGTAGCCCAAAGTTGCACCAGCCGAGACAAGCTCAGGTCGAAGCAGCCAAGCTACAGACAGCAAGCTCTGCTAGACAGCTAGCAAGCCACAAGGAGCACTTTGTGCTATGCACGCACTACCTAGCACTGTGTGCCGCCACCACCGTCAGGAAGACAGTGCCACATGCCCCAAGTGGTGAACAGACACCACTGCAACAAAGAAGAGCACCCATGCAAGATGCCAGCAGAGAGAAACTGCCCCGCCCTCTTCCTAAAGGTAAAGGACAACGAAGAGCGCGAAGTCAGAGGTGCGCAGCAGGACGCACCAGAAAGCCTAACGGACCGGGCAGATTCCGGAGAGAGAGACCTCTCCACAGAGAAGTAATGCTGAATGACACAGGGAGAGCCTCTACCTCTTCACCTGCACCAGCGAAGCCCCGCAGTGGGCCAAAGACTACACAGTGTCCTCCCTCACACTGCCTCAAGACAGAGTCGCCAATGACCCAAGACAGGCAAGAAGAGAGTCGCACACCCCACGTGGCAAGCCGCCACCATAACGTACGCTCTGACAACAGGCGACATGTGGCCGGACGCCACATCGCACAGCAAGTAAGGAGCATGTCACACGAAGTGACCAATCCCGCCAAGCATGCCTGAACGGAGGCAGAAGCAGGACCAAGTGCCACGACGGCGCAGCCTCGAGGCGCAAGCACGACGCGCTCGAGTGAAGAGAAGAGGAGCACCGCGAAATCTCTGAGGAGGAAATGGTGTCCGTGAAAGGTCCCCAAGATGCCACGCCGCGAAGGAAGAAAGAACAGTGGGTCAACACCACAGGGCAGACAACCACCACAGGCGCGCAGGAGAAAAAGGAGCAGAGCGACAGGGCAGAGGACTCGTGCCACCACAAGATGAGCGCACCCAGAGACACCAGACAGCCATCAAGCCTGACCGACGTCCCTGGAGACAGCCCAATGGGAGAACCAAATGTAAGCCGCAGCCAGCGCGAACCGCGTCTCTCTCCAACTCTTCCCAGCGCAACCGTCCAGTCCCGAAGCCAGACCGACGTCCCTGGAGACAGCCCAATGGGAGAACCAAATGTAAGCCGCAGCCAGCGCGAACCGCGTCTCTCTCCAACTCTTCCCAGCGTGACCGTCCAGTCCCGAAGCCAGACCGACGTCCCTGGAGACAGCCCAATGGGAGAACCAAATGTAAGCTGCAGCCAGCGCGAACCGCGTCTCTCTCCAATGCTTCCCAGCGCGACCGTCCAGTCCCAAGCATCGGCAGTCCAAGTCGGACTACATCCCTGCTCCTCACCGCAGATGCCACGGGTGAAGAACAGCCTCAGCAAGATGAAGACACGGGCTGCGAAGTCTCTTCAGTCCTCCTCACTCCACAAGGTCACCCAAGGCAAGAGATTGCCGCCTGTTGCCCAACTGAAGGAAAATTACTGTGTTCGTCATTGTCATCCAGGTTCATCATCACCAAGGACGTCAAAGGAGCATCGCACCACCAGAGTGGATCCCAACACTCCGGACAACCCGAGTTCAACGAGGCTAGCCACCCAGGAACCTTCTGTGTGCCACCGTCAAACTGAAGCCTGCCGAAGTAGAGCATACCTGACCATTGGAATATCCACCCTTGGGGTTACACGAGGCTTGGCCGTGGCCCTGTTGGGAGTTCTGCAGCGACCCCTCAGCGCGGCATACGAAAGGCCCGCACAGCCCATGCAGTCATGTGGCAATTTAGGAGCAAGGGCCTCGACTGAGTTCCTGTGAGAGGGGAATCCGAATAGGAGAGATGCGTCGGCAGCAGCTCCACGACACGCACGGGAAGCATGGAGGTCACAGATGAAGACTGGTCACCCAAAGGCATTGAACCAGAGTCCTGACGGCGAGAACACCTAGACTGAGACACCAACCTCTGCGGCTACATGAGCGACTTGGCTGAGGTCCTGTTGGCAGTTCCTACACGAAGCCCGCACAGTCCACACGGTTCCATGGCAGCCCGGCAGGAAGGCCCTCCAGGAGGCTCCGGTGAGAGAGGAGTCCAGGCAAGAGAGGCAAGTCTGAAGTTGCTCGGCTGTCAGGAGCTAGAAAGACCATCAAGCACGTCATCTCCAAGGAAAGGCCTCATAGACCGAGATCATCTCCAACAGCTGTAGGTTTGTTGTCCACCGGAACCTGAGCGCCTGCGAGATCTCCAGAGTGGACTCCTCCACCGCTCCAGATGCACCGATATGTGAACTTTGTAAATAGACTCCAACACCGCAAGACCAGGCCGGTCTGAACTACATCGCCAAGGCGGACTAAAGCATCCTGTCCATGCGGTCCAAAGCTCCAGCGATGCCTGGCTGACTGCCTGAAGAGACTCACTTGGTGCTGTGTATTAGTTATTTGTTTTCTTACAGGTTGGACTTTTGTTTGTTTCTTTTCATTAAAGTTTGGGAGGGATGTAGTGTCCGGCTGGAAACGTTCTAGTGTTTCGCCCTGTTTAACATCCACACTAACACCCACCCATCACAGGCGTCACCGGTCAGGTGACCCTGTTAATAAAAGGGTCCGGGCGCACGTGCCCTGGGCCAGTTACAGTACCCTACTCAGTGTTTCTGTGCAGTCATTTAGCCAGTATGTGGGCCTAGCGCCCAGGACATCACACCCCGATTGGTAGCTTTGCAGGCTGCCCAGAAGATGCCAGCCGATTCCACCAATTCACGGTTGAAGTATGCTGTCAGTTCTTAAGAGAATGCACGAGTGCAGCTCTCGTCTTTAAAATGGCAGGCGTTGGGGCGTCAAATAGGTCATTGGTGAGGGGCCATAGAACAGAGGCGTAGCCTCAAATTTTATTAAACTTTATAGTATTTACATTACGGGCAGCATACAAAAATTCCTTTTCTCTTACTTTATTCATTTTCCCAATCCACCCTCTGATGGAGGAAACTGATTTTGATTTCCATCTTTGTAATTAAAGTGCTTTGGCCACTAGCATTAAAATACAGATTAGATTTATATTAGCTTTATATGTCTCTGGATCATCTTTAATGCAGAATCATATTCCAGAAATACCAGGGAAGGATTGAATTGTTTATTGTTTACGTTAATAAAAGCCATCACAATATTACTGTAGACATAAACTGGAACATATAAAATTAGGCTGGTAAGTTGTGGATTGTCCTGAAGTTACCATTTTCAACAATTTTCATAAAATACTGGTTAAATGTTCACACTGCAACAGGGACAGGCAATCTAAAATTGTAAGAACAAAAATAAATACGTTTCCTTGCATCGGTTAATATAAAATACTTGTCGTTAAAATCACAGCGCTAGCCGCTAAATATTCAAGTTCTATGAATAGATAAATACATATCATTCGATTAAGAAAATTATCTGGGTTCTTAGTTCATAAAGTGCCACAGTGCCACTAAAAAAAATCTTGTTTTATGCTGTTCCCAGGAAGACCTAGCATTATTTGAGTAGTTTGCCATGCAGTGTCAGACATTTAGGCAGTTTGCAATTAATCTGGGGGTCCGAAGGGTCAAGGCTCTTTATTACGGCCATCCGACAAGTTTGAATCCCTGGATTTGAAGAATAAGATGCGTAGTTTCTTTAGGGCTGTGCATATGCAAACCAAGCGTATGATGTCTTCCTTCTGTGCACCTCATAATCTACATATATTAGAGCCTTTGTGTTTCCATGCTGGTTGGTCTGTCAAAGATGGCAAGGCCCCTAATAGAATGGCCAACAGCTTTCTCTTTGAATAGGCTGGATATGTTGTGCTGAGGTATGCTGCTTACTTTAAAGTATTAGGATTGTAGAATGATCCAGGCGTGTGACCAAACCTTTAGTTTGTGCTGGTCTTCGGTAAGGGCGTGCAGTTGAGTGGCCTTGTTAATAGCATGGCTAAAACCAGAATGCGGGAGCTTTAAGTGCCATAAATCAGTTGCGGTTTGTTGCTAGCAGTGAAGACCTCAAGTATTTGCAATAGATATAGTGGGTGGTGGCTTTCCAAAGACTGCAATGAGGCGCTGACCAGCGGGCTGCTGAACTTTGACAGTATTTTGTGCTATGTTTTAATGGTGAGATATCTTCTCCCGATAATTTGCTGCATAAGCCCAAATTCAAGGCAAACTTGTGGGGGAGAGGCACACAGTGGAAGCCCAAAGGCTCGCTTATAAGTATCTGTTTGCAGTTTGTCGAGAATTATAGCATCTTTTCCATAGATAACAGAACTTGCATAAGCCACTGCTGGAAGAAATATTGTGGCAATAACGGGCAGTCGTGGCTTGAATGAGGGGCCATCCAACTTCTTAGCAAGTGTGCAAAAGATGTAGGTCAGGGCCTTGCTTTTCTTCATTATAACAAAAAAGAACAAGTTTGCTCCCTACTCAGCTAAGGGTCAGAGGGAAGGATTCTCATAATCCTTGTGGCCACAGAGCCTTGGAACCGGCAGGGTGTATTTTAAGAACTCTCACTTAGCAACCTAGTTGGTGACATGCTTCATTTATTGCGTTCCCAGCCTGGTCGCCGAATGCTTCCAGGGTGTGCTACGATGCCCGATTATAGCGGAGCAGGTTTTCTTTGTAATGTGACAGTGTGTGTGGTGGTGATATGTAATTTTTAAAATGGGCTCAGGAACTCTTACCACGAGTGATTTTAATAATGGAGGTTCTGGTCAAACTTTAAAAACAGTGGTGAATATTTCTGAGATTTAAATTGATCCGAATTATCCTCAATATGGTCAACATGTTTCAGCCATCTATCTGACTGCCTCTATGGGCCAATGTGGCTTTCGTCAGGACCATAAACGCATGCACGCTACTGCATGCGAATAAATGTTTGTACTTACAAACCCTTCAATCATGGAGAAAGTCACCTCTTGCGACAATTCCTGTGAAAATAAGATCATTAGAAAACATATATTATGCAGGTAGGCATGTCCTGAGGCTGAGTGTAACCATCCTCGCAGCGCCCCTAACAAACCCATGCAACAACTTCTCATTGTGCCGGAGAATACATTATAGGTAAATCACATCCCCACTGTCAATTGTCATTTATTCTCACATTTTGTTGCTCCAAATTGGGTTCCAAGGCACACTGACCACAAGGATTAAGAGAATTCATCCCTCTAACCGTTAGCTGAGTAGGTAGCGAACTCTTTCTTGTTTATTATAATAGTGATTGCTTGGGAAGGTGGAGGAGTTCCCTGTATCCTTCTCTCTCTCCCCGTTTGATTATACCTTGCTTTTCTTCATCGGGAAGAGGTGCGGCGCAGCGGCCAGGGTGCCTGACTCCGGACCACGGGGTTCACGGTTCGATCCCCGGCGGCAGATTGGCCCAGCACCATGTGACTCTGGGCAATAGCTTGCTTAATCTTCCCGACGGCCCCCAGCGCCAGGACACCTCTCCGGAGGTAGCTGTGCGCTTTACAAATGCTGGTATATATTTGTCCGCCTGGAAGTTGAGTTTATTGTCAGGTAGACACCCAGGTATTTGTAGTTGCTTACTTCTTCTAAACATACATCTCCTAGCTTGACCTTTAAGGGGGGGAGGGGCAGGTCTTTTCCAGACAGACATTGTTTTCATCTTAGTCAAACTAATTTCCAATTTATTGGCCATGGTGTATTCTGCTAATTTTGCGATTGATCTTTGCAATCCCACCCTCTTGTGGCTTAGTAGGACGATGTCATCTGCATATGAGAGATGGGTCAAGATTAGTGGTCCTAGTTTTCAAGGGTGCGAGTTTACCTGATCGAGCCTCTGGGTTAGGTCAGCCATAAAGATGTTAGACAGGTGGGGGGCAAAAATCCACCCTTGATTAAGACTGATGGCAGTTGCTATTCTCCTGGACATCCTTGTCCTGTCTGCCAACTTGATTTGGATCAAATCAAATAATATTTATAAAGCGCCTGGTTACACCAATGGTGTGTCCCCGTGCTAGAATCAGACCTAGGAGAAGGGAGAACAGGATCAAGGGGTAAAGAATGAAGTACAGGAAGGACACCGAGTTATGACACGAATAACCAGGTTTTCAATTGTTTGCGGAAGGTATATTCCACCGACTTAGATCGCAACATTAAGGGTAGGGAGTTCCAGATTTGTGCTGCAAGATAGTTGAAAAAGCGAGCACCCATTATCGCTTTCCGAATTTTGGGCACCTTAGCTTGAAGGGTTCCACTCGATCTGAGAGTGCGGAAAGGAATGTAGGGCATGATTAAGGGTCGAAGGTAGCTGGGTCTCCCATTCCACCAGATCTTCTGGCAGTAGCACATTGCTTTGTAGGTAATTCGCTTCTCAACAGGCAGCCAATGGAGAATATTCAAAGCTTTAGAGTCCAAGGATCTTCTAGGGAGACCAAGAACCAGGCGCGCTGCAGCATTCTGAATGTGTTGGAGCCTGGTCAGACTTCCCTTGGCTACCACTAGATATAGAACACTGCCATAATCCAGTTGAGACGTAACCAAGGCATGCACGATAGTCTTCCTGGCTGCTATGGGGAGGAGATCAAACTTTAAGGATTCCAAAGCACTTACCCACTACTCTCCTAACTTGATTATCAAAGGGAGTTCTGAATCTAACCAAACCCAAGATTTTTGGTTACTGATATGGCGGCGGGAATTTGTCCCAGGTCCAAATAGAGGGTGCTTCCCTACAATCAGTACTTCTGTTTTATTGCCTTTAAGTTTAAGGGAATGGTTGGCCATCCATGTAGCTAGCTTTTCTAAGCACAGAGAGAAATTGATTGCTGAAGCTTAAGGATCTTGTGATAGAGTGACAATAAGCTGTGTGTCATCTGCATAGGACACAATTGCCACATTATGTCTTTCCACAATGTCCGCAAGGAGGCCAATATATAGATTGACAAAGTGGGGCTTAGGATAGAGCCCTGCGGCACCCTTTGTGCTAGAGGCAGATTTTCTGATAGAAAAGGGTTCTGGGAGACCTGAAAGCTTCGCTCATGGAGAAAAGAGTAGAGCCATCGAAGCCCGTTTCCCTCAACGCCGCATTGACTAAGCCTATAAAGGAGAAGGCTGTGCAAGATGCTGTTGAAGGCTGCACTTAGGTCTAGTAGAACCAGAGCAGCAGTTTGGCCTGCATCTGCACATTTCCTTAAGGTTTCAGTGGCTAGCAAGAGAGCAGATTCTGTGGAATACGAGGCTCTGAAGCCCGACTGAGTAGGATGGTAGAGGTCATTCGTGGTGATATATGAAGTGAGTTGACTACTTACCACTTTCTCTGATATAATATATCGGTAGTAGAGAAATGGGGCGTAGGTTCTCCAGTGCCATTTGATCGGCGGAAGGTTTCTTCTGAAGTGGTAGGACAATCGGCTGTTTCCATTTCTAGGGGACCTCTCCATCACCGTAGGAGAGTGTGAGGAGTTGTTGGATATAAGGAGTGAAAATCTCCAGCACCTGCATCAGATCCTTAGGAGGGGCAGGGTCTGAAGGGGATCCTGATTTGATGCCGGACACTAAGCTCTTTAGTTCTTCCAGATTAGGGACTGTAAATTCCTTAAGGCCATTCTCTTTGGCTGGTTCAGTTAGGAAGGCATCGAGATTGATGGGACTACGGGCTTCTAGAGGGAAGGTGTCATACATTTTTGCTACTTTAGATGAGAAGAAGTGTGCAATCTTGCTGCGGTTCTCCACCGATGCTGGAGCGGGTGCCATGGTGCGGTGCATTGATGACAAAGATTTAAGGATCGAGAAGAGTTCTTTGGATGAATTACTTGCTGTTTCTATTTTATCAGTGTAGAAACTACATCTAGTTCTTCTAATCAGCGCATGATATGTTTTAAGTTCCGCTTTATAATTGTCTCTACTGCAAGGGCTATAGTCTTTCCTCCAAATGCTTCTAAGCGCTTACACGCTTCTTTTTTGGCTAAGCTACGTTCTTCAGTAAACCAAGGCGCCTAATTCTGCGCCCTGGTATTTCTATTACCGATGTCCATGGCACATCGTCATCAAGGGCTGTCGATATCCAGTTTTCAATCTGGGAGTTAGCCAGAGTGACGTTATCCTTCAGCTGGGGAGCATTGCGTAAGAGGGACTCAGCAAATGTTTTAGGATTCAGTAAATTCCATTTCCTTCTTTTAGGCATTTGATTTGCTATGTTATTTGAGCCTGTCCTGTGCAGCAGCATAGTAAATGGCACCCCATAATGGTCTGACCAGGAAATTATCAATGGTTCCATAACTTTAATTGTATGGAAGTTGGCAAAATTAGGATCTAGTGTATGGCCTAGTTGATGAGTCGGGGTAAGTACTCTTTGGGTTAAATTCATAGTATCCATTTCTCTACAGAGAGCTAGAGCATCCGGGTTAGCTTCTTTGTCAAAGTGCATATTCAGATCGCCTAGGACTAACACATTTTTGTGGCATAGAGCCGGTTGTACTATGCTCGCCGCTAAACTCGAGATAAATTGAGATGCGGGATCCAGGTGGACGATAAATCAAAAATCCCATGAGTGCGGCATTTCCTGCTATTGCAAAGGAGAAAGATATGGCTTCACAGTTCTCAGTATTGGCATCTTTAATGGTGCATTTTATAGCTAACTTATGAACAATGGCTATCCCACCACCTCTTTTTAAGGGGCGGACTTGCATCGCAATCCCATATCCTACCGGGAGTGCTGAGGTATCACTGAGCCAGGTTTCGCTCAGAAAAGGGGCGTCAGGTTTCTTCTCTATGATGAGTTCGAAAATGTTGTTTTTATGTTTGCTAATTGACCGACAGTTGAACAATAGGAAGCGGGTATCATTATCCTTAAACCTAGGGGGCTCAATGTGTAAGAGGTTGAAGTCACATTGGACTATGCGTGAACCCTGCAGCGCTTGTAGGCGCTAGACTTTTTAGTTGGTCAGAAGAATATGTTATCCTAGATTGGGTAGTAAAAATGGCAGGGGTTCTGGCCCCTGGCCCTGTCCGGACGCGCGCAGACATGCTTGCCTTTGGCACGCCCGCTGCGCATCCGCGCCGCATCTATGCAATAGTAGACGCCTCCAGGGGCGTGGCCCAATCCCCACCAGTCCGGAGAGAGCAGGGCGGGCGGTGAAAGAACTCACCACGCCCTCCTCTCATGAGCTGGATCAGGTAAGGACGTGGGCAAAGATCCAAAAAACGGAGCCAGGCAACTCAGGGAATTAGGTGCTACAAGGAAAGAAAACTACAAAGGGTAAAAGGTTAAAAGGGAGCCAGGCACCTCCCTGCATTAAGTGCTACAAGGAAACAAACTAAAAACATACACCAAGCGATACAGACACTAAGCCGAGTGGTGTTAACACTCGGGTGGGAGTGAGTTAGGATTAAAAAACTCCGTTCTTACCGGAGGTCGTGATCCAGGTGTGTGTTTAGAGTTGCTCAATAGCTCGCAGGGTTTTGACGCGGAGGACCCACCGCTGTAGCCTTCCCCACAAGAGAGCTCTATCCACCCGATCAAATGCGGCTTTAAAATCTATGAAGCACAGATATAGTTTTTTCTTTAGATGCTTGCATTTTGTCCGCGATTGTTGTTACCGCTAATGTGTTGATGGTGGTTCTGTAGCCTTTCCAAAACCCTGTCTGGTTGAGAGGGACCAGATTATTGGAGTTGGACCACTCAACTAGATCTTCCAGAATTAGTAAGGCGTAGTAGTTGGCTTCTGAGTCGATAAGCGCAATTAACCTATAGTTCGCTGGGTTGGATCGGTCCCCTCGCTTAAGGATCAGGTTTATTATCAACCCTCTCCAGCTGCTGGGAATAAAACCAGTTGACTCCACCTCGTTCTACAGTGCAGCTAGTAACGTGGCCCAATAATCTAGATCCAATTTATAGATGGCCTGCGGAATGCCATTTGGGCCTGGCACCCCATCATTACGTCCTGCCATAATCACTGTTGACATTGTACAATATTGGCTCTTTGGGGTGTTCTAGATGTGACCAGGGATTTTGCATCATTAACCCGAGCGTCATTACTTTGCTCTTGCACTAAGAAACATTTTTGTATAGCGAAGTTCTTCGTCAGATGGGCTACCCAGACATTTTGGGTGACACTTGAACTGTTTGTTTATTCTTGCCTCTTTGCTAATGCCGTTAATGGTTGCCCAGAAGGCTCTTGTGTTGGTTTGTTTGGAGTTAAATAAGAGCTTTTCCCAAAACTCATCAGATTTTGCTTTCCGCTCTGCCTAGAGTTGTTCTTTATATTACTTTTTCAGGTTTATGTTCTCCCATATGTATGTTGTAACAATGGATTTCCTGGCCTTCTTGGCTGCTCATCTCAATTCTTTTCTAAAGGTTTAAGGTTTTCTTCATCAAACTTTGAGGTTGCCAGGTTGTATTCCTCTTGATGGGGGTGGAGGGAATGGGACTACTGAGCAGTGCATAAACAGTTTTGTTGGAAACAATGTCCATATTTTTATTGGAGTGGCATGAGGTGTCATACTGGACTCCAATGTAGCTTTCGCCTTGGTGGCCATTTTAGGCGCTTCAGGTTAGTCGTTTCTAGACACCCAATTACCACTGGTGCTGGAAGATGTCTAAGAGGGTTTAATCTTCGCGCCAAATGTTGATACGAGTGGTCGCTTTGGGTGGAGCTTTTGATTTTATATTTCTTTACCAGCTGAAGTAGTGGCAAGGATAAAATAGTACAGTTGATTATTGATCCTGAAGTTGCTCCATAGTATGTGAAATTGGGTGGGTTATTGTCTGGGGTTCTCCCGCTAAATACACTTAAGCCTAGGTGTTCAAGAGCGGTGACCAATTCTTTCCCAATACGATCAGATCATTTTTGAGGATGGTTGGCCTGTGGGTGAAGTGCCCTGTTAGAACTGGGGGTCTCTAGTTGGCAGAGGTAGGTACCTTTGACCAAATAGGGACCCTTGCTTCTAGTCAGGGTAAGGGGGAAACACACTGTAGATAACCCCTGCTCACCCCCTTGGTAGCTTGGCACGAGCAGACAGGCTTATCCCCAAGGCAATGTGTAAAGTATTTGCACCAACACACACAGTAACACAGTGAAACACCACAAATGGACACCACACAGGTTGTTATAAAAATATAGATATCTTTATCTAATTTAGGCAAGACCAAAACGACATAAATCCAACATACATAATTAATCTTTCCTTAGAAATGTTCTTTGAAATGTTCTTTGTAAAAATGAACTTGTAGTCTCTGTATTCTTTAGGCAAATCACGTAAAATAGCAATAGCACTGGTCTCTTCTGCCCCTGCACAGTTCTGTTATCATCTGCACAGTTCTCTCGTTAGTACGGGCTTTCCCCGACTGGCGGCGGCTCCGCGTGCAGTAATTGCCAAAAATATGCCCCCCAAATGATGGAAACAAATAGGCTCCTTGGAGTGGACCCCGGTACCGCAGCTCTTCTGCTGTGCCGGTACGGACCGCACTGATGACCTCAAGAAGGGAGCCCCTCGCTACTTGACAAATACCTGCGCAGTCCCCGACAGGCCCATTAATCAGGACAAGGCTCCAACTAGCCCCGCCAACCTCCAACCCGCCCAAGGTAACACGACAAGCGGCAGTGCTGATCTGCACGTTACCTGGGGGGCTGGTCTCTCGCTGCCGTCAACGCTGTGGGTGATTCTCGCACTTGAGCCTTCTCCTTCAAGGACGCTTCTGGGGGGGAGGGGGGAGCGGGGCAGCCTCGAGCGCAGCTTCCCTCTCTGATTCGGAGCGGACGTCCTGCTGGGCGGCTCCTTCTTCGGCGGGAATGCGTCTGAGAGGTCCCGGTTGCCGGGCAATGCCTCCCTGCTGATCCTGCCTCCGCCCGATGGCTTCCCTTGCGGTGACGATCTCGCTGACGTCCTGGGCCAGCGGCGGTGACGGCTCCTGAGTGGATCTCGGCTCGGGTAATGGACTCGGGCCGGCGGCGGTGAAAACACGCAGCACTCCGGGGCAAAGCAGACTCCCCGCAGGTCTTCGGCTGCGCGCCGATTTGCACACAATCGTTGAAGGGACGATCCTGGCGATTACGATCTCGGGCCAGCGGCGGTGACGGGACGCGCTGTAACTTGATCAGTCCGACCTTTCCCAGATTCCTCCCGGACACAAGCTGGGTGCTGGGACGTGCACTGAGCGATCGTAGAGGCGATCACGAGTAAAGCCCTTCTCAGAAACACGGGCTACACGCAGGACACAAGCTGGGTGCAGTCACACGCACACAGCGCTTTAAAGAGGTTCTTGGAAACTTTTACTTCAGGAAACAGCAAAGTCCTTGTCAAGCAGGGGGACACAGCACACAGCAAAGTCCCTTGTCCTCTCCTCCGCAGAACAGCAAACTGCAGGCCAGCCCCAAACACACAGCAAGGGCAGGACTCCTCAGTCTCTTCAGCTATCCTCGTTGGCAGCAGGTTCCTCTTGATCACGAAGTAGTCCTGGAAACTTTTATATCCCTGTGTTTCCACAACAGGAGGCCAGCTCTTCTCAGGCCCTTGGAGACTTTCTTTTCAGGACACAGCACACAGCAAAGTCCTTGTCAAGCAGGGGGACACAGCACACAGCAAAGCCCCTTGTCCCTTCCTTTGGCAGAAATAGCAACTGCAGGCCAACCCCAGACACACAGCAAGGGCAGTACTTCTCCTTCAGCTCTTCAGCTTTTCTCCTCAGCAAAGGTTCCTCCTTGGTTCCAAAGTAGTCTAATTTTACAGGGGTTTCAGCTCTTACTTTTATACCCCAAAAGTCTTTGTTCTTTATGTGTTAGGGTTCCTGGACCCAGTTCAAATCAGTCCTGGGTGCACTCTGCCAGTGCACAACTTCTTCCTTTGTGAATGTGGGCCAGGGTCTTCAGACGCACCGCAGGAGGTGGAGCCAGCATCGTGGAAGGCAGGCACAGCCCTATTCAGGCCCAGGTGCTACTCCTCCCACCACTCCAAATGCAGATAGGTCTATTCAGCCTAGTGCTGACTCACCCAGACTCCTGGAGCCACCCCAGCCCCTGTCACTCTCAAGCCAGACAGTCAATCCACAAACAGGCAGAGGCACACAGAAAGGTTGAACAAGAAAATAGCCACTTTCTAAAAGTGCTATTTTCAAACACAGAATTTAAAAACCATCCTTCCTAAAAGATGCGTTATTAAATTCTGAGTTCAGGGATACCAGACTTCAATTTTCTATCTCACTCCTATGGGAAGATATGCTGGTAAGATGTTACACAGCATTCCCCATTCTGTCCTATGGCCAAGATAGCCTTTCAATAGTGAAAAACGAAATTGGTAGTATTTCACTATCAGGACATGTTACACACACTAGTACATGTGCTACCTCTCACATACACTGCACCCTGCCCAGGGGGGTACCTTGGGCCTACCATAGGGGTGTCCTAAGTGTAAGAAAAGGGAAGGGTAAGGCCTGGCAAGTGGGTGCACTGGCCAGGTCAACATGGCAGTTAACAAACTGCACGCAGGCACTGCAGTGGCAGGCCTGAGACATCTTTTTAGGGCTACTCATGTGGGTGGCACAATCAATGCTGCAGGCCTACTAGTAGCATTTGATTTACCAGCCCTGGCACACTCAGTGCACTTTACTAGGGACCTACTGGTAAGACAAATATGCCAATCATGGATAACCAATCACAATAACAATTTACACAGAGAGCATATGCACTTTAGCACTGATCAGCAGTGGTAAAATGCCCAGAGTCCTATAGCCAACAACCACAGGTCAGGAAAAAATAGGGGGAAGAAGCAAAAAAGTTTTGGGAGAACCCTGCAAAAAGGGCCATTTCCAACATGCCCAAATTGCATTTTCTGCTGCCAAGTGCTCATCTTCATCCGGTGTGTATAAGGTTGGTGTTGAAATCACCTGTTACCAGTATTTGCCATGTAGGGTTTGTGAATCTTGTTTTTGCTATCTCGTGCGTTAGTTTCTTAAATAATGCACTTTTTTTCTGTTTTGGGATGTGCGTAGATATTAAATAGTATTAGCGGAGTTGCCAGATGGTCGTTGCGGAAGCACAGTTTAATTACTTGTAGATCTAGAGTTGAGGTGGGTAGTTGACGTTGATATGTAGACCACAGGTCACCCCTCTGGGCCTCCCAGATCGATGTAGTTTGTTTGCGCCAACATGATGGTGGCATAACCAGCCAACGCACTGGATTGGTCAGCCAGGTCTCTTGCAGGAATATCATTTTGCACTTCCCCAATTTTCAAGTAACGTACCATCAGGGAGTTTGTGCTTTGATCCAGCAATGTTCCAGGAGAGAATACTTGTTGAAGTATCCACTAAATTGTTTGCACTTGGTTTGAAAGTCATTCTTTTCTTGGGGCATTTAGGGCCGATGCTAGCCAGCACCGTTGCTCTTGTGACTCATGATTGTTTCTTCCTTTGAGGGCCAGCTCCGTTTGAGCCGCGCGCTTTTTGTAAAACAGAATACACAGTATGGGGTCTCGAGCCGGGGCTTGGCCTCTGGGCAAAGGTGATGGATGGCATTGGTTAATGGGCTTTGAGGAAACTCCGCCCCAGGATTCCAAGTGTTGGTTTGGCTTGTGAGCTAGGAGGGCCGGGTCCTCTGATCTCCATGTTGTGAGAGTTCGCTCCAGACGGCTGCGATCTTCAGTGGGTAGGACTCTAACTGCAATCAGATCCGTTGATTGTATGTGCCGCAGTGTTGGTATCACTGCAAACAGCTTCAAGATGTGTCCCCTATGTAGAATGTCCTGCAACACATATTGAGGATTTGCCGACTGTCTCGGTCTAAAGCCGGAGATGAAGTACTTGAAACTGAAGTGCTCAGTGGCCAATCCGGACTGGCCTTATGTCGCTGCATTCTGTTGTTTACTCCCCCTGCACTTGTGTTAACTTTTATCATAATCTTGTCACTTGCATGGGGGTTTTCAGCTTGGCTTTCCTGCTGTACCATCTTAGTGGGATTACCTTCTGCTCAGGTGTGCACAAATGTAGCAATGTGATCCGGCTGCGCTGCATGTTGCTTTCGGTACGTACACTCCCACTGGTTTTACTCTTGCCTGTGGGGAAAACATGTTCTGTATCCGTCCTCGGACCTGGTCCGTGCTTCCTGTTCGGTAGCATGATCCTGTGAGTCCCTAATTTTGTTGGGGTGACAGGGGAGGCTGTTCGTCTTATCAACTTTATGCGCCTCCACCAGGTTGTTGAGAAATGACAGGCTGCGCCTGCTGATTGGTGCCTGACCAGCCTGGGGTGGCTTGTGAGTGATCCAGTGAGGCCCAGGATGTGAGCTTTGTATCTTGTTCATCAAGTGCATAAAGTACAGTGTCTCCTAGTTGGGTCATTGGGGTTGCCAACGGTTCTTGTTTTTCTGCTTAGCAGTAAAGATGGGAAATAGATTATTACTGTCTGCACCCTGCTTCTCAGAACAGTGAGGATTCTTCCTTGCCTTCCCAGCACGCTTCCTTTGTCTTTGGTCTGCACTGGGATCAGGATTTCACGTGGTTCAGTGACCTTGGGAAAGGACGTTTCAGGCAGGAGGGAGCCTGCTCGGTTGCCTTCGAGTTCACAGATGTTGTAGAATAAATATTGCGTATATTGATGTAGGTGCTTGGTGGAAGGTACACCCTTCTGGAGTGCGCCTAGTAGGTGTTATGGGCTTTCCATGATGTTTTTATTCATTTAGAATTAAGATCAATGGTAAAAAGCTTAGCTTGTCGATGATGAGGCTACAGCTGCAGGCTGCCTGTTGAGCTGATTGAGTTTCTGAACTGGTCGTCCACTGTGTTAACTTTTCTAATTTGATGATAATGCCAGCAACATGCGACGCCATGATGTTCATGAGATCAGTCTGGAGGTCCAGTTTGTCTGACTGCATGTTAAGTGCCGAAACGTAAGTTTGCAGGATGCTTAATAGGGAAGAGTGTAGGTGCCAAATATGCTCATGGTTCATACTGGAACGAGGGCCCACGCACGGTTCTATCTTATAACTACTTAGGTGTTTTCTGGGGGCGTAATGGTTGTTCCCATCTGCCACACCCAACTGGTCCTGCTTTAGGCCTGGGGTATCGTATTTTGTTGCCTTGGGGAATTTAGTTGAGTCAACATATAAATGACTGGAAATTTCTATCATTGAAGGACCTAGAGCATGTTTTGTTTCAGAGATTTTTGTTGGGTCTGCTTGCGTGTAGTTGAACCAGTAGACTCTGGTTCGTTGTTGGTGGAAATGCAAAGTCTTCGTGATGGATTGTCCGATCGATGGTCTTAACCCCCAGAGTTTGTATAAGTTCTGTATCATTCATTATTGATGAGGAATGGAGCCAGGTGAACTCCAGGTCTTCTTGTAGGTTTACTTACATTGTTACTGGTAATGCTTCAAGTGCAAGGGAGTGATTTGGGTCAGGCCTTTTATCCATTCTGGGTGTTGAGTGAGGCTGTGTCAGGGCGATGTTACCCCTTGACAGTTCGCGGAGTGCAAGCCTTTGTTCCAATTCTGACATTAAATATTGGCAGTTTGGAGCGTGGACCTGCGCCCGTGGTGGTACACTGCACCCCCACTGAGCTTTCATTGTTAGCAGCCTCTTCTGCTATAGAGTTTTGGTGCAGTCCAGTATGAACTGTTGGAGAGTCCAGTGATTCCAATTTCTGGGGAGTCAGGGGGTTCGGCAAGCCCTCAATAGGTTTTGTTGTGGAGAAAATAGCTGCTGCTGGGCCCTTTAGGAACGTAAATTTGCCAGTGCAACCGGATTCCCCAAAAAAGGCCAGAAACAGCGATATTCGTGCGCTGGCCTGGCCTGGCCTGTGACGGCTTTTGTTGTGCCAACCGCCAAGCCTATTGACTTCGTCTTCCTGCAAGCTTTTTTCTGTTCCGTGTCTTTAGAGCAGTTTGTTCTTGTCTGACCTCATGGGTTTTTTTTTTTGGCCTGCGGTTCGAGATTGACAATGTCTGATGAATCAATGTCGTGTTGAGAGCAGTGGTCGAAGTGGGGGGAAAAAAGTAGGGGAACTGTGGGCGGAGCATCAGGAGCAGGAATAACCCGAGGATCGGGTCAATGGGCAGAGTCAGAGGTGTGGCTAGAAGCAGCAAAACATACTCATTTTTTGTATGTTTGGCATTTCACTGACCAGGTACAGCTTATAATGTTTTTAAATTCAACCAATGGACACATGTTTATTTGAGGTTTAATATACGAGTTATTGACATTAAAATACTTTCACAATGTGGGAAACGTTTTCAATCACAGAATGTCCCAAATACGCTTATAAGTGAAATCATAAGCCATTTGGATTCAAAACATAACACAGTGCTTGGATTTACTAAAAAGATTGTGTTTCTACCCAAACAAACCCATTTTAGAAGTATTAGGATAATGAAAGACTGGGGGAAAACATAACATAAAAACCTGCACCGTGCAGTTTGTATGCAGCTCTTTGATGGCAGGTCATAGCTCACAGTGCTAGATTTTTTCCGATTGTAAGTTATGCACTGCAAGTAACTAAAGGATTTCTGTGGCAAAAGCAGTAACCCACTGAGCTATGCATATTGAATACAGTTCTGTGATCTGTATGGTACACCTTGTTTGCAGCAGGCATATTAACCTTCAGCGCTACAATAGATTAGTCAAAACTGCCAATAGACAAAACTCCAATCTCTCTCCAACAGGAAGATAAACCACCAGAGATATCAATCTTGACACTTATGTTGTTGCACGAGAACTGCTGGGCTTACAATTAACTTTGCACTGATTTATGCGTTTTTGAGAGTTAGAAGTGATTCATTGTGCTGGACAGTCCTCCTGGTTTTGTTCCTGGGAGCTGGTTTTGCAGCCCCCAGAAACAAAACTAGCATCCCACCTGATGGCGAGTACGCCAGCCCGGCCTTGGTGCCTGGGCCTATTTGATTTCACAGTCCTACCCTGGATGGGGTCCACAAGGGGCTCCTGTGCTCAGGTGTCACATAACTGGACACCGCCGCTGCTTTTATGTTATATCCTTAAAAGTAAACAGTAGTTTTAAAAATACTACATCCCTGATCACAGACAGAGCAGAATTGCACATTTAAACGTTTTCCACAGTTATAAAAAACAAGCATTTCCAATGCAATAGGTCTCGCATTTTAGGAGTTGGAGCCTCTGACATTGTAAATGGGAATGTTTTCTATGTATTTTTTTTGTTTGCAGTGGAGTGATTATTAGGGCTGGGCGTAGTTGGCGTAGCGCCACTACGCAGAATTTTGGAAAAAAATTGTGGAAAACGAGCGCACGTCCTGAGGGTCCGTGCGCCCGGGACAGGGGTCCCTCGTGCCTGGGCAGGCTCCCCGATCTCCCCGGCCTGGCTGGGTTGAGAAGCAGGGACCGGCCCCGGGGACTGCGTTTCGGTCGGGGCCTGGGTTTGTGAGCCCCCGTCCTGCCGCCTGCCAAGAGTCCATCTGCCCGTGACAAGGGTCCCTGGTGCAGAGCCCCGGAGACCCCGGCCATCTGGTCGCACCTTTCCCCTCGGCCATCTGGTCGCACGCAATGCTTTCCAATGGGGCGACCAGATGGCCGGGCCGCCCTGGAAGTCCCGATGAGGGCTCATTTCGCGCCCAGGGTCCCCTGAGCCTCGCGGTGCGCACGGATTCCCAGAAAGCGGGGTAGCCTCCCTCCGGATTACTAGGGGCAGGGTATGCCGGGACACCCCTCCCGGGCTGGCGGTTTTCTGCCGGGGACCAGATGGGCTATGCCCGGACAACACCTCTCGAGGCATCCGGGGCTCCCTCCTCCGGACCACGGCGTGGCAAGGTGCCCGGGATGGGCTCCATGGATCCCGGGCAGTCCTCCCCTGGGCGCCCGGGCCCGAGAGCTCCGGTGGTCCTCCCCGTGCCTGAGGCCCAGCCGGGGTCCCCGAGCCCCCCGGGACGCGGAGCCCCCGAGCCCTGCGTGGGCAGGCGGGAGCCCTACCGGGAAGGCTCGGCTCGGGCAGATGGGAGTCCTTTCGACCCCGGCCATCTGGTCGCACCTTTCCCCGCGGCCATCTGGTCGCACGCAATGCTTTCCAATGGGGCGACCAGATGTCCGGGCCGCCCTGGAAGTCCCAATGAGGGCTCATTTGCCTCCCGGATCCCAGCCAGGGATCCAGGAGGTCAGGCACGTTCGCGCCCAGGGTCCCCTGAGCCTTGCAGTGCGCACGCATTCCCAGAAAGCGGGGTAGCCTTCCTCCGGATTACTAGGGGCAGGGTATGCCGGGACACCCCTCCCGGGCTGGCGGTTCTCTGCCGGGGACCAGATGGGCTATGCCCGGACAACACCTCCCGAGGCATCCGGGGCTCCCTCCCCTGGACCACGGCGTGGCAAGGTGCCCGGGATGGGCTCCATGGGTCCCGGGCAGTCCTCCCCCGGGCGCCCGGGCCCGAGAGCTCCGGGGCTCCCTCCTCCGGACCACGGCGTGGCAGGCTGCCCTGGATGGGGTCCGGCAGGCCCGGGGAGCCTCCCTTTGCTGGGTCCAGGGGCCCCGGGGAGTGCGGCCTCCCCACCCCAGGGTCTGTCCTTGGTCCTGCTGAGTGGCAGGATGCCCGAACGAGGTCCCGCGGGCCCGTGGAGCCTCCCCCTGCTCGGCTGGGTTCAGCTGCTCCCAGGGGCCCTGGGGAGGGCGTCCTCCCCACCCCGGAGCTCCGACCTTGGTCCTGCCGCATGGCAGGGTGCACGGGACGGGGTACGGCGGGCCCGGGGAGCCTTCCCCTGCGCCTCTGGGCCTGGGAGCCCCGGTTGGGTCCAGGGGCCCCGTGTCGGGTGCTCCGGCTCTGGGCCCTGTCTCCCATCACGGCGCACTGCCAAAGGCCCGGAATGGGGTTCCGTTGTGCCCGGGGAGCCTCCCCTTGCTTGGCTGGGTTCAGGAGCTCCGGCCGGGGCCCCTGAGGGCCCCGGAGAGGGTGGCCTCCCACCCCGGGCTCCGTCCTCATTCCTGCCGTGTGGCAGGGTGCCCGGGAGAGGGTCCCGTGGTCCCGGGGAGGCTTCCCCTGCGCCTCTGGGCCCGGGAGCCCCGGCTGGATCCAGGGGCCCCGGCTGGGTCCAGGGGCCCCTCCGGGCCCTGGGTCAGGTGCTCCAGCCATGGGCCCTGTCTCCCAGACTGACGCTATGTCAAAGGTCCGAGACGGGGTTCTGTCATGCCCCGGGAGCCCCCCTCGCTTGGCTGGGTTCAGGAGCTCGGTCCGGGGCCCCTGAGGGCCCCGGGGAGGGTGGCCTCCCCACCCCGGGCTCCGACCTCATTCCTGCCGCATGGCAGGGTGCCCGGGACGGGGTCCCGTGGAGGCTTCCCCTGCGCCTCTGGGCCCGGGAGCCCCGGCTGGGTCCAGGGGCCCCGGCTGAGTCCTGGGGCCCCTCCGGGCCCCGGGTCGGGTGCTCCAGCCCTGGGCCCCATCCCCCCGGCCTGCTGCTATGCCAAAGGTCCGAGACGGGGTTCCGTCGTACCTGGGGAGCCCCCCTCGCTTGGCTGGGTTCAGGAGCTCCGTCCGGGGCCCCTGAGGGCGGCCTCCCCACCCCGGACTCCGTCCTGGGTCCTGCGGGCCCGGGGATGCTTCCCCTGTGACTCTGGGCCCGGGGGCCCCAGCTGGGTCCAGGGGCCCCTCCGGGTCCGCTGCTCCAGCCCTGGGCCCTGTCCCCCGGCCTGCCTCTATGCCAAGGGCCCGGGACAGGGGTCCGACGGTCCCGTGCAGACCTCCCCCGCTTCGTCTGCTTGTCGAGGTGTCTGCGGGCCCCGGGTCGGAGGGCCCGTCGGCTCCCCCCCTCGCAGCCCCCATGGCTGGGGCCCTGCTGGGGCCCTGGGCCTCCGGTCCCCCATACCCCGGCGCCCGCTCACTCTACCGTTGGGGCACAGAGCGACCAGATGGCTTCCCTTTCGTGCCCGGCCATCTGGTCGCACCTTCCCCCTCGGCCATCTGGTCGCACCTATCCCCTCGGCCATCTGGTCGCACCCAATGCTTTCCTATGGGGTGACCAGATGGCCGGGCTTCCCTGGAAGTCCCGATGAGGGCTCATTTGCCTCCCGATCCCAGCGAGGGCTCCAGGAGGTCGGGTACTTTTGCGCCTTGGGTCCCCTCTGTCAACTCGTGTGCACGGATTACAAGAAAGGGGGTGTTTTTCCTCCGGATTACTAGGGAGAGGGTCAGTCAGACCTCCGTGAGGTCCAGCGATGCTGAGACAGGGGAAGGCAGCACCCGGGCCTGCCTGCCGGGACCCCAGGGGCCTGGGTACGCACCTGCCTCTCAGCCCCTTCCCGATGGTCCTTTTTCTCCGAGTTTTCTCAGTCAGACCTCCGTGATGTCCGGGGATGCTGAGACGGGGGAAGGCAGCACCCGGGCCCGCCCGCCGGGGCCCCCAGGGGCCCGGGTATGCACCTGCCTCTCAGCCCCTTCCCGATGGTCCTTTTTCTCGGAGTTTGCTCAGTCGGACCTCCGTGAGGTCCGGGGATGCTGAGACGGGGGAAGGCAGCACCCGGGCCCGCCCGCCGGGGCCCCCAGGGGCCCGGGTATGCACCTGCCTCTCAGGCCCTTCCCGATGGTCCTTTTTCTCCCAGTTTGCTCAGTCAGAACTTCGTGAGGTCCGGGGATGCTGAGACGGGGGAAGGCAGCACCCGGGCCCGCCCGCCGGGGCCCCCAGGGGCCCGGGTATGCACCTGCCTCTCAGCCCCTTCCCGATGGTCCTTTTTCTCCGAGTTTGCTCAGTCAGACCTCCGTGAGGTCCGGGGACGCTGAGACGGGAGAAGGCAGCACCCGGGTCCGCCCGCCGGGGCCCCCAGGGGCCTGGGTATGCACCTGCCTCTCAGCCCCTTCCCGATGGTCCTTTTTCTCCGAGTTTGCTCAGTCAGACCTCTGTGAGGTCCGGGGATGCTGAGACAGGGGAAGGCAGCACCCAGGCCTGCCCGCCGGGGCCCCCAGGGGCCCGGGAACGCACCTGCCTCTCAGCCCCTTCCTGATGGTCCTTTTTCTCCGAGTTTTCTCAGTCGGAACTCCGTGAGGTCCGGGGATGCTGAGACGGGGAAGGCAGCACCCGGGCCCGCCCGCCCGCCGGGGCCCCCAGGGGCCCGGGTATGCACCTGCCTCTCAGCCCCTTCCCGATGGTCCTTTTTCTCCCAGTTTGCTCAGTCAGACCTCCGTGAGGTCTGGGGATGCTGAGACGGGGGAAGGCAGCCTCTATCGCCCTTAGCGCACCGCATGTTCGTGGGGCACCCGGTGCTAAATCATTCGTAGACGACCTGATTCTGGGTCAGGGTTTTGTAAGTAGCAGAGCAGCTACCTTGCTGCGATCTATTGAAAGTCATCCTCTGAGCCAAGCTTTTGTCTCTCTGTGCGTGGCCGCCTGCGGCCGCCCTCCTCCACCACACCCAGGGGTGGGTCCCTCTGCCTCCGGGCCGGCGGGAAGGACGCGGAGGGGGTAACACGGGTTCGCGGGAGGCTGCCTCCACCACGTGCCCTCCGGCACGGGGGCCTCCCCCTCCTGTCCCTGCCCCACCGGGGTGTGGGGACTGGGGCCACCATCCCTTGCGGGTCAGCAGGGTGACCAGATGGCCTGGGCCGGCCGGGCCTCTCCTTCCCACTGCTCCTGCCCCAGTCGAGCAGGGAGGCGAGCAGCAGCCCCGGGGAAGGAGCCTCCCAAGCGGCTGCCTCGGTGCGCCTGGCCCCCCCTCGCCGGACTGCAAGGGCGACTGGGTATGGCACCCTCCCAGGCCATCTGGGCGCTGGGTCGTCCCGGGCCATCTGGTCGCCTGGCTGAGCGAACAGATGGCCCTGCGGGCCGGGTGACCAGATGGCCCTGAGGGCCGGGTGACCAGATGGCCCTGTGGGCCGGGTGACCAGATGGCCCTGTGGGACGGGTGACCAGATGGCCCTGCGGGCTGGGTGACCAGATGGCCGGCCTGCTTAATAGTCGAGAAAAATGGGCTCCCCGGGCAGGCCGTCGGGGAGAGGACGTGGCCTGGGCTTAACCCTCCTTGGTTCCAGCCAAGGGTCCGGGTGCTGGTGACCGGGGGGTCCCCCCCGGGGCCCGGAGAGACTCTCCCCGGCCTGGCTAGGGTTCGGAAGCTGGGACCGGGCCCGGGGCTTGAGCTCCGTCCGGCAGGCCCTGGGGTGCGGGAGCCCCCATCCTGCAAGCCAGCCGAGGGTCCGGGCGCTGGGTACTGGGGTCCACCGGGGCCCCGGGGAGGCTCTCCCCAGCCTGGCTAGGGTTCGGAAGCTGGGACAGGGCCTGGGGCTCGAGCTCCATCTGGTGGGCCCCGGGGTGCGAGAGCCCCCGTCCTGCAAGCCATCAGAGGGTCCGGGCGCTGGTTACGGGGGTCCATCAGGGCTCGGGGAGGCTCTCCCCAGCCTGGCTAGGGTTCTGAAGCTGGTTCCGGGCCTGGGGCTTGAGCTCCATCCGGCAGGCCTCGGGGTGTGGGAGCCCCCGTCCTGCAAGCCATCAGAGGGTCTGGGCGCTGGTTACGGGGGTCCATCAGGGCCAGGGGAGGCTCTCCCCAGCCTGGCTAGGGTTCTGAAGCTGGGTCCGGGCCTGGGACTTGAACTCCATCCGGCAGGCCCCGGGGTGCGGGATCCCTGCATCCTGCAAGCCAGCCGATGGTCCGGGGGGTCCCATCAGGGCCCGGGAAGGCTGCCCCCAGCCTGGCTAGGGTTCGGAAGCTGGGACCGGGCCCGGGGCTTGTGCTCTGTCCGGTGGGCCCCGGGGTGCGGGAGCCTCCCGTCCTGCAAGCCATCCGAGGGTCCGGGCGCTGGGGACGGGGGTCCACCGGGGCCCGGGGAGGCTCTCCCCGGCCTGGCTAGGGTTCGGAAGCTGGGACCGGGCCCGGGGCTCATGCTCCGTCCCAGGGTGCGGGAGCTCCCAATCCTGCAAGCCTGCCGAGGGTCTGGGCGCTGGGGACGGGGGTCCACCGGGGCCCGGGGAGGCTCTCCCCGGCCTGGCTAGGGTTCGGAAGCTGGGACTGGGCCCAGGGCTCGTGCTCCATCTGGCAGGCCCCGGGGTGCGGGAGCCCCCCGTCCTGCAAGCCAGCCGAGGGTCCGGGCGCTGGGGAAGGGTGTCCACCGGGGCCCGGGGAGGCTCTCCCCGACCTGGCTAGGGTTCGGAAGCTGGGACCGGGGCTCGTGCTCCGTCCGGCGGGCCCTGGGGTGTGGGAGCCCCCCGTCCTGCAAGCCAGCCGAGGGTCCGGGCGCTGGGGATCAGGAGGTGATTTTTCACTCGGCCCTGGCAGATGAGCTTACTGCTTTCGCCTTGCTCTCCGGGCATTGGCTGCAGTTCCCAAGTTGGGCTGACTGCAACGGGCGCCGTGCTACAACATGAAGCACTGTGCACATCAAATTAAGTGGGCGCCGTGCCCAAACGTGGCATCAGGAGGCCCGGGCCGGACGATTAAAAAAACAATAATGTTGAAAGTGGGCGGCAGGACAGTAGGCAGCATGCCCGGCAATGTAAGTGAGGGGGAGGCAATATACCGGGCCCTGCTAACAGTGGATGCCGCAGTGTGAGCCTCATCAATCGGCTCCTCCAATGTTGAAAGTGGGCGCCGGGCTAGATCAAGTACGGCGCCCATGCATATTAAATTAAGCAGGCGCCGTGGCAGAACATCAAACGCGGAACATGTTAATTTTTTGCGCATGTGAAACCAATATAATTATGAAAGCGGCAGCCTGTGAAGCGGCCGCCATGATGAAACAAAATACAACAAGGATCAGGGTGTGTACGGAGAAGACGGGGTGGACCAGACACACACAGCGTTTCCCTTGCGGGAGCAAGCAGGGGCACCATCTGTTTTCAAGATAATTACAAACAGATGGTGCCAAAGCTCGCTCCCGCAAGGGAAACGCCAAACGTGCATGCGTTGCAATAGAAAGCAATGCAAAACGTGCACGCTTTTTGCCAAAATGCTGATCGATTCCAAAAGGTCCCCTCCTATGCAGCGCATGCGCGCTGCGTAGGCGAGACCTAAAAAAGGCGCCACGGTTTGGGCACAGTCTGCCACGAATTACACACTGGAGTCTTCTTCCTTTCCTGGGGGCGTCATCAGTCTGGGTGAGCCAAAAAAATAAAGGGCAGATGAGGTCAAGGACGGGCCCACCAATGTGACCATTGTATTGGGCGTCAGTCTTACGTAAACACGGAAAACATCAAAGGTAGATGTTTTCCGTGTTTACCTAAGACTGACGGCTACTACAGTGTTGCTGGGAAGGCCCCTGCACCCAGATACTGAGGGGAAGGGGGAGGAGGTTGTGGCGACGGCAGAGGCCTTCCTTAATGTGAACCACACTGGGCTGGATCATCAAAATCATTTTTAACTTCAGACCATTCCTGCCGTCCTGGAGCGCACTTTTAGAACAAAGAAGCAAGGGAATGGGCTGTTTTATATTTAATAAGTAGGGGCACACCGTGCCCTTCCGACCCCGCCCACTTCGACCACTGGTGAGAGCTTGAGTGATAGTGAGTATACTCTACGTTCGGCTTGCAAACCGCATCCCAACTACTTGGGGCCGTTCCAAGAGAGCAGCCGGTCCCTGGGGACTGATTCTCTGCTGAGCGCTGCCGTCCAGTGGGGGCTTTAGAGCCCTAGCCTCATCAGCTGGCTTGCAGGCTCACACTGCAGTCTGCACGGCCTAGCCACCCTCCTGGGTCCCAATCCAAACTGAAGAGGAGAGAAGGATCATCCCTGCGCAGGCACACCCTTCCTGTCTGGAGGGGGAGCGAGCCGCAGTCACTGTATGTGTAAGCACCACCCAGGAGATGCCTCGATACAGTCCTGGCAAACATTGAGGCACGTGCCAAGACGAGTGCTGGTGTGGGAGGATAGCTGTTGCTTTTACACCAGCCTGGGGCAGCAAGTGTACTTGAAGAGAGTGATTTGCAATTACTTCTTCAGCATAACTGTACAAATTGAACAGTGATTGCTGGGGGCGGTCCCACCGATAGAGCAAGCCACACCGGCCTAGCGCCTGCTGCTTCCGCCTCTGCTGCGGAAACAGTGACCTCAAATGTCTAAATTAATCTTATGTAAAAATTGTGGGGTACTGTAGATTAGCCTCTAAACACCAAAAACACCATGTCTCTCTAGTTAGGGAGATGCCTTCATCTTTCCCCCATTTCTTTGCAGCTTTTTGAAAGACATTGACAATCTCTCTGGGCAATTTCTTTTTCCAGTCTCCTAACTGCTTCAGTATTGGAGTTTTGATTAAACTACAGACATTCTTTACTCATTATCATCATGTTTATATCTATTGTTTTTACCGTTGCACGCAAAATATTATACAACCATTAGAACCAATAACTGTACCATCTCAACTTACAGCTGGGTTTTCCACCTGTCACCTCTAAATAAAATCTGTCAATTTCGAAAAACATTGGTCCTCTTATTTTGTAGAGTGGCCTGATCTACACTCTCCCTTTCTCCGCCACTGCAAGTCGATCAAACGGGTTACCAAGTTTATATAGGTGATAGAATAGTTTTTATAAAACTGTGCCTTCCTTTTATAAAAAAATTCAAAAGTTTTGCATCAAACTCTCCTGGGGGATATAGTCAATCTTAAAACATCTACTATATCACTTTATTTTGGGCCCTGCGGATGCTGAGATCCCCACAATTTTCAAGAACGATTGAAGAATTATTTTGTTTTGCTTCAAAATTTGGACATAGGTAAGTGAGGGAGATGCTAATTCAATTTAAGTCCAAATGCATTTCAGTTGCTCTTCATAGGGCAGGTGTGTGGGGCTATTCCAAATGTGAGATCCTTCAAAAGTTACAAAGTAGATTCCTCCGTGGACTGTTAGCGGTTCCTGCAGGGACGGCCTTCTATAGATTCCTCCGTAGACTGTTAGCGGTTCCCGCAGGGACGGCCTCCTATAGATTCCGCCGTAGACTGTTAGCGGTTCCCGCAGGGATGGCCTTCTATAGATTACTCCGTAGACGGTTAGCGGTTCCCGCAGGGACGGCCTCGTATAGATTCCTCCGTAGACTGTTAGCGGTTCCCGCAGAGACGGCCTCCTATAGATTCCTCTGTAGACTGTTAGCGGTTCCCGCAGGGACGGCCTTCTAAAGATTCCTCGGTAGACTTTTAGCGGTTCCCGCAGGGACGGCCTTCTATAGATTCCTCCGTAGACTGTTAGTGGTTTCCGCAGGGACAGCCTCCTATAGATTCCTCCGTAGACTGTTAGCGGTTCCCGCAGGGACGGCCTCCTATAGATTCCTCCGTAGAGTGTTAGCGGTTCCCGCAGAGACGGCCTTTTATAGATTTCTCCGTAGACTGTTAGCGGGTCCCGCAGGGACGGCCTCCTATAGATTCCTCCGTAGACTGTTAGCGGTTCCCGCAGGGACGGCCTCCTATAGATTCCTCCGTAGACTGTTAGCGGTTCCCGCAGGGACGGCCTCCTATAGATTCCTCCGTAGACTGTTAGCGGTTCCTGCCGGGACGGCCTCCTATAGATTCCTCCGTAGACTGTTAGCAGTTCCCGGCCTCCTATAGATTCCTCCGAAGACTGTTAGCGGTTCCCGCAGGGACGGCCTTCTATAGATTCCTCCGTAGACTGTTAGCGGTTCCCGCAGGGACGGCCTCCTATAGATTCCTCCGTAGACTGTTAGCGGTTCCCGCAGGGACGGCCTCCTATAGATTCCTCCGTAGACTGTTAGCGGTTCCCGCAGGGACGGCCTCCTATAGATTCCTCCATAGACTGTTAGCGGTTCCCGCAGCGACGGCCTCCTATAGGTTCCTCCGTAGACTGTTAGCGGTTCCCGCAGGGACGGCCTCCCATAGATTCCTCCGTAGACTGTTAGAGGTTCCCGCAGGGACGGCCTTCTATAGATTCCTCCGTAGACTGTTAGCGGTTCCCGCAGGGATGGCCTTCTATAGATTCCTCCGTAGAGTGTTAGCGGTTCCCACAGGGACGGCCTTCTATAGATTCCTCTGTAGACTGTTAGCGGTTCCCGCAGGGACGGCCTCCTATAGATTCCCCCGTAGACTGTTAGCGGTTCCCGCAGGGACAGCCTCCTATAGATTCCTCCGTAGACTGTTAGCGGTGCCCGCCGGGACGGCCTTCTATAGATTCCTCCGTAGACTGTTAGTGGTTCCCGGCCTCCTATAGATTCCTCCGTAGACTGTTAGCGGTTCCCGGCCTCCTATAGATTCCTCCGTAGACTGTTAGCGGTTCCCGCAGGGACGGCCTCCTATAGATTCCTCCGTAGACTGTTAGCGGTTCCCACAGAGACGGCCTTTTATAGATTCCTCCGTAGACTGTTAGCGGTTCCCGCAGGGACGGCCTTCTATAGATTCCTCCGTAGACGGTTAGCGTTTCCCGCAGGGACGGCCTCCTATAGATTCCTCCGTAGACTGTTAGCGGTTCCCGCAGGGACGGCCTTCTATAGATTCCTCCATAGACTGTTAGCGGTTCCCGGTCTCCTATAGATTCCTCCGTAGACTGTTAGCGGTTCCCGCAGGGACGGCCTCCTATAGATTCCTCCATAGACTGTTAGCGGTTCCCACAGGGACGGCCTCCTATTTTTGCCATTCTGAGGTTGGATTAACTTACTTGAAGGATTTATTTGGGTTGGCCCCTCTCTTGTTATGGCTTAAGATTTAGCAGACCTCAGAGGTCGGCCTCACAAACACAATCCTAAAAGATTGTATGACCTTGGAAAACATGGTAAATATCCTCTGGTTAGTCTATGTCACAGGGCTTCTGCACGTTTGGTGGTACAAGAGTACTTCATCAACCCAGATACAATTGGGGATACAGCAAATGCCCGGATTGGGCTCTTTTTTTCTGAACAGCATCAGCATGACCATCAAACAAAGGCTCTTCAACTGAATTCAATGGCAAATTAGTTTGCATTGTCCCCTAAATATGAATTGAAATTGTATTTAACTTATACAGAAAATTCACAGTACAAACTGTATTTGACCCATTTACGTCTTGGCATGTTACACTTTCTCTTAGCCTTTCCTCAAAAGGGAGTGTGGTGCACAAACCTCCCGAATTGCCCTTGTGATAATCGCTCATAACAAAGAACAATCCACTTTATGTTTTTTGTTCTTTAAATCAGTCTTGGCGTCTAAGCTTTTCAGCCCCAGTTTTATGTACTTAATTTGTACAAGAAGGGTATGTCGTATGTACAGCAATTAACTTCGGCAGCAGTCTTTATTAGATGGTCATTAATTACAAGAAAAAAATATTCTTAAATAGACGATTGCTTAGCGTTTGTTGCATAACATATATTTGTATTACATAGAACAGACTGCTGATTACTGTGTTTGTTTTATTTGGTCTTTAACTGTTTAAATTAATCATGAATTAGGGAACTTTTTACTATTTTAACTAAACAATGTCATTTTTAATCGCTGTTTGTAACTGTTGAATGTATTGTGTACTTGAAATATTTTGGGACGTACTTTTATTGCATTCTTGGTGATTAAAGTTATTTTGACTGACACTTTATTTTAAAATCATGTCTATGAAATCACTCTTAAAAAGCAAAAATGGTACAATGGTCTAGTGAAATCTATATGCGTATTGTACAAAATGTGTATGATAATATTTGTTCAAATTGGGGACAGCTAACCCTCCCTCTTCCACACTTCTACATAAAGTGCTAAGTGCCAGTCTGGGGTTTGAGTCTCAACAAATGAAGGAAAAAATCATGGATTCCGTTCCTTAAAAACGTTGAATTTGAAATGCATGATATGGCCGAAAAGAAGAAACTGAACAAAGGGGGGACCGCCATCTTTATCAATGCCACTATCTTAACAAGGTGAGCGGTAACGGTTTCCATCTTGCTTGCAACCTTTTTACTTTAAGTAGCCGCGGTTTATAATTGAATTAATGTAGATCTCCAACATTTCTGTAAATATCACCCCTATATAATGTTTTGGTGAGCAGAATGCGATTAACGAACTGGCAGGAGTCACAGAGTCAAACCATTGTATCTCTTGTATTTCAGTAGGGTCATCAATAGGCCTCGGCTGGTGGACGCCAGGCTTCTGGTTGGATGGTGAGGGGCACTAAAAACAAGTACTTACATTGAAATAGTTTATATTTCCCTTTGTCTAATATAACAAATTAGTTTGGTCCCTCGCTCCAGCTTATTTGTCGGTGGAGTTTCGCCTTCTTTGTTATAGCCATACCGTCTTCCAGGAATTACTGCTCTTTGGAACTCACTAACCATGGAAATAAACTGCTGACTGCGCCAGCGAACACTCACAGTTTAGCAGGAATCATGAGTTTCAGAGCTGCCAAGAAGCCTGGACACAAAGTCAAGAAAAAAGCTATACTCGGAGGAAGACCTAAGAAGTTATAAATATGAACGTGAGACCATAACCTCATCGTCTGGCTCACATCACTGTCACGTGACTGGTGTTTAAGGAGATGCAGATTGGCATCTGGCTTCAGAGCTGCATTTCTGAGTACTGCGAAGTCAAGGTAAACAGAGAGGGCCTGCCCTGCCAGTGAAGGTGACAGCAATTACTGTACTGTGGAAAGGAAAAAAGGACTCACTGTGCAGATTGTGAACAATGACTTAAAAAGAAAGAGTGCATCCTCGTGAGCACCCTCTGGGCAATAAGGGCTTGAGTATCCACCCTGGAAGAGTTATCGGCTCTTTCCACCATAAATCTGTCAGACAATTCATCTGGGCCAAACCAGCGGTAGAACGTGCCTTACAGGTATCAGTCAGAATCTCTCTACTTCTCTGAATCTGGCGCTCCCACCATCCTTCCATTATTTCACTGCCATTATTTCTCACAGCATTCTGCATCGTCATGTGTTATCTCTAGTACAGCCTTATAGCCACTGCTGAGAGCTATAACAGTTGTTAAAGGCCTTGAACTTGATTTATAGTCATGAGTCACAGGCAAGGGCTTACAACAAGAGAGAGGGTCTTTAACAACCGGTATAGCCTGAGGCAGATGGGCTATAAAATTCCATCCGCTGACGGTTTAATTTTAAATGGAGAAACAGAAAGGCACATATTAAAATGTTGGTACAGAAGGCTTATACCAGCCATTATGAGCTCTGAGCCCCTCTACTGTGTAGTAATGAAGTGTCTCGCGTCACCGGACCGGACCAGTTGTGCTGGAGAGAGAGCCTGAGGCGGTAGGGGGTACTTGTATTAATCTGTCTTCAACAATGCCAACTTGTATGCTGAATAAACTTTTGTGTACTTGCACCCTTACCAGTTACCACCAAACAGAAGAACTGAAAATGTAATCCACAACAGATGGTGCCATTCACTGCATGAAAAATGGACTCTGTCCAACACATCCAAAATGGCCACTGCTTGTTCCCTTCAGTGAGGATTGTACACCTAAGATGGCCGCCGCTTGTTCCCAGCGATGAAAATTTGTGCACCTAAGATGGCCGCCGTTAATCAGGGTGAATGCGCTCTAGCTTTCTCACGTCGCTCGCGCATATCAGACTCACCCCTTTTGGTCTTGCGCTCCGCCTCTTTCAGACCGTTTTACCATGCTACAGCCAAGCCGGAAGATTAGGACCCTGCTCGTCAAAAGGATCTTCCCCCGGCGAGTAGACTTACTGCCTTCTGCCCCTGCTCAGCGGGGTCTCCGTTGCCAAAGTCGGGTCAGCTGCACAGCACTAATGAAACAGAAGGGTGCTGCAACTCTGCAAGCGCCGAGAAGGTTCGCCCCCGGGGGTACAGCCACTCGTCGCCACGTGAAGTAAGTGGAGACAACGCCGTGGGGTAACACCAACTTTATTAATTAATACAAAGTACCCCCGACCGCCTCAGGCTCTCACTCCAGCACAACTGCCGTTCTCTGGAACAACTGGGCACAGGAGTTCCATGAAAGAATGGTCAGCCTTGGAGTGGGCACATCACGGTCGGGTGACACAAGACACTTCATTACTACATACTGTCTTCAGCGGAGCTGCCAACAATCCAATCTTCTAAATATATTTATTTATGTGTAATTATACATTTGCTCTTCTTACCCCGCCTTTGCTTTCCTAGATGCTTTCTTTAGGTTTGTCCATGTCCCTTACTGCAGGTGCTGCAAGGCTCTAGCTGTGTGACTCGAATGTCCTATTTGTGACTTGTGGGAGCCAGTCATTTGCATTGGAGTTTGGAAGATTCCTTCCATGTCCATTAGATAACTGGAGGAGACAAAGAGACGCACAGAACACACGATAACAAAATGGGTGTTGTGATTTACGCTTGGTCGAATAAACACAAACTTACTCAGTACTTGTAATCTTGGGTAAGCCACCTGCTCCACTATTTCCCGAAAAAAATGTCAAGAAATTTATCATAGCCATATTTATTTAAATGAATCGGGAGTGCTGTCTAACAAAGGGCCTGACAAAAATTACCAAGATGGAACAATCGATTATGAATTGGTTACACAAACCCATAGAAAAAAATGAAAGCAACACAAAATGCATAACAATACAGAACCCCTTGTTACAAGTATGGGGGGAAATGCATGTTTAAAAAGAAAACATGCAACAATCATAATATTGGAACTATTTTAATAGGAAAGATGAACACAATTGAAATGATACTCATCTAATTTCCATTGTCAGACACTAAAGTTGAGGCACAGAGAAAGCAAATCATATGAGTAAAATCATCAACAAATAAAACGAAGCAAAGATTCCCCAGGCACCTGGAGAAGTTGGCAGCTGGCAGACAGCTGGTTAGTGCAGATCATGAACGTTCAAGGGGACTCCACTCTGACATAAAAGGAAAAGACATGATAGAACAACTGGAGATGAACAGAACAGCACATATGTTCCGGGTGTTGCCAACCCAGAGTCCCAAGTCTCAGTTGCAACACAGAAATATTTTTTATTTACCTTCTGTCAAAGAGCGACAACATTATTCTCAGCACCCGTAACTGAGGGGCATCTGCACGTTGCAGCTTCAACACTATACGGGACACAAATACAAAACAGCAACTCTGCTGCTGAACAAGGAACAAACGAGGCAGTCCCTGCCAAGGCAATGCAATCAAAGGAGTTGTGGTCTTAGTACGAGAAGGATGTAGCAATCAACAGTGTCACCAGACGGCAGGGTAGTGGGACTGCTTTGAGGACACTAAAGGACATCAGAGAGAGCCATAGGTTGTCCACTGAGGGTAGCCCTACAGGAAGCAGGAGTAAAATCGACACTTGCCTGCTGTTCATGGGACATGAGATCTTGCTTGTCCTAGGAGGACTGAACGATCAACAGTGATGCACAGGAAATAGACGGGAGAGGAAAGCAAGCCGAAGAGTAGTCAAAGCTGAATAGGGTCAGAGATCTCCTGCTAGTCAAACTTCAAGCATTCAGTACATCTGTTCAGCATCTTTCATGGTTCCAATCTCCTATATATATCATTTAATAATAACTTTAATTTCTCAGGAGTTAACAGCGGCTGCCTCCCCTTTCCACAATCTACACACTAATCAAACATGTATTTTACTACCAGCCATAGCACATTAGCAAACAACCGACAGTGCAGTGTACGCATTGATAAATAAGTTTTAATTTGCAAAATAAAGCAGGAAGAGCATTTTTTAAAATGATTGTTCTAATCTAAAGCAAGGATGCATTCTTCTGTTCAAATATCACTTTCATCAAGAATAGGTATATTGGAAACTAACCGTTTACTTAAAGGATGGCAGGAATACATGCACTCACGGTACAATGAAAACACATTTAATTGAAGACACTGTCAGGCATATAGGAAATCTCATAGCAGATAATTAAGTCCCAGGCTGCTTGATCTAAGATGAGGTTTTTTTTTTTTGTACGTCCTTATATCTTTCACTGTTATTACACCCTAAAAATACTCCTGCAGTTTTTGCTACTGCTGAAGTGAATATCAAAGCTGTCTTGGCTCCCCATTTTCAAAGCAGGATTTTCACTATATGTCAATAGCCTGTGCCTATTGCCGTGAGAGAAAAATCCATATTTTCTTCTCGTTTCATTACTCTTGCTTTAGTTAAAGCCACTAAATGCAGTTTCTCTTATCTGGAAGTTTAAATGTAATTATTCACTGCAAGGCTGAGATGTTCTTTATTATTTCCTCATGTGTGGTCTCTGTGGCTGGGATCGCTTGTATTTCTATAGTGGTTCTTTTTCTTTTTGTCATGCTAGCAAATGTAACTCTGCTATAAGTAGTTGAATACCAAAAGGTGTAGTTTTTGGACTATGTTGTAATCTCTTTTTTCTCCTCAAATGAGTATTCGTTGTTAGGTAAATTCTCATAATAGTATATTTTGGGAACTGGTAAATCTGAACTCCTAGATTTACTGAGATAGTTTCAATAGAAAATAAATATTCTGACACAATATTAATGATTGGCATTGATAAATGAAACAAAACCAGAGAAAAGGCAGACAAAACAAAAAAAAAGAAATTATGGTGATCTAGAATGTTTAGAAAATCAGGACTCACAACTAATCTTTGAAACCAAACAAAATTGTGAAGTGGTTCACAAAAAATAACCCAGACAAAAATATTGGTGTGGTTCAAAACAATAAACTTTGCTTGGCCTTGGGTCTACATGATTTTACTGCATAAATATCATTAAAATCATATTTTTGTAAATTTGAATATATGAAATTTCCTTTAAAAGTACACTTAATAATCCCTGCTCAAATTCAGAATTATCGCCTCCTCATTTGAAATTATCTAAAATCATCATCTAAACTGCCCCTTTCAAACTTGAATTGAAAATTATGCTCTTTGCCAAAAACATGCCGGCTTAAAATATAATAATATAGAAAGTTTATTAGATCTGTTTAAGGATTTTAATCAGTTTCACAATTACTTTTTAGGTGTTTTATCCATGTTTCCAAATCATGCCTTCCACTATCAATAAGTCAAAAATCTCAGTTTGCCTCGCAAAACATACAACCATTTTCTACACATTCTTCTACCTGCTAATTTACATTTTTCTTAGTATTGAGACATAACCTGCCACAATTTTGTAAACAATGATTTTATATCTTTTGCAAAGCTTATAAATGATAGTGGTTTCAATAATGACACTACTCAGCTCAGTACTGAAAGTAGAGGAATTCGTATATTTTTATTTTTATTATATCCCATGTGTCCTCTGATGTCTAGCAACACGTGCTTTCACAATGAAGCAGGTCTCACACGCTGAGCATTAATTAAGACTTCTCATTTGTTTTTACGTTCTGGTGAATTCTAAGATTTCCTCTATTAGCAAAGCTTTTGCCACAATCTGAGCATTGATTAAGGCTTCTTGCATGAGTGTCTTTTATGGTGCATGGTAAGTCTTGCTTTACTACTGAACCCTTTCCCACATTCTGTGCACTGATAAGGAGTCTCTCCTGTATGAGTTCTAAGGTGACTAGCAAGACCAGAAGATTGACTGAACCCTGCCCCACATTCAGTGCACCGATAGGGTTTCTCACCTGTATGTATTCTCTGGTGCTTAGTAAGGCTTCCTTTGTCACTAAAGCTAGCCACACAATCAGGGCACTGATAAGGTTTCTCACCAGTATGTACTCTCTGGTGTTTAGTAAGAATATCTTTTCTAATACACCTTTTACCACATTCAGAGCACTCATAAGGTTTTTCGCCTGTGTGTGTTCTCCGGTGACTATTAAGAGATCCTTTCTGATTGAACCCTTTCCCACATTCTGTGCACTGATATGGAGTCTCTCCTGTATGAGTTCTAAGGTGGCTAGCTAAGATATGTGAGCGACTGAAGTGTGCTCCACATTCAGTACACTGATAAGGTTTCTCACCTGTATGTAGTCTCTGGTGTTTATTAAGGTTTCCTTTGTCAGAGAAGCTAGTCTCACATTCAGTGCATTGATAAGGTTTCTCGCCAGTATGTACTCTCTGGTGAATAGTAAGATTTATTTTTATATTAAAACTTTTGCCACATTCAGTGCACTGATAAGGTTTCTCACCTGTGTGTGTTCTCTGGTGACGAATAAGACTATCGTTATAACTAAAATGAACCCCACAGTCAGTGCATTGATAAGGTTTCTCGCCTGTGTGTATTCTCTGGTGAACAGTAAGACTTGCTTTCGCCCTGAACTTTTTCCCACATTCTGAGCACTGATAAGGTTTCTCGCCTGTGTGTGCTCGCTCGTGAATTGTAAGATTATCTTGCTTACTGAAAACGTTCTCACATTCTGAGCACTGATAAAGTTTCTTGCCCGAGTGTGATCTCTGGTGAAGAGTAAGACTTCTTTTCACTTTGAACCTTTTCCCATATTTGGAATATAGATAAGGTTTCTCACCAGTTTGGGCTGTCTGGTGGATAGGTTTCTTATTTGTATCAGTCCGTTGGTTTTGAGATTGCATGCTGTCTCACATTCAGTGCATTAATCAGGTTTGCCACCCGTATGTCTTTTAGTATGCTTTGTAGGATTTTCTTTCTCTTGCACGGTACTGGCACACTGATGTGAGTTTTCTTTTGAAAGTGCTCTCTGGTGAATGGCACGGCTTTCAGATGAACCCCCCTCACCTAATCTGTGCATTGATAATGTTCATGCTTTCTTTCTCACTGAAGATCGATAATGTTTCGCACCTGTACATTTTACTATTTGAAAGAAGCATTTTCCACAATCAGCGCACTGATAAAGTTTCTTGCCAGTTTGGAATGTGTTCTTAGGTGTTTAGTATCAAGTCCTTCCTTGATGAAGCTCTTCTTACACTTGAAGCATTGATAGGATAGTTAGTGTGAGTTCACAGATGCCTGTCACACTTTCACTTTCTTTGAAGCTATTTTCACATTCAGTGCATTGATAAAGTTTTTCAGGAATACGGCTTCTTTTGTTGACAAAAAGTCTTTCTCCCCAGTGAAGCTTTTCAACATTTTTTTAAAATTAAACTCATCTTAGATTTGATATAAATTTCTGAGATATTTGTGAATAACAATCTTTTCTATTTGATCCATGCTTTAACAATTTTCTTTGGTTTTCCTTTGTCTGTCTGGTATGTAAGATGCGGTACTGTATTGATTACGTGTCACAGAGAATTGATAATGTCCCATTTTCCATTAATTAATCGGTCGGCAGTGCTATCCAATTAAACTCAACAGAATTTCAGTTGCTGTGTTTCACACATTGATTACCTATTAAAATAAACAGAAAGTAACATTATTAGCTTTTGTCATGTTCCCACAGCAAAATTTACAGGACAAAAGCTACTTCTCAGTAATTTTGTAGAGAGAGTCACCTTTCACATGTTTTAGCTAGAATGGCTTTAAATTCCTATAACGGTGGAATGACTATCCCTGTCGAAGGGAAGAGATGATAGTGTACTTGTGCACCATCAGACAACTAGCTTTTAAAAGTAATGAAGAAGAACAAGCATTGGCAAATCCAATGAGTCTCGCCTATGCAGGAGCTATTGGCTTTGGTAACGTGTTTTAGCCATGTTGAACCAAAACAAATGTTTTTCCACTGGACTTGTTATTAAACTCCAATATTTAGCTGAGTGGATGCTTAATAATCAACCTAAGAACAACAGATAAAACTTCGATATCAAAAGTAACCAATTATGCACCAACCACAGTATTTAGAATCTCATAGATATTTAATAAAATACACGTGAAATACTATTGACATTTGGAAATTTAATTCATCATTCATTGGACTAGATACATAACATAACGTGTATTTGTAAAGCGCACGTTCACCCGTAGGTATCTTGGCGCTGATAACAGATGTTTATTGCGACCCAATTCAATGGTACTTATTTTATTGACTTTAGATGGATGAAAGGCTGAGTGGGCCCACCGGGATTTGAACCTGTGATTATGGGGTCAAACACAGGCCCCTGCAGCTGATGCATTTGTCCACAGAGCCACCAGACCCGGCTACAAAATCTAAAACGTTTGGTCCAAATATTACATAAAATACAACTGTATACAAAGTACTAAAAAAGGTTATTGCATCAACGCAGCATTTCGGTGACTTCTTGAACTTTATCCCACTGTCTTCAGGACCAATAACTGAATTAAAACTAGGAGAAACCATAAAATATATATCTATAAAATAGTTGTTAAACAGATATCTAAACACATACGGCTTGGCATACAATGTCGTTCTTACTATGATTCTTTTATACATACCACATAAGACAAAAAAGGCATATTTACCAACATGATGTGATCAAAGCCGGTCACGGCCGAAACGCGTTATGGCAGAATGGTGTGAGCGAAAATAAAGAAATTTGTACTGAATTGGGTCTGCACTCGTTTCTCTCCTGGAGGAGACAGAAGTAGAAAGGGTTCTGAGATATAGACAAGACGACGCGTTTCGACCACGTCCGTGGTCTTGGTTATATATATATATATATATATATATTCACTGAAAAAACCATAGGTTTCAGACACGTTATAGTTAGAAATTAGCATTTAAAAAACCTTTGAAATTCACTGAAAAAACCATAGGTTTCAGGCACGTTATAGTTAGAAATTTGCATTTAAAAACCTTAGAAATTCACTGAAAAACCATAAGGTTTTAGGGACAGTTATAGTTAGTTGGACATTGCACTCGTACAAAACCCGTGAAATTCCCCCGTTATAGTTAGTTCAGGTAACTATAACTCGCGCCCCCGCAATGCACTGCTGATGACGTCACATATTACATCACTCATGACATGGTCAGTGACATCACTGATGACATCACTGATGACATCTCAAATGACATCACTGATGACATCACTGATGACATCATCCAGTGACTGTGTGTTTCTGTAAAGTTTAAATATGTTTAATATATTTAGGGAAAGGCGTATTGAAGAATGAGTGGGTGTAGAAGCGCCTGAATGGATGATTTAGTAGGTGCGTGACTGAGTCTATAAGTGAGTGATTAAATGTATCTTACTGGATGCATGGGTGAGTGACTAAACTGTCTGTATCCGTCTGTCTGTTGTTGTGTAAGCAACTGCATGGGTTTCTGACTAGCTAAATGAGTGTCTATATGGGTTATGGATTGGTTCTCTGAGTATCTGTATGGGTGCCTCAGTGTTTGTGTGGGTGGGGTGTGTGTGACTCTGTGCATAGATGTGTGAGTGGGTGATTCACTGGGTGCATGGTTTCAAGAGTGCGTCTGTGATGGACTGTATGGGTGGGTGAGTGTGTGTATGGGTGTGTTAGTGATTGAATGTATATCTCAGTGGTACATGTGTGAGTAACTACATATGTGAAAGGCAGTATATATGTGTGTTGGAGTATATAAATGGCTATAAGTGAGAGTGTGTGATTGTGAGAGTGGCTATATGGATGAGTGTGTGCTTGCATCAGTGATTGCATAGGAGCGTAAGAATGTGCTAGTATTTTTATGAGTAAGTGAGCTGGTGTGTATAACTGTATAGGTGAGTAAATTGGAGTGTGATTAATTATTTGCATGACTGACTAGGTGTGTGAATACCTCTATGGATGAGTTGCGTTGTGTGAGTGTTTATATAGGTGTATGAGTGCATATGATAGTCCTGTACTGAGTGACTGTAAGTATGAGTGACTGTACGGGTGAGTCAGTAGATGTGTGTGTGTAGACCTAAGAATCAGTGATTGGGTATGTACTTATTGGTATTGGAGTGTGTATGGTTTTGAGAATGGCAGTCTGTAATTTAGATTGGGTGTTTCAAAACTTATATTAGGGTGTGAGAAGATGCATTAAATTCTCACATGGATGATGTCATCAGTGATGTCATTTGAGATGTCATCAGTGATGTCACGACCATGTCATGAGTAATGTAATATGTGACGTCATCAGCAGTGCATTATGGGGCGCGAGTTATAGTTACCTGAACTAACTATAACGGGGGAATTTCACGGGTTTTGTACGAGTGCAATGTCCAACTAACTATAACTGTCCCTAAAACCTTATGGTTTTTTCAGTGAATTTCTAAGGTTTTTTAAATGCAAATTTCTAACTATAACGTGCCTGAAACCTATGGTTTTTTCAGTGAATTTCAAAGGTTTTTTAAATGCTAATTTCTAACTATAACGTGTCTGAAACCTATGGTTTTTTCAGTGAATTTCAAAGGTTTTTTAAATGCTAATTCCTAACTATAACATGTCTGAAACCTATGGTTTTTTCAGTGAATTTCAAAGGTTTTGTAAATGACAATTTTTAAATGTATTAAGTGTTATATTTATTTTTTTCATACTGATTTACTACATTTTTAGAATTTTTTTTTTTACATATTTTATTTTTAAATTACATTGTAATTACATTATACATTACAAAAAATACTTTCTCAGAATGAATTACTTTAGTTTAAATACTTTGCACATAGGCAATAGACTTTTAAGTACAGTAGTTACAGTTGTTGCAATGGGCAACACATTTTCAAACACAATGCAACATTCAGCTCAATGTGAATTTCTAGTTAAATGCAATTAGTTACTTTATGGATTACTTTTCTAACCACAGGACTGGATCCTAGATTCAGTCCTGCTACATCTCCTGTAAACAGTTGAGTAAAAGCGTTTTGGTTACAGTAGTGATTTTTAAGGAATATTATTGTATTTTAAAAGTTGACAGAAACTTTTTCTCATAGAATCACCAATGTTATCCTATGGAAGGAAATTCACTTAGCAGGTAAGTAGTGTTATCGTTACTTTTTCTTACTCAGTGTTGGATCCTGGATCCAGCACTGGTGCATCTCCTGTAAACAGTTGAAAGAATGCGTTTAAGTTATACAGGCGATTTTTAAGGAATATTTGTAGTTTGTGAAAATCGACACTTTGAAACTTTTCAGCTGAAAACCAGACAATGGATTCCTATGGAAGAAAATATAAGTTACTGGTAAGTACGGTTAAAATTACTTTTCAGGGTCAGTGCTGGGCTAAAAGATGCAGCACTGGGTTCTCTCCTGATAACAGGTGAGTAAATCGGAATTCGTATTTCGGCTGATTTTAGAGGAATATTTTAAAGTTCCAAAACTCCACACACAGAAGAATTTCCAAGTGAAACCAGTCAATGTTAGCCTATGGAAGGAAATTCAAGTTACTGGTAAGTACGGTTAAAATTACTTTTCAGGACCAGTACTGGGCTGAAAGATACAGCACTGAGGTCTCTCCTGATAACAGGTGAGTAAATCGAATTCGTATTTCGGCTGATTTTAGAGGAATATTTGTATGTTTCAAAAATCAACACTTAGAAACTTTTTCAGCAAAAAGCAGGCAATGATATCCTATGGAAGAAAATTCAAGTTACTGGTAAGTACGGTTAAAATTACTTTTCAGGATTAGTACTGGGCTGAAAGATGCAGCACTGAGGTCTCTCCTGATAACAGGTGAGTAAATCCGAATTCGTAGTTCGGCAGATTTTAGAGGAATATTTGCACAATGGTGAAGGTAGGGGCGGGGCCTGAGGTGACATCTGTGCAAACGCGCCCCGTGGCGCGTTTTAAGTTGGGGGATTAAGTCCCCTTGAATCATGAGGGTCCCTAGGGGCCAACTAGCCCACCAGGAACCTCCAGAATGCGCCAGGGGGCTGCGTTGCAGAGACGTGTAGAGAGGCCACACCCCTTTTACCCCTCTCTGCAACGCAGCTCTGTGGCGCTTTCTGGATGTACCTGTTGGGCTAGTTGGCCCCCAGGGACCCTCAGGATTGAAGGGGATTTAATTCCCCATCTTAAAACGCGCCACGGGGCCTGTTTGCACACGTCACCTGAAGCCCCGCCCCTCCCTTCACCACTGTGCAAACGCGCCCCGTGGCGCGTTTTAAGTCGGGGGATTAACTCCCTTGAATCCTGAGGGTCCCTGGGGGCCAACTAGCCCAACATGTATATCCAAAAAGCGCCACAGAGCTGCGTTGCAGAGAGGTGAATAAAGGGGCGTGGCCTCTGTACACCTCTCTGCAACGCAGCCCCCTGGCGCATACTGGAGGTTCCTGGTGGGCTAGTTGGCCCCCAGGGACACCCAGTATTGAAGTGGAATTACTTCCCCATCTGCAAACGCGCCAGGGGGCGCGTTTGCAGAGTGGTGAAGGAAGGGGGCGGGGCCTGTGGGCCGATCGTTTTTTTTTGTTTTATTTTCCTGAAGGGGGGCTGTGTGGCCCCCCTTCCTTTTTCCGGGCCCTGGGGACCCCATCCTCCAGGGCCTTACCCCCTTTTTTTTTTTTTCAATTAAACGGGAAGGGGGCCGCGTGGCCCCCTCCCGGGCCACTTATGGCCCCGGGGACCCCATCCCCGGGGCCTGGCCTCTCGTTAGGGGACTGTGGGGGGTCCCCAAACCACCCACAGTCCCGCCGGCTCCCCGTGTCCTAAGGGAGCCGGCATTGCTTTTCCACATGGGGAGCAGCTAACATGCTGCTCCCCGTGTGGAAAGCAATTGTCTTTGGATATTGGAGCGAGAGCAGGTTTCCTGCTCTCTCTTCCAATATCCAAAGCAGTTTGCAATGACAGGACAGGAGCCGCGAGGCTCCCGTCCTGTCATTGCAAACAGCAGTGTCCCGCGGGTAGGCACCCCGGGACACTGCAGGAGCCGGCCCTGGGGGGTGGCAGTCCCCAGGGCCACCACAGGCTCCAGGAGGGGGGCCGCGCGGCCCCCCTCCCCACATCAGCACAGCCCCGGGGAGGTGGTGGTCCCCGGAGCTTCGGGGTCCAAAACGGACCCCCATTTTAAATGTGTTAAGTGCCCCGGGGAGGTGGCGGTCCTCGGGCGTGTGGGGGCTCGAGCCCCCACACTGCAAAAAGTTTAAAAAAAAAAAAAGAAGCCCCGGGGAGGTGGTGGTCCCCGGGGCTGCGGGAGGGCTCAGAGCCCTCCCGCACCATTTTAAAAAGAAAGCCCCGGGGGGTGGCGGTCCTGAAACCTATGGTTTTTTCAGTGAATATATATATATTTATTATACTATGTATACATGTGAAAATGTCTCGGTCCCCTGTTTGCCTCGGTGGCACGGAAAAATGGGTGGAACTGACGTCAGCACGCCGACGAGGTCCTCTTATGGCTCCGATGACGTCATACGGTGTCGCGAGCGGAGCCGTGCTCGTTGACGTGGGAGAGCTAGGAAAGAATTTCCGTGGAATGCTGGTGCAGGGGATATTCACCTAAGTGTTCAGGCTAGTCCTTTGGGAGCAACTGTTTATGTTGCCACTCCAGAAACCGAAACCAGTGATCCGAGGGCAGAGGCCCTGTAGATGGCACACGAGGTGGGGTGCCCAGCCGTGTACACCGGCGGGGCTGCGAAGTGACAAGCACCACAACCCACAAAAAAGGCAACGAGGGCACTGAATAACACAGGATCTTCTCTTTGTATCTGGCAGGAACAACGAAGTTAAAATGCCCTAGTACCAAAATGTAGAATTAGCGCTACAACGGTCTTCAAGAGGACCTGCGATGCCGCTTCTGCCTCCCGTACCCTGGAGGCGGCACATGGGTCACGCGGTATGGTCATACTGCGGTGGGACGCACACTCGTTGACCTCTCATGGCACTGCTCCACACTTCAGGGAGGACGCTTTCCATTATCTATGTTTTCTGATGACATGTCGCACCGGCCCCGTCCAACAACAGAACTTTTTAGATCCAAACAGACTCTTCCACTCTCTCACCGGAAGTGAAACCAGGCCACGCGGACACTTTCACAATACAACAGCCGGGAATGCACTTTTCGGTAAAAAACCACATTCCTTCCTCCTAATTAATCAAATAAACGTCTCACTGAAGAACAGGGGCCAGCTTCGATCGGTAAACAGCCGTTACAACGACTTTTTTATTTTGCGATACCATTACAACGCATGCATTACCATGCATGCGTTGTACATCACGAAGTCATTACTACGCATTTTTTTAGAACGCATGGTCGTTTACCACGCATGCCTTTACAAAGAATTTTGTTGTAAAGGTATGTATGGTAAATGACCATGCGTTCTAAAAAACATGTAGACGATCCATGTCGTTGTAAGGAAACAGAGGCTGTTCCGTTTCCTCACAACGACGTGCACCGCCCCTCAGAGATGACGTGAAGCAGGAACCACGAGGAGAGAGGAGGAGTGAGAGGTAAGGGGGATTGGGCATGGGGTGGGGGTTTCTTTTCTAGGGTAGTGCAGTGGTGTTTGGGTGGTGTAGGGGGGTCATGCTGGGGGTAGTGTCTTAGGGTTTAGGGTAGTGCAGTGGTGTTTGAGGGGGTCGTGCTGGGGGTAGTGTTTTAGGGTTTAGGGTAGTGCAGTGGTGTTTGTGTAGTGTAGGGGGTTGTGCTGGGGGTAGTGTTTTAGGGTTTATGTTAGTGCAGTGGTGTTTGGGTAGTGTAGGGGTAGTGCTAGGGTAGTGTTTTAGGGTTTAGGGCAGTGCAGTGGTGTTTTTGTAGTGAAGGGGGTCATGCTGTGGGTAGTGTTTTAGGGTTTAGGGTAGTGCAGTCGTGTTAGTGTAGTGTAGGGGGTCGTGTTTTAGGGTATAGGGTAGTGCAGTGGTGTTTGGCTAGTGTAGGGGGTCGTGCAGGGGGTAGTGTTTTAGGGTTTAGGGTAGTGCAGTAGTGTAGGGGGTCATGCTGGGGGTAGTGTTTTAGGGTTTAGGGTAGTGCAGTGGTGTATGGGTAGTGTAGGGGGACGTGCTGGGGTAGTGTTTTAGGGTTTAGGGTAGTGCAGTGGTGTTTGTGTAGTGTAGGGGTCATGCTGGGGGTGGTGTTTTATGGTTTAGGGTAGTGCAGTGGTGTTTGGGTAGTGTAGGGGTCGTGCTGGGGGTAGATTTAGGGTTTAGGGCAGTGCAGTGGTGTTTGGGTAGTGTAGGGAGGAGTGTTGGGGGTAGTGTTTTAGGGTTTAGCGTAGTGTATTAGTGTTTGTGTAGTGTAGGGGTCGTGCTGGGGGTATTGTTTTAGGGTCTAGGGTAGTGCAGTAGTGTAGGGGGTCGTGCTGGGGTGAGTGTTTTAGGGTAGTGCAGTGGTGTATGGATAGTGTAGGGGGTCGTGCTGGGGTAGTGTTTTAGGGTTTAGGGTAGTGCAGTGGTGTTTGTGTAGTGTAGGGGGTCGTGCTGGGGGTGGGTTTAGGGTAGTGCAGTGGTGTTGGGTAGTGTAGGGAGTCGTGCTGGGGGGAGTGTTTTACGGTTTATGGTAGTGCAGTGGTCTTTGGGTAGTGTAGGGGTCGTGCGGGGGTAGTGTTTTAGGGTTTAAGGTAGTGCAGTGGTCTTTGGGTAGTGTAGGGAGTCGTGCGGGGTTAGTGTTTTAGGGTTTAGGCAGTGCAGTGGTGTTTGGGTAGTGTAGGGGGTCGTGCTGGGGGAGTGTTTTAGGGTTTAGGGCATTGCAGTGGTGTTCGGGTAGTGTAGGGGGTCGTGCTGGGGGAGTGTTTTAGGGTTTAGTGCAGTGGTGTTCGGGTAGTGTAGGGGTCGTGCTGGGGGAGTATTTTAGGGTTTAGGGAAGTGCAGTGGTGTTCGGTAGTGTAGGGGGTCGTGCTGGGGGTAGTGTTCTAGGGTTTAGGGCAGTGCAGTGGTGTTCGGGCAGTGTAGGGGGTCGTGCTGGGGGTGGTGTTTTAGGGTTTAGGGCAGTGCAGTGGTTTTCGGGCAGTGTAGGGGGTCGTGCTGGGGGTGGTGTTTCAGGGTTTAGGACAGTGCAGTGGTGCTTGTGTAGTGTAGGGGGTCGTGCTGGGGTAGTGTTTTAGGGTTTAGGGTAGTGCAGTGGTGTTTGTGTAGTGTAGGGGGTAGTGTTTTAGGGTTTAGGGTAGTGCAGTGGTGTTTGTGTAGTGTAGGAGGTTGTGTTTTAGGGTTTAGGGTAGTGCAGTGGTCTTTAGGTAGTGTAGGGAGTCGTGCGGGGGTAGTGTTTTAGGGTTTAGGGTTGTGCAGTGGTCTTTGGGTTGGGTAGGGGGTCGTGCGGGGGTAGTGTTTTAGGGATTAGGGTAGTGCATTGGTGTTTGGGTAGTGTAGGGGGTCATGCGGGGTAGTGTTTTAGGGTTTAGGGCAGTGCAGTGGTGTTTGGGTAGTGTAGGGGGTCGTGCAGGGGGGGGTGTTTTAGGGTTTAGGGCAGTGCAGTGGTGTTAGGGTAGTGTAGGGGGTCGTGCTGGGGGGAGTGTTTTAGGGTTTAGGGAGTGCAGTGGTGTTCGGGTAGTGTAGGGGGTCGTGCTGGGGGGAGTATTTTAGGGTTTAGGGCAGTGCAGTGGTGTTCGGGTAGTGTAGGGGGTCGTGCTGGGGGTAGTGTTCTAGGGTTTAGGGCAGTGCAGTGGTGTTCGGGCAGTGTAGGGGGTCGTGCTGGGGGTGGCGTTTCACGGTTTAGGGCAATGCAGTGGTGTTCGGGCAGTGTAGGGGGTCATGCAGGGGGTGGTGTTTCAGGGTTTAGGGCAGTGCAGTGGTGTTCGGGCAGTGTAGGGGGCGGTGCAGGGGGTGGTGTTTCAGGGTTTAGGGCAGTGCAGTGGTGTTCGGGCAGTGCAGGGGGTGGTGTTTCAGGGTTTAGTGCAGTGGTGTTCGGGCAGTGTAGGGGGTCGTGCTGGGGCTGGTGTTTCAGGGTTTAGTGCAGTGGTGTTCGGGCAGTGTAGGGGGTCGTGCTGGAGGTAGTGTTTCAGGGTTTAGAGCAGTGCAGTGGTGTTCGGGCAGTGTAGGGGGTCATGCTGGGGTAATGTTTCAGGGTTTAGGGCAGAGCAATGGTGTTCAGGCAGTGTAGGGGGTTGTGCTGGAGGTGGTGTTTCAGGGTTTAGGGCAGTGCAGTGGTGTTCCGGCAGTGTAGGGGGTCATGCTGGGGGTGGTGTTTTAGGGTTTAGGGCAGTGCAGTGGTATTCCGGCAGTGTAGGGGGTCGTGCAGGGGGTGGTGTTTCAGGGTTTAGGGCAGTGCAGTGGTGTTTGGGCAGTGTAGGGGGTGGTGTTTCAGGGTTTAGGGCAGTGCAGTGGTGTTCCGGCAGTGTAGGGGGTCGTGCAGGGGGTGGTGTTTCAGGGTTTAGGGCAGTGCAGTGGTATTCGGGCAGTGTAGGTTGTCGTGCTGAGGGGTGGTGTTTCAGGGTTTAGGGCAGTGCAGTGGTGTTCAGGCAGTATAGGGGGTCGTGCAGGGGGTGGTGCATCAGGGTTTAGGGCAGTGCAGTGGTGTTTGGGCAGTGTAGGTGGTTGTGCAGGGGGTGGTGTTTCAGGGTTTAGGGCAGTGCAGTGGTGTTCGGCCAGTGTAGGTGGTCTTGCTGGGGGTGGTGTTTCAGGGTTTATTGCAGTGGTGTTCGGGCAGTGTAGGGGGTCTCGCTGGGGCTGGTGTTTCAGGGTTTAGGGCAGTGCAGTGGTGTTCGGGCAGTGTAGGGGGTCTTGCTGGGGCTGGTGTTTCAGGGTTTAGGGCAGTGCAGTGTTCGGGCAGTGTAGGGGGTCGTGCTGGGGCTGGTGTTTGAGGGTTTAGGGCAGTGCAGTGGTGTCCGGGCAGTGTAGGGGGTCGTGCTGGGGCTGGTGTTTCAGGGTTTAGGGCAGTGCAGTGGTGTTCGGGCAGTGTACGGGGTTGTGCTGGGGCTGGTGTTTCAGGGTTTAGGGCAGTGCAGTGGTGTTCGGGCAGTGTAGGGGGTTGTGCTGGGAGTGGTGTTTCAGGGTTTAGGGCAGTGCAGTGGTGTTCGGGCAGTGTAGGGGTTCGTGCTGGGGCTGGTGTTTCAGGGTTTAGGGCAGTGCAGTGGTGATCGGGCAGTGTAGGGGGTCGTGCTGGGGCTGGTGTTTCAGGATTTTGGGCAGAGCAGTGGTGTTCGGGCAGTGTAGGGGGTCGTGCTGGGGGTGATGTTTCAGGGTAGTGCAGTGGTGTTCGGGCAGTGTAGGGGGTCTTGCTTGGGGTGGTGTTTCAGGGTTTAGGGCAGTGGTGTTCGGGCAGTGTAGGGGTCTTGCTGGGGGTGATGTTTCAGGGTTTAGGGCAGTGCAGTGGTGTTCGGGCAGTGTAGGGGGTCTTGCTGGGGGTAGTGTTTCAGGGTTTAGGGCAGTGCAGTGGTGTTCGTGCAGTGTAGGGGGTCGTGCTGGGGGTGGTGTTTCAGGGTTTAGGCAGTGCAGTAGTGTTCGGGCAGTGTAGGGGGTCGTGCATGGGGTGGTGTTCCTGGGTTTAGGGCAGTGCAGTAGTGTTCGGGCAGTGTAGAGGGTCGTGCAGGGGGTGGTGTTTCAGGGTTTAGGGCAGTGCAGTGGTGTTCGGGCAGTGTAGGGGTGTTTCACGGTTTAGGGCAGTGCAGTGGTGTTCGGGCAGTGTAGGGGTCGTGCTGGGGCTGGTGTTTCAGGGTTTAGGGCAGTGCAGTGGTGTTCGGGCAGTGTAGGCGGTCGTGCTGGGGCTGGCGTTTCAGGGTTTAGGGCAGTGCAGTGGTGTTCGGGCAGTGTAGGGGGTCGTGCTGGGGCTGGTGTTTCAGGGTTTAGGGCAGTGCAGTGGTGCTCGGGCAGTGTAGGGGGTTGTGCTGGGGGTGGTGTTTCAGGGTTTAGGGCAGTGCAGTGGTGTTCGGGCACTGTAGGGGGTCGTGCTGGGGCTGGTGTTTCAGGGTTTAGGGCAGTGCAGTGGTGCTCGGGCAGTGTAGGGGGTCGTGCTGGGGGTGGTGTTTCAGGGTTTAGGGCAGTGCAGTGGTGTTCGGGCACTGTAGGGGGTCGCGCTGGGGCTGGTGTTTCAAGGTTTAGGGCAGTGCAGTGGTGTTCGGGCAGTGTAGGGGGTCGTGCTGGGGCTGGCGTTTCAGGGTTTTGGGCAGAGCAGTGGTGTTTGGGCAGTGTAGAGGGTCGTGTTGGGGTGGTGTTTCAGGGTTTAGGGCAGTGGTGTTCGGGCAGTGTAGGGGGTCTTGCTGGGGTGATGTTTCAGGGTTTAGGGCAGTGCAGTGGTGTTCGGGCAGTGTAGGGGGTCTTGCTGGGGGTAGTGTTTCAGGGTTTAGGGCAGTGCAGTGGTGTTCGGGCAGTGTAGGGGGTTGTGCTGGGGGTGGTGTTTCAGGGTTTAGGGAAGTGCAGTGGTGTTCGGGCAGTGTAGGGGGTCGTGCAGGGGCTGGTGTTTCAGGGTTTAGGGAAGTGCAGTGGTGTTCGGGCAGTGTAGGGGGTCGTGCTGGGGGTAGTGTTTTAGGGTTTAGGGTAGTGCAGTGGTGTTTGTGTAGTGTAGGGGGTCATGTTTTAGGGTAGTGCAGTGGTGTTTGGGTAGTGTAGGGGATCGTGCTGGGGTAGTGTTTTAGGATTTAGGTTAGTGCAGTGGTGTTTGTGTAGTGTAGGGGGTCGTGCTGGTGGTAGTGTTTTAGGGTAGTGCAGTGGTGTTTGTGTAGTGTAGGGGGTCGTGCTGGGGATAGTGTTTTAGGGTAGTGCAGTGGTGTTTGTGTAGTGTAGGGGGTCGTGCTGGGGGTAGTGTTTTAGGGTTTAGGGTAGTGCAGTGGTGCTTGTGTAGTGTAGGGGGTCATGTTTTAGGGTAGTGCAGTGGTGTTTTTGTAGTGTAGGGGGTCATGTTATAAGATGCAACGCTCGAATACCTGACCAGTCTGCACTACATAAAACTGCAAAAACTAAAAATAAAATGTGTTTTGCACACTTTTGTCATTGGGCTATATGTGGGCTACATCTGGGTAATATTTGTGCTACATTTGGGCTCTTTTTTTACTGGTGGCCATTTTGGAAGACTTCTTTGTTATGAAGTTTCCTAATTTCCTCATTTACTGCAGTCAACTCAGTAGGAAATGCTTTCAGTTTTTTACTTTGATTCCATCAAGAAGGCATTCAGATGTGTCTCACATTTGCCATAAATTCAGAATGTTAGCACTCTAGTTGCTCATTAGATCACTGTAGTAAAGCTACTGCTCACCAGGGAGTTAACTGGAAGTCTGCTGCTGGTATTGAAAGTGATTGTTTCAGTCTGCATGTCAGAATTTTCTAATGAAATAGAAGAGGATTTGAGATCTCACTTAAAACATGCCCTAATTTTTCTTTCTGCAGCACTAACCATAATTTCTATTTCAAAAAGAACCCCCTCATTTTGTTCCTTTTTAAATTAAATGTTTTAAGTGTGACCGGTTTATTCCAATCAAGATGGCTTCAGGTGTGCCATACTTTTGTCATAAGTAAGGCTGTTAGCACTCTAGTTGTTCTTTAGAACACTCTGTGAAGCTGCAGTAGAATACAAAGGCATCAACTGACAGTCTCTGCCCTTGTTGGATGTACATGTTTTACTGAGAATGTCAGACTTCATTCTCACATGACTGAGAAAGATAATGTGAATTTACAGAAAATATGCTCTCATTTTAGCTTCTGGAGCACCTTCCAAAACTCTATGGGACAAGCATGTGAAAATAGTTTTCTCTCAAACATGATTCATGATATCCCAGCAGAAGGTTTTTCACAGGGTAAAATCACTTTAGAACACACCACAATTCCTGAAATTAGTATGGTACCATCAACAAATTAATTCTAATGTCACTACCATCTGTTATCACACTTTATAGTTCTCCTTTTGGTAACCCTCAAAATCTTTGATTCACTACAATGCATTTCAATGGGGTACTATCATTTATATTGGTCTCAAGATGGCTGCCAGCAATTCCAGGATGAAGTGCTGACAGCCAATCAGATCTCACAATGACATGTGTGGTTAGGCTCCGCCCAGATATATATGTGATTTTACTTTTGATTTTCTCAGGAACTACTGAACAGATTTACACCATTTAAGCAAAAGGCACGACACTGAACCAAGGGCTACCTCTTTGCCAAATTTGGTGTAATTCCGTTCAGCAGTTCGGGCTGTAGCTGCGACTAAAGGTTCCTATGGAAAAATGAATGGGGAAAACACGTTTGGGGAAAACACGTTTTGGGACCCCCTTTTTTCTCGGCCCCCGCTTGACGAATCACCCCGAGACTTTCAGGATAGGAGCGGACCGGAGCGCCCCAACAAGTTGGAAACTTTTGCGAAGATTCGTCAACCGGCGCCAAAGTTATTTCAAATAGAATGTTGCGGATTTCCTATGGATAATAGGTCCTAACTATAACTATCTACTGGCGACCGCCAGTAGATAATATAGAGAGAGAGAGAGAGTCTCTTTCTCTCTGTAGATGATATATGTATATATATGTATCTATATACATATGTATGTGTATATAGATACATATATATACATAAGTCTAAAGAGTGAATGATATATATATGTATCTATATACATATATATGTATAGATATATGTATATAGATACATATATATAAATATATGTAGAGATGAAATCTATGTATATATATATATATATATATATTCACTGAAAAAACCATAGGTTTTAGGGAAAGTTATAGTTAGTTGGACATTGCACTCATACAAAACCCGTGAAATTCCCCCGTTATAGTTAGTTCAGCTAACTATAACTCGAGCCCCCGCAATGCACTGCTGATGACGTCACATATTACATCACTCATGACATGGTCAGTGACATCACTGATGACATCACTGATGACATCATCCAGTGACTGTGTGTTTCTGTAAAGTTTAAATATGTTTAATATATATAGGGAAAGGCGTATTGAAGAATGAGTGGGTGTATAAGCGTCTGAATGGATGATTTAGTAGGTACGTGACTGAGTCTATAAGTGAGTGATTAAACGTATCTTACTGGATGCATGGGTGAGTGACTAAACTGTGTGAATGTCTGTATCCGTCTGTCTGTTGTTGTGTAAGCAGCTGCATGGGTTTCTGACTAGCTAAATGAGTGTCTACATGGGTTATTGATTGGTTGTCTGAGTATCTGTATGGGTGCCTCCGTGTTTGTGTGGGTGGGGTGTGTGTGACTCTGTGCATAGATGTGTGAGTGGGTGATTCACTGGGTGCATGGTTTCAAGAGTGCGTCTGTGATGGACTGTATGGGTGGGTGAGTGTGTATGGGTGTGTTAGTGATTGAATGTATCTCTCAGTGGTACATGTGTGAGTAACTACATATGTGAAAGGCAGTATATATGTGTGTTGGAGTATATAAATGGCTTTAAGTGAGAGTGTGTGATTGTGAGAGTGGCTATATGGATGAGTGTGTGCTTGCATCAGTGATTGCATAGGAGCGTAAGAATGTGCTAGTATTTTTATGAGTAAGTGAGCTGGTGTGTATAACTGTATAGGTGAGTAAATTGGAGTGTGATTAATTATTTGCATGACTGACTAGGTGTGTGAGTACCTCTATGGATGAGTTGCGTTGTGTGAGTGTTTATATAGGTGTATGAGTGCATATGATAGTCCTGTACTGAGTGACTAAGTATGAGTGACTGTACGGGTGAGTGAGTAGATGTGTGTGTGTAGACCTAAGAATCAGTGAGTGGGTATGTACTTATTGGTATTGGAGTGTGTATGGTTTTGAGAATGGCAGTCTGTAATTTAGAGTGGGTGTATCAAAAGTTATATTAGGGTGTGAGAAGATGCATTAAATTTTCACATGGATGATGTCATCAGTGATGTCATTTGAGATGTCATCAGTGATGTCATCAGTGATGTCACTGACCATGTCATGAGTGATGTAATATGTGACGTCATCAGCAGTGCATTGCGGGGGCGCGAGTTATAGTTAGCTGAACTAACTATAACGGGGGAATTTCACGGGTTTTGTAAGAGTGCAATGTCCAACTAACTATAACTTTCCCTAAAACCTATGGTTTTTTCAGTGAATTTCAAAGGTTTTTTAAATGCTAAACCCTAACTATAACAGGCCTGAAACCTATGGTTTTTTCAGTGAATTTCAAAGGTTTTTTAAATGCGAATTCCTAACTATAACATGTCTGAAACCTATGGTTTTTTCAGTGAATTTCAAAGGTTTTGTAAATGACAATTTTTAAATGTATTAATTGTTATATTTATTTTTTTTGATACTGATTTACTACATTTTTTTAAACTATTTATTTTTAGATATTTTATTTTTTAAATTACATTGTAATTACATTATACATTACAAAATATACTTTCTCAGAATGAATTACTTTAGTTTAAATACTTTGCAAATAGGCAATTGACTTTTAAGTACAGTAGTTACAGTTGTTGCAATGGGCAACACAATTTCAAACACAATGCAACATTGACCTCAATGTGAATTTCTAGCGAAATGCAATTAGTTACTTTATGGATTACTTTTCTAACCACAGGACTGGATCCTAGATTCAGTCCTGGGACATCTCCTGTAAACAGTTGAGTAAAAGCGTTTAGGTTACAGTAGTGATTTTTAAGGAATATTATTGTATTTTAAAAGTTGACACTTAGAAACTTTTTCACATAGAATCACCAATGGTATCCTATGGGACGAAATTCACTTAGCAGGTAAGTAGTGTTATCGTTACTTTTTCTTACTCAGTGGTGGATCCTGGATCCAGCACTGATGCATCTCCTGTAAACAGTTGAAAGAATGCGTTTAAGTCATACAGGCGATTTTTAAGGAATATTTGTAGTTTGTGAAAATCAACACTTTGAAACTTTTCTGCTGAAAACCAGACAATGGATTCCTATGGAAGGAAATATAAGTTACTGGTAAGTACGGTTAAAATTACTTTTCAGGATCAGTACTGGGCTGAAAGATGCAGCACTGAGGTCTCTCCTGATAACAGGTGAGTAAATCGGAATTCGTATTTTGGCTGATTTTAGAGGAATATTTGTATGTTTCAAAAATCGACAAACTTTTTCAGCAAAAAGCAGACAATGATATCCTATGGAAGGAAATTCAAGTTATTGGTAAGTACGGTTAAAATTACTTTTCAGGATCAGTACTGGGCTTAAAGATGCAGCACTGAGGTCTCTCCTGATAACAGGTGAGTAAATCGGAATTCGTATTTCGGCTGATTTTAGAGGAATATTTTAAAGTTCCAAAACTCCACACTTAGAAGAATTTCCAAGTGAAACCAGTCAATGTTAGCCTATGAAGGAAATTCAAGTTACCGGTAAGTACGGTTAAAATTACTTTTCAGGATCAGTACTGGGCTGAAAGATGCAGCACTGAGGTCTCTCCTGATAACAGGTGAGTAAATCGGAATTCGTATTTCGGCTGATTTTAGAGGAATATTTTAAAGTTCCAAAACTCCACACTTAGAAGAATTTCCAAGTGAAACCAGTCAATGTTAGCCTATGAAGGAAATTCAAGTTACCGGTAAGTACGGTTAAAATTACTTTTCAGGACCAGTACTGGGCTGAAAGATGCAGCACTGAGGTCTCTCCTGATAACAGGTGAGTAAATCGGAATTCGTATTTCGGCTGATTTTAGAGGAATTTTTTAAAGTTCCAAAACTCCACACTTAGAAGAATTTCCAAGTGAAACCAGTCAATGTTAGCCTATGAAGGAAATTCAAGTTACTGGTAAGTACGGTTAAAATTACTTTTCAGGACCAGTACTGGGCTGAAAGATACAGCACTGAGGTCTCTCCTGATAACAGGTGAGTAAATCGGAATTCCTATTTCGGCTGATTTTAGAGGAATATTTGCACAATGGTGAAGGGAGGGGCGGGGCCTGAGGTGACATCTTGCAAACGCGCCCCGTGGCGCGTTTTAAGTTGGGGGATTAAGTCCCCTTGAATCCCGAGGGTCCCTAGGGGCCAACTAGACCACCAGGAACCTCCAATATGCGCCAGGGGCTGCGTTGCAGAGACGTGTAGAGAGGCCACACCCCTTTTACACCTCTCTGCAACGCAGCTCTGTGGCGCATTCTGGATGTACCTGTTGGGCTAGTTGGCCCCCAGGGACCCTCAGGATTGAAGGGGATTTAATTCCCCATCTTAAAACGCGCCACGGGGCCTGTTTGCACACATGTCACCTGAAGCCCCGCCCTCCCTTCACCACTGTGCAAACGCGCCCAGTGGCGCGTTTTAAGTTGGGGGATTAAGTCCCCTTGAATCCTGAGGGTCCCCGGAGTCCAACTAGCCCACCATATACTTCCAAAAGCGCCACAGAGCTGCGTTGCAGAGAGGTGTAAAAGGGGTGTGGCCTCTCTACACGTCTCTGCAAGGCAGCTCCCTGGCGCATACTGGATGTTCCTGGTGGGCTAGTTGGCCCCCAGGGACCCCCAGTATTCAAGGTGAATTTGTCTCTCTGCAAACGCGCCAGGGGCGCGCTTGCAGAGTGGTGAAGTAAGGGGCGGGGCCTGCGGGCCCGATCGTTTTTTTTTTGTCTCCTGAAGGGGGCTGTGTGGCCCCCTTCCTTTTTTTCTTTTTGGGCCCTGGGGACCCCATCCCCCAGGGCCTTACCCCTTTTTAAATTACCACAAAAAAACGGGAAGGGGGCCGCGTGGCCCCCCTTCCCTGGGCCTGTATTTTCCCCGGGACTCCATCCCCCGGGCATGGCCTCTATATTTATTTTTTGAGGGGGCAGCGTGGCCCCCTCCTCTGGCCATTTTAAGGCCCCGGGGACCCCATCTCCCGGGGCCGGCCTTTCCATTTAAAAAAAAAATTCTCTTTTTTGGGGAGGGGGCCGCGTGGCCCCCTCCCGGGCCACTACTTGCCCCGGGGACCCCATCCCCCGGGCTGGCTCCTCTCCGTTGGGGACTGTGGGGGTCCCCAATCCCCCACAGTCCCGCCGGCTCCCCACGTCCCTTGGGAGCCGGCATTGCTGTCCCACATGGGGAGCAGCTGACATGCTGCTCCCCATGTGGAAAAGCAATTGCTTTGGATATTGGAAGAGAGAGCAGGCTTCCCTGCTCTCTCTTCCAATATCCAAAGCAGTTAGCTATGGCAGGACGGGAGCCGCGAGGCTCCCGTCCTGCCATAGCAAACTACAGTGTCCCGGGGTAGGCACCTCGGGACACTGCGAGGAGCCGGCCCTGGGGGTGGTGGTCCCCAGGGCCATCAAGGGCTCCAGGAGGGGGCCGCGCGCCCCCTCCCATTCAGTACACAGCCCCGGGGAGGTGGTGGTCCCCGGGCTCTGGGGTCCGTAACGGACCCCCATATTAAAATGTTTAGTGCCCAGGGAGGTGGCGGTCCTCGGGCGTGTGGGGGCTGGAGCCCCCCACACAGGTTTTATAATGTATTAAAAAAAGCCCCGGGAGGTGGTGGTCCTCGGGGCTGCGGGAGGGCTCAGAGCCCTCCCGCACCATTTTTAAAAAGCCCCGGGGGTGGCGGTCCTCGGGCTTGGGGGGCCCTTGAGGCCCCCACACATTAAATTATCCGCCCCCACACATTAAATTATCCCCCCACCATGCCCCCCGGGACTTGGGCCACCCGGGGCCATTAACATCGAAGCGCGGAGACCGCGCTCGATTTTTTCCGGCAGGATTCGCGCACCCTGAGCGCATCCTGCCGATTTAAAAATTTTTTTTTTTTTTTGCCCAGGGGTCCTTGTGGGACCCCCTGAGCAAACCTAGGGGGTCAGGGTGTTTCTACCCTGCCCCCTTTGTGCGCTTTGCGCACTTGTTTCTGTCCCTCGGTTCTACCCCCTTCCTTCACCATTGTGCAAATATTCCTCTAAAATCAGCCGAACTATGAATTCCGATTTACTCACCTGTTATCAGGAGAGACCTCAGTGCTGCATCTTTGAGCCCAGTACTGATCCTGAAAAGTAATTTTAACCGTACTTACCAGTAACTTGAATTTCCTTCCATAGGATATCATTGCCTGCTTTTTGCTGAAAAAGTTTCTAAGTGTCGATTTTTGAAATATGCAAATACTCCTCTAAAATCAGCAGAAGTACGAATTCCTATTTACTCACCTGTTATCAGGAGAGACCACAGTGCTGCATCTTTGAGCCCAGTACTAATCCTGAAAAGTAATTTTAACTGTACTTACCAGTAACTTGAATTTCCTTCCATCGACTAACATTGACTGGTTTCACTTGGAAATTCTTCTGTGTGTTGAGTTTTGGAACTTTATAATATTCCTCTAAAATCAGCTGAACTACGAATTCCAATTTACTCACCTGTTATCAGGAGACACGTCAGTGCTGCATCTTTGAGCCCAGTACTGATCCTGAAAAGTAATTTTAACTGTACTTACCAGTAACTTGAATTTCCTTCCATAGGCTAACATTGACTGGTTTCACTTGAAAATTCTTCTAAGTGTGGAGTTTTGGAACTTTATAATATTCCTCTAAAATCAGCAGAACTACGAATTCCAATTTACTCACCTGTTATCAGGAGAGAACCCAGTGCTGCATCTTTTAGCCCAGCACTGACCCTGATAAGTAATTCTAACCGTACTTACCAGTAACTTGTATTTCCTTCCATTGGAATCCATTGTCTGGTTTTCCGCAGAAAAGTTTCAAAGTGCCGTTTTTCACAAACTACAAATATTCCTTAAAAATCGCCTATATGACTTAAACGCACTCTTTCAACTGTTTACAGGAGATGCACCAGTGCTGGATCCAGGATCCACCACTGAGTAAGAAAAAGTAACGATAACACTACTTACCTGCTAAGTGATTTTCCTCCCTTAGGATAACATTGGTGATTCCATGTGAAAAAGTTTCTGTCAACTTTTAAAATACAATAATATTCCTTAAAAATCACTACTGTAACCAAAACGCTTTTGCTCAACTGTTTACAGGAGATGTCCCAGGACTGAATCTAGGATCCAGTCCTGTGGTTAGAAAAGTAATCCATAAAGTAACTAATTGCATTTAACTAGAAATTCACATTGAGCTCAATGTTGCATTGTTTTTGAAATTGTGTTGCCCATTGCAACAACTGTAACTACTGTACTTAAAAGTCTATTGCCTATTTGCAAAGTATTTAAACTAAAGTAATTCATTCTGAGAAAGTATTTTGTAATGTATAATGTAATTACAATGTAATTTAAAAAATAAAATATCTAAAAATAAATAGTTTAAAAAATGTAGTAAATCAGTATCAAAAAATAAATATAACAATTAATACATTTAAAAATGGTCATTTACAAAACCTTTGAAATTCACTGAAAAAACCATAGGTTTTAGGGACAGTTATAGTTAGTTGGACATTGCACTCGTACAAAACCCGTGAAATTCCCCCGTTATAGTTAGTTCAGCTAACTATAACTCGCGCCCCCGCAATGCACTGCTGATGACGTCACATATTACATCACTCATGACATGGTCAGTGACATCACTGATGACATCTCAAATGAGATCTACACACACATCCACTCACTCACCTGTACAGTCACTCATACTTACGGTCACTCAGTACAGGACTATCATATGCACTCATACTCCTATATAGACACTCAAACACCGCCACTCAGCCATAGAGGTACTCACACACCTAGTCAGTCATGCAAATAATTAAACACACTGTCATTTACTCACCTATACAGTTATACACACACCAGCTCACTTACTCATACAAATACTAGCACATTCTTACGCTCTTATACAATCACTGATGCAAGCACACACTCATCCATACAGTCACTCTCACAATCACACACTCTCGCTTATAGCTATTTATATACTCCAACACACATATATACTGCCTTTCACATATGTAGTTACTCACACATGTACCACTGGGACATACATTCATTCACTAATAGTCTCTTACACACACTTACCCACCAATACAGTCTATCACGGGATGCACTCTTGAAACCATCCACCCAGTGAATCACCCACTCACACATCTATGCACAGAGTCGCACTCCACCCCACCCACACAAACACTCAGGCACCCATACAGATACTCAGACAACCAATCAATAACTCATATAGACACTCATGTAGCTATTCACAAACCCATGCAGCCACTTACACAGCAACAGACAGACGGATACAGACATTCACCCAGTTTAGTCACTAACCCATGCATTCAGTAAGATACGTTTAGTCACTCACTTATAGAGTTAGTCACGCACCTACTAAATCATCCATACAGACACTTATACACCCACTCATTCTTCAATACGCCTTTCCCTATATATATTAAACATATTTAAACTTTACAGAAACACACAGTCACTGGATAATGTCATCAGTGATGTCATCAGTGATGTCACTGATCATGTCATGATGTAATATGTGACGTCATCAGCAGTGCATTGCGGGGGCACGAGTTATAGTTAGCTGAACTAACTATAACGGGGAATTTCACGGGTTTTGTACGAGTGCAATGTCCAACTAACTATAACTGTCCCTAAAACCTATGGTTTTTTCAGTGAATTTGTAAGGTTTTTAAATGCAAATTTCTAACTGTAACGTGTCTGAAACCTATGGTTTTTTCAGTGAATATATATATATATATATATATATATATATATATATATATATATATATATATATATATATATATATATATATATATCAAGCATCAACAGACATGATGTTTTTATATTATTCATTGCCATGCCTAATTTCATAAATATATAAATAATATGCTCAGCGTATATAAATCACCAAGAGTATCTAAAAAAGAATCGTAAGGGACATCCTCAATTTCCTTCCTTTACATTTTAACATATTATAATATTATTCTTACCTATTAATATTTTCCAAGATATCATATCATGTATATTGAAGGTGCCGTGCTTTTATCGTCCTTCACCAATAATAGTATGAACAGTCTGTTTCTTCCCGAATTAGATAAAAAACTGTAGAAATACAAGCCTTTTTTTACGCTTTTATTATGACAATAATATGTTATTATTAATCTACACATGTCACTCAAGGTCTTCCCTAGTATTTAAGACTTTGTTCTTTTAAAACACGCAGCTCAAATTTCACGTGGGTAAACAAGTTTTAGCAAGTCTACTTTTGCTTTCCTGCCCTGCGCAAGACAGCCGCTATGATAATGCAGATCTCAGCAGTCAATTAATTTGGTACTTAAAGCGTTGTTTTCAGTTACCTGCACAATGTAAAAATCAATTTTATAACTTAACTTATATTACATAAAAGCATTTAACGTACTCTCTACCGTAAAAGCGCCATACATTTTCCTATTTATAGCTCATCACTAAAAATCTCAGCTGTCTATTCGACAGTTTATTATATCTTCTGGGTTAAGAATCGACAAAAGTCTTGCAGGCTGACAATACAACACTGCCCTCTGTCTCTAAAAGCACATACAAGCATGTTTAGTTTAATACTATATTACAAGCCACCTATCTGGATATCATTTTTGCCTAATTAGAGCTCCCCTCATTGAAGTCAGGGTCCAAAAGGAACATAAACCACACCACACCACGACTCAGCTTCTACACCCCCACCCGCCAGCTCAGCTCGACCAGCCTCGCCCTCGCCACAGTCCCCCGCATCCGGAAAACGACCGCCGGCGGCAGATCCTTCTCCCACCTCGCCGCCAAGACCTGGAACACCCTCCCCACCAACCTCCGACAGACCCAAGACCTACTGGCCTTCAGAAGACTCCTCAAGACCTGGCTCTTCGATCAGTAGCAGCACCACCCCCCCTCTTCCCCCAGCGCCTTGAGACCCTCGCAGGTATGTAGTGCGCTTTATAAGTGACATGATTGATTGATTGATTGGGACATATTACTATCATTGATTTATACAGAAAGATGGTTTCCCACTGCTTCCTCATCTATCCAATCGGTACCCTTATCTTTTTAGCCTTCCTGTTCTTGTGACTGTGGTTTCCCATTGGTCCCTTATCTATCCTATCTGTACCCTTATCTTTTAGTCTAAGAATAAGTTTATAATAAGCAAAAATATAAAGTTAGAAAATTAAGGTTGTCCCTTTAGATTCTTTTTTTGATACTCATGGTGATAATATACGTTAGGCATATTATTTAAATATGTCTGAAATTATACATAGCAATGAATACCATAAAAATATCATGTCTATTGGTGCTTGATATATATAATATAAATATACATCATGTTGGTAATTATGCCTTTTTGTCTTAATATGAGGTATGTATAAAAGAATCATAGTAAGAACATTGTATGCCCCACTGTAAGGGTTTAGAGATTTGTTTAACCACTGTTTTTATGGAGCTAAATGTTTTATGTTTTCTCCTTGTTTAAATTCAGTTATTGGTCCTGAAGAAGGTGGGATAAAGGTAAAAAAGCCAGCAAAATGCTGGTGGATACAATAACCTTTTTAGTACTTTGAATGTATATAGCTTTTTTAATGTAATTTTTGACTAAACATTTTGGATGATGTATCTAGCCCAATGGATGATGAATTATATTAACAAATGTCAATAGTACTTAATGTGTATTTTATTAAATATTCATGATATTCTAAATATGGTGGTTGGAGCATAATTGATTACCTTTGATATCGAAGTTATATTTGCTGTTCTTAGGTTGATAATTAAGCATCCACATAGAGAAAGATGGGATTTTGATCACAAGTCCAGGGGATAAACTTTTGTATTGGTTTGCTGAACGCTACCCCCTGTGCCTTTGTAAAAGGGGTCACTCTCTAAATTCTTGTTTTAGCCATGTTGTACATCAGTGTGGCTGCTGTTCAGGATGGCTAAAAGTGAGTGAGGTGGGGTAGGTTAGGGAAGATAGGGGTGGGGTCGTTTAGAGTGGGTAGATTACAGTGGGGTAGACTGGAGCAGATTGGGTGGGATATGTTGGGGCAGATTAGGATAGATAGGGGAAGGTTGGGGTTAATTGGGGCAGGGTACATTGGGGTGGGGTAGAGTGGGATAGATTGAGGTGGGCTGGGTAGGGTAGATTTCAATGGTGTAGATTGGAGTGTGGTAGAAAGAAGTGGGGTAGAGAGGGGTAGACTGTAGCACGGTAGATTGGAGTAGATTGTAGTGGGGTAGGCTGGAGGGATGTAGATTAGAGTGGGGTAGATTGGCTAGATTGGAGTAAATGGAATGGGGTAAGTTGGAGTGGGGTGGATAGAAGATTAGATTGAGGTTGAATGGAGTAGGTTTGGGTAAATTGGAGTGAGGAAGATTGGGGTAGATTGTAGTGGGTTAGACTGGGTGGTGTAGACTGGATTGGAGTAGACTGAGATGGGGTAGATTTGAGTGGGGATACATTGGAGTGGGTACACTGGGATAAACTGGGGCAGACTGGGGTAGATTGGAGTGGGTTAGATTGGGTAGACTGGAGTAGCTGGAGTGGGGTAGACTGGAGTAGACTTGAGTGAGTAGATTGGGGAAGATTGGACTAGGGTAGATGTGGTTAAATTGGAGTGGGGTAGATTGTAGTGGGGCAGATTGGGATAGATTGTAGTGGGGTAGACGAGAGTGAGGTAGATGGGTAGATTGGAGTGGGTTGACTGGTGTAAATTGGATTGTGGTAGATTACAGTGAGGTAGATTGGGTAGACTGGAGTGGGGAATATTGGGTGAGGTAGATTGGAGTAAGGTAGATTAGGGTAGATTGTGGTGGGGCAGACTGGAGTGTGATATATTGGGTGCGGCAGACTTATGTATATTGGAGTAGGGTAGACTGAGGTAGATTGGAGTAGGGTAGACTAGAGTGGGGTAGATTGGAGTGGGGTAGATTGGGGTACATTGAAAGGGGGTAGGCTGGAGTGGGGTAGAGAGGAGTAGATGGTGATAGACTGGAGAGTAGTAGATTGGCTGTGAAGTCAATTTAAGTGGGGTATAGAAGGGTAAATTGGGATGGACTGAAGTGGGGTAGATTAGGGTGTATTTGAGTGAGGTAGATTGGGGTAAATTACAGTGGGGTAGCGTGGAGAAGGGTAGATTTGGGTGGTGTAAATTGGTGTGGGGTAGACTGGGATAGATTGGAGTTGGGTAGATTTCGTAGGCTAGGTGGGGTTTGGGGTGGGGTATATTGGGTAGATTGGGTGGGGTAGATTAGGGTCGATTGAGGTGCGTCGATTGGAGTTGGGTAGATTGAGTGGAGGAAATTGGAGTAGAGTGGACTGAAGTGAGGTTGACTGGAGTGGGATGGATTGGAGTAGGCTGGGTGGGGTAGATTAGAGTAGACTGGAATAGATTGGGGTAGATTGGAGTGGGGAAGATTGGGGTATATTGGAGTGGGTTAGACTGGTTGGGGTAGATTGAGGTCGGGTAGATTTAAGTGGAGTAGATTTGAGTGGGGTAGATTGGAATGCGTACATTGGGGTAAACTGGGATAGATTAGTGTGGGGTTGTTTGAGGTAGATTGGAGTGGGATAGACTGGTTAGGCTGGAGTGGGGTAGCTTGGAGTAGACTTCAGTGAGTAGATTAGGCATGATTGGACTAAGGTAGATTTGGGTACATTGGAGTGGTATATGATGGGATAAATTGGAGTGGGATAGATTGTGGTGGGGTAGATTAGAGTGGTGAAGACTAGAATAAGGTAGACCGGTAGTTTGTAGTAGGTTGATTGGGGTAAATTAGAATGGGGTAGACTGGAGTGGGGTAGATTGGGCGAGGTAGATTGGGGTGGAGTAGATTGGAATGGGGTAGGTTGGGGTGGGGTAGACTGGAGTGTGATATACTGGGGTGGGGTAGACTGAGGTAGAGTGGGGTAGATTGCGGTGGGCATATTGTGGTAGAAGGGGAGGGTTAGATTTGGGTGGTGTAGATTGGGGCACATTGATATAGATGAGGCAGATTTGGGTAGATTGAGGTAGTAAAAATATGGGTGGGGTAGATTGGAGTGTGGTAGATTGAGGTACTCTTGAATGAGGTAGATTGGAGTGGGGTAGAGAGGGGTAGATTGGAGAGGAGTAGATTGGGGTGAAGTAAATTGTAGTGGGGTATAGATGAGTAAATTGGAATAGACTGGAGTGGGGTAGATTAGGGTGGATTTTAGTAGGGTAGAGTGGAGAGGGGTAGATTTGAGTGTTGTAAATTGGAGTGAGGTAGATTGGGGCACAGTGGGATAGATTGGGGCAGATTGGAGTTGGTAGGTTGAGGTAGATTGGAGTGGAGCAGATTGGGTAGACTGGAGTAGTTGGAGTGGGATAGATTGGATTAGATTGGATTAGACTGTAGCGCGGTAGAATTGATTGAGGCAGATTTAGTGGTATAGACTGGGATATATTGGAGTGGTGTTGATTGGGGTAGATTGGCTAGGGGTAGACTGGAGTGGGGTAGGTTGGGTGGGGTATATTGGATGGGGTAGATTGAAGTGGATAGACTGGGGCAGATTGGAGTAGACTGGAGTGGGGTAGGCTGAGGTGAACTGCAGTAGGGTGGATTTTGTGGACTGGAGAACTTGGAATGGGGGTAGATTGTAGTGGGTTGATTGGGCTAAACTGGAGTTTGGTAGATTAGAGTGAGGTAGATGGGGAAGACTGGAGTGGGGTAGGTTGGATGGGGTAGATTGGATTGGGCTAGGTTGTGGTAGGTAGATTGGGGAAGTGTAGATTGGGGTAGATTGTGGTGGGGTCGATTAGAGTGTGATATATTGGGGTGGAGTAGATTGGAGTGGGGTAGACTGGGGTGGGCATATTGAGGTAGACTGGGGTAGGGTTAGATTGGGATGGTGTAGATTGGGGCGAATTGATGTAGAGTGGGGAAGATTTGGGTGGGGTAGATTGGGGTACAGTGGAATGGGGTAGATTGGAGGGGGGTAGATTGGAGTGAAGTACATTTTAGTGGGTATAGAAGGGTAGATTGGGATAGATTGGAGCGGAGTAGTTTAGGGTGGATTTCAGTGGGGTAGATTGGGGTAAATTGGAGTGGGGTAGAGTGGAGAGGGGTAGATTAGGGTGGTGTCGTTTGGAGTGGATAGATTGGAGTGGGGTAGAGTGGAGTTGTTATGTGTCCCAGTGAGGCCTAGAAGGAAACATTGCCATTTTACATGAAAACGGGTCTTTTCCTAAAGCACAAGTTACTAACTTGTGTAACGATATATCTGTAAGAGACAGTAGTTAGTGATAGATTCCTTACCTTAGAATATCCCCAGGCGTCAGGCTGGATCCGGAAAGTTTTGCGTAGCAGTACTCTTGCGCGTCGGTAGGCGGCGCCGTGCGGCTCCGCGTCCGTCGTCGGCGTCGTGATCGCCGGGATGACGTCGCGGGCAGTACTTAGGCGCCGCCCTGCGCGCTGACGTCAGTTCTGTACACGACTTTCCGCGCCAGGAACGCAGAGCCATGCAAGAAGCTGACACAGGTGTCTGAAAAATACTAGGGCCCTGAAAGGGATGTCCTTAACCCTAGAAATCAGTTCGCAGAACGGGGAGGATGGGTGGGCGGTAAGGAATCTATCACTAACTACTGTCTCTTACAGATATATCGTTACACAAGTTAGTAACTTGTGCATCTGAAAGAGACACGTTAGTGATAGATTCCTTACCTTAGAATAGATACCCCAGCAATACCAACCCCGGTGGTGGGTCTGCGAACAAAGATCAGACAAGGAAGTCCTGGAGGACAGAACGGCCAAAGAAGCCGTCCCTCCGGACCTGACTGTCAAGGCAGTAATGCTTTGTAAACGTGTGCAGCGAGGCCCACGTAGCTGCCTGACAGATAACCGGCAGCGGAACACCGCGGCCCAAGGCCGTGGTAGCAGCCGTTGCCCTGGTGGAATGGGCACGCAGCCCAACAGGAGGCTCCTTCTTAGCCAAAGAATAGCAGGTCTTGATGCACAAGGTAACCCAGCGGGAGATGGTCCTCTTGTGCACCGCCCGACCTTTTGGCGCCCACGTAGCCAACAAAGAGCTGGTCATCCACCCGGAAGTGTTTTGTGCGGTCAATATAGAAAGAGAGCGCACGTTTTGGGTCCAGACGGTGGAGCCTCTCTTCCTCTCTGGAAGGATGCGGAGGCGGAAAGAAGGTGGGCAAAGTGATGGTCTGCCCAATGTGGAAAGCAGTAACCACCTTTGGCAAGAAGGACGGACGCGTCCGAAGAACAACCTTGTCTGGATGAACAGACAGAAAGGGAGGTTTGCAAGATAGAGCCTGAGCTCACTCACCCGCCGAGCGGAGGTGATGGCCACCAGAAAGGCTGGCTTCAGAGTCAGAAGACGAAGAGGACAGTTATGTAGAGGCTCAAAGGGAGCGCACATTAAAAAGGTAAGAACCAAGTTCAAGTCCCACTGAGGCATCACAAACGGAACAGGAGGGAAGAGGTGAGTAATGCTCTTTAAGAACCTGTTAACAACAGGGGACTTGAAAAGGGAGGGCTGATCAGGGAGCCTGAGGAAGGCCGAGATAGCACAAAGATAACCCTTGATGGTACCCAGGGCAGAACCCTGTTGGGCCAGAGAGAGAAGGAACAGAAGGACCTCAGAAAGAGGGGCAGAAAGGGGATCCACAGCCTTTGCTGTGCACCATGCCACAAATTTGTTCCACCTGCAGGCGTATACCACCTTAGTGGAGGGACGCCTGGCTGCCAGAATCACATCACAAACTTCGGGAGGCAAGTCGAAAGGAATCAACTGCCGCCGCTCAATCTCCACGCAAGCAGGTGTAGACTGGACAGGTTCGGGTGGAGGACCGTCCCTGCTGCTGCGACAGAAGATCCTCCCGAAGAGGCAGACGGATCGGGGATCTACGCTCATATTGAGTAGCTCGGGATACCAAACTCTTCGAGCCCAGTCCGGAGCCACAAGAATGACTTGGGCCCGGTCGTGCCGAATCTTCTTCAACACTCTGGGTAGAAGTGGTATAGGCGGAAAGGCGTACAATAGACCGCAACTCCACTCGTGACGAAAAGCGTCGCCGAGCGAGTGCCGCCTTGGAAATTCCAACGCGCAGAACTGATGACATTGCGCGGTCTCTTCGGTGGCGAATAGATCTAACCAAGGCTCTCCCCACTGTAGAAAGAGTCCTTGCGCCACTTCCGAGTGAAGACGCCATTCGTGATCCATCATGCACCTGCGGCTGAGTTCGTCCGCCCTGGCGTTCAGGGAACCTGCCAGGTGTTGAACCACCAGGAACATGCCCTGGTGTTCCAGCCATGTCCAGAGGCGCAGAGCCTCCTGACAAGGGTCCACGACCCCACCCCGCCTTGTTTGTTGCAGTACCACATGGCAGTGGTGTTGTCTGTGAACACCTGCACTACCTTCCCTTTGACAGAGGGAAGGAATGCCTTGAGTGCAAGTCGGATCGCCCGGAGCTCCAGAAGGTTGATATGGAGCCGGGACTCCGCCGGAGACCAGAGGCCTCTGATCTCCGCTCTCCCATGTGACCGCCCCATCCCAGAAGGGACGCGTCCGTCACAACTGTGTGCTCTGGCTGGGGAAGGGAGAGGGATCTGCCCATGACCCATTGCCGGTTCGAGAGCCACCACTGCAACTGTTTTGCAGTCCCCTCCGAGATCTGGACGTGATCGGACAGGTCGCCCTGGTGCTGCGCCCACTGGAACTTCAGGTCCCACTGCAGAGCCCGCATATGCCATCTGGCATGAGTGACCAGCAGGATGCAGGAGGCCATGAGGCCCAGCAGCCTCAGGGTCATCCGTACCGAAACCCAGGATAAGGGCTGAAAGATCGGAATCATAGCCTGAATATCCCGGACTCGCCGTTCGGGAGGATAGGCCCGAAACTGCGTCGTGTCCAGAACTGCTCCGATGAAAAGGAGCTGTGGAGAAGGAATCAGATGCGACTTTGGCACATTGATGGAGAACCCCAGCGAGTGCAGGAGTTCGGCCGTAGTCTGGAGGTGGGAGACAACTGCCTGGGACGAGCCCGCCTTCAGCAGCCAGTCGTCGAGGTAGGGGAAGACCGAAACCCCTGCCCGGCGCAGATGAGCTGCGACCACCGCCATCACTTTCGTGAACACCCGAGGGGCACTGGTAAGGCCAAAGGGGAGCACGGTGAACTGAAAATGCTCGAGGCCTACCGTGAACCGAAGGTAACGCCGGTGGGCCGGCAGGACGGGGATGTGGAAATAGGCGTCCTGCAAGTCCAACGCTACCAACCAGTCTCCGGGGTCGAGGGCAGTCAAGACCTGAGCTAGGGTGAGCATCTTGAACTTCTCCTTCCGGAGGAAGCGATTGACGTTCCGGAGGTCCAAGATAGGACGCATGTCCTCCTTGTTAATTGAGGTGGCATGGCTGGGGGGGTGGTCTCGAAGGGGAGGGAGTAGCCCCTTCGGACAATGTCCAAGACCCACTTGTCCGAGGTGATGGGACGCCAGTGGTGAAGGTGATGGCGGACCCTGCCCCCGACTGGCGTGCTGTGCACCTGAAAGGAGGGACTAGGAGGGCTTGGAGGCCGCGGACGGGTTGGAGGTGGTGGCCTGACCCGCACGCTGGTTGCCCGAACCGCCACGGCGGTATCCACGCCCTCGGCCACGCGAAGGCGCTTGCTGCGCGGGCCGTTGGCCGGGCTGTGGACGTGACTGGGCGCCCTTCCGTGGCCACGAAAGGGGCGAAAAGCAGACGTTTGCGGAGGGCGCACAACAGCAAGGCCCAGGGACTTAGCAGTAGCCCGTGAATCCTTGAAACGCTCCAGCGCATGGTCCGCCTTGAACCAAAGAGACCGACTCCATCAAAGGGCATGTCCATGAGAGTATTCTGGACATCCCCTGAAAAACCAGTGGTTCTCAGCCAGGCGTGGCGACGCAGCGCCACCGTCGTTGCAAGCGATCTGCCCAGCGAGTCGGCGGTATCAAGGCCACAGCGGATGGTATACTTAGCCGCATCACGCCCTTCCGCAATAGCGCGGGTAAGCAGTGTCTGGACCTCCTCAGAACACTGCGGCAAAACATCAGCCACCGAATCCCACAGGGAGTGGGTGTATCGGCCCAAGAGGCAAGCGGTATTAACAGACCGCAAGCCAGCACTGGAGGAAGAGAAAGCCTTCTTCCCAAAGTGATCCAGGCGCTTGGATTCCCTATCCGGAGGGGCGGTAGGGAAGGCTGTTTGGGAGGCAGAGGCTTGGACAACCAAGCTCTCAGGGGTGGGGTGTTGGGAGAGAAACAGGGGGTCGCCCGGAGCCGGGCGATGGCGTCGGGCCACGTTCCTATCCACAGGAGCCCCTGTGGTGGGTTTGGACCAGGCACCCAAAAGAACGTCAGTGAGTGCATCGTTGAACGGCAGCACAGGCTCCGAAGAGGAGGCCGCCGGCTGAAGCACTTCAGTCAGGAGGTTAGTCCTGACGGCCACTGTAGGCAACTGGAGATTTAAGGCTCCAGCAGCTCTACGCAACACCGCTGCAAAATTAGCCCCCTCCTCCGTTGCCACGGGAGGAGACAGCATGCCAGAGTCGGGGAGGTATCCAGCCCACTGGCATCCCCAAGTTCCTCAACCCAGTCCGGGTCAAACTCGCACTGTTGTGTGAGAGGGTCGCCAGACCCCTCCCAGCTCTCCTGGTCCTCCTCAGGTTGAAAAGATGGAGGAGGAGGGACATAAGGGACCCAAGGCCTCATCGGCGCCGGAACCGGGCGCCGGGCGACGCCGGTCCGGCTCCATGTCCGGACCCGGGGAGAACCGGGAACGACGCCGCCCGGAGCCCCGGACGGCGCCGGAAACGGCACCGGGGACATCGGCGCCGGCGGAGGCGTGGTTAGGTCAACCGGCGTCGATGGAGGTTGCGGCACCACCGGAACCGGGGCCGAGGCCGGGGCCGGAGCCGAGGCCGGGACGAAGGCTGGTGGGACAGGCGACGCCGGGACCGGAGTCGACGGGCGACGCCGGAGCAACCCCATCTGGCCCGCGGGGCCCGAAGGCGCACCGGGAGGGGACCTTGAGGCCCGAAGAGGCGGGCCATGGCCGACAGGAATTTCTGTACTGCCGGCCGGAGTCGCCCCGAACCCGGGAAGGACGGGTAATGCGGGGGCAACTCGACAGGCACGTCCGGGGCCGCGGGGCGGGGACGGTGCCGACAGGGACCTCAGCCGAGTCGCGCGACCGGCGAGGCGAAGTCTTAGAGCGATGACGCCGCTTAGACTTCTTGTGCTTCGACTTACCGGAGGAGCGCGAAGACTTGGATTCCGACGAACGGCGGGGACTCCGCGTCCGGCCCTCGACCTCTCCCGGGACCGGGGCTTGCTGCGGCGCGGAGCCGACTGCCGGACTTCAAGGAGCTTTCGAGACCGCTCTCGCAAAGCCTTCGGATGAAGTTTCCGGCAGTCAGGGCACGACTTCGTGTCGTGGCCTCGGCCGAGGCAGAAGAGACACTCGAGGTGGGGGTCCGTGATGGACATCATACGACCACATACCTCGCAGGGCTTAAAGCCGGGCATCCCTACGACACCTTAGGAGTCGTGAAGACTCGTTGAAGAGAACAGTGAAAATTTCACAAAAAGATAGTCAAAAAGTGACTAGGGCACTGCTCTTCCCGGATCTGCGCTTACTGGCGCGGAAAAAGAAGAACTGACGCCAGCGCGCAGGGGCGGCGCCAGTACTGCCCGCGACGTCATCCCGGCGATCACGACGCCGACGACGGACGCGGAGCCGCACGACGCCGCCTACCGACGCGCAAGGGGTACTGCTACGCAAAACTTTTCCGGATCCAGCCTGACGCCTGGGGATATTCTAAGGTAAGGAATCTATCACTAACGTGTCTCTTTCAGATGTTGCCTTTTACTTTTCACATTGACCTTTGACACACATTTGCATTTGTGACACTTTGGGTTAGTTTCCTAGGAACACCAACCTTGCTTACATGAGTCAACTTCACAAGAATACTATCATATTGCCTTGACACTATGTACAAGGCCTGCACGTACTTTAGCACATATGTTTGTTATTGTCCATGTGGCGACACAGCTATCTGTAGAACACAAACAAAGGCAGCAGGATCACAATCTTAGTCCAAGGCAAGGATGCCTTTTTCTATAACTAGATATCTGTTTCCGGGTACAGACAGAGGGGGCACTTCTGCTGACATTGAGCAGTCTCTACGTGCTGATGCTTTGCTCAGCAGCTGACTACCATCTCCGTGAGTGGTGTCCAGCTCATGACCAAGATGGTGTACTACATTCTTACTCACCAGGTAATGGGGTTGGATCATCCAGGATGGGGATTCTTGGCAGGACATACACACTAGACACATAGGTTAGGGTTGCATAGTAGGAGTACGTTGGATTGTAATATTAATTCATATGCTTGCATATATGCGTTGTTTCAGCACAATGGTGGAGCTTTTAGTTTTATTCACCATTCTGATACGTCTTATAACTTTCATCTGCTTCTGTCTATTGATCATTGCAGCACATATATTCTATACAAGAATCACGTTGGTTCAATAAACATTGAAAACGTCCCTCTGTGTATTATTTGTATATTTCTCTGAGCAAAAGAGAGCACGAGTGCATGAGTCATGTTCAGTAGTTGACAGAACTGTTCACTCCCTGTCTAGGTTTAGGGGGGCTAACGGTGGCACTGTGAGCTAGCTGGTCTATGGGCCAACATATCCTGCGGGGTGCACAGAATCAATCTGGCACCATCCCAAAGTTTATGTCGTCCACGAATGGCACAGTTCCTACTGATTAGTGGAAACTAGACAACATGGCGCCGCCAAAGTTGATTGGGTTCTTACTTTGTATGGATCAATTGAGTAGTTCAATAATGTCTTCTCAGTGACCCTACATACCTCTTAAACTGAGGACGTTGCGGTGGTAGGGAATAACCTCCTCAGCCGAGTAGGTACATCCTATGTATTGGCTGTTGGTAGTTCAAGCTTGAGAGGATCTAATTCCCACTGTGATAGGAAAAGTCTGTAATTCATTTTTTCATATACATGGCACAGAACATCACTGAGAACCCTCCCATGCACCATATAAAACGTGAGACTTGGCCCACTCCGCAATGAGGGGGCAATGTGGCCAGTCCTAGCTGGATACACACTGCATCCTGGTATCAACAATATGTCCGCCACTCAGATTCCGCGATTACACAGTAGTCTAGTGACAATACACAGATGCCTTACACAGTTTGTGATGCGAACATTAACACTTACTCCTGCTAGAGCTGTTAAAGCTGCACCACAGCTATTCGTAATATAAGGCATTAGCCCACAAACACTGAATGCAGTTATGGGTACGGTTCCTATCAAGTGGGAAGAAATTCCATTTTGGATTGCACAGAAAATGAATCAGCTTGAAGCAGTATTTACCCATACGGGCCTGCAGGAGAAACATAGAATATTAACAATTTGCTTGCTGATCGGATTGGCTTCCCCAGTGGAGGACTGTGAAACTTGGGGTACGGTCTTTTCTGCAGTATATACCAGAACACATGGTATGCCTTCTCTGGCTGTTCTGCCAGAAGTGCTGCAACAGATCCAGAATGAGTATGGGCCAGCATCTGCCCTGGACCTGGGGATGAAGCTGATGGGCAACTATGCGGCAGTATCCGCCATAATGCTGAGTAAAATTAAAGGAAAAGCAGCAGTGTTAGCTATACGCCAACGCCTGAGTGATTTGACTCTCGCACAGCACGAGCTCGAATTACCTAAAATTAACTAAGAAACATATGCTAAGCTGGAGAGAGATAATTTGGGAGCCGGGCCTGGGAAACCACAGTTGAAGAGTAATTCTGAAAAGGATAACTCTAAGCAAGCACCAGACACTTCGACAAAGAAGAAGTGGGATAATAAGAAAAGCAAGGATAAAATAAAATCACGGGGTGGGTCTCCTACACAGGAATACACTGAAAAACCTTATAACTTATGACCGTGAATGGTACACCACCTGACAGATACCAGGATACTGATACATGTTCGTCTTGTTCTTTCCAGGAATCATCCGATAAAACATTTGGAGAGGAGGACAGTCAGAGCGCAGATCGGAAGAGCACGTGAAAGTAAAGAAGGACTTACAACGCTCGTCTGACTACACTATTAAGCAAGAAGAAAAACCTAAAACATCAAAACCTCAATTCAAAAAAGAAGAAGGTAGCCGGACTTAATATCAGGCATGCCCTGGATATTGAGGACTCTGCTTCTGAATGGGGAATGGGCATTGACAATGCTAGACAGTACAGCAGAAGTCATGATAGTTCGCCAGAACCTGATGGATTGTCTGGTGGGAGTAGCGCTGAATGAGTACCTCATGGTGGAACCACCAGATACAAGGATAAGCATTCCACATCATCGATATGAAGTTCAACTACGGTTGGAAGGGGAAGGTTTATCATTGTCCTCTTTTGGGAGGAACTCACTCAAGGTTACAATATTCTTCTGGCTGAAAATGATCGTCTACCTGATTTCGTAATGCATTGCCCAAATGGGGAAATGGCAATTTAACCAGCTATTTCCAATCTCGTACCAGAATCAATTAAACATTCATACACCCAGGAGTGAGTTATAGCGCTAGCTCCTGCGTTACACCGCAACCATGTGGGCTGGGATGACAGTTCCCCTTATCATTCCATGGAGGACAACGCCACAACCTCAAATACAATATCCAATAAAAAATGAAGTTACACAACAAGTTAAGGAAATCCTAGAACATCTTGAATAACAAGGTGTAAAAGAAAGTTGGACCTCTTCCATGAATAATCCTTTGTTTCCAGTCATAAAACTACATTATTCATACCGTCTAGTTTTAGATTACAGCCATTTGAACACAGCTACTCGCACATTTGCAGTACAAAATGCACACAGTAAGGAATAACAATGTGCAGAAGAAATCTAAAACAACGCTAGATATCTCAAATGGATTTTTCTGCCAAAATATAGCGCCTAAAAGCAGATATCTGACAGCATTCAGCGTGTTAGGTTCTCAGAAACAATTCTGCAGTTTGCTTCAAGGGTACCAGAATAGCCCTGGGCTGTTCTCAGCCAGAGTTACACAACTACTTGAAAACTTTGATGATCAGGCATTGTCCTATGTCGATGACATATATTTGACGGACGATGACCTCATGGAACACTTGACCAGAGTAGACCACATTATCCGGGGGTTCGTTAACATGGGTTATAAATTAAATTTCAAGTAATCAAAAATCGCCTACCTCAATGTCCTATTTCTGGGATACAAATTGTGTAGTGAAGGCAAAAGCCTGGTGCCACACTTTTTGGAAAAATGTGCGTTGCTCCAAACTCCAGCAACTTTGAAAAGATTGCAATGCATATTAGGATTTTACTATTTCAAAATTTTGGCAGAACATACATTCCCGACTACGCAGACTTGTAACGTCCAGACTTTTCAAGCACGCACTGGACGCAGGAACATACAGAAATCTTACGTTCCATACAAGGTGAAGTGCTATATAAATGCAATTACAATACAATACAATACATGATACCTTCCAAACACCTACACACATGTATAAACAGGACAAACCTGGTGATCTGGATAATCGCGGGAACATCAGGATACACATATGTCACGTTCAATGAAGGTGACACAGTACCAATTGCATATAAATCAAATTTATATATGAATACTGAAAAGCATTTTGCACCTACTGAAAAAAATACTGATAGCAGTACAGACTGCTTTAGTGAGAGAACAGGCCCTGACTCAAGGGAAACGCATTAGTGTCGTGACCCCAGTACCGACTCCAGAGACGGTTACGATTGCAAGCGTTCCAGACGCTAAAGCTCTACATCCACAATGGATACAATGGGCTAACTCACTCACTGCAACAGATGTAGATTACAGATTTGATTCTACACTTCAAACACAAGCATTCCTGCAGTCCAAACAAGAATAACCTCTGCCTAATAAAATAATGCATCTAAATAGCTATGATTTACACTGATGGTTCTGTTCAGCCTGCTGTAGGGAAAAAGCATCAATACTCAGCGGCGTGCGCAGTAGTAAAAGGGCGTATGCATGATGGAAAATTACGTCCTGAGAAAACCTATATGCAGTCACTAGGTGACTGCACAGAGCAGCTGGCAGAATTGAAGGCTCTAGTACTGGTACTACAGAATACGGATGCTGGATTCCCCACACTTATAGTGTGTAACTCGTATTATTGTGTGCAGTCATATAATGAATACTTGCATTTTTGGAGCCAGAATGGATTCAGGGACTGCTTGCCTTGGGTTCATGTCATTCACACACTGAGCCATCAACGTGTTGGTGTTCATGTTGCAGGGATTTCCATCGCACTGCCACGGTTGCTGCAATCACTCATTCTAGTACGAGGATAGAGAGCGACATCATGGTGGCCGTCAATGCTGCTCCCAATAAAAGACACCTGCCGAAAGGCTTTCCACTAGAGTACTTCTACAAGTTAGATGCACAAATTACACCTTATGCTCAGATTTAGGAGTGGGGTATAGAGTAATACCAAACAGTGATCGCAGAATGGGGTTAATTCTAGCTGCACATGAGGGTCTGGCTTCTGCACAAGCAGGGGTGGCTGCTACAATTTCATTACTGCAGCAACGCTATTGGTGGGCAGGTCTTTACAAACAGACCAAGGACTTTGTCTTTAGATGTGACATCTGCCACCAGATGAAGGGCCCCACAGTGGCGTGTCCACCACAGACGCCTCTACTAATTTCCAACAAGCCATTGGCTTGTGATTACCCAGACCATTGCGGCCCACTATCATCAGATGGGCTTACAACTATATCTTGGCGACAGTGGTTTCCTGCTTTCAATTCCTGTGAGTGTGGCCACAATGATCAGCTGATGCCCAAACTGTTATAAAGGGTCTGCGAGTCTTTATCAGGCCTGTCAGCGGCGCAATAGCCCGAGGGGCCGAAGGGAACACTGGACACGCACAGTAGAGGTGTTTTTGGGTCTTTATTGCTCTTTTCTTTGGTAAATGTATTCGGGATCTACGTTTTGCTAGTCCCATAGGACCTAAATGAAATGTACCAAGTCCGGGTTCAGTCTAACCAGATGAAAAGAAAGGGGAAATTAAACAGCTGGGGATCCTCTTCTCCCGCTTGACCTCCTTCGTTGGGCGTCCGTGGCAATATACTGGAAAGGCCGTAGGCGCCGTGTCGCTCCTCCACCCGGGCCGCCGGGTATTAAGGGAAAGGAAAGAACAAAACCGAGATTAGCTCGAGGTCCTCTGTACTACTTAGCTGCTACCACCACCAGAACGCCGTGCAGGGAAAACGGGGAATAGTGTGTAGGTGCTTGGTGTTGGGGAAGTGCACAAACCAGTGATAACCACACGTGCCCTAGTTCCCCGTGCCGCCCCACCACCACCAGAACGACCCCTTCAATGCCACTTGCCTTGGGCCACGACCCGGGATCCGGGCCGCGGCGTTGGGACCCGGGGCGTCCTCTCCCCTTCCTGGGCCGCCGGGTTTGTCCGCACTGTACACCGCTCCAGGGGTCTCTGGTCTTCCTTCTGTCTCGCCGCTGGGCTCCTCTTCCGGATCGTCTCGCTCTCCTCTCTTCTCCGTCGCCTCCGTCTCTCCTCTCTTCTCCGTCGCTCCTGTCTCTTCCGTTGCTCTCGTCACCGCCCTTTTGTTGGTCGGCTTCTGATGACGTCGGGTCGTCCTCATTGAATCGACCCAGCGCCACTAGACCGCTGCGCTCCTCTGGTCCGTTTACTGTGTCCCGGCCCGTTTCCCTCCACTTCCGGTCCGCTGGATCCTCGGGGTTCTCACAAGGCCATACGCAGTTGGCACATTACATTCCGAGCAAGGTCCGGTGTTTAGCTCTGGGGCTTACAAAGAGGCCATAGAAAGTTTGGATGTGACCCTGCGTTTCTCGTCTCCATACCATCCCGAGGGAAATGCGGTAGTGGAGAGGAAAAACAGTGACTTAAAGCAGTCTTTAACAACAAGGGTCCTAGGCTCAGGTCGCAGTCAGGTCCATCTCCTATATGGGGTCCAGAGGGCTTTGAATAACATGCCAAGAAAATCCCTGGGTGGTTGGACTCCATATCAAATCCTGTTTGGGGTTAAGATGTGGGTCCCAGACCTCGACAATGCCAGTATAGTGGCAGCGGAAACAGCATTTGGCATCAATGAAAATTTGGCTGCTTTACAGGAACTGAATGACTTCCAGGACGAACAAAGCAATGTCCAGGTAAAACGCACCACAACTGGAGAAGTGAAGGTAGTTACGGCAAGGCCTGGATGGTTCCCGAAGGTTGGGGATCTGGTCAGGGAAACGATTGTAGACAAGAAAGAGTTGGGCCTCCTACAGAGCGCCTGTGCCTGTATGAGAACTGTACTTCTTCCGCCCCTTGCTGGCCGTCAAGACAAAAGGTTAGTCTCCATTGATCTGATCAAACCACACTATGTGGTCCCCAGGGTGGCTACCAGTCTTTTCTCGCTACCGTACAGGAGGTTCAGATGGAAGCTTTAATAATGAATGAAGCTTGTTCTCTCCAACAAGAGATAACAATAAACAACAACGAAGTATGTCTTCTACTTGTTGCAAAAACGACGACAACTCTACAGTCAACAAGTACAGAAACACAGATTTCAATTCGGAATCCTGAAAAGAACAAGGTGTACGTCAACGTACCACAGATCGAGTCTTCATCAAGTTCAACATAACCTGCTGAGCTGCCAAGGATAGACCGGACGGCTTCTGGCTACTTCATCGACTTCGATGACTTCTCCTCTGACACCTCGGAGCAACCTCCACCTCCACCCCACCCACCATTTGAATTGAAAGTGCGTTTTCTATCTTTGGCTGAAAAGAGCATACTTTGTCTGGCCATAGTTACAACTTTGGATTACAATTGCATCAATTTTCCGGGTTCTTTGGATTGGTTTTGTGACAGTGTTCTTTCTCCTTCTGAATGGACATTTCAACCCAGAACGCTCTGCAGATTAAATGGTAAACTTGATTCTGAAACCACACACATCATCACACCGTGAGCAAAGAGACCTTTCCCTGGTGAATATTTCAGCTATTCCGGTTGGGATTGTATGGGATGAGGTATCATTTGATGTGTATAGTCCCACTGAAATTTTGCAAATTACACATTTATTTAAAATGTCATTAAATGACCCCGTCACTGTTTCTGATGATTGGGACATTGATACAGTGTATGAAATGCTAGAAGATCTAGAGCATTCAACTGTGTTTTCTTCTGATGAGTTATAGGATGGTACAGCTAACTATGATGAGATGTTTTGTTTTCAACATCAGTCATCATTTTCTACATAAATTTAGTATTCCTCGTGAGGTTTTTAACTTTACACAATGGGAATATTATCCTAAACCGCTACAGGTTAGTTCAAAAGCATTTGCACAGAAGTATGATTATTTTTCTGGGTATGACATCTCTGACCCGGCCTCTTTCTATTATAGGCTTGCACCGACACCTGCAAAGAAAAATATGTTAACAGACACTAAACTGATTTACTCTGCTTCTTTCCTTTCCTAGCTCTCTGTACAAGGTTTTGACTTTTGGAGGGACACAATAGATGTTAAGTCTATCTGGGGGACTAAAGATTGGCAGGTTCAGGGAACTGAGGCTTTATTTAGACCCTGCCTAATACCACAACAAATGATTTTCCTGAACAAAACTGTGCAACAAACGTGTCTTGACCTCACCAAAATAAAAGATTTGAACACACCACGTGTTCCCACTCTTGCACGATTTGAGAATTGGCAACAATTAACATCATACAATGAGGATACCATAGATACCATGCTGCGTAAGAGTAAGCATAACTCATCAGAGCCCAATCGGAAGGGATGGTTAGTCTGCCCATTAGACACAAACAGATGTCAGGCTTGATTCCTGGGTAACAGCAAGAAATTTACAGCAAAATATGTCCGGCATACGATATGTGCAGACTGAACATTTGGGGCTGGTGACAACTTACAGTATTGGGGAAGGGAAACATCCAGAACTACGCGGCCAGAGCCACGCGTTCCGGAAGCCCGCAAGCGTAACCACCAGTGGCGGCTCGCCGAGGGAGTGCTGCGGGCGGGGGGGGTAGTGGAGTCCGACATACGACGGACAGGAGTAAGGTAAGTAATTAAATAAATAAAACTATTTACTTTGCGGGCGCTGCAGCTCCGAGTTGGCGATGCAGCGAGCGCAAGGTAAATAGCTTTATTTATTTAATTACTTACCTTACTCCTGTCCGTTGTATGTGGGACTCCACTACCCCCCCACCCTGCCCCTTCCCCACCCTGCCCCGCAGCCTTCCCTCCGCGAGCCGGCACTGGTAACCACGCTTGCCCGAACACTGCATCGGCCTAAACCACGCATATGCGTGGTTAAGGCAAATGCGGTCTAGTGTTCGGGATGGGGACTAGGAACAGGAGCTGTGGAACGGGAAGCGGAAACGGACAGGTAAGTGAGGCTGGGGCCGGGTCTGCAGTCGCTTCCGTGACGGGGGGGGGGGGGTCAGTGGCAAGTTTTTAGGGCTGGGGTCGGGGGGGTCCCTATCAGGGGGTCAGTGGCACGTTTCTTAGGGCTCAGGTAGGGGGGGGGGTCAGGGTACTTTTAAGGAGGGGCAAGTTTTTAGGGCTCGGGGAAGAGGGGGTTGGGGTAGCTTTAAGGGCTGGGTTTGAGGGAGTATTTAAGGAATGGGGCATTTTTAGGGCTCGGGGCAGGGGGCAGGTAGGGGTTTGCAATTTAGGGCTTAGGACGGGGCAGGAGGGGGTTTGTAATTTAGGGCTTAGGGTGGGGGCAGGTAGGGGATTTGTAATTTAGGGCTTAGGGCAGGGGAGGGAGGTCGGAGTAGTGGCGAACTTAGCAGCCTATAAACCCTTGCCATTCATGCCTTTACCACGTAATTTCGTGGTAAATGCATGCATGGTAAGGGAATGCATGGTTAAGTCGCATTCATGGTTCGGGCTGCATGGTAGAGGCACGCCTGGTTGAGCCTTGCGTGCCTCTATCATACAACCGTTGGGAAGTTGTGCCTTGATTGGCAAAAAACCTCGACACGGTCTCAGGTACAACATCACTTGTACATTTTATCTGATGGCTTGGAACCACAGGACTTTTTATTAAGTTCTCAAAAGCCACGTCAAAAACGCTTTCTTTATGACGTCTATAATGAGATATGAAAAAAATCTCAACAGGTGGCTTCTCAAAGATTGCGCAAGATTGACAGGGCCAATCTATAACAGGCTCTTGCAGTAGTTGACAACAGTATGACTACCTTATCATCCAGAATATACTCTTTGGGTAACATTGTGTCATCGACAATAGATGTCATACAGCAAGACATGTCTGCATTACAACATGGACAGACCCAACTTAGGTCTATTCTATTGTGGAGCTGGACATTGTAGACACTACGTTCTGGCCACATGCCGTGGCGACACATTAAAATCATGAATCTGTTTTCACCTTACAGAACAACAGATAGTTATGGCATGAAAGGATGTGAAATATACTTAGTTACATATTGAAAAACTGGAGAAATTACCTTTTACCGTTGCAGAAATAGCATCCTCGGATTGGATAATTCATGGGTATATTACACTATCAATCTCGACTTCCCACTTGCAGTACTGTCCCCAACACCATCAAGTGGGCAGATATGAAGCGGTAGGTGAAGGGTTCATACATGAACATTGGGAGCTTCCTTTCGCATTCCGGTGTCAGAATAAGGACACTGAAGTTTTTCTGACTGTAAGAATACTTTGAGTGGGTCCCTAGTATGCAAAGATGTTTTGTTGCACAGAGTATGTAATGACTCTGTGGCAAACTTGTCTTGCTACTAGAAAGGTTCCCCGGTGGCCGTGATACATCCGACTTTCAAATTACTCTCGAATGGGAGTTACCTGATGTTGAACAGTCAAGGTTGCTGTGGGATTAAACCAGGGGTTGCCTATGTGGTGGCCGTATCTTCCATTGTTACTTGTTGTACACAAGTCCTATTTCCGCATCCCATACAGTTAGAGAGGATATCCTGTGGCCTTCAATTAATCTTACCAATGTGCATTTTGACACCCTGAGCAAACTGAAAGCCTTATTATTTCAAAAGATGTGGCCTTAACTTCAGGTGACCAGGGCCTCTTCAGAGATACAGGTGCTACTCTGCATTAACTTACAACAACATTTTAGAGAATTGGTTTATCGTATTTTAGCATGTCTAGTAAGACAGGAATAGCATGGCTTTTCGAAGGAATAGGCTCCGGGTTGGTTACCACCTTCCAGATGGTGTTTGGAGTCATTCCATCTTATATCCACTCCGTCCTCTGAAGCATCTTTGGCGGTCTTCCGCTGGTCCTGCTCCTAATTGCAGGGATACTGCTTTTAATATTTTTGCTCTGCATTGGATATCAAGATTGAATGGAGCTGGCATTGCCTCACATCCTGTTGTGTCGTGATTGCATGGTGCATTGCTTTGGAGAACCTTTGCTTCAGGAACTGGATGAACATTAGTTCCCGTCCTTCTGGCATGTATGGCTTTTCTGCGTGCAGCCCGTGTTCCACTGTCTCCTGTGCACTTACGAGTGTGCTCTGGATTTATGCTTGGGGTAGCAATTGGTTGAACCTTTGGACTTACATGTACTGGTGGACCCACTAAAGGGCCATTTCTATAGTTGTCACCTGCAGGATTCCATTGCTCCTGGCCGTATTCTACGAGCCTCACAGGGTTGCCTCTGTGCCTGGTGAATTGGATCTTGGCTCTGGCTCGACGGAACACCGACTGGCTGTTCTCGTTCCCGCAGCGGCTGCAGTGGGGGGGGCGGGGGGGGGGATGGGCACATTCTTGCTTTATGAATCTACTCCGAGGTGTGCCTCTGGGATCATCGTCTGCGGACGCTGGGAACAGAAACGTTTCATCTCACTCAGAACACTTACACATTTGGCCCTTCCTTTTGGTGGGATCTTTTTATTCAGCTTTATTTTTATGTACCAAATTGCTTTTAAATTTACCTCTTTTTGTAGCTTTTATATTTTTAAGAAATCTGGCTATCTTTTTGCTTCGGGTCTCGAAATAGCATGAGTCCCGTTTTAGATGCTTTTATCATTATTATAAAGTGTGACTTTCTAACAAATTCCTGTACATATGGTGTTGCATTTTTAGTAATAGAGGTTTTAGCATTAGATAGCTTCTTAGTTGACTTATTTCCTAGGAGTGGGTGTCATGTGACCCGGTCAGGCCTCGAAGGAAACATTGCCATTTTACATGAACACTGGTCTTTCCTAAAGTTGCTTTCACTTTTCGCATCGACCTTTGACAGACCATTTGCATTCGTGACACTTTGGGTAAGTTTCCTAGAAAAAACGACCCTGCTTACACGAGTCAACTTCGCAAGAATACTTATCATACTGCTTTGACACTATGTACGAGGCCTGCATGTACGTTGTGCAAATGTGTTTGTTCTTTTTCATCCATGTGGTGACACAGCTATCGGTAGTACACAAACAATGGCAGCCCGATCACAATCTTAGCCCAAGGCAAAGATGCCTTTTCTATAAACAGACATCTGTTTACGGGTACAGACCGAGAAGGGACTTCTCCTGTCATCGAGAGGTCTCTACATGCTGATGCTTTGCCCAGCAGCTGACTAACATCTCGGTGAGGGGTGACCAAGACGGGGTCTTACCTTCTTACCTACCAGGTAATGGGGTTGGATCACCCAGTAAGGGGATTCTTGGCAGGACACACATATACATCCTAGACACATAGGTTAGATTTGCATAGTAGGAGCACGCCTGATTGTAATAGTAATTCATATGCTTGCATATATGCATTCTTTCAACACAATGGTGGAGCTTTTTGTTTTATTCACCATTCTGATACTTCTTATAACTTTCATCTGCTTCTGTCTATTGATCAATGCAGCACATATATTCTATACAAGAATCACATTGGTTCAATAAACATTGAAAATGTCCCTCTGTGTATTTTTTTCAATATTTCTCTGAGCAAAAGAGAGCACGCGTGCATCAGCAAAAGGTGCTATATCTGTTACCACAGTTTCTGAGGGAACAGAGTTCTCATGTTCAGAGGTTGCCAGAACTGTTCGCTCCCTGTCTAGGTTGAGGGGAGCTAACGGTGGCACTGTGAGCTAGCTAGTCTAAGGGACAACATATCCTGTCGGGGTGCACAAAATCAGTCTGGCACCAGCCTAAATTTATGTCGTCCACAAACACGCAGTTCTCACTGATTAGTGGAAACTACACGAAAGAGTAAATTGGAGTGCGTTCGATTGGAGTTAGGTGGATCTGGTAGGTTGGGTGGGCTAGATTAAGGTAGGGTATATTGGAGAGGGGTAGATTGGGTGGGGGAAATTCAGGGATATGGAATTCCTATAGCCTGACGCACAGGACATATTGTTTGGGTTTAAGGACAACAACTTTTGATGTGTATTTTGTCCTTGGGACAAGTAGACCCAACCTCTTCCAGCACAAACCCTTTGGCTGTCAGTTTACAGTACCATGTTATGGATCAGGGAAGGGAATTGTCTGCAGTTAAGGTAATATGTGTCCACATGTTAATGCTGCTCAAACTTTAATTTATGGTTCATTAATGCAAAACCTTTATAACTAGGGTGAGTACTCTAAGTAAATGTTGTAAGCTCGGACTGAACTACTAACAGTGGTTTCAGCATAAAAATGTGTACACACGTTTTTGAGGCTATGTATAACGCTCCCAGAATGCTCTCAGATTAGATGCAAATATTTGCCGAAGCCTGAAAGCAAGATTGATGATTCTTTGCTTTCAAAATAAAACGTTCACAAAAAAAAATGCAAGTGGGAAAAAAAAACATTTAGCTAAGCTACCTTAAAATTTTAGGTACCATTCCTTTGCAGTATCATTTTGTAAAATATGCTGATGCATGCTATTATTTCCCAAAAATATTCATAATGAAAAATCAGTGTAACCAGTTTCAATAAGATTATGGGAAACAAAAATAAACAAGCATTGGCAAAACCAGTAGGTCTGAAATTTGTGGTCAGCCTTTTGGCTTTGTCAATGAGTGACTTGTTTTTGCATGGTTTTTATAAAACCTTATTTGTGTGGGAGCTGCCAGGCCCTCACCGTTATAACAAACAAAAAATGTTTTTGGTCTCAAAGAGCAAACATTTCCACAGTAGTTCCTGGCACTGAACAAAACTACTTTGTGTGCCGATATGCTCCTTGTGAAAGAGCAGAATGCCGTCACTCACAGTGAAGACAGCCAATACAGAGAGAGAGAGAGAGAGAGAGAGACAGAATTTTAATAAACACACAAGGTCATGGTTAATGCCAGACCTAATAAGGGGCCCAAATAATGAAGGAAGTCTCAAAAGTGAACCCATGGTATATGTCCTTGCATTAAGTACAGATATTCGGCTTTCGTGAATTCACAAGAATTTTAAGAAGTAGGCCAAGAAATAGCACTCCAACAAAAATATATGTGTGCTGCATTTTAACATGAGCAAATATGCATGGGTAAATTTCCTCATGCGGAAATCTCAGTGTTTACAAGTTCACTTTCCCTCCAACCACTTTTTTCCCAAACCTGGAAGAAGTTGTAGGTCTGCCATTGTGAGGAGTAAATTTCCAACCTTTCTCAGTATGGGAAAAGATTACAGAAGAGTTAGTGAAAACCCTTAAAGCATGCAGGTTAGTAGGTTTGAACAGACTCTAAGGGGCATTCCAACCCTGAAACTATTGCTTACTCCTACCTTCAGCCCCAGTATGTAGATTTGCGGAAACGTGGCAACATCAGTGAATTGCTAGTATTCAAACCGTACTATGGTATGAGCCCTGGCATAATCAGGCTATATTAGAGCTCTTATATAATGAGACTGCTGCCATAATTTGTCGCCACATTAAATGGCACAAAAGGGACAAGTAGATTTATGAAGCAACCTGCCACATGGACAAATAGATTTATTATTAAATTCCACACCCCTGCAAATTGAAGTAGAGTGGATTGGAGTGAGGTTGACTGGAGATGGGGAGATCAGGGTAGGCAGGGTGGGGTAGATTGGAGTGGGGTAGACTGGGTTAAATTGGGGTAGATTTGAGTGGGATAGGTTGAGGTAGATTGAAGTGAGGCAGATTGAAGTGGGATCAAATAGAGTTGGGTAGATTTGAGTGCTATAAATTGGGATATACTGAAGTGATGTATACTGGGGTGGATTGAAGTGGGGTAGATTTGAGTCGGGTGGACCGGAGTGGGGTAGATTGGGGTAGTTGGGTTGGGCATATTGGGATGGGGTAGATAGGAGTGGGGTAGGTTAAGGTAGAATGCAGTGGGGTGGATTGCGTAGACTGGAGTACTTGGAGTGGGGGGTAGAGTGGAGTAGATTGAAGTGGGGTAGATTAGAGTAGGATAGATTTGGGTACAGTTGAGTTGCACAGATTGGGGTATATTTGAGTGGTGTAGATTGGGGTAGATTGAAGTGGGGTAGAATTTCTACATGGCCCCTCTCGCAGACATCGTCTGACAACACGGCCTCAACATCGTATCATATGCCGACGACACCCAGCTCATCCTCTCCCTCACCAAAGACCCCACCACCGCAAAACTCAACTTCCAGAAGGGAATGCAAGAAGTCGCAGTCTGGATGACCAACAGCTGCCTAAAACTCAACGCCGAGAAGACAGAAGTCCTCGTCCTTGGAACCACCCCTTCAGCATGGGACAACACCTGGTGGCCCACCGCCCTCCGAAGCCCCACAACCCCCACAGACCACGCCAAAAACCTCGGCATCGTACTAGACTCATCCCTCGCCATGAACCGACAGGTCAACGCCGTCACCTCCAGCTGCTTCAACACCCTGCACATCCTCCGAAAGACGCTCAAATGGACCCCCCTGAGTCGAGGAAAACAGTCACCCATGCACTCATCACCAGCAGACTGGACTATGGCAACGCACTCTACGCCGGCATCAACAAGTCCCTACTCCGCACACTCCAAACAATACAGAACACCGCAGCCAGACTCGTCCTCGGCATCCCCCGGCACGAACACATCAGCCAACACCTACAGCGACTACACTGGCTCCCCGTGGAGAAGAGAGTCACCTTCAAAATCCTCGCTCACGCCTACAAATGCCTACACAACAACGGACCCAAATACCTCAACGACAGAATAAACTTCCAAGTACCCAAAAGAAACCTGCGATCGTCCAACCTCGCACTGGCTGAAACCCCGCGCATCCACAGGGCCAGAGCAGGCGGAAGATCGTTCGCTCACATTGCAGCTAAGACCCGGAACGAGCTACCGGCAGACATCAGACTCGCCCCCTCCCTGAACACCTTCAGGAAACCTGGCTCTTCGGCTGAACGGAGTGGTGTAACCCCCCCCCGCGCCTTGAGACCCTCACGGGTGAGTAGCGCGCTAATTCCCTGATTGATTGAATGAAGTGGTGTAGATTGGAGTGGGGTAGATTGGAGTGGGGTAGATTGGAGCGGGTATATGGGGACAGACTGGAGTGGGGTAGATTGGGTGGTCTAGATTGGAGTGGGGTAGATTGTGCGGCGTAGACTGGGGTAGATTGGAGTAAATTGGGTTGGGTAGATTAGGCTGGGGAAGATTAGGGTAGATATGAGTGGGGTATATTGCAGTGCAGTAAACTGGGGCAGATTGAGGCAGACTGGGGTGGGGTAGATTTGGGTATACTGGGGTGGGGAAGATTGGGATGGAGTAGATTTGGGTCGGGTAGATTGGAGTGGGGTAGGTTCAAGTGGGATAGATTGGAGGGGGGTAGACTGGAGTGTGGTACATTGGGGTACATTGGAATGGGGTAGATTGGAGTGGGGTAGATCCAGGTGGATTGGAGTGGGGTGGAGGGTGTAGATTTGGATAGAATGGAGTGGGGTAGATTAGGGCAGATTGCAGTAGGATAGACTGCAGGAGGGTAGATTGAAGTACATTGGAATGCGGTAGACTGGAGTGAGGTAGAGGGGTAGATTGCAGTGGAGTATAGAGGGGTAGATGTGGGATAAACTGGAGTGGGGTAGATTGCAGTGGATTGGGGTGGGGTAAATTGGAGTGATGTAGCTTGGGACAGATTAGGGTGCTGTAAATTGGAGTGGGGTAGATTGGAGATGGGCAGATTGGGGAAGACTGGAATGGGGTAGGTTGAGGTAAACTGGAGTGTGATAGATTGGGGTAGAATAGAGTGGAGTAGATTGGTGTAAACTGGACTTGTGTACAACGGGGTACATTGGAGTGGTGTAGATTGGAATGGGGTAGATAGGGGTAGGCTGGGTGGGGGGATGGGTGGTCAAGACTGAAGTAAAGTATTGAAGATTGGGGCAGACTGGTGTACACTGGAGTTTGGTAGGTTGAGGTAGATTGGAGTGGGGTAGATTGGAGTGGGTATATTGGGGTAGATTACAGTGGGGTAATTTGGGTATATTTGAGTGGTGTATATTGAGGCACATTGAAGTGGGGTAGAATGGAGTGGAGTAGATTGGATTAGAGTGGGGTAGATTGGGGTACACTGGAGTGGAGTAGATTGGAGTGGGGTAGATTCGGATAAATTGGAGTGGACGGGGTAGATTTGAATGGTTTAAATTGAAATGGGGTAGACTGGAGTGGGGCAGAACAGGGTGGATTGGGGCAGATTAGAGTAGCTGGAGTGGAGTAGATTGGAGTCGGATAGATTGTGTCAAGACTACCTCCTAGTGCCAAAGGATTCCACGGGAGCAGATGCTGGTTCCCAAATCCCCTCTGCGTATGCCCACACAGTCAACGAAAGATCTGCGCCAGCCAAGCACCCACACGGGGTAAAGGGGAATGGGAGAGAAAGAGAGACTGCCTTCGAATTCAGGAGTCCTGCCTGCACCTCCCTCAGGAATCTTGAAATGTTCCTGTAGGTTTGGTGGTACCGCAAGCAACCTGCATACAAATAAATAATTACTTATTACTGTTACGAAACAACTCTATAGATCATTAGAATGTTCACCACTCATTCACCCAGTAGCTCTGTGCACCTGAATTTTACAGAAGGCTAGCCGCTCTCTGTGAAGAAGGCTGGAGTTAAAATTCTTGTTGTATTGAACCAGCTTTCTTAATATGGAAGGAACAATTCTAAGGTCACTGAGTAGACAAGCATAAATGTCTCTTTTTCCAGAAATTCAAGATTATGGGATTTCCAAATACAAGGACGAAATCCGTAGGCTGAGGAGACTTAGAAAACTCTATAGAAACTAACTCTTACTGTCCTTTTCTCAGGAAGACGTGAGAGGAGAAGTTCAATCTCAAGAGTCCGCTGAAAAACTGGATAGAGGCTCTAAAACGCTAGGAGACACTAGTCTCTAAATAAGGGAGGATTACCCTCAGTGTGCACACCGCTTGCCAAAAAGGGGCGGAGCCCAAAAACAAAATCTCCTCAGGCAAGAGCGACGCTGGAACGCTGTACTCTCGGTCAAAAGTTCAGTTGAAGTGCTCAGTTTGAAGGGCACAAGCGCCAGAGGAAAACACCAAGCGTGAGAGCTATGCTGGAAGACTAGAGCGCTGACTCTGGCCCACATGGCGGCCGCCATCTTTAGGGGTAGAGAGTTCCATGCAAGAGAGTCTGTGCAGTAGTCTTTGGAGAAACAGCCTAGAATACAAACGCTGGAACATCCTGCGAGGATACTGGGAAAATGTAGTCTCCTCTGTCTGGGTGAATAGTTCAGAATGCTGGCAATCAATTTCCTGACAGTACCCCCCTTTAATGAAGGCCCTTCCACAAAAGGCTTGTCAGGAAAGGTGTTGTGGAATTGCTTAACTAATCTTGGGGCATGTACATTGTGAGAGGGTTCCCAGGATCTCTCTTCTGGACCAAAACCCTTCCATTCTATGAGATAAAACAAATTTCCTTTGAGCTTTAAATCAAGAATTCTGCTTACTTCATATTCTGAGTGCGAATCTGATAACAGCTTTTGGGGGTGTAGTAGATCTGAAATTTAGAGGACTCTTTTTTAGTAGTGAAACATGGAAAACAGGATGAACCTTAATCTGAGGAGGCAAGGAGAGTTTGACTGTTACTGGATTTACAATTTTGTTGACCTTAAAAGGTCCTCAATATCTTGGTTGAAATGTTTTGTTTCCTTTTAAGTGAAAGTGCCGAGTTGACAACCAGACTCTATCCCCTATACAGTAGTTTGGATTATCTCTTCTCTTTTTGTCTGCATGCTTTTTATAAGAAACTTTCGCCTTAGTTAGGTGTTCACTAGCGGAGTTGTGAATTCTTTGAATCTTTTTGCCAAATTCTTCTACAGCTGGGACTGAGTTATCAGATTTTCCTATGATGTTTGAGTGTCTACCTGTATTCAAATAGAATGGAGAGTAACCAGTGGAAGCATGAACAGCATTGTTATATGCAAATTCTGTCGTCCAAATGAGGTCTAGCCACTCTCCTTCTTGGTCTAAAAGATACAGGTGCAGATACTGTTCAATCTCTTGGTTTACCCTTTCAGTCTGCCCGTCCATTTCCGGATGGTAGCTGGTGGAGCATTGTGAGTCTATACCTAGTTGCTGCATGAAAGACCTCCAGAATTTGGAAACAAACTGAGCCCCTCAATCTGAAATCACAACTGCCGGGATACCATGTGCTCGGACTATGTGTTGCGAGAATAGTTGAGCTAACTGAGGAGCCCTAGGAACCTTTTTTAGTGGAACAAAATGGCTCATCTTGGAAAAGGTGTCCACAAAAACCAAGACGGAGTCAAAACCCTGACTGGAGGGCAGATCTACAATAAGATCCATGGTAACAGTATGCCAGGGGTGTGGGGCAACAGGGAGGGGTAAAAGCTGACCCTCAGGAGCCTATCGATTTATCTTTCCTCGTATGCATTTGTTGAAGGTTAAAATGTATTGTTTTATTTGAGGCCATGTCTGGCCACCAAAAATGCATCTTAATCAGTTCAGTAGTTCAAGACTCCTTTATGGCTGGCCAAAGGATCATCATGACACGCTTGAAGAGCTGCTTTTTGTAGATCGTTAGTGGGCAAGTATAAGGCATCCTTCACATATGGAAGGTTTTTGTCAATTCTTCTACCCATATTCTCTTGAGCCCAGACAACCATTTCTTGGTCTGACATGCATTCTCGTACCTTTCAATTGATCTCAGAAAACTGCAGTACACAAGCAAATTTGTTTGCAGGAATAATGGGAATTTCATTTGCTTCCCCATTTCTGGGCACCGTACCCATTCTTGAAAGGGCATCAGCCTTACCATTAGCAGCTCCCGGTCGGTAGGTGATGGTAAAGTTGAAATCTGCAAAGAACAAAGACCATCTTAGTTGTCTCGGAGTTAACGTCTTAGTGGATTTCAAAAACTGAAGATTTTTATGGTCTGTGAATACTGTGACCATGTGACGAGCGCCTAGAAGGTATTGGCGCCATTCTTGGAAGGCATCCTTAACAGCCAGTAGTTCCTTATCCGCGATCGAGTAGTTAATCTCGGGGGGTGTCAATTTTCGTGACCGAAAGGCCACTGGGTGGAGTTGGCCTGTTTCCTTGTGTCGTTGGGACAGAACTCCTCCAATGGCCAAGTCCGAGGCATCAGCCTCCACAAAGAATGGCTCTCCAGGATCCGGATGGAGAAGAATGGGTGCTGCGGTAAAGACCTTTTTAGGAACTTAAAGGCTTCTTCGGCGTCGTTAGACCAATGAAATTGTATTCCTTTCTTCAAGAGTCTGGTGATTGGGACAATTTCTTTTGAAAATTCTTTGATAAAACGACGATAAAAATTGGCAAACCCAATGAAGCTTTGTACTTCTTTAACATTTCTTGGGGAAGGCCAATCTAAGATCGCTTGAATTTTAGCAGGGTCCATGGAGATTCCCTTCTCTGATAGGATAAAACCCAAAACTCTACCTTCTTCACTTGAAAAGCATACTTCTCTAATTTCACGTACAGGTTGTTCTCCAATAGTTTCTCAAGAATCGCTCCAACATGTTCCACTTGTTCCTGTTGATTTCTGGAGAAAATTAGAATATCGTCGATGTAGGCCACTGCAACTCGATCTAAGAACTCTCCCAAAACGTCATTCACAAAGTGTTGGAAAGCAGCCGGGGCGTTTCATAACCCGTAGGGCATGACTTGGTACTGGTACAATCCAAATCTGGTGCGAAAGGTCGTTTAACTCTCATCCCCCTTGGCAACACGAATCAAATGATAGGATCCTCTAAGATCCAATTTGGTGTAGATTTTAGCCTCTTTTACCTGATCCAGCAATTCTGAGATAAGAGGCAATGGATACCGATTTTTGACTGTCACTTGATTCAGCACACAATAGTCAATGCAATCTCTCAGCTTCTCGTTCTTTTTGGTACAAAGAAAAGAGGCGATGAAACTGGGGATTGGGAGGGACGAATGAAGCCATTAGCCAAGTATTGTTCCAAATACTCCTTAAGAAATTTGTTCTCTTTTTCAGTAAGGGCATAGATTCTGCTGCAAGGCAAATTTGCACCTGGTTCCAATTCGATCTGACAATCATAAGGCCTATGGTAGCCTTTCTGCCTCAGCCTTACCAAAAACTGCGGCCAAATCTTTATATTCAGAGGGAATAATCACTTTCTCTAAGGTACAGATCATGTTGGTATTGGCAGCCAAAAGTTTTGCTGGCGAGACATCCCAGGATTCCTCTTGAGAATGATAACAATGTTTCTGACAGTATTCTGAATTTAATTGCACGGTTCTTTTTCCCAATTAATCTCTGGGTTGTGCTCTGTTAGCCATGGTAGACCCAAAATCAACTGGAATTGAGGAACATCTATGAGGTTGAATGATATCCTCTCTAGGTGTCCCTGGTGGCTTTTTAGCTCGATGGGTTCTGTCTCATCAGTAAGGACCAGAAGACAAGTTTGTGCCATCCACAGCTCGTACTGGCTCGGCGATTTTCTTTTTTACGAATGCCAATCCAATCCGTTTGGCATACTGGATATCACAGACGTTTCCCGTTGCCCCTGAATCAATCATCACCGAGACCTCTGGCAATCTTTTGTTGCTGAAACTGACTTCAAAATAAACTGTAAGGTGAGGGGAACACAATTGTAGGGTGTTGGCCAGTTGTTGATGGTCTGGGGTTGACTTTGGTAGATCATCCATCAGGGCAACCCTATTCACTGATGGTGTTTCTCTTATCCCGAATAGTTAATTTTAGGCTTCTTGGGGCAGACCTTCACAAAATGCCCCGACTGACCGCAATATAAGCACAGGTTCTCTGATCTTCGTTTATCCTACTCCTCTTTTGATAAAGGACCTCTGACACTGCCTATCTGCATAGGCTCTTCCAAAGGACGCGTCTCTAAATTCTTAGTTCCTTCTATCTTGCTCCTGTCAAATCGTGGTGGTATTGGGCGATATTCCCTTTTACGTTCTGCTCTTCTTTCAAACTGGCGTTGATGAATTTGCAATACTAGGTCGATTAACTTTGATACCTCCGTGGGTCAATCGGGAATTTGGGCTAAGGCGTCCTTCAATTCTTCGCGCAGTCCTCGTTAAAAGATTGCCGCCCTCTTGCTTTCCGGCCGCTCTGTTTCTACGATTAGTTTGTTAAATTGGGCCAGATACGAGATCAGATCCCGATTCCCTTGTTTGAGATCAAGTAATTCTTTGTCAGTGGCTTGAGATATCGCTCTTCGGTCAAAGATTCGAAGGAATTCTGCTTTGAATTTTTCGAAGTCATATAGCATAGGGTCATTTTGCGATACAAGAGGCTTAGACCAGGATGCCGCATCTCCACTCAAATAAGATAACACAAATGCGGTTTTAGACTGGTCATCTACAAAAATGACAGGTCTACAAAGGAAATGAAGCAAACATTGTCTAAGGAATATCTGTGCCTTGTGTGGATCCCCATAAAACGTTTTGGGGGAGCAAGAGGAATAATGGGAAAAATTGAATGCATGACCTGAGTTGAAATCTCTGAAGGTTGGATAGGGAAGGTTTTGCTAGGAGAACCACTGTTCTGAGCGGAAGCTCCTAAGGTCATGTCATTTAATTTCTGCATTAGCTATTGCGTCCCAACGTGGGATCTTTTTATTTCTTCCCTTAAACTCTTATTTTCTTCAATAGTGTCAATTGTTTTTGCATCTTATCCATGAGCACTACTAGGGTATTAAGGTCTGTCCCTTCAGCCATTCTGCTCGGGTGGAATGAATAGAAGGGACTTCAATCTGTCAAGACTCACCTCCTAGTGCCAAAGGATTCAACGGGAGCAGATGCTGGTTCCCAAATCCCCTCTGCGTATGCATAAATGTCTCTTTTTCCAGGAATTCAACATTATGGGATTTCCAAATACAAGAACGAAATCCGTAGGCTGAGGAGACTTAGAAAACTCTATAGAAACTAACTCTTACTGTCCTTTTCTCAGGAAGACGTGAGAGAAGAAGTCCAATCTCAAGAGTCCGCTGAAAAACTGGATAGAGGCTCTAAAACGCTACGAGACACTAGTCTCTAAATAAGGGAGGATTACCCTCGGTGTGCACACCGCTTGCCAAAAAGGGGCGGAGTCCAAAAACTAAGACAAAATCTCCTCAGGCAAGCGCGACGCTGGAACGCCGTTCTCTCGGTCAAAAGTTCAGTTGAAGTGCGCAGTTTGAAGGGCACACACGCCAGAGTTAAACACCAAGCACGAGAGCTATGCTGGAAGACTAGGGCACTGACTCTGGCCCACATGGCGGCCGCCATCTTGAGGGGTAGAGAGTTCCGTGCAAGTGAGTCTGTGCAGTAGTCTTTGGAGAAACAGCCTAGAATACAAACGCTGGAACATTCAGCGAGGATACTGGGAAAAATGTAGTCTCCTCTGTCTGGGTGAGTAGTTCAGAATGCTGGCAATCGATTTCCTGACAGATTGGAGCAAATTGGGGTATATTGGACTTGGGTAGATTGAAGTGGGGAACATAGGGGTATGCTGGGTGGCGTAGATTAGGTGGGATAGATTGGGGTGCAGTAAATTGAAGTGAGGAAGGCTGAGGTGGATTGTAGTGGGACAAGGAGAATAAAATGGAGTGGAATAGATTAGAGTGCAGTAGATTGGGGTAAATTGGAGTGGGGTAGATTGAAGCGGGCAGTAGATTGGGTGGGTTAGATTGGGGTGGGGTAGATTGGGATATGTTGGGTGGGGTAGACAGGATTAGGCTGGGTGGGATAGATTGAGTGGGGTAGACTAGGGTAGACTGGAGAGGGGTAAATATGAGTGGTGTGCATTGAAGTGGGGAAGTTTGGAGTGAGGTAAATTGGAGTAGATTGCAGTGGGACAGATTGGATTGGGGTACGTTGAGGTAGATTGGAGTGGAGTAGTTTGGAGTGAGGCATATTGGGGTAAATTTGAGTAGGGTACATTTTAGTGGAGTAGACAGGAGTGGGGTAGTGGGGGTTGATTAGAGTGGGTTAGGTGGGATACACTGGAATGGGTTAGATTGGGTGGGGTAGATTGGAGTGGTGTACATGGTGGCAGGTGGGGGGGCAGATTGGGCTGGGGTAGATTTGGGTGGGTGGATTGGAGCCAGGTAGGTTAGGGTTAATTGGGGTGCCGGAGACTAGCGTGTGTTAGATTTGGGTAGAGTAGATTGGGTCAGATGGATTGGGGTGGGTTAGATTGGGGGTAGGCTGAAGTGAAGTAGATTGGAGTGGGGTAGGTTGGGGTTGGAAGATTGAGGTGCACTGGGGTATGGTAGATTGGGGTGGTGTAGATTGGGGCAATTTGGAGTTGGGAAGATTTGAGTGGGGTAGATTGGATAAATTGGAGTGGAGTATAATGGAGTGGGGTAGATTGGAGTGAGACAGATTTGAGTAAATTGGAGTGGGGCAGATTAGAGTGGGGTAGACTGTAGTGGGGTAGATTGGGTAGGGTAGATGGGAGACTGAAGTGGGGTAGATTGGGGTAAATTGAAGTGGGATAGCTTTGGGTCGTGTAAATTGGTATGTGGTAGATTAGGATGGATTGGAGCAGGGTAGATTGATGTAAATTGGAGTGGGTTAGATGGGGTGGACTGGACTGGATTGAACTGGGTGGAGTAGATGGAGGTGGGGTACATTTGGCTAGACTGGGGTAGATTTGAATATGGTAGACTGAGGAGTAGGATGGATTGGAGTGGGATAGATTGGGGTAGGCTGGGTGAGGTAGATTGGGGTGAGGTAGATTGGGATGGGGTAGATTGGAGTGGGGTAGATTGGAGTGGGGTAGATTGGAGTGGGGTAGATTGGAGTGGGGTAGATTGGGGCACATTGAGGTAGATTTGAGTGGGATACATTGGGTAGACTGGAGTAGTTGGAGTGGAGTAGAATGGAGTGGGGTAGATTGGAGTGGGGTATATTGGGGTAGTGCAGATTGGGGTAGATTGTAGTGGGGTAGGTTGTAGTGGGGTAGGTTGTAGTAGGGTATGAGGTAAACTGGAGTGGGACAGATTGGAGTGAGGTAGACTGAGGTAGATTGGGTGGGGTAGGAGAGATTGGCATGAGTTAGATTGTGGTGGAGTAGATAGGAATGGGGTAGGTTGGGGAACAACAGGGTGGGCAAACTGCAGTGGAGTAGATTGGAAAATTGAGGTAGATTGGGGAGGGGTACATTGGGGTGGTGTAGAGTAGGGCAAATTGAGGTATAGTTGGACAGATTGGAGTTGAGTAGATTGTAGTGCTGTAGATCAAGTCGGTGGGAGTGGGGTAGATTGTAGTGGGCTAAATTGGAGTCGGGCAGATTTGGATAAATTAGAGTGGGATAGACTGGAGTGAGGTAGATTGGGTGAAGTGAACTGGAGTGGGGTAGATTGAAGTAGGTTGAGTGGGGTAGATTGGGGTGAGGTAAATTGTGGTTGCGGAAATGTTAAAAAAATACCTTAAAACCAGGAGCCCTAATTAAAAATTCGTAGTAAGTTGGGGTTTGTATCTCTCTGTGAACAGGAATAGAATAGTCTCTTATTACGGGCACATTCTGATGTCACAACATGCCCGTAATTATAAAACATATTTTAGTTGTCACTTACATAGCTTTGTATAGGGTTCTGGTTATGTCATGAGGCTTGCTCATCCTTTAATCCGCCAGGGCAGGTTTAGGGGCTTCCCACCTCCCCTCTCTCTGAACTCATCCACAGGGGGAGGGAGCCCTGTACAACATTCTGCCTCCAGGGAGAGTCGACTGTGCATGCCAGCACCTGACCATAGCTGTCTCCGCATACAGAACCAAGACCAGGACGCCTTGATCAGTCTCTCCCAGACCAGCGAGAGGCTAGGGCACACTAATGAAGCTGTAAAGAGCAGCAGCCACACCAGACTAGTGCCAACCATCCTTTGCACCTCCCTCTGATACAGAAGCTACATTAAGTCCTGTTAGTGTTTCATGGCAGCCACACCAGACTAGTGCCAACCATCCTTCGCACCTCTCGCACCTCCCTCTGATACAGAAGCTACATTAAGTCCCGTTAGTGGTGCATGGCAGCCACATCAGACTAGTGCCGACCATCCTTCTCACCTCCCTCTGATACAGAAGCTGCATTAAGTCCTGTTAGTGGTGCATGGCAGCCACACCAGACTAGTGCCAACCATCCTTCGCACCTCCCTCTGATACAGAAGCTACATTAAGTCCTGTTAGTGGTGCATGGCAGCCACACCAGACTAGCGCCGACCATCCTTGGCACCTCCCTTGTGGTGCATGGCAGCCACACCAGACTAGCGCCGACCATCCTTCGCAGCTCCCTGATAGAGAAGCTGCATTAAGTCCTGTTAGTGGTGCATGGCAGCCACATCAGACTAGTGCCGACCATCCTTCGCACCTCCCTAGTGGTGCATGGCAGCCACACCAGACTAGTGCCGACCATCCTTCGCAGCTCCCTCGGATACAGAATCTGCATTAAGTCCTGTTAGTGGTGCATGCTGGTACATGTATGAATACATCTGAGAATGAGCACTAGGTGCCTGAGGACAGTCACAAGATAATGCCAAAGATATAAGGATGCAATGAATAAACCCACAGGGCAACATCCAAGTGGGTGGCTGGAATGGGCGAAGCCTGTAGAACTGATGGTATACACATGAGGTGTGCTCCCTACGCGTAGTCCTGCCAAGTATCACGCATCAGACTAACACATTTAAGTGTGGTGCTCTGCATCACCGCATTGAAATGCCTTGTAACGCATTATAGGCATTACACCTCAGCTATAAGCCATCAACGCTGTGCATACTGTACTTAAACACTTGAGTACAGGCTTCGCACTGTGGCATGCGTGCGCTGCTCCCACAGGCTTGGGGCTCAGCTGGCTGAGCTAGCAGCAGCAGCAGCTGCTGCTGCTGCTGCTGCTGACATGCTGCTACAATGTTTCACCCTGGAGATCAATTGCCTCGCGGAGCGACTCTCAGACCTGACCTCACGAAGATATCAGCCCCGTCAGGTTGTGTGTTAGAGTCTGGCGGCATGGACACCGACGTTACGTCCTGCTAGTGCTCCCTGCTTCCAGGGTTTGTAGGAGGCTCCTCCTCGTTTTGTGGCAATCTCATATCAAGGGATATTCAACAAACTGTTTACTCCTCCAAGCCACTGATTCCTCTCTGAAAGGCACGTGGCGCACTACAAACATACTTGACTTGCAGCATACTTTCACTTGCTTAAGCTCGCAGACCTTGCTGCTGCGGTGAGTGCGCGCACGATCCCCATGCGCTTAAAGCTTGGGAGAGCAGTCGGCTTTCTGGCCTCTTTGTTACGTCTGCGGTTCATTTCTCCAAACTGCCGGGGGTAATTTAAGGTTTGTTCCGGTCTCTTCTGACAGTCTAGTCATAGCTGTCGGCTATGCGTGTGCATGTAAAGTTTACGCTATATAAAAATGCGTTAATAATAATAATGTGAAATTTCTGTACCAGCCGCAGCCTGAGGGGCAGTGGTTGCTAAGGGCGGGGTGGCCCGGGGGTGAAGCCATGATTAATGCAGCAGAGACGAAATCTGCTCAGTATGCACTGAGCCCAGCGCAAATGTTTCAGAGGCTGAGGCCGGCCCTCCGCCCCCACTGCCGCGTTAATCATGGCACCAGCCCCGGGCTGATGCAGGTGTGCTCCTTTCATCTGACAGCTCGTGTGAGAAAGAACTGCACTCAACAGGACGGTTTTCCTGCCCCCAGCCCTCATAGATCTTCAGAAGCCGCTTCACCTCTAGACACTCTCAATGAAAGGCTTCAGGTCAGTGCAGGCTGAGCGGCAGCAGGATCTTTTAATTTCAAATGCATTCTACAGCCAGAAATTGCTTCTGTCACCGGCAGAATTAATAATTAATTAATCGACTTCCATGGCCTCCCTTCACTGGTGGCTGTGCCAGTCATGGTGACACTGACAGCGGGCGATGTGTCTCTAAAGGTGTAGGGCACATCTCTGAATACAGCGTGCCATGCCATGCCCTCTCACACTGACCACAATCTACAGCTGCAGATGGGTCAGCAACATCTGTGTCACTGTGCCAGCCTGCCCTCACCGCAATGGTAACTGACTCCTGTCTCAAGCACATCACAGTGTTAGAGCACCAGTCTACAGAGAGTGACCCCCAGAGACCAGGCCAAGAAGCAAGAATTTACCCATCACTCAATTACTCTGTCGGTAAGTGAAAGATAACGTAGAGATCAATCATGTTCCTGCTGGAGAGAAATCAGATTTGTCTTGTGCAACTTTTGACTCACCAGTAGGTTAACATGCCTACTGCAAAGAACGTGTATTCTGCATATCACAGAACAGTATTTTATGTGGGTAGCTCAGGGTCATGCTTTTGTTACACAGCTCCTTTTGTTACTTGCAATTCATAAATTTCAATCCTTATCTACACAGTGACCTAAAAACTGTTATCGAAGACATCAGCTACATGTAAAGTGCATTGTAACATGGTAATTAATAGTGTTTCTGGTGGAGAGAAATCAGTTTTGTCTAGTGCATTTTTTGACTCACCAGTAGCACAGAGGGTTAACACGCCTGCTGCAAAGAATGTGTATTCTGCATATCACAGCAAACACGAGATGATGGACGGAGCGCTGAAACTTTTCAGACACTCACCCCCAGTCACAGATCTACGTTGAACCCATCATCGTTCTTTAGCTCACTTCGCCACCCCAGTTCAGACCAAACAATATGTTGACCCTGTTCCTCATGGTTGGGTCTGAACTGGAGTGGCGAAGTGAGCTAAAGAACGATGATGAGTGTCTGAAACATTTCAGCGCTCCATCCATCATCTCCTTGTGTTTGCTTTATTCGCCCTAAGTTGGCAGGGTATGCCCAGACGTGGGTCCCTTGTTCACTTTGCCACTGGATTCAAGATAGCCTGGCGGATAAGGGGTGTTACCCCGAAACCGGGGTGGCGAATTGAGCTAAAGAACAATGATGGATTCAACCCAGGTCTGTGACTGGGGGTGAGAGTCTGAAAAGTTTCAGCGCTTCGTCCATCATCTCCTTGTGTTTTCTGCACATCACAGAACATTATTTTATGTGGGTAGCTCAGGGGCTTACTGCTTTTGTCACCTTCTCTGACCTTGTCACCTCATTGTGTTACTTGCAATTCATACATTTCAATCCTAATCTACACAGTGACCTAAAAACTGGTATCGAAGGCATCAGCTGCATGTACAAAGAGCATAGTATGACCAGAATCGTCGTGACTGAGCTGGCCCGAATTGTGGTGGCTCTAGCTCTGTCACTCACGCTAGTACCAAAGTATTTATCTCCTAATTTTATTTAATTTAGTCAGAGCTGCGTCATCATTCTGAGCCTGTAAGTTACAGCTCTGCTCACAGTTCTTTATTGGCTGTGCTCAGCAGTCCAGAACTTTGGCTCTTCGGCAGTCAGGGTCCGGGGTCTGCAGCCATGGTGCACTTCTTCACAAGCTCTTTCACTCCAATCAACCGGCAATTTGGCATTCATTTATCACTACCAGGCCCTCCTGGGAAGTTTGCGCCCTTCCACTTCTGGTGCTTGCAGCAGTTTTAAGAGTTTCTCGTTGCTCAAATGGGTGCAATTTCTGATATTTATAGGTTTCCCTCATCGTCATTGCTGAAATCCAAATCTAAATCCGATATTTGTAAAGCGCAAACTATTCACCCGAAGGGTCTCATTGGGCTGGGGGCCATTGGGTAGAATAAGTGAGCTATTACCCAGAGTCACATGGTGCTGAGCTGCCGCCGGCACCGGGGATAGATCTGTGAGCCCTGCGCTTTGGAGGCAGCTGCCCTGGCTGCTGCACCACACTTCTCCCTGGTTCCTGGATTCTGCTAGCGTAAAAAGTGTCACTCATAGTCGTTGAATGTCACTCATAAGTACACTGAAATTATGAAAATGTCACACATAACGAAGTGAAATCTTGGCAGCTATGTAGGCGGTAAATGGTCTGATAATGGATTTAAATGTTATGTTTGGTAACAAAAGACGTCCATGTGGTCTTGGTATAATCATGGAATTGTTGCCTGAAGGGGCTTGGTGGATGATGTAGTTTAATCTTCATTTAATTCAGTAATCAAGCAAGTTTACGAAGGTCTTCTGCAGTGCAACAGACTCAAGGAGATACGTTGACTTAAAACAGTTAGGTTTTATTTATTAGCAGCATAATCTGTCCATTGGGACAATCTGAAATGTGTGATTAAAGGAATGCCTCTGACTATGAAGAGTAACAATAGCCCTTGAGAGTCGCCCCATTCCAGACTGAGACCAAGTGCCTGAAGAGCAATATTCTTATCTTACCTGGAAGTGTTACACAACAGAGGAAGCAAGTGATAAGGTAAGAAGTGGATTATGAGTATCCCTTTATTGAGCGCACAGGATTATGATTGTCGTAACATTTCTTTTGCATCTATATCTACTTGTACGCAATGAACAAAATTTAAATGGACGAGCGACAATGACCCTCTTGTGAGGAAGGTTCAGTGGATCGGAAATGCTTTCATGTAAAGCTTTGTTCGGAATAACCAAGTAATCTGCAGCAGAGCTACAGGACTGCAAGAGGTTCTTGGACTTAAGAATGGCGAAGTGATAACATTGATGTGTTCCCGAGGACTCCAGCAAAGCAAGCAATGGAGGGGGTAGATCAGGCTCTATCCATACCTCAACTCTACCTTTATCTATGCTATGTTCTCCTAGTACTTTCTGTCATCTCTCGTGACACACTGCATCTATACATGTTATTGTTTGAAATGGCTCCCGTTCGAGTTCCTTTTCCACAGTAATCATCATTGAACTCAGACAGTTCAACGAGCAAACCGGGGAGAAGGATTTCTCGGGTATGGGATCGTTTCTTCATGGAGAAATAAAGATGAATATTGGGAAACCTTTTACCTACGCGTCTCGCGACTTCATTTATCCTCAGCATAGGAAAGACCTGGAGGTCTTCTCTTACATTCAATATTGGCGACGAGGATGGGGTCTCACCGCCTCGCGGGCTCCTGCTGGGACATCTGTCTCCGGGGAGCGGCACTGGATCTCTCTCGGGGATCCGGCCGGAGGAGGGTCACTGCCAGGATGGAGCACCCACCGAAAATAGGGGACGCCTCCGGCCGCTAATGTAGTCCTCCTCCTCCTCTCTCTCTCTCCTCCTCCGGTTCAATCATGGATCAGATGAATCTACTTAACAATAAACCCATCATTGTCGACAGCGCAAAATCCCTTAGTGTCATACTCGACAGAAAACTAAATCTACTCTCCCACATCAATTCCATTGCAAAGTCTGCTCGATACCAAATGCGCTTTCTCTGGGGGATTCAACGCTTCTTCCCAGAGCAAGACCGAAAAACCCTGGCCCAATCGCTGGTTCCCTCTAGACTGGACTACTGCAATTCTCTTCTTGCTGGCCTCCCCAAATCCCACCTGTCCCCCCTTAAATCTGTTCTCCGTTCAACAGCTCGTTTCATATATGGGACCAAAAGAAGCGACCACATCACACCCATTTTATCTTCCCTCCGTTGGCTTCCCATCGAGGCAAGATCCACCTACAAGACTGCCTGTATCACCCACAAAGCCTTGCACTCCTCCTCTCCTCGCTACTTGGCGAATAAACTGAAACTCTCTGGAGGCTCTAGACCATCATGTAATGCGGAAAACTTATTGCTTGAACCTCCCACTTTCAAAAAGTAAAGATCGATGGCCCAATCCTTTTCAGGAAATGCAGTGAGAATCTGGAAGTCACTTCCGCCTCAGCTCCGGACCACCACCTCTTCCCGGTCCTTCAAAACTGTCCTCAAATTTCTCCTTCTTCAAAGACACTTCCAAACCTAATTCACGCCCTCTCTATTCCCTCAAGGAAGTTCTTCCACTATAGGAAATTCTGTACTCCATGCCTATTGAAGTGCCTTCCCAGTGTGTTCTGAGTGACTGCCACTTATTGCAGTATTATACCTCTATTTGTATTTTGTATCATGCACACTTGTCACTTTTTCCTCTTGTAACGTATCATTTGCTACCTCTTCTTGTATCTTGTTTGCTTTTGTTATTTGCACAATTGTCACTTTTTCCTCATGTAATGTTTGCTTTTGTAATATGCCCACTTGTAATCTTCTCCTCATGTGACGTTACTGTTCCTATTGTGAAGCGCTCTGACACCTTCGGGTAAAGTCCGCGCTATATAAAAACGTATAAAATAAATAGAGGGACTGGCTGTTGAGATGGCTCGGAGTTATCACGAGGCATTATGTCCTCCGCAGGCGCCATTTTGAAGTCAGGCAGCGCCGAATCCAGTTTGACTCAGAGTTCCGGGTAGTTGGGATATAAACATTGCCCTGCATCTCTCGCCTTTTTTGTGGGTGCCGCCGCCCCCAGATAGCCATTGCAATGCCTTCCTGGGCGGTCTGCACTTCTCCCCACGCTGAGCGGCATCGAGGGGAAATGGCGGCCGCGTCTTCACCCGTTTCGCAGGTCGCCTTCATGAAGCAACAGGCAATTAAATACTTAGACAATTTTATAACAGAGATCTAACACCATATTGTGACTATCACAATGTATGTCCAAATCTAAACTTACTTGTAGAAAACAGCAAAATTAAAGAAACGGCATGGTACCGGCAGCAATCTAGTGTTATGTCTCGCGCCATTACTTAAAGGCAAGCCTCTGCCTAAGAAAGACCTGGAGCTCTTCTCTTACATTCAATATTGGCGACGAGGATGGGGACTCACCGGGCTCCTGCTGGGACATCTGTCTGCGGGGAGCGGCCCTGGATCTCTCTCGGGGATCCGGGGCTAAGGATCCGGCAGGAGGAGGGTCACTGCCAGGGATCCATCTGGGGACCTCAGGATAGCAACTTCTCTCTGGGGGGGTAAAGCCACGTCACGCTGCTGAAGAAACGTACTGCGCCTGTGCAGAGGCTAAACACTACTCTATAGGGACGGAGCCAAGACACACTACCAAAAAACATACTGCGCATGCGTGAGTGCAAGATACGGTACACTGAGAGCGGGAGACAAGACAGCGCGGCTAAAGAAATGTACTGCGGCTGCGCAGAGAATGAGATACTAATCACTCGAGATCTGAGCAAACAGCACTGCCTAATGCATGCGCACAGGGGGACACCAATCACCAGGTCCAGATCTATCGCGGAGCGTTCAAAGAAAAGTACTGCGCACGCTCAGTACGTGAGATACTAATCACTCGGGCTGCTGCTTAGAACTCAATATAAAACATGACAGGGCATGCTCACAAGTGCGAAATTAATCTCAAGACAAAAGTGAACGCCGAGAAAATAGTTGTTTTTTCTATTTTATAGCAGCTTAACTGTGTTTTCAGAAGGAAGGAGCAGAGAGAAAGTGGGGGCAGAACAAAGCGAGCAAAAAAAAATCATATACTCCCCATAAATGTAAGACTCCGCGAGGACTCGTTTGATCTGTTCCTTTCGAAAGCACTAGGGTAGTCTTAGCTGCCAAGATTCCAGACTGCTATGTGTGACATTCAGACCTGCCAAGTATCACGCACCAGGTGTGACACTCACGCATTTCAGTGTGGTGTTCCGCATCACCGCACTGAAATGCATTGTCACGCATTTTGCCGACTCGCCAGCTCGCGCCACCAGCGGCGCCTGTGCAGGGCTCTACTGCTCCGAGGAGAGACGTGCTGCCACTCCAGCAGCTGCTCTGGGCTGTAACAAGTTCATAAAGTTAATCACCGGCGCGGCGGCATCATGATCTGACTCTGCTCGAGAGCGGCGCGGCTACAATGTAACAATCGTGCCTCAGCCTGCCTGGCTCTATATTCCTGCCGCGCGGCTTTGACACACACACTGCTCTTGCTGCCAATAAGGGGGGAGGGGGCGGGGCCGCCCTCTCAGCAGTAAATGCTACTGGCTCACACAGCCAGGCACTCCAGGGGCGTGATGGTAATGATGTGACCGGCTTGCCGTCACGTCCGGAGGAAGTGAGCACAGAGAGGCAGAATCGGCGGGGGACTCAATTTGAGTCAGGGAGTCGTCCCCGCTGTGGCGTGCAGCAGTGCACTGCTGTGTCTTCGTGCGCAGCGCCAGCGCCGCAAATTAAATTAGCGTTGCCAGCCCAGAGACCGGCGCGGAGACTCGCCGAGGAGTGACAACCACCGCCGGCGCGCGGCACCCCCAGTGAATTCACTCTGTCACCCACCGGCGCGGCGACACAGTGCCAGGTCGGACAGTCACACACAGACACTGGACTCATGGCCGTCCGCCGCGCAAGAAGAGGCAGACGGTGATGATCGCGGGCGGCGGCGCAAACTAAACCTGCGGGCAAGCGGGGCCCGGGGGACGAGTGTGTCAGCAGCCTGCCTCTGCAGTCGGAGAAGAACAGTCTGCAGTCGCAGAGAATAAGTGCTGCTGTGCATCATGCAGTGTAGAGCAGTCAGAGTGCAGCTGAGCCTGTGCGGCCGCGGCGGGGGGTCCCTGTGCGGGCCGTGGCCGCCGGACGGACCGGGAAAAGTCTCTGAACTTACTCTTCGTTCAAGTAAGTGTTTTATACTACTAGTCTACATCAATGATCTGAAAAATTAATTTCACACGCATCTGCAGGGCTGCTCATTCTCATCATCCTTCCCATTGACTGAGCCTCCTGGTTTAAATCTGCAGCAGTCATTGTGATTATTAGAGTAAATGCAGGCGGGGCCGCAGGGCTTCTCTGTCTGAGTCTCATCTGATCATAGCGGGCAGCACCAGTAAGTAAGTTTATCTTCACTGGTCAGTGAGTGTGCGTGACAGTTACCACCAGGCAGGGCTCTCTGCTCTCGGCACACAGTGGCAGGAGGGAGGGAGGGGGGGGGGGAAAGTACCGTCATCCATAGAGGCCCCCTGTCCGTTCTCAGATCATCAGGGTTAGCATCTGCAGGCAGGGCTGCTCTGTCTCCTCATCCTTCCTGAGTCAGTGATGAGATCTCTGAAATTGTTGACAGACATAAATCTGCAGGGCTGCTCTGTCTCGTCATCCTTGAGGTCAGACAGGTTTACATCTGCAAGATCTGAGATTTAATTTCAAATTCAGTCATAATCTCAGCACTGGCCGCAGGGCTGCTCTATCATTCATCCTTCCGGTACCAGTAGTAAGTACTAATCACTTGAGTGTTATCTTGAGACTACAGGGTGGTGCCGGTGGGTGTTTTGCCACTAGGGCTCTGTCTCTGCTCTATCTCGTCCCTATGAGGGGTGGGGGGTCCGTTACCACTCACTCATTCCTCAGAGACCCTGTGCCCTCAGTCCTCTCTGTCTCATCATGATGCTCTCGACTTGAACCCAGATTTTGCAGGCAGGGGAGCGTCACAGGGCCTGTGTTCTTAATTCACAGTGTTATGTTTTTTCCTTCTAATTTCGGCCGGCCTGCGACGTGCCCGGCAACTGACACACTGACGTCACACACTGTCAGGCACCTCAGTATGTTGTTCACTAGTGGCTCCTCTGCTCACATCCTGTTGGGGCTTGGACGCATGAGAGAGGCCCAGGGGTCCAGTTGCTAAGCAATGGCCCGGCCTCGTGATCATTTTACAAGGCAAGGGGAGGAGAGGCCCCAGTGACGTGACCTGCCCCCACTAGCACAACAACAGATCATGGCCAGCCCGGGTTGCTTTTGCTTTCGGTTCAGCCTGCCTGGCCTCTCTCTCACATCCTGTTTTTGCTGGTGGGTCGACTCCCACCACGTGAGAGAGAGGCCCTGAAGTGATGATCTGCAGCATCATTAGAGGCGGAGCCATAGGGGGGCTTCATTGCTGCCCCCAGCAACAGACCTATCCAGCCTGCCAGGTCCAATGTTTTCCTGCCTCATGGTGCCCCAGCCTGGCCTGCCCCCTCCACAGAATTGTTGCTGTTGTCAGGGCAACAGAACTTCCTCTCAACACGTGTCTCTAAGAGCACGTGCTCTGAGCCTGGGAGAGCTGAACAGGTGATGCTTTGCCTGCTCCATCACAGTGCCACCAGAGACTCTTCTGCAACACAGTACCAGCGTCAGCTCCTCTCTTCTCACCAGCCTGTGACAGTCTTGTCAGCTTCAACTGCATTGCCACTACAACAGCAGCAGCTGAGAGTGCAGCCATCTGAGCCAGTAAGTGACAGAGCATGATGTGTGACTAGCAGACAAGTTAGTAGATACTCTCATCAGGCAAGGACATCAGCAGCTACCTTATTTTTATATTTTTCCCTGAATCCCCTAGGTGCAGCAGTTAGCATTGTGACTGAGAGACAGCGGTAAGTCTCTATTAAATTAACAGTAAAACTGTGAATTAAATGTCAGCTACTGGAAGTGTGCGCTCTGCATGTTTTAAGTGCAGAAAGGAGTTATATTAAGATCACAAGTACTGTTGCATATTCCCAAAACTGTTTGAGGAAGCTGGATAGCTTTAATTCTCACAACCCATCTTTTGTGCTTGTAAGTTATTTGTGCAACTAACTTCTGTCACAGGGCGGGTTACCTGGTTCACTCAGCAAGTTCATTGAGGTTACTAATGTCAAGGTAATTCAGTGTGAACATGAATGTTCCTTGCAAGATCGGTGTTTTGTTTAGTAGCAGTTTTACGCAGGCGACGCAGAGGTTAAATCCCTGCTGCAAACCTGAACCACATGTTTTAGCACTATTGTGTATTTTGATGTTGGCTGTGAGTTGCTGCTTTTCGCAACCAGATCATGATGAGACCTGTTTTGTTTAATTGTGGAACTTCTGTCCTGGCTGCTCCTGGTGCTGAACTTGAGGGTGCTTTCTTTAGCTGTTGGGGGATCTGAAGTCTTTGTGTACCCAGAAGTTTTCATGCAACAACAAAAATGACAAGATAACTGGTGAATAATGCTGCAGCAATGTGAGATTGGTTTGTCTAGTGACAGTTTTCACAAAAGATTATAAACCACATGTTTTCTCAGAACTGTGTATTTAGGTTAGCTGTGTTACTGCTTTTCACAACCAGATCATGAGGCCTGTTTTGTTTACTTGTGTTTGGAACTTCTGTCCTGGCTGCTCCCCTTGAGTTTGCTTTGTTGAAATGTTATTGTTGGGGCTGAATTTATGTACCCAGGAGTTTTCATGCAATAACAAATGTCAAGATAACTGTTGAATAAGGGAGTCATGCAGCAACATGAGTGTTTTGTCTACTGACCGTTTTCACAAAAGATCATGAACCACATGTTTTTATCAGAACCGGGTATTTTGAGGTTAGCTGTGACTTACTGCATTTCACACTGAAAAATCCTTTCCTTACTTGTGGAATTTCTGTGCATGGCACCTGAGCTAAAGAGGTGGAGGTCACATGGTTTCTATAAGTGTCCTAAGGCCTGCTATCCTGCACACTTGTAAAAAGAAGCAACTATCATGGTCCATCAACTGTCCTAAGGCTGTGGTTAACCATGTTACAGGCTACCCTGCCATTGCAACCTATCCTTGCCCTTGTTAAAGTTCTGCTGAGACAACGTTTTTATGCTGAAACTTGTGTATTACGTCTTGTTTGATAAGGTACAGAAGGATTTTTCTATAAATGCTTAATTGTGGGGAGAGGCCTACAGAAGTACATTGTACTCTTATGTTGACGCAGATTTTTCAATAGTTTGAGTGTACCTGCTTGCCTACCCCTAAGCATGGCTGGTTTTGGTAAAGTTTAATATTACCTGTTTCTATATGGTGAGCAAAAACCACAAGTCCCAATAATGCAGTGTGTTGGCTAAATAAAACAAGCCGAGTACTCCATAATTGTAAGCCTGCCGTCACAATGATGCTCAGCACTTTAATAACACAGCAATCCTGTGGTGAGTTTTCTTTAAAGCACATTGTGTCTGTGCAAATTAACGTTGATACTCTCTGGCTAGCTGACTTGGTATATTGTGGTGTTATTTGGTGTGTGGTCATATTAACTGGTGTTTTTCTCTCTTTGCCTTTGAGCTGTGGCACAGTGCTGGGAGCTGAGAATTGGAGGAGCAGTAGCTGGGAACAATGCACAGGCTTAATATAGCTCAGACTTCAACCCAGTGTTTCTTCCATGATGTCTCCCTTGATCTAAGTTGTGCTTAATTGAATTCAATTTGCTGACTGACAACATATTGAAATGTTGGTTTGTGTTGCTATAGTGCATTCTGGGTTATAATACTGCATTGAGTACAATCAGGAATCCTATACGTATGGTTCAAAACTTCATTATAAATTATCTGGACCAGTAAATTCAAATTTCTTTTTGTGTGTGTACTTTTATAGATATTCTAAGTCCACCATCTTTGCAGTCTCAGTGCTTGAGTGACCCAAGAAATCTTTGTAGGACCGAATACACTGAACAGGATCAGCCACTGCACAGCAGAACAGTCCGTGACACACCAGCGGACTGTGAGTACTAAACTCTTAAATTTGGTCTTTGGCTGTGTACCTCAGGTATAGACACATTAGTATTGGCGAAAGGACATCATTTAGTATTTCAGAAGGTCTGAACATATTAGTGGCTGGCTGACTTGTATGAAAAAAGAGATTTTTAATTATGCCAGATAGTTGTGACCAGTCAAAACGATGTCCTTATTTGGAATAAAAACAGGGAGCTTAGGAGCATCATAGATTCATTTGGGAGGCAGCACCTGCTGGACCGCAGCTTCACTGTGACCGCATTCTGGATAGGCAAAACCATGCTTTATCCCCATTGGTCATACATGTAGAATCATGTTGGGCATATTTGAGTTTCTTTCCTTTCCCTGTCTTGGCAGAATAATGTCTGATACAGATGACAGTGAGCCCTGCACTTCAGCTATGACTTCCAAAAAGGGAAAGGCGGCTGCTAGCAAAAGGAAATCTGGGGCACGGTACTATCGAACTAAATTCGACCTGTCCTGGATGCAAGGAGAGCAATACAAAGGTAGTCCAATAAGGTTATATACTTTAAAGTGTGTGGACAATAGCATATCTATTTCCTTGTATGTTATTTTTGCTACACCATGCTGCAACCTAGGTTTTGTGTTATCAGTTTTGAGAAGACTACAATGCCAACTGTTTTTATGTTTGTTTCCCTTTCATTATATGAAGAGAGTGTAGATTTCCTACTATGTGCATCAGGTATTGGGAGACTAACATTTTAATAAAGGCTCTCACACATTGTGTGTTCCTGGGCATTTCAGTTTCTCTTTCTGCACAGTTTACTTTTCAGTCAGTCATGGGTGCTGCTACACTATGATGAACTGGACTTCTCTATTTTAGGTCAGTGGAATGGAGGTCCCGGTATGCTAAATTCATTGCTTGGTGTCCTTTCCTAAACAGTGTCTAGTCGGCCCTCAACAAATGTCAGAATGCATAACATAGACTTTTTGTGTTGTACTGCAGCAGCCAGCGTAATGCGTGGTCAGTAGGTGCTTGTGAGCAGCCTAGCCACTGTATGCACTAGTGATTTGATTTAAAATTCTCATAGGTTAAAACTCGTAGGGGACAATCATAATTTTGGAAATTCTTTTTAACTGCAGGGATCATTGTTCCTGTTAAGACCGATCCGTATTCCTTCCGCTGCTTGATTTGCGAGAAGAATGTCTCCTGTCGGCATCAAGGAGAGTTTGATGTGAAACGCCATATTAGCGGTAAAGTTCATACATCTCTTCAAGGCACAAAGATTAAAATGAAGCCCATCTCTGGCTACATGTCAATGAAGAGTTCCAGCACAGACCTTCTTGCCAGAGAGGCGGAAATAAAATTCACAGGATTTTTGGCAGAGCATAATGTACCCTTTGCTGCTGCTGATCATTTGGGCCATCTCATAAGGACATGTTTCCCAGACTCTAAAATTGCGCAGGGTTATGCTTGTGCGAGAACAAAAACAACCTGTGTATTAATGATGCCATTGCACCAGAGTTGTTGACTGACTTAGTGGCTGATATGACATCCTCAGCTTTTAGTCTGTGTGTTGATGGTAGCAATGATCAAGGCATTGAAAAAATGAACCCCATAACTGTACGAATTTTTGATACGAAGCAGGGTTTGGTATGCTGCAAATTTCTTGACATGTGTTTAAGCAAGGAAAGTACAGCTGAAGGGATATTTACTGCAGTATCTAATGTTATGACAAAGCATTCCATTCCTTGGGAAAACTGTATTGGCTTTGGTGTAGATAGTGCCTCTGTGAATGTGGGAAGGCATAACTCTGTTAAAACTAGAGTACTCTCTTTGAATTCTAATGTGTGTTTCATGGCCTGTCCGTGCCACATGGCTCACAATGCTGCATCCCATGCTGCTTCTGCCTTCTGTTTTAGCATAAAACATTTTGATATAGAGGAATTGCTTGTAGATGTCTACTTCTGGTTTGACTATTCTTCAAAACGTAAGAATATGTATGCTGAATTCTGCCAATTTGTTGATTCTGATTACCGCCGGATGCTGAAATGTATTTCTGTGAGGTGGTTAGGACTGTCTACATGTTTGGATAGACTGATTCTTCAGTTTGCTGCTCTCTGTTCGTACTTCCTATCAACACCAGACAGTGACAGAAATAGCAAAGTCAGGTTAAGGAGACTTGTGCACAGTTTTGAGAACCCTATGACTGAGGTCTACTGTCTATTTCTTCAGGCTGTGTTACCTGCTTTTGTTAATTTCAACCTTTTGCTTCAAAGGGAAGACCCAGTCATTCACCTCCTGTATGATGCCATGATCGAATTAATTGTTGTGCTCTTGAGTAGAGTGTTTCATGTAGATGTCATTCAGTCGTTCAAGGGGAGCCCAGATGCCAGTTTGCCTGATTTAACATCCGAAGAATGCCAGATCCCAGATACAAGTCTGTATGTTGGCATCATTGTGCGGGGAAAGTTGAGAAACATGCTAGAAAGTGGGACATTGAGCCAGGAACCCAGAAAGCTTTCTATGAAGCAGTACGCAGCTTTCACCAGAAAGGTGTAAAGTATGCTTTAAAAGTCCTTCCAGTTAATGACAAGGTGCTTAAGAATGCACAAGTCTTTAACTTTTTCGAGAAACACAAACACGGTTTTGATAGTGTGCTGTTCTTAGTAGAACGGTTTGCAACCTACCTCAACTTTGCAGAGCAGGACCTAGTTTACTTAGAGCAAGAATTTGCAAAATACCAGGTCACTGACTTTCAGGACCTATCAACAAATGCAAGAGAAAGGGCTGCTATTAAAGTAAATTGTGGTACTGGTGAGGTTGTAGCTTACAGGATGGATATCAATTGGCATTCTCTTGTCACAGAATTTACTATTGTTGGCACTCAGAGAAGCAAGTTTTCCCTTCTATCTAAAGTAGCCCAACTTATCTTTACGTTGCCCCACAGCAATGCTGATGAAGAAAGGGTGTTCTCAAGGGTAACCAAGAATAAAACCAAATTCCGCCCCAGTTTATCACTTGATAGAACATTGTCTTCTATATTAATGTTTCAAATGAACAGGCCTCAAGGTGAAACATGTTACAAATATTCTCCATCTGAAAACGTGAAAAAGAAGGCAAAAACTGTGACATGGGAGTACAACAAGTTGCATGGAAGCTTATGATAAAATATCAACCTGTGTGTTATATTGGTTTCAGATATAAGTGCCCATAACCCTGGTGATACAGGTTAGTGTGAGTAACGGGTTACTGTCAGCCTCTGATACTTGACACTGTGAATGATCTGACTAGACTGTTTGTGCTGGTCTTAGTGTTTTCTCTTATTTAGGTTTGTCAAGTTGGGCAGGTGTTGTGCTTGGTCTAGATATTATGTACATATGGACTTTAAAAGAATATTATTTATTTTATGCAAAGGCAATCTGTTGCATCCAGTAAGTATTTTTGTATTTAACTGTGCATGTGTCAGCATATGTACACAGAAACTTAATAAAGTACTGCTACTGAAAAACTTGTTTAATGTCATGGTTATGCATTCATTTACAGTACAGTCAGGTTACAGGAGGGAGCACTAGGGTTAGTGTCCTTCCATTTCTGGTGCTCTGCAGCAATTTCAAGAAGTTCTTGGAGTTTCTTGTTGCTCAAATGGCTGTAATTTCTGAAATTGAGAAGTTTCCCTCGTCTTCATTGCATGATTTTTGCTCGCGAGAAAGTGTCACTCATAATCGTTGAAATGTCACTCATAATTTCACTGAAATTATAAAAATGTCACACATGGCAATCTGAAACCTTGGCAGCTATGGACATTTTCATAATTTTATGGCAAGGCCCGGAGGCCAATATTATGCAGTAATCCTTTATTGCTCCTCACACAGCAGCAACAAGAAATAGCTAGAATTAGAACATCTACCAAAAGTCTAGAACATTGAACATGCATAAGAACCCAACACTGGCAGCCATCTTCCTTCTTTTGTTGCTGCTCACGAAGAGATAAGTACATTCAATTTAATGTCCTTAGTATGTTACTGGGACTCCTATTTAAAATGAATCTTTAATGGGGTTAAATTAAACTGGGATATGTGTTTTTTATGTAATTCTATGTTTCTTTCACTTGCAGCGCGAGAAATGGTTTATTATAAACTTAGAATATGGTATTTTTGTTTAAGGATGAAGTATTAACTGGGAGTCGAGGTTTCTAAAGCAAAGTTTACACGCGTTGGTGGTGAGAGTTAAATCTGGGTTTAACGCGGTTTTGGTTTCGCATTGTTATGTTAGGAAGGTAATTATTTTAATTGCGTACCGTTGGATTTGGCCGTTTTCCCTGCGCGTGCAGAGACGTGTCAGGGGCTCATGGAGATCGCGGGTCAGCGCACGCGATCCAGCGCCACGGTGATGGAGCGCTCGAGAGAAGCGCGAGCGTGCATTTGAAAGGCACGGCTCGCGCAGCATGTATCCGACGCAGCAGGAGTGGAGCTTCGGCTTAGTTCCAGCCGAGGTGATTGTTTGTACAGCTTGAGCCTCCGTACGCGTTACGTAGTGTACGGTGGCCATTTTGAAAAATTGGGCACTTTGATACAAAGGCTATGTCTTGGTGAGACGCCATATTTTGGGAAAGAGGCTTTGAAAGTGAATTACGAGTTCAGTAGGGGGTCATTAGTGTTTGATAGGAGCGTCGGTTGGATGTTTAAAGTATCAGGTGACACGAAGTGAGGAGAGACTTTATAGAATAAATTTATTTAAAAAAAATGTTTGGTTGGTTGTGCTATTTTTAGGATATTTGTTAAAGGAGTTAAAGTTTGTTTGATATTTAAAAAGGAATAAATTAAGATGGAACAAAGTGAGGGATCTGCCTTTGAGGACAGGCTTAAAGTTTACATGGACAAGATGTTTGGGGAGTTGTCTGTTTCTTTGGACAAGAAAATAGACAGTACTGTGGAGAAAAAGTTAAATGAACAGGGGAACAGGAAAAAGACTGTTGAGGATGAGGTATACTGGTCTACAGAGGAGGTAGAGGTTGTGGCAAGTGGCTCAAAGCAAGCCAGCAGAAAGAGAAAAGAGAAGAAAAATAATAAGGAAAAAATAAAGGAGAAGAAAGGTCATGAACATAAGGTTCATGGAGATGAGGGCTATAAAGGCCAAAGGAGTTGCTATAAAGGCAAAGAAAAGAAGCCACAGTGTAGTGGCGTGTGATTCCTCCTCGACAAGTGGGGATGTAGGACTCACTTGCTCTACGAGTTTTCAGTGGCGGATGGTGCCATTTGAAAGGCGGGGGGGCGTAAAACAATTGTCGTACTGCACTGCGGCGCGCGAGCGTAGTGAGCGCGCCCGAACCACCTACGGGGGCTTCGGGGGGTTCTCCCCTCGAGAACATTTTGAAAAAAGAGTGGGCAAATTGTGCATTTTCAAGCAAATTTGAGAAAGCAGGAAGGTGTCAACCACTCTGAGGTCTGATGACCCTGTCCAGTCGTCGGCCCGGCCCCTCCACATCCCTCACCCTGTGGGTCCTACTAAGGTCACCCATGTGATCTCTATTGCATTACACAAATCAAACGTGGGGACATTAAAACCATCATCCCATACCAAGTGGAAAGCCTGTGTTAAATCTGAATCGGTGTTTAGTGCAGCAGTGCTACATCCCATAGTTGTTTTGAGCCATGTAGCTAGCCCTGCCCATGCGTTACCAACCAGCGAGACAGTAGCCTCTAATGCACTGCACGAGGGAACATCAGAAGGACACCTAAGCTGCCCAAAAAAGAGAACATACCATGTACAGTACTACCAGAACCTTTCAAGCACTGCAGCAACATAATATGTAATAATGCCTGAGGAGATAGTGCTTAGAATGACTGCACAAACAGAACACTGAATACACCACTTTGAAAGAACATTTAGTTGCACTGAATCAAAGCACATACCAAGCACAGCACCAACAGGACTGTTCAGCACTTTACCAACAGAACCTACAGCACAAACAAAACACTGAACACACTGCACCAATGGAACATACAATCACTGCTCCAGTATATTATCCAAGCATTAGTAGGCCGAACTACACCATCAGGACTGGCATGAGGACTATATTTCACCCATGTGTGCACCGGACTCGTCTGTTAAAAGAACAAACAGCATGGCAGACATATGTAATTCAGATAGCATACAAAGCTGCCCACACTCCAGGTGGGAGATGGGGATAGTTACTATCTGGCCACCGGGTGAGTGCCTGCCAGTAGGCCACAGGGAAGGAGATAGCTTTTGAGAATGCTCAGTCACCTGAGCGAGACATGGTATACATCCATTCACACTCTTTTTAGGGTTCTGCCTTTTCAGAAACCACAGCCAAAGTGTTTATTACTAGGCGTTGGATGAAGACAAATTCTCTCAATGGCCCCACACACATATATACAACTCCTTGCAAACATGCCCATCCGGACCCGAGGCCTCTCCAGGAATAACCACTTCCCGAGCTGCCTGGAGGCCCCACAGATGGGCATTCAGAACCAGTATCTCTTGATAGACGGGTGCCCGAGCACAGATGCCATCACAGACACGGGGATTTTCCAAACATATTTAGTGTGAAGAAAAGTTTCACCTTTGGCCATTACGCAGCTCACTACTGCTATGACTGAGCTCTGCCACCAGCTTGGCGAGGACTGGGCTGAGAATCTGTTCTTTTGGCGTAATTCCAAGACACGTCACTAGCCAAGGAGGGCCTTCTAGTCATGCTGAGGGTCCAAGCCCTTGCCTCACTGGAGGCAGAGGAGGGGCTGCTAGAAGGCAGCAGCCTCAGGGAGAGGCTCTGTTGAAAGGGCAGGAGCTGGCGGCCAATGAGCGTAGACAACACGCCTGACCAGAAGGAGCCTTCGTCCCAAGGTCAAGTGAAGGGGTGACCTGGGACAAGAACATGTTGAGGCGAATACTGCGCGCTCCTAAAATACCAAACACGCACCAGAGGGATACACCTCAGACCCTGGGCCCCAATCACACCCAGATGTTTCAAAGACTCCAAACAAAGCTCCAAAAATGAAGAACATGAAAAGCGCTATCACACTCCACCAGCTTCCAAGCACTTCCATAAGCCTCCATGCCCTCCAACAAACCCCAGCTCCAGAGGGCCTGGAAACAACTGTTAGAGTCCAAGTAGCGCTACTCAAATATACAATAAACAGAGTTAGGGCCCCTTTCGCAAAGCGCTTAATACACCACGTTGCACCTGAGCATTCAATGAACATAGAGCTGTATTTTGGGAACAAGGCTGCCGTTTGCCTCGGAGGCATTACCTGGCATCATGACAGGATTGCTTATTGTATAACGGGATTATCTTTCTGGTTTTGTAATAATTCCTGTTTATCCAGCGCCTCCTCTCTGTTTTCGTTGTGGCGCTTTTGTGCATCACAAACCCATTTACATTTCTACTTCTGGCGCTCATGAAGTTTCGACCGTTCCTTTTTAGCTGTAGTTTATGGTTTTTTTTTTATTCCAGGAAGGGGTAGTGGTGTGTACAATTTCAGCAAAATTGCATGAACTGAAAATCCATCATTTACCACTATATTTTAGCACTAAATGCGTCCTCTCGTCAACGTTTGAATGCAAAGCCACATTCTGCATTGAAAAATAGAGTGAAAAACACAGTTACCATTCGCATTGTACTGGCGGTGTGCTTCACACAGTGCAGCATGATTGAGGACTCACACTCGGGGATGCAAGTGGAAAAGCTGTTAGCCTTTCCATATAAATGTCAGGTTTTGAAAAGGCATAGCTGTACTGTAACCACCTAGGGGTCGATTCCGATTCGGGCCGGAAAAAGCACCGACCGACTCGGATCCGGAAAAAATACCGACCGACACGTACCCGTGGCGCCCGACACGCCAAGTACGATGCAAGGCGCGAAAAATCCGACCGACACGTAACGAAACCAAGTCGACCGACCGAGCCGCACGGAAAACAGCAATCCGGCCGGAAAACACGCGAATCCAACCGACCGACACGCACCCGGAACAAATTCGACCGAAACGTACACGCTAACTCCAAACCGCTAAGTACGATGCAAGGCGCGAAACCACGAGCGAGTCGGACGGAGGACAAGCCGTTCGACCGACACGCATACAAAACCGAGCCGAAGCAACACAATACACCGCGACCGACGCGTACGCAGCATAGAAAACTGCACAAATACAGCGTGAACGAAACGGAAAACACCGTACGAGACCAATGCAGGGTCCGACTCGGTCACAAGAACGTTTCCAACATACACAAACAGCACAAAGGAAAAATCACCCAAAAAAGGCCAAACATGCAATTACCAAGCCAATAAATACTGGGGGGTGGGGACAGAGAACAAGGACACACCCACAACTCCACCTATATAAAGGACACAAATCACTACCATGAGCCTTTGCAAATGCCATTCCACTGCCAGCACCCAAGAGAAAGCAACCACACACCCACAGCTCATCCCTCACACAAGCCACACACCATCAGCACACCAACAAATACCTACCTCACATACACCCAGCAAAACACACACTCACACACCCTCACCTGCACACCAACACACACATCACCCACCATCACCACCCATCACCATGCCCCCAAGAAGAATCCCAAGTTCCTAGATAGTGAATTGGAAGTCATGGTAGACGAGATCCTCAGGGTGGAGCCACAGCTGTTTGGCACTCTGGTCCAACAGACCCCCATGTCGCAGAAAACCAAGATGTGGGAGAGGATCATCAACAGGGTGAACGCCCAATCACCATGTCGGCGCACAAAGACGGACATCCAGAACAGGTGGTATGACGTGCGCAGGAGGGTACGGGACATGCTGAAGAAAGACTACATCAACAGCCAACACACCGGCAGTGGCCCTCCTGCCAAGCCAATATACCTCAGGCCCTGGGAGGAGAAGGTGCGGGCCATCCTTCCGCCAGTGAGCGTATATGGACTAGAGGACATCCCAGAGCCTGGTGAGTACACAACAAATGTACACAATAAACTGCCACAAAACACACACATCACTGTCAAGGGGAGAGTCAAACCATGCACTCATAGCAATTACACAGCAACTAGAACAGAATCATCCCAAAATGTGTATGTCAGTCAGATAAACACAACACATGCCATCAAAAAAGTCACATCCAACTGTGCCAACACATGTACAAACACAACCACAACTACACCTAGGCAGTGGCACAAATAGAACTAACAAACACATCCACACATGTAGCCACCACAACAACACCAACACACAGTGAAGACCACTCAAAGGAAGGAATTCTGTGTATGCTGGCCAAGTCAGTGTAGCCAATAGCATCATGGGAGTCGCAGTCACACATATTGCCCGCCCCAAAACTGTCCCATCAACACCACCATGAACCATGCGCACATCACAGGGAGTGGAGAAGGACTCACAAGATGGCTGACACTGGCTACTGCTGTGGGGAGCACAAGGCCCTGCTGCCAACTGTGCACCAACAAACAGCAGGACACCACTGACTGACATCCTGAGAGACAACTTTCACTCCCTGCAATGCAAGCACGTTCCATGGTGGGATATCTGGCTGGCTGGGTGGGAAGGGGGACTTGCAGCACTGACTATAGTCACCAGCACCTCCCTCACACCCCCCAACACAAACTCCACAGTACCCACCTGGTAGAATGCAATGCCCACCATCCTAACACAAGATCCCACAAAGCACCACCACCCTGGGTTATGTTGTGTGAAGCACAGGGACACTCTTGGGACTCTTAGCCAAACAACTGCCAGGACAACACTCCCAGCCATCCTGTCAGCACAGCCAGCCCAACCCACAGGGAAGCAGAGTCAAAAGGAAGGAAGCATGGGCATGCTGGGAAGGGGGAGGAGGCAATAGCATGATGGGAGTCGTAGTCACAGCCCTACATCCCCCACCACATGGCCCAGCAAGCTCACACTCACGCATGCACATCCCACAGAGAGTGGAAAGGCCCATCAAAGATGTCTGACACTGTTGCTGTGTCGTGGGGAGCACAAGGGCATGCTGGGTACTGCACACCAACCAACAGCAGGACACCACTGTCAGCCATCTTGCCATTGCCCTCACACCCACACCCACTGAACTCCACACAAAAGCAAGTAAGTATGGGAATGCTGGCAAGTGGGGTGGAGGCAATGGCATGATGGGAGTCGTAGTCACAGACATAGCTCACCCCCACAACTGTCCCATCAACACCACCCTGAACCATGCTCACATCACAGGGAGTGGAGAAGGACTCACAAGATGGCTGACACTGGCTACTGCTGTGGGGAGCACAAGGCCCTGCTGCCAACTGTGCACCAACAAACAGCAGGACACCACTGACTGACATCCTGAGAGACAACTTACACTCCCTGCAATGCAAGCACGTTCCATGGTGGGATATCTGGCTGGCTGGGTGGGAAGGGGGACTTGCAGCACTGACTATAGTCACCAGCACCTCCCCTCACACCCCCCCAACACAAACTCCACAGTACCCACCTGGTAGAATGCAATGCCCTCCATCCTAACACAAGATCCCACAAAGCACCACCACCCTGGGTTATGTTGTGTGAAGCACAGGGACACTCTTGGGACTCTTAGCCAAACAACTGCCAGGACAACACTCCCAGCCATCCTGTCAGCACAGCCAGCCCACCCCACAGGGAAGCAGAGTCAAAAGGAAGGAAGCATGGGCATGCTGGGAAGGGGGTGGAGGCAATAGCATGATGGGAGTCGAAGTCACAGACATTGCTCAGCCTCACAACTGGCCCATCAACACCACCCTGAACCATGCTCACATCACAGGGAGTGGAGAAGGACTCACAAGATGGCTGACACTGGCTACTGCTGTGGGGAGCACAAGGCCCTGCTGCCAACTGTGCACCAACAAACAGCAGGACACCACTGACTGACATCCTGAGAGACAACTTCCACTCCCTGCAATGCAAGCACGTTCCATGGTGGGATATCTGGCTGGCTGGGTGGGAAGGGGGACTTGCAGCACTGACTATAGTCACCAGCACCTCCCCTCACACCCCCCCAACACAAACTCCACAGTACCCACCTGGTAGAATGCAATGCCCACCATCCTAACACAAGATCCCACAAAGCACCACCACCCTGGGTTATGTTGTGTGAAGCACAGGGACACTCTTGGGACTCTTAGCCAAACAACTGCCAGGACAACACTCCCAGCCATCCTGTCAGCACAGCCAGCCCACCCCACAGGGAAGCAGAGTCAAAAGGAAGGAAGCATGGGCATGCTGGGAAGGGGGTGGAGGCAATAGCATGATGGGAGTCGTAGTCACAGACATTGCTCAGCCTCACAACTGGCCCATCAACACCACCCTGAACCATGCTCACATCACAGGGAGTGGAGAAGGACTCACAAGATGGCTGACACTGGCTACTGCTGTGGGGAGCACAAGGCCCTGCTGCCAACCGTGCACCAACAAACAGCAGGACACCACTGACTGACATCCTGAGAGACAACTTACACTCCCTGCAATGCAAGCACGTTCCATGGTGGGATATCTGGCTGGCTGGGTGGGAAGGGGGACTTGCAGCACTGACTATAGTCACCAGCACCTCCCCTCACACCCCCCAACACAAACTCCACAGTACCCACCTGGTAGAATGCAATGCCCACCATCCTAACACAAGATCCCACAAAGCACCACCACCCTGGGTTATGTTGTGTGAAGCACAGGGACACTCTTGGGACTCTTAGCCAAACAACTGCCAGGACAACACTCCCAGCCATCCTGTCAGCACAGCCAGCCCAACCCACAGGGAAGCAGAGTCAAAAGGAAGGAAGCATGGGCATGCTGGGAAGGGGGAGGAGGCAATAGCATGATGGGAGTCGTAGTCACAGCCCTACATCCCCCACCACATGGCCCAGCAAGCTCACACTCACGCATGCACATCCCACAGAGAGTGGAAAGGCCCATCAAAGATGTCTGACACTGTTGCTGTGTCGTGGGGAGCACAAGGGCATGCTGGGTACTGCACACCAACCAACAGCAGGACACCACTGTCAGCCATCTTGCCATTGCCCTCACACCCACACCCACTGAACTCCACACAAAAGCAAGTAAGTATGGGAATGCTGGCAAGTGGGGTGGAGGCAATGGCATGATGGGAGTCGTAGTCACAGACATAGCTCACCCCCACAACTGTCCCATCAACACCACCCTGAACCATGCTCACATTACAGGGAGTGGAGAAGGACTCACAAGATGGCTGACACTGGCTACTGCTGTGGGGAGCACAAGGCCCTGCTGCCAACTGTGCACCAACAAACAGCAGGACACCACTGACTGACATCCTGAGAGACAACTTACACTCCCTGCAACGCAAGCACGTTCCATGGTGGGATAACTGACTGGCTGGGTGGGTGGGAAGGAGGTCCGGCTGTCAACCAAACACAAGCAATGCAGACCATGTTCACACCCCAGAAAATACATAGAAATGCCCAAATAATGCAGGACAATGTGCCACACCAATATCAACCCCTGACTGTGACGACTTAGGACAATGCAATGTACAGGCCCGCACCCAGAGGCACAGTCACAACTGTCATGTGTGTCAACCATTGATGCCTGCAGAAACATGACATACATTGTTTGTGTCTCCCAAAAACAGGTGATGATGGGGACACAGCAGCAGACGCTGAGGAGTCCCAGTCCCAGGCTCAAGAGGATGCCGAGCTCACTGGCGTCGTACAGCCTCTGTCCTCCTCGGACGATGAAGAACAACCTGGCACATCCGGTGCAAGTCAACATGCAGCACCAGCAGGACCACCAGCTGCAGCACCAGCAGGACCACCAGCTGCACCCCCTGCACCCACCCCTACAACGACTGACACCACGAATACCATCCCTGCCGACATGGACAGAATAAGGAGCAACACCAGCACAGTGACCCTGGACCAACCTGGGGCCATGGACACCACCACCACCACCAACACCCAAGGTGGACCAGGGTTATCTGTGCGTGCCACTGCACACACTGCACATGTCAGCAGGGGTGGTGGGAGGGGTGGGAGACAGAGGTCGCTGCTTGCAGACGTTGCTGGTGTGCATGACGACCCACAACTGGTACGCATAGCTGATGCGTACCAGTCCAGCACTGGAGAGCTCAGCCAGGTAGTGGGGCTCCTCAGAGACATTAAACAGCAGCAGGCTGCCCATCATGCTCGCTTGGACTCCCACATGTCCCAAGTGGAGTCACACATGTCCCGTGTGGACTCACACATGTCCCGCGTGGAATCCAAGTGGGATGCACTGCATGAGATGACGGCGGTGCACAGGGACATTTTACAATGCCTCCGCCAGATGAACAGCAACCAGTCCACACCTCCCTGTGTGCCAACAACATCTGGTGCCGAACAAACTGCAACTGCCACAGGGAGGGAGGAGGACTCTGGCGGAGAGTCCCCTGCACCGCAGCAGCCTGCACTTGAGGGCCCCCCCCCCAAGAAGAGGGGTCATCCGAGGAGGGAAAAGTGAGAGGCCGATGGCCAAGCGCAACTCCCAGGAAGCCTGAACCTGTTCTGGATGTTCGCCTTTGTACACAGACTGTTCACCCTGTTGACGGCAACACTACTCCCACACATTGCATGGGGAGTACAAGTTGGACCAATGTGTCAGACAACTGTGGCCCCGATACTGGGGATCCTGTCTACCCGGACTTTCAATTCACCTAGGAATTTGGGATTGCAAGATTCATGTACAGCACAACCCATCCTATGCACTATTAACACAAATGTATCACAATAAACACACTAATACACCATACTTGCCTCTGTCGTGATTCCAACGTGGGTGCTGTTATGGGGATGATGAACTGCAAAATTACACAGTGTATGCGAACTGCAACAGCAAGGACAACACAGGCATGTGAGTACAGGCAACGTGACACACATGAGGGAGACACACCACCAGGGCTACACGACACATACACACCTAGGCCATCTGACTCATTGCCTACACTGATGTTGCCAGGGAAGACGGTGCAATGCACAGACACCACACCCATTCCCAGTTGTAGTCAAGTAGCCCACAGGTGCAGTAAGCAAATGGCAGTCAAATGTGTGACCACAGACAACGCACATCACAAAGTGAAGCACAGGTTTATTACACAGTTGCAACATGCCGTAACCACTACAGATGCAAGGTAACCCCACCTGGTAGCGGGCACACAGTCAACAACTGTAGACGGAAGGAAGTCCATGGGTGTGGCGCACATCACCTGTAGGGACACAACAGCTACCAGCCTGGATGTGCAATCACGTCGTCGGTGGACACAGTTGACCAAACGAATCTGAAAGTACCCTGTGAAGGACAGAAATGACACACAGTCAAAAGCAATGGAGTACAGGACAGAACAGCAAAACTCATGCACAATACATGTTACAAGATACCCACCCAGAACCAAGTTAGCATGTCAACACTGTTGGGGAGTACAGCCCACCTTTCACCACACATCGCAACACACATCCAGTCAAGTAGCCCATGGACACACTCCAACAGCACCAGAGCACCACCCACACATCATGCCAACTCACATCATTGACATGACACCTCAGGATACTCACATTCAGCTAAAGAAGTTGGTGATGAGCTGTGTGCGGACATCACCATCACCATCATCATCATCATCATCGTCACTGGCATCGTGGTCCAGGCCAGGATCCTCCACAGGTGGCGGATGTTGGTCATTGTCATCCTGGATGAGAGGCAACTCCTTCCGCACTGCCAGGTTGTGGAGCATGCAGCAGACGATGATAATCTTGCACACTTTCGCAGGGGCATATGGGAGGGACCCTCCGGTCTTGTCCAGGCAGCGGAAGCGGCTCTTCAGGAGACCAAAGGTCCGCTCAATCACTCTCCTGGTCCGACCATGTGCCTCATTGTAGCGCATCTGGGCAGGTGTCACAGGGTTCCTGAGGGGTGTCAGCAACCACGGCATGTTGGGGTATCCCGAGTCACCTACGGCCAGACAAGTGCACATTAGCTGACTTGGAAAAGTGGGCGGAATACTACAGATCAGATCACACACAATGGCACAAAGTCAGTACACACCGACAAGCCAGGCACGCTGGTTCTGCATCTGTGCCATCATCCTGGGGATGCAACTACTCCTCATCACAAAGGCATTGTGTGCTGAACCAGGGAAACGGGCACACACGTGTGTGATGGTCATGTCTGCAAGACACACCACCAGTGCATTGACCGAGTGGTAGTGCTTGCGGTTCCTGTAGGCCTGCTCCTGGGCCTGTGGTGGTACCAAAGCCACATGTGTCCCATCAATGTAGCCAATGACATGCGGCATCCTCCCCAGGGCATAAAAGTCACTCTTCACGTCAGTGAGTCGTCGCAGTCTAGGGAAATAGATGTACCGGTTCAGGAAGAGCAACATTGCCGCCAAAACATCGCGGAGCACACGGCTGAACATGGTCTGTGACATCCCACCAGCAGTCGCCACAGTATGTTGGAAGGTACCGGTGGCAAAGAAGTGTAGGGCTGCCATCACCTTCACCTTGGGGGTCAGCGCTGTAGGATACGGCCGGCCAGGCTGCAAATGTGGGGACAACTGCACTGCCAAATCCTCAATCAGCTGCCTGGTGAAGCGGTACCGTCGGATGCTGTCCCGTTCCACCATCGTTGCCAGGTCTGGGAATGGCCGATGGACAGCAGGAGCCCTGCAGTGCAGAGGAGAAGTAAGCAAGATTGTCAGTCACCCCACATATGCGGCATTGAACACACTCAAGATCCCAACATACATCATTATGAGGCACAACTACATGAAGTGTGCAGTACCGGAAGGACATGTATGGTACATACATGGCCAACATCTGTCAACACGGTCCTACAGGTGGCATCAATTTGTCCCAGGTTGGCCCATTGGATATCATGATGCCGTGTCACAGTTGTAATCTCCTGCTGCCGTGTCACATTCACCCCCCACAGTGACATGTGAGGACAGATGTGCCCCAGGCACCACAGCTCAACGACAGGTACATTCCCAGGGACCCTGTAATGCCACATGGACACTGGCATCACATGGAGTATCATGTGTACACCACAGCAAAACAAACATGACCCCCACAGGTAGTGGCCCCACTTGCCACGGCAGGACAGACATGGACGTCTGTGACACACACGCACAACATCAGAGTCCATGCACACACAACGTGGATGTGGAGACTGTCTCCCATTGTGCACATGAAATCAGAGACATTGTAAACACTACATGCACAAAGACTGTGGAGGTCCATCACTATTGTGCCACTGGGACACCCTGGCTCAAACATACCGTCCCACATGGGACTCACGGGGTATGTGACATGACATACACAAACACCACTGTGAAATGTGACCATGGCACATGCACAGATATGAACAGTTGCACATCACAGTGGTCACGTACACGTAACACCCAGGATCCTGTCCCCATGAACACGTGCACAGCCTGGGGGTGGCTGCCCACAGGTGACACCCACAGGACAACATGTACACCAACATACACACAATAGGAAATGCAGCCTTACATGCCTTATGATAAGGTTTGGACAGGCTGTCGTGATGTAGGTGTGCCCCTCACTCCCTGGGAGCTATCTGTGGCTGGCATATGTCCATCTGAGACAGGCATGCTGACATATGCCAGTCACATGTACAGTGATGCGTTGTACTGCAATGGACCGATCGGTGCCTCCGGCCGGCCCATTGCTTTCAATGTGTGCGGGTACGCGTTGTACCCCTGTGCGCGTTGAACTGCAATGGACTGATCGGTGCCTCCGGCCGGCCCATTGCTTTCAATGTGTGCGGGTACGCGTTGTACCCCTGTGCGCGTTGAACTGCAATGGACCGATCGGTGCCTCCGGCCGGCCCATTGCTTTCAATGTGTGCGGGTACGCGTTGTACCCCTGTGCGCGTTGAACTGCAATGGACCGATCGGTGCCTCCGGCCGGCCCATTGCTTTCAATGTGTGCGGGTACGCGTTGTACCCCTGTGCGCGTTGAACTGCAATGGACCGATCGGTGCCTCCGGCCGGCCCATAGCTTTCAATGTGTGCGGGTACGCGTTGTACCCCTGTGCGCGTTGAACTGCAATGGACCGATCGGTGCCTCCGGCCGGCCCATTGCTTTCAATGTGTGCGGGTACGTGTTGTACCCCTGTGCGCGTTGAACTGCAATGGACCGATCTGTGCCTCCGGCCGGCCCATTGCTTTCAATGTGTGCGGGTACGCGTTGTACCCCTGTGCGCGTTGTACCGCAATGGACCGATCGGTGCGCACCCATTGACAATGGGCTTGCCTGGCAACGGACGCGTTTTCGAATTTCGAACGAGTCGGTTGCTGGAAAATCAGTTGGTCACCCACAACAATGTTGCAAAATCATGTATGTCATGAAGTTGAAGATTTGAAGGATGCTGTGGGCGTGTTTTGGTGCTGCTATTCCATGGATTGGCCAGATTCAGAAGATGCAAACGACTTGGACCTATCACTTTGGACACAAGGGACAGTATCTGCCTCTCCAGCACATATATATTGCTGGCTGTTCCCCTGAGAGCCCACTTGCCTGCACTACATGCTCCAAGACGACATCTGCCACTGCACTGCTGCTGTCTCTGCCCCTCTGGACCCTGCAATGGCACGTACTGTGGAGAGAGCCCCAGCCTTCAGCCTTGAAGAGAACCAGGCCCTGCTGGACAGCCTACTTCCACAGTACAGCAAGCTGTATGGGACACCAGGGGAGCAGGTGAGTGTCCTGTGCACTGCCTTTCTGAATGTGCATTTTGTCTGACTAGCAAGGCTGAGAGTCTGCACGCCACTGGCTAGCAGGCTCACTGAGTAGTTGTCACCCCCCATAGTGTGTAGTGACTTGCACTGGACAGGTATGGTGCAGTGACAGTGCTTCTGAACAGGGTTTTACTCCCCATGCAATGATACCATGTAGTGACTTCTGGAAAACTGTCCATGGGCAGCCGTGCACTGCCTGTGTACACCATGTGCCCCTGTGATTGCGACATGTATATGCAACTGTGTCATGCACGGATATGTTGCATGTGTAGTAATGGCCTTATCACTTTGTCATCCTGACAGGCTCATGCCCATCGGAAGCAGGAGATCTGGAAGGACATCGTCCGGGCTGTCCGGTCCGTGGGGGTCTACAAGCGCCGGATCCGCAACTGCCAAAAGAGGTGGCAGGACCTTCGGGGCTGGACCCGGAGGATTGCACAGGTCCAGCTGAAGCTGTCGCCTCCTCGCAGGAGGGGCGGAACACGGACCCTGACCCCCACATGCTCAGGATCCTGGCGGTGGTCTTTCCAGACCTGGATGGGCAGCTGAAGGCCAGAGAGCAGCAAGGAGGGGTGAGTCAAAGACTGCACTGTGAACTCTGTCTAACATGCTATGTGCCCTCCTCGGGCCTGGTTAAACTGCCACAGTACAGCAGTCATGTTGTCCAGGAGCCATGTCCCTCTATTGTGCACTGCCCACTCCTCATCTGATACCCAGGTGTGGCCCTTACATGCAGGGAATTCTGTCACTTAGGACTGTGTCCTTGCAGTTTGCTTGACTCAAGGTGGGAGACAGCATCTGTTTCCCTGACTCTGTGGTGGGCATCATGGGTGGGTCCATTGCTTACACAATGCCTGTATTCTGACATGTATTCAGCGTGTTACTTTGATCTGTGGTCCAATTGCTGAGCTGATCCACCACATGTGGCTGGGGTATCTGGCACACACCCATGCTGCGGGTGGGAACAATGTTTGGGCCCCAGGAGTATGTATATGACGTGTGTCACACATACTTAGCCAGCTGCCTACAGTCCAGGGCTCATCCCTCATTCATGTGGGGCTGGACAGTCATGCCTACTCCAGGCCATACAATACACTCTGTACTCCCACTCCCGTGTATCAGCTGACACATTGTGCGCAGTGATTTGACCCCTCAGGTGTCTGCCTCTGTGTCAGTGCGCTGTGGATTAGTCGCCAGGACTGCTGTGGAGTTTCTTGGTAGGGGCTCAGCATGCCACTGGAGATGTGACCATAGGAGACGATACTTGTGTGTCACATAGGTGTCTGATCAGCTGCCCATGCAGACTGGGGCATGTGAATGTGAAGTTCAGGCAGCTGTTCCCCATTCACAGCAGAGTGTGAGGGGCTCAGGTTCAGAGGGTAGTGTCACAGGTCTCCCATATGTCCAATAGGTATGACCTGGACAGATGAGGGTTAAGAGGATGTGTTGTGGGGGGATGTACATGTGCACTTGTGCAGCTCCAGGACTTGCATTCCCCATGACCTACTATTGTGACACAGTGCAGAGTGTTGTTGTCTGGCTGCAAAGTCATACATCACTGAGACAGTGATGTATGACTTTGCAGTCATGCCTCCGCCATGGCATGTGTCTACTGATTGGTGAGCCTGCAGGGGAGTGACATGTGCTACATGCACACCATAGTGGCGCTGGCTATCAGGACATGGGTGCATCATGGTGTCTGTCGCTGGTATGCATCACATGCATTTCCTATTTGACTCTGGGCATCCCTTTCATCCGGAAACCTGTACTGACTCAGTGGCAAGAGCTGTGATGTGTGCATGTCCACATGCCACACCGTGTCCTCTGCACTGTCCAACTACTGTGTACTTGGTGCATGTGTCCACACTGGGGTGTTGCAATCCAACAGACACCAGACAGATGGGTGCAAGGCCATGTGGGATGTGAGTGCCATGCTTGGCATCAGACTGACAATTGGCTTCTCCTGTTCAGTTAGGGCACTTTTAGCAATGTACAACTAATGATGCCAGGGCTTGCTCTGTGATGTGCTGTGCTCACAGTGGTGTGTGCGTTTTGTGCAGGTGACTGATGTCTGTCTGTTTCCCCATTGTTTGCAGATACATCCACGGCCACGGAAGGGGACAGCTCCAAGGACCAGGAGGAGCCAGAGAGGCAGACTGGGTCAGCAGCCGAGGAGTGGTCGGAGGGACCCAGTGGCACGGAGGGCGAGGGGAGCCACACCGAGGAGTCCTCAGCAGCATCCACCTCAGCTGAGGACCAGAGCAACTCGGAGGATGACTCCCTTGTGCAGGCGGGTGCCAGCAGCCACCACACCCCAGCTAGTGTTGCTGTCCCCGCCACCACCAGCACCACCACCGCCCTCCCATCGGCTCCCATTCCCCAGGTCCGTGGAGGCTCCCATGTCCGGGAGCGTGTCTCCTTTGGGCCAGGCACCGCAGCCCCTGCCCCTGTGTCCCCTGCTGCCCTGAGTGAGGAGTCTGTGTACCTCCTTCGCCAGCTCCATGTAGGCCAGACAGCCATGCTGAGTGTCCTCCATGCGCACACCGCGCTGATGACTCAGCTGGTGTCGTTCATGGAGGGCATCTCATCGGGCATGTCTGACCTACAGAGGGGCAATAGGTCCATGGACTCCTCCCTGACGGCAGCAGTGTCCCTCCTCAAACGGTCCCTCACCCCTCCTGCCTCTGCTCCATCCACACTCCCCAGCACCTTACCCATCCCAAGCACACACACACCGGCACAGGCACACACCAGCACACACACATCCAGCACACTGACACACACGCCAATGACAAAACGCACACGCACGCACATTCAGGGGACTGAAGCCAGACTCACAGGGGATGGGGCCCTGGAACACACACACGCATCCACATGCACTGCGCAGTCCTCAGTTCCCTCTCCCTCCAAAGCACCCTCCCTTGCCTCACCTGCAACCCCAAAGTCACAGCAGCTCTTCCTCTGTGACCTCGGCCTCTTCCCCACCGATGAAGCTGCTCCAGCATCCCGGGGAAGAGGAAGCCCACCCACACGGAGCAGAGTGCCCCTCGCCCCCGGACACCCTCCCCCAGGCGCAGACGGACTGAGGCCCCCACCCGCAAGTCCCCCGGAGTCCTAAGAGCAAGACCCCACCACCGCCCTGCAGCTCAGGCACAAGGTCTCCGTCCTCCATCCCTCAGGCCCCCACTGCACAGGTGCCCCCACCACACCCTGCCCCAGGTTCCCCCACCCACAGATATACCATCCCCAAGAGGATCAGGCCTTCTCCCCTGCCACTTGCTCTCCCAGCACCACACCCCCGCTGCGCTTGTCTGTGCCACTGATGTGGTGAGGGTGTCCTCCCCTCTGTCCAACCCACCTTGCCTGTTCCCCATTCTCCTCCCCTGGAGGTAGGCACTGCAGTGGAGTCCACTACCGCCCTGTCTGACTTGGGCACTGCAGTGGCGGACCTGTCCACTCCATCTGCAGGGTCCACTGCAGTTGTGCCGGCACCCACGACATCTGAGTCATGCCCCCAGTTGTGCCGGCACACACCATGTCAGACACCTCCACTGCAGTTGTCAGTGGCTCTCCAGCACCCACCACCCCTTCCCTGACTCCCCCTGGTGAGCCCTGATCCTGTCCCTGCGGTGCCTGGCCTGCCCCCCGGTTGCCCCTCCTAGTGGATTGTCCCTGGTTTTGTGCAGGCATGCGTAGGGTGACATCTGCCAGTGTCACCCTGTTTGAACTTTGACAGTGGACTGGCCATTGGCCTTTGCTCTTTTTTTCTGGACGTCGTTTTCATTCAACACATATGCAGAATAAAGCAACTTTCTTTTCTCTAGTGCTCATGCTTCAGATGTACATGTTGTTGGTGCTGCTAACCATGCCCTTGCTGCAGTGATGGTGATATCTGGTCTCATGATTATGAAGTGTTACTGTGCAGGAACCCATGTGGTCCAGGGGGAATGTGTCCTATCATGTGGTGTATCCATGTCATCCATAGCAGCATCTGAGGGTGTCATGTGTTCAGTATTTGGCAATGGGATTTCCTACTTACATTAGCAATTTCATATCTGTGGCTTCCACCCCTGCACATCTGTTGTGCCTGCCATTGTTGGATTTGTCTACTTCCCTGACCGTGTTGCCATCTCCACTGGACATGCAGGTTTGGGCATCAATGGGGAAGGACTCATCCGTGTAGTCAGTGCAACATTGCTATACAAGTGTGTTGGATCTGTGCTGATGATTCCGTTGGCACATCCATGACCAGGCTGATGTGACGGGAGCCCTCATTTGGTGCTAATTGTTGATTGTGTGACCAAGTGCTCAGCTGACATGATGGGGCCCTACTGAGGCAACATATGGCACAGCTTTCCTCACACAGGAGTGGAGTCCCCTCATGGCAGTGTGTACACGTGTGACATTGCCTGCGCCCAAGGTGTGTGTTGTATGTGCATGTCTGTGTGTTCACTTCCATTTATCTGCGCATGCTGTGATCCCTAGTGTTGTACCTGTTTGTGATGCTTGCTGACTTGAGCTATGTTCCCCCAAAGTCTTCTCCCTGTGTTCTCTGTGATGTGGGTGCATGGCACATTACTGGTCATCAGGGTGTCACCCATAGGTGTGTTTGCTGTCAGGGCTGAGTTTGTGTGCAGACGCAGATGGGTCACAGTCAGGTTTCCCCTTGGCACTTGTTGTTTGCCCCTGTCATGTGATTTTCAGTTCGTGTTATCTTTAAGTTATTGTGACACGTTGTGTGTGTGACTGCTGGCACTCCTCAGGGTCCGGGCTGCGATGTTGGTTGTTGTCTATGTGTGTTCTTTGTGGGTGACCTTGGCTTCTTCATTGGTGTGTGACTGTGGCTGGGATCCCATTGGTTGGTGTGGTATCGCCGTCATGTCCATGTACAGCGTAGTGTGCAGTGTGTCAGACATTCAGGAGTCTTGTTGAGTGGCCATGTGTGATGTGTTTCTGCACCTTGGTTCCCACCCACCACCCTGGAATAGTCATGGGTGCATGTGCAATGTCACCAGTGCATGTGTACTTCACTGCTGCACATTGTTGGAGGTCGAGGGGTGTGGTCTTGAGTGTGTGCAGATGGGAGTTGTTGCCCAGCTAGACCTCTGCCTCCATGTTGGCCTTGGCTTACTGGCCATGCTGATTGATTTGTGCTTGTGTCGGTGTGATGGTAGTTTGTTGCTCAGGACACATGACTGTGGTTCACAGTGTGAACCACATTCAGCTTTGTCATCAGAGTGGGATTTTTATGCAGCCAAGGGTCACCACATTGTGGGGGCCCTGGGGGTGGTGCTGTGGTGTGTCTGTGTCTTGCTGTGTCAGTTGTTGTTCCTACGTGCCTGTGTGACATGTGTGTTTTGTGCTCCCTCTCATCTGACAATGCCTGCTTGCCCACATAGGGGATTTGGATCCATGAGTTACCTTAGTGTGGCACTGTATGCACATCTGTATGATTGGTATTCAGCTCTCCTCATGTGTTGTGTGGTTGCCTGGGGACACTGGCACCCCCCTCACCTGCTGTGTATGATGACAGTGTTGGTCTGCCTGTTTGTGTTTGTGCATCTGCACCACTGCATTGGCATATCTTGGGTGTGCCATTGGCTGTATGTTGTTTGGTGTGTTTCCCCTGCTGTCCCTGGGACTCCTAGGTCATCGGTCAGCACAGTGATCATGGTTTGTGTGTCCCATTGCTGCCATGGTATGGTATCTGTTCACCTCACATCTGCTGTCTCCACAGGATATCTGCATTTGTGTGCCCATTGGTGCAAATATGTGGTTCTGCATTCTGATGGTCACTTCTGTCATTGTGTCATTGATGAATGTTGACGTGTCAGCCCCCATGGGTGTTGTTTGTCTGCACATGGCCAAAGGAATGTCTCATTTGCACTGCAGTATTTGGCTCACCCAATTTATGTTGCAATGGGACACATACACTACTTTGCATGCAGATATGGGTATTTAAGGCGTAATGAAAGAAGGACTCACTTACCGTGAAGAAAGCCGTGTGAAGGCTGAAACGCGTTGGTTGACAGTACAGGGTGGTAGTAGTGGTAGGCATCCAGCCCCCCCTGGCTAAGGGTGGTAGTAGTGGTAGGCATCCTGCCCCCCCTGGCTAAGGGTGGTAGTAGTGGTAGGCATCCAGCCCCCTGGGTGAGGGTGGTAGTAGTGGTAGGCATCCAGCCCCCCTGGCTAAGGGTGGTAGTAGTGGTAGGCATCCAGCCCCCTGGCTAAGGGTGGTAGTAGTGGTAGGCATCCAGCCCCCCTGGCTAAGGGTGGTAGTAGTGGTAGGCATCCTGCCCCCTGGCTAAGGGTGGTAGTAGTGGTAGGCATCCAGCCCCCTGGGTGAGGGTGGTAGTAGTGGTAGGCATCCAGCCCCCCTGGCTAAGGGTGGTAGTAGTGGTAGGCATCCAGCCCCCCTGGGTGAGGGTGGTAGTAGTGGTAGGCATCCAGCCCCCCTGGCTAAGGGTGGTAGTAGTGGTAGGCATCCAGCCCCCCTGGCTAAGGGTGGTAGTAGTGGTAGGCATCCAGCCCCCTGGCTAAGGGTGGTAGTAGTGGTAGGCATCCAGCCCCCCTGGCTAAGGGTGGTAGTAGTGGCAGGCATCCTGCCCCCTGGGTGAGGGTGGTAGTAGTGGTAGGCATCCAGCCCCCCTGGGTGAGGGTGGTAGTAGTGGTAGGCATCCAGCCCCCCTGGCTAAGGGTGGTAGTAGTGGTAGGCATCCAGCCCCCTGGCTAAGGGTGGTAGTAGTGGTAGGCATCCAGCCCCCTGGCTAAGGGTGGTAGTAGTGGTAGGCATCCAGCCCCCTGGCTAAGAGTGGTAGTAGTGGTAGGCATCCAGCCCCCCTGGCTAAGGGTGGTAGTAGTGGTAGGCATCCAGCCCCCTGGGTAGGTGTGGTGGTGCGCATTCAGGCCCCTGTGTGCATATGTGGCATTGGTGATGGGCATCCCGCCCCTATGGTGCTGCTGTTGCTGGTGTAAGTATATTCAGCATCCCCGTGTGTGTGTGTGATGTGTCGTGTACGTGTTGTATGTGTTTTGTGGTTGGTGTCTGGCTTACCTTCTGCGCCGTACGCGTCCGTGCCTGTTCCGGTAGTAAATGTAGAATATTGGTATGATCGGGACAAAGGGATTCATGGTTGGTTCGTGTCGTTCGTCCTTCTCGTTGCTTGGCGTCGTCCTCGTCGCTTCGCCTCGTCCTCGTCGCTTCGCGTCGTCCTCGTCGGTGCCGTGTTCGTCTCGGAGCCGTGGATCGTGTTGTGGCGCGAATCGGAGCTTATGTGCGCCTCTCCCGGATGCTTTGACGTGCCATGCGTAGCGACGGGTTCGGAGCGTACGGAAAGCGCATCGTACTTGTCCGGCCGGACGGGGCTGCATTTTTCCTTCCGTGCGACTCGATTCGGCGTTTCCGGATTCGCCTCGGTCGGAGAACAGGACCTGGTTTGGGTGAGTACGGCTCGGCCGGATTTTTTGCTGTTGTGCGCATCGTACTTGCTCGTTCGGTGTACTGTACGGATCGGTCGGGAAACAGGCTTTCGCATGGCTTTTTTCCCGACCGAATGGTATTGGGTGCGCCTCCGACCGAGATCGGAATCGGCCCCCAAGTGTTTTGAAAACAGGACTAAAAATTTTCCCGACCCACACTCATAGTGAGAGATGCAGGGATTGCGGGCCACACGCGCGGCCGGCATGACGGGGGGGGGGTGTACGAGCGGGGGTGGGGGTTAGTTTAATGAATAAAACATAAAACTTACCAGGCATCTCCTCCTCCGTCGCATCACGTCCGCGGTGGAACTAACTTCTCCCCGCTCTTTTCTTTTGCCGCTCAACAGGAAATACTGACTGGATGCGACGGGGGGCCGGGCAGCTGACCCTTGTTTACTCTGCATCCTGGCATTTGATAGGGCATGGGGCGACTTTGCGAAAAACGCATCACCGCCCGAGCAGGAGCCTATCTTCAGACGCCTGCACTACACTAGGCATGCGCAGCATACCTAATGGTTTGTGAATGTGAGTGAGGAGCAACGCTCCTCACTCACATGCGCAGTCAGACCATCTTCTGGACTCCTGCTCTCGCCTGCGTGCGCTGTGCGTTGACATGCGCACTTTAGTCTTTCACCCGTGAAGCACAGGCCGGCCCGGAAATGTAAACAGACGAATTGTGAAAGCTGGCAATTCGTCTGCTTACATTCCTGTTGCCCGAACTGCAGTGAGCAGTTTCTTTTGTGGGGCGCTGCCCCGGCGCCCCTATGGACCAGCCGCCACTGCGAGTTTTGAGGATACTGATGAAGAGGAGGTTGTGAGAAAAAGGAGGAAAACTGATCAAAGGCAGATTAAAGTGGAGTTAGGGGATTTTGTAGATCCCATGGGTGAAGAGATGTTCGATCCTTTGTTAATACAACACCCTTTATCACCTCAATGGATGCCAGCAGAGCACGTTGCAAAATATATTTCATACTGGATAAGGAGGGAAATGCCGAAGGAGGTGAGGGCTAGGCTTAGGTCGGAGTGCCCAAGGCCTAGTCTAGAAAACAAGGTGGCTTATACGCCTGAACTTGACTCAAAGATGATGAGCTTCCTGAACAAAACAGGGAGAGACCCTAGGAGGGGTTTGGATAAGGGCCTCAAAGGGTGTCAGAACAGATTGCTAGACATTCTTGGGCCTTTAACGAAGGTTTTTGATATGTGTGAAGAGACACATATCAGCAATACAGGAGTTGATGTTGAAGAGATGCGCCAATGGGTGCAGCGAGCCTTCTGCCTTTTGGAAAATGCCAATGCGGCATTGTGCATTGACAGACGGAAAGTATACTTATGAAGATTGATCCCAAGTTGGCAGAGTTAGCCAGTAAAGAGTTTGGTGAGAGAAGTGAGGGAATGCTCTTCGGGGAAGAGTTTGTAAGGGATATGTCCAAGTATGTTGGAACATTCAACTCTTTACAAAAAGCCCAAAAAGACATAAAGAAGGTTTTTGGTACGGCCGGGAGGATGCGGGGTCGATTCCCCGGCCGCGGGCAAGGAATCACTCGAGGTTCATTTACGAGAGGATTCAGACCCTACAATTACGGCTATGGATATGGAATGGGCTCAAGGTTTGAGCAAGGTGGTTTCTATCCGCAAAGACCGAGGTCGAGAGGCCGTGGCACACGTTCAGAAAGGAGAGGAAGAGCTTCCTCAGGTAAGACAAGGCAAATACGCTATTTCTACCCTTGTAAAAGTGGGCGGCAGACTAGCCCATTTTGCTTTAAGGTGGAAGGAAATAACACAAGATCCTTGGGTTTTGCAGACAGTACAGGGATATAAAATAGATTTCATAGGTGTTCCGGTTCAGGAAAGATGTCCAAACTTAATGAGGTTTGCCAAAGATCAGGAGGAATTAGTGTCACAGGAAGTAAGAGCTTTGGAAGAAAAAGTTGCAATAGAAATTGCAGAGGATGTTCAGGGGTGTTTTGTGAGCAACATTTTTCTGGTAGAAAAGAAGGACAAACGTATGAGACCGGTTATAAATTTGAGGGAGCTAAACGACTGGGTGTGTTACAACCATTTCAAAATGGAGGGGATACACGTTAAGAGACTTATTAAGAGAGGGAGATTGGATGACAAGATTGGATCTGAAAGATGCTTATCTGACGATTCCAATGTGTGTCGAACAGAGGGACTATCTCCAGTTCAGGTGGAACGGAAGGAGATGGAGGTTCAAGAGTCTCCCTTCCAGTCTGCCTTCGGCTCCGTGGTGTTTTACGAAGGTGATGAGGCCAGTTGTGGGTTGGTTGAGGTCCAGGGGTATTCGGATGATTGTATACTTAGACGATATTCTGATAATGGCAGAGAAGAAGTGTTTGGATTTGGAGCAGACAGAATTTGCGATAAAAGTTTTGGAGGACTTGGGTTTTGTGGTAAACAGGGAGAAATCGTGTGTGGTTCAAACGCAGGAAATACAGTTTTTAGGTTTCCAGATTCAGACCTTGGATTGTGTATTGAAGTTACCGATGGACAAGGTGAAGAAGATTCGCAGAGAGGTGAAGAGAGTGAAAGAGGCGGAATGGATAACATTGCGTCAGCTAGCAAGGTTGTTGGATCTGTTGTCAGCGTCGATTCAGGCGATTTTTCCAGCGCCTCTTCATTACAGAGCGCTTCAGAGATTAAAGGCGTATTATTTGAGACAGGGAGCGAAGTATTCTCATAAGGTGAGACTGAATCAGGAAATGAAGGAGGAGTTAGAGTGGTGGTTGATGAGTCTGGAGTCTTGGAATGGGAGAGCGATTTTTGGGGGGACACCAGAGATGGTGATAGAGTCGGATGTGAGTCTGCATGGATGGGGAGCGAGTTGTGGAGAAATAACGACTGGAGGTCCTTGGTCCCTGGAAGAAAAGAAATTGCATATAAATTGTCTGGAGCTTCTAGCCGGGTCCTTTGCAATAAGGAGTTTTCTAAAGGGACAAGTGAAATGTTGCACTTTGTTGAAGATGGACAGAATTTCGGCGCTTCCGTATGTGAACAAGTTAGGTGGACCACGTTCAAGGGGTCTAGCGGAGTTAGCGAAGGAGTTTTGGAAGTTTTGCATGGACAGAGAAATTATGGTCCAGGCACAGTACATTCCAGGGAAGAGCAATGTGGAAGCAGACTGGAACTCGAGGTATTTGAGGGATGTGAGCAATTGGAGGTTGAACAGGGATGTATTCCTGGGTCTTCAGGAAAAGTGGGGTCCATTAGAGGTGGACTTGTTTGCGGACAGGTTGAATACGCAATTGAGGGAGTTTTACAGTTGGAGGCCGGATCCGGAGGCAAGAGGGATAGATGCTTTTTTGCAAGAGTGGGGAACGGGAAGGATGTACGCTTTCCCCCCATTTTCGATGATTCAGAGAGTGTTGCTGAAGATGAGAAAAGAGAAGGAGAATATGGTGTTGATTGTCCCCTTTTGGCAGACACAAGTTTGGTTTCCAGACATAATGAATCTGCTGGTGGAGGATCCAGTGTTGATTCCGAATTTCAGGGAGGTATTGATGGATGCCCAGGGGAATGTTCACAATCTAGTGATATCGGGGCAGCTGAGACTTCTAGGATGTCTGATTTCAGGAGAGTATGGCATGTGTCAGGATTATCTGTGGAGGCTTCAGAGCTCATCTGTGGTTCATGGGCTCCGGGAACAACCAAGGTCTATAGGTCGGCATGGCGGAGATGGTGTGATTGGTGTATTGAGAGGAACTTGGATCCCGTTTCGGCTGTTGTAGTGGAGGTGGTGAATTATTTGTCTAGCTTGTTTAGAAGAGGATTTGCGTACAGCTCTGTGAATTTGAGCAGGTCTGCTATTTCAGCTGTTCATGTGCTGATTGGAGGATTGCCGGTAGGACAACACGCTTTGGTTAAAAGAGTTGTAAGGAGTATTCGTTTGGAGTTGCCTCCTAGAGCTAAGTACACTTTCCTTTGGGATGTGTCAGTGGTCTTGAAGGAAGTGGAGTGTTGGGGCCCCAATTCTGGTTTGAGTTTAAGGTTGTTGTCTTGGAAGTTGGCTATGCTTTTGTGTTTGGTTTCTTTTAGAAGGGTGTCAGACATTAGAGCATTGGAGGTGACGTCACGGAGTTACCAACCGGAAGGGGTGTGTTTCGAGCTGAGGAGGAGAGCTAAGACTATGTCGAGGACAATTTTTTATCCGAATTTAGAGGGGCATCGTAGTTTGTGTGTGGTTAGTTGTTTAAAGGAATATGACAGAAGAACACAGGGTCTGAGAGAGTGTGGTTGTTCACAACTTCTGATTTCTTTCAGGAAACCGTTTAAGGCGGTTTCAGCCCCTACTTTAGCAAGGTGGGTCAAGGAGATAATGAAGAAGTCAGGGGTTGATGTGAGTGTATTCGGGGTGCATTCAGTTAGAGGGGCGATGGCTAGTAAGGCTTTTATGAGGGATCAAGGTTAAGTGGTATTTTGAAAGCGGCTGATTGGTCTACTGATACAATGTTTAAGAGATTCTACTTTAAACCTGTGGAAAATGTTTTGCGGAGAGTATTGGATGGACTTTGAACATGCATAATATTGGCCTCCGGGCCTTGCCATAAAATGCAGATTTTCCACAGTTTTAATGGGAAGAAAATCATGATTTTATTAAAGGCACGGAGGCTAATATTATCCCTCCCTATTTTGCCCTACCCTATTGACATATTGTTATTTTTTTGTATATAGGTCAGAGCTGAATGGGATCGAAGATGTGGACTTTTGGAGCAATGGAGTTTGGATTTTGTCGGAAGTCTTGAGGTTATTTAATGGGACTCGTTTTTTTGTTCGCAGCGGATAAAGAAGGAAGATGGCTGCCAGTGTTGGGTTCTTATGCATGTTCAATGTTCTAGACTTTTGGTAGATGTTCTAATTCTAGCTATTTCTTGTTGCTGCTGTGTGAGGAGCAATAAAGGATTACTGCATAATATTAGCCTCCGTGCCGTTAATAAAATCATGATTTTCTTCCCATTAAAACTGTGGAAAATCTGCATTTCAGTGTAATTATGAGTGACATTTCAACGACCATGAGTGACACTTTGTCGCAAGCAAAATCAAGCAAGCAATTGTCACAACTCCCCCTTCCCCTCTGTGCTCACTGTGGTCACCCTGTCTCACCTCGAGACTCTGTCAGCTGTACAATGCGAACCGCGATCGCCAGCGCCTTCGCAACAGCAGGGGGACCAAATGAACTACAATTCCCATGATTCGCGGAATGAAGGTCACATGATCAGGACGTCGCGCACGTTGACGGCCGGGAAGCGGAAGAGGATAAAAGAACATCCGATTCCCCGCAGCGTTGCAGCTAATTCTGACGGTTTGAGGAAAATCGTGGATTTCGTTCGTGACAAACTCTTGGGTGATATATTGAGTCATGGTCTGGTAAGGGTGTCGAAACACCGAATACTTTCTTAGTGTTATCCGGACCGAGCCAGCGCTTTTAACGCGCTTATTTCCTTTCTCTCTGGACGCCGAGTGGCCTCCTCTTCGCATTGCGGTGTTCCTCCCTGTTGGCGAGACACACGTTTGTAGTCTCTTGCAGGTAGAAGGGATACCGGCATTATTTTTAGGATCGTATGGGCTAATTGCGATTATTCTGGGCTACAGAACGTTTATTGCTTGGCTCATATATCGTGCACTTGTAGGACCAATGGTGCAATAAGCTATATGTTTTGTGTGTGTGTTGATATGGTGTATATGGTGTATCCATTATTCAAAACAACACCTGACGGGTCGATTACATTGTGCCGCATCGGTATTTTCACCAATTCATTTGATGCTCATTTTGGTTAGTTCAAAGGGCTTGCTATAAGTGTCCTGCTTTGTCATTATTGAGTATCTGTGTCTTTCTTTCTTTTTTCCTATTTTTATACATTCAGGCCGCATGTTGTAGCAGGGAATAGTGGAAGAGTCTAGTATAAGCGTTCTCTAACTACCCTGTGACGCCAGGCTTGACAAATATATAAGTAGGTTGTTGGTTGTTCTTTGGTGTTAATTGTGTATTACAGGATTGTTTCGCACATCAACCAAACAACAGTTATATTTATTGTATTATTTTCTTGTCTTTGTTCCTTCCTATTTTACCTGCAGAGTGTCCTTATTCGAAGGTGTATGATCAGGTCCTATGCATGTCAATAGGAACTGTAAGAACCACAAAGGGCTCTTCTAGAGAATACATGTTCTTTTCCTTTACAGGTACACATAAATTCTATAGGAAAGCTTGTTCCATGCTCAATGAGACTTCAGATAATTATTAATAAGATTTTCGTTTCTGTCATTCCAGGTCTCCCTCCCCGCTGTCCCCTTCCTTTCCTTCCCTCGCTCGATCACTTCACTGATCTGTGCTATTATAGCATGCAGACTTGAAGCTATCGAGAGGTGGACCATTTTTGAGCATCGTTCCGATCCCGAGGAGTTGGAGGCACGACAGCAATGAAGACGAGGGAAACATTTACATTTTAGAAATTACACCCATTTGAGCCTTGGCTTAGCGACTTGGACCTGGTACCCTGGCTCTTCCCTCATAATTAATGATGCTGCTTAGCATCACTCTAGGGCCTCTCCCCCACATGGGTCTGGGGCCTGGCCCCAACACAGGATGTGTGAAGCCCTAACAACACAGTGGTGCGTCCGTGCCTAGTGTTGCCGGGCGGGCCGGCAGAACAACAAAACAGACTGCCATCCAAAGTGAGGCCCACCCCGCCCCTCCTCCCTGCAAAATCAACCTGGAGAGCACCATCTCAGGACTCGGGCCTCTCTCTGTGATGCGACCTGGCCCAATAGCAAGGATGTGAGAGGCCCCAACAACTTCATGAACAGTTAATCACGGATGATCCAGCTATGTCTCCTTAACCCATGACCTTGGCCAGTGCACCCACTGACTCAGAGTGCAGGTCGGGCGGAACCCCTTTTCAATCTTTTTAACAACTACAAGTTTCGCTCAACCCATGCACTAAAAGAAGCCTGTTCTTCACTCTGGTGCCTGAAACCAACCTTCCGGAATGTCTCGACGGTCAATTATATTTTAGTCAGCGAACTCATTGCAGCGGGACTGTCAGATTTCAAAGTCAAAGACAGGGCTGAAAGTGATCATAGGCCATTGAGGGCCACGTTACAACTAGAGGCACCGATAGCCAACTCCAACAATCCAATAGGAGGAGTGGAGAAGAAGCACAAGGTACCTCAAAGGATAAAATGGTTAGCAAAATTGGAGATAAATTGCGAGCATGAGTTGAAACAAAGCAGCATGGCACTGATCCACTAATACAAGTTTCATCAATAAAAGGCTGGGAGAATACAGTAGGGGATCTACAATTATACCTGGGTAACGCACAACAATAGCGCCCAAGTAACAAGCCCCTGCCGACTACTAGCTATCCACGTTACTCGAAGGACATAATCAAATGCAAACAAGCCATTGGAAAGGCCCTGATAGTCAAGAAAAGAGGGGGCATTTTACCTGAGGGTCTATCCATCACAGCCCTGAGGTCAGCTTACAAAAAGAAAGTTTGGAAGCATAAAAAAGAACATACCGAAAAGAAATGGCTGAAAGTATTCTCCCTGATGAATGAGAAAAATATCAGCGGGCTCTAGAGGCACATCAACCAGCTGAGTAATCGTGGACTGTCGAGAGAGAACGGGGTGGCAGAGAGTGACTGGTTAAGCCACGTAAAACAATTATACATGAGTAACTCCTTGCATGAAGGTCCCAGAGAAGCGACCAAGTGGGGAGCAGGGCATCATGGGTTAAACAATGTAAAACAGCTCTCGACCTTCAATTTCGACAAAGGCTACATAGCATTGAATAGCCCAGAATCTGGATAATGTAGGCCCCCAAGTACATTCATAAAAGCCGATGTAGTTATCAGGACAATCAAGAAAATGAGGAATGATGGAGCACCAGGGCCAAATGGGATACCAGCACCAGTATTTAAATCGGCACCGGACTTTTGGGCAGCAGTTCTAACTCTGTTTTTTAATAATATCGTCTTAACAGCAAGGACACCGGACTGCTGGAGGGGCTCGATACTCTTCCCAATTTTCAAGAAGGGCGACTTTTCCAAACCATCAAACTATAGGCTTGTTGCACTTCTTGATATAGAAGCAAAGGCCTATGCTCGTCTCCTTCTGAAGGACTTGGAGTCACGGGCACAAGAAAAAGGCGTCATCCCGGTTTTATCAATCAGGATTTAGGTCACACTCCTCAACTATGGACAACGTCATAGAATTAACCCACTTATCAACTCAGGCGGTTAAGAAGAAGAGTCTCCCACTGTTCTGTTTTTTCATTGACTACAGCACAGCTTTCGACAAAGTGGACCGCAGAAGGCTATGGTGGAAATTATCCCGCCCACTTTATTAAAAGCAATAACATCGCTATATGAAGATACTTAGGTTCAGGTCACACTGACCTCTACAATTCCTGCAAATAACTGTCTCAAACAGGGTTGTGTACTGGCTCCTCTTCTGTTTAATCTTTACATCGCAGATATGGGGGCCGCTCTGCAAGATGCAGCCTAGTTTCTTCAAGGCTGGGCAGGATGAGGATGTCGGTACTACAATATGCAGATGATACTGTAATAATGAACCACACTAGAGTCGGCCTTCAGAGAGCCCTGCATGCGCTGGATCATTTCAACCAGGATAACCATTTACTAATTAATCAGGGGAAGACCAAGGTAGTGGTGTTAGGGAAACATCAACACAAAAGCCAAGCCCACTGGCATCTGGGAGAGCTGCAAATTGACACAGTAGCAGCCTATAAGTACATTGGGGTTTGGCTCTCAGAAAGGGCCAACTCAAATATTCATCTAAAACATCTAAAGTCCAACAACGTCATTCATCTGTTAAAGACAACTCAGCCACCATCTGCTAAGTCCAACAGCTGAGCCGATACTGACTGTTTTAAAAGCAAAACGGTTACCTGCCATCCGCTATGGCCATTTGGCCTTCCCCGGAGCGCTGGACAAGTTCCTAAATATAACTCAAATCAAGGCATACAAATCAGTGCTGCACATTCCGCGAGCATCAAGGAAAACAAGACTGAGACTGGAGCTTGGTCTTCGGAGGCTGGACCTGATACTCCAGGGGGACCTGATAAAGTTATACATCAGGACCTTGAGGGCTCTGGAAGACTCACTCGGACACCAAGTGAGGTCCGTTTTCGAGGAGACAGGCACAGCCTGGTATACCAGCCTTGGCCAGGCCACCACCATCTTAAGGATAGAGGCAGCAAGTTTACAATTATCTGAAATCCCTCAATCCTCCTGGAAGAAAGCGGTGAATAAGCAGGTTCTGGAAACATCATTCGCTCTAGACATCGAATCCCTCAGCCCCAGCTGGCTCACAGAGTCATTGGACACATCATATAGTCTGGGAAAAGCTCAACCCTATTTACGGGAGGGAATGTAAATGGAAGTTTGTAGGAAAATACTCTTCATGAGACCTATCATGCTAGGCATTACAGATTTCAATCCAGCGTAGGCCCGTAAGGGGGAGAATACCAAGTGCAGGCTATGTTTCTTTGCTAAAGAATCCTGGCTACACCTCTTGTGCTGCTGCCCTATATTGAACAATGAGCGCTGGCTCCTTCTTCGCCCGTTACTCATTGCAAATGGAGCAAGGACCTGCAGCGAGGCCTCGGCCTTGTTTTTCATTGATTTAACGACAAGAAACCTAGTAAGACTGGGGAAATTTACGCATTTAATCAGGATCCCCAAAAAAGGAGGCGTCACAAGGAGATGTCACTCCTGTGCCAGTCTGATGGCTCTTTCTCTATTTGGCATGTCGGGTTTTACAAAATGGTGAATGCGGCAGGGCTGTTCCTGTCAGGCACCAGGATGGCCCATACTTTTACCCAAAGCTTCGCCTCATAAATTCAGACCTTAATGCCCTAGTTTTAATCATTTTTACAAGTAAATCCTGAGAACGTGCTCAAATGAATTAAGGGATGTAAGCCGTTCATAAGGACAATGGCATTGATGGGTTGTGGAAGGGGCAGAGGTGAATCGTTTAAACAATTGAATCATTTTTAACAAAAGTTGCTTCTCTTACTGTAATGATGTCAATTAATTGAACAGTTAATAAAAAATAATTAATTCCCCTCTCTAATTGAGGCGGGGAACTGCAGGAATGGGCGAATGTCAGCTGCTCATCGTGCGCTACCATTGAAAATAATTTGTGTTATAAATTACACAGTGAGGCCTGGTAACTACTTACTACAACTTTTGCAGCATTGCAGGCAGCGTGACTCTGGCGTTGGTGACTCTGCAAGACTGCAGGCTCAGGCCGGGAGCCTCCCACCCCACTGGCAATCAACATTTTGGTAGGCCGCCGGCTGTCCTCAGTGAGTCCTTGTGCTTCTACTGTAGATTAGCTGTGTGCGGGAATCCACCTCCACCACCTGTTTGACATGCTGAGGCCAGAACCGGGCTGCTCCACAGCCCGAGGCAAGCAGAAAGTTCCCCAAATGGAAGGCTCCACACCATGCCAATAGCTGCTAGGGGCTGTGGTCAATGATTGGAAGAAGGGAGGCTGGGCAAAAGAAAACAGTGTGGGAAACAATTACAGGGCACGGCAACAGCTCGACTCTTGGAAACCCTGTATAGCATGTCTTTAGAAGGAGGCCGCAATTGACACTCCATAAACTGCTCATTTTGCAGCTCCTTGCACTCGGAGCCCTGGATGTGAAGTTACAAGCCCCAGCCCCTAAAACTCCCTGGAACCATTCAATTCGAAGATAATGCTAGCCTCTGGGACAACATGGCCGACACATGGTGCAGCACAACTCATGCAACGTTATCACCTGGCAAAATGAAAGATCATGAAAGTAAATGTTAAAGTTGAATTTTATAAATTTATTTTATCACTCGCTTCCCTAATTGAGATGTGAGTCGTCCAGGCTGTCCAGTGAGCCCGAACAGAGTCGTCCAGTGACAGAGTGTCCTGGCGGCTGCTACAACCCGGGTTACTGACTCCTCTCTGTCTCCCTAGGCTTCAGCAAGAATTGAATTCAGCAGGGGGTAATAACTGCTGCGGCCCGGCCCAGGCAGGTGAGAGCTGCAGCAGGCAGTAGGATGCTGTAAGAGCCATGATTGGTTTGCGGGCGGCGCAGCAAATTCAATGACCAGCCACCTGCCTCCCACAACAAACTGAACTCCCCCACCGGCAGCAGGATGTGACGTCCCCCGCGGCGCTGGCATGTAGCACACAACCTGACTGGGCCTGGTGACGCCAGGCTGACAAGGAGAGCCGCGGGGAATCACAATAATGAAACAGTGTAGCAGTGAGTGTGAGCCTGCCAGTGCTGAGCAGCCTTAGCTCAGCTGCGAACCCCAAGTTAGGAGAGCAGCGCACACACATCATGCAGCATGCTGCCAGCTGCTCCACATAACAGTTTTAGGCAGCGCTTCAGTAACAGCTGAGACACTATGTGCCTCATTTATGAAAACTGTTGCATCGCTGCGACAAAACAGCAATGCAACAGTTTTCACTGCGCCCTCCTTGCGACACGATGGATGCATCGTATTTAATGTACGGCGCTCCATGTCGCAAAGATTTACAGATACGTCAGTATTCCTGACGTATCTGTAGGCGCAAAAGTGGCACATTGCTGGAGTGTGTCTGAAAGCAGATGCAACTCCAGCAATGTGTCCTGAAAGGGCCTCCGTCAGTCTTACGCCTGCTGTGAGGCAGGCGTAAGATATTGACGCAATAGGGTCCTAGAAGTGTTGCAGTGAAGTCTCATAGATTTCACTGCGCCACTTCTACAATTTAAGGCGGGAGAACACCCTCCCTGCATACATTATACCTGATGCAGGTATAATATAGCGCAGGGGTTTACAAAGTGACGCATCTGCTTAGGTGCATCACTTTGTAAATATGGCAGATTGTGGCGCATTATTTACGCTGCTGCAGCATAAAAAAAAGTGGCGCAACAGCGGCGTAAAAGTGTCGCAGGCCTTCATAAATAAGGCCCTATGCATATGCGTGACAATGCATTTTAGTGTGGTAATGCGCATTACCACAATGAAATGTGTTAGTCTAACACCTGATGCGTGGTACTTGGCAGGCCTGGATAATATAACGTTTTTGTAAGGAGAAGTGGGGGAACAATGAGTAGTAGGAATTTTGGGGATTCTTGCAGATTCCAGGAGTGCATGTCACAGAATTGCAAGGAAAATTCAAAATTTTAGACAATGTTTGAGGTTTTCAGGGCATTGTGGGTAAGAAAATGTTGTGGGATCCATGCAAATCACACCACCCTGGACTCCGTCAGGTGTCTAGTTTTCATAAATGTCTGGATTTGGTAAGTTTCCCTCGGTGGCTTCCAAGCATGGGCCTAAATACCCCAGCTACCACTATTGTCAGTGGCTCCACTTTTTATTTTGGGACCGATTGTGTCACACATGCAAGGCTGATGCACATGAGTGGAGTAGCATTTTTTAAGAACAAGTGAGGAAAAACACTGGGTAGTAGGAAGTTTCTGGATAGCCACAGATTCTGGAAGTGTCAGCCACAAAAATGTGAGTAACGTGATTTTAACCATTTAGACAGAGTTTGATATGTGCAGGGCATTCTGGATAAGTGAATGGGATCAATACATATTTCACCACTTTGGACACCTCTGTGTGTTCAGTTTTTAAAAACGGGACTGCTTGTTATTGTTTCAACAGAGTCTATCCACAACTGAAGTACAAATTCTTACTGGTTGATTTTTCCACAGTAGTGATATGCTTAAGGAGTAAATATTAATAACAGTTTCAGAATATTGAACACATCACTTAATAGTCATGTGCAATAAAGCCTCGTTAAGGCAACCACTTTACAGTCCTTTCATACGCCTTTCATTCACGCACACTAAACAATTCACAATTCCAGCCACAGGCCCAACACACACAACACTCACATCAACAAACTGTCACAATTTATAGGCCTTTCAAATTCCTACACCGATAGGACTGAAATACCAAACAAATTGCCACTCAAGCAGTCATCAGCCAACATATTATATAGCCACACCTCTAAAAAACCAATACACGCATTCTGCCAGCCAACAGTCGCACATTCTGCCAGCCAACAGCCACACATTCCACCAGCCAAAATCCACACATTCCACTAGCCCAGAGCCACACATTCCACCAACCAACAGCCATCAATTACGCCAGCCAACAATCCTACCAGCCATACATTCCACCAGCCAACCGCCATAAATTCCTCTAACCAACAGCCACATTTTCTTCCAGCCAACAGCCACACAATCCACCAGCCAACAACCACACAATTGCCACTGCACACATACTACCAGCCACTGCTGGGATAGAGCCTAGACCACATTTTTAGTTAACCTTGAACATCTGCCTTCTAATTACACATGATCCCCATAAAAAACAAGCCTAGGCTGAGCTTCGACTACCTGCTCATGTCCACTTCACAAAGAGTCCTAATACCGCCAAGGTGCCTTACCGTGGATGCCTGATTAGGCTCAGAAAGCTTTCTACTTTATGTACTCACTGTGCTACATACAACCCCTTCCAGTGTGTGGAAGTTTGAAGGTATCTGAGGGTGAACTTGGGGCCCATTCCTCCAACAGTGTGAACAAATCTACCTATGAAAACTGGGCTACAGGTGCAAGGCAATTTTTCCTAAGCTGCCTAATGAGCACTTCCACAAAGGCCAAGGTTAGATCTTTGTGGATCTGGTCCAGCCGTTGCTTTTCCGTCGTATTCTCCGAACGCCTACTAGGCCGTCCGCCCACTCAATTTAAATGCTGGTGGGTCTATGGACAATAGTTCGTCAAAGTGGACGGCGCCATAGGCAAAAGCAACTGACGGAGGGAGTCCAGCCGATTTTACTGCCTGTCCAATCAGAATTTGCTTTCCAGCCGACGTGCCCGTGGCAAGGAAAACTCCACAGCTGAGTTGGTGGTTTCAAAGAAATATTAGGAAGAAACTAACCTTTTTTCCACTTTCTTTTCCGTCATGGACCCAGTCGTCCAAGTCCTGCCTTTGCTGCTGCTACTCAACCACGAAGCAAATCAACACTGTCATAGCCTTAATCAAATTTAGGCTTCTGTTTTTTACTTGTTACCTTTTGAATTATCTGTCGACATAAGCTCTGGACCCGTGCATTTTTAAATTACTCTTACAAGCAATATTTTTTAAATGTGTAATGCATATGTGTCTAATGTGTTAGTTTATGAATTTTAAGGAAACACACCTGTAAATTTTCATTATTTTTTTAATTTGATGCAAGCTGCCTTCATGATAATGGACATTCACACAAAAATTTACATCAATCAAAAAGTGTCCATACAGGTGGGTTTAATTACTTTACGTAAACTATCAAATTATAAACATATGCATTACATATTATCGGAATAAATTTAATTTAATATAATATAGAAATTGCACTAGACAAGGCAAAACGTTTGTTTTACAAGAAATGTAAAATCAATGTTAGCTCTAAACTTAAAACATCATAAATATTTTTTTATTTCACATTTCCCCTTGTCTAGTGCATTTTCTGTATATAAATACATTTTAATTCACTCTTAATTTATTTTAAACTGTAATGCATATATGTTTATTTTTTATCACTTATCAAGTTAAAATAAACACACCTATATTAACACTCCAAAAAATTTAGAAACATTTCTTTGGGTGTAAGTGTCCTTTATCATGATGAATGCTTGCACCAAAATTTCAATGTCCATTAAAAAAAAATATCAGTAATCTTTGCACTGTACAAATGTGTTATTTAAATAAGCTTTTGTCTTTACTGTCATAAATGTAATTACCAATATGTCACATTTTCATCATTAACATTGTTAATAATCAATGACTTGTGAATGAATAATAATGCGAAGACAATCTTTTAAAAATAAAATATATTTATTAATAAATAAGATACTTCTCACAAATATTTATTTTAAAAAAATTATAAAGGGAGAACATATACTAAATACAGCAACAGGTTGTGGGATTGTTGCCCAGAATTTTCCTCCTAAACAGACTGCCAATGGGTAACTAGTTTCTAGGGAGGGGTGGGTTTGACAGGTGTTAGGGAAAGGTAAGCTGTAATTTCCTCTTGAGGAGTAAGGGTAGGAGGGGTGGGAGAGGATTGGGTTTTGGAGGTAGAGGGAGCTGGAGTGGGTGTTGTGCATGTGTCTGTATGTTTTGCAGGTGCATGTGGGTCTGGTGTATATTGTGTATGTTTGGGTGTGTGTTCTAGTGAGTGTGTGTGTTTCTGTTTGGTGTTGTTTAGCAGGTATGTGTACTTTTGTGGAGGGTGTTGTTTTAGATGAATGTACTGCTGAAGTGGTTGGTGTTGTGCACGTGTCTATGTTTGCAGGTGCAAGTGGGTCTGGTGTATGTTGTGCATGTTTGGATAGGTGTGCTGGTGGGTGTGCTGGTGGTTGTGGGTATAGTGTCAATAGTGTGTATATGTTGTTTGGGTGTTTCTTTGTGTGTTTGTGTTTATGTGTGTGTAATTGTGCTGCTTGTGTCTGTTGGAGTGGGTGCCTGCGAAGAAGTGAGTGTGCTTGGGATAGGGATGGGACTTGGGATTTGGGATGAGGAAGGAACCTGAGTTGGGGCACAAGGTTGGGGTGGTTGGAAGGCTGCAGCCAGTGAGGAGGCTATGTTAGCAAGCAATCTCTGCATGCCAGACATTCAACTGTGAATGGCGCCTGAGGGCGGTGCGAGGGGACGAGAATGGGGAGAGGGATCTGGACGAATGTGGTCACATGCTGGAGGGTTTGCAGCCAGCGACAGATCAGAATGAAAGGGAGGAGGGCTCAACACAGACGCAGAACCACACCAAACCCAGAGAGTGGGGATAACCCTCACACTTGAGTGTAAAAAATAAAATGGAAAAACAATAGCCTACCGAAGAGCAGAGGTGGGTGTTCCCCTCGACCGTCTTGTAACACAAATATTGTATTCTCAACTGCCATGCCCTTGATGATTTATATATTCTACCTACGAGATGGGTTCCATCACCAGTCACTGCCAAGGTTCTGTTCCTTTCTTTTTCATTATTCTTTTCCATTCTTCTTGTTAATAATTCCGATGAGAATTGTTGCATGCATTGATCCGGTGGGAAAAAGGTTTTTAAACACAGTGATAGCCATAATATGCCCAGCGATGAAACTATTGAGTGGGACATATGGAAGGTTTAACGGACTGACAAGCTATAACCTGTTAACAATAGCCTGCCGATGACACACTGTGCCATGTATATGGCAAACATGTAATGTGATCTTTGTGCAATGTCGCAAATAAAAACAAGTAAAAAAATAAAAACTGTGAATGGCATCCAGAAATGCAACCATTTGTTGCATTTGGCAACTAAGGCCCTAGTTGCCATTCACAAGCACAGTCTGCGCTACAGAGATGCTGTGTAAGAGGTCAATAGCCTCCTCACCAAGCGCAGCTGGGGTGACAGGGGCAGGGGGTGAGGTGCCTGTGGCGAAGGAGACCCCAGCCCTTTTAGGGGGTCGGGTTTGGCCAACTGAGAGGGCAAGAGGGAGGATGGAGAAAGGACTCTGGGTGGCAGACAAGGATGCAGTTGGTACAGTTCCTGTAGGCCTCGCCACCACTAGGGACTGGTCGCTTGTGGAGGCCTCTGAAGATGTTAACGAGCTGGTGGCCTCCGTTCCAGTTTCCTCGCCCTCCATGCCACTGTGTGGATTGGTGTCCATGTTCTAAGCCCCCAAAACATAGTCGATAGCTGCTTCCCCCCTGCCTTCGTGGTCAATGTCTCCTTCGCCTGCTCCTGAAGATGCTGAAAAGACATATACAATAGTTTTATTGTATCTGTGTGAACAGAACTGATCATAAAGTTTTTTTCTCAAAACATTTTCCAAATTTCATTTGCTTCAAGTCTTTCAAACTTTGGTTCATTTTCATCATTACGTCCTGCATGTCGGGAGCATCTTTAGAAACCATTTAGTCACAGTTGTGTTATTTCCCATTATTGCTCCTATATCATTTATGATCTTTTCTCTTAACCATCGTCAGTTCTCTCCAGGAACTGTTTATCACCTCTGAGTGGTTCTGATTTGTTGTTTTCAATAGTGAACTAACGTCACTAAAAATAATATAAAGCAAAAATACATTTGTACAGTGTGTGTACAAGGCAAAGTAAGCTGAATTATTTTTATTCATAAAAATTTAAATATGAATCAATGTGTTTTAACAATTACTGCAATGTTGTACCAATATTTGTATAAACTGAAAGTTTATACATTTCACAATGGTCGCACTTACTTCAAGTAACTTAAGTATTTTTCAAATGTTAAAATGTATGTAATCAGTACTGAAGTTGCTTATTAAGGGGGGGAGGGTGGGGCTAATGGCCTGAGTTGCAGACCTTGGAGCTGGTGGGCACGAGGTTCGAGTCTCGGCGTCAGTGTCAACATCCTGTCATTCTGGGCAAATCACTTAATCTCCTCATGCCTACAGTTCAGCACCTTGAGACCCTCCTGGGTCATTTGCAGAGCTTTACAAATCCTCAATCAATCAATTAATCAAGATACTTGTACAGCACGACTACTCATCCGTAAGGGTCTCAATGCGCTGGGGTGGGGGGACTGCTGTTCAGTCGAAGAGCCAGGTCTTGAGGTCCTTCCTGGATTGAGGCAGTGATGTTGATTGCCTGATGTATAGAGGCAGGGTATTCCAAGTCTTTGCAGCGAGGTAGGAGAAGGATCTTCCTCCAGCCGAAGTTTTGCCGATCTGAGGGATGGTGGCCAGGGCAGGTTGGGCGGAGTAGAGGTGTTTGGTGGGTGTGTAGAAGGAGAGGTGGTAGTTGAGGTACGCAGGTCAGGTGTCATGGAGGGCTTAGCAGGCATGTGTGAGGAGCTTGAAGGTGATTCTTTTGTTGACTGGGAGCCAGTGGAGGTCTCTCAGGTGACCGGTGAGGTGGCTGCAGCGGGGGATGTTCAGGATGAGTCTGGCAGAGGCATTCTGAATGTTCGTCAGTTCCTTCAGGAGTTTTTGGATTTATTATTAATATATCACACCTATGTATTTACTTATGCTGTTGAAGAAAATATGAAATCATTTTTATGGTATTTACAAATGACTTCTACAGCATAAGTAAATACATATGGATTGATATATTTCTAATCCACTTGAGTACATATCAAAAATATTTTTTTCATTTGACTCCAAAATATCTTACGTTATTTCCAGTTCGTTTTACCACTGTGTATTCTTTTTTTAAATATGCTAGGTTTCACTTTAACCAAAAATTGGTACAGCATCACAGTAAATATTTCATATACTGATTCATATACAATTTTTCAATAACAAAATAAAATGCAAATCACAATATGCAACAGATTAAACCTTGATGCATTTCAGCTTCATAATGAGTCATGAGTTGTGCCTGATTTTGAGTTTTCCGGATACTCCAACATATATGTGACGGAACATTCCTCTGCAAAAGTTCTCCTTAAATATCCTATTTTAATTCATCCTTGATTTATCACCTGGACATAACAAAGGACATTTAGAAAATGTTTTTGGGTAAGTGTTACTCTGTCACTAATGTGTACACATTCCTGTCCTTTAAAAAAAAAAAAATGTATGCCTATCAGATTCTTTTTTCAAAAACAGACTGGCTTACATGCACATTTGTGAAGGAGTAAGACATCATGCAATTCTGTCACTTTCATCATAAATTAAATAGTATTTTTGGTTCAAAACATATGTGTGATATTATTTAATCAAACATGTAGCCATTTAATCCGATGTTTCTAGTCATTTTGGCCGACATGCTCGCCATTGTTTGTCTATAATACCGGCTCATAAATGACGTAACCTCCTTCACAATTGTGATGGAGCAGCACACCTGACACAATTATAACTTCTTGTTGTTTGGTACAAATGTCCCTTATTACATCCAACACACCCTTGTATATTTGTTGTTTGGGCAGGCATGTGTCTGCTCAAAACAGTTCTTTGGTAGTGATCAGAAATATAGTGGTATAATTTCCACAAATTAATATACAAAACACATAATCAATCACCTTGTACAAAACTTACATCTTCAAGAACTCTTCTTGTGCGTTTGACATGTGTCAACCTTTATGTTGATGCCATAATTTGTTGCTGTAGCAAAAAATAGTTATTTACCATGAATAACTACAAAAAGAACTTACCCCCTTGATGCTTCTGTTGGGCTCTCAACTGCCCATGAAGCTGGGGAGAGGCCACCGCAAGTATGTGGACCATTAGGGGGGTCAGGGTGTGGCGCACACACTTCCCATAATGGGAGGACTGGTTGAGCTGGACTTCAGATGACTTTTTAGTCTAGCGTTGTAGATCCTCCCACCTATTCCTGCAATGAATGCTGCTCCACTTGTAGACCAGGGTCCGCACCTTCTTTGAGATGGCCTTCCAGATGGACTTCTTTTGATGGACGACTACCTGTAAGAATACAAAAAAAAGTAAGAAAAAAAAATGTTTTGTGACTTTTTGTTTGTTTGTTTGTATTGATGTAACACAATTTTGAGAAATCAATCACAAGCATTGGTAAAAAGTTACAACTACATTTACATTTTTTTCTTTTTTAAATTGTAGTAACCTGTTGAGTACCTTTATCCCTGGTCATGTCTTTATTTTACTAATGCAGGCCAGTTACATCATCAAGGCCAGGGGTCTCCAACATTTTCTGCAGTGAGAGCTGCTTCTGATCAGTGAAAATCATTGTGAACTATTGAAGGCTAAACAAATTACGCATTGTTACCAGGCAACCCCACACACACCTTCATTGACTTTAAGCCTAATGTCCATGGATGTATGATACTACGGTCTGAACAACATACCATGACTAAGGGCACTATGAAAGGTCTGCCATGTGTGTCAGTGAGAACACGGTCTTTGGGGATGTATGTGCGCCTATAAATGGGACATATTTGTATGGGGCCTGTGTCATATGTACTTGCAGCATGGAACATATCTTTCGCGATATGTGGCACCGTTACATGAATAACACAAACATACAATTTCATTTTTTTAAATGGGAGATAGATAAAGTGCAGAAAAATATTCTGCCAAAAAGTTCATACTAGGGAACATTTTTCTGCACTTTAAATTTCTCTCATTTAAAAAGATGTCTGTATTGTTCTGTTATACTCATGGCACAGCGTGTACTGGCCACTGGGAGTAGGGGCCTGCAATTTGTAAATGCGACACTTTGAAATGGGAGAAAATTGAAATGAAGAGTTAACTTACTCTTTAAGGCAACTTTCAATATTCATTTTCTTCCATTTAAAAGCATTCAGAAACATCATTTTGTTCACAGCTCCAATATTGAGTTGACAAGAACTTTTATTTAGGAGTTAAATACCTCACTGCTTCATTTCTTCGCCACTGTGCCCCAGCCTGGGGCATGAATCTGAGAGAGCACTGCTCATTATCAGGGCCCTGCTATCTGCAGCCTGATGATAATAATGTAAAATGAACACAGCCTTACCTCAACTGTAAAAGGAAAATATGACCTTGTGCTATTCAAAAATGAACTCAAGGTCGTGAGCTACTCTGAAGGTTTCTGGGAGCTCAAAGAGCATGTAAACATCATAAAAAACTGCACAGAGCAGTGCACTTCCCTAAATGAAGGTCCTCCCGCCCACCTACTGTCCCATCACATGAGGCTTCCTGTAATAGGGTTCCAACTGGACCCATAAACCACACTATCATGAATAATAACACGCTCGAAATGCTTCTGCTACCGTAAGAATGTTCTGGATAGCTATCCCACTGAACCTTGGAGCCAAGTATATGGGACATCATGTGCCTGAGACCGTTGTAGGAACCTGCTACAAAGAATTAGACACACTTGCCAGTTGGCTTTGATCATTAGTAAGTTGTGATTTCATACTTTTCATCAGACTCTAATGTATGAATAGTTTACATCATCAATGCTGGTGGTTAACTGAGTGCAGCTCCATGAGCCTCTCTGTGGGCCTAAGAGTTTGTAGGGGGTCCAGCAGTATGCATCCTCCCATTTCTTCTACAGACATCCTTTGAAGTGCCACTTTCAGACGGGCACATAGAGCTGGAGAAGAAGTGTACAGGCATCCTGGCATCCATTTGCTTCAAATATCTTACCAAAAAAAGGCACGAGCTGGGCTTAGGGTGCAGCCTATTTACTGTATATTTGAGCTACCTCACACCTCATAGTCCTGCCCTTAGCCACAAGGTGATGCGGGCTGTACTTTCAAAGTGTCTCCACTTATCGTCAGTGTGGTGATAAGCACATTTGTCAATCCATCCAAGTAGTTTAATATAAGCCCATCACAGAAAGCTTGCAATTATGAAAAGGGAGGAAAGGGTGTGAGTCTACAGCAGGTAGCCTGCACGTGAAGCTGAAATGCATTAATGATCCAACAAGACAACAACAGCAAGTGCACTTCCAGTTTGTGCTAAGGCACGAGGCTATTTCAACAGATACATTTGATCTACTATGCAATATGTATGCCATTTTGGCACTATAATATCATGCTCATTATTTTCCATATTTCACATAGTTCTTGAAGATAATTTCATCCCTGTGATTTTAACCAATAGGAAGCCTAGAAGTCAGTAACAAACACAGCAATGTACTCCTGTATTCTGTGGTACTGCTTCACACGCTTGAAACACCATGTAGTATAACAATGCATTATGGGTAAGATGACAGTACAATGGCGCCATCTTGGGGCCCTGGCCATATTTACAAACCACTCAACGGTTGGCCTCACAGCTGATTATCATGTCACCAGAACCACTTCATGGCATTAGACACGTTCACGGATTCATTTGTATTACACGTGTTTCTATCATGCGGCGCGAGGCTTGTCTGTAATGTGTATCTGTTCAAAATACAAGTCACATAGTTGGAAGTAACGCAGTGCAAGTGCCACGACGCGCTTCAAATAATGATAGAGGGCTTTAGAAAAAGAGTCCCCTCTTTTCGCCGCGGGTTCTGACAGGAAAGCTGCTTCATTTCCTTAAGGGCTTATCGGGCAGAAAGAGTATTGGACATTTGAAAACAAGGCTTTTCTCTCAGCTGCTGAACAGTTTCCAGTCACGCTGTGGCCATCACAAATGAACAAAATATAGTGTCTGGCTGAAAAAGCCACCCCTGAAGGCGGAAAAGACACACTTTGCAGATGTCCTGTTGAGATCTCGTTAATTCCATAGAAAATTAAAACTCTTCTGGTCAATGTCTTCTTTTCTTTCCTGTCCTGTGTCAATTCCAGCTGCATTAGCCCGCAGATGCTCACACCGCCCCTCCTGACTGCTGAGGGGGATGCTTTTTAAGGGAAGTCATTTACCACAAGCCAAGATGTAGCCTGGCAGAAATGCAATAACTGTTTGAGATGTGCTCATTCAGGCTCCGTGCACTGTGGTTTCTAGCCTGTCATACAAAGCATTTTGCCTGCATTCATGCTTTAAAAAAAACCTGCATACTGTTATCAAACAGAAGCCAGGCGAATAATTTCACATCGCCCTGGAAAAGGCGCAGGAAATCGGATCCTCCGAAATCCCCATCCTCTGATGTGTTTACAAACTGGTAATTGCGCCCACATTAGAGCCGTGGACATGCAAATTCATCTAAGAGAATATCGTGGCTCGGCTAGCTCGGTACAGTCCAGAATAGAAGCATGCAACGTAAGCTGATGGACCTGGAAATGCCTGTATCGGCAACACACGGCAAAATAAAAACTTAGGGGCATATTATCAAGGGCCTTATCTCCGCTTTTTTGGCTTTAAAAGCCAAAAAAGCGGAGATAATGTTTTCGCCCTATTTGCAAGCCGGTGCTAACATGCATTAGCGCATGTTAGCAGCCGTTTTGCCGACGCCTCGCTTTGTATCTCTAATGAGATGCAAAGTGGGCGTCACTGGGCGTACCCCTGACGGACTACCTTGTTAAATATCGCTAAATGCACATCGCAATATTTACAAGGTGGCCCCAGGATTTTAGCAGACGTTAGTTTTTGGCGAAAACCACGGTTTTCGCCGAAAACTAACGTCTGCTAAAATGCTGACTTACCTATACCTGTCATTGGGGGTGGATTATGCTGATACGACCACAGGGTCGTATCAGCAAGGTTATCGCTGTTTTCCATGAAACATCGCTGGAAAACCAGCGTTGTTCCATGGGAAACGGCGATATCCCCGCTATCGCTGGAATTTTTATCGCCTCGGTGATACGCGTTGTTGATAACGCGCTAACCGGGCGATAAATTCCAACGATAGACGGCGATAAATAAAAAAGCGCTAAGCGCGCTTTGCGATATTTATCGCCGTCTATTGTTAATATGCCCCTTAGCTACGAAAAGGGGTGCGGAGAGCGGCGTGGATGACAGGAGCAGCTTATAGTTCGAAGCTCGTGCTGCCTGCTAAACTGCGAGATATTCATTTACATGCGGAGCAGGTATTCCATCCGTTTGGCTGAGCATATTACACTTCCTTCAGAAATAATAGAACACTCCCCCTCTCCCCTCCAGCCAGCCCCTCCGCCGCTCCTCTCATGGCTGCAGCATCTTAGCAGGAACAGACCGCTGAGCAGGCAGCAGCATGTCAGTGTGACAGCTGATCAGGTGAACAATGCACCAATGACCAGCAGAACCACCGCAACGACACAACGAATCCTGAAAGCCGCCAGACTTGCGTCCGCCCGCACTGGATTGCGAGCTCAACAGCTGAGAAGGAACTCACCGGGAAACGCGAGGGGTCGGAGAGGAGGCAGCGCATGGGCAGGACTGGAGAGAGGCATCCCACGTAGGGCACAGGCGCACCTATGCATCTAATAAATGTACTATGGTAATTTTCAGCTTTCCAAATACAACACCCTTCCAGTAGCGATCGGAGCTTCCGTCTAGGATCCGCCCCTTAATCCTGAATCAGAGACCAAGTGCCCCAGGTATGTCCCAATGGGGGAGGGCACCCACACTGCTGGATTCAACATGGAGACCTCGCTGGGTCCCCCTCATGCAGGGAACTCAATGGCAGCTGCCTGCAAACATGCAGTGCAGCTGCGGAAAGCACAGGGTGCCCACAGTACCTGGTGGGAACTGGCTATTGTAACAGGAGCAGGCGTCACGCTCTGGGAAACATACCACTGGGAAGCTCCCCAGCGGAGCAGGCAGTGCAGTGTCAGCTCTACTGCAGGTCCAGCGGCGTCTCCTCTCCTGAGGCGCCCGTGGAGAGAAGGTCGGTGCATCTTTGTCGAGCAGTCCAGCCCCGTCCACCACACGATGTCAGCGGAGTTTCTCCACTCCGCTCTCGCCCCTCCCTGGGGTTTCCCTCACATCTGTGGTGGCCCTCTCCCTATGGAGAGGCAACGCAGGCAAAACCAAAAGTTATAAAGTAAGTGCCCGACACGTTCTTGGCAACTAACTTCCTTGGTAAAGGTGCCCACACCCGGAGCACTCTCTGGGAGCTTCACAGGGACCCACAAACCAGTTGGGGCCACAGGGCTCCCTCCAGGGCATAGAAGCACATGCTTCCTCCTCCCAAGAGACCAAAAAGCGCTACCCACACGCTGTATGCAAATTTCTGCAGGGAGGAGTGGACGGTCAAAGCTCCTTGAGCAGGACTGGAGGGGTCGGAGAGGAGGCAGCGCGCAGTGCCCCTCGGGCTGCAGGATTTGTGTGTTCAAGCCAGGCTCACGTCGCATGCACGCCGTGGTGTGGTTACACGCGCCCTGCTTGATTACAGGGGCTCGGAGGATTACCAGTGCTGTTTAGCTGCAAGACAGTTCTATAGTACTCACAGATGCATTTTTAAAATATGAATTGGGCAATGCCCCCGGGACCTGGCCCACCCGGGGGGCCTCATTTAAATGAAGCGCGGGAGTCCGCGCTTCATTTTTTAAAATTTTCTCAGCCAAATTCGCACACCCAGCGCGAATTCGGCCGATTTAAAAAAAAAAAAATGCTTTTTTTGGCCCTGGGGGTCCTTGTGGGACCCCTGAGCAGGCCTAGGGGGTCAGGGTGTTTCTACCCTGCCCCCTTTTCTTGTTTTTCACGTTAGTTTTTCTGTTTTCTTGTGCCTCGGTTACCAAGGCACAAGATGGCTGCCAACACTTCCTGGTTTGGAGTGTTGACAGCCAATTAGAATAAAGCTCGTGGTCGGGAGGGTGCGCGGATCCTCCGTGCCTCTAAATATCGAAACTTTTATTTTTTGATTTTCTCAGCAACTACTGAACGGATTTACACCATTTTAAAAAAAAGGGCGCTTTCTGAACCAAGCACTACCTTTTTGCCAAATTTGGTGTAATTCCATTCAGCAGTTCGAGCTGTAGCCGTGTCTAAAGTTTCCTATGGGAAATGCATTTTTCGACCTCTTTTTTTAAAATTTCTCAGGAACTACTGAACGGATTTACACCATTTACCAAAAAGGTCTCTTTCTGAACCAAGGGCTACCTTTTTGCCAAATTTGCTGTAATTCCGTTCAGCAGTTCGGGCTGTAGCCGTGTCTAAAGTTTCCTATGGGAATTAACATGGAGAAAACATGTTTTGGGAACCCCCTTTTTTCTCGGCCCCCGCTTGCCGAATCACCCCGAAACTTTCAAGATAGGAGCTGACCGGAGCGGGCCATACGTTTTGAAAAATTCGCGAAGATTCGTCAACCGGCGCTAAAGTTATTGGGAAAACAAAAAATGAGTTTCCTATGGAAACTAGGTCCTAAATATAACTATCTACTGGCGACCGCCAGTAGATAATATATATATATATATATATATATATTCACTGAAAAAACCATAGGTTTTAGGGACAGTTATAGTTACTTGGACATTGCACTCGTACAAAACCCGTGAAATTCCCCCGTTATAGTTAGTTCAGCTAACTATAACTCGCGCCCCGCAATGCACTGCTGATGACGTCACATATTACATCACTCATGACATGGTCAGTGACATCACTGATGACATCACTGATGACATCTCAAATGACATCACTGATGACATCACTGATGACATCATCCAGTGACTGTGTGTTTCTGTAAAGTTTAAATATTTTTAATATATATAGGAAAAGACGTATTGAAGAATGAGTGGGTGTGTAAGTGTCTGTATGGATGATTTAGTAGGTGCGTGACTGACTCTATAAGTGAGTGATTTAACGTATCTTACTGAATGCATGGGTTAGTGACTAAACTGGATGAATGTCTGTATCCGTCTGTCTGTTGCTGTGTAAGTGGCTGCATGTGTTTGTGAATAGCTACATGAGTGTCTATATGAGTTATTGAATGCTTGTCTGAGTATCTGTATGGGTGCCTGAGTGTTTGTGTGGGAGGTGTGTGTGCAACTCTGTGCATAGATGTGTGAGTGGGTGATTCACTGGGTGGATGGTTTCAAGAGTGCATCTGTGATAGACTGTATGGGTGGGTAAGTGTGTGTAAGAGTGTGTTAGTGAGTGAATGTATGTATGTCCCAGTGGTACATGTGTGAGTAACTACATATGTGAAAGGCAGTATATATGTGTGTTGGAGTATATAAATAGCTATAAGCGAGAGTGAGTGATTGTGATAGTGGCTGTATGGATGAGTGTGTGCTTGTATCAGTGATTGTATAAGAGCGTAACAATGTGCTACTATTTGTATGAGTAAGTGAGCTGGTGTGTGTATAACTGTATAGGTGAGTAAATGGCAGTGTGTTTAATTATTTGCATGACTGACTAGGTGTGTGAGTATCTCTATGGATGAGTGGCGTTGTTTGAGTGTCTATATAGGAGTAAGAGTGCATATGATAGTCCTGTACTGAGTGACCGTAAGTATGAGTGACTGTACGGGTGAGTGAGTGGATGTGTGTGTGTAGACCTAAGAATCAGTGAGTGGGTATGTAGTTATTGGTGTTGGAGTGTCTATGGTTTTGCGAATGGCAGTCTGTAATTTAGAGTGGGTGTATCAAAGGTTATATTAGGGTGTGAGGAGGTGCATCAGATTATCACGTGGATGATGTCATCAGTGATGTCATTTGAGATGTCATCAGTGATGTCACTGACCATGTCATGAGTGATGTAATATGTGACGTCATCAGCAGTGCATTGTGAGGCGCGAGTTATAGTTAGCTGAACTAACTATAACGGGGGAATTTCACGGGTTTTGTACGAGTGCAATGTCCAAGTAACTATAACTGTCCCTAAAACCTATGGTTTTTTCAGTGAATTTCAAAGGTTTTTTAAATGCTAATTTGTAACTATAACGTGTCTGAAACCTATGGTTTTTTCAGTGAATTTCAAAGGTTTTTTAAATGCTAATTTGTAACTATAACGTGTCTGAAACCTATGGTTTTTTCAGTGAATTTCAAAGGTTTTTTAAATGCTAATTTCTAACTATAACGTGCCTGAAACCTACGGTTTTTTCAGTGAATTTCAAAGGTTTTGTAAATGACAATTTTTAAATGTATTAATTGTTATATTAATTTTTTTCATACTGATTTACTACATTTTTAGAAACAATTTTTTTTTACATATTTTATTTTTTAAATTACATTGTAATTACATTATACATTACATTACAAAAATACTTTCTCAGAATGAATTACTTTAGTTTAAATACTTTGCAGATAGGCAATAGACTTTTAAGTACAGTAGTTACAGTTGTTGCAATGGGCAACACATTTTCAAACACAATGCAACATTCAGCTCAATGTGAATTTCTAGTTAAATGCAATTAGTTACTTTATGGATTACTTTTGTAACCACAGGACTGGATCCTAGATTCAGTCCTGGTACATCTCCTGTAAACAGTTGAGTAAAAGCGTTTTGGTTACAGTCGTGATTTTTAAGGAATATTATTGTATTTTAAAAGTTGACACTTAGAAACTTTTTCTCATAGAATCACCAATGTTATCCTATGGAAGGAAATTCACTTAGCAGGTAAAAACTGTTATCGTTACTTTTTCTTACTCAGTGTTGGATCCTGGATCCAGCACTGGTGCATCTCCTGTAAACAGTTGAAAGAATGCGTTTAAGTCATACAGGCGATTTTTAAGGAATATTTGTAGTTTGTGAAAATCAACACTTTGAAACTTTTTTGCTGAAAGCCAGTCAATCTTAGCCTATGAAGGAAATTCAAGTTACTGGTAAGTACGGTTAAAATTACTTTTGAGGATCAGTACTGGGCTGAAAGATGCAGCACTGAGGTCTCTCCTGATAACAGGTGAGTAAATCGGAATTCGTATTTTGGCTGATTTTAGAGGAATATTTTAAAGTTCCAAAACTCCACACTTAGAAGAATTTCCAAGTGAAACCAGTCAATGTTAGCCTATGGAAGGAAATTCAAGTTACTGGTAAGTACGGTTAAAATTACTTTTCAGGACCAGTACTGGGCTGAAAGATGCAGCACTGAGGTCTCTCCTGATAACAGGTGAGTAAATCAGAATTCGGATTTCGGCTGATTTTAGAGGAATATTTGTATGTTTCAAAAATCAACACTTAGAAACTTTTTCAGCAAAAAGCAGGCAATGATATCCTATGGAAGGAAATTCAAGTTACTGGTAAGTACGGTTAAAATTACTTTTGAGGATCAGTACTGGGCTGAAAGATGCAGCACTGAGGTCTCTCCTGATAACAGGTGAGTAAATCGGAATTCATATTTCGGCTGATTTTAGAGGAATATTTTAAAGTTCCAAAACTCCACACTTAGAAGAATTTCCAATTGAAACCAGTCAATGTTAGCCTATGGAAGGAAATTCAAGTTACTGGTAAGTACGGTTAAAATTACTTTTCAGGACCAGTACTGGGCTGAAAGATGCAGCACTGAGGTCTCTCCTGATAACAGGTGAGTAAATCGGAATTCGTATTTCGGCTGATTTTAGAGGAATATTTTAAAGTTCCAAAACTCCACACTTAGAAGAATTTCCAAGTGAAACCAGTCAATGTTAGCCTATGAAGGAAATTCAAGTTACCGGTAAGTACGGTTAAAATTACTTTTCAGGATCAGTACTGGGCTGAAAGATGCAGCACTGAGGTCTCTCCTGATAACAGGTGAGTAAATCGGAATTCGTATTTCGGCTGATTTTAGAGGAATATTTTAAAGTTCCAAAACTCCACACTTAGAAGAATTTCCAAGTGAAACCAGTCAATGTTAGCCTATGAAGGAAATTCAAGTTACCGGTAAGTACGGTTAAAATTACTTTTCAGGACCAGTACTGGGCTGAAAGATGCAGCACTGAGGTCTCTCCTGATAACAGGTGAGTAAATCGGAATTCGTATTCCGGCTGATTTTAGAGGAATATTTTAAAGTTCCAAAACTCCACACTTAGAAGAATTTCCAAGTGAAACCAGTCAATGTTAGCCTATGGAAGGAAATTCAAGTTACTGGTAAGTACGGTTAAAATTACTTTTGAGGATCAGTACTGGGCTGAAAGATGCAGCACTGAGGTCTCTCCTGATAACAGGTGAGTAAATCGGAATTCGTATTTCGGCTGATTTTAGAGGAATATTTTAAAGTTCCAAAACTCCACACTTAGAAGAATTTCCAAGTGAAACCAGTCAATGTTAGCCTATGAAGGAAATTCAAGTTACCGGTAAGTACGGTTAAAATTACTTTTCAGGACCAGTACTGGGCTGAAAGATGCAGCACTGAGGTCTCTCCTGATAACAGGTGAGTAAATCGGAATTCGTATTTCGGCTGATTTTAGAGGAATATTTTAAAGTTCCAAAACTCCACACTTAGAAGAATTTCCAAGTGAAACCAGTCAATGTTAGCCTATGGAAGGAAATTCAAGTTACTGGTAAGTATGGTTAGAATTACTTTTCAGGACCAGTACTGGGCTGAAAGATACAGCACTGAGGTCTCTCCTGATAACAGGTGAGTAAATCGGAATTCGTATTTCGGCTGATTTTAGAGGAATATTTGCACAATGGTGAAGGGAGGGGGCGGGGCCTGAGGTGACATCTGTGCAAACGCGCCCCGTTGCGCGTTTTAAGTTGGGGGATTAAGTCCCCTTGAATCCTGAGGGTCCCTAGGGGCCAACTAGCCCACCAGGAACCTCCAATATGCGCCAGGGGCTGCGTTGCAGAGACTGTAGAGAGGCCACACCCCTTTTACACCTCTCTGCAACGCAGCTCTGTGGCGCTTTCTGGATGTACCTGTTGGGCTACTTGGCCCCCAGGGACCCTCAGGATTGAAGGGGATTTAATTCCCCATCTTAAAACGCGCCACGGGGCCTGTTTGCACACATGTCACCTGAAGCCCCGCCCCTCCCTTCACCACTGTGCAAACGCGCCCCGTGGCGCGTTTTAAGTTGGGGGATTAAGTCCCTTGAATCCTGAGGGTCCCCGGAGTCCAACTAGCCCACCATATACCTCCAAAAAGCGCCACAGAGCTGCGTTGCAGAGGGGTGTAAAAAGGGGTGTGGCCTCTCTACACGTCTCTGCAACGCAGCCCCCTGGCGCATATTGGAGGTTCCTGGTGGGCTAGTTGGCCCCCAGGGACCCCCAGTATTCAAGGGGAATTCGTTCCCCCTCTGCAAACGCGCCAGGGGGCGCGTTTGCAGAGTGGTGAAGGAAGGGGGCGGGGCCTGCGGGCCCGATCGTTTTTTTTTAAATTGTTCTTTTTTTGTCCCCTGAAGGGGGGCTGTGTGGCCCCCCTTCCTTTTTCCTGTTTTTATGCCCTGGGGACCCCATCCCCCAGGGCCTTACCCCTTTTTTTTAATTTTTAATTAAAAAAAAAAACGGGAAGGGGGCCGCGTGGCCCCCCTTCCCTGGGCCTGTATTGGCCCCGGGGACCCCATCCCCCGGGGCATGGCCTTTTTATTTTTATTCTTTGGAGGGGGGCTGCGTGGCCCCCCTCCTCTGGCCATTTAAGGCCCCGGGGACCCCATCCCCCGGAGCCGGCCTTTCCATTTTTTTTAATTTTATTTATTTTTCTTTTTTGGGGAGGGGGGCCGCGTGGCCCCCCTCCTGGGCCACTACTTGCCCCGGGGACCCCATCCCCCGGGGCTGGCCCTCTCCGTTGGGGACTGTGGGGGGGTCCCCAATCCCCCCACAGTACCGCCGGCTCCCCACGTCCCTTCGGAGCCGGCATTGCTGTTCCACATGGGGAGCAGCTGACATGCTGCTCCCCATGTGGAAAAGCAATGTGCTTTGGATATTGGAAGAGAGAGCAGGTTTCCTGCTCTCTCTTCCAATATCCAAAGCAGTTTGCTATGGCAGGACGGGAGCCGCGAGGCTCCCGTCCTGCCATAGCAAACTACAGTGTCCCGGGGGTAGGCACCCAGGGACACTGCAGGAGCCGGCCCTGGGGGTGGCGGTCCCCAGGGCCATCAAGGGCTCCAGGAGGGGGCCGCGCGGCCCCCTCCCTACATGAGCACAGCCCCGGGGAGGTGGTGGTCCCCGGGGCTTCGGGGGTCCAAAACGGACCCCCATTTTAATTTGTTAGTGCCCCGGGGAGGTGGCGGTCCCGGGGCGTGTGGGGGCTGGAGCCCCCCACACAGGTTGTTAAATTAATTTAAAAAAGCCCCGGGGAGGTGGTGGTCCCCGGGGCTGCGGGAGGGCTCAGAGCCCTCCCGCACCATTTTTTTAAAAGCCCCGGGGGTGGCGGTCCCCGGGGCTTGGGGGCCCTTGAGGCCCCCCACACATTAAATTATCCCCCCCACCATGCCCCCGGGACTTGGGCCACCCGAGGGCCAATTCATCGAAGCGCGGGAGACCGCGCTTCGATTTTTTTCCCGGCAGGATTCGCGCACCCTGAGCGCATCCTGCCGATTTAAAAAAAAAAAAAATGCTTTTTTGCCCAGGGGGTCCTTGTGGGACCCCTGAGCAGGCCTAGGGGGTTAGGGTGTTTCTACCCTGCCCCCTTTGTGCGTTTTGCGCACTTGTTTCTTTTTTTTCTCGGCGGGATACGCGCACCCTAAGCGCATCCCGCCGATTTAAAAAAAAAAAAATCTTTTTCTGCCCAGGGGGTCCTTGTGGGACCCCTGAGCAGACCTAGGGGGTCAGGGTGTTTCTACCCTGCCCCCTTTTGCGCTTTGCGCACTTGTTTCTGTCCCTCGGTTCTACCGAGGGATAAAATGGCTGCCAACACTTCTTGATTTGGAGTGTTGACAGCCAATTAGCATGCAGCTCGTGATCGGGAGGGTACGCGGATCCGACGCGCCCATAGATATATATGTGATTTTAATTGTGAATTTCTCAGGAACTACTGAACGGATTTACACCATTTTAGCAAAAGGCACCAGTCTGAACCAAGGGCTACCTCTTTGCCAAATTTGGGGTAATTCCGTTCAGCAGTTCGGGCTGTAGCTGCGACTAAAGGTTCCTATGGAAAAATGAATGGGGAAAACGCGTTTTGGGACCCCCCTTTTTTCTCGGCCCCTGCTTGACGTATCACCCCGAGACCTTCAGGGTAGGAGCGGACCGGAGCGCCCCAACAAGTTGGAAACTTTCGCGAAGATTCGTCAACCGGCGCCAACGTTATTGCAAATAGAATGTCGCGGATTTCCTATGGATAATAGGTTGTAACTATAACTATCTACTGGCAACCGCCAGTAGATAATATATATATATATGCATGTGTGTTAATTTTTATTTAAAATATTTTGTGTTTTCTAAATTTACATAATGTTAATTTTGTAGAATTTGGATGAAATCATCAAATATATATATATTATCTACTGGCGGTCGCCAGTAGATAGTTATAGTTAGGACCTATTTTCCATAGGAAATTCACAACATTCTATTTCCAATAACTTTGGCGCCGGTCGACGAATCTTCGGGAAATGTTCAAAACTTATGGCCCGCTCCGGTCCGCTCCTATCCTGAAAGTCTCAAGGTGATTCGTCAAGTGGGGGCCGAGAAAAAAGGGGGTCCCAAAACGTGTTTTCCCCATGCAATTTTCCATAGGAAACTTTAGACACGGCTACAGCCCGAACTGCTGAACGGAATTACACCAAATTTGGCAAAGAGGTAGTTCTTTGTTCAGAAAGAACCCTTTTTGTTAAATGGTGTAAATCCGTCCAGTAGTTCCTGAGAAAATCAAAAGTAAAATCACATATATATCTGGGCGGAGCCTAACCACACATGTCATTGTGAGATCTGATTGGCTGTCAGCACTTCATCCTGGAATTGCTGGCAGCCATCTTGGGACCAATATACATGATAGTACCCCATTGAAATGCATTGTAGTGAATCAAAGATTTTGAGGGTTACCAAAAGGAGAACTATAAAGGGTGATAACAGACTTTAGTTACATTAGAATTCATTTGTTGATGGTACCATACTAATTTCAGGAATTGTGGTGTGTTCTAAGGTGATTTTACCCTGTGAAAAACCTTCTGCTGGGATATCATGAATCATGTTTGAGAGAAAACTATTTTCACATGCTTGTCCCTTAGAGTTTTGGAAGATGCTCCAGAAGCTAAAATGAAAGCATATTTTCTGTAAATTCACATTATCTTTCTCAGTCATGTGAGAATGAAGTCTGACATTCGCAGTAAAACATGTACATCCAACAATGGCAGAGACTGTCAGTTGATTCCTTTGTGTTCTACTGCAGCTTCCCAGAGTGTTCTAAAGAACAACTAGAGCGCTAACAGTCTTACTTATGACAAAAGTATGGCACACCTGAAGCCATCTTGATTGGAATAAACTGGTAACACTTAAAACATTTAATTTAAAACGGAACAAAATGATGGGGTTCATTTTGTCATAGAAATTATGGTTAGTGCTGTAGAAAGAAAAATTAGGACATGTTTCAAGTGTAATCTCAAATATCTTACTGTTATATTTCAACAGGAGCAGCCTGTCAGTTGATGCCTTTGTGTTCTACTACAGCTTCCCAGAGTGTTCTAAAGAACAACTAGAGCGCTAACAGCCTTACTTATGACAAAAGTATGGCACACCTGAAGCCATCTTGATTGGAATAAACCGGTAACACTTAAAACATTTAATTTAAAAAGGAACAAAATGAGGGGGTTCATTTTGCCATAGAAATGAACAACATTCCCAGCACGACCCCCTACACTACACAAGCACCACTGCACTACCCTAAACCCTAAAACACTACCCCCAGCACGACCCCCTTCACTACCTAAACACAACTGCACTACCCTAAACCCTAAAACACTACCTCCAGCACGACCCCCTACACTACACAAACACCACTGCACTAACATAAACCCTAAAACACGACCCCCTACACTACCCAAACACCACTGCACTACCCTAAACCATAAAACACTACCCCCAGCACGACCCCCTACACTACCCAAACACCACTGCCATACCCTAAACCCTAAAACACTACCCCCAGCATGAACCCCTACACTACCCAATCACCAGTGCACTACCCTAAACCCTAAAACACTACACCCTACACTACACAAACACCACTGCACTACCCTGATCCCTAAAACACTACCCCAGCACTACCCCCTACACTACCCAAACACCACTGCACTAACATAAACCCTAAAACACTACCCCCAGCACAACCCCCTACACTACACAAACACCACTGCACTACCCTAAACCCTAAAACACTACCCCCAGCACGACTCCCTACACTACCCAAACACCACTGCACTACCCTAAACCCTAAATCTTCCCCAGCACGACCCCCTACACTACCCAAACACCACTGCACTACCCTAAACCATAAAACACTACCCCCAGCATGACCCACAACACAAAAACCACTGCACTACCCTAAACCCGAAAACACTACCACCAGCATGACCCCCTACACTACCCAAACACCACTGCACGACCCTAAACCATAAAACACTACCCCCAGCATGACCCACAACACAAAAACCACTGCACTGCCCTAAACCCGAAAACACTACCACCAGCATGACCCCCTACACTACCCAAACACCACTGCACTACCCTAAACCCTAAAACACTACCCCAGCACGACCCCCTACACCAACCAAACAACACTGCACTACCCTAAACCCAAAAACACTACCCCCAGCACGACCCCCTACACTACCCAAACACCACTGCACGACCCTAAAACACGACCCCCTACACTACACAAACACCACTGCACTACCCTAAACCCTAAAACACTAGAACCCAGCACGACCCCCTACAGTACACCAACACCACTGCACTACCCTAAACCCTAAAACACTACCCCTACACTACACAAACACCACTGCACTACCCTAAACCCTAAAACACTACCCCCAGCATGACCCCCTACACTACACACACCACTGCTCTACCGTAAACCCAAAACACTACCCCAGCACGACCCCCTACACTACCCAAACACCACTGCACTACCCTAAACCCTCAAACACTAACCCCAGCACGACTCCCTCCACTACACAAACACCACTGGACTACCCTAAACCCTAAAACACTACCCCCAGCATGACTCCCTACACTACCCAAACACCACTGCACTACACTAAACCCTAAATCTACCCCCAGCATGACCTCCCACACTACACAAACACCACTGCACTACCCTAACCCCTAAAACACTACCCCCAGCACGACCCCCTACACTACCCAAACACCACTGCACTACCCAAACCCCTAAAACACTAACCCCAGCATGACCCCCTACACTACCCAAACACCACTGCACTACCCTTTACCCTAAAACACGACCCCCTACACTACACAAACACGACTGCCCTACCCTAAACCCTAAAACACTACCCACAGCATGACCCCCTACACTACACAAACACCACTGCACTACCCTAAACCCTAAAACACTACCCCAGCATGACCCCCTACACTACACAAACACCACTGCACTACCCTAAACCCCCTACACTATACAAACACCCCTGCACTACTCTAAACCCTAAAACACTACCCCCAGCATGACCCCCTCACAACACAAACACCACTGCACTACCCTAAACCCTAAATCTTCCCCCAGCACGACCCCCTACACTACCCAAACACCACTGCCCTACCCTAAACCCTAAAACACTACCCCCAGCATGAACCCCTACACTACCCAAACACCACTGCACTACCCTAAACCCTAAAACACTACCCCCAGCACTAACCCCTACACTACACAAACACCACTGCACTACCCTAAACCCTAAAACACTACCCCAGCACTACCCCCTACACTACCCAAACACCAATGCACTAACATAAACCCTAAAACACTACCCCAGCACGACCCCCTACACTACACAAACACTACTGCACTACCCTAAACCCTAAAACACTACCCCCAGCATGACTCCCTACACTACCCAACCCTAAACCCTAAAACACTACCCCCAGCATGACCCCCTACACTACACAAACACCACTGCACTACCCTAAACCACTACCCCAGCACGACCCCCTACACGACCCATATACCACTGCACTACCCTAAACACTAAAACACTACCCCCAGCACGACCCCCTACACTACTGCACTGCCCTAAACCCTAAAACACTACCCCCAGCATGACCCCCTACTCTACCCAAACACCACTGCACTACCCTAAACCCTAAAACACTACCCCCAGCACGACCCCCTACACCACCCAAACACCACTGCACTACCCTAAACCCTAGAAAAGAAACCCCACCCCATGCCCAATCCCCCTTACCTCTCACTCCTCGTGGTTCCTCTCTCCTCGTGGTTCCTGCATCACGTCGTCTCTGAGGGGCGGTGCACGTCGTTGTGAGGAAACGGAACAGCCTCTGTTTCCTTACAACGACGTGGATCATCTACATGTTTTTTAGAACGCATGGTCATTTACCATACATACCTTTACAACAAAATTCGTTGTAAAGGCATGCGTGGTAAATGACCATGCGTTCTAAAAAAAATGCGTAGTAATGACTTCGCGATGTACAACGCATGCGTGGTAATGCATGCATTGTAATGGTATCGCGAAGTAAAAAAGTCGTTGTAACGGCTGCTTACCGATCGAAGCTGGCCCCTGTTCTTCAGTGAGACGTTTATTTGATTAATTAGGAGGAAGGAATGTGGTTTTTGTACCGAAGAGTGCATTCCCGGCTGTTGTATTGTGAACGTATCCGCGTGGCCTGGTTTCACTTCCGGTGAGAGAGTGAAAGAGTCTGTTTGGATCTAAAGGAGTTCTGTTGTTGGACGGGCCGGCGCGAAACGTCATCAGAAAACATAGCTAATGGAAAGCGTCCTCCCTGAAGTGTGGAGCAGTGCCATGAGAGGTCAACGAGTGTGCGTCCCACCGCAGTATGACCGTACCGCGTGACCCATGTGCCGCCTCCAGGGTACGGGAGGCAGAAGCGGCATCGCAGGTCCTCTTGAAGACCGTTGTAGCACTAATTCTACATTTTGGTACTAGGGCATTTTAACTTCGTTGTTCCTGCCAGATACAAAGAGAAGATCCTGTGTTATTCAGTGCCCTCGTTACCTTTTTTGTGGGTTGTGGTGCTTGTCACTTCGCTGCCCCGCCGGTGCACACGACTGGGCACCCCACCTCGTGTGCCATCTGCAGGGCCTCTGCCCTCTGATCACTGGTTTTGGTTTCTGGAGTGGCAACATAAACAGTTGCTCCCAAAGGACTAGCCTGAACACTTAGGTGAATATCCCCTGCACCAGCATTCCACGGAAATTGTTTCCTAGCTCTCCCACGTCAACGAGGACGTCATAATAGCACGGCTCCGCTCGCGATACCGTATGACGTCATCGGAACCATAAGAGGACCTCGTCGGCGTGCTGACGTCAGTTCCACCCATTTTTTCCGTGCCACCGAGGCAAACAGGGGGACTGAGACATTTTCACATGTATACATAGTATAATAAATATATATATATATATTCACTGAAAAAACCATAGGTTTCAGGCACGTTATAGTTAGAAATTAGCATTTAAAAAACCTTAGAAATTCACTGAAAAAACCATAGGTTTCAGGCACGTTATAGTTAGAAATTAGCATTTAAAAAACCTTAGAAATTCACTGAAAAAACCATAGGTTTCAGGGGCGTTATAGTTAGTTGGACATTTTACTCGTACAAAACCATAGAAATTCCCCCGTTATAGTTAGTTCAGCTAACTATAACTCGCGTGCCCGCAATGCACTGCTGATGACGTCACATATTACATCACTCATGACATGGTCAGTGACATCACTCATGACATCTCAAATGACATCACTGATGACATCATCCTTGTGATAGAGTGGCAGACCTCCTCTCACCCTAATATAACCTTTGATACACACACTTAAAAATACAAACTGACATTTTCAAAACAATGGACATACAATACCAGTTACAACACACCTATTCAGTAATTCCAAGATCTACACACACATCCACTCATTCACCAACAGTCCCTATACAGTCACTCATACATGTACTCACTCATCATATGTACTCATACACCTATACATCCTGTTACACACCGCCACTCATCCTTAGAGTTACTCACACACATAGTCACACATGCAAACAAAGTATCAAACATCCATTTACTTGCATATACAGTTATACACACACTACCACACTTACTTCTACAGAAACTTACACATACTTACTCTCTTAAACAATCACTTATAGAAACACCTACTTATTTGTACAGGAACTCTTCCAATCTCTCACTCTCACATATACTCACTTATATACACCAATACTCACATATACTAGTTTAAAACATATGTAGTTACTCATAAAGACACTATTGAGACAGTCATTCACTCACTAACACACCCATACATACACTCATCCACCTATACAGTCCTGCACACATGCTGTCTTCAACACATACAAACAGTGAGTCACTCATTCATGCATCTATGCACTAAGTAATACCCCCACCGAACCATACAGACACTCATACTGATACTCAAAAAACCAACTAATAACCCATATAGACACTCATGTAGCTACTCACCAACCCATGCAGCCACTTATACACAAAGTGAGAGACTGATACAGATATTTTCATATTTAAACATTACTCACTAACCCATGTATTCACTAAGATACACTTAATCAGTCAGTTATACACTCAATTTTACAAAAAAAATCATCCATTTAGACACTTATATACCCATTTATTCTTCCATCGACCTTGAGATATACATATAAAAAACATATTTAATTTTCAGAAAAACACACATTCACTGGATGATGTCATCAGTGATGTCATTTGAGATGTCATCAGTGATGTCATGAGTGATGTCACTGACCATGTCATGAGTGATGTAATATGTGACGTCATCAGCAGTGCATTGCGGGCGCGCGAGTTATAGTTAGCTGAACTAACTATAACGGGGAATTTCTATGGTTTTGTACGAGTGAAATGTCCAACTAACTATAACGCCCCTGAAACCTATGGTTTTTTCAGTGAATATATATATATATATATATTCCTTGATGTCCACTTCAAATTGTCTTCTCCAATGGGAGCGCAGTCTAATGGTTTAAATGTGATTGCCGAGTAGTTGTGTTTATAGCAGGAAGAATTGACAAGGGCAGCTTTGCCGAAACACGTTTCCTTGCAGGAATAAACTACTGTTGCATTGACCCAGTGAGTGCCCCTCCTGCTCCTGGGAAGAGTTGTTACATGTATGTATGCGTGAGCGCCCAGCCCCCAAATGGAGCACCCACTTCTTACGAGTTCGGCAGCTTTGGTGGAGCAATTGAAATGATTATATATATATCTTGGCAAACTGAAGTCTCACATAGTTCTCGGCACCCAAGTGAGGCGCATAACCGGGCTAGGCCTGAATAAATCCAAGAAAACATGAACTCCAAATGAGAAAAGTCACATGCACTCCCAACAGGTTATATATCCAGGTGAAGTTTATTCAGCAATACAGTGGACGCATTTTGGCACTAGAGATGTCTTTGATGTCTTTATCATAAATAACAGTCAAAAGTGACAACATACGTAGTAAGTAATAGCCATGTTGCATAGACAAAGTATAAAAATTTGAATATGACTGCGGGCGCCATCTTGAAGTGTAGTCAAGAAAACGAAATGGCAGTTAATAACAATTCATTTTGGGCCATAGTGCATGCATCAAAACTAGATAGTAAAGTCTATACATAAATTATAACTAAGGCTCCCTGTTTTCCGTTTTTACGGATCTTTACGGAAAAATACAGGCAGAAAACAATGTGTTTTCAGTCTGCATTTATTTTTTAAGGTGGCTAAATACAGAAAATAGTGCTTCTTTAAGTGAACCTTCGTGCTGTCTTTCATGAATTATAGCCCAACAGCTGGACAGCATGGGAAATGAAAAAACAGGATGAAATTTCTTTAACCCTTTCCATGAGTCGGACGGCCGGGAGCCGTCCGACATCACGGTGGGCGTGTGCATGGGACGGCTCCCGGCTGTCCTAGCACCCACCCACGGGGCAAGCGCTGGTGCTCCCCCCGTGGGCCGCCCCTAAAGCTGCCCCCACCCGCAATTGAAGGGGAAGCCCTTCCACTTAACCCCCCGCGCCCCACCGCATCATGTAATGACGTCAGCGCGCCTCGCGAGCTGACATCATTACATGATACCGGACGCGCTGGAAGCCATTTGCTTCCAGCGCGTCCAGCAGGTAAGAGGCTATTTTGTCCTCGGGGAGGGCGGGGGGGGCATTTTAAAAAGGCATCGGAGGAAAGGAAAGTGTTTTCCTTTCCTCCAATGTCTTTTACAAGCATTCCTGCTGCACGATCGCGCATGGGGCGCGATCGTGCAGCAGGAATGCTTGTTTTTTTTTTTTTTTTAAAGGGCCTTTTGTTTCAGGGAGCGGCCCCTTGGGCAAGGGTCGCTCCCCTTGGGGGTGCAAATTGTGTGGATGGGTCAGGGGGGCAGATCTATAAATACATTTTTTTTAAAAAGGCAGTATGTGACCACTAGGCCACCAGGGAATTTTTTATTTTATTTAAAAAGTGCCTTTGTGTCGGGGAGCGGCCCCTTGGGCAAGGGTCGCTCCCCTTGGGGGATAATTTTTTTAGTAGTGGTCTGCACCCCTTGTGGGGGCAGATTGAATTAATATATATATTTTAAAAAGTCGCTGTGAGCCCATTAGGCCACCAGGGATTTTTTATTTTTATTTTAAATGTTTTTGGGGAGCGGCCCCTTAGGCAAGGGCTGCTCCCCTTTGGGAATCATTTCTTGTGGCCGTTTCTGTCCCCCTTGGGGGCAGATCGGCCTTGTTATTCTAGGCCCATATGCCCCCAAGGGGGGCAGAAGCCATTAGACACCAGGGATTGTTTGTGTTGTTGGGGAGCGGCCCCTTGGGCAAGGGTCGCTCCCCTTAGGGGATCATTTATTTTGGCCGTTTCTGCCCCCCTTGGGGGCAGATTGGCCTTGTTATTCTAGGCCCATCTGCCCCCAAGGGGGGCAGAAGCCATTAGACACCAGGGATTGTTTGTGTTGTTTGGGAGTGGCCCCTTGGGCAAGGGTCGCTCCCCTTTATGGGGTATTTATTGTGGTTGTTTCTGCCCCCTTTAGGGGCAGATCGGCTATATATTTTCAGTCCCATCTGTCCCCTAGGGGGGCAGAAGCCACTAGACACCAGGGCTTTTTAAATGTTGGTGTTGGGGAGTGACCCCTTGGGCAAGGGTCGCTCCCCCTTTATAAGGGTGAATTTTGTGGCTGTTTCTGCTCCCTGTGGGGGCAGATCGGCCTTATGCTTTTAGGCCCAACTACCACCTTTGCTTGGCTGGTGGATAGTGTGTGGACTAGTGCATTATTTGCATATGTGATTGTAATGTGTTTTTTCTCCTTTTTATTCTAGTGGAAAGCTTTTGATTCTTGTTTGCGGTTTCGGCAGTGGTTGATCTGCAGTTTTGCGTAGTTGCATTTTTTGGTAAGAAAAACATTTTCGTTGTGTTTACTCCAATTGAGTATTAATGTCATGCATGAATGAATTTTTTGTAAGTGGTGTCATAATAGCAGCATATTTAGTTAGTGTTTTGTGCATGAAATTCTTTGCGATGTGTTTTGCGTTGTCTTATGTGTAATTTTCTTTTTTTTTTCTTTTTTAGTGGGATATTGTTGATCCTTACTGTGTCTGTGCAGAGTAGGTGGTGGTGAGTCTAGCTGCTTCTGTCACGTGAGTGGTATAGTGTTGGAGTATATAGGTCTTTGTGCTAAAGCTACATTTTGTTTATTTCTTTTTTAACAAAGGGTTTGTTGTTGTTGACTTGTTTGACAAGTTACCTTTATTAGTAAGACTTATGGCTAGCCGTAGAATTACTGCTCAGCAGGTGGTTGGTATGCTTCTTGAATCTTCCTCTGAGCAGGATTATGAGACTGACAGTGCGTCTGAGGGAGAGGAGGGAGGGGAAGTGTCAGGCAGTGAGTTTTCTCTCCACATGGAATCATCGGATGATGAAGCTACTCAGTGCGGATGAAGCTACTCTCAGTGGGGATGAAGTGCCTGTTTTAGAGGAGGACACTGATGTGCCGATGGTGCAAGAGGCATCTGGATTGCAGCCTGGGGCTTTAAGGCTTCCCATTGGAAGTGCTGGACTCTGGGTTGATCCAAACATGGTGCAGCCGGTGTTGCCTGCCTTTAGTGGTGATGCAGGGTGTAGAGTGGATTGTGAAATGTTTTTGCCTATACAGTTTTTTCATTTGTTCATGGATGATGTATTTTTGGGTGAGACTGTTGAGCAGACTAATTTGTATGCTGAACAGTTTTTGAGGGACAACAGTGCCAGACTTAGGCCCGCTCTAGAGCTACCCGGTGGACTCCCACAAATCTGGATGAGATGAAGAAGTTTTTGGGTTTGACTTCTTTGATGGGCTTGATAAGGAAGCCGTCTCTGGCTTCATATTGGTCTACCAGTCCCTTGCTGGCAACGGCCATATTTCCTGCAATTATGAGTCGTGATCGGTATTTACTTTTGCTTCGGATGCTGCATATTGTTGATAATGCTTTGGCTTTGCCACGAGATAATCCTGACTGTGACCGTCTTTTTAAGATTCTGCCTGTTCTTGATCACTTTGTAGATCGATTTTCAGAGATCTATACTCCAGGCAAAGAAATATCTGTTGATGAGTTTTTGGTCCTGTTCAAGGGCCGTTTGATTTTTAGGCAGTACATTCCTAGCAAGAGGGCACGTTATGGAATTAAGATTTATATGTTGTCTGAGAGTAGGACAGGATATGTCTATAATTTCCGGGTGTACACTGGTAGGGATTCCACTATTGACCCCCCTGGTTGTCCGTCCACTTTTGGAGTTTCAGAGAAAATTGTGTGGGATCTTGCTAGAGGACTGTTTAACAGAGGCCACCATTTGTACCTTGATAACTTCTACACTAATGTGCAATTGTTTAAGGAATTGTTCAAAGTGGGCACTTTTGCTTGTGGCACAATCCGCTCTAACCGTAAAGGTTACCCAAAAGAGCTTGTTTGCAAAAAGCTTCAGAGGGGACAGTGCAGTGCCTTGCGTAGTGAGGAACTGCTAGCTGTGAAATTTGTGGACAGGAGGGATGTGTACATGCTGACTACCATTCATGATGAGAGTACTTCACCTGTGACTGTTTGGGGTCAGGTTGCTGAAGTGTGCAAACCTGTGTGCATTGTAGACTACAATAAGCACATGGGTGGTGTCGATAGAGTAGATCAGAGGTTGGAACCTTACACTGCTATTCGTAAGGCTTACATTTGGTATAAGAAGTTGGCCATCCATCTCTTCAATTTAGCAACTTTCCATGCTTTTGTTGTGTACAAGGAGTGTTCTCCTGCGTCAAAGATGACTTTTGTTCAGTTTCAGGAGTCTGTGATAGGCAGTCTTGTTGTTGTGGAACAGGCAAGTGTTCCTAGAGTTGGAGTGGTGGAGGATGTGGCTAGATTGAAAGATCGCCACTTTCCTGGTTTAATTCCTCCCACGCCCAAAAAAACCCAATCCCTGTAAGAGATGTTGAGTCTGCTTGCGAAGAGGTGTGCGGAAGGAGAGTCGTATGCACTGTGCAGATTGTCCTTCTAATCCTGGGCTGTGTGTGCCCACATGTTTCAGATTGTATCACACTCAAAAGAGTTTTTGGGAGCAACCGTGAGTCTAATAGTGTACTGCCTGGTATGTATGGTTTTATATAGTTGTTCAGTTTCACGTTTGGCAATAGAATGATGTCTTTAGTTACCGCTGTTGTTTTAGTAGTTATAGTTTTGTATCTAGTTGCAATTGGTTTGTGATTTCTTTCTTGTTAAAAAAATTTTTTATGACGGTGTGCGTGGACTGGCGCTTGGCTGGCGGTGTGCGTGGACTGGTGCTTGGCCGACGGTGAGTGGACTGGCGCTTGGCTGGCGGTGTGCGTGGACTGGCGCTTGGCTGGCGGTGTGCGTGGACTGGTGCTTGGCTGGCGAACCACCTGAGGGATCAATGGGGCTAGGCGATTCGCCAAAATTTTAGCATATATCTTGGTGTCTACATTTAAAAGCGATAGGGGCCTATATGATGAGCATTCCACTGAGAATTTCCCAGGTTTAAGCAGCATTATAATCAAGGCCTCACGCATGGAGGGGGGCATAACCTCAGATTTGGCCATGTCCTCATATAGGGATATTAACTGAGGGACTAATTGTTCCTGGAAGGTCTTATAAAAATTAACTGTGAGCCCGTCAATGCCCGGGGTACTGCTCGCCCGCATAGTTTTAAGCGCTGCCTTTACTTCGCCAGGAGTTAGAGGGGCCATGGTGTGCTCCCTGTATTCATTCGTGAGCCACGTCATTTGGGTATGCTCAAGGTGGTCTTGTATTGCATCATCATCAGGGGGCCCCTGCGTTGTATATAATTCGGAGTAGTATCTGTTGAATCTATCTGCAATTTCTGCACGCTCATGTATGGGATGTCCCTGTTCATCCTGAATCTCAATGATCAAATGTGCATCTCTCTTAGGGCGCAGCAGTGCCGCCAGAGAAGCCCCAGGTCGTTCCCCCTCTCCGTACACTCTAGCTGTAGCGCATTTGCCCAGATGTTTCACTTCACTATCAGCGGCCTCCTGAAATTCCTCTAGAGCAACCTTTATACTACCCAGTAAATTTTCATCCCCAGTTTCTTGAAAAGTGTGTTCCAAGGTTGAAATTTCTCCCTCCAATTTCGTTAACCTGCCCTCAGGGAGCGAAGCACACCCGCATGCTTGGAGATCACAATGCCTCTAATATAGACTTTAAAAGCCTCCCAAACTGTGGCGAAATTATCAACAGATCCAGTATTTTTTTTAAAAGAGACATCTATTGATGTCGCCATTTCAGCGGCAAACACTGGGTCCATCAGTGAATAAGGGGGAAATCTCCAAGTAAAGGGCATAGTCTGCCTAATTGGTAACGTGATATCTAATTGTACAGGAGAATGATCTGAATATCTGCGTGAAAGTGGGGTACTATTCGTGACATAAGAGAGTAAGCTCCTAGCGATCAGCCAATAATCAATACAGGTGTGTGTATCATGAGGGGCAGAGTAGTGGGTGAATCCCCGGTGTCCGGCGAGCGCTGCCTCCATACGTCTAACAAAAGAAACAATTGATGGACGGAATGCTGGACAATGTAAACATTCACCCCCAGTCATAAGGATCTGGGTTAAATTCATCATTCTTTTGCTCACCACACCACCCCAGTTTGGACCCAGCCATATGCAAATCAGTCTTGACCCTGTTCCTTGTGGGAACAGTCCAGCCCGAACTGCCAATCCAGGTCCTCCCTGGACAGGAAACAAGCATCCTGGGACCGGTTTCAGGGCATCACCCTTCATCAGCCAGGCTAGCTTGAATCCATACGTCTAACAGGCTCAACTCATCCATCAAGTCAACAATGGCACTTGCTGCAGCTGAGGGGCGGCTGGGGGGACCCCTAGAACGGTCGTTATCAGGATCTAAAATGCAATTGAAGTCGTCACCCACTGATAGAGTAGTGTTTGCATCCTGCATGAGCCGGGAGCCCAGCAAACGGTAAAACTGCGGGTCATCATAATTGGGGCAGTACACATTGACCAATTTTAAGATTCGACCCTCCTTATGGTACTTCGCTATAAAGTACCTCCCATTTGGATCAGCTTCAGATTAGTGTGATCTCTGACTTAGTGTTGATCCATACTAAAACACCTCTAGCAGGAGTGGTGAACCCTGCTGCGCAAATCGTGCCCTGGAAGTATTTACGTGCTAGCATGCCACTGTCAAGCGGTAGGTGTGTCTCCGGGAGCATTGCAACATCGACACAATGCCTCTTCAGATATGTAACAACTTTACGGATCTTTCTGTGGTCATTCAGCCCCCTGACATTCCATATTACAAATCGGACCTTCTTGTCCCCTCTAGGGTCCGTAGTCGGGCTTGTCATATTGTTCCTGGACCATAACTAAGATGTGCATGCATATTAAAATAAATCTAGCAGTCAGCACTGGGTCCCTGCCAATGTGTATGCCTGTCCTACGGTTCAAATAACCCCACTCGCCCTCCCACGCTATGCCCTCCCCAACTGTGCATAGGCAAATCTAATCCCCCACCCCCTGCATAACACACTCTTACCAAGAATAACAGATAGTGATCCCAAAACGAAACAAAACCCAACAACAACATTTCTTAACATACCCCTTGTGGAACACACTACGGGCAGATGCCGCCTGGCTAAGGGTGCTCCCTGTTCCATCATAGTAGGCAATGGTAACAACAACATTTCTACCGTGATGAATACAAATACTTGCGACATGCATCTCCCCACTGGGCGGACCCCACCACAACTGTGCACCACCCTCCGCATGTCGCCCACGCAGAACGAAGTCAGATCCAGGGAGATCGACTGATTGAATAATGAGCTTTAACATAGGTTACTTAATCATAATCAGACCGTTGTGTTGAAGAATGCAGTACAAGCTCTTACAAACCATACCCATGCCAGATAGTCCAAACAGTGCGAAGGAAATTTGAGACCAGATCAGTCGATCCCGCTCAGTAAGTCTGGCCCGGGACACCCCCCAGGAAATACTGAGGAGACCTTAGTCCTCCCGAGTCGCGACGTCCTCACCTCTATCCGCATGTGGACCTGCAAGACTCTTCCTTGATTTTTCTCTATATCTACACTTGAGGAACTGCTGGACTTGCGCAGAGTCTGTGAATACATGAGTCTTTCCGTCAGCATGAACTCTCAACTTAGCAGGATACATCATATTGTACTCGAACTGCAGATCACGGAGCTTTCTCTTGACTGGTGCAAAGAGCCGCCGAGTGTCCTGCACTTGCTGGGTAAAATCAAGACATAGGGAGAGAGCTATGCCTTCGTAGCGAAGCTCCTGCAACTCCCGGGCTCTCCAGAGCGCACTATCACGATCTCTATAATTAGGGCTCCCGGTTTTATGGTATTTTTTTTTTGCCATTTCCGTCTGTATTTATCCATATTTATTTTTTGCTAATTTTATCTGTATTTATTTTGGGTTTTGCGGAAAAATTAAGCTGAAATTAGTATATTTCTACATTTATTTAACTGATAAATAGGCGCTCATGCTTGAATGTCTGCCAGGTTTCAGTGCTGTGAACACCCCAAAAAATAAATCAATGCACTTATATGAAAATATGCAAATTTCAGTATCCACATTGTGCATATCGACTGCTGCTCAAGCCTCTTTACTAAGATTTTTCTTTTTTAACCCCCTTATCTATAAATCCACGCATCTTTTGGCCTAGCAGACAGTATTTAGAATTACTCAAAGCAACCCATTTTCCGTTTTTATCCACATTTAAAAATAAATACAGACAAGAAAATGAATGTTTTCTGTCTGTATTTATCTGTAAAAATCAGTAAAAACGGAAAACAGGGAGCCTTATCTATAATTCAAGAGCCTCGCTATAATTGGGCGTGGTGGCGCTCCGGGCACCGGTCGAGGAGCCAGCGAACGGTGCGCCCTCTCTACTACAAATATATTGGAAAAACAGTCTCTACCCAGTAGTGATGTTAACAACTGTTCCACAAAGAGCTCCATATTGGGGATATTGGTGGACTCCGCGATTCCAACAATACGTATATTGTTCAGCCTTGAGCTGGCTTCCAGGTCCTCAGCTTTATCCTGCAGGGGCCTAAGTTGCTTGTCCACAGTGTGGGAGAGTGATGCAGAGTTCAAGGTGTTTTCAGCGTCAGAGACCTTTCTTTCAACCATATCTAAGAGCTCAGTGTGCCTATCTAGGCGCTCATTTATCCTGTCCATGCAGAAGGAAAGGGAATACATTTTCCCGTCTATTTTGTTCAAACTACTCTGTATGGCCGCCAAGATTTGTTTAATGTCAGAGTGTGAATCACCCACCTCAGATCCTGATTCGGAAGCGTTTTTGTCTTGTTTCCATCTGTCTGCTTGATTTACGTGGCTCGAATGGCAGCTTAGATTGGGATTTGTCCGTCTTTCTCATGATGATGTCCCTTAAGCCCCCAATAATGTGCGGAGCGCACCACCAGCCCCACCAAGCGACAATCTCCCCACCTTGAGGAGAGACCAACATTTACGAGGGCCTTCGCGTTACTCCAGCGCAATGAGTGTTCCAATATGGAGCTTGGTGTGCCTTGTTAGCGCACAGCGCGGTGCCGGCCACGCAGGATCAACAGCGATATGCGTAGAAGGCCCAGAGGGAGCCGGGGGCAGCAAAGAAATGGCTGAATCCGAGGAGAGGCGTCCACAGCCAGGCCAGGACCCTCGAGCTCACTGGCGGTGCGGCGAGCCCCCTCAGACCCCACCGTAGGCCTAACGGGCTTCAATCTCAAGCCGGCCCAGCCGCGCCAGCGCCCGGTAACTCACTGTCAGAGGTGAAGGCTGCAGGGAACTGGAGCAGGAGCGTACGCTCAGCAAGTGTCCCACGCCGAGCACTTCAAACAGGATGCAGGTCTGGGTTGAGGAGGCTCAACGGGGCCCAGGTCACGAGCCAAGCCAGCCGTGTCCGCGCCCGGTATCTCACCATCAGAGGTGAAGGCCTCAGTGAACACCGGGCCCCTCAGCAAGGCCGGGGCGGCAGCATGTGCCTGGCGAATGTCCCACACCGAGAGCTCCGACAGGATACAGGTCTGAGTCTGGAGCAGACACGGAGCTTCCAAGCAGCAGGAATCCCGCAGGTGGGGCCCGGCACCAAACACGGCCCACCATGCGGCCAGGGGCCCAGCAAGTCGTCTATGCCGCAGTGCCCTTCAGCGAGACCCGGGACAGCAACAGCAGGCCCCAAGCCTCCGCCCAGTGCCGTATGGTCCCTCTTAGGCTCCGATCAGGGGACCCTCCCAGCAGCCGGCACAGCACCACAGGATCATTCTGATCGCAGCCTGCAGGCCCCGCCGAGCACCAAGCGCCACAGGCCCCCTGGGTCCAATTCTCCAGGAACAACAGCTGTGGGAGGGCACCGGGAGACAGCAGCCAGGCGAACACAGTGTTTAGATGTCTGAAAACAGTAGGATTTTTGAGTATTATGTGCCGGGACGGCAGAGAGAGTTTAATATGCGGTCATCTTGCAGCCAGGCAAGCTCCGCCCCCCGGATTGATTTACTTGGAGGACTTAATCCGGTTGGCCCCTCTCGTTATGGCTTAAGATTTAGCAGACCTCAGAGGTCGGCCTCACAAACACAATCCTAAAAGATTGTATGACCTTGGAAAACATGGTAAATATCCTCTGGTTAGTCTATGTCACAGGGCTTCTGCACGTTTGGTGGTACAAGAGTACTTCATCAACCCAGATACAATTGGGGATACAGCAAAAGCCCGGATTAGGCTCCTTTTTTCTGAACAGCGTCAGCATGACCATCAAACAAAGGCTCTTCAACTGTATTCAATGGCAAATTAGTTTGCATTGTCCCCTAAATATGAATTGAAATTTTATCTAACTTATACAGAAAATTCTCAGTACAAACTGTATTTGACCCATTTACGTCTTGGCATGTTACACTTTCTCTTAGCCTTTCCTCAAAAGGGAGTGTGGTTCGCAAGCCTCCCGAATTGCCCTTGTGATAATCGCTCATAACAAAGAACAATCCACTTTATGTTTTTTTGTTCTTTATATCAGTCTTGGCGTCTAAGCTTTTCAGCCCCAGTTTTACGTACTTAATTTGTACAAGAAGGGTATGTCGTATGTACAGCAATTAACTTCGGCAGCAATCTTTATTAGATGGTCATTAATTACAAGAAAAAAATATTCTTAAATAGACGATTGCTTAGCGTTTGTTGCATAACATATATTTGCATTACATAGAACAGACTGCTGATTACTGTGTTTGTTTTATTTGGTCTTTAACTGTTTAAATTAATCATAAATTAGGGAACTTTTTACTATTTTAACTAAACAATGACATTTTTAATCGCTGTTTGTAACTGTTGAATGTATTGTATACTTGAAATGTTTTGGGATGTACTTTTATTGCATTCTTGGTGATTAAAGTTATTTTGACTGACACTTTATTTTAAAATCATGTCTATGAAATCACTCTTAAAAAGCAAAAATGGTACAATGGTCTAGTGAAATCTATATGCGTATTGTACAAAATGTGCATGATAATATTTGTTCAAATTGGGGACAGCTAACCCTCCCTCTTCCACACTTCTACATAAAGTGCTAAGTCTGGGGTTTGAGTCTCAACAAATGAAGGATAAAATAATGGATTCCGTTCCTTAAAAACGTTGAATTTGAAATGCATGATATGGCCGAAAAGAAGAAACTGAACAAAGGGAGGACCGCCATCTTTATCAATGCCACTATCTTAACAAGGTGAGCGGTAACGGTTTCCATCTTGCTTGCAACCTTTTTACTTTAAGTAGCAGCGGTTTATAATTGAATTAATGTAGATCTCCAACATTTCTGTAAATATCACCCCTATATAATGATTCGGTGAGCAGAATGTTATTAACGAACTGGCAGGAGTCACAGAGTCAAACCACTGCACATCTTGTATCACATCAGTAGGGTCATCAATAGGCCTCGGCTGGTGGAAGCCAGGCTTCTGGTTGGATGGTAAGGGGCACTAAAAACAAGTACTTACATTAAGATAGTTTATATTTCCGTAGAATAAAATCTTGTTGAGCTTTTTGTCCCTTTGTCTAATATAACAAATTAGTCTTGTCCCTCGCTCCAGGTTATTTGTCGGTGGAGTTTCGCCTTCTTTGTTATAGCCAAACCGTCTTCCAGGAATCACTGCTCTTTGGAACTCACGAACCATGGAAATAAACTGCTGACTGCGCCAGCGGACACTCACAGTTTAGCAGGAATCATGAGTTTCAGAGCTGCCAAGAAGCCTGGACACAAAGTCAAGAAAAAAGCTATACTCGGAGGAAGACCTAAGAAGTTATAAATATGAACGGGAGACCATAACCTCATTGTCTGGCTCACATCACTGTCACGTGACTGGTGTTGAAGAGGATGCAGATTGGCACCTGGCTTCAGAGTTGCATTTCTGAGTACTGCGAAGTCAAGGTGAACAGAGAGGGCCTGCCCTGCCAGTGAAGGTGTTGGGAATGGTGACAGCAATTACTGTACTATGGAAAGGAAAAAAGGACTCACTGTGCAGATTGTGAACAATGATTTAAAAAGAAAGTGTATCCTCGTGAGCACCCTCTGGGCAATAAGGGCTTAAGTATCCACCCCGGAAGAGGTATCTGCTCTTTCCAACATAAATCTGTCAGACAATTCATCTGGGCCAAACTAGCGGTAGAACATGCCTTGCAGGTATCAATCAGAATCTCTTCTCTACTTCTCTCAATCTGGCGCTCCCACCATCCTTCCATTATTTCACTGCCATTAGTTCTCACAGCATTCTGCATCGTCATGTGTTATCTCTAGTAAAGCCTTATAGCCACCGCTGAGGGCTATAACAGTTGTTAAAGGCCTCGATCCTGATTTATAGGCATGAGTCACAGGCAAGGGCTTACAACGAGAGAGGGTCTTTAACAACCGGTATTGCCGAAGGCAGAAGGGCTATATAATTCTATCCGCTGACGGTTTAATGTTAAACGGAGAAACAAAGGCACATATTGAAATGTTGGCGCAAAAGGCTTGTACCGGCCATTATTAGCCCTGAGCCCCTCTACTGTCTTCAGCGGAGCTACCAACAATCCAATCTTCTAAATATATTTATTTATATGCAATTATACATTTGCTATTCTTACTCCGCCTTTGCTTTCCTAGATAGTAGTAGCCAGCAGTCTAGAATCCATATTGTTGCAGGTTGATGTTTGTAACTCAATATCTTGACATACACCCGCCTGTGTCTTCCCTGTTCTAATGCTGTTGTTGGCGCTAGGGATGGGCACTCATTTTAATCTTCTATTGTCAGTATTCTTTGCGGTCAGGCTACAGTAGCAGAATATCCAACCCTCAACCCGATCCAATTTCTAGAGATTTTGAGGAGTCAGTTAATCCTCGTTGGTTCATCCAGGGATATTTACGTTTCTATTTCAGCCACTAAGTGTCAGTCCTACATAGGCTGTCAGGGGGTATTTGTCTAGCATTGATCACAGGGGTCTTTTCCCTTTAGGTTTATCCAGGTTGCGTACGACAGGTTTTGTAAGTCTCTGGCTGTGTGACTCTCATGTCCTATTTGTGACTTGAGGGAGCCAGTCATTTGCATTGGAGTTTGGCAGAGATTCCTGCAGTGTCCATCAGATAATTGACAAAGAAGCATACACAATCACACAATAACAAAATGGGTGTTGTGCTTTACCCTTTGACAAATCAACATAAACTTACTCAATACTTGTAATCTTGGGTAAGCCACCTGCTCCAGTACTTCACTCAAAAATGTCAAGAAATGTATCCCATTTTATTCACATATTTATTTATATAAATCAGGAGTGCTGTCAAAAAAGGGGCCTTGCAAAGATTACTGAGATGGAACAATCAATTATGAATTGGTTACACAAAGCCATAGCAAAAAAACTGAAAGCAACAAGAAATGCGTAACAATACACAACCCCTTGTCACAAGTACGGGGGAAAGCATGTTTAAAAAAGAAAGCATATTATTGCAACTATTTTAATAGCAAAGATGAACACAACTGAAAAGATACTCATCTAACTTACATTGTCTGACACTAAAGTTGAGGCACAGAGAAAGCAAATCATATGAGTAAAATCATCAACAAATAAAACAAAGCAAAGATTCCCCAGGCACCTAGAGAAGTTGGCAGCTGGCAGACAGCTGGTTAGTGCAGATCATGAACGTTCACGGGGACTCCACTCTGACATAAAAGGAAAAGACATGATAGAACAACTGGAGATTAACAGAACAGCACATATGTTCGGGGTGTTGCCAACCCAGAGTCCCAAGTCTCAGTTGCAACACAGAAATATTTTTTATTTACCTTCTGTCAAAGAGCGACAACATTATTCTCAGCACCCGTAACTGAGGGGCATCTGCACGTTGCAGCTTCAACACTATACGGGACACAAATACAAAGCAGCAACTCTGCTGCTGAACAAGGAACAAACGAGGCAGTCCCTGCCAAGGCAATGCAATCAAAGGAGTTGTGGTCTTAGTACGAGAAGGATGTAGCAATCAACAGTGTCACCAGACGGCAGGGTAGTGGGACTGCTTTGAGGACACTAAAGGACATCAGAAAGAGCCATAGGTTGTCCACTGAGGGTAGCCCTACAGGAAGCAGGAGTAAAATCAACACTTGCCTGCTGTTCATGGGACATGAGATCTTGCTTGTTCTAGGAGGACTGAACGATCAACAGTGATGCACAGGAAATAGACGGGAGAGGAAAGCAAGCCGAAGAGTAGTCAAAGCTGAATAGGGTCAGAGATCTCCTGCTTGTCAAACTTCAAGCATTCTGTACAGCTGTTCAGCATCTTTCATGGTTCCAATCTCCTATATATATCATCATTAATAACTTTAATTTCTCAGGAGTCAACAGCTGCTGCCTCCCCTTTCCACAATCTACACGCTAATCAAACATGCATTTTACTACCAGCCACAGCACATTAGCAAACAACCGACAGTGCAGTGTACGCATTGATAAATAAGGTTTAATTTGAACAATAAAGCAGGAAGAATATATATTTTTTAAATTATTGTTTAAGAGCAAGGATGCATTCTTCTGTCCATGAATCACTTTCATGAAGAAAAGGTATATTGGAAACTAACCGTTTACTTAAAGGATGGCAAAAATACATGCACTCAAGGCACAATGAAAACACATTTAGTTGAAGACACTGTCAGGCATATAGGAAATCTCATAGCAGATAATTAAGTCCCAGGCTCCTTGATTTAAGATTGAGGTTTTTTGTTGGACGTCCTTATATCTTTGGTTGTTTTTACACCCTAAACGCACTCCTGCATTTTTTGCTACTGCTGCAGTGAATATCACAACTGTCACGGCTCCCCATTTGCAATACAGGATTTTGACTATATGTCAATTGCCTGTGTTTAATACCATTAGGTACAAGTCCAGCTATTCTTCTGTTGTTTCATTACAGTTCCTTTAGATAAAGCCACTAAATGCAGTTTCTCCTGTCTGGCAGTTTAAATGTATTTATTCACTGCAGGGCTGAGATCTTCTTTCCTATTTCCTCATGTGTGGTCTCTGTGGTTGCGATCGCCTGTGTTTCTATAGTGGATCTTTTTCTTTTGGTCATGCTAGCAAATGTTATTCTGCTATATGTTGTTCAATACCCGAAGGTATCCTTTTTGGACTATGTTGTAATCTCTATTTTCTCCTCAAGTGATTATTGTTGTTGGGTACATTCTCATAATAGTATATTTTGGGAACTGGTAAATCCAAGCTCCTTCTAGATTTACTGAGTTAGTTTTATGAGAAAATAAATATTTTTAGACAATATTAAAATACAACCAGAGAAAAGGGAGACAAAACAAAAAGAAGAAATGAGTGTGATCTAGAATTTTTAGAAAATCAGGACTTCCGGCTAATCTTTGAAATTAAATAAAACTGTGAAGTGGTTCACATAAACTAATCTAGACAAACACATTTGTGTGATCCAAAACAAACATTGCCTGGCCTTGATTCTACATGATTTCATTGCATTGTCATTCAAACCATATTTTTGTAAATTTCAATGTATGAAATTTCCTTTAAAAGTACACTTAATATTGCCTGGTGAATTTCACAGTTGTCACCTCCTTCTCATTCAAAATTATATAAAATCATCATCTAAACTGCCCCTTTCCAGTTTGAATTTAAAATTTTGCTCTTTGCCAAAAACATGCTGGCTTTAAATATAATTATATGGAAAGTATATTATATTTATTTAAGGCTTTTAACCAGCTTCACAGTTACTTTTTATGTCTTTTATCCATGTTTCCAAATCATGCCTTCCACTATCAATAACTCAAAAATCTCACAGTTTGCCTCACAAAACATAAAACCATTCTCTACACATTCTTTTAGCTGCTAATTTACATTTTTGTTAGTATTGAGACATTACCTGAGTAAACAATGATTTTATATTTTTTGTAAAGTTTACAAATGGTTTCGGTTTTGATAAGTTAAAATCTAAGAATATATTTGGATGACCTGTGTACAGTTAATTCTCTATGAACAGTTGAACTTTTGTGAGGAATGTGAGCGTTCATTCATCTCGAGAGAGATGACTCCTTGTTTCAGTTTGAGAAAGGATGAAATTAGAGAACCCGCCTGAAATAGACAAGTATGTCTAACTGACAAGGTTGGGATTCATTTTCATATTATTCTGCCATCTTTTAGACTGAGGGGAACACAGGAAGAAAAGCGACTCATGAAATATAGAAAATATTTAATGGGTCCCTCTGAACTATTGATTACGGCATCATAAAGACAGCTCAAAAATACTCTTTGGTGCTTTACCATTGTCAAAGCCACTATGAGTATGTAACATTGACGGATCAAAGGAAGTGGTTGTTTTTTCTCAATTAAGCTGCAAGAAGAGGCAAATTATACTGCATTATGTGGCTCATCCTCTAGCGGTATTATTTTGACCTAGAAATTTTTTGGGGATGAAATCTGCAAATTATCCTCCAAATAATGAGATAAGTCCAATAAAGCCATAATTATGTGGTAAATGCAGCAGCCACTGAATCACATAATCCCACTGGTGTTAACCATTCGTCAACTGTCTTATCAAAAATCTATTCCATAAACATAACTTAAATAATCTACTTGTAAGCAGTGCCCGCTGTTAGCTGCACCTTGAAGAAGACAGCTCCAACAAGCTCTCCCTGCCACAGACAAGATATGGTTTTGCACTGCGAAAAGGTAGATTTCTTTTCTATATTCGTACATAGTTGAGTATTATTCTCTCAGGTTTCTGGTGATATTTATAAACCACTTGGTCTGTGGCCCCATGGTCTATGACAGCACGAGAACGCATCAATGGTAATACTGGACCACACTACATGGATATCTGTTATGTCTCATCTCTACATTTATTTCACTAGTGTGGCATATATATATATATATATATATAAAAATTAAAGCGTATACAATATTGACTAAGTAGTTACAATTGAACTGAATGTACCAGTAAAAATGCATTTTAAATTTACTTACAAAGCTGTCACCTTAAGAAAAATCTGCAAACAAATTGGCACATCACTAGCAAAACCTGGTAAGTTTTAGAATTCCAATCATCACACAGGTAAAAATGTCAAAGGGGGGTGTCAAAATGTTGTAGTTCACATTATAGGAGGGGGATGATCATCCTGACCGGCTCTTGGCTTCTCCTCTCACAGTTGTGGTATCTCCCCACATGCATCAATTGTAATATACACCATATCACACTCTGTGTATCTGCAAAAGCACAGCATAACTAAGGTTCCCAGTTTTCCATTTTTTCTGATATTTATAGAACCAGACAGAAAATAGTGTCTTTTCCTGTCTGTATTTACTTTTAAAAGTCTAAAAATACAAAAAAGTGAGCTTCTTTTTAGTGGCACTCTATGCTATAATTCATGTCTTCCAGCCCAATAGCTGTGCAGATTTACAGTGTACGGAGTCTAAAAACAGGATGAGCTTTCCTTCAATGACTCCATATCTCAACATTTGTTTCAGTTATGATGCTAATCTTTTCACTTCGGTTCAATGTTTTATTATATTTGGCTTTGTAATGTGGTAAAATCAGAAAAGCATCAAAGTATAAATTCACATTTATCAGTTAAATAAATGTGGAAATATAGAAGATACAACTTATTTGTTCACAAAACTATAAATAATTATGCATAAATCTGAACAAGATGGCTAAAACATAAATATTCATAAATACAGACGCAAATGTTAAAAAACAAATACTATAAAACCAGGAACCTAATCATAACTTTGGTCTGGAGTCTCTAGAACTTTATGTAACCTTTAACTTTGTTTTTTTCACTCGTTAAAATGATTTACTGCATTCTCCTGCCATGTGCCCAGGGGGATAGGGCAGATGGCATCAGTCCTGATGAGAACAGCTAGTTTAAGTTAGGGTCAAAACATCAACGACACATCCCGAGTTGTAATTTGATGAACTCAACGTGGATTTCTATGCATTATCAAATGATGTTACAGCCTCAGCTGTATCAGGGATGAGAAGTTCACTTGTAAATACATGCACCAGTATGAGCACTATGTTTGTAACACCGTGATCTGAGAATAGAATCATATTCCTTACATTACGTGCTAATTCAACTGTTTGTATTAAATGAATGAATAGAAACAAATTGATCCACATCAGCCTAAGATTTATGTGATTAGCAGTAATTTTGAATGAATCCCACGTGACCTTTCTCACATAGGAGCATAAAGATTATAGATGTACATTGGCTGACTGCTCTCTAAACTGGAGTCAAATCTGTTTTGTGGAGCAGACACTGCAAAAGGCAGCTGGTTGAATGTACATAGCTAAAAATCAGAGCACTGCAGCATAAGCTTTAAAAACGTAAGGAAAAGAAATATCATCAACAAACCGGGTAATAAAAATGGAACCAGCTGCCATGTTAGAAGTTGCCAGAACGTTAAAAATGGTCTCTGATCAAAACTGACATGCGGAAAAAAGAACCATAGTGAAGCTGTCCAACCCAAGTGGCTTATGTTTCATAATCACCTATTTGGTACCGAGGGACTAGCCATCCATCACATAAAAAAAAGCAATAGTTTCCAGTTCTGCCAAAAGGCGGCGCGGTACCCAGAAGAGAGAACGTTAAAAGCCAGGTTGCCATTAATTCATTGAGAATATTTTAAGGATTACTTCAAAGGTTGTCTTGATTTAGTTCTACTTTCTGACCAGTTTTCAAAGGATTGAAGTTGTTTTTTGTCTTATTTTTCTCAGGAGGGTTTGCTATTTGTATTGTTTTATTTGGATGAGCAACAGTGATTTCTGGGATATCTGTTGAATTTCAATTCACAATTTCAAATGCCTCATTTAGCTTCAGAGTTACAGTCCTTGTTTTCTTCACAATTGTAGGTTTTGCAAATGACTCCTTGACGGATCTCAAAGTTCTTGCCCATTACAGTGTTCCTGCCGCTCACTGTCCAAATGCCTGGTGTTGCATATAGGGGTATAAGTTTGATCAATTCTTTTTTTACATGACATAATTTCTATTGCTGTATAAACTAGGAGGAGGGAGAGTCAGGAAGGGGTGATTTGTTTTTCATATTTTATAGTGGCTTTGTTTGCAAATGGCCTAATCTGTCTGGTATGCCACAATTTGCCTGCATTGTGTTCTGGACTATTAAATCGAAGACATTGTCTCATCTTCATCATCCTACTTTCAACGCACAGTCAATAGCTTTCTGGCTTTTGTATCTTTGGACTCTTATTTCGAGACGCTGTTTTGTGACCATCAATATTTACGATTCTCTAATGCCAGCAGGACAATAATTCAATATGAAGATTCATCAATATCTCAACCAAGCATGTGGCCAGAATTGGTTTTGGGGCTGTTACGGTGGATCTGGTGTGACAGGGTGTTGCAATGCTGAGCTCTGGTAAAGGTCTTCTACAACCACTCACATCATGTGACAGTACCCAGCTCAGTCTTGCAAGTGGATGAATAAGTAAGCATTTCTGTCCACACGTGTCCTCGGGTTCTAGATAGACCTGTTTTTAGAATGAAGCCTTTCCAACACTCTGAGCATTGATAAGGCTTCTCATCTGTGTGTATGATTTGGTGAATTTTAGGACTCCCTCTAACTGCCCACAATCTGAGCAGTGATACGTTTTATCACGTGTGTATTCTTTGGTGACAATTAACATTTCCTTTCTGACTGAACCTTTTTCCACATTATGTGCACTGAGAAGGAGTCTCTCCTGTATGAGTTCTAAGGTGTCTAGCTAGGATATGTGGGCGACTGAAGCCTGCCCCACATTCAGTGCACTGATAAGGTTTCTCACCTGTATGTGTTCTCTTGTGCTTAGTAAGGCTTCCTCTGTCACAGAAGCTAGTCCCACAATCAGTGCACCGATAAGGTTTCTCACCAGTATGTACTCTTTGGTGTATAGTAAGAGTGCTTTTCATATTAAACCTTTTACCACATTCAGTGCACTGATAAGGTTTCTCACCAGTATGTACTCTTTGGTGAATAGTAAGAGCGCCTTTTATATTAAACCTTTTACCACATTCAGTGCACTGATAAGGTTTCTCATCTGTGTGTATTCTCTGGTGAACAGTAAGACTTGCTTTCAAACTGAACCTTTTCCCACATTCAGTGCATTGATACGGTTTCACTCCTGTGTGCACCCTCTGGTGAGTTGTAAGATTTCCTTCTGCACTGAACTTTTTCCCACATTCTATGCACTCATAAGGAGTCTCTCTTGTATGAGTTCTAATGTGTCCAGCTAGGATATGTGGGCGACTGAAGTGTGTCCCACATTCACTGCACTGATAAGGTTTTTCACCTGTATGTATTCTCTGGTGCTTAGTAAGGCTTCCTTTGTCACTGAAGCTAGTCCCACATTCAGTGCAATGAAAAGGTTTCTCACCAGTGTGTACTCTCTGGTGAGTAGTAAGATTTCCTTTTACAATAAACCTTTTACCACATTCAGGGCACTGATAAGGTTTCTCACCTGTATGTATTCTCTGGTGTTTAGTAAGGCTTCCTCTGTCGCAGAAGGTAGCCCCACATTCTGTGCACTGATAAGGTTTCTCACCTGTATGTGTTCTCTGGTGTTTAGTAAGGTTTCCTCTGTCACAGAAGGTAGCCTCACATTCAGTGCACTGATAAGGTTTCTCGCCAGTGTGTACTCTCTGGTGAATAGCAAGAGTTCCTTTTACATGAAACCTTTTACCGCATTCAGTGCATTTATAAGGTTTCTCGCCTGTGTGTACTCTCTGGTGAATAGTAAGGCTTCTTTTCACAGAGAACCTTTTTCCACATTCAATGCACTGAAAAGGTTTCTCTTCTGTATGTCTTCTTTGGTGCCGAATTAAACATCCTTTATCACTAAAGTTAATCCCACATTCAGTGCACTGATGCGGTTTCACGCCTGTGTGCACTCTCTGATGAGTTGTAAAATTTGCTTCACTATTGAATCTTTTCCCACATTCGCTGCATTGGTAAGGTTTCTCACCTGTATGGGTTCTATGGTGGACGGTAAGAGTTTGTATGCAGATGAAGCCTGCCCCACATTCAACACATTCATGAGGCTTTTCACCTGTATGTCTTTTCTGATGATTATTAAGACTGCCTTTCGTAATAAAGGCAGCAGCACACTCAGTGCACTGATACGGTTTCACTCCTGTGTGCACTCGCTGATGAATCATAAGATTTGTTTTATGAATAAACATTTTGTTACATTCTGAGCACTGATATGGTTTGTCACTCGAGTGTGTTTTCTGATGAATATTAAGGCTATCTTTTCGACTGAACTTTTTCCCACATTCAGTGCACTGATGAGGTTTAACCCCTGTGTGTGTCCGATGGTGCATAATAAGAGCGACTTTCTGACAGAACCTTTTACCACATTCAAAGCACTGAAAGGGTTTTTCGCCAGTGTGTGCTCTCTCGTGATTAGTAAGATGGTCTCTCCTACTGAACCGTTTGCCACATTCTGAGCATTGATAACATTTTTCATCTGAATGTGATCTTCGGTGAATAGTAAGACTTCTTTTCCCTTTGAACCTTTTCCCACATTCTGAACATAGATAAGGTTTCTCAACAGCGTGCGCTATCTGGTGGAGAGACATATGTGATTTCTGAATCTTTCCCCACATTCACTGAATTGATAAGGTTTCTAATCTGTATGTTTTCTAAGACAATTTGTAAAATGTTCTTTCTCTGATGGTACTCACACTCTGATGAGGTTTTTCACCTGAGAGCCCTCTCCTGTGATTGGTACGACTTTCAGATGAACCTTCTTCCATGTTCTGAGCATTGTTAATGTTCTCGTCTATACGAATTCTCTTTCTCACTGAAATTCGTTCAGGTCTCTCACCTGTATAGTTTCCTGTTTGACTGAAGCATTTCCGACGTTCAGCGCACTGATAAAGATTGCCACCAACTCGTAATGTGTGTACTCTGGTGAATAGTATCAAGTCCTTCCTTTCTTACACTTGGAGCATTGATATGGTTGCCAGTGTGAGTTTGCAGATGCCGGTTACACGTTCACTTTCCTTGAAGCTATTTTCATATTCAATACATTGATACGTTTTCTCTGGAGTACAGCTTCTTTGATTGACAGAAAGTCTTTTTGTGTGACTGACGCTTTCCAACAAAGTTTATTTAAATTAACCTTGTTTTAGATTTGAAATATGTTTGTGATATCATTGTGAATAACAATCTTTTCTTTTTAAACCATGGTTTAATAGTTTTCTTTTGTTTTCCTTCGAGTGTCTGATGTGTAAAATGTATTGACTATGTGACACAGAGAATTGATTATGTCCCATTTGTCATTAATATATCGTTCGGCAGTGCAAGGCACGCAATGACTTTAACTGAATTTCAGTTTTCAAGTTCCAGGGATTTATCACCTATTGGAATAAACAGAGAGTAACATTATCAGCTTTCGTCGTGTTCCCACAGCAAAATATACAAGATTCAAACAATTTGAGAGAGTGAGAGAGAGAGAGTGTTGAAGGGGAGAGATGAAGACGTACGTGTGCGCCACCAGAGAACCATCATTTGAAAGTAATAAAGCAAAAGTGATGCCCCGCTATTAGATTCTGTCAGATATATTTCTGATAATGATAACATGTGAGTGTAGATACCAGGAGCATTAGTGGATAATACATATATAACACATAAAAAATATGCAAATGACTGTGTGACATCAAAAGACACTGACCATTAGCGATGTTGAGGCAGAAAGTAAATGCTGGGAGATTCCGATGGCCAACATTTCTTCATCAACAAAGATAAATAGGGTCTGAAAATACACCACTTACAGCAGAAGAACTTAGGGCCAGATGTACAACCTGCAAAATAGCGCATCGCAAATTGCGAGTCATTTGCGACTCGCAATTTGCGAGGCGCTATTTTGCATGTACAACAGTGTGTTTAACACGGTTTGTGATTCCCAATGGGGTCGCAAATTGCGAGGCTCATGAATATTAATGAGCCTCTCGCAATTTGCGAGCCCATTGGGAATGACAGGCCCTCCCAGGGATGGTGGCCTGCTGGGCTCAGCAGACCACCATGTCTGGGACTGCTTTTTTAATAAAGCATTTTTTTTAATTTTTTTTTTTTTAAATGCAGCCCATTTTCCTTAACGGAAAACGGGATGCATTTAAAAAGAAAAATGAAACTTTTCAGTTTCATTTTTTAAGGGCAGGCAGTGGTCTCTGGGACCACTGCCTGCTCTGAAAAAATATTTTCCAACATACTCAGAAAGGGGTCCCCTTGGGACCCCTTCTCCTTTGCGAGTGGTTTACCACCTACTTGAAGTAGGTGGTAAACTGCGAGTGTTTTGTGGCCGCAAACAATAGCTGTCTCTGCATACATGTCATAGTCGGGCTGGGGTTCTGCCTTGTTTACTTCCCCCAGACAGAGTAGACGGGTGAATGCAGTATAAAAGGGGGTGGGAACTGACCTTTAATACGTTTTCCTCCTTGTCAGCAGGACCTTACGTGGGAACAAACTGTGTTGTGGCCAGGCGCAGGAAGGAAGCTGTCGACTCACTACAAGGTTAGCAGTGTAGTCGTTCACTTCCTGTAACATGCCTGGACTCGGCAGGTTGGGGTGAACATCTTGGTCAAATAGTATTTATACCTGGCTCACGCAACCGATGCTGCTTCGTCTCTGCCAAAGACCTGAGAAGTCATATTTTGTCTTCAGAGGATCCACACTATTTAGTGGACCCCTGCTTGTCGGCAGCAATATCGAGTCACAGTCATGCCAGTTGGGCGCCTGTCTCCTCGCCCCAGGCTCTCTTGTGAGGCTCCTCCTCTGTGAGTACACAGGCTAGAAATAAGTTTCTGCATTTGCTATTTCTTTGATTTTATTTCCCCATTTGAATGGTACGCACTGGAGTGTGTGCTTAACTGTGCGTGATACATGCTTGAGGAGCGTGTTGTTTGTAACTAATCATTTTTTTCCTGGAAGGCACATAGTGGAGTGTGTCAAGAATCCTTAGCAGTAACACAACACCCTTGGAGTGCTCTTTTGCTGCAGCCTTGGTTTCCTTTTTATCAACACGCAGTGGAAGTGTGTTGATTATGCAAAGCAGCTGCTGTCTCGCACTTGGAGTGCATTTCCTTAGGCAGCACGCGTGTGAAAAGCAATCTTGGAATCCAGCACGCATTAAGGAGCGTGCTTGAGGTTAATTTTGGTTTTCCTTTTAGGAGCATCAATCTGGGATTATGTTATAAAGTGCGCGTTGCGCTCATCTTTCTTTATTTATCAATGCTGGATGCACAAATGAATTTTCCAAGGCAACTTTTATTATTGAATCAATATCGCACTATTGGTGAGCAACAGACAACGGAAGGCGCACAGTGAAAATCTTATTGAATCCTGGACCAAGTGTTTACCTATCCAGACAAGGTTATTATCCTTACTTTACCTATCTCCTTTTCTGCTATGCTAGGATGAGTGTGATTGTGTATGATGTATTATAGAACCACTATCCCGGTTTATGCATTAAAGGGCCCTTGTCCTGGATAGTTTGAAAACCTTTTGGTACAGCACTTTCAACCTACAGCCAACACTTCATTCATGCACTTCTCTCTCCATTTTTAGGTAGTTATTCTGTACCAAGGGTGGGTCGGGCACACAGGATATCACATGCTTCCCTGCTTTACTGATTCTGTTCTTTTACGTTTCAAGGTATAACCACATGTTTCTAAGAAGAGTGAATACATACCAAACAACCAGGATCTCCTTCCCCATATCCCAGCCTTCTTTCTTGTCTTGTTACAACACATATGAAAGTGGGAGGAAAGGAACGGTGAAGCCAGGTTCATATCTTCTCTGCAAGGCCACACCGCGGGCAGAAGGTAAGGACCGCGGTGGTCTGACAGAAGACGAAGCTATGAACAATCCAGATATCACACTGCAGGACACTGCTGCCATGTTGACATGTATCCAGGCAGAAAACCAAAGCCTAACACAAGATGTAACTGCATTGCAATCTCAATTAACATCTAGACCAACAGGAGCTTGAAGCCAAGATCCAGCAGTTAGGGCCAAAGACAAAGACGTATTTAAGGCACCTCTGTTCCATCCTAGTGGTAAGGCTTTCCTGTTTAGCAGAACCAGCTCCCAGAGCCAAAGTACTCCAACTCAAATACAGGTTATTATCCCTCATCCTATTACCCTGGCTGCTCCCGAACGTTTCTACGGCGATAGCAGTAAAATCGGTATTTTTTTAACCAATGACACTTACACTTTATGGCACGAGCAGTGGCTTTTCCAGACGACGCATCCAAGGTAGCATTTATCCTTTCATACCTGGGAGGGGACGCTGCCCAATGGTCGATACCCCTAGTGGAATATGACGATCCCATCTTGTATGATTTCATAGCATTTAAGGACACTATGCGACAGATGTTTGCCTGTTATATCTTTGTACAGCCTGCAGATAATGAGCTCCTAAACCTTAAACGGGGTTCCTCAGACATGCTTCATTATGTTACCACATTCAATCGGTTAGTGATCGAAGCTAAGTGGCCACAGACCAAGAAAATCTCCGTGCTCTATTGTGCTTTACGTGAAGAACTGAAAGACCTGATAGCACAGTTGGTGGACCCACCCGAAGACATAGGATCATTCATAGTCCTAGTACACAAATTGAATTTCTGACTGATGGAATGGAAATCTGAGAAAGGCAGCGATGGGAAACACAAACTTCTTATGATACATATCAAACCCAGAAGCGAAACGTATTAGGAGTCCAGACACTATCGAACCTATGCAGATAGGGGGGGTTAGAGGGCCCTAATCTAAAGATGAAAAAGACAAAAGATGAAAACAGAACCTATGTTTGTACTGTAGTAGGAACGGGCACTTCATTAAAGAGTGTCCAGTGAAACCTACCAGACAGAACATACCTTACACTCTTCCTATAGTTAATGTGGAAGCAGCGGGAGACAACCAAGCTCAGTAGGTGTTGAGGTTGGCCTACTGGGTTTGTCATCCAAACAAACCTCCAGAACACTATTCTGCATTTTTCACCAGTAAGTCAGTATGGCAGTCATGTTAGTCACTGTGTCAGGTCAGATCTGCAAAGTCAACACACTCATTGATTCAGGAGCAACCGGGAACTTCATTGGAACTTATTACCTGTAAGCATTGGGTATAACCACGGTAGCACAAAAAAAAAAGCCAGAAACAGTAAAGGCAGTGGATAGGAAGGATCTTAATTCAGAGCTGATACGCTACCAAACAGAACCTGTGGTTATGTTTTGTACGAATGGTCATCAAGGACACACCACGTTTGATGTGATCGATGATCCACGATTCAGGCTCATCCTAGGCCCCCCGTGGCTGGCTAGCCACAACCCACGTATCGACTTGGTAACTAGGGTGACCACTCCAAACTCCAGTTACTGCATATTGTCGTGTCGCCACACCCAGAACAAGGCCCATGCATTTCCTCTGACTGCATCAGGTACTAGTACCCCTGATGTGGTACTCAAAGAATATGCAGACAAAAGAGCGCCAACACCCGCCACCTCATTGCAGTTTCGACTGTTAGATAGACCTGGTTCCTGGCGCCAAACTACCCTGTAGCTGGATCTACTCCCTAACTGAAAAGGAGAATGACCATCTACGCACTTATTTGGATGAATACCTGGAAAATGGGTTTATCCGCACTTCCAAATCCCCAGTTTCTTCTCCTCTCTTTTTCATATCCAAAAAGGAGGGCAATCTACACATGTGTATTGACTACAGTGCAGTGAATGTCTTATGATAAAAAATCGTTATCCATTGCCCTTGATTACCAGCCTTCTTGATCAAGTTAAACATGCAACCATATACAAAAAACTGGATTTAAGCGGGGCTTACCAACTTGTCCGAGAGGGTGACAAATGGAAGGCAGAATTCTGAACCAAATATGGCCTCTACGAATACCAGTTCATGCCTTTCAGACTCTGTAATGCCCCCACTGACTTTCAGTGTTTCATAGACGAGGTATTAAGGGAAAACATCTGCTGTATCATCTATATCTATGACATTTTGATCTTTTCTAAAAACATGTCAGAACACATACTATAGGTTTGTGCCATCCTACAGCACCTACAAAACTATAACCTACATGTTAAACTAGAAAAAAAGTGTTTTTCATACCACAGAGGTGGAATTTTCTGGGCTACATCTTAAGTCCCAAAGGGATTAGAATGGACACTAAAAAGGTTGGGGCCATACTGCAATGGCCATCCCCAACCTCTGTCAAGCAAGTCCAAAGCTTTTTGGGGTTTGCCAATTTCTACAGTCGCTTCATAAACAACTTTTCGAAAACCATGATCCCTTCACTCATTTACTGCGCAAAAACACAAAGTTCATCTAGGGGGCAGAGGCCGAACACTCATTCCTGACCCTGAAGTACAAATTCACCTCAGCGCCCATACTGGCACACCCCAACCCTGAACCACCTTTCTTTGTAGAGGCTGACGCTTCACAAAACGTCCTAGGGGGTGTATTATAGCAACAAAATACTGATACAGAGCAGCTACACCCCGTTGCTTACTTTTCACACAAGTTACCCCCAGCAGAATGTAACAACACCATAGCCGATTGTGAATTGCTAGCTATTAAGGCTGCCTTTGAAGAATGGCAGCATTATTTAATGGATGCCAAACAAACGTAACAATCTACAGACCACAGGAACATATCAATTTGCTCAGTGAGCGTGACCCCTAGGTAATCGAATACATGAACTCTCTCCAAAGGGGTCCCGTTAAGTGTAGGGTTAGTTCTGGTGGATGTACAGGGATTAAAAACCATATATATTTGGTTTTCCCCATGTTAATCTCTAGGCGCCTCTGTTTCCAGAAGAACTCAAACTGATCCAGAAGCTTTTGTAGCCCCTTAGGTGTTTTTGAGATCAGGAGTGTGTCATTTCAAACAGAAGGGTCGGAATCCTGTCATCAGGTAATCTTAGGGGCATTGGTCTCGCACTTCTCTATATAGGTTACCAAGTCATTCATGAATAGTGTTGGGTGAGCACGCAGCTTTGCCGTACTCCCCGACTGACTAGAACAGGGTCTGTCAACTTGCTGTGGGACCCACATCAAACCTGAGCAAAATTGGTAACATGCAGCCTAATAATGACATCCAAAAGGCACTTTGGAACACAAATATCCACCAACACCTTCCACAGGGACTCCCTTGGTACTAAATCCTCTCGGATGTTTTGTTCAGAGACCAACCCACCCAACCCTCCTCACAAACAAGATATCATTATATTCATTGATATTGAAATAAAAATTTTGGTTCAACCAATGGCAGCCTTTGTTTTAAGCTGCGGAGTGGGTTCCTCTTTGGAAGAGTTCAAATATGGTACACCAGCCATAATGGCTACATACGGACAGCATTCGGAGGGGGGGGGAGGGGGGAAGAGATTAAAACTAGACTGATTGGGGAAGGACTGAGCCTGAGAATCAATTCCTTGTCTATGTAATCCATCCCGGCACCTGTTCTTCCTGGTATACCTCCACCTCCTTCCCGCGATATCGAAACACCCACACTTGCAAGGAGGAGGGCTGAACTCAGTACTCATAGTATGAGGCCTAACTAGTCCCGATATAATAGGTTCGGCAGAAACATGCTGGGCCAACAGGTTTGTATGAGACCTGGTTAGCTGGGTAATGGCATCTTCTAAGCGCCATATCCTGGCCACCAACAGAGTAACACACTCAGCCACCAAAGTTTTAAAATTCTCAAGAACCCAGTCCCAGTCAAGCAGGACAGCAATGAAGCAGACTCAATAATCTTGTCTGTGTTCCTTTGTATTCTAGAGGCTCTAGGCACACACCCCTTGCTTGGGTTTGCGTTTAGTATTCTAGAGGCTCTAGGTACACACCCCTTGCTTGGGGTTGCGTTTAGTATTCTAGAGGCTCTAGGTACACATCCCTTGCTTGGGTTTGCGTTTAGTATTATAGAGGCTCTAGGCACACACCCCTTGTTTGGGTTTGCATTTAGTATTCTAGAGGCTCTAGGTACAGATCCCTTGCTTGGGTTTGCGTTTAGTATTCTAGAGACTCTAGGTACACACCCCTTGCTTGGGTTTGCGTTTAGTATTCTAGAGGCTCTAGGTACACACCCCTTGCTTGGGTTTGCGTTTAGTATTATAGAGGCTCTAGGTACACAACCCTTGCTTGGGTTTGCGTTTAGTATTATAGAGACTCTAGGTACACACCCCCTTGCTTGGGTTTGCGTTTAGTATTCTAGAGGCTCTAGGTACACACCCCTTGCTTGGGTTTGCGTTCAGTATTCTAGAGGCTCTAGGTACACACCCCTGGCTTGGGTTTGCGTTTAGTATTCTAGAGGCTCTAGGCACACACCCCCTTGCTTGGGTTTGCGTTTAGTATTCTAGAGGCGCTAGGCACACACCCCTTGCTTGGGTTTGTATTTAGTATTCTAGAGGCTCCAAGTACACAACCCTTGCTTAGGTTTGCGTTTAGTATTCTAGAGGCTCCAGCCACACTCCCCTTGCTTTGTTTGCGTTTAGTATTCTAGAGGCTCTAGGTACACACCCCTTGCTTGGGTTTGCGTTTAGTATTCTAGAGACTCTAGGTACACACCCCCTTGCTTGGGTTTGCGTTTAGTATTCTAGAGACTCTAGGTACACACCCCCTTGCTTGGGTTTGGGTTTAGTATTCTAGAGGCTCCAAGTACACAACCCTTGCTTAGGTTTGCGTTTAGTATTCTAGAGGCTCTAGGCACACACCCCTTTGCTTGGGTTTGCGTTTAGTATTCTAGAGACTCTAGGTACACACCCCCTTGCTTGGGTTTGCGTTTAGTATTCTAGAGGCTCTAGGTACACACCCCTTGCTTGGGTTTGCGTTTAGTATTATAGAGGCTCTAGGTACACACCCCTTGCTTGGGTTTGCGTTTAGTATTATAGAGACTCTAGGTACACACCCCCTTGCTTGGGTTTGCGTTTAGTATTCTAGAGGCTCTAGGTACACACCCCTTGCTTGGGTTTGCGTTTAGTATTCTAGAGGCTCTAGGTACACACCCCTTGCTTGGGTTTGCATTCAGTATTCTAGAGGCTCTAGGTACACACCCATTGCATGGGTTTGGGTTTAGTATTCTAGAGGCTCTAGGCACACACCCCTTGCTTGGGTTTGCGTTCAGTATTCTAGAGGCTCTAGGTACACACCCATTGCATGGGTTTGCATTTAGTATTCTAGAGACTCTAGGTACACACCCCTTGCTTGGGTTTGCGTTTAGTATTCTAGAGACTAGGTACACACCCCTTGCTTGGGTTTGCGTTTAGTATTCTAGAGGCTCTAGGCACACACCCCCTTGCTTGGGTTTGCGTTTAGTATTCTAGAGGCTCTAGGCACACACCCCCTTGCTTGGGTTTGCATTTAGTATTCTAGAGGCGCTAGGCACACACCCCTTGCTTGGGTTTGTATTTAGTATTCTAGAGGCTCCAAGTACACAACCCTTGCTTAGGTTTGCGTTTAGTATTCTAGAGGCTCACGGTACACACTCCTTGCTTGAGTTTGCGTTTAGTATTCTAGAGGCTCCAAGTACACAACCCTTGCTTAGGTTTGCGTTTAGTATTCTAGAGGTTCCAGCCACACTCCCCTTGCTTGGGTTTGCGTTTAGTATTCTAGAGGCTCCAGCCACACTCCCCTTGCTTGGGTTTGCGTTTAGTATTCTAGAGGCTCCAGCCACACTCCCCTTGCTTGGGTTTGCGTTTAGTATTCTAGAGGTTCCAGCCACACTCCCCTTGCTTGGGTTTGCGTTTAGTATTCTAGAGGCTCTAGGTACACACCCCTTGCTTGGGTTTGCGTTTAGTATTCTAGAGACTCTAGGTACACACCCCCTTGCTTGGGTTTGGGTTTAGTATTCTAGAGGCTCTAGGTACACACCCCTTGCTTGGGTTTGCCTTTAGTATTCTAGAGGCTCACGGTACACACTCCTTGCTTGAGTTTGCATTTAGTATTCTGCTTGGGTTTGTGTTTAGTTTTCTAGAGACTCTAGGTACACACCCCTTGCTTGGGTTTGCGTTTAGTATTCTAGAGGCTCTAGGGAAATACCCCCTTGCTTGGGTTTGCGTTTTGTTTTGGCTGATGGCTCACTGTCGCTGACATTCATAGAATCCGAGTTATTATGCAAGCTAATTGTAGTTATATGAGCTTGCATGTCGGGCACATTAGATGGTGACAAATTGCAGGGATTTCCTCAATGCCCGCGCTCAAGTGTTGCGCCGGCTGTCTCAATGGGGAACTGCTAGGGCCCTCACCCAAACTGAGTGATAAACATCTCTCCGCAGAGTCAATTTCTTTGGAATTACTCCTACTGCCCAACCAAAAAAGAATCAAGCGCAGTACCTCCTGCTCATTTTACTGTGGCATTGTCTCTATCCCCAGGTAACTTACGTTTGGCCATTGTTCCTCTAGGTGAGCCCAGTCAAGGAACAGGTGGATCAGCTCACAGAACGCAAACCTATAGAGGACTCACCAGACACCAATGTGTAATTGAAAAACTAAGAGTGGAGGGGCATCGTTGCTCTTAAAGCGCCCTCCTGGTGCTGATTCGTTCTTGCAGCTCAGGCTGCTTCTGCTGCCTTAGTTGGTTCCCGGCGGCCCGTTGGCTCCATATACAATTAGTCCCAGATAACAGTGAACGACACACAAAATCTGAGAAGACTCGGAAGTATACAGCAGTAAGCGATGATAATTACCCCCACCTGGGCTTCAGAGCGTTAACTTCAGGGGATGTGAGTCCCCCTCACAAACACAGCAATTCAGAAATAGGACCAATGGAACTGGAGGTCAGGGTCCCACATCAACAGAAATCCACTAAGGGGTACAGGCAGGGAAATCGGCAATAGCAAAAGTTAAAAGCATACCTGGGTGTAGAAGTGATCTGTTCCCAAGATCCCAGGCAATCCCCAGCCACAAAGCTATGGGGGGTGGCCCCACCCTGCCTCTCCCAGTGCAGGACGTTCCCATTCTTGGCTTGGGCATGGACCGTGCCCGTCCATTGCTGCAGGAGTGCTTTTTGCGCTATATGCACTGGCGGTAATGGTGCCTCCTCCCCTGCTGTTTCCTGGCGAAGAGTGCACAGAGTTCTGGGACTTCAAGTCCCGTGCTGGTGTCCACTGGAATTATCTGAAATGCGTGATGGGATGAGGATTGCTTTGAGTTATGTATGTATAACAATACCCCCTGATTGTTACAGATTTGGTGACAGTCTGTGCATTCCATGTAGAAACTGTGTCTGATTAACTTTGGGCCATATGTATGAAGCCAATTTGCGATCGCAAATTAGCAGTGTGCAATGTATCACACTTAAACCCCCTCGCAAAATAAGGAATCGCAAAATTTGCGATTCCCTATTTTGCGATTGCATTTAAGGAATCGCAAATTGCGATTCCTTAAATGCAATGTATGAAGCACAAACGTAAGTGCTATTTGGCCTTAAGGAATCGGAAATTACCACCAACTTCAAGTTGGTGGTAAATTGCGATTTCACTTAAAAATGCACTATTTTGCATTTTTTAAAGTGCCATGTGGCGCACATACATGCCCTTAGGGCATGTATGTGTGCCACATGTGCACACATGCACATTTCAGGGGTGCAACAGGGTGTCCTTTTGACACCCTGGCACCCTTGAAATTGCATTCTCAATTTGCGATTCTCTAATTGGTAATCGCAAATTGAGAATGTCTTCCCATTCATTCCTATGGGCCTCTAGGCCCATAGGAATGAATGGTGAGGTATTCCTTAATTGCGAATCGCAATTTGCGATTCGCAATTAAGGAATATGTAGGATTCGCAAAATTATTTGCAAATCCTACATACATAGCGTTTTGCGATTCTCAAATAGCGATTCGCAAAAAATCGCTATTTGAGAATCGCAAATGAACATTTTGATACATATGGCCCAATATTCTTAGCTCACCCTGATGTGTTAACCAACAGTGCAGCAAGCGACATGGTAATAAGCAGACTACTACAAAGAGTAGTATTTAAATGAGCAAACGCAATTTGAACATCACAATATGTTTTCTACATCTATGTCTACTTGTACGCGATGAACAATATTTAAATGGACAAGCGACAACGACTCCCTCTTTTGAGGAAGGTTCAGTGGATCGGAAATGCTTTCATGTAAAGCTTTGCTCGGAATAACCAAGTAATCTGCAGCAGAGCTACAGGACTTTCTTGGATTTAAGAATGGAGAAGTGATAACATTGATGTGTTGCCGAGGACTCAAGCAAAGCAAGCAATTGAGGGGATAGATCAGGCTCTATCCATACCTCAACTGTACCTTTATCTATGCTATGTTATCCTACATGCATTCAACATTTTCATACACAGTGAACACACAATGCTATTTAATGTTAAATAATACTACCATTAACAAATTCACAGAACTAATATGGTGCAAAATGCACATATCCAACACTAGAGCACATGCTCCTCCTTTGCCCGTGAGCCGCCTGCCATGTTTACAAATCCCTGCAGCTTGGAAAGGATCTGAAAGTACTGCTAGCCTGCTGACTCATCATGGCAGAGGGTCGGCATTTGGTTTGATTTTCAGGAACAAAGCCCGTAAGAGGTGGGTTATATCCGAAAATCAAAACAGAAATGACTAACCCACTTGCAGTTTTCTTCCAGAGTGTATGAGTTACTGTTTTTTTCCTGATTGTCTCCACCATGATTTACAAATTGGTCACAAACAGGAAACAAGCATAGGTAAATGCATTAGTTTCACCTATGTGATTAATAATAAGCTGTTTTTTGTTGTAAGTTGTAGCTTGCGGAGTAGTAGTTGCACAATATATGTTAAAGTGTTATGACGTGTTTATGTACAAAAAGGCAATATATTGTGCTGTTACTAGTGGTATAGTGCGGGTAAGTAATAGCAACATTTTTAAAAATGAAATGAAAGAGGGAAATAATAGAATTAATTGATGTAATAGCAATATTATGTGTTTAGAGGAGTTCTGACAACTTTTGGCCCCAGTGCGACTGCAACTGCTGCACCATTCAAATCATGACCCTGTTTGGTAACTCCATTTGTGACTGCCTGTATAGTAGTAAAATATAGCCATATTTGGTGTTTCGAGGAGGTCATGACAACTTTTGGGCCCGGTGCTACTGCACCTTCTGCACCATTAACCCCTTCGATGCTCATGACGGAGCGGTTCCGTCATGAGCATCGGTTGGGCTGTGCTTATGACGGAACCGCTCCGTCATGAGCACAGCCCCTGGGGGAAGCGCTGGCGCTCCCCTCCTGGGGCATCGATCTTGCCCCCACAGAGGGGGATCTGCCACCCCCGACCCCCCCCACGCTTCCCCATGACGTCAGCGCACACAACGCGCGCCGACGTCACCAGGAAGCGCCGGACGCACTGGAAATCATTTCTTTCCAGCGCGTCCAGAGAGGAGGTAGGTTTGTTGTCTCCGGTGGGGCGGGCGAAATCTGGATGCCTTGAGGCATCGGGGGAGAGGAAAAAGTATTTCCTCTCCCCTGATGTCTCAATGCTGGCATTCCTGCTTCACGATCGCGCACAGCGTCGCGATCGTGGAGCAGGAATACCCCACTAGACATCAGGGATGTTTTTTTTTGCGAAAGGAAGCGACCCCTTGGGCAAGGGTCGCTTCCTATGGGGGCAATTTTAAATTAAGACTTTTCTGCCCCCCCTGGGGACAGATCGGACGTTTTTTCGGCCGTTTTTTGACCCGGGGGGGGGCAGAAAAGCCCACTAGACCCAGGGATTACCTTTAGGCAATTTAAATGGAAGCGATCCCTTGGGCAAGGGTCGCTTCCAGGGGGGCAATTTTCTTCGTTTGGATATTCTGGGGCAGATCGCCCCGTTTTGGGGCAGAAACCCCCACTAGACACCAGGGCATTTATTTAAATTGTGATGGGAGTGACCCCTTGGGCAAGGGTCACTTCCAGGGGGCCATTTTATTTTGTAATGGGAATTCTGCCCCCCGTGGGGGCAGATCGGCCCGTTTTTTGGAACCCCCACTAGACACCAGGGAATTATTTTAAATAAAAATGGAAGCGACCCCTTGGGCAAGGGTTGCTTCCAGGGGGCAATTTTTTTAAAATGTGTATTCTGCCCCCCCCCCGGGGGCAGATCGGCATTTTTATTGGGCCTTTCTGCCCCCAGGGGGGGCAGAAAACCCCACTAGACACCAGGGACTCATTTTAAAAATGAAATGGGAATGGCAAGGGTCGCTGCTAGGGGGCATATTGTTTTTGTATGCGTATTCTGCCCCCCTGGGGGCAGATTAGCCTGTTTTTTTGCCTTTCTGCCCGGGGGGCAGAAAACCGCACTAGACACCAGGGACTTCTTTTAAATTAAAATGGAAGCAACCCCTTGGCCAAGGGTCGCTTCCAGGGGGCAGATTTTTGTATATGTGTATTCTGCCCCCTGGGGGCAGATCAGCCTATTTTTTTGCTCCTTTCTGCCCCCGGGGGGGGCAGAAAACCCCACTAGGCACCAGGGATTTTGTTTTGCGAGTAATGGAAGAGACATGGTTGCTTCCTGGGGACAGATCTGCCCCTTTTTTTGGCCTTTCTGCCCTAGGCGGGAGGGGAGGCAGAAAACCCTACTAGGCACTAGGGATTTATTACTTTTGCAAGGGGGCAAATTTCTGTCTGCTGTTTTCTGCCCCACCTGGGGGCAGATTGGCCTGGCAGACAACCTCACCCGATCCCTTGGGCAAGATCACCCCCTATTTTTCTCAGCCCTATTTGAAGGCCCATCTGGCCGATTGACCATTTGGGTAATAACATAGCGTGTTATAATGTTAATTGTTTTATTTTTTGTGAATTGCAATTGTAATGCTTTATTTCTCCTTTTTTGTTCTAGTTGAAGGCTTTTGCTCTTTAGACTGTTCCAGGTTGCGGTTTCGTTACTGGTGGTTCTGCTGTTTGTGTAGTTGCATGTGTTTGATAAGAGACTTTTTTTGTACAATGTAAATGAGTTTCATTTCTCTGCATGAATTTGTTTTTTGCAAATGGTGTAATAATAGCAGTATGTTTGGCTTCTGTTTTTTGAGTGTCAAAAACTTTTTGCATTTGTGCTCGATGTGTATTTTGTTGTCTTGTGAGTAATAGGTTTTGTTTTTTTTCTTTCTAGTGGGATATCGTTTTTGCTGTGTCTCTGCAGAGTAGGTGCTGGTGAGTGTAGCTGTCTCTTGTAAGTGAATCGTATAGTTTTTGAGTATATAGATCTTTGTGATAAAGGCACACATTTTTTTACTTACTTATTTTGCACAGTGTTGGTTGTTGTTGACTTGTTTGTGCAGTCTCCTTTCTTAGTAAGGATAATGGATAGCCGCAGGATTACTGCTCAGCAGGTTGTTGGTATGCTTTTTGAGACTTCCTCTGACCATGGTTCAGAGACTGACTCTGCATCTGAGTCAGAGGAGGCAGGGGATGATTCAGGCAGTGAGTTTTCTCTCCACATGGAATCATCGGATACTGAAGATACTCTTAGTGCGGATGAAGTGCCTGTGTTAGAGGAGGAGATTGATGTGCCGATAGTGCGGCAAGAGGCATCTGGGCTGCAGCCTGGGGCTGCAAGGCTTCCCGTTGGTGTAGTGCGGCAAGAGGCATCTGGGCTGCAGCCTGCGGCTGCAAGGCTTCCCGTTGGTGTAGTGCAGCAAGAGGCATCTGGGGCAGCAAGGCTTCCCGTTGGTATAGTGCGGCAAGAGGCATCTGGGCTGCAGCCTGGGGCTGCAAGGCTTCCCGTTGAAAGTGCTGACCTCTGGGTTGCCCCAGGCATGGGGCAGCCGGCATTGTCAGACTTTACTGGTGTTCCAGGGTGTAGAGTGAATACTGAAAACGTTTTGCCAATACATTTTTTTCAGTTGTTTATGGACGATGTGTTTTTGGCAGAGATTGTTGAGCAGACTAATTTGTATGCCGAACAGTTTTTGAGGGACAACAGTGCCAGTCTTAAGCCCCACTCTAGAGCTACCCGGTGGACTCCCACAAATCTGGAAGAGATGAAGAAGTTCTTGGGTTTAACTTTTTTGATGGGCTTGCTAAGGAAGCCATCAATGTCTTCATATTGGTCTACTAGTCCCTTGATGGCAACTGCTATTTTTCCGGCAGTCATGAGTCGTGATAGGTATTTGCTTCTGCTTCGGATGATGCATTTTGTCGATAATGGTTTAGCATTGCCACGAGATCACCCTGAATGTGACCGTCTTTTTAAGATTCGGCCTGTCATTGATCACTTTGTTGATCGATTTTCTGAGATCTATGCTCCAGGGAAAGAAATTGCAGTGGATGAGTCTTTGGTGTTGTTCAAGGGCCGCTTGGTTTTTAGGCAATACATTCCTAGTAAGAGGGCACGCTATGGAATTAAGCTGTATATGCTGTGTGACAGTAGGACTGGATAGGTCTCTAATTTCAGGGTGTACACCGGTAAGGAATCCAGGATTAACCCCCCTGGTTGTCCGTCCACTTTTGGAGTGACTGAGAAAATTGTGTGGGAACTTGGTAGAGGATTTTTTTAACAAAGGCCACCATTTATATGTAGATAACTTCTACACTGGTGTGCGGTTGTTCAGGGAATTGGCCAAAGTGGACACTGTTGCTTGTGGCACAATCCGCTCTAACCGTAAAGGTTTCCCAAAAGAACTTGTTTGTCAAAAGCTTGTACGGGGACAGTGCAGTGCGTTGCGTTGCGAGGAGCTTCTAGCTGTGAAGTTTTCAGACAGGAGAGATGTCTACATGCTGACTACCATCCATGATGAAAGCACTGCACCTGTGACTGTTTGGGGTCAGGTTGCTGAAGCGCGCAAACCTGTGTGCATTTTAGACTATAATAAGCACATGGGTGGTGTTGACAGAGTAGATCAGAGGTTGGAACCTTACGCTGCTCTTCGTAAGGCTTACATTTGGTACAAGAAGTTGGCTATCCATCTTTTCCACTTGGCAACCTTTAATGCTTTTGTTGTGTTCCAGGATTCTTGTCCTGAGTCAAAGATGACTTTTGCTAAGTTTCAAGAGTCTGTAATAGGCAGCCTTGTTTTAGTGGAACAGGCAAGTGTTCCTAGAGTTGGAGTGGTGGAGGATGTTGCTAGATTGAAAGATCGCCACTTTCCTGATCACATTTCTCCCACACCCTCAAAAGACTTTCCCAGTAGGAGATGTAGAGTCTGTTGGCGAAGAGGTATGCGGAAGAAGACTCGTATGTACTGCCCCGAGTGTCCTTCTAACCCTGGGCTGTGTGTGCCTGCTTGTTTTAGAATGTACCACACGCAAAATAATTTTTGGGAGCATCCATGAGTGGTAAAGTGAACTTCCTGGCCTCTATTGTTTAATATTTTTGGTTCAGTTTCAAGGTTGGCATTTGTGTAGTGTATCGAGTTTCAGATTTTGTGTTAGTAGATTTGTATCTATTTGCAATTTGTTTGTGTTTTCTTATTTATATAAAAAAATCCTAAATGTGATGGCGGTGTGCGTGGAGTGGCGCTTGTGTGGCGGTGTGCGTGGTCTGGCGTTTGGCTGGCGGTGTGTTTGTACTGGCGCTTGGCTGGCGGTGTGTTTGGGCTGGCGCTTGGCTGGCGGTGTGCGTGGACTGGCGCTTGGCTGGCGGTGTGCGTGGACTGGCGCTTGGCTGGGGGTGGTTTTTGATTGGCGCTTGGCTGGCGGTGTGTTTTGATTGGCGCTTGGCTGGCGGTGTGTTTGTACTGGCGCTTGGCTGGCAGTGTGTTTGTACTGGCGCTTGGCTGGCAGTGTGTTTGTACTGGCGCTTGGCTGGCGGTGTGTTTGCACTGGCGCTTGGCTGGCGGTGTGCGTGGACTGGCACTTGGCTGGCGGTGTGCGTGGACTGGCGCGTGGCTGGCGGTGTGCGTGGACTGGCGCTCGGCTGGCGGTGTGCGTGGACTGGCGCTCGGCTGGCGGTGTGTGAGTAGTGACTAGCTTCTGGTCACTACACACACTGCTAGCCAAACGCCACTCAACGCAATCCGTGAGCTGGTGTGGTTGCTGTGTCAGGAATGTGGGCGTGTGAAAGTGATGGGCCCTTGAATGGCGCTGTCTGCTGGTGTGAGTGTTGTACTGTGCTGGGCCCGCGGCTGGCGTTGTGAATGGTTTTGTATGTGTCACACGTATGAAAGGTGTATGAATGGCCTGTAAAGAGGTTGGTGCCTTGTCGTGGCTTTACAGCTCACGAGCTGTGAGTCAATGGTTCAGTTTCTTGTCCTTTCAATTAACAGTGCATTTCATTTTTGTGAAATCTCTGGTTAATACAACTGTATATACCGAACCATCACTCACCCTCGTGCCAAATCCAACCAGTATGTATGTGTGCTTGAGGAATAGGTGGTTGTGCATAAAAATGTGTCTTTTCTGTTTTTGTCAAGCAGGGTGTACCTGGTCCTTTTTTGTGAATGTTGTAATGTGTTGGTTTTGTGCCTGGTGGTGTGAATGGTCTTGTGTGTATCATGTAAGAAAGGTGTGTGAATGGCCTGTAAAGCGGTTGGTGCCTTGACGTGGCTTTACAGCTCACGAGCTGCGAGTCACTGGTTCAGTTTTTTTGTCCATTCAATTATTGACAGTGCATTTCATTTTTGTGAAATCTCTTGTTAATACAATTTTATATACTGAACCATCACTCGCCCTTGTGCCAAATCCAACCAGAATGTGTGTGTGCTTGAGGAACAGATGGCTGTGCAGTAATCTTTGTCTGTTTTGTCTCTCTGCCAAGCTGTACATTTCATTTAAGAATAACCTAACAACTGTAGTTTTTGTCGTAAACTAAACACCCATGGGAGTGCATGGTGATGTCTCTCTTGTGGATCCCAACAAGTTATCTTACCCACAATGTCCTGCAAACCTCAAAATGTGACTGTGACATTTTCCTTGCATTTTTGTGCCCAAATTTTCACACTGCAGAAAGTAACAACAAATTTCCAACCCCCCAGCATTTCTCCAAGTATCCCAATAGAAATGGTACCTCACTTGTATGGGTGGGCCAAGTACCTGCGGCAGGGAAGGGCCCAAAACCTATTGATGTGACATCAAAATTACCTATCACAAACCAACCTGGTTTTGCATGGGGGGTCCCATGAGTTTTTGGCCTGGGGCTCGGCGGCCATCTAGGGAAACCTACCTAACCCACACATTTCTGGAAACTAGACACCCGGGGGAGTCCAGCGAGGTATGGCTTGCGTGGGTCCCCCATCATTCCCCTACCCAGAATCCCCTGCAAACCACAAATTTCGCTGAAAAATCCACTTTTTTCTCACATTTCTGTGTGGGAAAGTTCTGGAATCTGCGTGGATCCACAAATTTCCTCCCACCCAGCGTTCCCCCAGGTCTCCCGATAAAAATGGTACCTCACTTGCGTGGGTGGGTCAAGGCCCCGCGATAGGCAAGGCCCCAAAAGCTATTGAGGCGACATCAAAATTACCTATCACAAACCAACCTGGTTTTGCATGGGGGGTCCCATGAGTTTTTGGCCCGGGGCTCGGCAGCCATCTAGGGAAACCTACCTAACCCACACATTTCTGCAAACTAGACACCCGGGGGAGTCCAGCGAGGTATGGCTTGCGTGGGTCCCCCATCATTCCCCTACCCAGAATCCCCTGCAAACCACAAATTTCGCTGAAAAATCCACTTTTTTCTCACATTTCTGTGTGGGAAAGTTCTGGAATCTGCGTGGATCCACAAATTTCCTCCCACCCAGCGTTCCCCCAGGTATCCCGATAAAAATGGTACCTCACTTGCGTGGGTGGGTCAAGGCCCCGCGATAGGCAAGGCCCCAAAAGCTATTGAGGCGACATCAAAATTACCTATCACAAACCAACCTGGTTTTGCATGGGGGGTCCCATGAGTTTTTGGCCCGGGGCTCGGCAGCCATCTAGGGAAACCTACCTAACCCACACATTTCTGCAAACTAGACACCCGGGGGAGTCCAGCGAGGTATGGCTTGCGTGGGTCCCCCATCATTCTCCTACCCAGATTCCCCTGCAAACCTCAAATTTCGCCAAAAAATTCACTTTTTTCTCAAATTTCTGTGTGGGAAAGTTCTGGAATCTGCGTGGAGCCACAAATTTCCTCCCACCCAGCGTTCCCCCAGGTCTCTTGATAAAAATGGTAGCTCACTTGTGTGGGTAGGTACCATTTTTCCACCACAGAAATGTGGGGAAAATGTGTTTTTTTGGACAATTTTTTAGGTTTGCAAGGGATTCTGGGTAACAGAACCTGGTGGGAGGCAGTCAAGTCACCCCATCCTGGATTCCCCTGGGTGTCTAGTTTAAAAAAATATATAGGTCTGCTAGGTTTCCCTAGGTGCCGGCAGAGCTATGGTTCAAAAACTACAGCTAGGCACTTTGCCAAAAAAGGGTCATTTTTCACTGCGAAATTGAGGTGTGTCCACGTTGCGTTTTTCGCCGTTTCCTGCCGCGGGCACTAGGCCGACCCACACAAGTGAGGTACCATTTTTCTCGGAAGACTTTGGGGAACGCGGGGTGGGTGGAAATTTGTGGATCCACGCAAATTCCAGAACTTTCCACCACAGAAATGTGGGTTTTTTAAACAATTTTTTAGGTTTGCAAGGGATTCTGGGTAACAGAACCTGGTGGGAGGCAGTCAAGTCACCCCATCCTGGATTCCCCTGGGTGTCTAGGTTTCAAAAATGTATAGGTTTGCTAGGTTTCCCTAGGTGCCGGGAGAGCTAGGGTTAAAAAACTACAGCTAGGCACTTTGCCAAAAAAGGGTAATTTTTCATTGAGAAAATGTGGTGTTGTTCACGTTGGGTTTTGAGCCATTTCCTGTCGTGGGCACTATGCCTACCCACACAAGTGAGGTACCATTTTTATCGGGAGACTTGGGGTAAATCAGATTTGTAAAGCAACTGTTATTACCTATTGACTTTCGATGCATTTCTGCCTTCCAAATGAAAGACATTGTGCAAAAAGAAGTCATTTTGAAAAATGACCGATAATTCTCATGCTAGTATGAGTATTCCCAATTTCGAAAATGTGCAAATATCTACTGTTTCTAAACTCTATAATTTGTTCCCATTTCAGAAATACATAGGTGTCTTTCATACCGATTTTTCCATGTATACATTTTCCCACAATAATTGCTATATACCCGGTACATAATAAAAAGCCATTGCAAATTGCTGCTCAGTTTTTGACTCTGGGTTCGTCGGGTTCTTGGTGAACCTACAAGTCCTATATATCCCCACAACCAGTAAGGTCCAGCGGATGTAACGGTATATTGCTTTCAAAGAGCTGTCATAATTAGAAGAAGTTACAGGTGAAAACGTTGACACAAAAGGCGGTTTTTTTCAACTAATTTTCAATTTTTCCTATATTTAACTAAGTTTCTATAAAGAAACCTTGATGGATCTACACAAATGACCCCTTGCTGAATTCAGAATATTGTCTACTTTTCTAAAATGTATAGCTTTCCAGGATCCATTATTGCTTTCATACCCATTTCTACCATTAACTGGAAGGAGGTTGAAAGCACAAAAAATAGCAAAAATAGGCTATGTCCCAGAAAAATGCCAAAACTGTGTAAATTTTTTTGGTTTTCTGACAAAAGTCTGTCATTCCCTAAAAGCTGGGAAAATGGTGATTTCAGACCCACAAACCCTTTCTTGATACCATTTGCAGGGAAAAACCCAGACGCTTTCATTTGCAGCCCTTTTTTCCCATTTTTCCCCCAAAAAACAAAATTTAGCTGTATTTTGGCTAATTTCTGCGACCCCTCCAGGGGAATCCACAAACCCTGGGTACCTTTAGAATCCCCATGATGTTGGAAGAAAAGGACGCAAATTTGACGTGGATACCTTATGTGGTCAAAACGTTACAGGGGCCTAAGCGTGCACTACCCCTAATAGCCAAAAAAAGGCTTAGCACAGGGGGGGGAAAAGGCCTAGCAGCGAAGGGGTTAAAATCATGACCCTATTGCAATATTTGGTGATTAGAGGGGTTCCTAGAGTTTTGGGCCCCGGTGTCACTGCACCTGCTGCACCATTGAAATCATAACACTAGTGCCTGCAAGGTAACTGCACTTGTGGATGCTTATTTAGTAGTTAAATATAGCAATATTTGGTGTTAAGATGAGTTCTGACAACTTTTCGGCCCGGTGCCACTGCACCTGCAGCACCATTGAAATCATGACCCCAGTGCCTGCTCAATAACTGCACTTGTTACTGCCTGTTTAGTAGTAAAGTTTAGCAATATTCAGTGTTTAGTGGGGTCCCTTGAGCTTTTGGCCCCGGTGTCACTGCACCTGCGGCACCATTCAAATCATGACCCTTTTAACTGCAAGATAACTGCAATTGTGTCTGTCTGTATAGTAGTAAAATAATGCAATATTAGGAGTTTCGAGGAGGTCAGGACAACTGTTGGGCCCGGTGCCACTGCACCTGCTGCTCCATTCAAATCATGACCCTGCTGCCTGCCAGGTAACTGCACGTATGACTGCCCGTTTAGTAGTAAAATATAGCAATATTAGGTGTTTAGAGGCGTTCTGACAACTTTTGGGCCTGGTGCTACTGCACCTGCTGCACCACTGAAATCCTGACCCTGTTGTCTGCAAGAGTGTTTAGTTTTAGATGTTAGCAATAATCTGGGTTTAGTGGGGTCCGTAAAGCTTTTGGCCCCAGTGCCACTGCACTATTGAAATTATGACCCTGTTGCCTGCAAGGTAACTGCCCTTATGACTGCCTGTTTAGTAGTAAAATATAGCAATATTCGCTGTTTAGTGGAGCTATGACAACTTTTGGCCCCAGTGCCACTGCACCTGCTGCACCATTCAAATCAAGCCCCTTTTAACTGCAGGGTACATGCAATTGTGACAGAATTTTGTCTACTTTTCTAAAATGTATAGCTTTCCAGGATCCATTATTGCTTTCATACCCATTTCTACCATTAACTGGAAGGAAGTTGAAAGCACAAAAAATAGCAAAAATAGGCTATGTCCCAGAAAAATGCCAAAACTGTGTAAAGAATTTTGGTTTTCTGACAAAAGTCTGTCATTCCCTAAAAGCTGGGAAAATGGTGATTTCAGACCCACAAACCCTTTCTTGATACCATTTGCAGGGAAAAACCCAGACGCTTTCATTTGCAGCCCTTTTTTCCCATTTTTCCCCCAAAAAAACAAAATTTAGCTGTATTTTGGCTAATTTCTGGGACCCCTCCAAGGGAATCCACAAACCCTGGGTACCTTTAGAATCCCCATGATGTTGGAAGAAAAGGACGCAAATTTGGCGTGGATACCTTATGTGGTCAAAACGTTACAGGGGCCTAAGCGTGCACTACCCCAAATAGCCAAAAAAAGGCTTAGCACGGGGGGAAAAGGCCTAGCAGCGAAGGGGTTAAAATCATGACCCTATTGCAATATTTGGTGATTAGAGGGGTTCCTAGAGCTTTGGGCCCCGGTGTCACTGCACCTGCTGCACCATTGAAATCATAACACTAGTGCCTGCAAGGTAACTGCACTTGTGGATGCTTATTTAGTAGTTAAATATAGCAATATTTGGTGTTAAGAGGAGTTCTGACAACTTTTCGGCCCGGTGCCACTGCACCTGCAGCACCATTGAAATCATGACCCCAGTGCCTGCTCAATAACTGCACTTGTTACTGCCTGTTTAGTAGTAAAGTTTAGCAATATTCAGTGTTTAGTGGGGTCCCTTGAGCTTTTGGTCCCGGTGTCACTGCACCTGCGGCACCATTCAAATCATGACCCTTTTAACTGCAAGATAACTGCAATTGTGTCTGTCTGTATAGTAGTAAAATAATGCAATATTAGGAGTTTCGAGGAGGTCAGGACAACTGTTGGGCCCGGTGCCACTGCACCTGCTGCTCCATTCAAATCATGACCCTGCTGCCTGCCAGGTAACTGCACGTATGACTGCCCGTTTAGTAGTAAAATATAGCAATATTAGGTGTTTAGAGGCGTTCTGACAACTTTTGGGCCCGGTACTACTGCACCTGCTGCACCACTGAAATCCTGACCCTGTTGTCTGCAAGGTAACTGCGTGTTTAGTTTTAGATGTTAGCAATAATCTGGGTTTAGTGGGGTCCGTAAAGCTTTTGGCCCCAGTGCCACTGCACTATTGAAATTATGACCCTGTTGCCTGCAAGGTAACTGCCCTTATGACTGCCTGTTTAGTAGTAAAATATAGCAATATTCGCTGTTTAGTGGAGCTATGACAACTTTTGGCCCCAGTGCCACTGCACCTGCTGCACCATTCAAATCAAGCCCCTTTTAACTGCAGGGTACATGCAATTGTGACTGCCTGTTTAGTAGTCAAATATAGCAATATTATGGGCTCAGAGGTGTTCTGACAAATTTTGGGCCCGGTGCTACTGCACCTGCTGCACCACTGAAATCCTGACCCTGTTGTCTGCAAGAGTGTTTAGTTTTAGATGTTAGCAATAATCTGGGTTTAGTGGGGTCCGTAAAGCTTTTGGCCCCAGTGCCACTGCACTATTGAAATTATGACCCTGTTGCCTGCAAGGTAACTGCCCTTATGACTGCCTGTTTAGTAGTAAAATATAGCAATATTCGCTGTTTAGTGGAGCTATGACAACTTTTGGCCCCAGTGCCACTGCACCTGCTGCACCATTCAAATCAAGCCCCTTTTAACTGCAGGGTACATGCAATTGTGACTGCCTGTTTAGTAGTCAAATATAGCAATATTATGGGCTCAGAGGTGTTCTGACAAATTTTGGGCCCGGTGCTACTGCACCTGCTGCACCATTCAAACCATGACCTTGTTGTCTGCAAGGTAACTGCACTTGTGGGTGCCTGTTTAGTAGTAAAATATACCATCGCTCTTGTATATTAACTTTATTTTTAAAGTGCAGTGTTTATTACAACATTTAGAATTTGATCATAATGACCAAATAGATTAGGTTGAAAAAATGCATCCGATAATGCCTACAAAGTGCAAAGAATGATACTGAGGCATAAAATGTCACAAACGTTCTACGGGTAAAGAAGCTGCTTTACACAACTAAGCAATACAAGCATTGGCATAGCCAATAGGTCTCGCCTTTGGGACCTTATAAGTATTTAGCCATGCAGCACATTATACTGGGTGCTACAGTATCTACTGCAGCAGTCAGGTGGCAACTCCAAACACTGTTTTCAGAATAGTGCAGTAAGCGTGCCCAACAATAGAATAACTTTCACCTGATGTCGTATTGTAAGGGTGAACATTGCACAGCTCTGGTTTTACAGCCAAAAGTACAATAAATTCAAGAACTCGTATGCCCCAGAGGCCACCTACGGAACAGCCCATAGACTATCTGTAACCAGATGTAATACTGCAGTATATAGGAAAGGATCCACTCACCACAATGTAGACGAGAGACGGGCATGCCTCCTCTTAGCCTCCCTTATTCAGCTGAGCACAGCAACTTTAAAATGCATCTCTCCTTGGAACACCTAAAATGCACGAGCCAAAGACGTGGCATTTTAGGATGTGCAAGCTTTATTAGTCATCACAGTCTGCGAACACAATTGATAAAGTGAGTGCCCTCGCTCTGGACTTTCCCAACCTGCGCACACTCACAGGCCAACAGGGTTCAGCAAGCGACCTGTACATGCTTGTGCTGTGCAAGCCAGCCGAGCACACAGGGCACAGGAAATGGCATGCAACATTCAACCTAGTCATCTGTGGCAAACGAGGACACCAAGTGATGTCCAGCCTTCTGCGCCTCCATTCATGTTAACATATCAGAGCCATTGACATATGGTCCTCCGTCTTCACCCTACCCATAATTAGCAGCAAAGCATCACAAGCATCACATTACCCTGGTCACCGCTGGCAGCAAGGCACTGCCCGTGACGTACAACCCTTGCATTTTGGGTAGAAGGGCCCTGCAAGCTACAATACAACAATCACCCTGGCCACCTCGTGTAATTAGAGTGCAAGTGAAATGTACCTCTCACCCAGGCCCTTCCCAGAGCACAAAACACAGAAAAATATTTTTAAAGTACCCACCACGCCTGCAGCAGAGCTTCCTCCAAATAGGCGTGTGACAGAGGGAGCTGGAGTGCACAGAGCCCGCCCCCTCTCTGATGGCTCTTCCCTGGGGACATTCTGTCTGTGCGAAGAGGGGCAGCAGGGGTATTGCTGTACACCAAACACTATTTTGAAGAGCATGGGGCCTTTGCCTATGATCACCGGAAATCAATGGATCACCAGAAGCCTCACGTACACAAAGAGGTGTTGTGGTGAATAACACGAGAAAGTCTTGATGGGTGGATGAGGGGGAGGCGTAGCTCACTTTGTGTGAACGGGTTGGGGACTCGAAAGGCCGTCAGCTGAGCTGAGTGTGTTTAGATGGAAATGCCTACCATCCAGAGCAGCAGACTCTGCCGAGATAAAAAAAAAAAAAAAAGAACACCGATTCTAGAAAATCAGAGACACAGGAAAAGAAAAGTCACATTTGAGTCTAACAAAAAGAACCTACCATGCCTGAAGTGGAGACTCCTCCAAATAGGCCTGTGACAGGGGGAGCTTAGAGTGCACGGAGCCCACCCCATCACTGATGGTTGTTCCCCGGGAACATCCTGTCTGTGCGAGGAGGGCGGCAGTACCAACACTATTTTGAATAGGTTGGGGCATTTGCTTACAATCAATGCAAGCCCCGCGCACACAAAGAGGTGTTGTGGTGAATAAATAAACCAGCCAAGGAAAAAAGCCTTGCTTATACAGACTCATTAATGCAACTCCACTCCACCACTTACAAAATCGGCTGACAACGTGCTTGGCTGAATTGTAGGTCCACGTCATCCCCGCTGACACAAATCATCATGTGTAAAGCCCTCGCACCACTCTTTCAAACCAAGATTACCACTGTATACCCAGACGTCATCGTTAAGTTTACCTGACCTCCATCGCCACTCTGCTACGCCACTTCATTCGAGGTGAAGAGATTCTTGGAGGTTGAGGAAGGTTTGGGGCGGGTGACCCCATCACGTCTATTAATAATTTAAAGTTAGATGTCAATGAGAGATATCGACAGGACGACTGAATTGTGAGATTCTGTGGCCGTGGCGTTTCTTACATAAATATAGATTTGCGCACTTATCACATCACATATTCTTTCATCTGCATAAATTCCAGATTTTAACAAACAAAAATGTTTCCAACTTGAACAGATCAAAAGTTACTAAAAACACTGCCACCCGTGTTGTGTGCAGTGGTAGGTCATCTTTCAGTTGTATTTGGGTGTTAAACTGATACTAATAAGATGAAGACTCTGCCCAGACATTGTTCTTATGGGTAAAAATGACAAGATAAATATGCTGCTAAGTGTGCTGCACAATGCCAGATAATTTGCCGTTTCTTGCCGCATAATTTAGTTGCTCCATAATTTTCTCCACCCTATTACATAAATCCAACCAGTTATCGGGTTTGAACTGCCTACCAGCAGAAAGTATAGGTCTTGCACGGACCTCTTCGTTTCTCCCTCTCGTTTGTTCCTTTTGCATAGGTCACTTTAAAGCCACTGCCAGATGATGATCATGAAATATATTATAGTACGGAATTCGTAATAAAGAACTAGTTTCCATGCAACACGCTCTCTGTATTAAGCAGTCTGAGGCGTTTGCGCAATTTGTCCTCCAGATGTCAGTGTTCCTCCACTTTTGGACGATGTCGAATCATTTAGAGGAGCCGCTGACGGAAAAACAAACAAACGGAGAGTGAGAAATAGAGAAAGAAAGAGAATGAGCTGCCCAGGAGAGAAGGAAAACAAGCGCGCGCGCCTCGCACGGCAGCAGGGGGAGGGGGGAGAGGAGGGAGCCTGCACGATTCACTTGCGGGAGCGAGCGGCGCCAGGAGCGATAATTGCTACCATATGGCGCCGCTCGCTCCCGCAAGTGAATCGCCAAACGTGCACGCATTGCCATTGAAGGCAATGGAACGCGTGCACGTTTTAGGCTGAAAAGCCGAATCGATGGCAAAAGGTCTTTTTGCCTATGCAGCGCATGCGCGCTGCGTAGGCGAGACCTAAAAAAGCAAGCATTCCAGCATACCGTTCGAAGCTTTAATTGCACTTTTTTGCTGTTTAAACAGACATGATATAAAGCTGTTTAATTTCAACCCTTGTTTATGCAACTCTGTCATTCTTCAAATTCCAGTTTTATCTAGAAAGCTGTTTAATATAAACATTTGTTTATGCTACTGTACACATTCTTGTAGCTCAGTTTTATATAATTTCTTTTTACAGAATGGTTTGGATTCGATTTTAGAAGACTTATTTCTTTATTTTCTTCCCTCTGGAGGGAAGGGCAGCAGTGCATTTAAGAAACGGCACTGCAAGAAGACTGGGGTCAGTAGAAGAGACACAGCGGCGGCAGCCAAAATTGAAAGGGAGGCAGCTTGGAAGTGGAAAGAATCTGTGTGCATATGGAAGAGGATGCAGAGGAGACGATGCTGGAAATTCCAGTTGAGTGGTTTCTGATGGAGACAATTGCAGAATGCTGGGAATTGGTCACCTGCTGAACCTGAGCTCCTTGCACCATCAGACAAACTAGAAGTAAAATGAATTTAAAAGCACTTTGTCGCAGCACTCACCCTTGATGCTAGCATTTACATCCTACTCAGAGAGCTGAACCTTCACCTGGAAGACCATGCTGACCCCAACTCAGAATCGGGGACCTTGGAAGCCTGGGCCTCACTCGAGTCCACGTCGCCGGACATTTCCTGGATCCTATTTTCACCACCTTTGACAACATCTGAGTCGAGGAACCCATACTAGCCTTTTGTACATAGCAAGCCCGCATCAAATTAAGCACCCCTGTCCTGGTCCAACACACATTCCTCATCGCCAAACCAGTCTGCCAAAACTGGAACAGCATCACTGACATGGACTGGAATACCACTCGCTACACCCAGAAACCCAGACACAGCAACAGCCTATGGGCCAAATATACTAAGAATGCATTAGGTTAAAGGAGTCAATTTACTCACCAACTTTTACCGAATGGATTCATATGTGCTAATAGGTTGGTGAGTCACAAAATACTGATTTGGGGTGGGTTGCAAATCAAAATACCTTATGTATTTTTTCCCCATATCTTTATTGGCTATGTTATTAATGCAATAGAACATACATAGTTATCAGCAATTAAATGAAAAAATGGGAGTGTGCCCGCCGAGCCTAGTTGTGCGTCAACTCGTCGATATCCAGTAACTATGGTCCCTGGAGGCTGTAAGTAGAAAAACTAAAAACTGTACCACTTGTCTCTGCTCTGTGCATGGTCTAGAATTTGGGCCCTTCAGTGGTGGGCAGGGGGTGTGGGAGGCGCAGGGCAGCCTCGATGGCCCTGAGCGATCTGTTGCCTACACTAGTCATGAGGTGCCGGCAGGTGAGGAGTGTCTCGTTCTCACCGGGCCCAAAGTGCTTGGCTAGGTGCCCCAGAGTGTCATGACGACGTCCCAAGGAACCCCACAGTGCCCCTGCTGTCTATCACCCCATGTTCCTGAATTCTGACTTACCTCATGAATAATTCAATGAATAATCCAGTATGTATGTATGTACGAGATTTGTAAAGTGCAGGAATCACCCCCGTAGGGGTATCTCCACGCTATCATAGCGGGGAAGTCAGACAGGCAGGGCAGACTAGGATTAAGCCCTAAATAGTTCTGTTTTCAGGAGTTTCCTGAAGCGAAGTAGGCTGGAGCATTTGCGCAAGTCCTCAGGCAATGTGTTCCAGTATTTTGAGGCCAAATAGGCAACAGTTTTGCCTCCTGTTCGAATTTTCTTGTAGCGGGGAACCACTAGCAACCCTTTGCCTTCTGATCTAAGATGGCGATTCAGACAGTAAACTTTAAACTTGTCTGCCAGGTAGCTGGGGCTTGCACCATATAGAGCTTTATGGGCGAAACAACAAAGCTTGAAGTTAATTCTCTCGCGGATAGGGAGCCAGTGGAGTTGTTTTAACAATGGCCCTGAAGAGGTGCAAGGTGGTTTTTTGAGAGCCAGGCGTGCGGCCACGTTTTGTACAATCTGCAGTCTGCTGAGAAGGGATTCATTTGCAGATGCCAGCAGAGCATTGCAATAGTCTAAACGACCAATAATCAAAGCCTGAATCAGGGTTCTACGTACAGAAAGAGGTAACCACCGGAACACTCTGCGCAAAAGGCTTAGGGTATGGTAGCAGGTCCCTGCCGTAGTCATGACTTGGTCCTTCATGGATAACAATACATCTAAGCGGACCCCCAGGTTTTTTGCCACTGTAGTTGGAGAGGGGGCCGGACCCAAAACTACCGCCCACCACCTAGGGTACCAGGAAGTCTGAGCTGAACCAAACAGCAAGATTTCTGTCTTAGACGCATTTAGCTGAAGACAGTGTGCCGTCATCCACTCTGATATGGCAAGCATGCCCTTTGCAAAACGCTGATCAATAAACTCAGTGTCCTTATCAAAGGATAAGAGTAGTTGGGTATCGTCAGCGTAAGAAAAAGGAGTAAAACCATACTCCCTAATGACCTTGGCAAGGGGGGCCACATAAATATTAAACAGAGTAGGGCTCAGACAAGAGCCCTTGGGCACCCCCTTAGTAAGTTTCAAGGTTTGGGAACGGAATGGACCTAAATTGATGGTCTGAGTGCGCTGGTCTAAGAAGCTGACAAGCCAATTAAGTGCCTGTCCCTGCACACTGGCCTCCCTCAGTTGAAAAATCAATTTCTGATGAGAGACCGTGTCGAAGGCTGCTGTCAGATCCAAGAAGACCATTAGTACTGCTTTATTATCATCCAAGGCCATTGTAATATGATCCGTGACCCCAATAAGGGTTGTCTCTGTGGAGTGGTTGGGTCTAAACCCAGACTGAGAAGGATCAAGAATGGCATGGGTATCGAGGTAGTCCATTAACTGAGTGTTAACATAACTCTCTGCCATTTTACTCATCAACGGGAGGAGCGAAATGGGGCGATAGTTAGAGAGCACTTCAGCAGGCAGCTGCTCTTTCTTCTTAATAGGTAGCACTTGAGCGGTCTTCCAGTCAAGTGGCAGAATACCTTCGCTTAGAGAAGTGTTCAAAATCTCAGCAATTGGGGCGGCAAGAAGAGGAGCAAGAAGAGCATATTTATGTGCCGGCATCACATCAAGAGGAGAGCCGGATTTCGCCGTTCTAAGCATGGCTTCCACCTGAGAGACCTGAATGTCCTTGAAACGTTCCAGGCCTACATCTGAGTCCTTTACCGTTAGAGAGCTTAGGTCAGTAGGCTCAGCGTGACACGAGTTTTGAGGAAATTGATTATAAATTAAATAAATTTTGTCATCAAAGTACCCCGCTATGCTGTCACCTAGTCCCTGAGAGGGGGGTGATCTGTTGGGCGCAAGCTGTGGGTTTAGTGAAGGTGTTAAGGATTTTATAAAGTTCCTTTGTCGAGTTTCCTGCCTGATTCAATTTCAGTATAACATGATTTTTACGTGCCTTTTTTAAGTTCTTATGGTAAGCAGCAAGGGCCAATTTGAAGTTGAGTCTTTCATTAACCAGCTGGGATTTACGCCAAACTTTTTCCAGGAATTTACATCTGGATTTTTCCCTGCGTAACTCTACAGTGTACCAATCTTTACTTTTTTTTTTTGATTTATTAAATTGGTGTTTCAGCGGAGCCTTCGTGTCTATTATTGTGCTAATGTTATCATTAAAAGCCCTCAGCTTCATTGTACAGTCCATGTGTTCATCAAAAACCGGAGGCGTATATATTTTACTAAAAGAGTCATACGTGACTTTATGCCTTCGCCTTTGGAGGCCATTCTGGGAGCCGCCAGCCGTATACTTTCTGAGGCAACTAGTAATCTGAAAAGGAATCATGGAGTGATCCGACCACGTCAGAGGGCAAGGAGGATCAGCAATTATGAGGGGGGAGTTAGTGAAAATAATGTCCTGAGCATGACCAGCCAAGTGGGTGGGGCCGGTATTAATCATCCCCAAACCCAAGGTGGCCATATCGGCTAATAAGCTAGCAGCCTCAGTGTTCTCATTGTCCTCACTGTGAATATTAAAATCCCCTAGAAGCAGGAAGTGATTGGAGGTAATAGTGTGAGGGGTAATTTTCTCCATTATTTTTAGATTAAAATCTTTGAGTGGCCCAGGGGGGCGATATACAAGAGCACCCTTTAAAATTTCCTGAGGTGACAGCTCAATTTTGAATATACACATTTCCATCATGGTATCTAAAACGGAGTCAATAACTGTGACTTTCAGCGCCTCTTTGAATATAATGGCAACACCGCCGCCCACTTTCCCTGCTCTATCAAGTCTAAGGATCCGATAGTTCTCAGGGAGAGCAAAGGAAATATCAGGCATGGAAGTGGGTTTAAGCCATGTCTCCGTTAGGAAACCTAGGTCTGGAGATTCTGAACTCACCAGATCCCAAAGTTCAGTGGCATGCTTAGGTATTGAGCGTACGTTTGCTAGCAACCCCTTCCAGGAACACAGCTGGTTTGCAATGTGGGGTCCAACTTGACTGTGAGTCACTCCAACCTCACCTGTCAAGCTCTCACCGCTGACATTATCACCTCGTGTGTTAGATGTAATATCACTGCAGTTGTAGTGGCAATCTAAGCAAGCAAAAGGACCTTCAAGATTGACAAACGTAAAAGCATGAAAGCAAGATATCACGCTATGCCTCATCTGTTGAAGTTGTGAGGACGTATAAGAGAGCCTAGGCACTTTATCTGATAGCAAATGACCAGGGTTCCTAGCGACGGCCTGGTGCGGACGGGCGCAGACGGGCTTGCCTTAGGCGCGCCGCTGGCGCGCCCGCTGCGCGTCGGCGCCATCTGATCCTGATATAGACAGGATCAGTTACCCAAATGCGGAAGACTAGAATGTCTTCTCGCCAAAATGGCGGCCCTATGTATCGCACAGGAAGTGAGGGGATTCTACCGATCCTCCCGTCAACCCAAGTTGCTCCCTCCACTCAATCAGCACAACCTGCTGCGGTGGAACGGGGAGTTTAAAGGGTCAGGAGTATGTGCAAAGAAGCGTCAACAAGAGTGAATCACAAGCGGTAAGTAAAATCAAGGTAACACACCATAAAAACAATATAATTAAAAACGCTTAGTCCAGCAATGCAGCAAGTGACAAGGAAGCAAGGAGATATGGTAGTATCTCACGCGAAATCGCTGCCACTGACTGACTGTCCGCAAGTAATTATGTGAGTAATATGTAGTAATTATGTGAGTAACTAACATAGGGCCTGATTACGAGGGGCTATGCTAATTGCGGTCCGTTCGTAAACCCATGTTTATGCACGGGTCGAAATTACAAGTTGAGTGTTATTTATGAATCCTATAACTATTGGATGTGTTAAATGCCTCAACCTTTGTTAGTTTCCGGCAGGTCAAACCTGTGAAATGTAACAGGAGAAAACCATACAGTAATTACCGTAACATGCAGATTTTGGTGCATTAAATAACAAAATCCAATTGTTATTCCCAAGAAATTCTTAATAGACGCTAATAACGTACCCCTTAACGCGGCCTTAAATAGCATACGTGCTCAAGATGGCCACCAGTTCTCGTGAGATTTCAAACAAGTTAGCAATGTCTTCCCTCATTTCCTGCTGGTTTCAATGTGTGCGCTAAAAGCACTTTAAGGGACCTTTTAAAAACTGAATGCTGTCATGAAGCCGGGATGCTTGGGGGGCATTTTAGTTTTATAGATGGGTGCTCCTCGATGAGAGCACCAATGACATGGTTTGCAGCCTCTGGTGAAGTGGTGGGCTTGCAGGCCCGACACTGAGCAGTAAGTGACTGGTGAGCCCTAATCAGGGTGAAACTGGTCTTGGGTTACTTGTGTTCCAGTTCAGAAAGGACCTAGCCCGGTAGTTCGGGCTGGACTGCTCCTACTGGAGCAGGAACATGACGTATTTGGATGTGGCTGGGTCAAAACTGAGGTGGCATGCTGGGTGAAAAATGATGGACTGGGATGCGGCCTGAGCAATTGCCAGTGGCTGAGACTATTTCAAGCTTTCCATCCATCACCTTGTTGTTGTTGCAGTCAATTCCCTAAGTGCGATGGGTATGCCCAGACGTGGGTCCCGCACTCACTGTGCCACTGGAACCAAGCTATACCTGAATGATGAGCCCTCATCGGGGCAAAACCGGTCTTAGGTTGCTTCTGTTCCAGTTCAGGTTGGACTTGGCCTGGCAGTTTGGGCACGACTGTGCCTACTGGAGCAGGGTTAAAACCGATTTGCATATACTGGGTCCAAATTAAGGTGACATGGGGGGAGCAAAACGATGAACTGGGATGTGTCCCGAGCGATTGTCAGTGTCAGAGCATTCCATCCATCACCTTGTTGTTGTTGCAGTTGATGCTCTAGGTGTGACGGTATGGCCAGATTTGAGTCCCATGCTCTCTGTGCTATTGGAACCAAGCTTTACCTGACTGATCAGCCTTAATCAGGGCGAAACCAGTTTTGGGTTGTTTGTGTTCCAGTTCAGGGAGAGCCCAGCATGGCAGGTCGGGCTGGACTATTCTTACTGGAGCAGGGTCAAGAAAGATTTGCATATGGCTAGGTGCAAAACTGACGTGGAATGGTAGGTGGAAAACGATGGACAGGAATGCAGTCTAGAATGATTGCCAATGGCTGAGATTAATTCAAGCATTCCATCCATCACCTTGTTGTTTCAAGTAATTTTTGAGTGGACAGGAACAAGGAAAACAACCGAACCTTATCTCCCAGCTTGAAGCTCGGAACTGGTCTTCTTAATTTATCGATTCTTGCTTTCATAGTGGACTTAGAATCTTGCAAATTTTGGGCAGTCACTTGTCTCAGACTCAAGCTTCTCTCTGCATAGTCAGCAGCAGCAGGCACAAGAAGAACAAGGATAGTAACCTTGGATACAGTAAAAAGGAGAAACCTTGGTACCAGAGCAAATCGTTCTTATAAGAGAACTCTGTCAAAGGTAAGTAAGTATACCATCAATTTGTTTTTAGTGCATTACAATAACACCTCAGATACTGTCCAACATTCTGGTTGACTCTCTCTGTCTCTCCATTGGATTGTGGATGACAACCTGAGGACAGAGCTTGATGGATTCCTAGGGAAGAAGAAAGTGAACACCAAACTTTTGAAATGCATTGAGAGCCCTTGTGTGAAGTGATGGTATGAAGGAGCCTGTGAAGGCGTAATATGTCAGCCAAAGATCTCCTTGCCATCATGCTGGCAGACGGAAGTTTCCAAAACTAGGAAAAATGAGCAATCTTGAAAAACAGGTATACAGTAACCATGACCACTCAATTTCCTCCAGAAGACGGTAAGGCCAAAATAAAGTCAGTGGAAATTGTGTGTCATGGATATGGAGGAACTGACAAAGGTTGTAGAAACCTAAATGGTTTGTCTTTGACTGTCTTGGATTGTGCACCCACAGGACTTAACATATAACTCTACAACCTGGCGAACTATGGTACTATGGGCCACCAGAAGGAACAGAAGACTAAAGTTGACTTAACTCTACGATGACCTACCATTAAACCTCATGACACATTCCAAGAAACTCAGATTCTCTGGGGACTACCCTGGTCTCCATGTCCTTGGTGACCAACCAATAAAGGAGTTTGCCGGATTTGTCTCCCCTCATAAACTCGCCTGGTAGAGGCCATTCAGCACCTGCGGGTCTCCTCCAGACTTAACAGGTACAAGGAGGCCACGGTATAAGGACGGGGGTCTTTGTGTTTGTTCCATCTGATGGCCCTGTGCCCCGCATTCTTGAGACAGTATGGAAGTTTGGAGCCCTACTATCCTCATCAGCCTTTCGGTGTCCTTGCACCAAACATAGGAGTGGGCATGTCCACGCATGGAAGCCTTACAGGCCACTCATAGCACACCAGGGGAGTCTACGATATCCTTGTTTACATTTAAGCATGCCTTAAGTTTCTCTGCCAAGTAGGAGAAAGCCTCTCCGTGAGGAACCAGACATTCGGACGCCATAGAGCCTCTGCCTCCCTGGAGTGGCACTAAAGTGCGCCTTCACTGAGGGTGATCGGATACCCCCACTGGGAGTATATTTGAACTGTTTGTGTGCATGAGGTCAGGGGTTGGGAGGAACAGATAATCAATATGGGACATCGAACTGTGTGCCGCTGAAGAATGTGTGTATCCCCTATGTCCAGGGTGCCATATTCTTCATACATCACTAAGTCCCAAGGCAGTGGCCCGGTCAGACAGGCCCCCTCCCCCTCCTCTGAAATGCATCAGTGGGCCCAAGCCAGCCTTGATCAGCCATAATATCATTGAAGTCCCCACAATGATCGTCACTCCACCTGGCAGGGCTAGTATGAGTCCCTTAAGGCTCGCCAGTGTGGGCCGGGCCATTCTAGGTGGAATAGACAAACACATGAAACTGTAGGGGGCACCTTCCAGGATCCCATACCTCCCATATGCATCCCAGGAGACCCTGGAAACCACCAGGGGCAAGGTTTTGTGAAGCAGTATAGCCCCCACCCCCCGGACCCACATGGGACACTTGGTTGTAACCTTTGCAGGCCAGGAACGGGCAAGTAGCAGCCTGGAGGTGCGTCTCTTGGACAGGAGGACCGCCAGGGTGTGCTGGTGCATCAACTGCATTACTGCCCCCCATTCAATTGGGTCTAGAAGCCCACTGGCGTTTCATGTCATTACCGAGAAGGCGCGCTTGGTGGTAATGGTATTTGCTCTGATCCTTATTGTGTAGGAAGTAAAATTTGAGAAAATCAGTTTGTTTCTTTTCTAAACATGAGCAAAAATGGAGTAAACTGCATGTGTATTTGCTCAGTTTTTTTGCAGACACAAATTATTTTTTTTCGTCAGCACAATCGATTCCTCCTTCAAATTACTAAATTGATGGGCACGTTTCTTTCCAAAATGAATCACTGAACACACAGGACATGCCTACAGGACCCCTGTATCATGAAATCAACTCTACTGTTTAATGAGAGTTAAATATTTATGTCACCGACGCTGCCTTAACAATCATTTTACATTACAACACACAGAATCCGCATGGCACGGTTACTGCAGACCAGAAACTGGTGGCACTTTAAAAGCACAGAGCAGGTCCCAGACACGCCATTCATAAACACCATCTAGAAATCAAAATCCTGTTTCCCTTGTGATAACAACATTAAAATATTCTCCAAAACTGACAGTATAAAATTGATTTCTTTAAGGCTATATATATATATATATTATCTACTGGCGGTCGCCAGTAGATAGTTATAGTTAGGACCTATTTTCCATAGGAAATCCGCGACATTCTATTTGAAATAACTCTTGCGTCGGTTGACGAATCTTCGCGAAATTTTCAAACTTTATGGCCCGCTCCGGTCCGCTCCTACCCTGAAAGTCTCAGGGTGATTCGTCAAGCGGGGGCCGAGAAAAAGGGGGGTCCCAAAACGTGTTTTCCCCATTCATTTTCCCATAGGAAACTTTAGACACGGCTACAGCCCGAACTGCTGAACGGAATTACACCAAATTTGGCAAAGAGGTAGTTCTTGGTTCAGAAAGAACCCTTTTTGTTAAATGGTGTAAATCCGTTCAGTAGTTGCGGAGAAATTAAAAAATAAGAGTCAAAAAATCAATTTCCCATAGGAAACTTTATGCAAGGCTACAGCCCGAACTGCTGAACGGAATTACACCAAATTTGGCAAAGAGGTAGTTCTTGGTTCAAAAAGAACCCTTTTTGTTAAATGGTGTAAATCCGTTCAGTAGTTGCTGAGAAAATCAAAAGTAAAAACACATATATATCTGGGCGGAGCCTAACCACACATGTCATCGTGAGATCTGATTGGCTGTCAGCACTTCATCCTGGAATTGCTGGCAGCCATCTTGGGACCAATATAAATGATAGTACCCCTTTGAAATGCATTGTAGTGAATCGAAGATTTTGAGGGTTACCAAAAGGAGAACTATAAAGGGTGATAACAGACTTTAGTTACATTAGAATTCATTTGTTGATGGTACCATACTAATTTCAGGAATTGTGGTGTGTTCTAAGGTGATTTTACCCTGTGAAAAACCTTCTGCTGGGATATCATGAATCATGTTTGAGAGAAAACTATTTTCACATGCTTGTCCCATACAGTTTTGGAAGGTGCCCCAGAAGCTAAAATGAGAGCATATTTTCTGTAAATTCACATTATCTTTCTCAGTCATGTGAGAATGAAGTCTGACATTCTCAGTAAAACATGTACATCCAACAAGGGCAGAGACTGTCAGTTGATTCCTTTGTGTTCTACTGCAGCTTCCCAGAGTGTTCTAAAGAACAACTAGAGCGCTAACAGCCTTACTTATGACAAAAGTATGGCACATCTGAAGCCATCTTGATTGGAATAAACTGGTAACACTTAAAACATTTAATTTAAAAAGGAACAAAATGATGGGGTTCATCTTGTCATAGAAATTATGGTTAGTGCTCTGTAAAGAAAAATTAGGACATGTTTCAAGTGTGATCTCAAATATCTTTCTGTTATATTTCAACAGGAGCAGCCTGTCAGTTGATGCCTTTGTGTTCTACTGCAGCTTCCCAGAGTGTTCTAAAGAACAACTAGAGCGCTAACAGTCTTACTTATGAAAAAGTATGGCACACCTGAAGCCATCTTGATTGGAATAAACTGGTAACACTTAAAACATTTAATTTAAAAAGGAACAAAATGAGGGGGTTCATTTTGCCATAGAAATTATGGTTAGTGCTGCAAAAAGAAAATTTAGTGCATGTTTTAAGTGAGATCTCAAATCCTCTTCTATTTCATTAGAAAATTCTGACATGCAGACTGAAACAATCACTTTCAATACCAGCAGTAGACTTCCAGTTAACTCCTTGGTGAGCAGTAGCTTTACTACAGTGATCTAATGAACAACTAGAGTAATAACATTCTGAATTTATGGCAAATGTGTGACACATCTGAATGCCTTCTTGATGGAATCAAAGTAAAAAACTGAAAGCATTTCCTACTGAGGAGACTGCAGTAAATAAGGAAATTAGGAAACTTCATAACAAAGAAGTCTTCCAAGATGGCCACCAGTGAAAAAAGAGCCCAAATGTAGCACAAATATTACCCAGATGTAGCCCACATATAGCCTAATGACAAAAGTGTGCAAAACACTTTTTATTTTTAGTTTTTTTGCAGTTTTATGTAGTGCAGACTGGTCAGGTATTGGAGCGTTGCATCTTAAAACATGACCCCCCTACACTACAAAAACACCACTGCACTACCCTAAACCCTAAAACACTACCCCAGCACGACCCCCTACACTACACAAACACCACTGCACTACCCTAAACCCTAAAACACTAAAACACTACCCCAACACCACTGCACTAACCTAAATCCTAAAACACTACCCCCAGCACGACCCCCTACACTACCCAAACACCACTGCACTACCCTAAAACATGACCCCTACACTACACAAACACCACTGCACTACCCTAAACCCTAAAACACTACCCCCAGCACGACCCCCTACACTACACAAGCACCACTGCACTACCCTAAACCCTAAAACACTACCCCCAGCACGACCCCCTACACTACACAAACACCACTGCACTACCTTAAACCCTAAAACACTACCCCCAGCACGACCCCCTACACTACCCAAACACCACTGCACTAACCTAAATCCTAAAACACTACCCCCAGCACGACCCCCTACACTACCCAAACACCACTGCACTACCCTAAACCCTAAAACACTACCCCCAGCACGACCCCCTACACTACACAAGCACCACTGCACTACCCTAAACCCTAAAACACTACCCCCAGCACGACCCCCTACACTGCCCGAACACCACTGCACTGCCCTAAACCCTGAAACACCAGCCCCTGCATGACCCCCTACACTGCCCGAACACCACTGCACTGCCCTAAACCCTGAAACACATACCCTAGCACGACCCCCTACACTGCCCGAACACCACTGCACTGCCCTAAACCCTGAAACACCACCCCCAGCATGACCCCTACACTGCCCGAACACCACTGCACTGCCCTAAACCCTGAAACACCACCCCCAGCATGACCCCTACACTGCCCGAACACCACTGCACTGCCCTAAACCCTGAAACACCACCCCCAGCACGACCCCCTACACTGCCCGAACACCACTGCACTGCCCTAAACCCTGAAACACCACCCCTGCACGACCCCCTACACTGCCCGAACACTACTGCACTGCCCTAAACCCTGAAACACCATCCCCAGCACGACCCCCTACACTGCACGAACACCACTGCACTGCCCTAAACCCTGAAACACTACCCCCAGCAAGACCCCCTACACTGCCCGAACACAACTGCACTGCCCTAAACCCTGAAACACCAGCCCCAGCACAACCCCTACACTGCCCGAAACCCACTGCACTGCCTTAAACCCTGAAACACCACCCCCTGCACGACCCCCTACACTGCCCGAACACCACTGCACTGCCCTAAACCCTGAAACACCACCCCCAGCACGACCCACTACACTGCCCGAATACCACTGCACTGCCCTAAACCCTGAAACACCACCCCCAGCACGACCCCCTACACTGCCCGAACACCACTGCACTGCCCTAAACCCTGAAACACCACCCCCAGCACGACCCCCTACACTGCCCGAACACCACTGCACTGCCCTAAACCCTGAAACACCAGCCCCAGCACGACCGCCTACACTGCCCGAAAACCACTGCACTGCCCTAAACCCTGAAACACCAGCCCCAGCACGACCCCCTACACTGCCCGAACACCACTGCACTACCCTAAACCCTCAAACACCAGCCCCAGCACGACCCCCTACACTGCACGAACACCACTGCACTGCCCAAAACACTGAAACACCAGCCCCAGCAAGACCCCCTACACTGCCCGAACACCACTGCACTGCCCTAAACCCTGAAACACCACCCCCAGCAAGACCCCCTACACTGCCCGAACACCACTGCACTAAAGCCTGAAACACCACCCCCAGCAAGACCACCTACACTGGCCGAACACCACTGCACTGCCCTAAACCCTGAAACACCACCCCCTGCACGACCCCCTACACTGCCCAAACACCACTGCACTGCCCTAAACCCTGAAACACCACCCCCTGCACGACCCCCTACACTGCCCGAACACCACTGCACTGCCCTAAACCCTGAAACACCACCCCTCAGCACAACACCCTACACTGCCCGAACACCACTGCACTGCCCTAAACCCTGAAACACCACCCCCAGCACGACCCCCTACACTGCCCGAACACCACTGCACTGCCCTAAACCCTGAAACACCACCCCCTGCACGACCTCCTACACTGCCGGAACACCACTGCACTGCCCTAAACCCTGAAACACCACCCCCAGCAAGACCCCTACACTGCCTGAACACCACTGCCCTAAACCCTGAAACACCACCCCCTACACTGCACGAACACCACTGCACTGCCCTAAACCCTGAAACACCACCTCCAGCAAAACCCCCTACACTGCCTGAACACCATTGCTCTGCCCTAAATCCTGAAACACTAGCCCCAGCATGACCCCCTACACTGCCCAAACACCACTGCACTGCCCTAAACCCTGAAACACCACCCCCAGCACGACCCCCTACACTGCCCGAACACCACTGCACTGCCCTAAACCCTGAAACACCAGCCCCAGCACGACCCCCTACACTGCCCGAACACCACTGTACTGCCCTAAACCCTGAAACACCAGCCCCAGCACGACCCCCTACACTGCCCGAACACCACTGCACTGCCCTAAACCCTGAAACACCACCCCCTGCATGACCCCCTACACTGCCCGAACACCACTGCACTGCCCTAAACCCTGAAACACCACCCCCAGCACGACCCCATTTACTGCTCGAACACCACTGCACTGCCCCAAACCCTGAAACACCACCCCCAGCACGACCCCTACACTGCCCGAACACCACTGCCCTAAACCCTGAAACACCACCCCTGCACGACCCCCTACACTGCCCGAACACCACTGCACTGCCCTAAACCCTGAAACACCACCCCCTACACTGCCCGAACACCACTGCACTGCCCTAAACCCTGAAACACCACCCCCAGCACGACCCCCTATACTGCCCGAACACCACTGCACTGCCCTAAACCCTGAAACACCACCCCCAGCACGACCCCCTATACTGCCCGAACACCACTGCACTGCCCTAAACCCTAAAACACCACCCCCAGCATTACCCCCTACACTGCCCAAACACCACTGCACTGCCCTAAACCCTAGAACACTACCCCCAGCACGACCCCCTACACTACCCGAACACCACTGCACTACCCTAAACCCTAAAATACTACCCCAGCACAACCCCCTACACTACCCGAACACGACTGCACTGCCCTAAACCCTCAAACACTCCCCCCAGCACGACCCCCTACACTACCCGAACACCACTGCACTGCCCTAAACCCTAAAACACTCCCCCAGCACGACCCCCTACACTACCCAAACACCACTGCAGTGCCCTAAACCCTAAAACACTACCCCCCGCATGACCCCCTACACTACCCAAACACCAATGCACTACCCTATCCCTAAAACACTACCCCCGCATGACCCCCTACACTACCCTAAACCCTAAAACACTACCCCGCACGACTCCCTACACTACCCAAAGACCACTGCACTACCCTAAACCCTAAACCACTACCCCCTACACTACACAAACACCACTGCACTACCCTAAACCCTAAAACACTACCCCCAGCAGTACCCCTACACTACCCAAACACCACTGCACTAACCTAAACCCTAAAACACTACCCCCAGCAGTACCCCCTACACTACCCAAACACCACTGCACTACCCTAAATCACTACCCCCAGCACGACCCCCTACACTACCCAAACACCACTGCACTACCCTAAAACACTACCCCCAGCACGACCCCCTACACTACCCAAACACCACTGCACTACCCTAAACCCTAAAACACTCCCCCAGCACGACTCCCTACACTACCCAAACACCACTGCACTACCCTAAACCCTAAATCTACACCCAGCATGACCCCCTACACTACACAAACACCACTGCACTACCCTAAACCCTAAAACACTACCCCCAGCACGACCCTCTTCACTACCTAAACACAACTGCACAATTTGTTACAGGCGTTGCAACGCAGGCCTGTGGTGCTTACTGGAAGTACCTAGTGGGCTAGTTGGGCCCCAGGGACCCTCAGGATTCAAGGGGACTTAATCCCGCAACTTAAAACGCGCCCTGTAGCGCGTTTTAAGAGGTAGTTTTAATCCCCCTGCCCTATTATGTACTAGGGACTTGCAGAGGAGGTCATGCTAATCACAGGGGTACCCCAACGCATAGTGTTCCCTTGTGTATGTAGGTGTTTTCACTGTATTCTAAGTGTCTTTTAGCATAGCACTGGCTCTGGTTAGTCAGAGTCAGTTACCACCAGTACCCGTCTGAAAACGTTGTGGGCACAGGATGATTTTGCAACAAGGCCTCTTTCTGCTCCTCTGTTGGTTCTTTCTGCACATCTTTTGCTTCTTTCTGTGCGTTTTTTCTTCTTTCTTCACATGTCCTACCTCTGTAGGCATAGTTAGAAACTAGCATTTAAAAAAACCTTTGAAATTCACTTAAAAAATCATAGGTTTCAGGCACGTTATAGTTAGAAATTAGCATTTAAAAAACCTTTGAAATTCACTGAAAAAACCATAGGTTTCAGACACGTTATAGTTAGAAATTAGCATTTAAAAAACCTTTGAAATTCACTGAAAAAACCATAGGTTTTAGGGACAGTTATAGTTAGTTGGACATTTCACTCGTACAAAACCATAGAAATTCCCCCGTTATAGTTAGTTCAGCTAACTATAACTCGCGCCCCGCAATGCACTGCTGATGACGTCACATATTACATCACTCATGACATGGTCAGTGACATCACTGATGACATCACTGATGACATCTCAAATGACATCACTGATGACATCATCCATGTGATAATTTCATGCATCTTCTCACACCCTAATATAACTTTTGATACACCCACTCTAAATTACAGACTGCCATTCTCAAAACCATAGACACTCCAACACCAAAAACTACATACCCACTCACTGATTCTTAGGTCTACACACACATCCACTCACTCACCCGTACAGTCACTCATACTTAGTCACTCAGTACAGGACTATCATATGCACTCATACACCTATATAAACACTCACACACCGCCACTCATCCATAGAGGTACTCACACACCTAGTCAGTCATGCAAAAAACTTAATCACACACCCATTTTTTTTTTTTGCATGACTGACACCCATTGGAGGAACATGGCGGCCGCAAGCTAAACGGCCGCGGTCCGCTCTCCGGGGTATTACGACTGTAATGTCCTAACAGATCTAGCTGCAGTTTAAAGTTATAAGGTCCCCCCCCCCCCACCCGGCCATGCGCGATGACCCTCCTGTTTTTGGTCCCGATGGGGGCTCGGGCCGAGATACCTGCAAGGAGCTCGGCGTGATCTGTTGGCGCTGGGAGGAAGCGGCGTCTGGGCTTGGAAGATCGGACTCGGCTCGGCGTCGGGTCGGCGGGGGCAGAGCCAGCACTGGAGCTGGCGCGCTTTCCTGTTCCTGGGTTCGTGAGGAGCGTGGGTGGAGGTTGGATTGCGATACCCAGGTAGGAGCTGCAGATTTGCGGTGTTGCCCAGCTGGGAGAGCCGGCCGGAGTGGAGGCTCTTTTTCTTTTCCCTGTCGGGAGGCATGTGTGGAGGTTTGAGTGGCAACCTCCCAAGGAAAAGGGCTATTTCCATCTCGAAATTATTTACAGTGGAGGAGGTTCACCTAAACTGTATGGAGAAAAGTGGTGATACAGTGACAGAGAGAGCGGGCGCCTCACCACCTAAAATAAATAGGTATATCTTGCGGACAAGAGTGGCGCATTCATCCAATAATATCGACATCATCAAATCTAATTTTCCTCCTAGAGTCTCTCCACCTGTCTCTGAAATAAAAGCCTTTGCACGAAAGTGCAAGCAGAAAGGAGACACGAAAGGCGAGGTTGCTCCCAAGGGGGAGGAAGTAGGTAAGAAGAAGGGCAGAGGTAGGGGTAAGAAGATATCACTCCACCAAATTAAATTCACTCCCTCATTGAAAACATATTACAAGGTTATGTCCTCCATGAATACCTCTACTGCCTCCGGCTGTGATCCCCTGAAGAATAAGAGCCAAGTGAGTCCCCAGGCGGGTGAATATAGCTCTTTGAGTCCGCTGATGGCATCTATAAGTCATCTTTCTCCTCATTCACAGATGGAAGCATGCATAGTAAGCACAGTGACGTCAAGTGCTCAACAAGAAGATTTATCAGTGGTGCATTCAGAAGTGAGCCTTTCGAATAGGTACTCCGTCTTGGCTGCACATGATCTTCAGGGAGCATCTTCGAGTACGTTGGGAATTTTAGATGACAACGTGATTAAAGACCCTATAGATACAACACGTCCTCTGGCAGATATCCTACTTGCATTGAAGGATGAAATGTCAAGTAGATTTACTATTTCTGAGACGAACCAGGCTGAGATGACAAGTAGATTTCTGGTTTCTGAGGCGAATCAGGCTGCCATTCAGGCCTCCTGCGAAGTACTGACCAAAAGATTAGATGAAGTCACCTTAAGAACTGATGCAATTGAGCTAGAGATCCCTAAGATCAAAGAGACTATGTGTACAACCTCTTCAGAAGTGGCAAAGCTATTGGTTCAGAATAAGGAACTTAAGGAAGGTCTTGAACGTTTAGAAAACCACTCAAGGAAGAACAATGTAAGGCTTTTGAATGTACCCGAAGCCCTTGAAGGGTCTGATATTAAAGGCTTTGTGATCTCTTTGTTAAAGGGGACTGTTCTCAAGAATTCACCCGAAGTGGACTTAGTCCATGAGATACAAAGGGTGCATCGGGATCCGTTCAAGAGGAACCTAGCTAGGCAAAAACCTAGGAAGATCTTGGTCAATTTTTTGTCTTACTCCGTTAAGGAGGAGATTTTGTCTTCAGCCCTTAAGGAAGGCAAAATAAAATTTGAGGGTTTAAGTCCATTCTCATTTCTCATAAGATCTGACATTTCCCACATTACTGCAGTAAGGCAGTGGGAGCTGGGGAAAAGGCTTGAGGAGTTAAATAATATGGGGGCAAAGGCTCAGCTGAAGTTTCCCGCATTTCTGCGTGTAATGTGGAATAATCATATGTATCAGATCTATACAACCGAAGAGGCTGATGCCCTCATCGCAAAAATTAAATTGGATCAGGGGGGAGAGAGGGGGACCGCGGTGGGGGAAGGAGCTACGTAACTAATAGGCAGCTGGACCCAAGTAAGACTTTAGACTTAATATATTTCACTAGCCCCGGAGGAGTAGAGACCGAATAGGCTTCGCCTATCGGAAGGGAGGGTTCCTCACGGGAAAGAGGGGTTTGGGTTAGGGGCACAGAGGGAGGGGATGGGGAGGGGGGGAGGGGTTCACTGGGTGGGGAGCTGTGGGTAAAAATTTAAAAAAATGGAAACTCATCTCACATAATTTTGAAGAAGGTCTGCTCTGTCGGTATAAAAAGTCTGCAAGCTAATGGCAGGAATTTCACTAAAAGGTAATAAGGTCACATTTATCTCTTGGAACGTGAACGGGCTAAGGTGCCCCCGTAGGCAAAGATTGATTTTGAAGTATATTGAACTCTCTTCAGCTCAGATATGTATCATTCAGGAAACCCATCTTAGTTTCATAGAAAGTCGTGCAATATTCTCAAAAGTATCTTGGATACAAGGTTATTGCACTTCACAACAGACAATCAATAGTAGAGGTGTGGCAATTTTGGTTAAGCGTGGGGTTAATTGCTTAATTAAATCAGTACAGACGGATCAGTCCGGGAGGTGGATAATAGCGCAGATGGATTTTGGAGGGTCGGAGTTAATATGTGTATCATTTTATGGCCCTAATGTCGACGATCCGTCATGTATATGTAAGTTACAATCTAAATTGCTATTGGTAACTCCTCCATTGATTATAGGTGGTGACTTTAATGTCCTTATAGATCCATTAAAAGATAGATCCAATCTAAGTCATTATGTAGGGGCCCCCCGAGTCCGTCGCGCTTTGGTAAACATGTTTCATGACTTAGATCTGGTAGATGTCTGGAGGGCAAAGGAGGGAGACCTGCAGGGGTTTACATATTACAGCAAAAAATATGGTCACTCCTCTCGGATCGATTATATTTTAACAGATAGGCTTACCTTGGTCGGCTTATTAGAGATGTCAGTTCTACCAAGCCATCTCTCCGATCACGCCCCAATTCTTTTTTCCTATCTTAGTAAAACACATCAATTTCTGCCTAGATGGACTTTAAATAGAGCCATGCTCCTGGACTTAGAGATAATTCAGGCCATTAAGATATCATCTTTAGAATTTTTCTCTTTGAATATGGGTTCAACCTCTATGGATTTTATCTGGGATGCCTTTAAGGCTAACTTGCGGGGTAGGCTTCTTGGACTTATAGCTTTTAAAAAAGGCCGAGGCTCGAGAGCTCCGTACCATGGAGGAGAGAATACTCCAGTTAGAGGATGAGAGGAATAAATGAAGTCATGGTAGTCCAAGGAAGCTGTCCCAAGTTCTGGGTGACCTGGAATGTGCCAGACAAGAATACAGGGGTAAATTAGATGCAAAATGTAAGGCACAATGGCTTATAAAGAGTATGCAAAATTTTGAATACGGGGAGAAGGCTGGTGCCCTTTGGCTTGGAAAGCCAGAGTGGACCGCTCAAAAATAATATCAATGAATTAATAATAAACAGTAATGGAGATAAGTCCAGTAATATTGAAGACTTGCAAGCGTGTCTGCTCTCCCTGTTCTCAGACCTTTATAAAGAAGATTTAGTTCCGTCGATAGGCTATATACAATCTTGGCTGAAGAGTAAATCATTACTAACTCTCACTGTTGAAAGCCGGGACATCTTAGAGGCTCCCATTACATTGGAAGAGATAAAAGATCAAATAAAAAAATGTAAGAGCAAAAAGGCAGCAGGCCCTGATGCACTTCCAAACGAAGTATATAAACTTCTAGTGGAAGAATTGACTCCAGCCTTGGGTGCCACTTTCGCCTCAGTATATTGTCTTTCTGGCAAAGTCCCTATATCTTGGAAGGAGGCGACTATTGTTTTGATATTAAAGCCAGGGAAAGATCCTTTGAAAGCTGATTCCTATCGTCCAATCTCCCTGCTGAATGCCGATTATAAGATCTTTATGGGCATTTTGGCAGGGAGATTGGCTAAAATAGCACCAAAGCTGGTTCATGCCGATCAGAAGGGTTTTATAGTGGGGAGGTACATCCAGGAACAGACAATTGTTAATAGGCAACATCGACCTGGCCATTGGAAGATCTGATCCTTTGGCCATTGTGGCCCTGGACGCGGCCAAGGCTTTCGATAGGGTCTGTTGGGTGTATCTCTGGGAGGTTTTAGAAGCAATGGGCTTTGGCCCTATCTTTATTCAAACCTTAAGGAATTGTTATCAAGGGGCCACAGCTAGGATTCTTCTGAACAGCATGTTAACCGCCAGTTTTAATATTCAGAGAGGAACAAGACAGGGCTGTCCCATCTCCCTCTCTTCTTCGACCTCTATATAGAGCCTTTAGCCCAAGCTATCAGATTGGACGATTTAATTTACCCCTTCAAGTCTCAACAGTATAGCTGTAAGTTGGCTTTATATGCTGACGATTTGATTCTATACACTAACAACCCCGAGGCGACTATCCCTCGGGTTGAAGCCCTACTAATGGAGTTCGGTTCTTTCTCTGGTTACCTAGTTAATACCTCAAAGACCGAGGTGATGTGTTGGAACATTGTCCAATGGAGGGGTTTAATCAATAGTGACTTTAGGTATTTAGGTATCCATATTGTTAAAGAGCTGGACAAAATCCCCTTGATTAATTTAAATAAAATTATAAAGGAAATAGACCGACTCTTTAGTAGGTGGAGGAACCTTCCCTTGACTATTTACGGGAAGGTAAATTTGGTAAAGATGGTCATACTCCCTAAATTGACTTACCTGTTTAATGCGGTCCCATTGGGGTTTCCAAGTAAGAGCTTAAGTAAGGTTCAGAGCAAGATTGGGAGTTTTATATGGGGCGAGAAAGGCGCGAGGCTCTCTTGAAAAAAGCTGAGGCGCAAGCTAATAAAAGGGGGCCTGGCTCTTCCGGATATTAGGTGGTATATGGTTGCGTTCCAATTTAAAGGTACTCGGATGCTGCTCTTAAAACCGGAGGAGTCAGCGTGGGGAAGATTGTTGGGGGAAATGGTTACAATGGAGGGTGGTGGAGGTGGAGAGGGCTTTTTGTACAAGTTTGGGGCCCCCAAGTACTTTAAGCGAGTACGCCTTAAAGTTCTTAAGGCAGCCTTGGAAACATGGCATAAAGTGAGGTGTAGATGGGGGATTGGATATTATTCAGACTTCGCTCCAATATGGGACTCCCCCGGCACCCCCCAATGCCTGCGGGATAGTTTGGCAGTACCTATTAAGAGGGCGGGCATTAATACTTGGTCGGAACTGTTAGACACAGAGGGGATCCATTCCTGGGAACTGCTCAAGGCCAAGATTGGTATGGGGTTCTCCAGGTTTAAGTATTTACAACTTGTTTCCTGGTTTGAAGCAGAAAAGGAGGAGGTTAGAGGTAACTGGGAAACGGAGTTTTCTCTTCAAACACCGCATCCAATAAAGAAGGAGATCTCTTTGTGGTATAACAAGTTTTTGGATGCAGAAGACCAGGAGATCCCACCACAGCCCTCAGTGTGGAATCACTCTCCCTTTGAATTTGTCATCGATGACTTGTATGAGCCCTCCCTGAAAATATTATACAAATTTGTTAAACCAGCATGCCTAAAAAAGAATCACTTTTTTGTTATTAATAGGCTTTATTACACGCCAGCCAAAATAGCCAAGTTCGCCCCGCAATCTGTTCCTAAATGCCCCAGATGTATGACTCCCAAAGCTGATGATATCCATTTCTTTTTTGAGTGTCTTGAATTGAGAAAGTTTTGGAAAGGGGTGGGAGACGCTATATGTGGCATTTTTAAAGCTTCTGTTGAAGTCAACCTATCTCTAGTGTTTTTTGGCGACGATGGATCGTTCAGTCTGAATGCATCACAGTTACAGCGTGGACTGTTATTATACTTGATACTTCTCGCCCGGAGAGAGGTCTGTAAGAAATGGAAAGACCCCTCCCCCGAAGAGCGAAGACTGGCTGAAGGCTGCTTTTGCTATGCTGCGCATTGACCAGGATGGTGCAGGGAAAGCACGACTAATATTTGGCAGCCGTTTTTGAGTTGGGGTCATAACCTGAGACTAATATAATCAGTCCTATGATTACACCAAGTCCCAACTAAATTTGGGCCGGTCTGGGCGACCTAAGCAAGTGCGGTAAGTCAAAGGGCGTCTAGATAGAAATATTGGCTTTGTAAAGATCCGCAGAAGCTTATTGGTGAGATGAGGACAAAAAAAAAAAAAAAAATCACACACCCATTTACTCACCTATACAGTTATACACACACCAGCTCACTTACTCATACAAATACTAGCACATTCTTACGCTCTTATACAATCACTGATACAAGTACACACTCATCCATACAGCCACTCTCACAATCACACACTCTCACTTATAGCCATTTATATACTCCAACACACATATATACTGCCTTTCACATATGTAGTTACTCACACATGTACCACTGAGATATACATTCAATCACTAACACTCCCATACACACACTCACCCACCCATACAGTCCATCACAGATGCACTCTTGAAACCATGCACTCAGTGAATCACCAACTCACACATCTATGCACAGAGTCACACACACCCCACCCACACAAACACTCAGGCACCCATACAGATACTCAGAAAATCAATCAATAACCCATGTAGACACTCATGTAGCTATTCAGAAAGCCATGCAGCCGCTTACAAACCAACAGACAGACGGATACAGACATTCACACAGTTTAGTCACTAACCCATGCATTCAGTAAGATACATTTAATCACTCACTTGTAGTCAGTCACTCACGTACTAAATCATCCATTCAGACACTTATACACCCACTCATTCTTCAATACGCCTTTCCCTATATATATTAAACATATTTAAACTTTACAGAAACACACAGTCACTGGATGATGTCATCAGTGATGTCATTTGAGATGTCATCAGTGATGTCATCAGTGATGTCATCAGTGATGTCACTGACCATGTCATGAGTGATGTAATATGTGACGTCATCAGCATTGCATTGCGGGGCGCGAGTTATAGTTAGCTGAACTAACTATAACGGGGGAATTTCTATGGTTTTGTACGAGTGAAATGTCCAACTAACTATAACTGTCCCTAAAACCTATGGTTTTTTCAGTGAATATATATATATATATATATATTCACTGAAAAACCATAGGTTTCAGGCACGTTATAGTTAGAAATTAGCATTTAAAAAACCTTTGAAATTCACTGAAAAAACCATAGGTTTTAGGGACAGTTTTAGTTACTTGGACATTGCACTCGTACAAAACCCGTGAAATTCCCCCGTTATAGTTAGTTCAGCTAACTATAACTCGCGCCCCGCAATGCACTGCTGACGTCACATATTACATCACTCATGACATGGTCAGTGACATCACTGATGACATCACTGATGACATCTCAAATGACATCACTGATGACATCACTGATGACATCATCCAGTGACTGTGTGTTTCTGTAAAGTTTAAATATGTTTAATATATATAGGAAAGGCGTATTGAAGAGTGAGTGGGTGTATAAGTGTCTGAATGGATGATTTAGTAGGTGCGTGACTAACTGTATAAGTGAGTGATTAAACTTATCTTACTGAATGCATGGGTTAGTGACTAAACTGGGTGAATGTCTGTATCCGTCTGTCTGTTGCTGTGTAAGTGGCTGCATGGGTTTGTGAATAGCTACATGAGTGTCTATATGAGTTATTGATTGGTTGTCTGAGTATCTGTATGGGTGCCTGAGTGTTTGTGTGGGTGGGGTGTGTGCGACTCTGTACATAGATGTGTGAGTGGGTGATTCACTGGGTGCATGATTTGAAGAGTGCGTCTGTGATGGAATGCTTGGGTGGATGAGTGTGTGTATGGGTGTGTTAGTGAGTGAATGTATATCTCAGTGGTACATGTGCGAGTAACTACATATGTAAAAGGAAGTATATATGTGTGTTAGAGTATTTAAAAGGCTATACGTGAGAGTGTGTGATTGTGAGAGTGGCTGTATGGATGCGTGTGTGCTTGTATCAGTTATTGTATAAGAGCGTAAGAATGTGCTAGTATTTGTATGAGTAAGTGAGCTGGTGTGTGTATAACTGTATAGGTGAGTAAATGGGTGTGTGATTAAATTTTTGCATGACTGACTAGGTGTGTGAGTACCTCTATGGATGAGTGGCGGTGTGTCAGTGTTTATATAGGTGTATGAGTGCATATGATAGTCCTGTACTGAGTGACCGTAAGTATGAGTGACTGTACGGGTGAGTGAGTGGATGTGTGTGTAGACCTAAGAATCAGTGAGTGGGTATGTAGTTATTGGTGTTGGAGTGTCTTTGTTTTTGAGAATGGCAGTCTGTAATTTAGAGTGGGTGTATCAAAAGTTATATTAGGGTGTGAGAAGATGCATGAAATTATCACATGGTTGATGTCATCAGTGATGTCATTTGAGATGTCATCAGTGATGTCATCAGTGATGTCACTGACCATGTCATGAGTGATGTAATATGTGACGTCATCAGCAGTGCATTGCGGGGGCGCGAGTTATAATTAGCTGAACTAACTATAACGGGGGAATTTCACGGGTTTTGTACGAGTGCAATGTCCAAGTAACTATAACTGTCCCTAAAACCTATGGTTTTTTTCAGTGAATTTCAAAGGTTTTTTAAATGCTAATTTCTAACTATAACGTGCCTGAAACCTATGGTTTTTTCAGTGAATTTCAAAGGTTTTTTAAATGCTAATTTCTAACTATAACATGTCTGAACCCTATGGTTTTTTCAGTGAATTTCAAAGGTTTTTTAAATGCTAATTCCTAACTATAACATGTCTGAAACCTATGGTTTTTTTCAGTGAATTTCAAAGGTTTTGTAAATGCCAATTTTTAAATGTATTAATTGTTATCTTTATTTTTTTGATACTGATTTACTACATTTTTTTAAACTATTTATTTTTAGATATTTTATTTTTTAAATTACATTGTAATTACATTATACATTACAAAATATACTTTCTCAGAATGAATTAATTTACTTTAAATACTTTGCAAATAGGCAATAGACTTTTAAGTACAGTAGTTACAGTTGTTGCAATGGGCAACACAATTTCAAACACAATGCAACATTGAGCTCAATGTGAATTTCTAGCTAAATGCAATTAGTTACTTTATGGATTACTTTTTCTAACCACAGGACTGGATCCTAGATTCAGTCCTGGGACATCTCCTGTAAACAGTTGAGTAAAAGCGTTTTGGTTACAGTAGTGATTTTTAAGGAATATTATTGTATTTTAAAAGTTGACACTTGGAAACTTTTTCACCTAGAATCACCAATGTTATCCTATGGGAGGAAATTCACTTAGCAGGTAAGTAGTGTTATCGTGACTTTTTCTCACTCAGTGGTGGATCCTGGATCCAGCACTGGTGCATCTCCTGTAAACAGTTGAAAGAATGCGTTTAAGTCATACAGGCGATTTTTAAGGAATATTTGTAGTTTGTGAAAATCGACACTTTGAAACTTTTCTGCTGAAAACCAGACAATGGATTCCTATGGAAGGAAATACAAGTTACTGGTAAGTACGGTTAAAATTACTTTTCAGGGACAGTGCTGGGCTGAAAGATGCAGCACTGAGGTCTCTCCTGATAACAGGTGAGTAAATCGGAATTCGTATTTCGGCTGATTTTAGAGGAATATTTGTATGTTTCAAAAATCGACACTTAGAAACTTTTTCAGCAAAAAGCAGGCAATGATATCCTATGGAAGGAAATTCAAGTTACTGGTAAGTACGGTTAAAATTACTTTTCAGGATCAGTACTGGACTGAAAGATGCAGCACTGAGGTCTCTCCTGATAACAGGTGAGTAAATCGGAATTCGTATTTCGGCTGATTTTAGAGGAATATTTGTATGTTTCAAAAATCGACACTTAGAAACTTTTTCAGCAAAAAGCAGGCAATGATATCCTATGGAAGGAAATTCAAGTTACTGGTAAGTACGGTTAAAATTACTTTTCAGGATCAGTACTGGGCTGAAAGATGCAGCACTGAGGTCTCTCCTGATAACAGGTGAGTAAATCGGAATTCGTATTTCGGCTGATTTTAGAGGAATATTTGCACAATGGTGAAGGGAGGGGCGGGCCTGAGGTGACATCTGTGCAAACGCGCCCGTGGCGCGTTTTAGTTGGGGGATTAAGTCCCCTTTAATCATGAGGGTCCCTAGGGGCCAACTAGCCCACCAGGAACCTCCAGTATGCGCCAAGGGGCTGCGTTGCAGAGACGTGTACAGAGGCCACACCCCTTTACACCTCTCTGCAAGGCAGCTCTGTGGCGCTTTTGGAAGTACATGGTGGGCTAGTTGGACTCCAGGGACCCTCAGGCTTCAAGGGGACTTAATCCCCCAACTTAAAACACGCCACGGGGCCTGTTTGCACACATGTCACCTGAAGCCCCGCCCCCTCCCTTCACCACTGTGCAAACGCGCCCCGTGGCACGTTTTAAGTCGGGGGATTAACTCCCCTTGAATCCTGAGGGTCCCTGGGGGCCAACTAGCCCAACAGGTATATCCAAAAAGCGCCACAGAGCTGCGTTGCAGAGAGGTGTAAAAAGGGGCGTGTCCTCCTTGCACCTCTCTGCAACGCAGCCCCCTGGCGCATTCTGGAGGTTCCTGGTGGGCTAGTTGGCCCCCAGGGACCCCAGTATTGAAGGGGAATTACTTCCCCATCTGCAAACGTGCCAGGGGGCGCGTTTGCAGAGTGGTGAAGGAAGGGGGCGGGGCCTGCGGCCCGATCGTCTTTTTTTTTTTCCTTTCCCCTGAAGGGGGGCTGTGTGGCCCCCCTTCCTTTTTCCTATTTTTGGGCCCTGGGGACCCCATCCCCAGGGCCTTATCCCCCTTTTTTTTTTTTTTAATTATACGGGAAGGGGGCTGCGTGGCCCCCCTCCTCAGGCCTCCTTTTTCCCCGGGGACCCCATCCCCCGGGGCAGGCCCTTTTTATTTTATTTTTTTAATTATTTCTGGGGAGGGGGGCCGCGTGGCCCCCCTCCCGGGCCACTACTTGCCCCGGGGACCCCATCCCCGGGGCCTGGCCTCTGGTTGGGGACTGTGGGGGGGTCCCCAAACCCCCCACAGTCCCGCCGGCTCCCCGTGTCCTACGGGAGCCGGCATTGCTTTTCCACATGGGGAGCAGCTAACATGCTGCTCCCCATGTGGAAAAGCAATTGTCTTTGGATATTGGAAGCGAGAGCAGGTTTCCTGCTCTCTTCCAATATCCAAAGCAGTTTGCAATGACAGGACGGGAGCCGCGAGGCTCCCGTCCTGTCATTGCAAACAGCAGTGTCCCGGGGTAGGCACCCCGGGACACTGCAGGAGCCGGCCCTGGGGGTGGCGGTCCCCAGGGCCACCACAGGCTCCAGGAGGGGGCAGCGCGGCCCCCTCCCATCCAAATGCACAGCCCCGGGGAGGTGGTGGTCCTCGGGGCTCGGGGGTCTTTAACGGACCCCCATTTTCAATTTTGTTAGTGCCCCGGGAGGTGGTGGTCCCCGGGCGTGTGGGGGCTGGAGCCCCCCACACATGTTAATTTAATAAATAAAGAAGCCCCGGGGAGGTGGTGGTCCCTTCTCAGAGCCCTCCCGCTACTTTTTCAAATAAAGCCCCGGGGGGTGGCGGTCCCCGGGGCTTGGGGGGCCCTTAGAGGCCCCCCATACATAAAATAAACCCCCCAGCATGCCCCCGGGACTTGGCCCACCCGGGGGCACATTACATCGAAGCGCGGGAGACCGCGCTCGATTTTTTTTTTTTGCAGGATCCGCGCACCCTGAGCGCATCCTGCCGATTTAAAAAAAAATATATATATGCTTTTTTTTGCCCAGGGGGTCCTTGTGGGACCCCCTGAGCAGGCCTAGGGGGTTAGGGTGTTTCTACCCTGCCCCCTTTGTGCGCTTTGCGCACTTGTTTCTGTCCCTCGGTTCTACCGAGGGACAAAATGGCTGCCAACATTTCCTGAATCGGAATGTTGACAGCCAGCTGACAGCCAATTATCATGCAGCTCGTGATCGGGACGGTGCGCGCAGGGTGCGCTCAGGGTGCGCGGATCCTCCGAGCCCATAGATATATATGTACTTTTACTTTTGATTTTCTCAGCAACTACTGAACGGATTTACACCATTTAACAAAAAGGGTTCTTTCTGAACCAAGAACTACCTCTTTGCCAAATTTGGTGTAATTCCGTTCAGCAGTTCGGGCTGTAGCCGTGTCTAAAGTTTCCTATGGGAAAATGAATGGGGAAAACGCGTTTTGGGACCCCCCTTTTTTCTCGGCCTCCGCTTGACGAATCACCCCGAGACTTTCAGGATAGGAGCGCACCGGAGCGCCCCACAAAGTTTGAAAATTTCGCGAAGATACGTCAACCGGCAAGAGAGTTATTTCAAATAGAATGTCGCGGATTTCCTATGGAAAATAGGTCCTAACTATAACTATCTATATATATATTCACTGAAAAAACCATAGGTTTTAGGGACAGTTATAGTTAGTTGGACATTGCACTCGTACAAAACCCGTGAAATTCCCCCGTTATAGTTAGTTCAGCTAACTATAACTCGCGCCCCGCAATGCACTGCTGATGACGTCACATATTACATCACTCATGACATGGTCAGTGACATCACTGATGACATCACTGATGACATCTCAAATGACATCACTGATGACATCATCCAGTGACTGTGTGTTTCTGTAAAGTTTAAATATGTTTAATATATATAGGGAAAGGCGTATTGAAGAATGAGTGGGTGTATAAGTGTCTGAATGGATGATTTAGTACGTGCGTGACTGACTCTACAAGTGAGTGATTAAACGTATCTTACTGAATGCATGGGTTAGTGACTAAACTGTGTGAATGTCTGTATCCGTCTGTTGGTGTGTAAGTGGATGCATGGATTTGCGAATAGCTACATGAGTGTCTATATGGGTTATTGATTGGTTCTATGAGTATCTGTATGGGTGCCTGAGTGTTTGTGTGGATGGGGTGTGTGCGACTGTGCATAGATGTGTGAGTGGGTGATTCACTGGGTGGATGGTTTCAAGAGTGCATCTGTGATGGACTGTATGGGTGGGTAAGTGTGTGTAAGAGTGTGTTAGTGAGTGAATGTATGTCCCAGTGGTACATGTGTGAGTAACTACATATGTGAAAGGCAGTATATGTGTATTGGAGTATATAAATAGCTATAAGCTTAGAGTGAGTGATTGTGATAGTGGCTGTATGGATGAGTGTGTGCTTGTATCAGTGATTGTATAAGAGCGTAACAATGTGCTAGTATTTGTATGATTAAGTGAGCTGGTGTGTGTATAACTGTATAGGTGAGTAAATGGCAGTGTGTTTAATTATTTGCATGACTGACTAGGTGTGTGAGTACCTCTATGGATGAGTGGCGGTATTTGAGTGTCTATATAGGAGTAAGAGTGCATATGATAGTCCTGTACTGAGTGACCATAAGTATGAGTGACTGTACGGGTGAGTGAGTGGATGTGTGTGTGTGTGTAGACCTAAGAATCAGTGAGTGGGTATGTAGTTATTGGTGTTGGAGTGTCTATGGTTTTGCGAATGGCACTCTGTAATTTAGATTGGGTGTATCAAAGGTTATATTAGGGTGTGAGGAGCTGCATCAGATTATCACGTGGATGATGTCATCAGTGATGTCATTTGAGATGTCATCAGTGATGTCACTGACCATGTCATGAGTGATGTAATATGTGACGTCATCAGCAGTGCATTACGGGAGCGCGAGTTATAGTTAGCTGAACTAACTATAACGGGGGAATTTCACGGGTTTTGTACGAGTGCAATGTCCAACTAACTATAACTGTCCCTAAAACCTATGGTTTTTTCAGTGAATTTCAAAGGTTTTTTAAATGCTAATTTCTAACTATAACGTGTCTGAAACCTATGGTTTTTTCAGTGAATTTCAAAGGTTTTTAAAATGCTAATTTGTAACTATAACGTGCCTGAAACCTACGTTTTTTTCAGTGAATTTCAAAGGTTTTTTAAATGACAATTTTTAAATGTATTAATTTTTATATTAATTTTTTTCATACTGATTTACTACATTTTTAGAAACAATTTCTTTTACATATTTTATTTTTTAAATTACATTGTAATTACATTATACATTACATTACAAAAAATACTTTCTCAGAATGAATTACTTTAGTTTAAATACTTTGCACATAGGCAATAGACTTTTAAGTACAGTAGTTACAGTTGTTGCAATGGGCAACACATTTTCAAACACAATGCAACATTCAGCTCAATGTGAATTTCTAGTTAAATGCAATTAGTTACTTTATGGATTACTTTTCTAACCACAGGACTGGATCCTAGATTCAGTCCTGGTACATCTCCTGTAAACAGTTGAGTAAAAGCGTTTTGGTTACAGTCGTGATTTTTAAGGAATATTATTGTATTTTAAAAGTTGACACTTAGAAACTTTTTCTCATAGAATCACCAATGTTATCCTATGGAAGGAAATTCACTTAGCAGGTAAAAACTGTTATCGTTACTTTTTCTTACTCAGTGTTGGATCCTGGATCCAGCACTGGTGCATCTCCTGTAAACAGTTGAAAGAATGCGTTTAAGTCATACAGGCGATTTTTAAGGAATATTTGTAGTTTGTGAAAATCGACACTTTGAAACTTTTCTGCTGAAAACCAGACAATGGATTCCTATGGAAGAAAATATAAGTTACTGGTAAGTACGGTTAAAATTACTTTTCAGGACCAGTACTGGGCTGAAAGATACAGCACTGAGGTCTCTCCTTATAACAGGTGAGTAAATCGGAATTCGTATTTCGGCTGATTTTAGAGGAATATTTTAAAGTTCCAAAACTCCACACTTAGAAGAATTTCCAAGTGAAACCAGTCAATGTTAGCCTATGAAGGAAATTCAAGTTACCGGTAAGTACGGTTAAAATTACTTTTCAGGACCAGTACTGGGCTGAAAGATGCAGCACTGAGGTCTCTCCTGATAGCAGGTGAGTAAATCGGAATTCGTATTTCGGCTGATTTTAGAGGAATATTTTAAAGTTCCAAAACTCCACACTTAGAAGAATTTCCAAGTGAAACCAGTCAATGTTAGCCTATGAAGGAAATTCAAGTTACCGTTAAGTACGGTTAAAATTACTTTTGAGGATCAGTACTGGGCTGAAAGATGCATCACTGAGGTCTCTCCTGATAACAGGTGAGTAAATCGGAATTCGTATTTCGGCTGATTTTAGAGGAATATTTTAAAGTTCCAAAACTCCACACTTAGAAGAATTTCCAAGTGAAACCAGTCAATGTTAGCCTATGTAAGGAAATTCAAGTTACTGGTAAGTACGGTTAAAATTACTTTTCAGGACCAGTACTGGGCTGAAAGATGCAGCACTGAGGTCTCTCCTGATAACAGGTGAGTAAATCAGAATTTGGATTTCGGCTGATTTTAGAGGAATATTTGTATGTTTCAAAAATCAACACTTAGAAACTTTTTCAACAAAAAGCAGGCAATGATATCCTATGGAAGGAAATTCAAGTTACTGGTAAGTACGGTTAAAATTACTTTTGAGGATCAGTACTGGGCTGAAAGATGCAGCACTGAGGTCTCTCCTGATAACAGGTGAGTAAATCGGAATTCGTATTTCGGCTGATTTTAGAGGAATATTTTAAAGTTCCAAAACTCCACACTTAGAAGAATTTCCAAGTGAAACCAGTCAATGTTAGCCTATGGAAGGAAATTCAAGTTACTGGTAAGTACGGTTAAAATTACTTTTGAGGATCAGTACTGGGCTGAAAGATGCAGCACTGAGGTCTCTCCTGATAACAGGTGAGTAAATCGGAATTCGTATTTCGGCTGATTTTAGAGGAATATTTTAAAGTTCCAAAACTCCACACTTAGAAGAATTTCCAAGTGAAACCAGTCAATGTTAGCCTATGTAAGGAAATTCAAGTTACTGGTAAGTACGGTTAAAATTACTTTCCAGGACCAGTACTGGGCTGAAAGATGCAGCACTGAGGTCTCTCCTGATAACAGGTGAGTAAATCAGAATTTGGATTTCGGCTGATTTTAGAGGAATATTTGTATGTTTCAAAAATCAACACTTAGAAACTTTTTCAGCAAAAAGCAGGCAATGATATCCTATGGAAGGAAATTCAAGTTACTGGTAAGTACGGTTAAAATTACTTTTGAGGATCAGTACTGGGCTGAAAGATGCAGCACTGAGGTCTCTCCTGATAACAGGTGAGTAAATCGGAATTCGTATTTCGGCTGATTTTAGAGGAATATTTTAAAGTTCCAAAACTCCACACTTAGAAGAATTTCCAAGTGAAACCAGTCAATGTTAGCCTATGTAAGGAAATTCAAGTTACTGGTAAGTACGGTTAAAATTACTTTTCAGGACCAGTACTGGGCTGAAAGATGCAGCACTGAGGTCTCTCCTGATAACAGGTGAGTAAATCAGAATTTGGATTTCGGCTGATTTTAGAGGAATATTTGTATGTTTCAAAAATCAACACTTAGAAACTTTTTCAGCAAAAAGCAGGCAATGATATCCTATGGAAGGAAATTCAAGTTACTGGTAAGTACGGTTAAAATTACTTTTGAGGATCAGTACTGGGCTGAAAGATGCAGCACTGAGGTCTCTCCTGATAACAGGTGAGTAAATCGGAATTCGTATTTCGGCTGATTTTAGAGGAATATTTTAAAGTTCCAAAACTCCACACTTAGAAGAATTTCCAAGTGAAACCAGTCAATGTTAGCCTATGGAAGGAAATTCAAGTTACTGGTAAGTACGGTTAAAATTACTTTTCAGGACCAGTACTGGGCTGAAAGATACAGCACTGAGGTCTCTCCTTATAACAGGTGAGTAAATCGGAATTCGTATTTCAGCTGATTTTAGAGGAATATTTGTATGTTTCAAAAATCAACACTTAGAAACTTTTTCAGCAAAAAGCAGGCAATGATATCCTATGGAAGGAAATTCAAGTTACTGGTAAGTACGGTTAAAATTACTTTTCAGGACCAGTACTGGGCTCAAAGATGCAGCACTGAGGTCTCTCCTTATAACAGGTGAGTAAATCGGAATTCGTATTTCGGATGATTTTAGAAGAATATTTGCACAATGGTGAAGGGAGGGGGCGGGGCCTGAGGTGACATCTGTGCAAACGCGCCCCGTGGCGCGTTTTAAGTTGGGGATTAAGTCCCCTTGAATCCTGAGGGTCCCTAGGGGCCAACTAGCCCACCAGGAACCTCCAATATGCGCCAGGGGGCTGCGTTGCAGAGACTGTAGAGAGGCCACGCCCTTTTACACCTCTCTGCAACGCAGCTCTGTGGCGCTTTCTGGATGTACCTGTTGGGCTAGTTGGCCCCCAGGGACCCTCAGGATTGAAGGGGATTTAATTCCCCATCTTAAAACGCGCCACGGGGCCTGTTTGCACACATGTCACCTGAAGCCCCGCCCCCTCCCATCACCACTGTGCAAACGTGGCACGTTTTAAGTTGGGGGATTAAGTCCCCTTGAATCCTGAGGGTCCCCGGAGTCCAACTAGCCCACCATATACCTCCAAAAAGCGCCACAGAGCTGCGTTGCAGAGAGGTGTAAAAGGGGCGTGGCCTCTGTACACCCTCTCTGCAAGGCAGCCCCTGGCGCATACTGGAGGTTCCTGGTGGGCTAGTTGGCCCCCAGGGACCCCCAGTATTCAAGGGGAATTCGTCCTCCTCTGCAAACGCGCCAGGGGCGCGTTTGCAGAGTGGTGAAGGAAGGGGCGGGCCTGCGGGCCCGATCGTTTTTTTGTCCCTGAAGGGGGGCTGTGTGGCCCCCTTCCTTTTCCACTTTTTATGCCCTGGGGACCCCATCCCCCAGGGTCTTACCCCTTTTTTAAATTAAATATTAAAAAAACGGGGAAGGGGGCCGCGTGGCCCCTCTTCCCTGGGCCTGTATTGGCCCCGGGGACCCCATCCCCGGGGCATGGCCTCGATTTTTGTTTTTCTTTGGAGGGGGCTGCGTGGCCCCCCTCCTCAGGCCATTTAAGGCCCCGGGGACCCCATCCCCCAGGGCCGGCCTTTCCTTTTTTTAAATTTTTTTTATTTTTTTTATTATATGGGGAGGGGGGCCGCGTGGCCCCCCTCCCGGGCCACTACTTGCCCCGGGGACCCCATCCCCCGGGGCTGGCCCTCTCCGTTGGGGACTGTGGGGGTCCCCAATCCCCCACAGTCCCGCCGGCTCCCCGCGTCCCTTAGGCGCCGGCATTGCTTTTCACATGGGGAGCTGCTAAGATGCAGCTCCCCATGTGGAAAGCAATGTGCTTTGGATATTGGAAGAGAGCAGGTTTCCCTGCTCTCTCTTCCAATATCCAAAGCAGTTTGCTATGGCAGGACGGGAGCCGCGAGGCTCCCGTCCTGCCATAGCAAACTACAGTGTCCCGGGGGTAGGCACCCCGGGACACTGCAGGAGCCGGCCCTGGGGGGTGGTGGTCCCCAGGGCCATCAAGGGCTCCAGGAGGGGAGGCCGCGCGGCCCCCTCCCATTCAGTTCACAGCCCCGGGAGGTGGTGGTCCCCGGGGCTCTGGGGTCCGTAACGGACCCCCATATTTAAATGTTTAGTGCCCCGGGAGGTGGCGGTCCCGGGCGTGTGGGGGGCTGGAGCCCCCCACACAGGTTTTTCAATTATAAAAAAAAGCCCCGGGAGGTGGTGATCCCCGGGGCTGCGGGAGGGCTCAGAGCCCTCACGCACCATTTTTAAAAAAGCCCCGGGGGGTGGCGGTCCCCGGGGCTTGGGGGCCCTTTGAGGCCCCCACACATTAAATTATCCCCCACCATGCCCCCGGGACTTGGGCCACCCGGGGGCAAAATACAATCGAAGCGCGGGAGACCGCGCTACGATTTTTTTTTTTGGGGGGCAGGATTCGCATCCTGCCGATTTAAAAAAAATTTTTTTTTTTTTTTTGCCCAGGGGGTCCTTGTGGGACCCCCTGAGCAAACCTAGGGGGTCAGGGTGTTTCTACCCTGCCCCCTTTGTGCGCTTTGCGCACTTGTTTCTGTCCCTCGGTTCTACCGAGGGACAAAATGGCTGCCAACATTTCCTGAATCGGAATGTTGACAGCCAGCTGACAGCCAATTAACATGCAGCTCGTGATCGGGAGGGTACGCGGACCCTACTCGGCCATAGATATCACTATCTTTTTACTTTTGATTTTCTCAGCAACTACTGAACGGATTTACACCATTTAACAAAAGGGTTCTTTCTGAACCAAGAACTACCTCTTTGCCAAATTTGGTGTAATTCCGTTCAGCAGTTCGGGCTGTAGCCGTGTCTAAAGTTTCCTATGGAAAATTGCATGGGGAAAACGTGTTTTGGGACCCCCTTTTTTCTCGGCCCCCGCTTGACGAATCCCCCGAGACTTTCAGGGTAGGAGCGGACCGGAGCGGGCCATAAAGTTTGAAAATTTTGCGAAGATACGTCAACCGGCAAGAGAGTTATTTCAAATAGAATGTCGCGGATTTCCTATGGATAATAGGTTGTAACTATAACTATCTACTGGCGACCGCCAGTAGATAATATATATATATATATATATCCAAGAAAGAAGTGACTCAAACAGATAGATTCACCAAAGAACAAAAATATATTTCCACTACAACGTTTCAGCTTCCGCCTTCCTCAGGTAGTACAAGATGGTTTGCTCAGTGGCTGCACAGATGACACAGCTGAATTTTCAAAAAGCATCATGAGTGAAGATTCCATTTGGAATGTGGAATCAATGCAGTCCTGAGAGCTCTTGAGATATGCAGTAATCAGGTTGTATTATCAGTAATGTTCAGTCCATCTGGATGCAGTGATTTTAAACGGTACATCCAGAAGTTCTCTGGAGTCCAGTAGTTCTTCCTTTGAGACATGTTCCACGGGGAAAATCTTCAAATCTGATAGTAAATGATCCACAAGGTTAAAATGATTGGCTACAGGCTGGTCAATTTTCTTATTAATTATTGCCGATTTGTGGTTCCTGAATCGTGTACGGAGGTCATTCACTGTGTGGCCTACATATTGTTTTTTACAGCTTTGCCGTTGGCACTGAATCACATAAATAATGCATGTTGAGCGACATGTAAGATGCTGTCTTATTCCATAGGTCCTTCTTGTAACAGAACTAGTTACTGTTGATGTTTGTGAAAGGTATTCACACGTGATGCACCTTTTAGAGTCACAGCAATGAACCCCTGCATTTGTTACAACTTGCTTGAGTTCAGCTCTCACAATAAGAGATCGTAAATTTAGAGCTCTGCGGTAAGCAATGACTGGCGGTTTTGGAAAAACCTTTTGCAATTTTTCACAAGTAGACAGTAAGGGAAATGTTTTTTGCATGATATTTCTGTAGTTGGGAGCTGGTGGATGATAGTCAACCACAAATGGAGTTCTGTCACTTTTGTTTCTGCCGTTGGTATTCCAAATAAGTGCTTCTCTGGGTAACTGCAAAGACTTGTCAATTTGTTGCTGTATGATATGCAGAGGATAGCCTCGCCTTTTAAATAATGTAGCAAGCTCCTGTAGATGGTCTTTACAGGTTTCCTCATTGCTGCAGATGCGCCTTATTCTGAGTGCTTGGCTGTAGATATATATATATATATATATAAATATATATAAAATAGCCACTGTACTCGGAATTGTGACCTGCACCCTGCATGTGTTCTCTAATAATGCCATAAGTTAAAGCTCAGCCCTTCGATTAAACGGCACAACCCAGAATTGACGGTGCTTAAGTCAGTTTTTTTTTTTTATATAGCGCAGCTACTCACCCTTACGGGTCTCAAGGCGCTGGGGGCCGGAGTGGAAATTAAGTGAGCTATTGCCCAGAGTCACATGGTGCTGAGCTGAGCTGTGCTCCGAAGTCAGCTGCCCTGGCCGCTGCACCACACCTCTCCACTTCTGACCATTCACAATTCTTTCCCAGTCAGAAGAGCACTGCTCCTCTCCCAACATGAGCACAACGACTTCCAAGGATTTTAAAGACTCCGCGAACCCAACGCCGCAAATTTAAAAAGAGACGCAGCACTCTGCGATAGCATTGGTGGCACAGCAGAAGTGAATATGCAACTCAGTGTTTCAATAATTAATGACAACTGTAACCAAACTACCACACACAGGATTCTGTTTCCATTTAATAAAGCTTGGCTATTTCTTGCTGCAGTCACGGAAGGCTTACTCTGACTTGAAATAGAAGGCAGGGAGAGGTGAAGCCTGCATGCATGCCCACAACAGCTGAGGACTGACGACAGAGTCCATATCCTTGTGCACACTGACCCCTAGGTTCACGCTGACCTCTAGGCGCACACTGACCTCTGGGCTCACACTGACCTCTGGGCTCACACTGACCTCTGGGCTCACACTGACCTCTGGGCTCACACTGACCTCTGGGCGCACACTGACCTCTGGGCGCACACTGACCTCTGGGCGCACACTGACCTCTGGGCGCACACTGACCTCTGGGCGCACACTGACCTCTAGGCGCAAACAATCAATCAATCAATCAATCAGGGAATTGTAAGCGCGCTACTCACCCGTGAGGGTCTCAAGGCGCTGAGAGGGGGGGGGTCCGCAGATCTGTTTAGCCGAAGAGCCAGGTCTTGAGGGTCTTCCTGAAGGTGTTCAGGGAGGGGGCGCATCTGATGTCTGCCGGTAGCTCGTTCCAGGTCTTGGCTGCAATGTGAGAGAAGGATCTTCCACCTGCCCTGGCTCTGTGGATGCGCAGGGTTTCGGCCAGTGCGAGGCTGGAAGATCGAAGGTTTCTTTTGGGTACGTGGAAGTTGATTCTGTCATTGAGGTATTTGGGTCCGTTGTTGTGTAGGCATTTGTAGGCGTGAGTGAGGATTTTGAAAGTGACTCTTTTCTCCACGGGGAGCCAGTGGAGACTTCGTAGGTGTTGGCTGATGTGTTCGTGTCGGGGGATGCCGAGGACGAGTCTGGCGGCGGTGTTCTGTATTGTCTGGAGTTTGCGGAGTAGGGACTTGTTGATGCCGGCGTAGAGTGCGTTTCCATAGTCCAGTCTGCTGGTGAGGAGTGCGTGGGTGACTGTCTTCCTTGACTCAGGGGGGATCCACTTGAAGGTCTTACGGAGGATGTGGAGGGTGTTGAAGCAGCTGGAGGTGACGGCGTTGACCTGTCGGTTCATGGTGAGTGATGAGTCGAGTACGATGCCGACGTTCTTGGCGTGGTCTGAGGGGGTAGGTGGGCTTCCGAGGGCGGTCGGCCACCAGGTGCTGTCCCATGCAGAAGGGGTGGTACCGAGGATGAGGACTTCTGTCTTCTCGGCGTTGAGCTTCAAGCAGCTGGTGGTCATCCAGACTGCGACGTTTTGCATTCCTTTCTGGAAGTTGAGTTTGGCATTGGTGGGGTCTTTGGTGAGGGAGAGGATGAGCTGGTTGTCATCGGCGTAGGATACGATGTTGAGGCTGTGTTGTCGGACGATGGCTGCGAGGGGGGCCATGTAGATGTTGAAGAGGGTGGGGCTCAGTGATGAACCCTGTGGGACTCCGCAGGTGATTTTCGTGGGTCGGAGAGGAAGGGTGGGAGTCTGATCCTTAGGCTTCTTCCGGTGAGGAATGATCGGATCCAGTCCAGGGCTGTTCCTTGAATGCCTGCGTCGTGTAATCTGGCGACTAGTGTGCGGTGGAAGACGGTGTCGAAGGCCGCTGATAGGTCGAGTAGGATGAGGGCTGCAGAGTGGCCTTGGTCCAGGAGGGTGCGGATGTCGTCTGTGGCGGCGAGTAGGGCAGTCTCTGTGCTGTGGTTGCTTCGGAATCCGGATTGGGACGGGTCGAGGATGGCGTTCTCTTCAATGAATTGTGTCAGTTTCCTGTTGACTGTTTTCTCTGCAACTTTGGCTGCGAAGGGGAGGAGCGAGATGGGCCAGTTAGTTCTTGAGGTCGATGGGGTCAGCTGTGGGCTTCTTGAGCAGGGGTCTGACTTCTGCGCGCTTCCAGTCGTCTGGGAAGGTGCCTGTTTTGAAGGTGGTGTTGATGGTGCGTTGTAGTTTGGGTGCGATGGCGGCCGCAGCTCTGTGGTAGATGTGAGGGGGGCAGGGGTCGGTGGGGGCCACCGAGTGGATGCTTTTCATGGTCGAGGCAGTGTCTTCGGCCGTGATCGGTGTCCAGTTGGAGATGGTGGGCTTGCTGGTGTTTCTGGGGGCGGGGGGCCGTCTGTGGCGCCTGGTGGATGGTCGATGAAGTTGTCGTAGAGGTTTTTGATCTTGAGGTGGAAATAGGTTCCAAGCTTGTTGCAGAGGTCTTGGGATGGGGTGATGTCTGTGGCTTCGCTGCGTGGATTGGTGAATTCCTGAATGACACTGAAAAGTTCTTTGGAGTTGGCCAGGATTTTGTTGTGGATGAAGTTCCTCTTTGTGGCTCTGATCTGGTTGTGGTAGTCCGTCATGGCGTCCTTGTAGGTGGTTTGGTTTTCGGTTGTCATGGTGTTTCTCCAGTTCTTCTCCAGGCGTCTGCATGTGCGTCTGGCTTCTTGGAGAGCAGTGGTGAACCAGGCTGCTTTCCTGGGGCGTTGTCTCTCGGGGTTTCGTAGCGGGGTGAGCTCGTCTGCGCAGTTGAAGATCCAGGCGCACACTGACCTCTGGGCTCACACTGACCTCTGGGCTCACACTGACCTCTGGGCTCACACTGACCTCTGGGCTCAAATTGACCTCTGGGCTCAAATTGACCTCTGGGCTCAAATTGACCTCTGGGCTCAAATTGACCTCTGGGCTCACACTGACCTCTGGGCTCACACTGACCTCTGGGCTCACACTGACCTCTGGGCTCACACTGACCTCTGGGCTCACACTGACCTCTAGGCTCACACTGACCTCTAGGCACACACTGACATCTAGGCACACACTGACCTCTAGGCACACACTGACCTCTAGGCACACACTGACCTCTAGGCACACACTGACCTCTAGGCACACACTGACCTCTAGGCACACACTGACCTCTAGGCACACACTGACCTCTAGGCACACACCTGTAGTGTAGCTCCTATTTCCCTAATAGGCTCTGCGCATTGGAATAATATATCCTATAGGTTTGACATAGGACTAAGGTCAGTATGACCCTATCGAGTATATTAAACTTAATTACTTGTGCCAGCTAGCTCAGAGGCCACTAGAAACTCCTTGACAACAAGAAGGGAGTAGTTTCTGGCAGCCGCAAAACATGACCACTTTGTTTCCCTTTAGAATCAGAACGTGTCCCAGAGTCGTGGAAACAATAGATAACTATTTCACTCAGCTCAATCGTGCATGCTTAGTTTTCTCCAAGTTACACAGAAAGAACAGACGGGCGTTTCAATAAAAGATTTATTGAACAGTCTTGTTTCTGGTGTAAGTAAAATGTGCTGTTACGATCACAAGACAGTATGCGAGATAAATAATGTACAGTGTGAGCAGTAGAAATAAATAATACTGCGAGAGCATTATCTTTTAGTACAGATGCTGTTACATAAATAACACAGACTAAAAATGCGAGTACTCATACGATGCGTTTCTAAGCTAGTTCTACCCCAATGTACCTAACCTAACCTAGGTGTAGGGAGAGGTATGAAGTAGGTGAAGTATTCCTTACTATGGTATACTAAGAGTATGTTAAGCCTAGTATGCCTAGTATGCCAAGAGTCCCTCTAGGTTCTTGTCAGCTCCATACCTGAAGAATGAGAGCGGTTGGAATCTCTTTGCCAGACTCTAACTCCAACACCCCGCAAGGGAAGTCAGATCACTGGAAGCTGGACTCTCTGCGTGCAGGGTTGACAGCGTCTTCTCAGTGCGTCAGGCCGGGAAACGGGCTCCTCTGAAGTCGAGGTCTCCTCTAGTTTACAAGGGCTAGGGAAGGTATATTTATACCCGAGAGTACCTAAGAATGTTAGTATTGACGTGAGTCGGACAGCGAAAGACGTCATGAATGAACCCCTAAGGAATAATGGTTCATGCATAATATACGAGTCCTTGAAGAAATCAATAGTCCTGGACTAGGGAAACTCCCGCAGCCTAAGGGTCTGTTCTTCATGAACTCGTTGTGACGTTAGGGTGGACGGATGTCAGAGACCATGCCTGTATTTGGAGTGCACGGTTTAATGCCTAAATAAGGGCTGGGATTTTATGCCTACATAAGGGCAGGGCGAATTGTGCCTATATAAGGACATGATACTGGAAAGCCCGTTTATGGACACCCTAAGAGGAATACAACACACCGACCTCTAGGCACACACCGACCTCTAGGCACACACCGACCTCTACACACTGACCTCTAGGCACACACTGACCTCTACACACGGACCTCTAGGCACACACCGACCTCTAGGCACACACTGACCTCTACACACTGACCTCTAGGCTCCCACTGACCTTTAAAGCTCAGACTGACCTGACCTCTAGGCAAACACTGACCTCTAGGCACACACTGCCCTCTAGGCTCACATTGACCTCTGGGCGCACACTGTCCTCTGGGCGCACACTGACCTCTGGGCGCACACTGACCTCTGGGCGCACACTGACCTCTTGGCTCACACTGACCTCTAGGGACACACTGACCTCTAGGCTCACACTGACATCTAGGCACACACTGGCCTCTAGGCACACACTGGCCTCTAGGCACACACTGGCCTCTAGGCACACACTGACCTCTAGGCACACACTGACCTCTAGGCACACACTGACCTCTAGGCTCACGCTGACATCTGGGCGCGTACCTCTAGGCATACACTGACCTCTACACACTGACCTCTAGGCTCACACTGACCTCTAGGCTCACACTGACCTCTAGGCGCACACTGACCTCTAGGCGCACACTAACCTCTAGGCGCACACTAACCTCTAGGCGCACACTAACCTCTAGGCGCACACTAACCTCTAGGTGCACACTAACCTCTAGGCTTAAGCCGACCTCTAGGCGCAAGCCGACCTCTAGGTTCACGCCGACCTCTAGGTTCACGCCGACCTCTAGGTTCACGCCGACCTCTAGGTTCACGCCGACCTCTAGGTTCACGCCGACCTCTAGGTTCACGCTGACCTCTAGGCGCGGGCGCACACCGACCTCTGGGCGCACACCGACCTCTGGGCGCACACCGACATCTGGGCGCACACCGACATCTGGGTGCACACCGACCTCTAGGCACACACCGACCTCTAGGCACACGCCGACCTCTAGGCACACGCCGACCTCTAGGCACACGCCGACCTCTAGGCACACGCCGACCTCTGGGCGCACGCCGACCTCTGGGCGCACGCCGACCTCTGGGCGCACGCCGACCTCTAGGCACACACCGACCTCTAGGCACACACCGACCTCTAGGCACACACCGACCTCTAGGCACACACCGACCTCTAGGCACACACCGACCTAGGCACACACCGACCTCTAGGCACACACCGACCTCTAGGCACACACCGACCTCTAGGCACACACCGACCTCTAGGCACACACCGACCTCTAGGCTCACTCCTGCAGGAGTGGAAGTAGACTGAACAGGTCACGTCTCTTCTTATCGTAACGATCGCTTGAGGGCGGCGTTGGCAAAATTACTGTTTATCTCGTCTCCAACCGGCTGGTGGAACACGTTGGAGATAACATCATTTCCTCAGACCACAACCTCCTGGTGTAGGTCTACCAGCTCCTCAAAATCGGAATCAATTCAAGATCCCAATCCACCGACTCAATAGGATCCCGGGCATTTATTCCTTGCGGCTGCCAACACTTGCTTCCCTACCCCCAGTCCTGATGAAGACCCGCCTCTGACGCATATTAAGCTGCGCTTCCGCCCAGGGTCGAAACGTCGACGTTGCGGTCACACTAGTCCATGCAGCTTCCCTGGCCCCATTATAAAGTCACACTTGGGTCGTGGGTTCATGCTTGTAGGAATGGACAGTTCAACATAACTGTTTTTTGTATTGTCGTATATGTTACCCATTTGTATAGTATATGTATAGCACTTTTTCACCTATCACCACAAGTCACCTTTGCTGCACTTCAATCACTCCATCGCCGTGTATTGTATTGCCTTATTGACAGCCATATGCATTGATATGTATACATAATATTCATACAATACAATCGTCATTTTTTTGACCAAAAAATTGTTTTGTCTTTATGGTGTGTTCCATTTATCCCAATTTAGTTCTTGAAAAGTGTTGTTGAACCATTTTCTAAATTTTTTACATTAAGTTTGTAATGTTTGCTATTGAAAATAAAAAATTCAGGATGTATTACACACATTGAACAAAGGAATTGTCACTCTCCCGACAGAACCACTTCTTTACATATCATACATACCCAGGTTCTGAGGGACACAGGGTTACCCCATTATTGCTAATGGTCACACTGACATCTAGGCACACACTGACCTCTACACACTGACCTCTAGGCACACAGTGACCTCTACACACTGACCTCTATGCTCACACTGACCTTAAAAGCTCAGACTGACCTGATTTCTAGGCACACACTGACCGCTAGGCACACACTGACCACTAGGCACACACTGACCTCTAGGCTCACACTGACCTCTAGGCTCACACCGACCTCTAGGCTCCGACCTCCAGGCTCACACTGGCCTCCAGGCTCACACTGGCCTCCAGGCTCACACCGGCCTCCAGGCTCACACCGACCTCCAGGCTCACACCGACCTCTAGGCTCACACCGACCTCTAGGCTCACACCGACCTCTATGCACACACCGACCTCTATGCACACACCGACCTCTATGCACACACCGACCTCTATGCACACACCGACCTCTATGCACACACCGACCTCTACACATTGACCTCTAGGCTCACACTGACATCTAGGCACACACTGACATCTAGGCACACACTGACATCTAGGCACACACTGACCTCTACACACTGACCTCTAGGCACACAGTGACCTCTACACACTGACCTCTATGCTCACACTGACCTCTAGGCTCACACTGACCTCTAGGCACACACTGACCTCTAGGCACACACTGACCTCTAGGCACACACTGACCGCTAGGCTCACACTGACCGCACACTGACCTCTAGGCACACAGTGACCTCTACACACTGACCTCTATACTCACACTGACCTTATTTCTAGGCAAACCCTGACCTCTAGGCACACACTGACCTCTAGGCTCACACTGACCTCTAGGCTCACACTGACCTCTAGGCTCACACTGACCTCTAGGCTCACACTGTCCTCTAGGCACACACTGACCTCTAGGCACACACTGACCTCTAGGCACACACTGACCGCTAGGCTCACACTGACCACACACTGACCTCTAGGCACACAGTGACCTCTACACACTGACCTCTATACTCACACTGACCTGATTTCTAGGCAAACCCTGACCTCTAGGCACACACTGACCTCTAGGCACACACTGACCTCTAGGCACACACTGACCTCTAGGCACACACTGACCGCTAGGCTCACACCGACCGCTAGGCTCACACCGACCGCTAGGCTCACACCGACCTCTAGGCTCACACCGACCTCTAGGCTCACACTGACCTCTAGGATCACACTGACCTTAAAAGCTCAGACTGACCTGATTTCTAGGCACACACTGACCGCTAGGCACACACTGACCGCTAGGCTCACACCGACCTCTAGGCTCACACCGACCTCTAGGCTCACACCGACCTCTAGGCTCACACCGGCCTCCAGGCTCACACCGGCCTCCAGGCTCACACTGGCCTCCAGGCTCACACCGGCCTCCAGGCTCACACCGGCCTCCAGGCTCACACCGACCTCCAGGCTCACACCGACCTCCAGGCTCACACCGACCTCCAGGCACACACCGACCTCCAGGCACACACCGACCTCTAAGCACACACCGACCTCTATGCACACACCGACCTCTATGCACACACCGACCTCTACACATTGACCTCTAGGCACACACTGACATCTAGGCTCACACTGACCTCTAGGCTCACACTGACCTCTAGGCTCACACTGACCTCTAGGCACACACTGACATCTAGGCACACACTAACATCTAGGCACACACTGACCTCTAGGCACACACTGACCTCTAGGCACACACTGACCTCTAGGCACACACTGACCTCTAGGCACACACTGACCGCTAGGCACACACTGACCGCTAGGCACACACTGACCTCTAGGCACACACTGACCTCTAGGCACACACTGACCACTAGGCACACACTGACCTCTAGGCACACACTGACCTCTAGGCACACACTGACCTCTACACACGGACCTCTACACACGGACCTCTAGGCACACACCTGTAGTGTAGCTCCTATTTCCCTAATAGGCTCTGCGCATTGGAATAATATATCCTATAGGTTTGACATAGGACTAAGGTCAGTATGTCCCTATCGAGTATATTAAACTTAATTACTTGTGCCAGCTAGCTCAGAGGCCACTAGAAACTCCTTGACAACAAGAAGGAGTAGTTTCTGGCAGCCGCAAAACATGACCACTTTGTTTCCCTTTAGAATCAGAACGTGTCCCAGAGTCGTGGAAACAATAGATAACTATTTCACTCAGCTCAATCGTGCATGCTTAGTTTTCTCCAAGTTACACAGAAAGAACAGACGGGCGTTTCAATAAAAGATTTATTGAACAGTCTTGTTTCTGGTGTAAGTAAAATGTGCTGTTACGATCACAAGACAGTATGCGAGATAAATAATGTACAGTGTGAGCAGTAGAAATAAATAATACTGCGAGAGCATTATCTTTTAGTACATATGCCTTTACATAAATAACACAGACTAAAAATGCGAGTACTCATACGATGCGTTTCTAAGCTAGTTCTACCCCAATGTACCTAACCTAACCTAGGTGTAGGGAGAGGTTTGAAGTAGGTGAAGTATTCCTTACTATGGTATACTAAGAGTATGTTAAGCCTAGTATGCCTAGTATGCCAAGAGTCCCTCTAGGTTCTTGTCAGCTCCATACCTGAAGAATGAGAGAGGTAGGAATCTCTTTGCCAGACTCGAACTCCAACACCCCGCAAGGGAAGTCAGATCACTGGAAGCTGGACTCTCTGCGTGCAGGGATGACAGCGTCTTCTCAGTGCGTCAGGCCGGGAAATGGGCTCCTCTGAAGTCGAGGTCTCCTCTAGTTTACAAGGGCTAGGGAAGGTATATTTATACCTGAGAGTACCTAAGAATGTTAGTATTGACGTGAGTCGGACAGCGAAAAGACGTCATGAATGAACCCCTAAGGAATAATGGTTCATGCATAATATATGAGTCCTTGAAGAAATCAATAGTCCTGGACTAGGGAAACTCCCGCAGCCTAAGGGTCTGTTCTTCATGAACTCGTTGTGACGTTAGGGTGGACGGATGTCAGAGACCATGCCTGTATTTGGAGTGCACGGTTTAATGCCTAAATAAGGGCTGGGATTTTATGCCTACATAAGGGCAGGGCGAATTGTGCCTATATAAGGACATGATACTGGAAAGCCCGTTTATGGACACCCTAAGAGGAATACAACACACCGACCTCTAGGCACACACCGACCTCTAGGCACACACCGACCTCTAGGCACACACCGACCTCTACACACTGACCTCTAGGCACACACTGACCTCTACACACGGACCTCTAGGCACACACCGACCTCTAGGCACACACTGACCTCTACACACTGACCTCTAGGCTCCCACTGACCTTTAAAGCTCAGACTGACCTGACCTCTAGGCAAACACTGACCTCTAGGCACACACTGCCCTCTAGGCTCACATTGACCTCTGGGCGCACACTGTCCTCTGGGCGCACACTGGCCTCTGGGCGCACACTGACCTCTGGGCGCACACTGACCTCTGGGCGCACACTGACCTCTGGGCGCACACTGACCTCTGGGCGCACACTGACCTCTGGGCGCACACTGACCTCTTGGCTCACACTGACCTCTAGGGACACACTGACCTCTAGGGACACACTGGCCTCTAGGCACACACTGGCCTCTAGGCACACACTGGCCTCTAGGCACACACTGGCCTCTAGGCACACACTGACCTCTAGGCTCACGCTGACATCTGGCCGCGTACCTCTAGGCTCACACTGACCTCTAGGCATACACTGACCTCTACACACTGACCTCTAGGCTCACACTGACCTCTAGGCGCACACTGACCTCTAGGCGCACACTGACCTCTAGGCGCACACTAACCTCTAGGCGCACACTAACCTCTAGGCGCACACTAACCTCTAGGCGCACACTAACCTCTAGGCGCACACTAACCTCTAGGCGCAAGCCGACCTCTAGGTTCACGCCGACCTCTAGGTTCACGCCGACCTCTAGGTTCACGCCGACCTCTAGGTTCACGCCGACCTCTAGGTTCACGCCGACCTCTAGGTTCACGCCGACCTCTAGGTTCACGCTGACCTCTAGGCGCGGGCGCACACCGACATCTGGGCGCACGCCGACATCTGGGCGCACGCCGACCTCTAGGCGCACGCCGACCTCTGGGCGCACGCCGACCTCTGGGCGCACGCCGACCTCTGGGCGCACGCCGACCTCTGGGCGCACACCGACCTCTGGGCGCACACCGACCTCTGGGCGCACACTGACCTCTAAGCGCACACTGACCTCTACACACTGACCTCTAAGCGCACACTGACCTCTACACACCGACCTCTGGGCGCACACCGACCTCTGGGCGCACACCGACCTCTGGGCGCACACCGACCGGCGCGACCTCTGGGCGCACACCGACCTCTGGGCGCACACCGACCTCTGGGCGCACACCGACCTCTGGGCGCACACCGACCTCTGGGCGCACACCGACCTCTGGGCGCACACCGACCTCTGGGCTCACACCGACCTCTGGGCTCACACCGACCTCTGGGCTCACACCGACCTCTGGGCTCACACCGACCTCTTGGCTCACACTGACCTCTAGGGACACACTGACCTCTAGGGACACACTGACCTCTAGGGACACACTGACCTCTAGGGACACACTGACCTCTAGGGACACACTGACCTCTAGGTTCACGCCGACCTCTAGGTTCACGCCGACCTCTAGGTTCACGCCGACCTCTAGGTTCACGCCGACCTCACGCCGACCTCTGGGCGCACGCTGACCTCTGGGCGCACGCCGACCTCTGGGCTCACTCCGACCTCTTGGCTCACACTGACCTCTTGGCTCACACTGACCTCTTGGCTCACACTGACCTCTAGGGACACACTGACCTCTAGGGACACACTGACCTCTAGGGACACACTGACCTCTAGGGACACACTGACCTCTAGGGACACACTGACCTCTAGGCTCACACTGACATTTAGGCACACACTGGCCTCTAGGCACACACTGGCCTCTAGGCACACACTGGCCTCTAGGCACACACTGGCCTCTAGGCACACACTGACCTCTAGGCACACACTGACCTCTAGGCACACACTGACCTCTAGGCTCACGCTGACATCTGGGCGCGTACCTCTAGGCTCACACTGACCTCTAGGCATACACTGACCTCTACACACTGACCTCTAGGCTCACACTGACCTCTAGGCGCACACTAACCTCTAGGCGCACACTAACCTCTAGGCGCACACTAACCTCTAGGCGCACACTAACCTCTAGGCGCACACTAACCTCTAGGCGCAAGCCGACCTCTAGGCGCAAGCCGACCTCTAGGCGCAAGCCGACCTCTAGGCGCAAGCCGACCTCTAGGCGCAAGCCGACCTCTAGGCGCAAGCCGACCTCTAGGCGCAAGCCGACCTCTAGGTTCACGCCGACCTCTAGGTTCACGCCGACCTCTAGGTTCACGCCGACCTCTAGGTTCACGCTGACCTCTAGGCGCGGGCGCACACCGACCTCTGGGCGCACACCGACCTCTGGGCGCACACCGACCTCTGGGCGCACACCGACCTCTGGGCGCACACCGACCTCTGGGCGCACACCGACCTCTGGGCGCACGCCGACATCTGGGCGCACGCCGACATCTGGGCGCACGCCGACATCTGGGCGCACGACGCCGACATCTGGGCGCACGCCGACATCTGGGCGCACGCCGACATCTGGGCACACGCCGACATCTGGGCACACGCCGACCTCTGGGCGCACGCCGACCTCTGGGCGCACGCCGACCTCTGGGCGCACGCCGACCTATGGGCGCACGCCGACCTCTGGGCGCACGCCGACCTCTGGGCGCACGCCGACCTCTGGGCGCACGCCGACCTCTGGGCGCACGCCGACCTCTGGGCGCACACTGACCTCTAAGCGCACACTGACCTCTAAGCGCACACTGACCTCTAAGCGCACACTGACCTCTAAGCGCACACTGACCTTAAAAGCTCAGACTGACCTGATTTCTAGGCACACACTGACCGCTAGGCACACACTGACCGCTAGGCACACACCGACCTCCAGGCTCACACCGGACCTCCAGGCTCACACCGGCCCTCCAGGCTCACACCGGCCCTCCAGGCTCACACCGCCCTCCAGGCTCACACCGACCTCCAGGCTCCAGGCACACACCGACCTCCAGGCACACACCGACCTCTATGCACACACCGACCTCTATGCACACACCGACCTCTATGCACACACCGACCTCTATGCACACACCGACCTCTATGCACACACCGACCTCTATGCACACACCGACCTCTACACATTGACCTCTACACATTGACCTCTAGGCACACACTGACATCTAGGCACACACTGACATCTAGGCACACACTGACATCTAGGCACACACTGACATCTACACACCGACCTCTAGGCACACACTGACCTCTACACACTGACCTCTAGGCACACAGTGACCTCTACACACTGACCTCTATGCTCACACTGACCTTTAAAGCTCAGACTGACCTGATTTCTAGGCGCACACTAACCTCTAGGCGCACACTAACCTCTAGGCGCACACTAACCTCTAGGCGCACACTAACCTCTAGGCGCAAGCCGACCTCTAGGCGCAAGCCGACCTCTAGGTTCACGCCGACCTCTAGGTTCACGCCGACCTCTAGGTTCACGCTGACCTCTAGGCGCGGGCGCACACCGACCTCTGGGCGCACACCGACCTCTGGGCGCACGCCGACATCTGGGCGCACGCCGACATCTGGGCGCACGACGCCGACATCTGGGCGCACGACGCCGACATCTGGGCGCACGCCGACATCTGGGCGCACGCCGACATCTGGGCGCATGCCGACATCTGGGCGCACGCCGACCTCTAGGCACACGCCGACCTCTAGGCACACGCCGACCTCTAGGCACACGCCGACCTCTAGGCGCACGCCGACCTCTAGGCGCACGCCGACCTCTAGGCGCACGCCGACCTCTGGGCGCACGCCGACCTCTGGGCGCACGCTGACCTCTGGGCGCACACTGACCTCTAAGCGCACACTGACCTCTAAGCGCACACTGACCTCTAAGCGCACACTGACCTTAAAAGCTCAGACTGACCTGATTTCTAGGCACACACTGACCGCTAGGCACACACTGACCGCTAGGCACACACCGACCCTCCAGGCTCACACCGGCCTCCAGGCTCACACCGGCCTCCAGGCTCACACCGGCCTCCAGGCTCACACCGGCCCTCCAGGCTCACGCACCGACCCTCCAGGCTCACACCGACCTCCAGGCTCACACCGACCTCCAGGCTCACACCGACCTCCAGGCTCACACCGACCTCCAGGCACACACCGACCTCTATGCACACACCGACCTCTATGCACACACCGACCTCTATGCACACACCGACCTCTATGCACACACCGACCTCTATGCACACACCGACCTCTACACATTGACCTCTAGGCACACACTGACATCTAGGCACACACTGACATCTAGGCACACACTGACATCTAGGCACACACTGACCTCTACACACTGACCTCTAGGCACACAGTGACCTCTACACACTGACCTCTAGGCACACAGTGACCTCTACACACTGACCTCTATGCTCACACTGACCTTTAAAGCTCAGACTGACCTGATTTCTAGGCAAACACTGACCTCTAGGCACACACTGACCTCTAGGCACACACTGACCTCTAGGCTCACACTGACCTCTAGGCTCACACTGACCTCTAGGCTCACACTGACCTCTAGGCTCACACTGACCTCTAGGCACACACTGACCTCTAGGCACACACTGACCGCTAGGCTCACACTGACCGCACACTGACCTCTAGGCACACAGTGACCTCTACACACTGACCTCTATGCTCACACTGACCTTATTTCTAGGCAAACCCTGACCTCTAGGCACACACTGACCTCTAGGCACACACTGACCTCTAGGCTCACACTGACCTCTAGGCTCACACTGACCGCTAGGCTCACACTGACCGCTAGGCTCACACTGACCGCTAGGCTCACACTGACCGCTAGGCTCACATTGACCTCTAGGCTCACACTGACCGCTAGGCACACACTGACCTCTAGGCTCACACTGACCTCTAGGCTCACACTGACCTCTAGGCTCACACTGACTGCTAGGCGCACGCTGACTGCTAGGCACACGCTGACTGCTAGGCACACGCTGACCTCTAGGCTCACGCCGACATCTAGGCTCACGCCGACATCTAGGCTCACGCCGACATCTAGGCTCACGCCGACCTCTAGGCACACATCGACCTCAAGGCTCACACTGGCCGCTACACATTGACCTCTAGGCACACACTGACCTCTACTCATTGTCCTCTAGGCACACGCTGACCTCTAGGCACACACTGACCTCTACACATTGTCCTCTAGGCACACACTGACCTCTAGGCACACACTGACCTCTACACATTGTCCTCTAGGCTCACACCGACCTCTAGGCTCACACCGACCTCGAGGCTCACAATGACCTCGAGGCTCACAATGACATCTGAGCTCACACTGACATCTGAGCTCACACTGACATCTGAGCTCACACTGACCTCTAGGCTCACACTGACCGCTAGGCTCACACTGACCGCTAGGCTCACACTGACCTCTAGGCTCACACTGACCTCTAGGCTCACACCGACCTCTAGGCTCACTCTAGGCTCACACCGACCTCTAGGCTCACACCGACCTCTGGGCACACAATGACCTCTGGGCACACAATGACCTCTGGGCTCACAATGACCTCTGGGCTCACAATGACCTCTGGGCTCACGCCGACCTCTAGGCTCACGCCGACATCTAGGCTCACGCCGACCTCTAGGCTCACGCCGACCTCTAGGCTCACGCCGACCTCTCGACCTCTAGGCTCACGCCGACCTCTAGGCTCACGCCGACCTCTAGGCTCACGCCGACCTCTGGGCTCACAATGACCTCTGGGCACACAATGACCTCTGGGCTCACAATGACCTCTGGGCTCACACCGACCTCTGGGCACACACTGACCTCTAGGCACACACTGACCTCTCGGCACACACGGACCTCTAGGCACACACGGACCTCTACACATTGCCCTCTAGGCGCACGCTGACATCTGGGCGCACGCTGACATCTGGGCGCACGCCGACATCTGGGCGCACGCCGACATCTGGGCGCACGCCGACATCTGGGCACACGCCGACATCTGGGCACACGCCGACCTCTAGGCACACGCCGACCTCTAGGCACACGCCGACCTCTAGGCACACGCCGACCTCTGGGCGCACGCCGACCTCTGGGCGCACGCCGACCTATGGGCGCACGCCGACCTCTGGGCGCACGCCGACCTCTGGGCGCACGCTGACCTCTGGGCGCACGCTGACCTCTAAGCGCACACTGACCTCTAAGCGCACACTGACCTCTAAGCGCACACTGACCTTAAAAGCTCAGACTGACCTGATTTCTAGGCACACACTGACCGCTAGGCACACACTGACCGCTAGGCACACACCGACCTCCAGGCTCACACCGGACCTCCAGGCTCACACCGGCCCTCCAGGCTCACACCGACCTCCAGGCTCACACCGACCTCCAGGCACACACCGACCTCCAGGCACACACCGACCTCTATGCACACACCGACCTCTATGCACACACACGACCTCTATGCACACACCGACCTCTATGCACACACCGACCTCTATGCACACACCGACCTCTATGCACACACCGACCTCTACACATTGACCTCTACACATTGACCTCTAGGCACACACTGACATCTAGGCACACACTGACATCTAGGCACACACTGACATCTAGGCACACACTGACATCTACACACTGACCTCTAGGCACACAGTGACCTCTACACACTGACCTCTATGCTCACACTGACCTTTAAAGCTCAGACTGACCTGATTTCTAGGCGCACACTAACCTCTAGGCGCACACTAACCTCTAGGCGCACACTAACCTCTAGGCGCACACTAACCTCTAGGCGCAAGCCGACCTCTAGGCGCAAGCCGACCTCTAGGTTCACGCCGACCTCTAGGTTCACGCTGACCTCTAGGCGCGGGCGCACACCGACCTCTGGGCGCACACCGACCTCTGGGCGCACACCGACCTCTGGGCGCACACCGACCTCTGGGCGCACACCGACATCTGGGCGCACGACGCCGACATCTGGGCGCACGACGCCGACATCTGGGCGCACGCCGACATCTGGGCGCACGCCGACATCTGGGCGCACGCCGACATCTGGGCGCACGCCGACCTCTAGGCACACGCCGACCTCTAGGCACACGCCGACCTCTAGGCGCACGCCGACCTCTAGGCGCACGCCGACCTCTAGGCGCACGCCGACCTCTGGGCGCACGCCGACCTCTGGGCGCACGCCGACCTCTGGGCGCACGCCGACCTCTGGGCGCACGCCGACCTCTGGGCGCACACTGACCTCTAAGCGCACACTGACCTCTAAGCGCACACTGACCTCTAAGCGCACACTGACCTTAAAAGCTCAGACTGACCTGATTTCTAGGCACACACTGACCGCTAGGCACACACTGACCGCTAGGCACACACATGACCGCTAGGCACACACCGACCTCCAGGCTCACACCGGCCTCCAGGCTCACACCGGCCTCCAGGCTCACACCGGCCCTCCAGGCTCACACCGGCCCTCCAGGCTCACACCGACCTCCAGGCTCACACCGACCTCCAGGCTCACACCGACCTCCAGGCTCACACCGACCTCCAGGCTCACACCGACCTCCAGGCACACACCGACCTCTATGCACACACCGACCTCTATGCACACACCGACCTCTATGCACACACCGACCTCTATGCACACACCGACCTCTATGCACACACCGACCTCTATGCACACACCGACCTCTATGCACACACCGACCTCTATGCACACACCGACCTCTATGCACACACCGACCTCTATGCACACACCGACCTCTATGCACACACCGACCTCTATGCACACACCGACCTCTATGCACACACCGACCTCTACACATTGACCTCTAGGCACACACTGACATCTAGGCACACACTGACATCTAGGCACACACTGACATCTAGGCACACACTGACCTCTACACACTGACCTCTAGGCACACAGTGACCTCTACACACTGACCTCTAGGCACACAGTGACCTCTACACACTGACCTCTATGCTCACACTGACCTTTAAAGCTCAGACTGACCTGATTTCTAGGCAAACACTGACCTCTAGGCACACACTGACCTCTAGGCACACACTGACCTCTAGGCTCACACTGACCTCTAGGCTCACACTGACCTCTAGGCTCACACTGACCTCTAGGCTCACACTGACCTCTAGGCTCACACTGACCTCTAGGCACACACTGACCGCTAGGCTCACACTGACCGCACACTGACCTCTAGGCACACAGTGACCTCTACACACTGACCTCTATGCTCACACTGACCTTATTTCTAGGCAAACCCTGACCTCTAGGCACACACTGACCTCTAGGCACACACTGACCTCTAGGCTCACACTGACCTCTAGGCTCACACTGACCGCTAGGCTCACACTGACCGCTAGGCTCACACTGACCGCTAGGCTCACACTGACCGCTAGGCTCACACTGACCGCTAGGCTCACATTGACCTCTAGGCTCACACTGACCGCTAGGCACACACTGACCTCTAGGCTCACACTGACCTCTAGGCTCACACTGACCTCTAGGCTCACACTGACTGCTAGGCGCACGCTGACTGCTAGGCACACGCTGACTGCTAGGCACACGCTGACCTCTAGGCTCACGCCGACATCTAGGCTCACGCCGACATCTAGGCTCACGCCGACATCTAGGCTCACGCCGACCTCTAGGCACACATCGACCTCAAGGCTCACACTGGCCGCTACACATTGACCTCTAGGCACACACTGACCTCTACTCATTGTCCTCTAGGCACACGCTGACCTCTAGGCACACACTGACCTCTACACATTGTCCTCTAGGCACACACTGACCTCTAGGCACACACTGACCTCTACACATTGTCCTCTAGGCTCACACCGACCTCTAGGCTCACACCGACCTCGAGGCTCACAATGACCTCGAGGCTCACAATGACATCTGAGCTCACACTGACATCTGAGCTCACACTGACATCTGAGCTCACACTGACCTCTAGGCTCACACTGACCGCTAGGCTCACACTGACCGCTAGGCTCACACTGACCTCTAGGCTCACACTGACCTCTAGGCTCACACCGACCTCTAGGCTCACTCTAGGCTCACACCGACCTCTAGGCTCACACCGACCTCTGGGCACACAATGACCTCTGGGCACACAATGACCTCTGGGCTCACAATGACCTCTGGGCTCACAATGACCTCTGGGCTCACGCCGACCTCTAGGCTCACGCCGACATCTAGGCTCACGCCGACCTCTAGGCTCACGCCGACCTCTAGGCTCACGCCGACCTCTCGACCTCTAGGCTCACGCCGACCTCTAGGCTCACGCCGACCTCTAGGCTCACGCCGACCTCTAGGCTCACGCCGACCTCTGGGCTCACAATGACCTCTGGGCACACAATGACCTCTGGGCTCACAATGACCTCTGGGCTCACACCGACCTCTGGGCACACACTGACCTCTAGGCACACACTGACCTCTCGGCACACACGGACCTCTAGGCACACACGGACCTCTACACATTGCCCTCTAGGCGCACGCTGACATCTGGGCGCACGCTGACATCTGGGCGCACGCCGACATCTGGGCGCACGCCGACATCTGGGCGCACGCCGACATCTGGGCACACGCCGACATCTGGGCACACGCCGACCTCTAGGCACACGCCGACCTCTAGGCACACGCCGACCTCTAGGCACACGCCGACCTCTGGGCGCACGCCGACCTCTGGGCGCACGCCGACCTCTGGGCGCACGCCGACCTATGGGCGCACGCCGACCTCTGGGCGCACGCCGACCTCTGGGCGCACGCTGACCTCTGGGCGCACACTGACCTCTAAGCGCACACTGACCTCTAAGCGCACACTGACCTCTAAGCGCACACTGACCTTAAAAGCTCAGACTGACCTGATTTCTAGGCACACACTGACCGCTAGGCACACACCGACCTCCAGGCTCACACCGGACCTCCAGGCTCACACCGGCCCTCCAGGCTCACACCGACCTCCAGGCTCACACCGACCTCCAGGCACACACCGACCTCCAGGCACACACCGACCTCTATGCACACACCGACCTCTATGCACACACCGACCTCTATGCACACACCGACCTCTATGCACACACCGACCTCTATGCACACACCGACCTCTATGCACACACCGACCTCTATGCACACACCGACCTCTACACATTGACCTCTACACATTGACCTCTAGGCACACACTGACATCTAGGCACACACTGACATCTAGGCACACACTGACATCTAGGCACACACTGACATCTACACACTGACCTCTAGGCACACAGTGACCTCTACACACTGACCTCTATGCTCACACTGACCTTTAAAGCTCAGACTGACCTGATTTCTAGGCGCACACTAACCTCTGGGCGCACACTAACCTCTAGGCGCACACTAACCTCTAGGCGCACACTAACCTCTAGGCGCAAGCCGACCTCTAGGCGCAAGCCGACCTCTAGGTTCACGCCGACCTCTAGGTTCACGCTGACCTCTAGGCGCGGGCGCACACCGACCTCTGGGCGCACACCGACCTCTGGGCGCACACCGACCTCTGGGCGCACACCGACATCTGGGCGCACGCCGACATCTGGGCGCACGACGCCGACATCTGGGCGCACGACGCCGACATCTGGGCGCACGCCGACATCTGGGCGCACGCCGACATCTGGGCGCACGCCGACATCTGGGCGCACGCCGACCTCTAGGCACACGCCGACCTCTAGGCACACGCCGACCTCTAGGCGCACGCCGACCTCTAGGCGCACGCCGACCTCTAGGCGCACGCCGACCTCTGGGCGCACGCCGACCTCTGGGCGCACGCCGACCTCTGGGCGCACGCCGACCTCTGGGCGCACGCCGACCTCTGGGCGCACACTGACCTCTAAGCGCACACTGACCTCTAAGCGCACACTGACCTCTAAGCGCACACTGACCTTAAAAGCTCAGACTGACCTGATTTCTAGGCACACACTGACCGCTAGGCACACACTGACCGCTAGGCACACACTGACCGCTAGGCACACACCGACCTCCAGGCTCACACCGGCCTCCAGGCTCACACCGGCCTCCAGGCTCACACCGGCCCTCCAGGCTCACACCGGCCCTCCAGGCTCACACCGACCTCCAGGCTCACACCGACCTCCAGGCTCACACCGACCTCCAGGCTCACACCGACCTCCAGGCTCACACCGACCTCCAGGCACACACCGACCTCTATGCACACACCGACCTCTATGCACACACCGACCTCTATGCACACACCGACCTCTATGCACACACCGACCTCTATGCACACACCGACCTCTATGCACACACCGACCTCTATGCACACACCGACCTCTATGCACACACCGACCTCTACACATTGACCTCTAGGCACACACTGACATCTAGGCACACACTGACATCTAGGCACACACTGACATCTAGGCACACACTGACATCTAGGCACACACTGACCTCTACACACTGACCTCTAGGCACACAGTGACCTCTACACACTGACCTCTAGGCACACAGTGACCTCTACACACTGACCTCTATGCTCACACTGACCTTTAAAGCTCAGACTGACCTGATTTCTAGGCAAACACTGACCTCTAGGCACACACTGACCTCTAGGCACACACTGACCTCTAGGCTCACACTGACCTCTAGGCTCACACTGACCTCTAGGCTCACACTGACCTCTAGGCACACACTGACCTCTAGGCACACACTGACCTCTAGGCACACACTGACCGCTAGGCTCACACTGACCGCACACTGACCTCTAGGCACACAGTGACCTCTACACACTGACCTCTATGCTCACACTGACCTTATTTCTAGGCAAACCCTGACCTCTAGGCACACACTGACCTCTAGGCACACACTGACCTCTAGGCTCACACTGACCTCTAGGCTCACACTGACCGCTAGGCTCACACTGACCGCTAGGCTCACACTGACCGCTAGGCTCACATTGACCTCTAGGCTCACACTGACCGCTAGGCACACACTGACCGCTAGGCACACACTGACCTCTAGGCTCACACTGACCTCTAGGCTCACACTGACCTGCTAGGCGCACGCTGACTGCTAGGCACACGCTGACTGCTAGGCACACGCTGACCTCTAGGCTCACGCCGACATCTAGGCTCACGCCGACATCTAGGCTCACGCCGACATCTAGGCTCACGCCGACCTCTAGGCACACATCGACCTCAAGGCTCACACTGGCCGCTACACATTGACCTCTAGGCACACACTGACCTCTACTCATTGTCCTCTAGGCACACGCTGACCTCTAGGCACACACTGACCTCTACACATTGTCCTCTAGGCACACACTGACCTCTAGGCACACACTGACCTCTACACATTGTCCTCTAGGCTCACACCGACCTCTAGGCTCACACCGACCTCGAGGCTCACAATGACCTCGAGGCTCACAATGACATCTGAGCTCACACTGACATCTGAGCTCACACTGACATCTGAGCTCACACTGACCTCTAGGCTCACACTGACCGCTAGGCTCACACTGACCTCTAGGCTCACACCGACCTCTAGGCTCACTCTAGGCTCACACCGACCTCTAGGCTCACACCGACCTCTGGGCACACAATGACCTCTGGGCACACAATGACCTCTGGGCTCACAATGACCTCTGGGCTCACAATGACCTCTGGGCTCACGCCGACCTCTAGGCTCACGCCGACATCTAGGCTCACGCCGACCTCTAGGCTCACGCCGACCTCTAGGCTCACGCCGACCTCTCGACCGCTAGGCTCACGCCGACCTCTAGGCTCACGCCGACCTCTAGGCTCACGCCGACCTCTAGGCTCACGCCGACCTCTGGGCTCACAATGACCTCTGGGCACACAATGACCTCTGGGCTCACAATGACCTCTGGGCTCACAATGACCTCTGGGCTCACAATGACCTCTGGGCTCACACCGACCTCTGGGCACACACTGACCTCTAGGCACACACTGACCTCTCGGCACACACGGACCTCTAGGCACACACGGACCTCTACACATTGCCCTCTAGGCGCACGCTGACATCTGGGCGCACGCCGACATCTGGGCGCACGCCGACATCTGGGCGCACGCCGACATCTGGGCGCACGCCGACATCTGGGCGCACGCCGACATCTGGGCGCACGCCGACATCTGGGCGCACGCCGACATCTGGGCGCACGCCGACCTCTAGGCACACGCCGACCTCTAGGCACACGCCGACCTCTAGGCACACGCCGACCTCTAGGCACACGCCGACCTCTAGGCACACGCCGACCTCTAGGCACACGCCGACCTCTAGGCACACGCCGACCTCTAGGCACACGCCGACCTCTAGGCACACGCCGACCTCTGGGCTCACGCCGACCTCTGGGCTCACGCCGACCTCTGGGCTCACGCCGACCTCTGGGCTCACGCCGACCTCTGGGCTCACACCGACCTCTGGGCTCACACCGACCTCTGGGCTCACACCGACCTCTGGGCTCACACCGACCTCTGGGCTCACACCGACCTCCGGGCTCACACCGACCTCTGGGCTCACACCGACCTCCGGGCTCACACCGACCTCCGGGCTCACACCGACCTCCGGGCTCACACCGACCTCCGGGCTCACACCGACCTCCGGGCTCACACCGACCTCCGGGCTCACACCGACCTCCGGGCTCACACCGACCTCCGGGCTCACACCGGCGCACGCCGACCTATGGGCGCACGCCGACCTCTGGGCGCACGCCGACCTCTGGGCGCACGCTGACCTCTGGGCGCACACTGACCTCTAAGCGCACACTGACCTCTAAGCGCACACTGACCTCTAAGCGCACACTGACCTTAAAAGCTCAGACTGACCTGATTTCTAGGCACACACTGACCGCTAGGCACACACTGACCGCTAGGCACACACCGACCTCCAGGCTCACACCGGACCGGACCTCCAGGCTCACACCGGCCCTCCAGGCTCACACCGACCTCCAGGCTCACACCGACCTCCAGGCACACACCGACCTCTATGCACACACCGACCTCTATGCACACACCGACCTCTATGCACACACCGACCTCTATGCACACACCGACCTCTACACATTGACCTCTACACATTGACCTCTAGGCACACACTGACATCTAGGCACACACTGACATCTAGGCACACACTGACATCTAGGCACACACTGACATCTACACACCGACCTCTAGGCACACACTGACCTCTACACACTGACCTCTAGGCACACAGTGACCTCTACACACTGACCTCTATGCTCACACTGACCTTTAAAGCTCAGACTGACCTGATTTCTAGGCGCACTCTAACCTCTAGGCGCACACTAACCTCTAGGCGCACACTAACCTCTAGGCGCACACTAACCTCTAGGCGCAAGCCGACCTCTAGGCGCAAGCCGACCTCTAGGTTCACGCCGACCTCTAGGTTCACGCTGACCTCTAGGCGCGGGCGCACACCGACCTCTGGGCGCACACCGACCTCTGGGCGCACGCCGACATCTGGGCGCACGCCGCCGACATCTGGGCGCACGCCGCCGACATCTGGGCGCACGACGCCGACATCTGGGCGCACGCCGACATCTGGGCGCACGCCGACATCTGGGCGCACGCCGACATCTGGGCGCACGCCGACATCTGGGCGCACGCCGACCTCTAGGCGCACGCCGACCTCTAGGCGCACGCCGACCTCTAGGCGCACGCCGACCTCTGGGCGCACGCCGACCTCTGGGCGCACGCCGACCTCTGGGCGCAGGCCGACCTCTGGGCGCAGGCCGACCTCTGGGCGCAGGCCGACCTCTGGGCGCACGCTGACCTCTGGGCGCACACTGACCTCTAAGCGCACACTGACCTCTAAGCGCACACTGACCTCTAAGCGCACACTGACCTTAAAAGCTCAGACTGACCTGATTTCTAGGCACACACTGACCGCTAGGCACACACTGACCGCTAGGCACACACCGACCTCCAGGCTCACACCGGCCTCCAGGCTCACACCGGCCTCCAGGCTCACACCGGCCTCCAGGCTCACACCGGCCTCCAGGCTCACACCGGCCTCCAGGCTCACACCGGCCTCCAGGCTCACACCGACCTCCAGGCTCACACCGACCTCCAGGCTCACACCGACCTCCAGGCTCACACCGACCTCCAGGCACACACCGACCTCTATGCACACACCGACCTCTATGCACACACCGACCTCTATGCACACACCGACCTCTATGCACACACCGACCTCTATGCACACACCGACCTCTACACATTGACCTCTAGGCACACACTGACATCTAGGCACACACTGACATCTAGGCACACACTGACATCTAGGCACACACTGACCTCTACACACTGACCTCTAGGCACACAGTGACCTCTACACACTGACCACTAGGCACACAGTGACCTCTACACACTGACCTCTATGCTCACACTGACCTTTAAAGCTCAGACTGACCTGATTTCTAGGCAAACACTGACCTCTAGGCACACACTGACCTCTAGGCACACACTGACCTCTAGGCTCACACTGACCTCTAGGCTCACACTGACCTCTAGGCTCACACTGACCTCTAGGCTCACACTGACCTCTAGGCACACACTGACCTCTAGGCACACACTGACCGCTAGGCTCACACTGACCGCACACTGACCTCTAGGCACACAGTGACCTCTACACACTGACCTCTATGCTCACACTGACCTTATTTCTAGGCAAACCCTGACCTCTAGGCACACACTGACCTCTAGGCACACACTGACCTCTAGGCTCACACTGACCGCTAGGCTCACACTGACCGCTAGGCTCACACTGACCGCTAGGCTCACACTGACCGCTAGGCTCACATTGACCTCTAGGCTCACACTGACCGCTAGGCACACACTGACCGCTAGGCACACACTGACCTCTAGGCTCACACTGACCTCTAGGCTCACACTGACCTCTAGGCTCACACTGACTGCTAGGCGCACACTGACTGCTAGGCACACGCTGACTGCTAGGCACACGCTGACCTCTAGGCTCACGCCGACATCTAGGCTCACGCCGACATCTAGGCTCACGCCGACATCTAGGCTCACGCCGACCTCTAGGCACACATCGACCTCAAGGCTCACACTGGCCGCTACACATTGACCTCTAGGCACACACTGACCTCTACTCATTGTCCTATAGGCACACGCTGACCTCTAGGCACACACTGACCTCTACACATTGTCCTCTAGGCACACACTGACCTCTAGGCACACACTGACCTCTACACATTGTCCTCTAGGCTCACACCGACCTCTAGGCTCACACCGACCTCGAGGCTCACAATGACCTCGAGGCTCACAATGACATCTGAGCTCACACTGACATCTGAGCTCACACTGACATCTGAGCTCACACTGACCTCTAGGCTCACACTGACCGCTAGGCTCACACTGACCGCTAGGCTCACACTGACCTCTAGGCTCACACTGACCTCTAGGCTACACACCGACCTCTAGGCTCACACCGACCTCTAGGCTCACTCTAGGCTCACACCGACCTCTAGGCTCACACCGACCTCTGGGCACACAATGACCTCTGGGCACACAATGACCTCTGGGCTCACAATGACCTCTGGGCTCACAATGACCTCTGGGCTCACGCCGACCTCTAGGCTCACGCCGACATCTAGGCTCACGCCGACCTCCAGGCTCACGCCGACCTCTAGGCTCACGCCGACCTCTCGACCTCTAGGCTCACGCCGACCTCTAGGCTCACGCCGACCTCTAGGCTCACGCCGACCTCTAGGCTCACGCCGACCTCTGGGCTCACAATGACCTCTGGGCACACAATGACCTCTGGGCTCACAATGACCCTCTGGGCTCACACCGACCTCTGGGCACACACTGACCTCTAGGCACACACTGACCTCTCGGCACACACGGACCTCTAGGCACACACGGACCTCTACACATTGCCCTCTAGGCGCACGCTGACATCTGGGCGCACGCTGACATCTGGGCGCACGCCGACATCTGGGCGCACGCCGACATCTGGGCGCACGCCGACCTCTGGGCGCACGCCGACCTCTGGGCGCACGCCGACCTCTGGGCGCACGCCGACCTATGGGCGCACGCCGACCTCTGGGCGCACGCCGACCTCTGGGCGCACGCTGACCTCTGGGCGCACGCTGACCTCTGGGCGCACACTGACCTCTAAGCGCACACTGACCTCTAAGCGCACACTGACCTTAAAAGCTCAGACTGACCTGATTTCTAGGCACACACTGACCGCTAGGCACACACTGACCGCTAGGCACACACCGACCTCCAGGCTCACACCGGACCTCCAGGCTCACACCGGCCCTCCAGGCTCACACCGACCTCCAGGCACACACCGACCTCCAGGCACACACCGACCTCTATGCACACACCGACCTCTATGCACACACCGACCTCTATGCACACACCGACCTCTATGCACACACCGACCTCTATGCACACACCGACCTCTATGCACACACCGACCTCTATGCACACACCGACCTCCTACACATTGACCTCTACACATTGACCTCTAGGCACACACTGACATCTAGGCACACACTGACATCTAGGCACACACTGACATCTAGGCACACACTGACATCTACACACTGACCTCTAGGCACACAGTGACCTCTACACACTGACCTCTATGCTCACACTGACCTTTAAAGCTCAGACTGACCTGATTTCTAGGCGCACACTAACCTCTAGGCGCACACTAACCTCTAGGCGCACACTCAACCTCTAGGCGCACACTAACCTCTAGGCGCAAGCCGACCTCTAGGCGCAAGCCGACCTCTAGGTTCACGCCGACCTCTAGGTTCACGCCGACCTCTAGGTTCATGCTGACCTCTAGCGCGGGCGCACACCGACCTCTGGGCGCACACCGACCTCTGGGCGCACACCGACCTCTGGGCGCACACCGACATCTGGGCGCACGCCGACATCTGGGCGCACGACGCCGACATCTGGGCGCACGACGCCGACATCTGGGCGCACGCCGACATCTGGGCGCACGCCGACCTCTAGGCACACGCCGACCTCTAGGCGCACGCCGACCTCTAGGCGCACGCCGACCTCTGGGCGCACGCCGACCTCTGGGCGCACGCCGACCTCTGGGCGCACGCCGACCTCTGGGCGCACGCCGACCTCTGGGCGCACGCCGACCTCTGGGCGCACGCCGACCTCTGGGCGCACGCTGACCTCTGGGCGCACACTGACCTCTAAGCGCACACTGACCTCTAAGCGCACACTGACCTCTAAGCGCACACTGACCTTAAAAGCTCAGACTGACCTGATTTCTAGGCACACACTGACCGCTAGGCACACACTGACCGCTAGGCACACACTGACCGCTAGGCACACACCGACCTCCAGGCTCACACCGGCCTCCAGGCTCACACCGGCCTCCAGGCTCACACCGGCCTCCAGGCTCACACCGGCCTCCAGGCTCACACCGGCCCTCCAGGCTCACACCGACCTCCAGGCTCACACCGACCTCCGGGCTCACACCGACCTCCGGGCTCACACCAACCTCCGGGCTCACACCGACCTCCGGGCTCACACCGACCTCTGGGCTCACACCGACCTCAGGGCTCACACCGACCTCTGGGCTCACACCGACCTCTGGGCTCACACCGACCTCTGGGCTCACACCGACCTCTGGGCTCACACCGACCTCTGGGCTCACACCGACCTCCGGGCTCACACCGACCTCCGGGCTCCACACCGACCTCCGGGCTCACACCGACCTCCGGGCTCACACCGACCTCCGGGCTCACACCGACCTCCGGGCTCACACCGACCTCCGGGGCTGCCACACCGGCGCACGCCGACCTATGGGCGCACGCCGACCTCTGGGCGCACGCCGACCTCTGGGCGCACGCTGACCTCTGGGCGCACACTGACCTCTAAGCGCACACTGACCTCTAAGCGCACACTGACCTCTAAGCGCACACTGACCTTAAAAGCTCAGACTGACCTGATTTCTAGGCACACACTGACCGCTAGGCACACACTGACCGCTAGGCACACACCGACCTCCAGGCTCACACCGGACCGGACCTCCAGGCTCACACCGGCCCTCCAGGCTCACACCGACCTCCAGGCTCACACCGACCTCCAGGCACACACCGACCTCCAGGCACACACCGACCTCTATGCACACACCGACCTCTATGCACACACCGACCTCTATGCACACACCGACCTCTATGCACACACCGACCTCTATGCACACACCGACCTCTATGCACACACCGACCTCTACACATTGACCTCTACACATTGACCTCTAGGCACACACTGACATCTAGGCACACACTGACATCTAGGCACACACTGACATCTAGGCACACACTGACATCTACACACCGACCTCTAGGCACACACTGACCTCTACACACTGACCTCTAGGCACACAGTGACCTCTACACACTGACCTCTATGCTCACACTGACCTTTAAAGCTCAGACTGACCTGATTTCTAGGCGCACACTAACCTCTAGGCGCACACTAACCTCTAGGGCGCACACTAACCTCTAGGCGCACACTAACCTCTAGGCGCAAGCCGACCTCTAGGCGCAAGCCGACCTCTAGGTTCCACGCCGACCTCTAGGTTCACGCTGACCTCTAGGCGCGGGCGCACACCGACCTCTGGGCGCACACCGACCTCTGGGCGCACACCGACATCTGGGCGCACACCGACATCTGGGCGCACGCCGACATCTGGGCGCACGACGCCGACATCTGGGCGCACGACGCCGACATCTGGGCGCACGACGCCGACATCTGGGCGCACGCCGACATCTGGGCGCACGCCGACATCTGGGCGCACGCCGACCTCTAGGCACACGCCGACCTCTAGGCGCACGCCGACCTCTAGGCGCACGCCGACCTCTGGGCGCACGCCGACCTCTGGGCGCACGCCGACCTCTGGGCGCAGGCCGACCTCTGGGCGCACGCTGACCTCTAAGCGCACACTGACCTCTAAGCGCACACTGACCTCTAAGCGCACACTGACCTTAAAAGCTCAGACTGACCTGATTTCTAGGCACACACTGACCGCTAGGCACACACTGACCGCTAGGCACACACCGACCTCCAGGCTCACACCGGCCTCCAGGCTCACACCGGCCTCCAGGCTCACACCGGCCTCCAGGCTCACACCGGCCCTCCAGGCTCACACCGACCTCCAGGCTCACACCGACCTCCAGGCTCACACCGACCTCCAGGCTCACACCGACCTCCAGGCTCACACCGACCTCCAGGCACACACCGACCTCTATGCACACACCGACCTCTATGCACACACACCGACCTCTATGCACACACCGACCTCTATGCACACACCGACCTCTATGCACACACCGACCTCTACACATTGACCTCTAGGCACACACTGACATCTAGGCACACACTGACATCTAGGCACACACTGACATCTAGGCACACACTGACCTCTACACACTGACCTCTAGGCACACAGTGACCTCTACACACTGACCTCTAGGCACACAGTGACCTCTACACACTGACCTCTATGCTCACACTGACCTTTAAAGCTCAGACTGACCTGATTTCTAGGCAAACACTGACCTCTAGGCACACACTGACCTCTAGGCACACACTGACCTCTAGGCACACACTGACCTCTAGGCTCACACTGACCTCTAGGCTCACACTGACCTCTAGGCTCACACTGACCTCTAGGCTCACACTGACCTCTAGGCACACACTGACCTCTAGGCACACACTGACCGCTAGGCTCACACTGACCGCACACTGACCTCTAGGCACACAGTGACCTCTACACACTGACCTCTATGCTCACACTGACCTTATTTCTAGGCAAACCCTGACCTCTAGGCACACACTGACCTCTAGGCACACACTGACCTCTAGGCTCACACTGACCTCTAGGCTCACACTGACCGCTAGGCTCACACTGACCGCTAGGCTCACACTGACCGCTAGGCTCACACTGACCGCTAGGCTCACATTGACCTCTAGGCTCACACTGACCGCTAGGCACACACTGACCGCTAGGCACACACTGACCTCTAGGCTCACACTGACCTCTAGGCTCACACTGACTGCTAGGCGCACGCTGACTGCTAGGCACACGCTGACTGCTAGGCACACGCTGACCTCTAGGCTCACGCCGACATCTAGGCTCACGCCGACATCTAGGCTCACGCCGACATCTAGGCTCACGCCGACCTCTAGGCACACATCGACCTCAAGGCTCACACTGGCCGCTACACATTGACCTCTAGGCACACACTGACCTCTACTCATTGTCCTATAGGCACACGCTGACCTCTAGGCACACACTGACCTCTACACATTGTCCTCTAGGCACACACTGACCTCTAGGCACACACTGACCTCTACACATTGTCCTCTAGGCTCACACCGACCTCTAGGCTCACACCGACCTCGAGGCTCACAATGACCTCGAGGCTCACAATGACATCTGAGCTCACACTGACATCTGAGCTCACACTGACATCTGAGCTCACACTGACCTCTAGGCTCACACTGACCGCTAGGCTCACACTGACCGCTAGGCTCACACTGACCTCTAGGCTCACACTGACCTCTAGGCTCACACCGACCTCTAGGCTCACACCGACCTCTAGGCTCACTCTAGGCTCACACCGACCTCTAGGCTCACACCGACCTCTGGGCACACAATGACCTCTGGGCACACAATGACCTCTGGGCTCACAATGACCTCTGGGCTCACAATGACCTCTGGGCTCACGCCGACCTCTAGGCTCACGCCGACATCTAGGCTCACGCCGACCTCTAGGCTCACGCCGACCTCTAGGCTCACGCCGACCTCTCGACCTCTAGGCTCACGCCGACCTCTAGGCTCACGCCGACCTCTAGGCTCACGCCGACCTCTGGGCTCACAATGACCTCTGGGCACACAATGACCTCTGGGCTCACAATGACCTCTGGGCTCACACCGACCTCTGGGCACACACTGACCTCTAGGCACACACTGACCTCTCGGCACACACGGACCTCTAGGCACACACGGACCTCTACACATTGCCCTCTAGGCGCACGCTGACATCTGGGCGCACGCTGACATCTGGGCGCACGCCGACATCTGGGCGCACGCCGACATCTGGGCGCACGCCGACATCTGGGCGCACGCCGACATCTGGGCGCACGCCGACATCTGGGCGCACGCCGACCTCTGGGCGCACGCCGACCTCTGGGCGCACGCCGACCTCTGGGCGCACGCCGACCTCTGGGCGCACGCCGACCTCTGGGCGCACGCCGACCTCTGGGCGCACGCCGACCTCTGGGCGCACGCTGACCTCTGGGCGCACGCTGACCTCTGGGCGCACACTGACCTCTAAGCGCACACTGACCTCTAAGCGCACACTGACCTCTAAGCGCACACTGACCTTAAAAGCTCAGACTGACCTGATTTCTAGGCACACACTGACCGCTAGGCACACACTGACCGCTAGGCACACACCGACCTCCAGGCTCACACCGGACCTCCAGGCTCACACCGGCCCTCCAGGCTCACACCGACCTCCAGGCTCACACCGACCTCCAGGCACACACCGACCTCCAGGCACACACCGACCTCTATGCACACACCGACCTCTATGCACACACCGACCTCTATGCACACACCGACCTCTATGCACACACCGACCTCTATGCACACACCGACCTCTATGCACACACCGACCTCTACACATTGACCTCTACACATTGACCTCTAGGCACACACTGACATCTAGGCACACACTGACATCTAGGCACACACTGACATCTAGGCACACACTGACATCTACACACTGACCTCTAGGCACACAGTGACCTCTACACACTGACCTCTATGCTCACACTGACCTTTAAAGCTCAGACTGACCTGATTTCTAGGCGCACACTAACCTCTAGGCGCACACTAACCTCTAGGCGCACACTAACCTCTAGGCGCACACTAACCTCTAGGCGCAAGCCGACCTCTAGGCGCAAGCCGACCTCTAGGTTCACGCCGACCTCTAGGTTCACGCCGACCTCTAGGTTCATGCTGACCTCTAGGCGCGGGCGCACACCGACCTCTGGGCGCACACCGACCTCTGGGCGCACACCGACCTCTGGGCGCACGCCGACATCTGGGCGCACGCCGACATCTGGGCGCACGACGCCGACATCTGGGCGCACGACGCCGACATCTGGGCGCACGCCGACATCTGGGCGCATGCCGACATCTGGGCGCACGCCGACATCTGGGCGCACGCCGACCTCTAGGCACACGCCGACCTCTAGGCACACGCCGACCTCTAGGCGCACGCCGACCTCTAGGCGCACGCCGACCTCTGGGCGCACGCCGACCTCTGGGCGCACGCCGACCTCTGGGCGCACGCCGACCTCTGGGCGCACGCTGACCTCTGGGCGCACACTGACCTCTAAGCGCACACTGACCTCTAAGCGCACACTGACCTCTAAGCGCACACTGACCTTAAAAGCTCAGACTGACCTGATTTCTAGGCACACACTGACCGCTAGGCACACACTGACCGCTAGGCACACACTGACCGCTAGGCACACACCGACCTCCAGGCTCACACCGGCCTCCAGGCTCACACCGGCCTCCAGGCTCACACCGGCCTCCAGGCTCACACCGGCCTCCAGGCTCACACCGGCCCTCCAGGCTCACACCGACCTCCAGGCTCACACCGACCTCCAGGCTCACACCGACCTCCAGGCTCACACCGACCTCCAGGCTCACACCGACCTCCAGGCACACACCGACCTCCAGGCACACACCGACCTCTATGCACACACCGACCTCTATGCACACACCGACCTCTATGCACACACCGACCTCTATGCACACACCGACCTCTATGCACACACCGACCTCTACACATTGACCTCTAGGCACACACTGACATCTAGGCACACACTGACATCTAGGCACACACTGACATCTAGGCACACACTGACCTCTACACACTGACCTCTAGGCACACAGTGACCTCTACACACTGACCTCTAGGCACACAGTGACCTCTACACACTGACCTCTATGCTCACACTGACCTTTAAAGCTCAGACTGACCTGATTTCTAGGCAAACACTGACCTCTAGGCACACACTGACCTCTAGGCACACACTGACCTCTAGGCACACACTGACCTCTAGGCTCACACTGACCTCTAGGCTCACACTGACCTCTAGGCTCACACTGACCTCTAGGCACACACTGACCGCACACTGACCTCTAGGCACACAGTGACCTCTACACACTGACCTCTATGCTCACACTGACCTTATTTCTAGGCAAACCCTGACCTCTAGGCACACACTGACCTCTAGGCACACACTGACCTCTAGGCACACACTGACCTCTAGGCTCACACTGACCTCTAGGCTCACACTGACCGCTAGGCTCACACTGACCGCTAGGCTCACACTGACCGCTAGGCTCACATTGACCTCTAGGCTCACACTGACCGCTAGGCACACACTGACCTCTAGGCTCACACTGACCTCTAGGCTCACACTGACCTCTAGGCTCACGCTGACTGCTAGGCGCACGCTGACTGCTAGGCACACGCTGACTGCTAGGCACACGCTGACCTCTAGGCTCACGCCGACATCTAGGCTCACGCCGACATCTAGGCTCACGCCGACATCTAGGCTCACGCCGACCTCTAGGCACACATCGACCTCAAGGCTCACACTGGCCGCTACACATTGACCTCTAGGCACACACTGACCTCTACTCATTGTCCTCTAGGCACACGCTGACCTCTAGGCACACACTGACCTCTACACATTGTCCTCTAGGCACACACTGACCTCTAGGCACACACTGACCTCTACACATTGTCCTCTAGGCTCACACCGACCTCTAGGCTCACACCGACCTCGAGGCTCACAATGACCTCGAGGCTCACAATGACATCTGAGCTCACACTGACATCTGAGCTCACACTGACATCTGAGCTCACACTGACCTCTAGGCTCACACTGACCGCTAGGCTCACACTGACCGCTAGGCTCACACTGACCTCTAGGCTCACACTGACCTCTAGGCTCACACCGACCTCTAGGCTCACTCTAGGCTCACACCGACCTCTAGGCTCACACCGACCTTTGGGCACACAATGACCTCTGGGCACACAATGACCTCTGGGCTCACAATGACCTCTGGGCTCACAATGACCTCTGGGCTCACGCCGACCTCTAGGCTCACGCCGACATCTAGGCTCACGCCGACCTCTAGGCTCACGCCGACCTCTAGGCTCACGCCGACCTCTCGACCTCTAGGCTCACGCCGACCTCTAGGCTCACGCCGACCTCTGGGCTCACAATGACCTCTGGGCACACAATGACCTCTGGGCTCACAATGACCTCTGGGCTCACACCGACCTCTGGGCACACACTGACCTCTAGGCACACACTGACCTCTAGGCACACACTGACCTCTCGGCACACACGGACCTCTAGGCACACACGGACCTCTACACATTGCCCTCTAGGCGCACGCTGACATCTGGGCGCACGCTGACATCTGGGCGCACGCCGACATCTGGGCGCACGCCGACATCTGGGCGCACGCCGACATCTGGGCGCACGCCGACATCTGGGCGCACGCCGACCTCTAGGCACACGCCGACCTCTAGGCACACGCCGACCTCTAGGCACACGCCGACCTCTAGGCACACGCCGACCTCTGGGCACACGCCGACCTCTGGGCTCACGCCGACCTCTGGGCTCACGCCGACCTCTGGGCTCACGCCGACCTCTGGGCTCACGCCGACCTCTGGGCTCACGCCGACCTCTGGGCTCACACCGACCTCTGGGCTCACACCGACCTCTGGGCTCACACCGACCTCTGGGCTCACACCGACCTCTGGGCTCACACCGACCTCTGGGCTCACACCGACCTCTGGGCTCACACCGACCTCTGGGCTCACACCGACCTCTGGGCTCACACCGACCTCTGGGCTCACACCGACCTCTGGGCTCACACCGACCTCTGGGCTCACACCGACCTCCGGGCTCACACCGACCTCCGGGCTCACACCGACCTCCGGGCTCACACCGACCTCCGGGCTCACACCGACCTCCGGGCTCACACCGACCTCCGGGCTCACACCGACCTCCGGGCTCACACCGACCTCCGGGCTCACACCGACCTCCGGGCTCACACCGAACTCCGGGCTCACACCGAACTCCGGGCTCACACCGAACTCCGGGCTCACACCGAACTCCGGGCTCACACCGAACTCCGGGCTCACACCGAACTCCGGGCTCACACCGAACTCCGGGCTCACACCGAACTCCGGGCTCACACCGAACTCCGGGCTCACACCGAACTCCGGGCTCACACCGAACTCCGGGCTCACACCGAACTCCGGGCTCACACCGAACTCCGGGCTCACACCGACCTCCAGGCTCACACCGACCTCCAGGCTCACACCGACCTCCAGGCTCACACCGACCTCCAGGCTCACACCGACCTCCAGGCTCACACCGACCTCTAGGCACAGTTTGTGACAAGAGGGTTGAACGTTCTCCTACTGGAGGTGTGATATAAGCAGTACAGAGCCCTGGCCCCTCAAATAGTGGTACACATCATTGAAAAAAAACCTGAATAAACAAAGTGTGGGAACGTGTACGTTTAAATAGTGCTGATCGTACTGAGCGTTGCAGGAAACGCCCTAACGCCCCAATGGAATCGCTGCTATTGTCATTTAGTAGAGTTTACACTCTCCATGGGCAAAGCCCAGCTGGTTCTGTGCACGAACTCCAGGAACCACCCGTAGTTACTGAAAACAAGCAACACCTACAGCCCCAGATATGCGTGGTTCATAAGGGTCGTCACTCTGACATAAGCAGACAAGGACAAAGAATGAAGATGTTTTAACAAAGTAAACACCATTTTGAGCAGCTTTTTGCAGAATGGAGTGCACAATAGATAGAGTACTGTCCACTGGAGGTCCAGCTGCCAGCAGGTGTCTGTAGTGTAACCAAAACAACGACGAGGGAGCTCTATGGCCTCGACTGGGATAAAAAGTGGAGAAGATGGGGTGTCTCATGCTTGCTTTATCATTCACAAACTCTGCCTGTCACCTCTGTGAGGGGCACGTTGGGACTGGTGAGGAATTCCACTGAGCAGCTTCTAACCACAGGCAGCGGGAACCTAGCTCCCTGCTTGTTCAATTGCCCGTTTGTCTTTATAATATTGCTGTCTCCAATTTGTTTTACCCTCCAAGTGCCTGAAAAACATCTTATTACTCCATAAAGGTCTGCAATGATGGATCTTTCCTCCCTGTTGATTTAGGGAATACATTGGCCACAAGGGATGAAGGGGTTAAAGGATTACCATCACAGAATTGTGATTAATTTTTAAGGTGATTCATAATAAGCCAAATGTGAAATTTCTAAATGACACAAAGGCAGATGGCAGGTGAACTAGGTGGCAATCAGAAGAGAGCACCAAGCAGTGGCTGAGGGGCAGAGAGTGGGTGAAGGTGAACCTAAGGTCTCTCTTTGCTCCCTCTGAGCCACAAAGCTGAAGCACCTAACCATAGATGAGCTAAGACGCATCTGCTACACCAGAACCACTCATTCCAACCTTGTTTACTATTGATCCTATAAGATTTATGCTGAGGTCTGCAAGAGCAGTGCAGGGCCTGATTCTTCAAAAGCCCCGGACAGCTCTTTCTTCTACCTCTACTCTTCAGTCTCTGGTAGTTGACACAGCAAAGGAAACCATCTTGAGCAATATTGTCACTGAAGTTCTAAGAATCCAACCTGCTGGAAGGGAGACAATGACCCCAGGGAGGATATGGACCACTTTTTTGGGGGCTGATCATGAATCCTTCTTCTCTATTCATTCCGTTCCAGATAAAAGGTTGGGGCGGTAGAGAAGAGGTTCAAGGAAAAGAAAGCACCTTAGGTGGCATTTGATCAAAGCGCACAGAAAAGAATCCAGGCCTTTTGCAAGGTCTTGCCACCTAAGCAAGTTCACGGCAAGCAAAACAGGCACCAATAGAAGGGGTTTAGGAATTGGCCTAGAGGAAGGGGTCCTAGTTCATCATAATAACAGCTTTGTGCACCTGTAATTCTTTTAAATGTATTCAAATCCCATGAACTTCAATCCCTGTTTTGTCATCGTTGTTCATAATTGTATAGCTGGGCTTCCCTCACAAAATAATTGTGAAACAATCCAGTTTAGTGGATCACATATGTCCCACCCTCTCACTTGACACCGAGCACCTGTTGGTAGCATCTTAATGTAATACTGCAGGTTACAGAAGGGGCTTGAAAAGTTTACAAGCTCTGCAACAGATTTGTCAAGCTCCCCAAATGTACAAAGACATAGAATACACACCGTACTTGAGAGGCTCTTTGGGTACTGCCCTTAATTGCCTGGAACAAGAACTCTCTCGTTCCTGAATACAAAAAGGCTTAGAAACCAGATGGTACCTAAAGAACTTGCATTCAACGTGGAGTGACCTGACAGAATGACTTCCCATGCCACAACACATACATTCCCTTACCCCTAGAACAAGCTTGCCATGGCAGAGGTCTGGGAAACGCTACATCTCTCGCTTTCATAAATGCACACTCTTATACTCAACCTCTCTATGTCTGTTCTTCAGTTTACAAATGTGCAAACTTTTTAATATACTATTTCATTTCTTCCTTTGCACACAAAGGCCCAAGAGGCTGAATGTCTAATGTGGAGAGGTGTGGTGCAGCGGCCAGGGCAGCTGACTCCGGAGCACAGGGTTCACGGTTCGATCCCCGGCTCCGGCGGCAGCTCAGCACCATGTGACTCTGGGCAATAGCTCACTTAATTTCCACGACGGCCCCCAGCGCCTTGAGACCCGTAAGGGTGAGTAGCTGCGCTATATAAAAACGGACTTACTAACTTAATGAGCTTAAAAACCCCATTGGCACAGCTCGCTGGCCTAGCTTTAGGACTCAACTGACTCGAGCTGAACATTATAAAATAAACCAACCCATCTCATGATTGGGACAGTGTACAGCAGTCCAGGACAGCTGCACTTACCAAGCACTGTCCATAGATGCCAAAGGATCCATGTTAATCCCGGCGCAGAGAAAGAATATCGAAGAAGAAATATCGAATTGCATAAATATCGTAGTAAAAATATCGTGGGTCGGGAATATCGACAGAAAAATCCTCGTGGTCAAGAATATTGATTTTAGGCAAGTTATATCGATTTAAAAAATATCAAAGTGTTTAATATCGTTTGTAAAAATATAGTTGTTAAAAATATCGATTTTTTTATTAATGTTATGTATTTTAATATATATTTTATATATGTGTGATGTTTGATTTTTTGTATAAGAATTGTTTGTATTTTTATTATGTGTTAAAATTTTAGTAGTTATTATTTTTTATTTTATTTAATTTTGCGTTTTTTGTTCCGTAGCGGGTTGTGGGTTTATAGGGGAATAGGGTGGGAAGTAATTTAATTATATAAAATGTATTTATTATTTATAATAGTTATTAATTTTTTTTATTTGAAATTTGCATTTTTAGTTCTGTAGCGGGTTGTGGGTTTATAGGTGAATAGGGTGGGGAATAATTTAATTATATAAAATGTATTAGATAATTTTTATGTATTAATATTTGTTGAATTGTGGTGTTATAGTGTTAAATGTGTTAATTAATTAATTGTTTAATAATTAGTTAATTAATTTAAATTAATTAATTACTAATTAATTATGGTAATTGTGTAATTAATTTTAGGTGTGTGTTGTGGTGTTTATAGGTGTAACTAGTGGGAAGTAATTTATTTTTTATTGATGAATTATTAATTAGTTGTTAATTTAAATTAATTAATTAGTAACTAATTAGGGTAATTGTGTATTTAATTTTAGGTGTGTGTTGTGGTGTTTATAGGTGTAAATGGTGTGAAGTAATTTATTTTTATTGATGAATTAATTATTAGTTGTTAATCTAAATTAATTATTTAGTAATTAATTATGTTAATTGTGTAATTAATTTTAAGTGTGTGTTGCGGATATTATAGTGTTAAAGAATGTGTACTCAATGAATGTTCATTATCTTTTTTTATTAATAATATATTTTAAATTCATTAATAATTATGTTAATTATGGAAATAAATGTAAATAAAAATGTTGATGTCTTTTTTATGTGTGTGGTGTTATAGGGTAGAAATAAAATAAATACATTTATGCTTTAAATAATTTGTTTGTTAATATTGTTTATAAATGTATTTATTAATTTATTTTATATAATATCTGTACCTTTTTGTTATACGTAATTAACATTATAATATGTGTTCTTTATATATGATTAATATATTTAATTGTATATTTTTAAAATATTGTTTATTTATTTTTAAGATTATTTAATTTGTTTTAGTTGTTTCAATGTTATTATTAATTTTTGTTTCTCCGCTATTCAAAACTTTCCCTACTGTTGCACTCACTGGAGTAGGAATAGTAATTTTTATCCCTCCGCTATCCAACACTTTCTCTACTGTTGCACTCTTTGTAGTGGGAATAGTAATTTTTATCCCTCCGCTATCCAATACTTTCTCTACTGTTGCACTCTTTGTAGTGGGAATAGTAATTTTTATCCCTCCGCTATCCAATACTTTCCCTACTGTTGCACTCTTTGTAGTGGGAATAGTAATTTTTATCCCTCCGCTATCCAATACTTTCCCTACTGTTGCACTCACTGGATTGGGAATAGTAATTTTTACCCCTCCGCTATCCAACACTTTCTCTACTGTTGCACTCTTTGTAGTGGGAATAGTAATTTTTACCCCTTCGCTATCCAGCACTTTCCCTACTGTTGCAATCACTGGAGTGGGAATAGTCATTTCTACCCCTCTGCTATTTAACACTTTCCCTACTGTTGCACTCACTGGAGTGGGAATAGTAGGTTTTCCCCTCCGCTATCCAACACTTTCCCTACTGTTGCACTAACTGGAGTGGGAATAGTAATTTTTACCCCTACGCTATCCAACACTTTCCTTACTGTTGCACTCATTACAGTTGGAATAGTAAATTTAATTATTTCGCTAGCCAACATTTTCCCTACTGTATTTATTGTATTGCAAAATGTACGTTTTAATTTTGTTTTATTAGTTTAATGTTTTAATTAATTATAGAATTTTTTAATTATAAATTATTGATATATGTAAATATTTTATTTTTATATAATTTAAAAGTTTAAAAATTAAATAAAGATAATAGTTAATAAATTATTTTAAAGTAAATATATGTATAAATTATGTTTGCATGTTTAGTTTTTTTTAAATTAAGTTTAATTTTTATAATTAGTTAAAATGTATATTAAATTTAATTTATTTTGTTAAAGATAATATTAATATTTCATATACTTAATATATATTCTTTTATTTAAATTTTTAAATAGATATTTTTTACATCTATATTTTTAACTTCGATACTTCTGATTCAATATTTTTGTACTTACCTGTTTAAGTATAGGGAGTCGATATTTTTACAATCCAAGGGGGTCATTACAATGACGGGCGGATCGCCACCGCCCGTATGGCAGTGGCGATCCGCCTGCCATTTCCCACCGCCCGCATGCCATTTCCCCCCGCCATATTACGATGGCGGGGGGACCCCGGCGGACGGAAAGACCGTCCGCCGGTTTTCCGCCGGTCCGACAGGGGACCGGGCGGTAAAGGATCCTAATATGGTGGCAGTGTCTGCAAGACACCGCCATCCATATTAGGATGTTGGCGGAAGCAGCCTTTCCATGGCGGTGTTGCCGCCATGGAAAGGCATGTGGTCTTTGCTTCTGGGGGCCCGCTATGGGCCCCAGGATTTTGGGGGTGGGGGTGCACATGGGGGTACCTATGGTACCCCCTACATTTGAGTGCACAAGGTGGCAGGCATTGCGCGGTGCCAATCACGTTGTGCATTCAAATGCACAACATGCGTTTTTCGCATTGCGGCGGGTGCTGCTGACAGCACCGCCCGCCGCAATGCGAACAATACGGGATGCCACCGTGGCGGTGGCATCCTAATACCCATGGCGGGACCGCCGCACCCCTTGCGGACGGTCCCGCATTCCTTTGCGGTGGCGGGCGGACAAATGAGCCCCTATATTTTTTTCCGATACGTTCACCATCGATGTTTTTACCACCGATATTCTATCAGTGAACCGTTAATCCAATCTTGAACACATATTGTTTAAAACACAAACAACTTTGCCTCTGCACCTCATAAAAAATTCATTTTGAAAAAGGCATTAATATGGAGAATTAAGACTTGACTCACGTTTCAATAAGAACGAACTCCCAATGCTTGGAACATTTGTCATCCAGGGCTGCCTCCAATTTAGGGCAAGACCTTGTTCAGTTTCAATGCTTATTTCTGAAAAAAACCACATTATTTCCAAAAAGCACAGATTTTAAAAATGAGCTATAACAGTTAAGTCATGAAATGTTAAAAAAAAAAAAACACAAGTAGGTCCCAAAAAAATTACGTCGATGTAAAGGATTAAATACATAAAGTCCACTAACATTATTTACATTCCTTATTGAAGATGGCCTCATCAAATGAAAGAAGACTCATCTAACGTCAAGGGTCACTATCGGACTATTATGCTATCTGCCCACAGACACGTTTTACACATATTCTCCGTGCTCTCCATATGAAATGTGCTCCACAAAATTACATTAATATATTCTGTGCCTCTACACATCCTGAGTCCTTTCTTCCTGGTATCTATTTCATGCTCCTTAACATTGGCGTAAGTCAACGATTTCTTTTTATGCACGTGAAAATAAAAGACATTTTATCTTCAATATCATGACAACCGAGTTTGAGCTTCTTAGCCCCAACTACTTGTAAAATTTGCTAGAAGGCTAAGTGTATCCTAGCTATACGTACCTGGAATATTAAAAGATACTCCCCAGAATAGAAACAGCACTTACGATCTAAATGTGGCTCACTGCAAGGTACAGACTTAAAGTTTAAATATGAGGGACCAGGTATATATTAGAAGATTGTATTCGGATCCTCACAGTTACATTTTGCCAATATCTAGAATTTAAAATAGCAACAGAATGACAAAGTTGAATGTAAATTGAATAAATGTTTCACCCCAGGATACAATATGAATTATTATTATTATTATTATAACATTTGTAGAGCGCTACTGATACCCGTAGGTGTCCTGGCGCTATGTGAAATCTTACCCGAGGATTGAACCAGAGTCATTCTAATCAGTGAACAGCCAGGTTTTTAAAGCTTTTCGAAAGGCCAAAAGGCTCGATATACCTCTAAGATATAGGGGAAGCTTATTCCACGCTTTGGCTGCATTAGCTACAAAGCTTTTTCCACCCCAGGTGGCCTTTTTTACAAATGGAACATAAACCAGTTTGGCATCAGATGAGCGCAGTAGTCTCTTTGGCGTATACCAGTACAGCCGCTCTTTTAAATAGGCCGGCCCGGCTCCATACAGTGCCTTATGAACCAGACACATTGCCTTAAACATAGTACGCTTCCTTACCGGCAACCAATGCAAATTCACCTAAGGGTCCTTGTAAAACACATGCAGACCTAATTGGTCCACATTCTTTACTAAGAAACAAGAGGACAGAGTGACCACTTGATCCATGCTGACTAAAACCAACACTTTCGATAAAAGTTCCACACAGGGGGATTTTGTTGAGCTGGAGATCTTAAGCAAAGAAAAGAAAATAGGTGGGACAATCAGGGCTCTTACGGTTCTCCACAGTTCAGCTCCACAGAGTTGGCAAGCGCAGGATTTTGTTCTAAATGTCTGCGGAGGGAATCAGAGGGATGCAATGGCCATGACACCTATTTCATATTACAAGCTGAGAAAGTCAAAAATGGGCCTTTTTCCGTCCTTGCCATACAGAGTTGTCTGCTTGTAAAACACATGAGGAGTTTGGGGAATGGTATTGCAGAGACAATCCACATTAACTTTTTTTTATCAATACATGTTTTTATTTTCAGGTAGTACATTTCGCAATGGTGCCCAACATGCACCCACGTGTATAGTGTCACAAGGACAAACCATTATGCCCACGGGAATCGTGATCAGGATACGTTATACAAACACAGTATACTGTGGAACTCTTTGAAACCTCTCGGAATCCTCTTTGTATAAATCAGGAGAAAACCCATCAAATGTATTATTTAAGCGTCCCAATGAAAGGTTCTCAGACAATGAGACTGGAAAGGTTAATGTTGTGATGGGGTCTTCTCCTCCAATACAGATGCAAATAACTGTGAGCCTTTAGAACAAGTGCAGACGACGCAGGGCTGAAGTGTGTTTATAAACATTAAAATATATACAAAAAGGCACCAGAAATCATCCCCATAATGTCTGTTGGAGAATGCATCTCCTTCCTAGGGGGCACTATCTCAACATGCCATGGGTGGTGTGGTGTGTGGCGTCGTCGGCGGTGCATTGCGGGGGCGCGAGTTGTAGTTGGCTGGGCTAGCTGTGGCGGGGGGATTTCTGTGGTTTTGTGCGAGTGAGGTGTCCAACTGGCTGTGGCTGTCCCTAGAACCTATGGTTTTTTTTTTTGAGTGTATATATATATATATATATATATATTAGTGGTGGGAGACCCCCCCCCCCCCAACTTATCTTAAATGCGTGGTAAAGGCATTCATTGTAAAAACCTACATGTGGTAGAAACGCGTGCTAAAAAATGTGTGGTTAAGGCACAACGTGGTAAAAACCTCGTTGTAAAGGCTGTTTCCCTTAAAATCTTGTTCTTTAGCCAATCCTGCTGCTTCTGGATGATAAACAGAATGGCATTTTTGCTGTGTACCTAGGGCCTCACACATATTGTCTATAGTGTCAATCACAAAGTGACTTACATTGTCACTCCATATCCTCCATGGCAACTCGAATCTGGGTATCCAGTCTTTTACCAGACATTTGCCTGTTGATAATGCGTCACTGTTCTTTACTGGATATGCCTCCACCCATTTCCAAAAAACACAAACTACCACCAGAATATTCCAAACTTTGGTAATCAGGGTAATTTCAATGAAATCCATTTGGTTCTCCTTAAAGGACATCTGTGGAGAGCAAAATGTCCTGATGGAACCTGTGTTCCCTTGCCTACATTGTACTGAGCGCAGGTCATACAGCATTGCCATTTCTGCTCAGCCATTCTCTCTATCTTGGCGTTTTCTAAAAACTGCAACATACTATTGGTCAACCCATCCCGACCCAGATGTGTGGGGCCTTCCATCATCAAAGTCATTTGATAGAACAGAGCATCGGGCAGGAGATATCTTTTTCTATCCATATTCCTCCAACAACCCAGAACCGGCGTGCCTGTTTTGGCCCAGTTCTCAAATTGGTCCTCAGTAACTTGTTTCTGCATTTCAGTTATTCCTTCAGGGCTAAAGTCTTGCGGCTGCTTTGCCATGTCAGGGTCCTAGTGGGCTACATACGTGAAACCAGTGGGGGAGGAGGCAGTCCTCTTGACTTTTTTATCTGCAAAATCATTTCCCCTCCTACATTAGCAGTATTTTTTATGAGCGCTACATTTTATCACCTACACTTTGGCAGGTAAGGAGAGTGCGTTCAGTAATCTCGTTATCAACACCCCATGTTGTATTTTAGCACCTTGTGAAGTAATAAACTCTCTCTTAGCCCATAATTTACGAAAATTGTGGGTGACACCAAAGGCATATTGACTGTCTGTATAAATGTTCACCCTTTTCCCCAAGGCCACTTCACAGACTCTGGCTGGTGCTATCCGCTTCTCTGCCTGGGCGCAGTTCTCAGGTATCTTGCATGTTATCTACTATTGTATTGAGCGTGGTGATAGCATATGCTGCGTAGCACTGCCATTCGTCAATTTAAAACCGGACCATCCACCCAGAGATCTCTATCCTTATCCACCAAAAATACAACTGACGAGTCGACCGACCTTTAGTTTGCTCTTCTGTCAGTAGCAAGCAGTCATTCACCTCATCCATCCCATCCCTTCACTCTCAACATTGCACGCTACAGGCAACAAGATAGCAGGATTAAGTCTTACATCAGTGTAAAGTTACATGTGGGCTAAAAGGCACAATTCATAACGAGACAGTCTAACATTGGTATTGGTATCTATCCAGCAATAAATCCACAGAGTGAGGTACATAGACCTGTATAGTCTGTCCCATAACTAAAGTTTCAGCTTGTTGAAGGGAGACTGCTGCTGCCCTTACTTAGATCCTTGAGAAGGGCCTGAGCTACCGTGTCCAGTGTTGCAGAGAAATTGTCACATGGGTGCTTGTCATCACCCTGCTGTTAGGTCAAAACCAACAACGCACAACCATTTTCTTTGTGTACCAACAGATGTAGGAAGCTAGCTCTTTATATAGTGGACCAAAACAAGGTTTATTTGCTTTAGCTCTAGCGATAACAGCCAGCGACCAACCGCACTGTTCTGCTAGGGGTTACAATCCGTCTTTTATACATTTCGAGCCACATAGGCAAACATTACACTGAAGATAGTTGGCAAAAAATAAATCATTGTGGTCAGGCGATAGGTCAGGAAGCTAATTCTGGAGGCACACCCAGGGTGCATCGAAACTGCCTGCAAGATCATTCTGAGAAAACCCACAAGCTAAAAACATCCTGCACCAGGTGTTTCCAAGCCATCAACAGCCCGTACACTGTCTCCGTCTCTCCACAGTCGAAGAGCAATGTAATAACTAGGCCAGGGCGTAGTTCGCGGAGTTATGCTACGCGGAACTCCGCGAAGTGACAAAAAAACTCAGCGGAGTTCCGCAAGTTGTGGAGAGCAGTGCAAACTGCCTTTCGTGCTGATCAGCCTGCCGCTTGGGTAGAAAGTCTACCCGAGCGGCAGCTCGCGCTCGCCAACTTACCGTTCGCGAGTGGGGAAAAAACTCTGCTGCACTATGCGGAGCAGAGTTTTCTGCACTCCGCGAGCTTCTTGGAGTGCAGAAAACTCTGCAAAATCCGCCAATGGAGCAGAGTTCACTGCCCAGGCCTAGTAATAACATGAACTGCAAAATGACATATAACTTATAAACTGGATAAATGGTTGTTCACAAAATATATCTACTTCCACATGACCCAGTTCCATAAATCTTTTTTCATGTCTTTGAGCAGGGGAGTGAGGTTAAGACTATGTGTGAGTTCCAGCACCACTGATCTATGGAGCTGCAGATATCCAACACTTAATAGTTTGGTCGGGATATTATTCGCCCAGTTCATTGTTTCAATATCACCTGTCAGTGGAACCAGGAGGGATTTATGCCAGTTCACGCAAGTCCCGAGACCTCCTCAAAAACTTTCAGTATGTACAAGACCCAGAGTCCCGACAATTCGAGTTTAGCCAGAAAAAGGAGCACATCATCGGCATATAGAGCTATCCTGTCCTCTGTCTGCTCTTACCATTGCCAACCCTGCACCTGAGCGTCACAGTAAATTAATCTGGCCAGAGGCTCAATCGCCACCATGGAGAGGTGGGGGAGAGCAGGCAGCCATGTTGTGTTCACTTTTGGACCGAAAGGAAGTAAAGAGTACTCCGTTGACAAGGACTTGGGTTGAGGGCTCCATCTATAAAAGTTGAACATATCTGTAGTATTAAGGGCCGACTCCCATACATTGAAGGACTTGGTCTATACAAGACCAGTCCACCAAATCAAAAGCATTCTCAAGTTCTACTAGGAGTAGCGTACAGGGTTCAATCACGTCCAGACGACGAGCCAGTGCCACATTGACCTGTCTAATACAGTGGCGAGTACTACGGTTGGGTATAAAGCCACATTGGTTGAGATGAATAAGGACCTGTAGGACTCATTGGAGCCCATTTGCCAGAGCTTTGGCAAAATCTTTAACTCTGTACTAATCAGTGAAATGGGCCTGTAGGAGGCGTAGTTATCTGCCACCTGGCCAATTTTGGAGACATTCACTATGGTGGCAACGTCCAACTCTGGGAGGGAAGGAGCAGCGCTGGATGGCAATCTATGCACCTTAAAACCGGATTTGAGTCCCAGCGTCAGCTCAACATCCTGTGATTCTGGGCAATTCACTACCTGTGCCCCAGATTGCAGTGAGCAGAGTCCAGGAAGTGGTAAGGAGGCAGACTAGTGCTGTCTCTTCCCTCCCCCCCCCCCCCCAGTGTTTAAAAAAACGATTTTCCCTTTCTGTGATTACTGTCTTTGCCTGTGGTTGTTACAGTTTAAAATTGTAGTTTTAACCTGCCTGTGATTGCATATTTTATCACCTGTTTTGTGTTTTAAACTTGTGGTTTTCCTGCCCATGATTGCTTCCATTTAACGTGTTGAATTGTGGGATTGGCAGTCCAAATTCTGTCGTTTTTCCCTCTCATTCCTGGTGACTATTCAGTTTTTCCCTCCAAATTTCTCCTTTGCTCTGTGCTAGGACCTGTATGTTAAACAGTGCACCCCCAGCCACCATTTTGTGTTAACAAGCCAGTGAAACCAGCCCCCCTGCCCCCCCCCCAGCAACAGGGATATTCTACATCAGAGGGTGCTTCTGTGAGCTGCTTAAACTGTGTTTAATAGGTACTGTGCACTTCGTTTTTTGGCCAGGAGAGGGAGTAAAGTTTTATTCAAACAGTAGTGTTAGATTTCAAGTTTGTGAGGCCTTTACCTTCAGAAGTCCAAAGTGTGGATTGAGCCTGTCTGTCTCCTAGGAGATTCTGAACAGGAGAAGCAGCTCCTCAGCCCCCACCCCCAGGCCAGCAGGCCTAGGACTGGGAATTGGCTATTCAGCTACCAGGCAACTCTGAGCCCTCCCCTCACACCTGCCCAGGCCCCTTAAGGCTTTGCTGGGTGCACCCCAAATCATTCTCCTCCATCTTGTGAGTTGCAGCCTACCTGTGCCCCAGATTGCAGTGAGCAGAGTCCAGGAAGTGGTAAGGAGGCAGACTAGTGCTGTCTCTTCCCCCCCCCCAAAAGTGTTTAAAAAAATGATTTTCCCTTTCTTTGATTACTGTCTTTGCCTATGGTTGTTACAGTTTAAAATTGTAGTTTTAACCTGCCTGTGATTGCATATTTTATCACCTGTGTTGTGTTTTAAACTTGTGGTTTTCCTGCCCATGATTGCTTCCATTTAACGTGTTGAATTGTGGAATTTGCAGTCCAAATTCTGTAGTTTTTCCCTCTCATTCCTGGTGACTATTCAGTTTTTCCCTCCAAATTTCTCCTTTGCTCTGTGCCAAGACCTGTATGTTAAACAGTGCACCCCCAGCCACCATTTTGTGTTAACAAGCCAGTGAGACCAGCCCCCCTGCCTCCTCCCCCCCCCCCACCCCAGCAACAGGGATATTCTACATCAGAGGGTGCTTCTGTGAGCTGCTTAAACTGTATTTAATAGGGACTGTGCACTTCGTTTTTTGGCCAGGAGAGGGAGTAAAGTTTTATTCAAACAGTAGTGTTAGATTTCAAGTTTGTGAGGCCTTTACCTTCAGAAGTCCAAAGTGTGGATTGAGCCTGTCTGTCGCCTAGGGGATTCTGAACAGGAGAAGCAGCTTCAACTCTCCTGGCCAGCAAACCTTGTCTGAGGTTGCTGGGACCTTATATAGTCTGCTAGTGGTTGGTACATGTATACACTGATTGGTGGTTGTATCTGATGTTTCTATTGGATTGGGTTAGTGTCCTCATTGGTTGGGTATTTGAGTGTTCTTATTGGTTTCTGGGTCTGTGATTCAATCAATGTAGGGTTGGTACTAGGGCTAGGGTTAGGATTTCTATTGGAAGTAGGGACTAGGGCTTCCTGTGTTATTGGTTGTTGGGACTAGGGTGGAACTAGGGCTAGGCCTTTAATTGGAAGTAGCAATTAGGGCTTTAGGTGTGATTTGTTGCTGGACTAGGTGTGGGACTAAGAGTGGGACTAAGAGTAGGGTTAGGCTTTCTATTGGAAGTAGGGAGTAGGGCTTTCTGTCCCATTGGTTGCTAGGACTTGGCTTGGGACTACTGGTAGGGCTAGGGCCTCTATTGGATATAGAGATCAGGGTTTTTGAACTGATTGGGTGCTTGGACTAGGGCTAAGATTGGCTGTAAGGTCCTGGTCTCCTATTCGTTCTAGATTTTTAGGGCTAGTGTTGTGATTGGATAGTGTTAGGGCTAGGGTTCCCATTGGCTGACGGGGTCACCTGATTACTAGGGCTATAAAAGGCCAGGGTTAGGGCGTCTCAGCTAAGGGCGGAGAGGCTAAGGGCAGTTGCCTGTTTGAGCCTGTTAAGGGCGGAGAGGACAAGGGCAGTTACCTGTTTGAGCCTGTTAAGGGCGGAGAGGACAAGGGCAGTTGCCTGTTTGAGCCTGTTCAAAACAGGTCGGGACCAGGGCCAGGAATGCTGCCCATTTTACCATCCATTAATAACCACCATATGTATTTGTCCCACTGTACATAAGCATTGATTTACACTATAGATATGTACCTATCTTTGTTTATTGCTTTGTATAAACATGTACAATAATTATGTTGTTATAAAAACAAAAGAAAGAAAAAAAATCTTCTTTGGTCTACATGTACTTGCTTCCCATTGGGCATCTATGTACCTCCATGTACTTGGATCTGTGTGTCTGTTACTTTTCTCCTGAAAAAGCATATCCAATGCACTACCCTATTTCTCATCCGCTACCTCTATCAATATCTTTAATCTGCATATACTTGCCTCCTTTATGCATCTATATACTTTCAATGCACTTATGGATCTATATATTTATCACTTTCTTCTAATTTAGCATTTCCAATGCACTACCCTATTTCTCAGCCTATACTTCCCTCAATATATCTTCTAGCCCAACTTTCTGACTCATCTCAAACTTCTTTCTACTACTCTTTCCAATTCACTACCCTATCTCACCCTATACATCTATCATTATATCCTCTACACCCACTCTCTCATTTATCCCAAACGCCATACCACTACTATGTTCCCCAAAATAACCCTTTCTTGACTCTCTCCTACTCTACCCCTCCTTGCATCTTCTGACACCTCCTTTACTGTACCGTTCCCCCAAAACAAACCTTTCTAAACTCTTCCCTCTGACTCTTCCCCTCCAAAAACCCTTTTACTCATCCAAAAGCCTCCTCCTACTGCTATAACCTAAAAAAAGAAATCCTTCACTCTTCTATCCCTCCACTATCCTTTTCAATCAAAATAACAGACTAGCATGTTCACTTCTCTAATTCCATATTCCACTATACTAATTCACCACTAATCCTTTATGGGTTCCAGAGTAGCGTGCTACTCGCCAACAAAGCGCTTCAACACCCCATCAGGGGTAACAGGCGCTATATGAATGCAAACCTTTCTTTCCCTTCTATCCCTCCACTATCCTTCTCACTCCAAATAACTGACTAATATCCACCACTCAAATTACTTTCATATTTCACCATACTAATTCACCACTAATCCTTTATGGGTTTCGGAGTAGCGTGCTACTCGCCAAAAAAGCGATTCAACACCCCATCAGGGGTTAGAAGCGCTATATAAATACAAACCTTCTTTCCTCTTCTATCCTTCTGCTAACCTTCCGAATCCAAATAACTGACTAACATATCCACCACTTAAAATGTACTTGCATGTTTCACTATACTAATTCAACACTAATCCTCTATGGGTCCCGGAGTAGCGTGCTACTCGCCGAAAAAGCGCTTCGACGCCTCGTCAGGGGTAGTAAGCGCTATACAAATGCAATTACAATACAATACAATACAATGTAAATCCATAGAATACAATCTGGAATCCCGGTATCTGAAACAATGTACATAGACACTACTGTCAATCTATGTTATAGCACATCTATATAGACCCAACAAGGAGCAAGGTAAACCCCCCCATGTGAGTGAGGGAAGGCTGTGATATAACTGAATGTGAAGAGTTAACATGCGTCGTGAGCATATAATGTCTGATAAGGTAACCAGTTAAAAGCATTGATAGGGGCAAGTAGTGGAGCCCATGTAATTCAGTCATTGTTGTATTGGGAGTACCATTGCACTCATTCTTGTGAAGGACACCGGGAATGCCCAAACGTGCGTGATGTGCAGTCTTGCAACCCAAACCCAATTATATTGCTCGTTGTAGTTTACCCGCGACCAAGGCCCATCTGGAATGGTATTCCAAGCTAGGCCTTTTTCTTTTCTTGCCCTACAGTGTTGCCTGCATGCAAAACACACAGGGAGTTTGGGGGCTGGTATTGCAGAGACGATCCACATTACTTTTTTTTCTTCAATACATGTTTTTATTTTTAGGTAATACATCTCGCAATGGTGCCCAACATGCACCCATAACATTACAAACTCAGAGGGAATGTACCACAGTGTCAGTACAATAGTTTACAGGGCATACAGCAACCAATCCATGAACAGTACATTTCCAAACATGATTATCGACTCTGCTGTGGTGTGCGATATCAGGTGGCCTCCCCCGTCAATGGAAATCTAGCTTCCCTCCACGGCATCCCCAGTGCATAATAATTCAACCAGCTTAAAGAATTTACCGGGACAGCCTCTGCTTTTAAAGGTAACTTTCTGTGCGGCCATGCACATGTCCATTCTTCACCTCCATTCCTGTAGGGTAGGGGACTCCTGTGCCTCCCACAGCCTGGCCACGTCCCCTTTAACCAGTACCAAACCCAGGTTACTGAATATAAGCTTGGCCAGTGGGGTATCAACATCGTTGGGGATACCCAGAGAGCATATCTTGGGTCACAGTAATGTCAACCATCATGGCAAGTCCACACTTTATCTTGGCCCAGTAGGTTTGAATTACTGGACAACACTGCATCATGTGCAGAAAGGCTCCACTTTCCCTGTTGCAACGAACACAGACCGGGAAAGCCGACCTCCCCATCACAAACAGCTTCTGTCGATCGTAATACACCCTATGCAGGATCAAAAACTGTATTAACCTCAGTCTGGATTTTATCGCCACATCACTGAGGTGCATCAACGCCCAATACCACTCTATGCCGTCCATTTCTCCCACGTCTCTTTCCCAACTCTCACGTAGCCTACCCAGCATAGTCATAGGATTTTGTAGAGCGCAACATATCACCCGGAGGTCTCAAAGCGCTTGCCTAAACCCTGAGAAAAACGTGAAAGGAAAGAAACGCAAAAAGAGTGCCAGTGAAGGAAAAAACAAATTAGAACAGCCAGGTTTTTAGAGCTTTACGAAATAGTCTATGATTAGTTTCCATGCGCAGCTGTAGTGGAAGTGAGTTCCACAGAAAGGGGGCAAGATATGAGAAAGATCTGCCTCCAGTCCTGACAGTACCGATCTTAAGAGGGGTAAGAAGATACTTGCTAGAGGACCTTAGAGTTCTAGCAGGTTGGTACCAGGTGAGTTTTTTTAGCAATGTAGGATGGCCCGTTCACAGGGATAGTCTTGTGGACCAGGCAGATGATCTTGAAATGGATGCGTTTCCTGATGGGCAACCAATGGAGAGCTCTCAAACTTGGTGCCGACGGGGTCCGAGAAGGAAGGTTTAATACAAGCCTGGCGGCTGTATTTTGTAGCACCTGGAGTTTGGTGAGCAGCTCTTCATTGATAGAGGCCATCAGGGCGTTTCCATAATCCTGTCTGGCATATTATTGTTTAGTGTCTTGTATGGGAGTGCAATCGCCCAGTTCCTCTATAAGCAATTGTCCCTCTAGGGAAGCATACTCCGGTATCTCCATCTCTCCCAGTCACTCTGCTTGCCAGGTGTCATAGTTGATATTTTTCAAGAAATTGTAGGGTTCAATTGGTAATCCATCTGAAGGGAGGAGAGGGGCATAAGATCTCCACTCTCCAGTAGGTCCACCACTTTGGAAATCCCAATAGTGTCCTGTGCCTCAAACCCCTACAGGCTTCCCACTTCGCGGGGCCACCCTCCCACCCAAAGGATGTGTCTTTAGTAATTTTACAAGTCCAGCCTATACACTTAGTAGCCTTTCCCCATGCCGCTAGCGCTACCTGGGTCGCCGGCAGCATCTGGTGGGCCTTTCTCACCATACAGATAGTGCAGATGTGTATGGGCCTGTAGCTGCCACCTTTCCAGCCTAAATGTTGAGTGGTTTTGAGGGGCGAAAATCCATTTGTTACGGTTTATCAAGTGTGCCGCCCAATAGTATGCCCTCAATATCTTGGAGGGCTATCCCTCCATTGTATGGGTTGCGTTGCAGTGTCTTCAGAGCTATTCTGGGATTCTCTTTGCTCCAGAGCAGGGACCTCACCTTCTATTTTAGTAAACATGTCTTGTGGAATATGGTAGTACGGGTTCTGGAGGACACAGAGCAACTTAGGAAGTGTAATCATTTTTAAAATGGCTGCCCATCCCAAGAGGGTGAAAGGCAGCCCACGCCACCTCTCAGTGTCCTCTTTGAAAGTCTGAACCACCTTCTCAAGGTTCCTGTTTAGACAGAGCTTCCTACTAGGCGCCATTCAGAGTCCCAAGCATCGAAACCCCTCCTTTGCTACAGTCTATCGCTGCAGGAGCAATGTCGGGCTCACCAGTCCACTTGGCTGATAGAGCACAGACTTGTCCAAGTTTATCCGGTTGCCGGAGTGATCACCGTACACCTCAAAGATGCGGAAAATGGTGGGGGCCTCCTCTCGGGGTGGATAATTTGTAGAAGGATGTCATCCGTAGAGTGAGATTTTTTTTCATTGGTGGCCGTAAGCCTGAACCCTCTCACCACTTTGTGGGCTCGCACCACAGATGCCAGGGACTCTACTGTGAGGGCAAACAAGGGGGGACAGACGGCAGTCCTGTCGTGTCCTCCGCTTCATGGGGAAACTCCGCTGACAGTGTCCCGTTCACCTTCACTGCAGCGGCCAGGGCCTGATACAGCAGTGACACCCATTTCCTATAGCGAGGACTGAACCCAAACCTCTGCAAGGTTAGTTCAAGGAAAGGCTAGGGGACCGTGTCAAACGCCTTTTCCACATCAAGCGTAAGAAAGGCATGAGGGCTGATCGGCCTTCACCTCCGCAAGCTAATGTGGATCTACCCAGCATAAATCCAGATTGGTCTCTGTGGGTCAGGGGAGTAATGACGGGCAGAAGCCTGGTACCAAGTATGTGATACAAAAGGGGATGATGGACGGAACGTTTGAGCCAATCAAACACTCACCCCCAGTCAACTGATCTGGGTTTAATCCATCATCATTCTTTAGCTCATTCCACCACCCCAGTTCAGACATGGCCATATGCAAATCAGTCTGACCCTGTGCCTCATGGGAACAGTCCAGCCCGAACTGCCAAGCCATGTCTTCCCTGGACCAGAAACAAGCATCCTAGGACCGGTTTCTGGCATTTCAGCCGTCATCAGCCAGGCTTGCTTGAATCCAGTGGCAAAGTGAGCAAGGGACCCACGTCTGGGCATACCCCCGCCAACTTAGGGCGACCAAAGCGATGCAAAAGGGGATGATGGACGGAACGCTTGAGCCAATCAAACACTCACCCCAGTCAACTGATCTGGGTTTAATCCATCATCATTCTTTAGCTCACTCCACCACCCCAGTTCAGACATGGCCATATGCAAATCAGTCTGACCCTGTGCCTCATGGGAACAGTCCAGCCCGAACTGCCAAGCCATGTCTTCCCTGGACCAGAAACAAGCATCCTAGGACCGGTTTCTGGCATTTCAGCCATCATCAGCCAGGCTTGCTTGAATCCAGTGGTAAAGTGAGCAAGGGACCCAGGTCTGGGCATACCCCCGCCAACTTAGGGCGACCAAAGCGATACAAAAGGGGATGATGGACGGAACGTTTGAGCCAATCAAACACTCACCCCCAGTCAACTGATCTGGGTTTAATCCATCATCATTCTTTAGCTCACTCCACCACCCCAGTTCAGACATGGCCATATGCAAATCAGTCTGACCCTGTGCCTCATGGGAACAGTCCAGCCCGAACTGCCAAGCCATGTCTTCCCTGGACCAGAAACAAGCATCCTAGGACCGGTTTCTGGCATTTCAGCCGTCATCAGCCAGGCTTGCTTGAATCCAGTGGCAAAGTGAGCAAGGGACCCACGTCTGGGCATACCCCCGCCAACTTAGGGCGACCAAAGCGATACAAAAGGGGATGATGGACGGAACGCTTGAGCCAATCAAACACTCACCCCCAGTCAACTGATCTGGGTTTAATCCATCATCATTCTTTAGCTCACTCCACCACCCCAGTTCAGACATGGCCATATGCAAATCAGTCTGACCCTGTGCCTCATGGGAACAGTCCAGCCCGAACTGCCAAGCCATGTCTTCCCTGGACCAGAAACAAGCATCCTAGGACCGGTTTCTGGCATTTCAGCCGTCATCAGCCAGGCTTGCTTGAATCCAGTGGCAAAGTGAGCAAGGGACCCACGTCTGGGCATACCCCCGCCAACTTAGGGCGACCAAAGCGATACAAAAGGGGATGATGGACGGAACGCTTGAGCCAATCAAACACTCACCCCAGTCAACTGATCTGGGTTTAATCCATCATCATTCTTTAGCTCACTCCACCACCCCAGTTCAGACATGGCCATATGCAAATCAGTCTGACCCTGTGCCTCATGGGAACAGTCCAGCCCGAACTGCCAAGCCATGTCTTCCTGGACCAGAAACAAGCATCCTAGGACCGGTTTCTGGCATTTCAGCCATCATCAGCCAGGCTTGCTTGAATCCAGTGGCAAAGTGAGCAAGGGACCCACGTCTGGGCATACCCCGCCAACTTAGGGCTGACCAAAGCGATACATAAAGGGGATGATGGACGGAACGTTTGAGCCAATCAAACACTCACCCCCAGTCAACTGATCTGGGTTTAATCCATCATCATTCTTTAGCTCACTCCACCACCCCAGTTCAGACATGGCCATATGCAAATCAGTCTGACCCTGTGCCTCATGGGAACAGTCCAGCCCGAACTGCCAAGCCATGTCTTCCCTGGACCAGAAACAAGCATCCTAGGACCGGTTTCTGGCATTTCAGCCGTCATCAGCCAGGCTTGCTTGAATCCAGTGGCAAAGTGAGCAAGGGACCCACGTCTGGGCATACCCCCGCCAACTTAGGGCGACCAAAGCGATACAAAAGGGGATGATGGACGGAACGCTTGAGCCAATCAAACACTCACCCCCAGTCAACTGATCTGGGTTTAATCCATCATCATTCTTTAGCTCACTCCACCACCCCAGTTCAGACATGGCCATATGCAAATCAGTCTGACCCTGTGCCTCATGGGAACAGTCCAGCCCGAACTGCCAAGCCATGTCTTCCCTGGACCAGAAACAAGCATCCTAGGACCGGTTTCTGGCATTTCAGCCGTCATCAGCCAGGCTTGCTTGAATCCAGTGGCAAAGTGAGCAAGGGACCCACGTCTGGGCATACCCCCGCCAACTTAGGGCGACCAAAGCGATACAAAAGGGGATGATGGACGGAACGTTTGAGCCAATCAAACACTCACCCCCAGTCAACTGATCTGGGTTTAATCCATCATCATTCTTTAGCTCACTCCACCACCCCAGTTCAGACATGGCCATATGCAAATCAGTCTGACCCTGTGCCTCATGGGAACAGTCCAGCCCGAACTGCCAAGCCATGTCTTCCCTGGACCAGAAACAAGCATCCTAGGACCGGTTTCTGGCATTTCAGCCGTCATCAGCCGTCAGGGTATGCCCAGACGTGGGTCCCTTGCTCACTTTGCCACTGGATTCAAGCTAGCCTGGCTGATGACGGCTGAATGGCCAGAAACCGGTCCCAGGATGCTTGTTTCCGGTCCAGGGAAGACATGGCTTGGCAGTTCGGGCTGGACTGTTCCCATGAGGCACAGGGTCAGACTGATTTGCATATGGCCATGTCTGAACTGGGGTGGTGGAGTGAGCTAAAGAATGATGATGGATTAAACCCAGATCAGTTGACTGGGGGTGAGTGTTTGATTTGCTCAGGCGCTCCGTCCATCATCCCCTTTGGTATCGCTTTGTTCGCCCTAAGTTGGCAGGGTATGCCCAGACGTGGGTCCCTTGCTCACTTTGCCACTGGATTCAAGCTAGCCTGGCTGATGACGGCTGAATGGCCAGAAACCGGTCCCAGGATGCTTGTTTCCGGTCCAGGGAAGACATGGCTTGGCAGTTCGGGCTGGACTGTTCCCATGAGGCACAGGGTCAGACTGATTTGCATATGGCCATGTCTGAACTGGGGTGGTGGAGTGAGCTAAAGAATGATGATGGATTATACCCAGATCAGTTGACTGGGGGTGAGTGTTTGATTTGCTCAGGCGCTCCGTCCATCATCCCCTTTGGTATCGCTTTGTTCGCCCTAAGTTGGCAGGGTATGCCCAGACGTGGGTCCCTTGCTCACTTTGCCACTGGATTCAAGCTAGCCTGGCTGATGACGGCTGAATGGCCAGAAACCGGTCCCAGGATGCTTGTTTCCGGTCCAGGGAAGACATGGCTTGGCAGTTCGGGCTGGACTGTTCCCATGATGCACAGGGTCAGACTGATTTGCATATGGCCATGTCTGAACTGGGGTGGTGGAGTGAGCTAAAGAATGATGATGGATTAAACCCAGATCAGTTGACTGGGGGTGAGTGTTTGATTTGCTCAGGCGCTCCGTCCATCATCCCCTTTGGTATCGCTTTGTTCGCCCTAAGTTGGCAGGGTATGCCCAGACGTGGGTCCCTTGCTCACTTTGCCACTGGATTCAAGCTAGCCTGGCTGATGACGGCTGAATGGCCAGAAACCGGTCCCAGGATGCTTGTTTCCGGTCCAGGGAAGACATGGCTTGGCAGTTCGGGCTGGATTGTTCCCATGAGGCACAGGGTCAGACTGATTTGCATATGGCCATGTCTGAACTGGGGTGGTGGAGTGAGCTAAAGAATGATGATGGATTAAACCCAGATCAGTTGACTGGGGGTGAGTGTTTGATTTGCTCAGGCGCTCCGTCCATCATCCCCTTTGGTATCGCTTGGTACCAAGTATGGTCACGAATATTTTAACTTCTGTGTTAAGTACAGAGATCGGCAGCAAGTTTCGCATCAGTCCCTGGGTTTACCTTCTTTGGGTATCACGGTGTTAGTAGCATGCCGAAAATCTGTCAGCAGCGCCCCTGCATCTCTAGTGCAGCAGTGCCCCAGCATATCACTTATACAATTCCGCCGGGACATCGTTGGGCCCCGGGGACTTACCCACTCTCCACTTTGCCATGGCTTCCTGGACCTCCTGCAATGTGAGATCCCCCTCCTGTGCCTCACCGGCCTCCGCATTTAATACTGAGGTAACTTCTGTGTCTAAGTAATGTGTGATGTGAGTTTTGTCGCGTAATGGTCGAGCCCTGTAAAACTCCTCATAGTGCCGAGCAAATTCCTCCGCAATGTGTTCGCCTGTAGTGTGGGATGCCCCTGTCTGGTCTATAATGCATCATACGCACCTGGCCTCCATTTCCCTCCTGCTCAGCCATGTTAAACGCTTACCAGCTTTGTCCCCAGTTTTCGTGGAGGCGGTGCAATGTTCGCCCCTTCTTGCGCCAGGTCTTGATACTCTGTTTTCAGGATTGCGACTTGTCTGAGGGTTTGGGTATCTGCTGCCGCCCCTGGTGCATTATCTAACTGCAGGAGCCTTGTCTCAAGGCTCTCAAGTTCCGCCACCCCTCCTCTTTTTCTGCATGATTGCGTTCTGGGCCCTGTCTCAAAGGACCACCTTATAGGCTTCCCACAGAACTATCTTAGAAGTGACAGGCCCTACATTCTCCTTGAAGTAGAGTCTATGGCACTTCGAAATTCCATTGCCACCTCTTGGTCTCGAAGGTCCCAGGCACTCAGGTTTCACCCAGCACCCCCCTGCCGTTTCCTATGGCCAATCGCTTCCAACAGGGGAGAATGGTTGGACAGCCCTCCCACCATATATTCCGCCCACTCAACAGCGTCGGCCTCCCCTCCCGGGCAAACACATAGTCGAGGCTCGAGAACACTCTACGGGCCCTGGAGAAGTACGAGTAGGGTCTCTCCTCTAGATGTGTATGTCGCCAAAAATCTGACAGACCCATCGGGGCAGCAAACCTAGCCAGAGGTGTGACCTGGGATGTGGTAGCAGGGGTGTCCTCGTGATCTAGGCCGGCAACCATTACAACATTAAAATCCCCACCCACCAAGTGTAGAGAGGAGTCCACTTCCAGGAGTATTTCCTATCTAGGGTAGGTGCGTGCAATCTATGCGGTGCATACACACTCAGCAAGGTCATAGCTATCCGTCCCCACTATACCTGTACCCCCACATATCTGCCATTGGGGTCTATTCATGTTTTTGCCGCACGGAATGGGGGGGGAATTCTTCTTTATAAGGACAGATAGTCCCCTGGATGCTGTCATGCAGCTGGCGTGATGTATGCTCTTCTACCCAGGAAACAGCAGTGTGTCTCCAGGAGCTGTGTCTCCTGGAGGAGGACTATATCTGGCCGCAGTCTTTATATGTATTGCGCAACCAGGCCCCGTTTGACCTTGTTACCCAGGCCGCTGACATTCCACATCAAAACAGTGAGTCCTGAATCACCTAAAAGTCTTGGAAGTGCCATATATCCTGTGTTGCGGTATTTGAACGGATGCCTCCTGTTTACATAGTGTAGGAACATGTGTATTGGTCTCCCTCATCTATGAACTGGTATGAACATACCCCCCCTTCCCGTAACTCCACCACACTCCCCCTACCCCCATGAGCAATAAACCACATAAAACTGAATCACTTGTGCGAGGAGAATGAGAGGTCTGAAATCTGTAGCCCACAACCCCCCGTATAAACTTAAACTCCTAAAACAACTTGCATCAATCTAAACCACAGCCTCTCCCAGGACAGTGGTCTTGAAGTGGGAAAGAAAAGTTTGCACTCAGATCCACTCCTAAAGGGCTGGGGGGACAAGGAAAAAAGTCCCTGGAACTGTCTCACCAGCTCCGACTTACAGTAGCTTCTTGAAAGTATCTCCAGGGCTTACTCTGCCATGTTGGTGGGAGGTGAGTCTGGCTCCTGCTCCAGGATGTTGATCGCTAATGCCATAGGATGCAGCTCATCAAAGCCTGCCGACTCCTCCTCCTCAAGGTGTGTGGAGAAGCGCCACCCTGGTGTGTGTCTCTCTGAGTCCTTTTTGGGGTTCCAATTTGTCCCTCATCAGTATTGGTGCGTGCTCCTGGCCACCGCGCGGGTTGCAGCCCATTCAGTGGATTTCCCACAGCACCACGTGTAACTGAGCGGTCTTATCTGCGGGCGTCTGCTGCTCCTCCGGGTGGGCTCCCTCCCGGTGGGCTCCCTCCCGTTGGCTGGAGCGCAGGCCTGATCATCCACCTCTGCGCCAGACAGCTGGGGGCGTTCCTCAATCCAAGCCCAGGCCCCCTCTGGAGAATGAAAAAACCAGGGATTTTCCTTGATAGCGGACATTGCGTTTTGCTGGGAATAAAAGCATATATTGCTGCTTGAATGCTCGCAGCTTGTTTTGAACTGAGTCAAAGATGCAGCACTGTTTCCGGACCTCACGGGTGTAGTCCCGGAATACAAGGATTTTCGAGTTTTCATGGCGGACCTCCCTACACAGCTGGACCTCTCGTAGGATCATGTCGCGATCTTGAAAATTCAGAAACCTGGCAATGACGGGCATGGGGGGGGGGGAGGGTGCAATGGAGATCTTCCACCTAGTGCTCGGGGTGTACGCTCTATGATAAAGCAGGGTGAGAACATTTCCGGTGGGAGGGTCACCTTCAGCCAGTTGCCCAGGAAGGCCCCCATGTCTGTGCCCTTGATCCCATTCGGAAATCCCACAAAACGCAGGTTGTGCACCGTGTGAGATTTTTAGCATCCTCCAGTCTCCAGATAGCATCCCTGGCTACAAAACGGACCCCAGCCACGTCTTTCTGAAGCCCCTGAATGGCGTCCTCTAGCTCGGAGGTCCTAGACTCCATCGCCGACACCCTCTCTGCCAAGTTTCATAGGTCCTGCCGCAGAAGTGACACCTCCAAGTGCACCTCACTGAGCCTTCCCTCTAGGGTCTCTCGGGACGACTGGACAGCCGCAAGCAGGGCAGCATTGTCTGGCATAGCCAACCTTTTAGTGCCAGTCTCGGTCAGTGGAGCGCCCACCTCAGTGTAGCGGTTCATTTTACCTTGTTGGGGTGGCCTGGGATCCTTGTCTGCGGCCATTGCCCATGCCAGGCCCCCGCACCAGGATAAGAGGAAATCAGTAGACCCCGTCCAGGCTAGGAGGGAAGGAGGTAAACGTCTAGCAATAACCTGTGCTCAGGACTCCCAAACCATGCAGGCTCCTCCACCACAGGGCCACTGTTTGGTCTCCCTCTGCGGCACCAGCACTGCTCACTCGGGTGGCACGAGCCTTCCCCGGCCCGGGAAGGCAGCACCACCCTGCCAACCTCCAGCCCAGACGGGCGATGTCCTCCCTGGCGCCATCTCAGTGTCCTCCCACCAATCTGTAACCCCGGGCCCCCAGGTCTCTCAGTAGTCTCCCACAAGTTCTCGGACGCCTGCACTCATTCCACAGATGGTCTGCACTTGGCCACCATGGGCCTCCTGCTTCAGGCCCACTCTCTCTTCAGCCGCTGTCCAGGCCCCAAGGGAAACTGCAGGCTGTTGGCCCACACCAGTCACCCTCGTCCCAGCAATTCGTCACCCCCGATGGGAATGGCTGCAGCAGCACCACATACAGGGAGGGGGCGGGGAAGACCAAAAATCTGCGCCTCTCTCGGGCTCACGCTGCAGGATCTCACCAGTCTCAGGCCCTCTGCCTCAGCTGACCCCAGAGGCAGGGGAGAAGCACCAGCGCTTAAGGGCTGCCAATCTTGCAGGAGTCCTGAAGTGGCCCTACAGGAGAGGGGGGGGGGGTGCCTGACAGCACCCCCCTGCCCCGTAGGGCCTGATGAGTCTTCCTCATCATTTGTTGCAACCACACAGCCTTGGCCTCTTGCCACTGGAAATGGGCTGCCCCTCACCCTGCTCTGCTCACCTCCCAGCTCCGCAGGAAACATGCCACTCTCACCGGTGCTGTCTCACACCGGGGTCGCACTAGTCTCGCCCGGGAAGGGGGTGGGAAATAGAGGGAAGCCGGACTGATCAAATCCCTACACCAGCTCCGTGCCGCCAGTCAGCCACGGATGGGACACTCGCTCAATGGGCCACCATATTGTGGCCACCATATTAAAGGAGGTCGCATGCACCTCCCAGACTACCAGGGATTTCAATTCCTCTCATCTGGCATTGCCAGGGCATGCACTGTTCTTTCACCCTACAGCAGGGGCATCGATGGTGCCGAGGAAGGCAGGGTTACGTCAGTATTTCAATTGGGCCGTCGGAGCCCACAGAAGTTGTTGTTACTCAGCCATCTTCCTGGTCACGCCCCGATGTGATCCACATTACTTGGTCTCAAATATGGTATCATCATCTTGTCATTAACAAAAATAATGAAGACGACTGGGGAAAAAGACTATTTCTATCATTACTTTTACTTCACATCTTCTAGGTGACTACTGCTGTGTTATCCAAGTTGAGGTTTACAATACACGGGGTAAGGTCCTACTACCTAGGCGCCCAGCTACCCTTAAGTACCTCTCCTGTTTTGCAGCTTTACTGAAACATATTAGAAGTGTTGCTTGATTGATTTAATACACGTATACCAAACTTTAAAAATGTATATTCGAGATGTAAATGTGTATATTTTGAGAGCTCTTAATCTGATGTTTGGAGAAAAGTGGTTGAACTTCCAAAATTTACTTAAAGCTATAAATTGATTTACTGCATCTATGTCTCTTATGTATTGCCACGTAGAGACACTCCACCTTGTCAACAGTTTTTAGGTCGAGTTGGGTCAGCGCGCATGCGCTGCTCTGCGAGACTTGTTGTAGCGGAGTATGAAAGAGAAGCCCCGCCCACTCCCCCGCCCAGATTTGTCATTGGCTTGTATCATTGTCCTTCGTAAATGCGGTCTTCTGATTCCTTAGTAGGCTTGTTAGTCCCTCCTTAGCACCACCTTGTCCTCAATTGTAACCTCCCATGGCGACTGGCCCCTTTACTTCGGTTGTTACAGGGAACGTGTTCTTAAGTTTGTGAGCACTCTTTTCTTTAATTAGTTTTTCTTTGTGCAGGCACAACGTGCGCTGCTTCAGCTGGTGTCGTCTTGTTCGCAAGATGCAGGAAACGAGTCAAGAATAACATAACAGCTTTTCCGCCCCTGCCCCGCCTCGTCAGTTCAGCAGCTAATCTTCCTGGGAACCAGCCCATGTTCGCTCGTCTCTTGGGAGTGCCACAGCCTTGTAATGCAGTCCAAAATACCGCGAGCGCGGTTTACCATTGCGCTTTAGTCCGCATTCCTTCCCACGCAGGCCAAGCTGCATTCACGCATTTTCTCCTTCCACACACTCGTGATTTCAAAGCCTTTACATCCAGTCTCTCGCCCATTTAGCGTCACTTCAAGTTAAGATGGAGTGATAAAAACACGATAGAAGCACATCTCATGTCCTCACACCCTGTGAAAATACTATTGATGTACGTGGTCTGTGAAAACACACACCTCCAAACAAACACTGAAGAAATGGTATGCCACGTGCTCGCAAATGCGCTTCTGCACCTCATCAGCTATGAAGCACTATATAAATGCAACTACAAAACAATACCTCATTCTAACAAGTGACACTTTTCATGTACTAAGAACCATTACGCTCTGCTTTCACTTGGAGTTTAAATTCACATGCAGTGACCAGACCTCCATTAATTGAATTCTTTTTCTGACAGCCTGTCAGGCATTCTTCCGGATCATGTTTCATTTAAGAAAAGTGCAATAAAAAAGTATACTTTCTGAGAAGAAACAGGTCTTTGGAATTCTTTGATCTCCATGATTGCTAAAGACACATCTGTCACGTTGGGTTTAATCAAAGTTCAACTTCTGTACATTTGCACTGGGAGAGTGCAGGTTTTATAGTTATCCAATTTAACAGCATTTTTTTAGGTTGTTTCTTACTTGAGGGTCAAATGAAGTAATGGCCCTACATGTGTGTCTTGGTGGTCTGAATTTGAATACAGGAGTAGGACATCGCTGCAGTTAAGCTACTGCACAATTGAAAACATGAATAAGAAATTCCCTTTTCCAGCACTTTAAATATGAGTCCCAGCTCAGGCATAGCTGCTAGTGGCCCCACGTCATGTGTGACTGCTTCAGGCAGTTTTAGCCTTTTAGCTTGCAGTGTGTGATGCTCCATTCTTGGACTTATAGTGTTGCTTTTAATATTGAAAACATGGACAGAAAATCCCAGAATGGAATTTGCTGTTAGCTAAAAAGTCAGGCCTAGCTGAACAAGAAGTGGGCTACATGTATGCTCTGACTGCATGTTGAGAGGTAAATCTGATCGCTGTACAAAACAGGAATTCCACATTTTACAGTAATCACCGCACCGCCACAATTTCCCTACGAAACTTTTCGGCAATTCAAACCAGCTGAAATTTACAGGGGAAATCAAGAGGATAAAACTCTGCAAAATTCAATGCAGTAAACACTGATTCTGCAGAAATTGCACACTTTCCAGGCAATTAATGCATCAGGTAAAAAATTCACACCACCACATTAACTCAATAACACAGTTAACACAATAACATAACGAAGTGGAGAGGAGTTGGCCTAATAGCTGGGCAGCCGACCTCTAATCTGGGGAACTGGGTTCGAGTCTCGGCAATGACGCTGAACATCCTGTGATTCTGGGCAAATCACTTAATCTCCCCGTGCCTAACCAAAATGAATGTGTGTCCTCATGTAACGTAACTGGTGCTATGTAAAGCGCTCTGATACCCGTTCGCGCTATATAAAACTCTGCTAAAAAAAAAAAAAAGGAAGTTCTGGTGTGTGTCTATATAGTTCTCACAACTCTTCTCTGTGAGATTGATACATTGATTGCAATAAAGTAATTCTAAAGTCAAGAAATTGGGAACACTTTTAAAGTCAAAATGCTCAGGCGTGGGAAACTGGTTTCAGGCTATGACGAAGGAACATCACCCCACTGCTTAACGGCAGGAACATGAAAAATAAATTGATAATTGTTAGACCTGGCAACATTGGCGTGGGTCTCCCTTCCATTTTTCGCTGTTGTCTTCTCTGTTTTTGCTGGTGTTAGATGCTCTTGGCGCTGTGCCACTGCCCTTCAGTGCCACAGCGCGAATGCTCCCTGTGTAAATATGACATGTGAATTGGTATATCCATGATTGGCTTATTTGGTTTACCTGTTAGTCCCAAGTAGCGTGGCCTGTGTGTGCCCAGGGCTGGTAAACCAAATGCTGCTGGTGGGCCTGCAGCGCTGGTTTGCGCCACCCACAGAAGCAGCTTGTAAAGTGTGTCTCAGACCTGCCACTGCAGAGTCTGTGTGCAGTCCAGAACTGCCATCTTGGATGTGAAGTGCACCCACTTCCCAGCCCCTGAACCGTCCCTTGGCATCATGTAAGTCACCCCTATGGTAGGGTGCATTGTATGTGTAAGGTAGGACATGCCTTGGTGTGTGTAGCATGTCCTGGTAGTGAATTACACCCAATTTCGTTTTTCACTACTGTAAGGCTACCTGTTCTCCATAGGCCAGAATGGGCAGTTTGACTATTACATTCTATAGTCCTAACTGGCCCCAGGAACATGGTAGAAAAACGAATTTAGTATGCCTGAGCTCAGAATAATAAAATACATCTTTTAGTGAAGTTTATTTTTATATTCTGTGTTTGAAAATACCACTTTTAGAAAGTAGGTATTTTCTTGCCTAAGCCTTCCAGTGTGCTCTGCTGTTATGTGTATTGGCTGTCTGGTTTTGGAGGGACAGGGCAGGCTGAGTCAGACCTGGGTTGAATAGAGAGATCTGCATTTAGAGTATGGGGAGGGGTGGCTCCTTGACCTGAATAGGGCTGTGCCTGGCAAGGTGAATGCTGGCTCCACCTCCTACTGTGCGTCTGATGGCAGACCCCTCTTTCTGAAAGGAAGGATGCAGCCTGGTAAACAAAGTGCTCCAGGACTGAGCAGAACTGGTTCTGGCTGGGTTCAGTGACTTGTAGCTTTTGAGAACAAAGACTATTGGGGTATAAATATCTGTGCTGAAACCCCTACAATTGGTATTGCTCCTGGAAATCAAGACGAACCTCTGTCCGTGTAACTGAAGGAATCTGCAGGAGGTGACTATCCTTGTGCTTGTGTGCTGTTTCTTGGATTGGCCTGCAGTGGTTACCATTGGACTTGGAAGAAGAGGGAAAAGGACTTTGAGAGAACTTTTATTAATCTTGCTAAAGCAATCACCCAAGGGCTAGGAGAGAGCTAGCCTCCTGTTGAAGTCTCAGGCACATCAGACTTCACCACCAGCCTCCTGATTCCTCCCAGCGAGGATTTCTAACTGCAGGTGAGGCTCCTGTGAGTTCCAGGGCCTCTAGTTCTACTACAGAGAAGAGAGTGCTGAAATCGTCGCTAACGCACGTTTGCGAGCCGCCGCAGCCGAGAGCGCCCGAAAAATCATTGCGCTGCTGCCGCTGAGTGCTCGCAACCCAAGATCGACGCCTCGCACGTTTGCGGGCCGCCAAGTGCTCGCTAACTCCAAAGATCATCGCACCGCACGTTTGCGGGCTTCCAAGTGCTCGCTAACTCCGAGAGATCATCGCTTCACGACATCGCAGCGCGGACGCCGGGCGTCCGCCATTTTCATTGCATCAGGATCGTCGCTCCCTCGTGGAGCGCCATTTCTTCGCATCGCAACCTGATCGCACACGCAACAAGATCGTCGCATCGTCTCCTCCCTCGCGGCAAGGAGTCATCGCATCAACGGCCTAGCGAGCAGAAGTTTGTCGCATCGTCTCCGCGCGCATCAGCAGATCGGCGCATCATCCTCCCTCGCGGCAAGGATTTATCGCATCGCCGGCCTCGCGTGCAGAAAATCATCGCTACAGCTTTTTTGCGACACTTTGTTGGTTTTTGCTACGAAATCCAGGTACTTTGAAAGTAAAAGGGTCGCAGAGACCACTGCTTTGAACTGAACTCCTCTTGGCACACCTTGAACTATTTTTGCAGCATTTCAAGAGTAATCCTATTTTACAGTATTGTGGCTTTTTTTTAATCGTTATTGGTCTTGTGTTAAGTCTATATATAAAGATACTTATTTTTTATAACTACTTGTGTGGTGTCCCTTTGTAGTGTTCTTCACTGTGTTACTGTGTATGGTCATAAATGCTTCACACACTGCCTCTGAGATAAGCCTAGCTGCTCGTGCTACGTTACCACAGGGTTGAGCAGGGGTTATCAAAGGGTGTAGCCCTCTTACTCTGACTTAGGAAGAAGGGTCCCTACTTGGACAGTGGCCAGCCATTGCCAACTAGAGACCCCCATTTCTAACATTGGTGGCAGCGGTGGGATCTGGACTTGCATTTATGATTGCATACAGTAATTATAGTGTACACTACTAGTGAGTGCAGACCATAACGCAACCACATACGTTTTGAGGTTTTTTGATTCTATTTTTGATTAATATTGCCAGTTATTGCTACAATGGGCAAGCCCAGATCCAATGCCTCGGAGGATCTCTCCTGGGAAGAAGAGAAATTAGAAACCTACAATGCCAAGCAGCTCAAATATTTTTGCAAACGCTTCACAGTCCCTATCACAGGTCTCACTAAAAGGGAGGAGTATTACAAGGCGCTGAAGGCCTGGCTAGAAGCCAGGGATGCCCCTAAAAATATGGGAGAGCCTGTGGAGGGGGAAGAGAATGCAGGAGAGCAGTAGGGTGAGGTAGTAGATTTAGTGGGAGATAAAGCAATTTCCAGCCCGGGCACTAGTGTGTCCGCCAGGGGTCTGTCGCCAGAAGAGATGGAGGACAGGGAGAGAGATAGGCGGCATAATATGGAAAAGGCTAAGCTTAAAATGGATGGTCACAGGGACCTAGAGAACAAGAAGTTAGAATTTGAGATTATGAAAATGAAACTTGAGCATGAGAGAATATTGAGGGAGTTGGAGATTAAAGCAAAGAGTGTAGAGATCTCCCCCTCTGGTGGCAGCATACCTGTAGTGCATACTGAGAGTAGAGTGTATATACCCAAGGAGGTTATTAAGGATTTCCACAAAAGTGAAGATATTGGGCAATGGTTTGCAGCTTATGAATTAGCCATGGTGTCCCACCGCGTCCCTGAGAAGGATTGGGGAGCGGGGTTGTGGGGACGCTTTGTGAGTGAGGGGAGGGATACCTTGTTGGACCTGCCCCCAGAAAGTCGAATGGTTTATGGCCACATGAAGGAAGCTTTGATGACCCGCTATGGTTTGACCCCTGAGATGTATAGGCAGAGGTTTAGGACCTGCAAGAAGCTAGAGGGTACCACGTGGGTTGAATATGTGTCTTTTTTTTGCAGAGTAATGGAACGCTGGGTAAAAGGTAGCAAAGTAGAAACTTTTGAGCAGCTTTATGATTTGATTGCATGGGAGCATTTATCTAGTAACTGTTTTCCTGAGCTACGCCAGCACCTGATTGATTGCAAGCTGACTAACCCTAGGAAGCTTGCTGAGGAGGCGGACCGCTGGGTGAGCACCCGGGTTCGCAAGGGTCCAGTGGGAGACTTCGCCAAAGGTGGGCAGGGTCCCCAGCAGAGAAGTGGGGGGACAGGGGTAAACCGAGGGAGTTCCAAAGAGGGCCCCAAAGTAATTCCCAAGGGAACCAAGCAGTGGTGTCCCAGCCTCCCCAAGAGAAGAAGCCAGTCCCCCCCCCGAGAGGTAGGCCTGTTCAGAGGGGACCCCTTACTTGTTATAAGTGTGGTCAAGTGGGCCACAGATACTATGATCCCCAGTGTCCTCAGAGGGATACTAGTGCACCGACCCGTGCACCACCCCACCAGCTTGCTAGTGTAGCCCTGGGAGGGGAGGAGATGGGTGCCCAAGGTGAGTGGGATCCCGTAGAGTTGACCCTTGTCTCATTAGGAGACTTTGAAATGGTCCCTAAGCCTGCACTGCCTGATAACACTAAAAAGTACAGGCAGTGGGTGACCATCAATGGCCATAGAGTGGAGGCTCTAAGAGACACAGGAGCCAGTGTAACTGCTGTCAGCTCCCGGTTGGTGTCCAAAGAGCAGATTGTCCCCCATGCATTCTACCCAGTAGTGTCCGCAGACAACTCAGAGAGCCAATGTGAGGTGGCTCAGGTTCCCTTCGAGTGGGGGGGTCTCAGGAACTCTTCAGGTGGCTGTGAGGCCCGCCATGCCTGTAGACTGTCTGTTGGGCAATGATTTAGAGAACTCCCCGTGGGCTACGGTGGAGAGGAGATCTCACTTAGAGATGTTGGGTCTGCCTGAGTGGGCGTGTGCTACCACTCGGTCCATGGCGGCCAAGGAGGGTGTTGAGAAGGACCTGGAGCCTGAGAGTATGGCCCAGATCCCTGCCTTAGAGAGGAGGGGCAGGGGGCGCGGGGAGCCGGCCCCCTTGGTTCCCACGGCCCAGGAGGGAGCAGACCCTGAGGGGGATGCCCTGGAGCCTACCGGGGAGCAGATCACCGACCTGGGGAACTGCCTGAGCTGACCCATTGGCAGCAGGAAGGGGGACCCACCAGGGAGGAATTTTGTGAGCAGCAAAGAGTTTGCCCTTCTCTTGAGGGTATGCGGCGTCAGGCTGCAGCCCAGGCAGCAGGTGACCTGTCTGGTTCACATCTGATTTATTGGGAGAACAGTCTCCTGTATAGCGAGCCTAAGGCTGCTGAGCCGGGGTCAGCCCGTGTGCTGGTGGTACCCGAGTGCTTCAGAGCCTTCCTACTGGGGTTGGCTCATGACATTCCATTGGCAGGACATCTGGGGCAGACCAAGACCTTTGAGAGGCTGGTCACCCACTTTTATTGGCCCCAGATGCGCAAGAGCTCAGACACTTATTGCAGAACATGTGAGACTTGCCAGGCAAGTGGGAAGAGTGGGGGGAAGATCAAGGCCCCACTCCAGTTGTTAGTACCCCATTCGAGCGAGTGGGCATTGACATTGTGGGGCCTCTGGACCCCAAGACAGCCATGGGCAACAGGTTCATCCTGGTCTTGGTGGACCATCCCACCCGGTACCCTGAAGCCATCCCGCTCAGGACAGTGACGGCCCCCGTGGTGGGACGTGCACTGATGGGGATTTTCTCCCGTGTGGGGTTCCCCAGAGAGGTGGTGTCTGACAGGGGGACCAACTTCATCTCCCAGTACATGAAGTCTCTGTGGAAGGAGTGTGGGGTAACTTATAAGTTCACCACTCCTTACCACCCCCAAGGTAATGGTCTGGTTGAAAGGTTCAACCGGACCTTGAAGGGCATGATCATGGGCCTAGAAGAGCCCCTGAGGCGTAAGTGGGACGTCCTCTTGCCATGCCTGTTGTTTGCCTACCGTGAGGTGCCACAGAAGTCCTTAGGGTTCAGCCCCTTTGAACTTCTCTTTGGCCATCCGGTGAGAGGGCCTCTGAGTCTGGTCAAGGAAGGCTGGGAGCAATCTCCCAGGAAACCTCCCCAAGATGTATTTAGCTACATGTTGGCCTTCAGGAACCAGACTCGGCGTTTCAGAAAAATTGCTGAGGCAAATCTGGAAGCCAGCCAGGAGGAAATGAAACGTTGGCACGACCAGAATGCCACTCTGGTCGAGTTTCAACCTGGTCAGAAGGTTTGGGTACTGGCCCCAGTGGAGCCTTGTGCGCTCCAAGATAAGTGGACCGGTCCATTTGAGGTGGTGGAGCGCAAAGTCCAGTTACCTACTTGGTGGACTTTCAATCTCCCAGGAACCCCTTGCGGGTCCTGCATGTGAACCGCCTGAAGCCCCACTTTGAGAGGTCTGAAGTGGGCATGCTTCTTGCCACAGATGCTGGGATGGAGGAGGAGAGTGAGCCTCTTCTTGACCTCCTGTGTGCAGGAGAGAAGGATGGGTCAGTGGAGGGTGTGGTCCTCTCCACCACACTGACCCCTGAGCAGCAGAGAGATCGTCACCAACTGTTGGGGCAATTTTCTGATTTGTTTTCCTGGGCCTGGTGTCACTGATTGGTGCGTCCATGAGGTAGACACCGGGGACAGTCCTCCTGTCAAGCACAAGGCTTACAGAGTGACTGACAGGGTCAGGACTTACATTAAGGAGGAGGTCTCCAAAATGTTTGCCCTAGGGGTGATTGAGTCCTCTAGCAGCCCTTGGTCCAGCCCCGTGGTCTTGGTACCAAAAGCTGCAGCGCCTGGTGCCACCCCTGAACTTAGGTTCTGTGTGGACTACCGAGGTCTCAATTCGGTCACGAAGACCGACACGCACCACATCCCCAGAGCTGATGAGCTCATAGATCGGTTAGGGGCTGCCCGGTACCTCAGCACGTTTGATTTGACGTCTGGGTACTGGCAGATCGCCTTAACTGATGGGGCAAAGGAGAGGTCAGCATTCTCCACACCAGATGGGCACTACCAGTTCCGTGTGATGCCTTTTGGGATGAAGAATGCCCCTGCCACCTTTCAGAGGTTGGTCAACCAGGTGTTGGTTGGGCTGGAGGATTTCAGTGCCGCCTACCTGGATGACATTGCAGTGTTTAGTTCCTCCTCGGAGGACCACTTGCGCCACCTCTGGGAAGTGTTAATGGCGCTGCGCAGAGCAGGCCTCACAATCAAGGCCAGTAAGTGCCAGATTGGGCAGGGTTCTGTGGTGTATTTGGGACACCAGGTGGGGAGTGGCCAAGTGGCGCCCCTGCAGCCCAAGATTGAAACCATCCTGGCTTGGGAGCCCCCAAGGACCCAGACCCAGGTGAGGGCCTTCTTAGGACTCACGGGTTACTACAGGAGGTTTGTCAAGGGGTATGGCAACATTGTTGCACCCTTGACTGAGCTGACTTCCAAGAAGCAGCCAAAGATTGTGAACTGGACTGACACCTGTCAGAAAGCTTTTGATGCCCTCAAGACTGCCATGTGTACAGCACCCGTACTCCAAGCACCCAATTTTGCTAAGGAATTTATTGTCCAGACAGACGCTTCAGAGCATGGGGTGGGGGCCGTTCTGTCACAGATAAATGAGGAGGGACTAGACCAACCTGTAGCCTTCATCAGTAGGAGGTTACTTCCACGGGAACAGAGGTGGAGTGCAATTGAGCATGAGGCATTTGCTGTGGTCTGGGCACTGAAGAAGCTGAGACCATACCTGTTTGGGACTCACTTCCGGGTTCAGACAGACCACAGGCCCCTCAGATGGTTGATGCAGATGAGGGGTGAGAATCCCAAGTTGTTGAGGTGGTCCATTTCCCTACAGGGTATGGACTTCACGGTGGAACACCGCCCTGGTACAGAACACGCCAATGCTGATGGTCTGTCCAGATTTTTCCGCCTTAGTGATGAGAACTTCCAAGGGGATGGGTAGTTCTCCCCACATTTCAGCTGGAGGGGACACGTGTTAGACCTGGAACCATTGGCGTGGGTCTCCCTTCCATTTTTCGCTGTTGTCTTCTCTGTTTTTGCTGGTGTTAGATGCTGTGGGCGTTGTGCCACTGCCCTTCAGTGCCACAGCGCGAACGCTCCCTGTGTAAATATGACATGTGAATTGGTTTATCCATGATTGGCTTATTTGGTTTACCTGTTAGTCCCAAGTAGCGTGGCCTGTGTGTGCCCAGGGCTGGTAAACCAAATGCTGCTGGTGGGCCTGCAGCGCTGGTTTGCGGCACCCACAGAAGCAGCTTGTAAAGTGTGTCTCAGACCTGCCACTGCAGAGTCTGTGTGCAGTCCAGAACTGCCATCTTGGCTGTGAAGTGCACCCACTTCCCAGCCCCTGAACCGTCCCTTGGCATCATGTAAGTCACCCCTATGGTAGGGTGCATTGTATGTGTAAGGTAGGACATGCCTTGGTGTGTGTAGCATGTCCTGGTAGTGAATTACACCCAATTTCGTTTTTCACTACTGTAAGGCTACCGTTCCCCATAGGCCAGAATGGGCAGTTTGACTATTACATTCTATAGTCCTAACTGGCCCCAGGAACATGGTAGAAAAACGAATTTAGTATGCCTGAGCTCAGAATAATAAAATACATCTTTTAGTGAAGTTTATTTTTATATTCTGTGTTTGAAAATACCACTTTTAGAAAGTAGGTATTTTCTTGCCTAAGCCTTCCAGTGTGCTCTGCTGTTATGTGTATTGGCTGTCTGGTTTTGGAGGGACAGGGCAGGCTGAGTCAGACCTGGGTTGAATAGAGAGATCTGCATTTAGAGTATAGGGAGGGGTGGCTCCTTGACCTGAATAGGGCTGTGCCTGGCAAGGTGAATGCTGGCTCCACCTCCTACTGTGCGTCTGATGGCAGACCCCCTCTTTCTGAAAGGAAGGATGCAGCCTGGTAAACAAAGTGCTCCAGGACTGAGCAGAACTGGTTCTGGCTGGGTTCAGTGACTTGTAGCTTTTGAGAACAAAGACTATTGGGGTATAAATATCTGTGCTGAAACCCCTACAATTGGTATTGCTCCTGGAAATCAAGACGAACCTCTGTCCATGTAACTGAAGGAATCTGCAGGAGGTGACTATCCTTGTGCTTGTGTGCTGTTTCTTGGATTGGCCTGCAGTGGTTACCATTGGACTTGGAAGAAGAGGGAAAAGGACTTTGAGAGAACTTTTATTAATCTTGCTAAAGCAATCACCCAAGGGCTAGGAGAGAGCTAGCCTCCTGTTGAAGTCTCAGGCACATCAGACTTCACCACCAGCCTCCTGATTCCTCCCAGCGAGGATTTCTAACTGCAGGTGAGGCTCCTGTGAGTTCCAGGGCCTCTAGTTCTACTACAGAGAAGAGAGTGCTGAAATCGTCGCTAACGCACGTTTGCGAGCCGCCGCAGCCGAGAGCGCCCGAAAAATCATTGCGCTGCTGCCGCTGAGTGCTCGCAACCCAAGATCGACGCCTCGCACGTTTGCGGGCCGCCAAGTGCTCGCTAACTCCAAAGATCATCGCACCGCACGTTTGCGGGCTTCCAAGTGCTCGCTAACTCCGAGAGATCATCGCTTCACGACATCGCAGCGCGGACGCCGGGCGTCCGCCATTTTCATCGCATCAGGATCGTCGCTCCCTCGTGGAGCGCCATTTCTTCGCATCGCAACCTGATCGCACACGCAACAAGATCGTCGCATCGTCTCCTCCCTCGCGGCAAGGAGTCATCGCATCAACGGCCTAGCGTGCAGAAGTTTGTCGCATCGTCTGCGCACGCATCAGCAGGTCGGCGCATCATCCTCCCTCGCGGCAAGGATTTATCGCATCGCCGGCCTCGCGTGCAGAAAATCATCGCTACAGCTTCTTTGCGACACTTTGTTGGTTTTTGCTACGAAATCCAGGTACTTTGAAAGTAAAAGGGTCGCAGAGACCACTGCTTTGAACTGAACTCCTCTTGGCACACCTTGAACTATTTTTGCAGCATTTCAAGAGTAATCCTATTTTACAGTATTGTGGCTTTTTTTTTATCGTTATTGGTCTTGTGTTAAGTCTATATATAAAGATACTTATTTTTTATAACTACTTGTGTGGTGTCCCTTTGTAGTGTTCTTCACTGTGTTACTGTGTATGGTCATAAATGCTTCACACACTGCCTCTGAGATAAGCCTAGCTGCTCGTGCTACGTTACCACAGGGTTGAGCAGGGGTTATCAAAGGGTGTAGCCCTCTTACTCTGACTTAGGAAGAAGGGTCCCTACTTGGACAGTGGCCAGCCATTGCCAACTAGAGACCCCCATTTCTAACAATAATAAAACACTATCATCATTTTATTTGTCATTGACTCGGCCGAGTTTGCTGCGTCCACCAAGTCTGGCGCAGGGCCAAGTTGCAGCATCACCAGCAGGGAGAGGAGGAGGAGTGGGCACTGAAAGTGTGTCTGTAGGTATAGCCGGCCGTCCACAGTAATACTTATAAGGTCCCAAAGGCGAGACCGATTGCATTGAAAATGCTTGTTTTACATTCCTGCTGGTGACAGCGCCTGATGAAGGGATCCCTGGTGACAATCTATGGCGGCCACTAGTGACCTTGTCTGTACAAACACTAATAATAACAGCAGTGATTGTCATCGACCCTCAGCAGCTCTTACTAAGGAGGGCTGGAGAGCCCTGCTCGAGGCCCAGAGACCGGGTCAGCGTGGAGAGACCCTTCCAAGGCCCAGGAACCCCCGCCACAGCCGGACTCACCGCCTCCTGCTGGGACATCTGTCTCCGGGCAGCGACACTGGATCTCTCCGGGGATCCGGCAGGAGGAGCGTCACTGCCAGGAATCCACTGGGGGGACCTCACGATAGCATCAAGCACCAAGGCTCACCATAAAGCTAGTGCGCATGCGCAGGGGTAAGATACTACTTTAAGCCATACGGAACGTAGTGCGCATGCGTAGAGGTCAAACACCACTCACTGGAGGCAGGAGAGAGGCCACGCTTCTACAAACGTACGGCGCATGAGCAGAGGATGAGGTGGGATTGGATTCTGCCGGGAGAGCAGACACCGTGACCCAGCGTGCGACGGGACAGAGGCAGTGTCTCTTCAACGCGCATGCGTCGTACAGCGAAGGGGCACAGTCCCTCCTCACTGCGCATGCGCGGTCGCGGGCGAGCCTCTCCTCGGCTGTCTCAGCCGTTGCGGACCCCGGATGGAGCTGTCCCTGCGAGGGGTCTCCTGCGGGCTCTACACCTGCGTCCTGCCCGAGGCCCGCAGGTACGGATGCGCCGGTGCTTCCTCTACTGTCATCACTGGTCTGGGCCTGCGCCTCCTCGGCCCAGTCTCCTCTGGAGCTCGGGGCCGCCGTTGGTTGTCTCGGATACCACTGAGCGGCCGGGGCCGGAGGGAGGGAAGCTGCTGTGGGCTCCGGTGACAAGTGCGGCAACCTGTGCATGAACGATCTCTTATGCTGTACCTGGCTGAAGCCTCCTCTTCACCTGTCACAAGCAGTGGGGTGGGGGGGTACCCCTCAGAGGCCCTGAGCTCCCTGGCACTGGGAGGGCTGTGCTGGGGACCCTCCACCCCTCAGAGCCACTGAAAGGAGTCTTACCAGGGAGCTTTGGGGTCTGAACCTGCTAGAGCTACTGATGGGATTGTTACTGAGGGACTGTGGCCTCTGCCCCTGCTAGAGCTACTGATAGTATTGTTACTGAGGGGAGTGTGGCCTCTGCCCCTGCTAGAGCTACTGATAGGAGTGTTACTGAGGGGACTCTGGCCTCTGCCCCTGCTAGAGCTACTGATAGGATTGTTACTGAGGGACTGTGGCCTCTGCCCCTGCTAGAGCTACTGATAGGATTGTTACTGAGGGGAGTGTGGCCTCTGCCCCTGCTAGAGCTACTGATAGGATTGTTACTGAGGGACTGTGGCCTCCATCCCTGCTAGAGCTACTGATAGGATTGTTACTGAGGGACTGTGGCCTCCATCCCTGCTAGAGCTACTGATAGGATTGTTACTGAGGGACTGTGGCCTCTGCACCTGCTAGAGCTACTGATAGTATTGTTACTGAGGGACTGTGGCCTCCATCCCTGCTAGAGCTACTGATAGGATTGTTACTGAGGGGAGTGTGGCCTCTGCCCCTGCTAGAGCTACTGATAGGATTGTTACTGAGGGGAGTGTGGCCTCTGCCCCTGCTAGAGCTACTGATAGGATTGTTACTGAGGGACTGTGGCCTCCATCCCTGCTAGAGCTACTGATAGGATTGTTACTGAGGGACTGTGGCCTCCATCCCTGCTAGAGCTACTGATAGTATTGTTACTGAGGGACTGTGGCCTCCATCCCTGCTAGAGCTACTGATAGTATTGTTACTGAGGGACTGTGGCCTCTGCACCTGCTAGAGCTACTGATAGGAGTGTTACTGAGGGGACTCTGGCCTCTGCCCCTGCTAGAGCTACTGATAGGATTGTTACTGAGGGACTGTGGCCTCTGCCCCTGCTAGAGCTACTGATAGGATTGTTACTGAGGGACTGTGGCCTCCATCCCTGCTAGAGCTACTGATAGGATTGTTACTGAGGGACTGTGGCCTCCATCCCTGCTAGAGCTACTGATAGTATTGTTACTGAGGGACTGTGGCCTCTGCACCTGCTAGAGCTACTGATGGGATTGTTACTGAGGGGACTCTGGCCTCTGCCCCTGCTAGAGCTACTGATGGGATTGTTACTGAGGGGACTGTGGCCTCTGCACCTGCTAGAGCTACTGATGGGATTGTTACTGAGGGGACTGTGGCCTCTGCACCTGCTAGAGCTACTGATGGGATTGTTACTGAGGGGACTCTGGCCTCTGCCCCTGCTAGAGCTACTGATAGGATTGTTACTGAGGGGAGTGTGGCCGCTGCCCCTGCTAGAGCTACTGATAGGATTGTTACTGAGGGGAGTGTGGCCTCTGCACCTGCTAGAGCTACTGATAGTATTGTTACTGAGGGACTGTGGCCTCTGCCCCTGCTAGAGCTACTGATAGGAGTGTTACTGAGGGGACTCTGGCCTCTGCCCCTGCTAGAGCTACTGATAGGATTGTTACTGAGGGACTGTGGCCTCTGCCAGAGCTACTGATAGGATTGTTACTGAGGGGACTCTGGCCTCTGCCCCTGCTAGAGCTACTGATAGGATTGTTACTGAGGGGAGTGTGGCCGCTGCCCCTGCTAGAGCTACTGATAGGATTGTTACTGAGGGGAGTGTGGCCTCTGCACCTGCTAGAGCTACTGATAGTATTGTTACTGAGGGACTGTGGCCTCTGCCCCTGCTAGAGCTACTGATAGGAGTGTTACTGAGGGGACTCTGGCCTCTGCCCCTGCTAGAGCTACTGATAGGATTGTTACTGAGGGACTGTGGCCTCTGCCAGAGCTACTGATAGGATTGTTACTGAGGGACTGTGGCCTCTGCACCTGCTAGAGCTACTGATAGGATTGTTACTGAGGGACTGTGGCCTCTGCCAGAGCTACTGATAGGATTGTTACTGAGGGGACTCTGGCCTCTGCCCCTGCTAGAGCTACTGATAGGATTGTTACTGAGGGACTGTGGCCTCCATCCCTGCTAGAGCTACTGATAGGATTGTTACTGAGGGACTGTGGCCTCTGCACCTGCTAGAGCTACTGATAGTATTGTTACTGAGGGACTGTGGCCTCCATCCCTGCTAGAGCTACTGATAGTATTGTTACTGAGGGACTGTGGCCTCTGCCCCTGCTAGAGCTACTGATAGGATTGTTACTGAGGGGAGTGTGGCCTCTGCCCCTGCTAGAGCTACTGATAGGATTGTTACTGAGGGACTGTGGCCTCCATCCCTGCTAGAGCTACTGATAGGATTGTTACTGAGGGACTGTGGCCTCCATCCCTGCTAGAGCTACTGATAGTATTGTTACTGAGGGACTGTGGCCTCCATCCCTGCTAGAGCTACTGATAGTATTGTTACTGAGGGACTGTGGCCTCTGCACCTGCTAGAGCTACTGATAGGAGTGTTACTGAGGGGACTCTGGCCTCTGCCCCTGCTAGAGCTACTGATAGGATTGTTACTGAGGGACTGTGGCCTCTGCCCCTGCTAGAGCTACTGATAGGATTGTTACTGAGGGACTGTGGCCTCCATCCCTGCTAGAGCTACTGATAGGATTGTTACTGAGGGACTGTGGCCTCCATCCCTGCTAGAGCTACTGATAGTATTGTTACTGAGGGACTGTGGCCTCTGCACCTGCTAGAGCTACTGATGGGATTGTTACTGAGGGGACTCTGGCCTCTGCCCCTGCTAGAGCTACTGATGGGATTGTTACTGAGGGGACTGTGGCCTCTGCACCTGCTAGAGCTACTGATGGGATTGTTACTGAGGGGACTGTGGCCTCTGCACCTGCTAGAGCTACTGATGGGATTGTTACTGAGGGGACTCTGGCCTCTGCCCCTGCTAGAGCTACTGATAGGATTGTTACTGAGGGGAGTGTGGCCGCTGCCCCTGCTAGAGCTACTGATAGGATTGTTACTGAGGGGAGTGTGGCCTCTGCACCTGCTAGAGCTACTGATAGTATTGTTACTGAGGGACTGTGGCCTCTGCCCCTGCTAGAGCTACTGATAGGAGTGTTACTGAGGGGACTCTGGCCTCTGCCCCTGCTAGAGCTACTGATAGGATTGTTACTGAGGGACTGTGGCCTCTGCCAGAGCTACTGATAGGATTGTTACTGAGGGGACTCTGGCCTCTGCCCCTGCTAGAGCTACTGATAGGATTGTTACTGAGGGGAGTGTGGCCGCTGCCCCTGCTAGAGCTACTGATAGGATTGTTACTGAGGGGAGTGTGGCCTCTGCACCTGCTAGAGCTACTGATAGTATTGTTACTGAGGGACTGTGGCCTCTGCCCCTGCTAGAGCTACTGATAGGAGTGTTACTGAGGGGACTCTGGCCTCTGCCCCTGCTAGAGCTACTGATAGGATTGTTACTGAGGGACTGTGGCCTCTGCCAGAGCTACTGATAGGATTGTTACTGAGGGACTGTGGCCTCTGCACCTGCTAGAGCTACTGATAGGATTGTTACTGAGGGACTGTGGCCTCTGCCAGAGCTACTGATAGGATTGTTACTGAGGGGACTCTGGCCTCTGCCCCTGCTAGAGCTACTGATAGGATTGTTACTGAGGGGAGTGTGGCCGCTGCCCCTGCTAGAGCTACTGATAGGATTGTTACTGAGGGGAGTGTGGCCTCTGCACCTGCTAGAGCTACTGATAGTATTGTTACTGAGGGACTGTGGCCTCTGCCCCTGCTAGAGCTACTGATAGGAGTGTTACTGAGGGGACTCTGGCCTCTGCCCCTGCTAGAGCTACTGATAGGATTGTTACTGAGGGACTGTGGCCTCTGCCAGAGCTACTGATAGGATTGTTACTGAGGGACTGTGGCCTCTGCACCTGCTAGAGCTACTGATAGGATTGTTACTGAGGGACTGTGGCCTCTGCACCTAGAATAGCTACTGAGAGGATTGTTACTGAGGGACTGTGGCCTCTGCACCTGCTAGAGCTACTGATAGGATTGTTACTGAGGGGAGTGTGGCCTCTGCCCCTGCTAGAGCTACTGATAGGATTGTTACTGAGGGGAGTGTGGCCTCTGCCCCTGCTAGAGCTACTGATAGGAGTGTTACTGAGGGGACTCTGGCCTCTGCCCCTGCTAGAGCTACTGATAGGATTGTTACTGAGGGACTGTGGCCTCTGCACCTGCTAGAGCTACTGATAGGATTGTTACTGAGGGACTGTGGCCTCTGCCCCTGCTAGAGCTACTGATAGGATTGTTACTGAGGGACTGTGGCCTCTGCCCCTGCTAGAGCTACTGATAGGATTGTTACTGAGGGGAGTGTGGCCTCTGCCCCTGCTAGAGCTACTGATAGGATTGTTACTGAGGGACTGTGGCCTCTGCACCTGCTAGAGCTACTGATAGGATTGTTACTGAGGGGAGTGTGGCCTCTGCCCCTGCTAGAGCTACTGATAGGATTGTTACTGAGGGACTGTGGCCTCTGCACCTGCTAGAGCTACTGATAGTATTGTTACTGAGGGACTGTGGCCTCTGCCCCTGCTAGAGCTACTGATAGGAGTGTTACTGAGGGGACTCTGGCCTCTGCCCCTGCTAGAGCTACTGATAGGAGTGTTACTGAGGGGACTCTGGCCTCTGCCCCTGCTAGAGCTACTGATAGGAGTGTTACTGAGGGGACTGTGGCCTCTGCACCTAGAATAGCTACTGAGAGGATTGTTACTGAGGGACTGTGGCCTCTGCACCTGCTAGAGCTACTGATAGGATTGTTACTGAGGGGAGTGTGGCCTCTGCCCCTGCTAGAGCTACTGATAGGATTGTTACTGAGGGGAGTGTGGCCTCTGCCCCTGCTAGAGCTACTGATAGTAGTGTTACTGAGGGGACTCTGGCCTCTGCCCCTGCTAGAGCTACTGATAGGATTGTTACTGAGGGACTGTGGCCTCTGCACCTGCTAGAGCTACTGATAGTATTGTTACTGAGGGACTGTGGCCTCTGCCCCTGCTAGAGCTACTGATAGGAGTGTTACTGAGGGGACTCTGGCCTCTGCCCCTGCTAGAGCTACTGATAGGAGTGTTACTGAGGGGACTCTGGCCTCTGCCCCTGCTAGAGCTACTGATAGGAGTGTTACTGAGGGGACTGTGGCCTCTGCACCTAGAATAGCTACTGAGAGGATTGTTACTGAGGGACTGTGGCCTCTGCACCTGCTAGAGCTACTGATAGGATTGTTACTGAGGGACTGTGGCCTCTGCCCCTGCTAGAGCTACTGATAGGATTGTTACTGAGGGACTGTGGCCTCTGCCCCTGCTAGAGCTACTGTTAGGAGTGTTACTGAGGGACTGTGGCCTCTGCACCTATAAGAGCTACTGATAGGATTGTTACTGAGGGACTGTGGCCTCTGCACCTGCTAGAGCCACTGATAGGATTGTTACTGAGGGGACTGTGGCCTTTGCACCTAGAACAGCTACTGATAGTATTGTTACTGAGGGACTGTGGCCTCTGCACCTGCTAGAGCTACTGATAGGATTGTTACTGAGGGACTGTGGCCTCTGCACCTGCTAGAGCTACTGATAGTATTGTTACTGAGGGATCTGTGGCCTCTACCCCTGCTAGAGCTACTGATGGGATTGTTACTGAGGGACTGTGGCCTCCATCCCTGCTAGAGCTACTGATAGTATTGTTACTGAGGGATCTGTGGCCTCTACCCCTGCTAGAGCTACTGATGGGATTGTTACTGAGGGACTGTGGCCTCTGCCCCTGCTAGAGCTACTGATAGTATTGTTACTGAGGGATCTGTGGCCTCAGCCCCTGCTAGAGCTACTGATAGGAGTGTTACTGAGGGACTGTGGCCTCTGCACCTGCTAGAGCTACTGATAGGAGTGTTACTGAGGGACTGTGGCCTCAGCCCCTGCTAGAGCTACGGATAGGATTGTTACTGAGGGACTGTGGCCCCTGCTAGTGCCACTGATAGGATTGTTACTGAGGGACTGTGGCCTCTGCACCTGCTAGAGCTACTGATAGGAGTGTTACTGAGGGACTGTGGCCTCTGCACCTGCTAGAGCTACTGATAGGAGTGTTACTGAGGGACTGTGGCCTCTGCACCTAGAAGAGCTACTGATAGGAGTGTTACTGAGGAACTGTGGCCTCTGCCCCTGCTAGGGCTACTGATGGGATTGTTACTGAGGGACTGTGGCCTCAGCCCCTGCTAGGGCTACTGATGGGATTGTTACTGAGGGATCTGTGGCCTCTACCCCTGCTAGAGCTACTGATGGAATTGTTACTGAGTGGAGTGTGGCCTCTACCCCCGCTAGAGCTACGGATAGGATTGTTACTGAGGGAGCTGTGGCCTCTGCCCCCGCTAGAGCTACTGTTGGGATTGTTACTGAGTGGAGTGTGGCCTCTACCCCCGCTAGAGCTACGGATAGGATTGTTACTGAGGGAGCTGTGGCCTCTGCCCCTGCTAGAGCTACTGAGTGGATTGTTACTGAGGGAGCTGTGGCCTCAGCCCCTGCTAGAGCTACTGAGAGGATTGTTACTGAGGGACTGTGGCCTCTGCACCTGCTAGGGCTACTGATAGGATTGTTACTGAGGGACTGTGGCCCCTGCTAGAGCCACTGATAGGATTGTTACTGAGGGACTATGGCCTCTGCACCTGCTAGAGCTACTGATAGGAGTGTTACTGAGGGACTGTGGCCTCTGCACCTAGAAGAGCTACTGATAGGAGTGTTACTGAGGGACTGTGGCCTCTGCTAGGGCTACTGATGGGATTGTTACTGAGGGACTGTGGCCTCAGCCCCTGCTAGGGCTACTGATGGGATTGTTACTGAGGGATCTGTGGCCTCTACCCCTGCTAGAGCTACTGATGGGATTGTTACTGAGTGGAGTGTGGCCTCTACCCCCGCTAGAGCTACAGATAGGATTGTTACTGAGGGAGCTGTGGCCTCTGCCCCTGCTAGAGCTACTGATGGGATTGTTACTGAGGGAGCTGTGGCCTCAGCCCCTGCTAGAGCTACTGAGAGGATTGTTACTGAGGGACTGTGGCCTCTGCACCTGCTAGAGCTACTGATAGGATTGTTACTGAGGGAGCTGTGGCCTCCATCCCTGCTAGAGCTACGGATTGTTACTGAGGGGAGTGTGGCCTCTGCCCCTGCTAGAGCTACTGATAGGATTGTTACTGAGGGACTGTGGCCTCTGCCCCTGCTAGGGCTACTGATGGGATTGTTACTGAGGGACTGTGGCCTCTGCCCCTGCTAGGGCTACTGATGGGATTGTTACTGAGGGACTGTGGCCTCTGCACCTGCTAGAGCTACTGATAGTATTGTTACTGAGGGACTGTGGCCTCTGCACCTGCTTGGGCTACTGACAGGATTGTTACTGAGGGACTGTGGCCTCAGCCCCTGCTAGAGCTACTGATAGGATTGTTACTGAGGGACTGTGGCCTCTGCACCTGCTAGAGCTACTGATAGGATTGTTACTGAGGGAGCTGTGGCCTCTGCACCTGCTAGAGCTACTGATAGGCTTGTTACTGAGGGACTGTGGCCTCAGCCCCTGCTAGAGCTACTGATAGGAGTGTTACTGAGGGACTGTGGCCTCCATCCCTGCTAGAGCTACGGATTGTTACTGAGGGGAGTGTGGCCTCTGCCCCTGCTAGAGCTACTGATAGGATTGTTACTGAGGGACTGTGGCCTCTGCCCCTGCTAGGGCTACTGATGGGATTGTTACTGAGGGACTGTGGCCTCTGCCCCTGCTAGGGCTACTGATAGGAGTGTTACTGAGGGACTGTGGCCTCCATCCCTGCTAGAGCTACTGATAGGATTGTTACTGTGGGACTGTGGCCTCTGCCCCTGCTAGAGCTACTGATAGTATTGTTACTGAGGGGAGTGTGGCCTCTGCCCCTGCTAGAGCTACTGATAGGATTGTTACTGAGGGGAGTGTGGCCTCTACCCCTGCTAGAGCTACTGATAGGATTGTTACTGAGGGGAGTGTGGCCGCTGCCCCTGCTCGAGCTACTGATAGGATTGTTACTGAGGGGAGTGTGGCCTCTGCCCCTGCTAGAGCTACTGATGGGATTGTTACTGAGGGGAGTGTGGCCTCTACACCTGCTAGAGCTACTGATAGGATTGTTACTGAGGGGAGTGTGGCCTCTACACCTGCTAGAGCTACTGATAGGATTGTTACTGAGGGGAGTGTGGCCTCTACCCCTGCTAGAGCTACTGATAGGATGGTTACTGAGGGACTGTGGCCTCTGCCCCTGCTAGAGCTACTGATAGTATTGTTACTGAGGGGAGTGTGGTCTCTACACCTTCCAGAGCTACTGATGGGATTGTTACTGAGGGAACTGTGGCCTCTACACCTACTAGAGCTACTGATAGGATGGTTACTGAGGGAACTGTGGCCTCTACACCTACTAGAGCTACTGATAGGATGGTTACTGAGGGAACTGTGGCCTCTACACCTAGAACAGCTACTGATAGGATGGTTTTTGAGGGACTGTGGCCTCTGCACCTGGTAGACCTACTGATGGGATTGTTGCTGAGGGAACTGTGGCCTCAACACCTGCTAGAGCTACTGATAGGATTGTTACTGAGGGGAATCTGCCCCTGCTAGAGCTACTGATAGGATGGTTACTGAGGGACTGTGGCCTCTGCACCTGGTAGAGCTAATGATGGGATTGTTACTGAGGGGACTCTGCCCCTGCTAGAGCTACTGATAGGAGTGTTACTGAGGGAGCTGTGGCCCCTACACCTAGAAGAGCTACTGATAGGATTGTTACTGAGGGGACTCTGGCCTCTGCCCCTGCTAGAGCTACTGATGGGATTGTTACTGAGGGGACTCTGGCCTCTGCCCCTGCTAGAGCTACTGATAAGATTGTTACTGAGGGGAGTGTGGTCTCTACTCCTGCTAGAGCTACTGATGGGATTGTTACTGAGGGAGCTGTGGCCTCTGCACCTGGTAGAGCTAATGATGCGATTGTTACTGAGGGACTGTGGCCTCTGCCCCTCCTAGAGCTACTGATATGATTGTTACTGAGGGGAGTGTGGCCTTTGCACCTACTAGAGCTGCTGATAGGATTGTTACTGAGGGTACTTTGGCCTCTGCACCTAGAAGAGCTACTGATAGGATTGTTACTGAGGGAGCTGTGGCCTCTCCACCTGATAGAGCTACTGATAGGATTGTTACTGAGGGAGGTGCGTGCTCCACACCAGGCAGTACTGTTATACACTGTTGCAGAGGGTACTGTGCTCTAAACCTTTTTTTCAGTGTTACAGGAATGAAATCTGTATTTCTTTGATATTCTTCTACTTCCTTGACACAGGTCTGTTTCTAAATTCTAGATCCAAAGATTTTATGATGAAAAGTAGCAACAATATGCCTAATCAGGACTCAGATAATGTAAGTAATGAAATGCATGTGCTTATACTATATTTATTTATATCAGGAGTGCGATTTCGAAGCATGGTGGCAGTGTTGCCATCTTTCCCAATTTTCAAAGCGTAGTCCTGCTGTTTTTCAGTAAGTCACATTTTGTTCTCCTTGTCCTTACATTTCTTGAACCCCACTCATGCAGTTCAACTTAATTTGTCCTGGTTCCTTATGATGTTCTCATCTCCTCCCCAAACTGGCCTTAAATAGCTTTTGAAAGGCGGCACTCGTATGCTGCCTGCTGCTTCTGGTGGTTTCTCCCTGGGTGTTCCAGATGACTTAACAGGTGCAAGGTGGGCAGAGGTTTGTGGACACCAGTGTGTGTGGCCAGGAGACAGAGACAGAGGCAGAGCAGTGCTGTCACTAAAGAAATGTTGAGCAGATAAGCAGGCCTTACTACTGAGGATTCTCAGGGATGTTTTAGTAACATTCACAGCAGAGAGGGCTTCGATTCTGCTCAGAGTTGTATGACCAGGAGATGATTCCCTCAATCTTCCACACCTGAGATCTATACGAGATAATCCGAAACCAATGCAGTTTATTGTGTCTAATTAGGAAGCGATGGGACCCTGTTCAGATATTCACAAGTTACTTTAATAGCAATTAGGTAGTAGAGTAGATTGTATTGCATAGCGTGCCACCTCAATAAATATTTTTCTAGCTAACGCGTCAAGGATTTTCAATTCTATTAAGGACATGGAGGCGAGAATTATGCTTCTCTTTCTTGATGAAGCAAATACAGCAGCCAATAAAACTTTGAACCGCATAACCCATCAGGCATAGCTTGCCTTCTCTCCACCAATCAACATGCACCCTACTGGGTATATAACGTTATTTCACCAAAGTCCGTCCTCTTTCTTTGCCAAACAGTCCGTAACCATGAACGTCAGACTCCATAACTTTTGGTCTTCCAACCGGTCTCCTTCACCAGGTCCACCAACCAAATCTTCTCGTCTTTTCCGAAACCAGGGTTCTTGTTCTTCAAGACCCTTCAGGTCGTCTTGCTCTCTACATGAAAAAAACAAAAGCCTTAATATCTCTTGTCTACCACGAAATCATCAACATTGAGCTGGAATCTAAAACACTTCATAATAACCCGTACAAATATACAGTTGACGTTCAACACATCCCCCATAATTCAATAGTCCAACATATCCATTCCCAGGGTGGGATAATCCTCGCATCCGTGGCCTTAATAGAATTGAAAATTCTTAACGCGTTAGCTAGAACATTTTTTATTCTATGTCAGGAAACTGAGGCTTCTGATTGTGCTAGTTTAAAGTTTTGCAATTACATTAGATGCTACATCCACGATTGGTTTATGATAAAATGTCTTAAATGTTGAATCAGAAGAACAATCCGCCGCAGTTAAAATGTCCTCCAAATGAGAACCAGTTATAAAGGCCTTAGAAGTCATAGCTCCTCTCACTGAATGAGCCCCAAATATGGAGACGTCAATACCTGCTTCACTCAATAACCATTTGGCCCATCTGGCCAAAGTCTCAGAAGAGACTGGGTGGAAAGGTTTCTGTAAGGAAATCAACAATTGACCTGCCACATAATTTCTAAATTCACGAGTACAATCCTTGTAGCATTTCAAACATTGGACTACACATAACTTTCTGTGACGTGGAAAAGCAGGATAACTCACACATCTGGAATTTGTCTTCGTCCGTTTAGAAATTGTGAAAGACACTCCAGTGGGAGTAAATACTCTACCTGGCAAATCCAAGGCTTTCGCCTTGTGTACAGCGCTCTGATACCCGCAAGGGTCATGTTCGCGCTTTATAAAACTATCCAAATAAAAATAAATAAATAAAAATACAACGTCACCGGAAACCATGACTGCGCCTTTCAATACAGAGTGATCAAGATTAGCTCTGCCCCCTGCCGGCGGACTTGTGCTAGCACTCTCTGAATCATGGCGAACGGGGGAAAGGCATAAAGCGTGCTAGTCGTCCAAGACTGTAGAATGCATCCGAGTTGAGCGCCTGCAGATCCGATCGCCAACTGTAAAACTGGTGTCATTGCGTGTTCAATCCGGATGCAAAAAGATCTATTGTGCATGGTCCCCACTTCGCATTCAGTTGTTGAAACACCCTGGGGTGCAGCCTCAAATCGCTGGAATCCCAGAGAAACCGGGAGTTCCAATCCACCACAACATTGGAGCTGCCTGGAATGTATTCCGCCATCACTGAGATATGATGTTGAAGGCAATAATGCCAAAAAACCTTGGCTATCTTTGCCAACATATGAGACCTCGTGCCCCCAAGCGATTGATGTATCATACTGCTGAGACATTGTCCATCCGCAGAAGCATACAACAACTCTTTCTGTGGGGATAGAGTTTGAATTGCAAACGAACCCGCTAGGAGTTCCAGACAATTTATATGCAACTGTAATTCCTCCAGGGACCATCTGCCCCCTGTCTCCACTGATCCACACCGGGCTCCCCAGCCCCAGCGACTGGCATCTGACTATCACTACCTCCGTAATCAATACGAAAATGGTCTTGCCATTCCAGGCATCTAATCAGAGAGGCAAGAGCGCTCCTCAACTTCTTCTTGATCGAGATCCTCTTCTTCAGAGGGAGCAACAGTTATGTCATCACGGAGTCCATCTGGAAGCCCAGGAACTCCATAGACTGTGAGGGGATCAGGATCGACTTGTCCATGTTGATGACGAAACCCAGATCCTGAAGGAGCTGTACCGTCCAAGATAAGTGGAGTAGCACTGTCTCCACGTTTTGTGCCATGATCAGAACATCATCTAGATAAATGATCAGCCAAATTCGTCTCTTGAAGGTATTGTACTACCGGTTTGAGCAGCTTGGTGAAGCACCAAGGGGCAGAGGAGAGGCCGAAGGGCATGGCAATGAATTCGAACCATCGATGTCGCCATTGAAACTGTAGGAACCTCCGATGAGGTGGGAAGATAGGTACCACCAAATACACGTCCTTGAGGTCAAGATGCACCATCTAGTCCTTTTCTAACAACAGATCCCTCAACAGGTGTATGCCTTCCATTTTGAAATGGCGATACACAATCCAAGAATTGAATTCCCTGAAATTTAACACAAGGCGGAATCCCTGTTCCTTCTTTGGCACCAGAAAAATTGTACTGACAAAGCTGTGCCGGTGGGGGACTGATTCTACAATCGCTCCTTTGTCCAACAAGGATGTTACCTCGTCGTCTATGAAAGAGCTCTCTGTTAGGGTAAAAATGAAAGGGGTCGGTCTCCGATTTTGGCTCGGGGAGGAGTAGAACTCGAGGTGGAAACCCTGCACAGTCTGAAGTACCCATGGGTCCTGCGTTAAAGCCTCCCAATTTTGAAAAAACAAACCAATTCTTTCTCCCACCAACACCTCCACCGGCCTGAACAATTCTTACCTGCATAGGAGCTGTCACCAGCATTGTTGTTGCCTCCTCAATAGCCACTTCGATTCTGCTTGCCTCTCCCACCTCTGTTGCTGGTGGGGTAAAAGTTTGTGCAGGGGGCTCCACCACGTCCTCTATTCTCAACCCCTATGGAGGCCGGGTAATATCCTCGGCTGGTCGGACGACCCCGGAAACGTCCGGCCCTGGCAAAAAGGCCACTATGAAAGACTTTCTTGATTAAAGTCTGGGCCTTATCTAGGGCCAAAAAGGTGGCAACATATTTCCCCAGATCCTTGACGAACTTGTTGACAAACAAGAGGCGGTTGGCCAAAGAGCCTGCCTCTGTAGTGCCATCTCTGCCAATTGAGTTTCAATCATCATCAAGAAAGATTTCCTGCGCTCTGTGGACAGCGCACAGTTGGCGTTTCCTAGATAACATAACGCTCTCTGAGCCCATTCTAGTATCTCTGTCTGATCCAGGTTGGAGTTCGAATACTTTGCCCTAACTGCTAAGTCTAAGATCTTGGTGAGAGGTCCTGACACGTCTAGTAACTTATCTTGGTATCCCTTCCATGCCATATCGAGCCCTTTTTTGGGGTCCTTAGCAAATCTTTTCAGGAAGGTAGCCATATTAGGGTCTAACTCTGGGGTGTCAGTTACGTTACCCAATAAAGTGGTTTGGGGACACTCTGATCTTAATGTGATGCGTACCTCGCGCTCGAACCCCTGCCTCATATTCTCCTGCACATGATGTGCGACCTCCGCACAGGGCACCCATTCTGTGGACCTTGGGTGAATGATGTTCTTAGGGTCAAAAAGGAGGTTTTTATTGGAGGTTTCTGTCCCCACATAATGTGTTTTGCGCTTGCGTTTTGCTATCAAGCACGGTGTCTCCGGGGCCTTGTCTGAGTTTGACGTGTCTGGTGATAAAGGAGGAGACTCTTCCACCTCCACTGGGGTGGAAATGGAAGAATTACCTAGGGAACCTGAAGGATAAAAGCTTTCATACCCATGGTCCTTAAGGACCGTCGATGCCGCATGCGACAATACCTCTGCTGAGGAACTGAGGGAAGATCTCTCACAGGCAAAGCCCTGCTCACCCAACAGTGCATTCTTAACAGAAGATTCCCCCTAAGGGGCTCCCAGCACGCGCTTGCCATCATTTTTTAAGGGTTTAGTGAAGGGCTGTAGGCCCTGCTCAACGCCCTGTTGACTGAATTTTGCACATGCGAGTCCAGGGCCTCTACAAGTTGCTGCTCCATCTGGTGCTCGTAAGGCGCCTCTTCGCATTCTGTGTACTCATTATATCCATCATTATATTCATCCACCTCCTCCGCGAAGTACGCCATCTGGCTAGTGGAGGTGTGGAGGAGCTTCAGGGGGAAGAGTAGCCCAGGGGTGCTTAACCGTGGGACCATCACAGGCCTAGAGCCGCAAGTCAGCAGGTCTTCTTTATTAATGCCTAACACTTGCCTGCATTTACTTCTACTTAGTGTGGAGGAGCCACCCCAATACTCTCCTAGGGCAGAGCCCTTCTCCGTTTTTTGCGCCCCGTCGGGCGTTCCAGGGACTGAGGAGATGTATACACTTGCCTGCCTTAGCGCGAGGATCCAATAGGAGAATAATTATCTCCGATCGGCTGCTTGCGCATGCTCGAGTTCGTTGGTAGTGAAAGGGGACTGCCTCCTCTGCGCACGAACCACGTGTCTGTCCCGCTCCGACTCCACGTAAAGAAACCTTTAATGTTGAGCGCTTACTGCGCGCGATTCTGAGCGCAGCGCTGCCAACACACTACAATATGTTTCCAATGCGCCAAAGCTTGAAATCAATATGCTATAAATACAAGAATGTGTACTTATCTCGCTGCTGCAGCAGCAAAGAAAGAGGACAGACTTTGGTGAAATAACGTTATATACCCAGTAGGGTGCATGTTGATTGGTGGAGAGAAGGGAAGCTATGCCTTCTGGGTTATGTAGTTCAAAGTTTTATTAGCTGCTGTTTGTGTCAGTAAAGAAGGAGAAGCATAATCAGAAGCCTCTGTTTCCTGACATAGAATTCACAGTACAGTGGCCTCTCCATCTGTCCGCCCCTCACTACTTCAAAACATACAGCCTTACTGTACCATGGTGTGTGTATGTATGTGTGCGTGCACAGACACGTATGCAGTATATTTTTTTTATGTCGGTAAGGTCCAGCTTGCAGTAAGGAATAAAGTCCATGTTTTCTACTCAGTCTAAACGATTGACAGTATACAACTTAATTATGATACTTTGTGGTCCATTTCAGATTGTTTATTTCCTTCACAATTCTAAGCTGAACTTTTAAGCTAAGCTATGCTTTCCATTTTTTAAATGTGCGCGTAAATCTTTCTTACAAATGAGTTAAAAATTATCAGCTGTGTCTTTTCTGGATATATCTACTTTAGAGGCTTCTGGTAATATGACATGTCGTGTGTGTGTGTAGATAGCCCCTTGCTTAATGAACCACGTGTATTTACATACCTATTTAGAGGCTTTCTGTGTGATAAATACCTCATTGGGACCTCTTTGGGGCATATATTGATCTGGTGATAATCTGGGTCTCCAGTCAGATAGCTGTTGTCCAAGTATGATAAATCAAAGATAACTTATGAGGAGACGGGAAGAGAATAACCAGGAAAATCCCCACCTTGGTGGTGCCTCCCATAGGACAGGATGGTTGCTGTGTAGTCAGCGAGGGCAGGAAAACCTACATCGGATCTCTTATTTGCAAACAAATGTCACACTTAGAAATTTGTTGTCAGCGTTAAACATTGTGAGCACACAATTTAAAACTTAAATTTTTAGTGTGTATATTTTGAGCACATTTTCAACTTTACTCTTCAATACGGAATAGATATATTTGCTTCTTTGCAAAGTAAAATCAATTCCCTAATGGCCAGTCTTGAAGCATCTTACAGAGTGCAAGAAATTTTATTCCCTTTCTATTTTATATTGTTCTACCAAAAAGTGCTACGCTCTAGCATATCAAGTATCCTTTTGCCAATAGCAAAAACTGTGAAAAAGTAATGTAGTGCACATGAATGTCAGTTCTATTTCTGCATATGTAAAAGTATACCTATGGTTTTTGTTATGTTCAAATAGTTTCACAGGTGAGTGCCGCTGGGAATATGCATCAGTCACAGTTTCTCACAAATTCTCCCGAAATTCCTTCATGTATTTCATGAAAGTCAAAATGCTTTCTATTTAAGGCAGCCAAAAATTCATTATGTCTGCACCAGTGAAACCCTGAGGAAAGAAATATATTTCACTTGAAGCTCAGCTTGTTGGTTTAGAAAGGAGTGTGCTTGTTTTTGGACAAATCACAGGAACACACTTGAAAAGCTCTCTTTTTAACAACTTTATTTAGCATTTGGTAAACAAAAGGAAATACAACACACATTTCAGCATCATCATTAGCCGCAAAGCAGACAGGAAGATAGGAGGACCCAGCCCCCACCACCTCCCTGGATTACTCATGTTTGCTGAACAGTAGAACTCCAACAGTGCTCCAATATACTCGACTGTCCCCCAGTCCCCAGATTGTTCGGTCGGAATAAGAACACCTCATTATGCACTTACATAAATCAGAAACATTCCACAATACAGTAGGGTTGATCTGTATTGAGGATAGGCTCGAGGGCTGGATGGATCAGGGCGGGTTGTTTTCTTTTTTTTTTTTTTAAGACCGAGGCTAGAGGAGACTCATCTTTTGCTCAGATATGTGTGGTGAGTGGATTGGTGGGCAGTGAGAAGGTGGCTGTTTGGAGATGTGTCAACGGGAATGAATCGTGACCACCAGCTTTTACCGTTTTGGGAAAACTAAAAGACTAAGGGGTCGATTCCGATCTCGGCCGGTAGGGCACCGAATCGGATTCGGCTTAACCGGATCCGATTCGGAGCCCTCTTTCCCGACCGATTCGTACGTGCGTCCGGCCGAGCGAGTACGATGCGAGCACACGCGAAATCGCCGACCGACTTGTTCGCGGGTCCGAAGCACTCTGACCGACTCGCACGGACACGACTTGCACCGCGCGATGGAGACGTTCCCCGGCCGGGCAAGTACGATGCGCGCCGCGAGCAGTCCGACCGACTCACGCCGTCCGGCTCAAAAGAGCAGTCGGAGCCGCATTTTGGGGGTCCGTGTCGGACCCCCCTGTACGCATAGCCGTGTGAGTCGCACACAGGGGGGACCCATGGGTCCCCCCTACCTGTGCATGTACGCCGTGAGTCGCTTCGAGGCGTACCCGCTGTAGGGGGCACCCTTGTTCGCCTCGCACCCATTGGGTCAATGGGAGCTCGCGTACGCGTTGTACGTCCGGCTCCCATTGACTCAATGGGAGTCCGACCGACTCGAGTCCGAATGCATGCGTGCGCATCATACTCGTTCGGTCGGACTGCCAGAGTCCGATTCGGTCGGAAATCTCTCCGGGTCCGGCTCGGTCAGAGAGATTTCCGGCCTGAATCGGAATCGGCCCCTAAGTAGGAGAAATCTGCTCCACAAAACCTTCCTAGAACTAATACAACAGAGTTGTTTGTCTCATCTTTTTGAAAACCAAGAAACTGTAAATAAACAAGTAAGATCCAGCTATGGCGCAGGTGGGACCTAAACCTGGCTTGCAATGCATTATTTTTGGTGTTTTGTGCTATTGCCTTTTTTGGAATGAAGTGCGTGCTTTTATAACTTTATTTAAATTCCAGGACAGGGAACTGCTGGCAAAATGAATTTTGTTAAAACGAAAATCACTTTTATGTAATTGCTTAATATACTAAACTAATGGCTCTTTGAATTGCAAGAAGGATACTAAGTGCTTGTGGGAATGGTACCAGTAAATGCTGAACTTCTGTAAACACCTCGAGGAAGGGAGAAGATCTGCCCAAAGCAGGGTGTGCTGGAGGGCAGAAGGATGGTCTGAGTTTGTGTTGTGACTATCCTGGAATTGGATCAGCAAAACTATATCTGAATAAGCAACTGGCTGAGCAGCGGTGCAATGAGCCGGGAGACTGATGAAGTGGAGGAGATATAGATAGTTGTCTATTTAATATTAAACATAATATTTCATTGTATTTTATCAGTATGTTATAAATGGCAATGTTTGTAGTAAGTATATACAATTCATTGTTTTTTTAAAAATTTAAATAAAACGGTTACAAGAAAGATAAGGAGCCTATGTTTGCTGGAGTCTGGTTTCTCCTATACTTTATACTTTGTGATTTGTGGGTATTTGAAAGTTTATAGTTTTATTAGTGAGTTAGACTTGGGGCGGTGCCTTTGGTTTGTGGCCGGTGATCACCATTAGGGGCCACACAATGGATGCACTCAGGTGCAGGAATCTGTCCAACCACAAGGCAGGAGCACCCACCACACGTGTAATGTGTAGGAAAACTTCCCTTCTCTTTGGGGAATATTCTCATATCGTCAGATTCTACCATTCGTTACACAACATTGTCTCCATTTTGAGGTACTGGAATGAAGTTTAAAGAGAAAGACATTAACAAGTATTGTTACAATATCTCCTCCAAGGTACCAGTGACATTCCAGGACGTCACTGCCTGTTTCACCGACGAGGAGAGGAGGCTCTTGCAGCGCTGGCAGAAGGAGCTGTACCAGAATGTGATGACGGAAATCCAGCAAGCCTTGCACTCGCTGGGTAATGGCACGAAGAGTTTAGTATAAAAACGTCATTGATCGCAAGTTTGTGTTTCTCCAGATTCGATTCTAAATACTGTTTTTTAAATTAGATCATTCTCTTTGTATTTTTCTATCATGCAAACCTTTTGTATACAAGTGCGCAAGATGTAAGTAAATCTTAAAAGAAATTGAAATTGAATCCTAGATTACACTTTGTGGTGGTGTAACCCTTCCTGAGTTGCAAGAACATACACTGTACCTAGAGTGAAGAATAGTTATCAACTCTGGCACCTACAAATGATGGAGGCGAGCAATGTGTGTGAAGCATAGACTATAGGTCCATCACATGATGGAGGTGAGCGATGTGTGTGAAGCATCAACTATAGGTCCGTCACATGATGGTGGTGAGCAATGTGTGTGAAGCTTCGCCTATAGGTCCATCACATGATGGAGGTGAGCGATGTGTGTGAAGCATCAACTAAGGTCCGTCACATGATGGAGGAGAGGATGTGTGGGAAGCATCGACTATAGGTCCGTCACATGATGGCGGTGAGCGATGTGTGGGAAGCATCGACTATAGGTCCATCACATGAGGGAGGTGAGTGATGTATGTGAAGCATCGACTTTAGGTCCATCATATGATGGAGGTGAGCGATGTGTGTGAAGCATCGACTAAGGTCCGTCACATGATGAAGATGAGCAATATGTGTGAAGCATCGACTAAGGTCCGTCACATCATGGAGGTGAGGATGTGTGTGAAGCATCGACTAAGGTCCCTCACATCATGGAGGTGAGGATGTGTGTGAAGCATCGTCTATAGGTCCGTCACATGATGGAGGTGAGCGATGTGTGTGAAGCAGCGACTGTAGGTCTATCACATGATGGAGGTGAGCGATGTGTGTGAAGCATCGACTATAGGTCCATCACATGATGGGGGTGAGCGATGTGTGTGAAGCATCGACTATAGGTCCGTCACATGATGGAGGTGAGCGATGTGTGTGAAGCATCGACTATAGGTCCATCACATGAGGAGGTGAGCGATGTTTGTGAAGCATCGACTATAGGTCAGTCACATGATGGGGGTGAGCGATGTGTGACGCTGTAACTGTGGCACTAGTGTATGACGGAGGTGAGTGATGTGTGATACAGTAACTATGGCACTGGTGTATGATGGAGGTGAGAGATGTGTGATGCAGTATCTGTGGCACTAGTTAAGACGGAGGTGAGTGATGTGTGACGCAGTAACTGTGACAATAGTGTGACGGAGGTGAGTGTGTGATACAGTAACTATGGCACTGGTGTATGACGGAGGTGAGAGATGTGTGATGCAGTATCTGTGGCACTAGTGTAAGAGGAGGTCTGTGATGTGTGACGCAGTAACTGGCACTAGTGTAAGACGGAGGTGAGTGATGTGTGATACAGTAACTATGGTACTGGTGTATGACGTAGGTGAGTAATGTGCGACTCAGTAATATGGCACTGGTGTATGATGGGGTGAGGGATGTGTGACGCAGTATCTGTGGCACTAGTGTAAGAGGAGGTCTGTGATGTGTGACGCAGGATTGTATGATTAAACCACTACCTCCTTATTCACGAGTGCCTAAACCACGAATTCTAAACAACGACCCAATCTAAACCACTAAGTAAAGAACCACGACATACTGAACCACGAATTCCCCCACCCCTAAATACTAACTCATACCCCTCCTACCCCCTTAAAACTAACTCGATTCTCCCCAGCCCCCTAAAAACGAACTCTATTCTCCCCAACCCCTAAAAACTAACTCAATCCTCTCCCCTAAAAACGAACATGATCCCCTCCCACCCCTAAAACCTAACTCGATTCTCCCCAACCCCTAAAAACCTAACACGATCCCCTCCCACCCCCTAAAACGTACACAATCCCTCCAAGCGCCTAAAAACTAACCTGAACCCCCCACCCCTAAATACTATCTCGATCCCCTCCCACCCCCTAAAACGTACACGATCCCTCCAAGCCCCTAAAAACTAACCCGAACCCCCCACCCCCTAAAAACTTACTCGATCCCCTCCCACCCCTTAAAACTTACACGACGCCTCCAAGCCCCTATAAACTAACTCGATTCTCCCCAACTCCCTAAAAACTAACTCGATCCCCTCCCACCCCCTAAAATCTTACACGATCCCTCCAAGCCCCTAAAAACCAAACCCGAATCCCCCACCCCTTTAAAACTAACCCAAACCCCCATCCCTTAAAACTAACCCCAAAACCTCTTACCTGTTCCTGTCCGACGCTCCTCTGAACTCCGCCCTGCACGAACACTAGACCGTCTTAGCCTGAACCACGCACATGCGTGGTTCAGGCTAAGTCGTTGTTCATGCAAGTCGTTGTTCGGCTTGCGTGACTCCGGAACTCGTTGTTCCGGAGTCGTTCTTCAGGATGTTTCCCGTGACGCAGTAACTGGCACTAGTTAAGACGGAGGTGAGTGATGTGTGATGCACGAACTGACACTAGTGTAAGACGGAGGTGAGTGATGTGCGACTTAGTAACTATGGCACTGGTGTATGGCAGAGGTGAGTGATGTGTTCGAAGCAGTAAGTTTAGGGACTCTATGATGGAGGTGTGTGATGTGTGACGCAGTAACTATGGCACTGTGTAAGACGCAGGTGAGATATGTGTGACGCAGTAATTTGCACTAGTGTAAGACGGAGGTGAGTGATGTGTGACGCAGTAACTATGACACTAGTGTATGGCAGAGGTGAGTGATGTGTGTGAAGCAGTAAGTATAGGGACTCTGATGGAGGTGAGTGATGTGCGACTCAGTAACTATGACACTGGTGTATGATGGAGGTGAGGGATGTGTGACAGTATCTGTGGCACTAGTGTAAGAGGAGGTCAGTGATGTGTGATGCAGCAACTGGCACGAGTGTAAAACAGAGGCGAGTGATGTGTGACGCTGTAACTATGGCACTAGTGTATTGCAGAGGTAAGTGATGTGTGTGAAGCAGTAAGTATAGGGGCTCTATGATGGAGATGCGTGATGTGTGATGCAGTAACTATGGCACTGGTGTATGACGGAGGTGTGTGATGTGTGACATAGTAACTGGCACTAGTTAAGACGGAGGTGAGTGATGTGTGACGCAGTAACTGTGACAATACTGTATGACAGCGGTGAGTGATGGGTGATACAGTAACTATGGCACTGGTGTATGACGGAGATGAGAGATGTGACACAGTATCTGTGGCACTAGTGTAAGAGGAGGTCTGTGATGTGTGATGCAGTAACTGGCACTAGTGTAAGATGGAAGTGACTGATGTGTGACGCAGTAACTATGGCACTAGTGTATGGCAGAGGTGAGTGATGTGTGTGTAGCAGTAAGTATAGGGACTCTGTGATGGAGATGCTTGATGTGTGATGCAGTAACTATGGCACTGGTATATGACGGAGGTGAGTGATGTGTGACGCAGTAACTGGCACTAGTTAAGATGGAGGTGAGTGATGTGTTACGCAGTAACTGTGGCAATAGTGTATGACAGAGGTGAGTGATGTGTGATACAGTAACTATGGCACTGGTGTATGACGGAGGTGAGTGATGTTTGACTCAGTAACTATGGCACTGGTGTATGATGGAGGTGAAAGATGTGTGACACAGTATCTGTGGCACTAATGTATGACAGTGGTGAGTGATGTGTAATGCAGTAACTGTGGCACTAATGTATGATGGAGGTGAGTGATGTGTGATGCAGTAACTGTGGCACTAATGTATGATGGAGGCGGAGTGATGTGTGGCATAGTAACTATGGCACTAGTGCATGATGGAGGTGAGTGATATGTGTGAAGCAGTAAGTATAGGGACTCTGTATGATAGAAGTGAGTGATGTGTATGAAACAGTACATATAGGACCATGATATGATATTTGTAGAGCACAAATTCCCCAATTACTAGGGTTCTTAGGACTCTAGCCTCAGGAAAAAATCTTAGTCGCACTAGCTCGTATTGTAAGGACATTTAAATGGAATTGGAGTCGGCTGCTCCACATGAGAGGATCAATGCCACCGCTGCCATTTTGAGAATTTCATTAATTTGTTTCTATTCACCTTTCTGCAAATCTGCATACAGAGGCCGTAAGTACGCAGGGAGCGGTAAACCCAGTGTTGGGATGCCCTGTGAGTCTGTGCACTCACACAAACTAACATGTTTAGGGTATTCAGCCCCTCTTCTCCAATCTCTTCCCACACTGGAAAAGATTGAAAATGTACTCCTGACAAGGACAGAAGTAAAACTTTTTCCAGCGTGGGAAAAAGAGGGTGTAAAAAAGGAAATTTGCAGCAGATTATCCATGTGTGCGCTTATGTGAAATGGAATTCACAAAGGTTCGCTAGGAGTACGGTTTTCAGGTCTGCTTCTGTAAACTATTTGTATTTCTGAAAGTCAAAAACCTGCACCAATGCAAGAAAATATACCTGCAGCTTTTGTGACTTTCTTTACTCATCTGGATAATCATTTATTTGCAGGCTTCCCATTATGGTTTAGCACTGATTCTCCTTTCTGGTTCTTTTTTAACGTATTGGCATGCATAGGACACTTTTCACTGAAAGATACGGCAAAGAAATGGTACTTAAAGTTGAACCATAGTTTACCAAAAGCAGTTTCCCAAGTTGCAATTTTTTGTGTACATTTCATTTTTAAACCAGACAGTCGCCAACATTGCTTTCATAGTTACACGCATAATATGCATATAATCGGGGAGCATTCTAAAGAGCCAAAAAATTGTAAAGTATTAAAAACATGTTTACATTTTTTTATACTGGGCCAGCCGTTAGTAATGCAAGCTGGACTCACTGCATTTCCCATGAATGCTCGCAATAATAGTAAAGGTTTTGCATTAGTGAACCATTTTTAGAAGTTTGAACATTTTATACATCCGGATACAAACCTTGCCTTCCTATAGTGGCAGACAATACTCAGTCACAGATTCATTTTGTGGTACTGTAAGTTCAGGGAACTAGTTGTGTAGCAGGGGGTTTAGGCCTGCTTACCTTGAGGACAAATAAAACATAAAAACATGTTGTCCTTGACCACAAAGAATATGTCTTGTGTATTGGGCAATAAGAATTCTATATACCAGCAGATATATTAATATTTTTATGGAATGGTAAAAAGGCTATTGCAAGCTTCCTATGCAAACAAAGCAGGATGTGTATTTTTCCTGATTCACAAAGTGGAAGGATGTGCAGCAAGATAGATGTGGCTACTAGATCAGTAAGCTGGACTCAGGAATGTTTGCCAGTACCCTGCATATTCATTCATATTCAGTGCGCAGTGAGGGAGAATAGTGCAGTCATGACGCTGCAGGTGTACATTTCTGTGTACAGGGTATGAACACAAAGTCAAGATGAATTCTTGTTTTGCAAAATCTATAAGCACCAAGGTGATCTGTATGCTGCACATTGAACTCAGCTTAGAAAGGAAACTCTGGTGCAGTTCCAATCTAGATAGAATGAGAGTACGTGGCCTGGTCAGGAGTGGATGTTCACTCTTATAATATTTTTATCCCTTGTTCTCTGGCGGCATGTGTGAAATACTGTTATTTGTGTCTTCATGAGGACATATTCAAATAAATAAGGGCTTGTACAACTTTGCATGAGTGCAGTTTATGCACATACTTTGTTCTCTGACTAGACACAGTGAGTATTTGAGAGGCAAAGAGGGCTGAGACTGGGCGACTAATGCCAGTCCTCTGCTTCCGCTGGTTTGGTCCAGAGCGTAGGGAGTGTGGGGAATCACCCCCCAACCACCACCAACATCCAATGGTGCCATTTTGTGGCAGAGAAGACCATAACTATGCTGCTAGTCCTTTGCAGACTGTATCTCTTTTACCGCTTGTGGATTAGAGCCTTTTTGCATTCCAACTTTGGCGGTTGGACACCATGATGTACAACTTCATTCGGCAACTTAGACCGATTGGTAGGTGCTGCATACATTTTTTAAATTGGGGACATCCGCAAATCATTAACATTGATTTATCATAAAAAAGGATTCTCCAAAGAGAAGTAAACAATAACATTTTAGCATTCTGTTGGTTCATAGGATAGAAAATCAACGTTAGAGCATCACTCAGAAGTGCACCCCAAATGACCTTGTGTTTCTTTTTTAGTCCCCATCTCTCATAATAGGCTTCTTCCTTTCTTAAGATTGAAGTCTATTTTCTCGCCATCTCTCAGGAGTAGGTCTTTCTCTGAGCGCCGCTTATGAGCAAGCAATAACACAATATAAGATTCCGATTAAGATAATATTAACCTTGTTGGGCAGATTTAGCAAGTCTTATGAGATTCTCAGTAGGGTCACACCAAGGCATTTTTAAGTTATTTTCAAGAAAATGCATGACAAAAGTAATTAAGTGTGCGAGAGTCTGTGTGTGTAAGTTGGCCTCCCTGCATCTAACATGTTGAGCTGAATTTATGGAGACTCCATGATTTATAGCAGTACTTCCCAAACGTTAAAACCATAACCCAGTTTTTACAACAACAAACTTTCCAAACCCTCCAAATTTTAATGGACCTGACGCAAGGGCAATTTAAAAAAATAGTAAACGTTGCAATATTGACCACACCCTTCGATATCGAACTGTGGACAAGATATTGATCTGCCCATAAATGTGGATGATGGTGGACTGCACTGTGTTCTGGAGCTGGAACACCTTTCAGGATGGGGTGCTGGCCTATGGCATCCGTTCACTAAAACTACAAGGCTTCTGAAAAATGTTGGTGTTGATACCAGTGATTTTAACACATTTGAGTAACCCAATGCACAGCAGAGAATTTAGGCCACATACCGTTTTCTGTATTAAATAAAGGCACAGTGGTGCATTTCGGAATATATATATATTTTACCTACTGGCAGTCGCCAGTAGGTAGTTATAGTTAGGACCTAGTCTCCATATGAAAAGCATTTTTGGCTTGCCTATAACTTTATCATCGTTTGACCAATCTACATGAAATTTTCCCCCAAAAGTGTCAAAGTAGGTTCTGTGTGGCATGGAAAGTTTGGGGGTGGTCCGTGCAGTGGGGACTGAGAAAAAGGGCTCAAAATAAGGGTATGTTTGTAATGTTAATTCCCATAGGAACGTGTTGTCAAACTTACAGCCCGAACCGCTGTACGGAATTACACCAAATTTGGCAGAAAGGTAGAGTTTGTTATGTAGATTGTGCTTTTTGTTATTTGGTGCAAATCCATATTGTAATTTTTGTGAAATTAAATCCGAACAATATAGTGATATCTCTGGCCACGGATATTTCGCTATGGTTTTGCTGTGATCGCGGTTAAAGTGTGACGATTTCACGGTAAATTGTGAATGCGTGCGCCAACGGGAATTTCTCTGATTGGCTGGACAGAAAGTTGCAGCCGCTATTTTATCGATCGAGAACGGTTCGCGGGGATGAAAATTGCTGTCAAAGCTAAGATAAGGGGTCAGGGTGGAGATGCTCTGACCCCATGTTTGAGAAATGGGGGTATTAGTGACTCAAGTTATGTGTCCAAAATAGATATTTTTAATCGCATGCAATATTTGCAACAATGCCGCGCCACAAAGTCGGCCTGCTCGATAACAGACCGCGTGGCCCCCACATCCTGGGGGTAACTAGTCACAATATCGAAAAAAAAATATCGACGACAGAATATCGAGTTTTTTATATAGAATGGACAGAATATCGAATTGCAAAAATATAGTGGTGCAGAATATCGAAATGCAGGTAAGAAATATCGATTTCCAAAATATCAAAGTTAGTAATATTGATTTTTTTTTGTGTGTGTTTTAAGTGTTAGTATATGTGTTAAAAGTATGTATCATTTTTGTCATGTATGTTTGAATTTTGTAAAAGTAAGGAATTTTATGTTAATTAATTTTTGTGTAATTTAATTCCGTAGCGGGTTGTGGGTTTATAGGGGACTAGGGTGGGAAGTAATTTAATTGAAATTAATTAATTTATTATTTTATTACTTAATAATTAAATATTTAATAATTTATATTGTTAATTAAGTTAATTAATTTACTACTAATTAATTATAAATTGATTAATAACAATTAATAATTAATTGGTAATTATGTTAATTGTGTATTTTTTATTAATTAGTAATTAATTAGATATTTATTATTAACAATTAATTTGTAAATATGTTAATTGTGTACTTTTTATCAGTGGGTTGAGGGTTGATAGGGGAGTAGGGTAGGAAGTACTTTATTTTTATGTATTTTTTATTATTTGTTATATTATAATTTTTTAAAGTTATTTTATAGTGTTGTGTGAATTAATTTAGATTTGATTGTTATTAATTATATTGTTAATTGTAATTAGTTAATTAATTAATTGTTAATTAATTATGTTAATTTATTAATATGTTACAATATTGTAGGTAATGTTTATAGGGGAAAATGGTGGGAGGTAAATTAATTTTTTTAAAATTATTAATTGTTAATTAATTTTAATTATATTGCAGGAGTGGGTATATTAAATTATTCCCCTACGCTATCCAACACTTTCCCTACTGTTGCACTCACTGGAGTGGGAATAGTAATATTTCCCCTCCCGCTACCCAACGCTTTCCCTACTGTTGCACTCAGTGGAGTGGGAATAGTAATTTTTACTCTCCCGCTATCCAACGCTTTCCCTACTGTTGCACTCACTGGAGTGGGAATAGTAATTTTATCTTTTACGCTATGCAATCTTTTCAGTATTATTATATTTAATGTAGTGTCAAATATAATTAAATTTATTTTTTTATTTTTTAATGTTTTAACTTATTATATATAATTTATTTTTATATTTATATTATAGGTTTATTTATATATATATATATATATATATATATGTATATATATGTGTAATTATATTTAAAATTATGTTTTTAACATTTAATTATTAAAAATATTGATTTTGTTAATATTATCAAGTTAATATATATGGAATAAAAAATTAAAATGCATGTTTATTTTTTGTATTAACTTACATTTATTATTTAATTTTAAGGTTATTTAAGTATTTTTAAGTAAGTTTTACTTAATGTAAAATTAATGAAATAATAAATAAAATTATTTTTAAGACCTTTAAAAAAGTCGATATTTTAGCAAACTATATTATTTACAACGATATTTTGGATTCGATATTTTTGTACTTACCTGTTTGTAGATAGGAATTCGATATTCTGGTAGTCGATATTTTGTCACCGATATTTTTGTAGGTCGATATTTAGCTCCTCGATATTCTGTCAGTGATTCATCCTGGGGTGGTGCTCATTCGCGGCAGGGTGTGCCGCGTGTTTATCCAAGCTCCAAAGTACCCAACGTATAAGGAGCACTCGAACGGCAACACGATGAGAGCGTTGTCCTATGCGCCTTCAATTGCCAAAGCCTCTGAAGAGAAGTGGGGACACTTCGAAACGCGTCAGGCATCCATGGCAAATTGAACTGCTTAAAGTTATCGTTGTGCCGGCGGATTGTATACCATAAGGCTCCTCGTGAGCATGTTGCCGTTCGAGTGCTCCTTATACGTTGGGTACTTTGGAGCTTGGATAAACACGCGGCACACCCTGCCGCGAAGGAGCACCACCCCAGGATGTGAGGGCCACGCGGTCTGTTATCGAGCAGGCCGACTTCGTGGGGCAGCAACGGATTTAGCATTTCCACCGGCACACCGAGGCCCATCTGGGGGCTATGAATGTTACAGCAGCAACATTGCGCGCTCCATCTGGAAACAAAGGACACTACAAGGCCCATAATGCTCTGCTAGTCGCGGCAGAGCGTCCCATCCAGGGCATGCATTGGAGCATTTAAATGACGAGTGCGGTGTCCTATGCGCCTTCAATTGCCAAAGCCTCTGAAGAGAAGTGGGGACACTTCGAAACGCGTCAGGCATCCATGGCAAATTGAACTGCTTAAAGTTAGCGTTGTGCCGGCGGATTGTATACCATAAGGCTCTTCGTGAGCATGTTGCCGTTCGAGTGCTCCTTATACGTTGGGTACTTTGGAGCTTGGATATATATATATATATATATATATATATATATATATATATATATATCCTCCCTCACCGGTCACTGACTCATGTATGCATTCACAAGCTCACTCAGACACTTATACACCCATTTACATACCTACTCACACACTTATACATTCAGTCACATACCCACTCAGATACTCATGCACCCACTCACATACCCATTCAGATACTCATGCACCCACTTACAGACTGACTCGCAGTGACGCACCCATGTGCAGACCCACTCACAGACTTGCACACCTACTTAGAGACCCAATCGTGGACTCATGCGCACAGTCTCATACCCACTTAGAGACTCTTACACCCTTAGGTGCTTAGACCCCTCAGGGCAGTAATGCGCTTTATAAATTTACATAACAAATAACATAACATAACTCACAGACCCACCTGGCCACTCATGCACCCACTCACAGACCCACTTAGATACTCATGCACCCACTTACAGACTCACTCGGAGAGTCACACATCCATGTACAGACCCAGTCAGAGATTTATGCACCCACTTACAGACCCACTCACACACTCCCGTATGTACTTACAGATCCAGAACACATCCACTGACAGACCCAGTGAGACATTCATACACCCAGTCACAGATTCACTCAGATGCTCATACACCCACTCACACACCCATACAGTCACTCACTTATGCACTCATGCACTCACTCATACACTCAGAGACTCGCACACCCACTCACAGACTCACTCAGATATACACGCACCCACTCACTCACCCACTCAAAGACTCATGCATCCACACACAGTCTCACCCAGACACTCGTCCTCCGAGTCACAGACCCACTCAGACACTTATGCGTGCACCCATTCACTCACCCACTCAGACTTATGCTCTCACTCACAGACCCATTGAGACAGTCACACACCTACTCACAGACCAACTCTGAGACTTATATACCCAGTCACTCATACACTCAGAGACTCTAGCACCCACTCACAGTTGTACTCCGCGACACACGCACCTACTTACAGAACCACTCAGACACTCACGCTCCCAGTCATAGGCCCACTGAGAGACTCATGCATTTAATCACAGACCCACTTAGACACTCATGCACCCACTCCCTCACCCATTGAGACATGCACTTAGACACTCATGTATCCACTCACAGATCCAGACAGACAGTTATATACTTACTTACAAATGCACAAAAGTACTCATGCACCTACTCAGACTGAGAGAGTCATGCAACGAATCACAGACCTATTGAGACATTCATGCACCCACTCATAGATGCACTGAGACAGTCACACAGTTTGTTACTCAACCACTGATAGACTATGCACCGTCTCACAGATCCACTCAAATACTTATACAGTGAAAGAGAGACTTACTGACACAGTGATGCATGCAGTTATAGATTCCACTGAAAGAGTTATGCACTGTATTATAGAGATGTTAAGGGAGTTATACATGCTATTATAGAGTCATTTAGATAGTAATGTGTTTAGTGTGTAGGTTATAATCCATTTTGCAGTTATAAGTTTTGAATGTGGTGGTGGCTGAAATTCACTGAAAAAACCCAAAGGTTACAGGGAGTTATAGTTAGGAAATAGAATTTAAAAAACCATAGAAACTCACTGAAAAAACCAAAGGTTACAAGGACGTTATAGTTAGGCTGACATTTCACTGATACAAAACTAGAGAAATTCAGCAATTATAGTTAGCTGAGCTAACTATAACTCGTGCCCCTGCAATGTACTGCTTATGACCTTACATATAACATCACTCATGACATGGTCAGTGGCATCACTGGTTACATCATTGATGATATCATCTGCAAAATCTCTGATGCACCCACTCACACCCCAATATAACCTTTCATACACCCCATCCAAGTTCCACACTACCATTCTCAAAACCATTGACACACCCATACCAGTACTTACACACCCACTCACTGATTCATAGGTCTATACACACATCCACGTATACACCCATACAGCCACTCATAATCTAACTCACTCACTAATGCAGCCACTGATATATCCACTCACACACCCATACAGCCACTCACATACCCATACAGCCGCTCACACACTGTCAGTCACCCATAGACCTAATCACACACCTACTCACTCACCCATAGAGTCAAGGACACAGCTGCTTACTCACCTACAGTTGTACACACACCCTCACTTATTCATACAGATACTAACACATATTTACTCACCTATACAGTCACTGACACAAGCACACACTCACCCATACAGCCACTCTCACAATCACTCACTCATACATATAGTCACTCATATACTCCAACAATCACCAAAGCTGCGCCTTACACATAACCAGTTACTCACCCATATACCACTGACACATCCATTTGCTCTCTGACACAGCCATACACACACTCAGTCACCCATACAGCCTCTCACAGACACACTCACTAACCCACCCACCCACTCATCAATGCAGGCAGTCACACACCCTCTCACCCACCCACACAGACACTCGTACACCCATACAGGTACTCGGACAACCAATCAATCACCCATACACCTATTCACTCACCCATAGAGTCAATGACACAGCCACTTACTCACCTATAGTTATACACCCCCCTCACTTATAATCATTCAGATACTAACACATATTTACTCACCTATACAGTCACTGACACAAGCACACACTCACCCATACTGCCACTCTCACAATCACTCACACATACAGTCTCTCATATACTCCAACAATCAACTATACTGCCTTTCACATAAGCATTTACACACCTATATGCCACTGACACAGCCATACACACTCAGTCACCCATACAGCCTCTCACAGACACACTCACTAACCCATACAGCCACTGACTCACCCACCCACCCACTCACTCATCCATGCAGGCAGTCACACCCCTCTCACCCACCCACACAGACACTCATACACCCATACAGGTACTCAGCCAACTAATCGATCACCCATACAGCCAATCACATACCCACTTACCAACCCATGCAGCCACTTAGACCCCAACTGACAGACTGATGCAGACATTCACACAACCTAGTCACTCACCCATACATTTACTGAGACACCTAATCACTCTCTTATACAGTCAGTCACAGACCCACTGAATCATCCATACAGGCACTCATCCACCCATTGGTTCACCACTACACCTTGGTATATATATTTAACGCTCATAAACTTTTTAAAAACAACCACAGTCACTGGATGATGTCATGAGTGATGTCATTTGAGATGTCATGAGTGATGTAATATGTGAGGTCCTAAGCAGTGCATTGCGGGGGCGCGAGTTATAGTTAGCTCAGCGAACTATAACTGCTGAATTTCTCTGGTTTTGCACTAGTGAAATGTAAGCCTAACTATAACGTCCCTGTAACCTTTGGATTTATCAGTGAATAATTATATCTATCTCTCGCTATATATATATATATATATATATATATATATATAGTCATTGAAAAAAACAAAGGTTACAAGGACGTTATAGATAGCAAATATAATTTTAAAAAACCTTAGAAATTCACAAAAAAAACAAAGGTTACAGGGATGTTATAGTTTGGGTCAGATTTTACTCCTACGAAACCAGAGAACTTCAGCCGTTATAGTTAGCTGAGTTAACTATAACTCGCGCCCCCGCAATGCACTGCTTATGACCTCAAATATTACATCACTCATGACATGGTCAGTGACATCAGTGATGACATCTCAAATTACATCACTAATGACATCATTGATGACATCATCCAGTGACTGAGTGTTTTTAAAACGTTTATGAGTGTTAAATATATACACCAAGGTGTGTTGGTGAATCAGTGCGTGTATGAGTGACTGTATGTGAGTGATTAGGTATCTCAGTGAATGTATGGGTGAGGGACTGAATGTGTGATTGTGTGTATCTGTCTGTCAGTTGATGTCTAAGTGGGTGTATGAGTGTATTAGTGTCTACGTGAATGGCTATATGGGCGATTGATTGGTTGTCTGACTACCTCTATGGTTGTCTAGGTGTCTGTGTGTGGGTGGGTGAGGAGGTGTGTGACTGCCTATATGGATGAGTGAGTGGGTGAGTCAGAGGCTGTATGGGGTACTAAGTGTGTGTGTGAGAAGTTGTGTGGGTGAGTGAGTGTCTGTATGGCTGTGTCGGTGATTGAGTGCATGTGTCAGTATGGATGAATAACTGGGTATGTGGAAGGCAGTATAGGAGAGTGACAGGGTACATGAGTGACTGCGTGATTTAGTTAATATGAGAGTGGCTATATGGATAAGTGCATGCTTCTGTCAGTGACTGTATAGGTGAGTAAGTATGTGTTACTATTTGTATGAGTAAGTAAGTGGGTGTGTGTGTAACTGTTTGGGTGAGTACATACCTGTGTGATTGACTGTATGGGTGAGTGTGTAAGTATGTGAGTAGTTCTATGGGTGACTCACTCAGTGTGTGAGTCCCTGTATGGGTGTATGAGTGGATATGTCAATGGCTGTATTAGTGAGTGAGCAGGTGTATGAGTGGCAGTATAAGTGAGCAAGTGGTTGTGTGTGTAGATCTACGAATCAGAAAGTGGATGTGTAAGTATTGGTATGGGTCTGTAAATGGGTTTGCAAATGGCTGTGTGAGTGGCAGTGGATGTATAACATATTCTACAGTGGTGTGAGTGGGTGCATCAGAGATGCTGTGGCTGATGTCATGAGTGATGTCATTTGAGATGTCATCAGTGATGTCATCAGTGATGTCATGAGTGATGTCACTGACCATGTCATGAGTGATGTAATAGGTGAGGTCATAAGCAGTGCATTGCGGGGCGTGAGTTATAGTTAACTCAGCTAACTATAACGGCTGAATTTCTCTGGTTTTGTATGAGTTAAATCTGACCCTAACTATAACGTCCTTGTAACCTTTGGTTTTTTCAGTAAATTTCTAAGGTTTAAAAAAATGCTAATTCCTAACTATAACGTCCCTGTAACCTTTGTTTTTTTGTGTGAATTTCTAAGGTTTTTTAACTAGCAGTCATGTTTGCAGAGTGGTGGAGAAAGGGGGCTGGGCCTCCAACCAGCTCTCAGGAATTCCGCTGCGTAGGACTTACAGGAGGTACCAGGAGGGCTTCTTGGCCTCCAAGGTCCCTCAGGAGTAAAGTGGACTTCATCCCCCAACCAGTAGTGCTCCAGGAGGCGCGTTTGCAGTCTGGTGTAAAAAGGGGGTTGTGGCCTCCGAAGACCTCTTAGCAAATCCACTGTGTGGGACTTACTGGAGGTAACAGGAGGGGTAGTTGGCCCCCAAGGAAGTTCTTGTGGCCAACTACCCCTCCTATTACCTCCAGTAAGTCCCACACAGCAGGATTGCTGAGTTCTGATAGCACGTCACGCCACCTTTCTCCCCCACTCTGCAAACGTGGTCCTGGCATGCTCTTGGTTGGGGGATGAAGTCGCCTTCGCTGCTGGGAGTCCTTAGGGGCCAACTAGCCTACCTGTTACCTCCAGTAAGCCCCACACAGTGGGATTGCTGAGAGGTGGACGCAGGCCACGACCCCTTTCTCCACCACTCTGCAAACGCGCCTCCTGGTGCGCTCTTGGTTGGGGGATGAAGTCCCCTTGCCTCTTGAGGGTGCCTGGGGGCCAACTCGCCCTCCTGTTACCTCTAGTAAGCCCCACACAGCTGGATTGCTGAGAGGTGGTCAGAGGCCACGCCCCCTTTCTCCACCACTCTGCAAACACGCCTCTTGGCGCACTGCTGCTTGGGGGATGAAGTCCACTTTAGTCCTGGGGCCCTCAGGGCGCAAAGGGACCTCATCGCCCCACCAGCTGTGCGCTGAGAGGCGCGTTTGCAGAGTGGTGGAAAAAGGGGCGTGGCCTCCGACCACCTCTCAGCAATTCCACTGTGTTGGGCTTACTGGAGGTAACAGATGGGCTAGTTGGCCCCTAAGGACCCTCCGGAGCGAAGGGGACTTCATCCCCTAACCAAGAGCGAGCTCCAGGAGGCGCGCTTGCAGAGTAGTGGAGAAAGGGGGCAGGGCCTCCGGCGAGTTGCCGGCTTCCGATTTTAAATTTTTTTATTTTATGAAGGGAGGCTGTGTGGCCCCCTTCCCTTGATCCTTTTGGGCCCCGGGGACCCCATCCCCCGGGGCCTGACCCAGTTTTTAAAAAAATTTAAAGAAAAAAGGAGGGGTGCCACGTGGTCCCCCTCCCGGGCCATATTCAACCCCGGGGACCCCATTCCCCATGGCCAGTTGGTTGGGAACCGTGGGGGAGCCTGAAGGCCCCGTGGTCTCAGAAGGCTCCCGTCTCCTGCGGGAGCCAGCATTGCTTTTTACCCCCAGGGAGCTGCTGACATGCAGCTCCCTTTGGGTAAAAAGCAAAGTGTGCTCGCTTTGACCAAGTGAGAGCAAAGTGCTCTCGCTTGGTCAAAGCGAGCCCACTTGTTTGCTATCCCATCCCAAACTGCAATGTCCCGGGGGGGTGGGCACCCCAGGACATTGTTGGAGCTGGCCCTGGGGAATGGCGGTCCCGATGGCCCTTTACGGCTCCAGGAGGGGGGGCTGCATGGCCCCCCTCCCATCTTTAATATAGCCCTGGGAGGTGGCAGTCCCCGTGGCTGCGTGGGGGCTGGAGCCCCCTCACGCCTTATTGTAAAACTAGCTCCAGGGAGGTGGCGGTCCCCGGGCTGCGTGGAGGGGCAGGAGCCCCCCCATGCATTATTTTCAACATAGCCCCAGGGAGTTGGCAGTCCGCCCCCGCATTTCACATACTTAGCCCCGGGGAGGTGGTGGTCCCTGTGGGACTCCCTGAGCAGGCCTAGGGAGTAATGGAGTTTCTAGCCTGCCCCCTTTTCTTGTTTTTTAACCTTTTTTCTTGTGACTTGGTTCAATTGAGTCACAAGATGGCTGTCAACACTTCCTGGTTTGAAGTGTTGGCAGCCAATCAGATCTCAGGCGCGAGATCGGGAGGGTTCGCGACTCTACCGCGGCTACAGTTGTATATCTGAGAAATCCTTACATTTCTCAGGAACTACTGAACGGATTTACACCATTTAACAAAAAGAGTGATTTCTAGACCAAGAGCTACCTTTCTGCCAAATTTGGTGTAATTCCGTTCAGTAGTTCGGGCTGTACCTGCGTCAACAGTTTGCTATGGAAATTAGCATGAAGACAAAGCATTTAGGGACACCCCTTTTTCTAGGCCCCCGCTTTACGGATCACTCCGAAATTTTCAACACAGCAGCTGTCCGGACCGCCCCATTAGTTTTGAAAATTTCGCGAAGATTCGTCAAACGACGCCAAAGATATTGGCAAAAGAAAAAACGCTTTTCCTATAGAAACGAGGTCCTAACTCTAACTACCTAGGTAATATATTAATATATTTATATATATATGTGTGTGATATATTACAACACTCAACTCAAGACAAATAGACTCCCAGCTAAATAGGTCAGGCCCCAAAATGGTGGGGGTCTCGATACCCCACCAATATTTGCTTAAAAGACTTCCTGCTACTCATTACCAAGATAAGGAAGTCAAGTGAGACACAGTGGAGTTATGATTTAACAATTTTGTTCATTCCAAGTCAGAGGACACGACACGGTTCAACCTCTTAAAGACTTTGTTCACATATCAGTAGCCCACATCACCATGCAGTTCTAATTGTGAAAATAAACGAAGGACAAACATTTCTCAGTGAAAACACCTAAAAAACAAATATGATGTTGATTGCGTAAAAGTTTATTCATTCAGCGCTATCCTTAGGTAAGTGTTTGCTTCTGTTTCCATCTCAAAGAATGGAATCATATGCCTTGAAATACTTTAAGACATCTTGTTGTTGCTATAGTTCTACTGTTTATTGTACATTCCAAATGAGTCCAATGGATTCAAAAGGAGTTTATAATTGGAATGAAAGACAGACTCGTACTACATCACAAATGTATATACCGCCCCAAAATTTGAAAATATTATGTTCAGAGCACAATTTAATTAACATGGCCAAATATAATTCCATTAAATAATACCAAGGTTGGGAAAGAAGAGTAAAATTCTCAATAATCGTAGAACGTCATCACCTAACATAAATTAAAAAATTTAAAAGAGGCAAGGTCAAGTGTGACATTTTGGGTTACCTCATTTCCGGTGTTCAAAATTCATCCACCGATAAAAGCCTTTGATGTTCACAGTTCATATAGTCATGTCAATAATCCAATCTGCTATAGTAGCCCCAATTGTTTCTATCACACCATTCATATGTTCCAAGATTCATCTCGTATTCCTATAAGGGGGAAAAAAGAGGAAAAAAATGTAAAATCACAGAAAATGACAATCCAAAATAAAAATGACACACAATAATAAATAGTTAAAACACTTCCATAGGTTCAGTTAAAATGGCAACCTGAAAAGTTGCAAAGGATTGAAAAACTTCCAAGATATTTCAATTAGAGATGTGCATGCAGTTCCTCATCTACATTCATGCCCCTTGGAACCTTACATTTTGCTTCTATTATGTATTTTGACTCCAACCTGCAAAGGATAAGTGTTTTGTCACCAACTCTCAGGTTTCTTGATACACAGTTGACTCCAAAAATGGTAATGCCCTCCGGTTGTTGTTATGTGATACACCGAAATGTCTAGCTGTAGCAAATGTCCTTATTTGTAAAAGCTCATATATGTTTTTTCACAGGGAATGAAACTTCCCACATACCATTTCAGACATGGGCATGAAATAACAGACAACAAAGTCTATTTTACATGTAATATGTTTGGTGAGTTTACATTTATACCTGTCCCTGGGCAATTCATATTCCTTCACAGGTAAGCTGAATTTACAAGCCGTTCAGTGACCACAGGTATGAAAACCAGGGGTAGGGATCAGCCACGTTTTGGAAAGAGAATTTAGATGGCTAAAATCTGTCCTTTGAGGGATGCCCCCTTCCTGAAGGACATAGATGGTGTTGGCCCTACCACAGCCTGTAAGGTGTCATCACTACGGGAATGTCACACTGTTTTTTAAGTATCTTTCTTATATTATAAACCTGAGTAGTACAGGTAGTGATTATAGGGTTATAAGGATTTCTTGGATTAATAAAGGATGGCTTCCCTACTCACATCCACTTTCTCTGATGCCTTGCATAGCATTCTCCTGGAGTAGCCTCTCTGTCTGAACCTGATCATCATCTCGACAAGTGCTTTCCTACAAACTTCCGTGGAGGTACAATTTCTTTTTGCATGAAGAAATTAATTGTAGGGGATGCTCCATCTAAAGCTACATGGAGAGTGACTCCATACATGAAGTGTTGTGTGTTTTCTGTGGAGCCCAATGTCGTTTTCCCTATGCTAGCCTAATTTTGCACATTGTAGGCCCTTTCATTTTTGCACACGTTACAAAATATATGTTTGTTTTTGTGTTATATTGTAGCATCACACATAGCACATGTTTTTGTATTTTGTTCTCCTTCTGGGAATTAGTCTGAAACAGCTTAGGCAAGGTCAAACCACATCGCTCCTTGTTATTCTTTATGGCCCAACACTAGCACCTAGGCATAACAGAGAAATCCAGCTGCTGCTTTGAAGCACACACGCTTTGTCATATAACTTGGGACGTGCTGTTCTAGTAGACAGACAGAGCCAAGGTCCTGAAGACAAGAGGGCTGCGTCAGCTGGGATGTAGAACAACCTTCTATGTATGCTAAGGTATGGGGTCCGCCACTGCACCCAGAGATCTTTAACCTATAACCACTTCGCTTAAGTAGTAAGGGTGGGTTTAGGCAAATCTGTCGGACAAAAAAACAGGACTTTTTATTGTATATGGTTTGTTGACAGTGCTTATGACATTAACGAACGGCATCTGTCTTATATTTGTGGCGAATTTATTGCATCTTAGAGCACAATAGTTTAAATAAATATTGTAAACTTCCTTCGTGTCTCTATTTTATTTTATTTTGGACAAGTACGAGTGAGAGAACGAAAGGGTGAGACCTGCCACCGCGATTCCTGAGAGGGTAGGGAGTATTGTGCTCTGTGGTGCCAAATCACTTGCTTCTCTAGAAAGGTTAGGAGGGCAATTGAGGCACTAGTAGCTAGTCTGATTCGGGCACATAGATACTGATGTGGTATGGAGACTCAGTCCCTTCATACTGACGTTTTATGGTCCTTAGCATAGTTCTGTTCTTGAGCAGAATCTCTGCAACAGAAGTATCGAGTTACCTGAGGTTTCTTTTCTAAAGAGGCTTTTCTGCTCCGTTAAGTCTTTTCAGCTCAAGAAATTAATGGCTTTCTTTACTGTAATTCAATGCTAATATCAGTTTGAGAGTGTTATTGTTAATAGTGTCAACAAATAATTTCAGGCCACCGACGTCCCCCTTCCATATCAGAAAGGCATACTTGATGTAGCCAGATTACTATACTGTATGTGTAGTGTTCCATCTCCGATATCCACAGCACCTGCTCCTCCACCTCCAGCCAATGTCAAGATTGGCATAACTGCAGGTGAATCAGGTACCCATCGCTGTACCCTGTATCTGTTTACAAAATTGATTTTCAAAATGAAAAATGTTTTCATTCAGACATAAGTTAAATCATTTAGAGAAGTATATGTGTATGTTCTAGTAAATTAATGCCACGTGCCCTCAGATAGATTTGCATGCCCGTATACCATCATTTTGTCTGATACTGCTATATATCGCGTTGACACTCACTAAGAAATACAAGGGATCCCAATCATTGGTTTGAATCTTCGTGATGAAGTCCTTGATATCCCTAACAAAGGATGTAAGATTTTGAACAAAAGGAAATAGGAAGTGATCCACATAGATAAGTATGTAATCCAGGAGACTGTTTATAGATGAAATAATGGGTCTCCCAGGTGGATTTAGCTGATCCATTTTGGAAGCAAATATAGGGTAGGTATAGTTGGTGTATCATTCTAGACCTGCTTCCACCATGATGAACTCTTACCCTGCCTTCCCTGTTCATCACAGGATGCAGACAATAATTACGATGGGTTGATGAGATTGGCCACAAGGAGAATTGGCATGCCAACCTGCTGGAGGTAGTGGCCTTGATACGTCCCCTGAGTCGGGCTCCTGTCATCACCTGGTCCTACCACTGAGGAGAGTGCTTCTTATGCCATGGTAATGCATAAGGTGGTTGAAGACCTTGACTTCCAGCTACCCACCTTGGAGGATTAAGACTAATGTTCTTACAAAAGTCTTTCAGCCGGGGCAGACATCGACTGAGCCTCTTGAGGCCCTTAGGGATACTTTGTTGGGGGCTTGGGTCAAACCTTTATGTGCCCCCCTTCCGATGAACCACCAGCATGCATTACGCCACTGCCAGGCTTAAGCGATCCTGCATTTTTATCTCATCACCCCTCTACTGAAAGTTTGGTCATCCAGGCGTCTGCAAGTAAGACTAACCCCAAAATATTCCCACTACTTCCCCCGATCGGGAGTCATAAAGGGTGGAGAAATTCGGAAGTCTTCTCATCCACTAGCTTGGTGTTTCAGTCCGTAAATACAAGCTAGCTGCTGGGGTACTATTCCCACGCCTTTTGGGATTTGGTGGCTCAGGTCCTCCCATAAGATCTTCAACCTGTCCTCTCCCAGACCATATAGGACGGTTGTGACGCCGCCAAGTTCACAACTCGTGGCTTGAATACCACTGATTCCATAGGCCAGGCCATTGGTACCAGTGTAGCCATTCGCCGCCATGCTTGGCTTTGGTTCACCGTTTTTTCAGTCGATGTCCAATCATCCCTCATGGACATGTTGTTCAACAGGACTTGCCTGTTTGGGGATAAGGTGGACTCCGCCCTTCAGTGGATCAAGGAAAGCAGGGCCACGGCTTGCTCCCTAGGCTTGTCTGCCCCGCCTCGCCAACCATACCAGCCCTACCTCTCCATTCAGAGCTTCGGCAGATGCCCCATAATACCAGCCAATCCATCCTTAAAGCGCGCAGCATTTTTGCGATCGAGGCCGTGGTGCCCACCACCCCCAAGGTCAAGGTCAACGGACTGCCCAGTCTATTATCCCCCTCTGCTACCCCTCCTGCCAGATCCCTTTAGCGTGACCTTAGCAGAGCACAGCCACCCGGTGGAAAGCAGGATCCATTGATTCTTGCCTGGTTGACAAGCCATAACAACAGACAGTTGGGTCTTGCTGATTTTTTCGAAGGGATATGCATTACCCTTCCTTGCCACACCAACGCACCTTCCTCCCCAGCAACTGACAGAGGACCATATCACTGTTTTGTGGCAGGAATTGCAAACCTGTTTGGCCAAAGAGGCTATTGAGAGGGTGCCTGCACCAGAAGTAGGACATGGTTGTTATTCCTACTACTTTCCGGTGCCCGAGAAGGCTATAGGCATTTGTCCAATTTTAGACTCCTTCCTCCGGAGGGAGGAATTCATAATGCTCACACCGACTCGGGTCCTGTCTGCCCTCAAGCCTGGAGACTGGATGGTGGCGTTAGACCTGCAGGATGCCTATTTCTGTATACCCGTCCTGCAGGCCCATCAGTGCTACCTGGGGTTCGCAGTGGGACAGGAACACTTTCATTTTGCTATGCTTCCTTTTGGTATCACCAGTGCCCCTCGGGTGTTCATGAAAATGATGACAGTGGTAGTAGCACATATTCAGAGTTCTGGGATCCTAGTCTTCGCCTATCTCGTGACTGCTCTTGAAGACGGGCTCGCCCCAGGCAGCTGTCAATCACCTCCAGATGACAGCGAACCTCTTGTCATCTTTGGGGTTCACCATCAACATAAAGAAGTCACATCTTAGTCCCTCTCAGATGCTCCCCTTCATCAAAACCATTTTCAAGTTCAGTTTCCTGTCTTTCCCCCGGGAAATAGAGTCCAGGAAGTTAAGGCTATGATCCCGATCTTTTGATCACGGTCCTGTATTTCATTGAGATCAACCCTGAGGCTTCTAGTAATGATGGCCTCCTGCAGCTTGCCGATCGATCATGCCAGGTCAGATATGCAGGCTTTGCAGTGTGCTCTGAAGCCTCATTGGGCCCAACATCAAGAGGACCTCTTCAACCACGTTCAGCTTTCGGAGGAGACTGCAAAAGATCAGCATTGGTGGTTACTGGTCTGTGATTGGGTTAGCTGTAGATCCCTCTCCCTTCCTGATCCAGAGCTGACAGTGGTGACAGATGCATCGCTTATGGGTTGGGGTGGCCATCTAGGAGAGGTGGGGATTAGAGGATTCTGGTCTCTGGTTGAGGTTCAGCTCCATATGAAAGTTTTGGAGCTGAGGGACATCTGTTTGCCGTTTAAATCCTTCCTTCCATCCACCAAGAGGAGGTTGGTACAGGTGCTCACAGTCAACACCACTGGCCTGTGGTACTGCAGCAAACAGGGCGGGGTGGGATCACAGACCATGTGCCAGAAGGCCCTGCACCAGTGGAAATGGCTGGACCACTATGGAAGTTTCCTGGTGGTGAACCACCTAGCAGCCTCATTGAATGCCAGGGCGTACGAGGTTATTCTTCGACGCCTAGCGGATCACGAGTAGCAGTTACACCCAGAGGTGGCACGAGGAATCTTCCGTTAATTGGGAGAATCGTGACACCATCTGTTTCCCATCGCAAAGAACGCGCATTGGCAGCCTTTCTGCACACTGGAGTTTCCAGGGCATCTCTCGCTCAGAGATGCATTCTGCCTTATGTGGATCTCAGGACTCCTGTATGCTTTCCTGCCGATACCACTCCTGCCCTTAGTTCTCAAGACGATTAGTGCCGAATAATCCTAAATCACCCTAGTGGCCCTAGATTGGGGAAGGAGAGTATGATAACCAGAACACCTGGGCTAGAGCATCTGTCCTCGGATCAGGCTGCCCCTCCTGGAGGACCTGCTGTCGTAGCAGCAAGGCAGGGTTGTGCGCCCAGGTCTTCGCAGTCTCCGCCTTCATGCTTGGAGATTTAGTGGTGAGAAGCTGAACACCTTTGACCTTCCTCCCAAGGTGGTTGATGTTATCTTGGCAGCCAGGTGTCCCTTGACAAAAACTGTATACGCCTGTCGTTGGGACAAATTTGTGGCCTGGTGTGGTACTCTGTAGATTGATCCCCCTGCAGGAGAAGTTGTCTGATGTGTTATTGCTTGCTTTAGCCCTAGCCCGGCTAGGCTTTGCCCTGGGCATGGTTAAAGGGTACCTTTCAGCTACTTCAGCTTTTTTGTGGTTGCCCGATCAGCCTTCATTGTTTAAGCGACCACTTGTTATGCCCTTTTTGAAGGTCTTACAAACATTTGTGTCCTCTCTCTCCCTTTGTTATACCCCAGTGGAATCTTAACTTGGTCTTTATATTTCTGATGGGCAATCCCTTTGAGCCATTTCGCAGCTGCCCTTTGAGGCTTCTTGCCCTCAAGATAGTGTTCCTTGTCACCAAAACATCAGCGCAGCATATGAGTGAGCTTCAAGCTCTCTGTGTCAACCCGCTGTACAGCACCTTCAGACAAGCTGGTTTTGCAACATCCTTCTTGCCTAACGTTTTTGGCATTCTTCTTGTCTAAAGTTGTGACGCTGTTCCATGTCAAAGCATCACCCTGCCGGCGTTCTATACACCACCTCACCTCTCTAAGGAGGAGGGTAGCCTCCACCGTTTGGAGCCCAAGAGAGCCCTCAGCTTTTATATTGATCGCACCAAAGACCACCGGGGGAACAAACAGCTCTTTGTGAGGCTATTCGGAGCGAAGAACATCACAGCTGTGCAGAAGAGAACCATCTGCTGGATTGTGCTTTGCATTAGGATCTGCTATGCACTGGCCAAAAAGCAGCCTCTGGAAGGACTGCATGCTCATTCTACCAGGGCCAAAGCTGCTACTGCTGCATTAGCATGTACAGCCCCTGTCCTGGATATTTGACAGGTGACTACGTGGACGTCCCTCCATACATTCATGAAGCACTACTGTCTGGACAGTCGGGTCCAGCGGGAGGGGCACTTTGCCCGCTCAGTTGTGCATGACTTTCTGGTTTGAGTTCATCCATGGACCCACCTCCAAGTGGCTACTGCTTTGGTGTCTATTCAAAGGGTGAGGAATCTGCAGCTAGAAGTCTCTATCAGAAGAGCAACTTACTTGCCTTCTGCAATGCTCTTCCAGATTCCTCACCAACCGCCCCATCCTCCCCGTACTGTGGTAGGACTCGACCCATTAATAAGATCCCAAATCTAGGAATCTGTACGCTGGTGACATCTATTTGCTTTTGGGGCGTTACCGAAGATAAGTAACTTGTTCTTCGGTTCTGGCACAATCCATACAGACATTCCACCAATGTTGAGCCAATGGTGGTTCCTTCTCTAGCCACAATTTAGTAATACAAAGCTGGGCAATAACTGGAGTAGCAAATACTACTACAGTATGGTATCTCATCTGCAGAGCCGTATCCCATTATTGTGCTTGATGGTGATAACTGAACTCCAGGTAGAGCTGATAGTTCTTTAAAAACTCCCGCCCACACCTCTCTCAATTTACTGCAAAGAGAAAGTATATGGATCAAATCTGCATTCTCTGAGTCACATCTAAAGCAGCAGGAGTTCAACCTACAGCCCACTGGCTAACCTTTCTGGTGTTTTTCGTTGATCATGTATGGTTTTGAAATGTTTCATTTTAAGATTTATTTAGTAGATTATACCCTCTCAATATACTGTCTAACAACTCTGTCGCGGATCTCGGTGCCCCCAGCTTTTTGGCCCAATGACTTGCCAAGTGCAGTAAATCATCCTTGGTTCTGGCAAGAAATAAGTGGCATGATGTTCTAATCATACCCTTCTGTCTTGGTACTGTCATAACACTGAAAAGATGACAGTGGCGTAGCTAGACCTTTTGCCGCCCGTAGCGGTCCCTACATTTGCCCCCCTCGATGGGTGCAGCTAAGAGTGGGGGGGCACTGCCCCTAGAACTCGTGCCGCCCGGGGCGGACCACCCCCCCACCCCTCCTTGCTACGCGACTGAAAGATGAATACATTCAAAGTATAGTTTCTATGCTTCTATTATAGAAAGCTGTGTATTGTACTACACAGCTAGCTTACACAGCTGCACGCTCCGCCTCATTAAGGCAGTTAGCGTACTGCTATTTGCGTTTTTAAGTTTGCAGCTTTATGGGCCAGATGTTCCTTTCGATTCTCTTCACGCTATCTCCCTCATAAGCTGTAAATAGGAGATGGAGTCAGTGCAGTAGCACCAGTGAGTGGCACATTTTCAACTATCCTAGTTAAGCATGGATGATCAGCTGCAGGAGTTAATGCATTAGTGGAATTGTCCCATTGAAGTGTTTCTTCACCTGTACTTCCCCTAGAATTTTCCTTGATGTTTCTCTACAGTTTGTGTGAAGTCTCTTCACCGCATCCATCTGGACCCATCTCATGTCTCATCGCGCTCAGAATCCACCATTGTTAGTATCCGATAAAGAAAAAAGTTGCTCACCAACATCACTATCATTCACGTTGTCAATCATCAAACTCTTACAAACCACTCATAGACCATCCTACACCTTAGTATCAATAAAGTTAGTATTGCGGATGTTTGCTTCATTATATTAAGCAACTTTTGTTAAGTTTTTATGGGGACGATGTGGCTCAGTGGCCAGAGCAGCTGATTCCAGAGCGCAGGGTTCACAGTTTGATCCCTGGCGGCAGCTCAGCTCAGCACCATGTGACTCTGGACAATAGCTCACTTAATCTCCCCGACGGCCCCCAGTGCCTTGAAACCTTAAGGGGTAATATGCTTGTGCTTTTCAAATAAGGGTTAAAAATAAGGATTATAAGTTCAGTTTATTACCATCTGTTAGAGCTGTCAGCCTTTGGCGTGGTCTCGCTCCAAACTTTGCTAACCATTGCAAAAGTGCTTGTGCTCTTTCCCCTAAACATGGTAAAATTGGCTTACACCCAATTGACACATTTAATTTACTTACAAGTCCCTAGTAGAGTGGTACTACATGTGCCCAGTGCCTGTACATTAAATGCTACTAGTTAGTCTGCAACACTTACTGTACACCCACTTAAGTAGCCCTTCAAACCAAGTCTCAGACCTGCCATAGCAGCCTGTGTGCAGTTTTAAACTGCCAATTTGACTTGGCAAAATAGCCTCTTTGCCAAGCCTAAATCTTCCTTTTTAATACATATGTTACCCCTAAGGTAGGCCATAGACAGCCCTCAGGGCAGGGTGCAGTGTATTTAAAAAGTTGTCATATACTTTTAAGTTTTACATGTCCTGGTAGCGAAAAACTCATATTTGATTTTCACTGATGCAAAGCCTACTACTCCCATAGAATAACATTTGGGGCCAGATGTACTAAGCTTTTTTCTGTTCGCTATCAGGCCGTTTGCTAACGGAAAAAGGTATTTTGCAATGTACAAAGGCACAATTTGCAATTCGGTAGCCTATTACCGAATTGCACATTGGGTTTGCGATTTGGTATTAGGAAGGGGCATGTTTAGGGTGTCCCTTCCTAATACTGAATTGCAGTGGTATGTGTGAATGTTTTGCGTCCCAAATGCAGTTGCAAAACATTCACATTTCATCACCTACTTCAACTTGGTGGTAACCCATTCACAAATTGGAAGGGGTCCCGTAGGGACCCCTTCCCTTTGTGAATGTTTGTGAAAACATTGTTTTAAGTACAGGCAGTGGTCCCATGGACCACTGCCTACTCTTAAAAAATTAAAAGAAAATTTTTCATTTTTCTTTTTGAAACACATTCACGCTTTCTTTTAAGGAAAATGACCTGCATTTTAAAAACAATTACTTTATTGAAAAACAATTACAGACATGGTGCTCTGCTGACCCCAGCTGGCCACCATCCCTGTGATTTTTGCGATTCCCAATGGGTTGCAAACCCAGACCTACCTCATGAATATTAATGAGGTAGGTCTATTTGCGACCCCCTGGGAATCGCAAAATGTGTCAAAGACACATTTGTACATTGGTGTTTGAGATTACCAAATAGCAAATCACAACAATTCGCTATTTGGTAACAAAAACGATTACCAACGTATCTCTGGCCCTATGTTCCCCTACTACATTTAATACGTGATAACTTTTGATTGGAAACAGGTAGAAATGTCATCTGTGGTCTCTAATGAATTGTAATTTCAAATTCTCTTTAATGGTAAAGTTGTATTTTAAGTTGCAATTCTGAAAATGCCACTTTTAGAAAGTTAGCATTTTGTTGTCCTTACCATTTCGTGCCTGTGTCCTGGGTCACATGACTAGGTGTAGTTGGCAGTTGGCCTTTGTGTATTTCTCCCAGACAGTGAGACAAAATGGACTAGTTGTTTGTCACAGAATGGCCCATCCTGCCAGGATGAGAGGGGCGGAGCTGCTCTCTGCCTCACTTACATTTCAAAGGAGCTACCTCAGCATACTCACAAAGAACCTGACGCTAGACTTTTGCCACCCCAGACCTCTTGGAGCCTAGGCTGTATAGTTTAAAATGTTTATTTTAACTAACGCGCTCTATGGTACAGTACACGTGCCATTACTAGCAGCAAAATGCATAAACACAATATAGTCAGCATTGTCACAATTCCATAGAATCCAAACGGCGATATCATTTTATAAAGACCGTGGAAAAGGACCAAAAGACCTAACCACCCTCCCCGTTGTAAGAAATAGTTTATTATAAAAAAGAAGACCTCTGGGCTTTGTCAGCAGACCCCATACCTCAAGGCCTAGATGAAATGTTCACATCTCAGGACAAGCACAGCTCTTCTCTCCTCAAAGGTGTCTCTTCAAGTGTCTCAAAACATGTTTAGCATGCAATATTAAAGCACACGATTTCCAGTAGTACAGCTGTGGGTAGTATGTTATGTCTAGGTGCGAGGGACTGACCAGAACAGAATAACAAGGGGCATTGTTGATCGACCTTGTACCTCGTGTGCAGACAGTTCTCATGTGAAAGAGTTCAAAAAGCGTGAGCAGAGATCAACAGTCGTGTCCATAAATTTCGAAAAAATCAAAGACGAGAGTCTATATAAAAAAACCAATTTCTGGAAGAAGAGAAAAAAATATAGGGGGAAAAAGGCATCCGAAACCCAAAGGATGCTGGCGGGCCATTTACGAGGTCAATCCATAAGTGTGTAGGAACTAAAAGCTGCAACACCTTCCAAAAGGACATCATTTTGGTCAGTAGAAAAAAGAGACACCATCCAATCGAGCTAGGTGAAGGATAAGAGTGTTCTTCATAGTCGGGTGCCTCCATTAGCATCGCTGGATAACTTGCGTGATATTCAATATAACTTTGAAGTAGGAGATTCTGTGCATCCTCACAGATATCCCATTGAGCCAAAATTCCAAGTGCAGCCGCACGCGCCATTAAGCCAATCCCAGAACAGTCCCGCTCATGGGCCACTAAGGGACCTATTAGCTGGTCGAAATCCGGGTCCGGACATGACGTATTGGAAAGGCATACATCCAACGCCCATGTAAACGGACATTTAAAGCACGAAAAGACAGGTTGCACGCAAGTAAAGTATGCAAAACGAAAGGACAACCCATAAGACACACTGAGTGTTGCCAGTGGTAATGTACCGAAGCATCCATGCATTCGGTCACGGAGCAATTGGAGACGGCCCGGTCTGTGCAGTACCACAAGAGGAGCAGCCATTGTGTAGCAAGCACAGCAGAAACCGGATTCCAGCGACTAACGTCAATATTAAGGGAAACCCACCAAAGACGCTGGAAAAGATAGAATGAATGAATGCAGGTATTACACCAACATATAGTCTGAAAAGAAGTCACGAGGCCAGAGCCGACAGCCTTAAAAAACTGTACTTTCGTGTGACATCTGTCAGCAAATTAAGCCTTCTACGGTAACCCAAGAGGGTAAATTCCATAACCAGAAGGCAGAAAGACCTAGAAGTTTTTCCCACTTCAAAGGCTGCACCAGGTATCAATATTGGACCCTCGCACTTACTCTTCAGTACACTCCTGGACCTGTGAAGTACACTCAGCAGGCCTGCCTTATACCTCAGAGGACTGCCCTGCTATCAGAGAACTGCCCTACTGCTTGAAGCCTGCCATGTACCCTGAGAAGACTGCCCTGCTGCTTGAGGCCTGCCTTGTACCCTGAGAAGACTGCCCTGCTGCTTGAGGCCTGCCTTGTACCCTGAGAAGACTGCCCTGCTGCTTGAGGCCTGCCTTGTACCCTGAGAAGACTGCACGGCTGGTTGAAGCCTGCCTTGTATCCTGAGAAGACTGCCCTGCTGCTATCAGAGAACTGCCCTACTGCTTGAAGCCTGCCTTGTACCCTGAGAAGACTGCCCTGCTGCTATCAGAGAACTGCCCTACTGCTTGAAGCCTGCCTTGTACCCTGAGAAGACTGCCCTGCTGCTATCAGAGAACTGCCCTACTGCTTGAAGCCTGCCTTGTACCCTGAGAAGACTGCCCTGCTGCTTGAGGCCTGCCTTGTACCCTGAGAAGACTGCCCTGCTGCTTGAGGCCTGCCTTGTACCCTGAGAAGACTGCTCTGCTATCAGAGAACTGCCCTACTGCTTGAGTCCTGCCTTGTACCCTGAGAAGACAGCCCTGCTGCTTGAGGCCATCCTTGTACCCTGAGAAGACTGCCCTGCTGCTTGAGGCCTGCCTTGTACCCTGAGAAGACTGCCCTGCTGCTTGAGGCCTGCCTTGTACCCTGAGAAGACTGCCCTGCTGCTATCAGAGAACTGCCCTACTGCTTGAAGCCTGCCTTGTACCCTGAGAAGACTGCCCTGCTGCTATCAGAGAACTGCCCTACTGCTTGAAGCCTGCCTTGTACCCTGAGAAGACTGCCCTGCTGCTTGAGGCCTGCCTTGTACCCTGAGAAGACTGCCCTGCTGCTATCAGAGAACTTCCCTACTGCTTGAAACCTGCCTTGTACCCTGAGAAGACTGCCCTGCTGCTTGAGGCCTGCCATGTACCCTGAGAAGACTGCCCTGCTGCTTGAGGCCTGCCTTGTACCCTGAGAAGACTGCCCTGCTGCTTGAGGCCTGCCTTGTACCCTGAGAAGACTGCCCTCCTGCTTGAGGCCTGCCATGGACCCTGAGAAGACTGCCCTGCTTCTTGAGGCCTGCCATGTACCCTGAGAAGACTGCCCTGCTGCTTGAGGCCTGCCTTGTACCCTGAGAAGACTGCCCTGCTGCTTGAGGCCTGCCTTGTACCCTGAGAAGACTGCCCTGCTGCTATCAGAGAACTGCCCTACTGCTTGAAGCCTGCCTTGTACCCTGAGAAGACTACCCTGCTGCTTGAGGCCTGCCATGTACCCTGAGAAGACTGCCCTGCTGCTTGAGGCCTGCCTTGTACCCTGAGAAGACTGCCCTCCTGCTTGAGGCCTGCCATGTACCCTGAGAAGACTGCCCTGCTTCTTGAGGCCTGCCATGTACCCTGAGAAGACTGCCCTGCTGCTTGAGGCCTGCCTTGTACCCTGAGAAGACTGCCCTGCTGCTTGAGGCCTGCCTTGTACCCTGAGAAGACTGCCCTGCTGCTTGAGGCCTGCCTTGTACCCTGAGAAGACTGCCCTGCTGCTTGAGGCCTGCCTTGTACCCTGAGAAGACGGCCCTGCTGCTTGAGGTCTGCTTTGTACCCTGAGAAGACTGCCCTGCTGCTTGAGGCCTGCCTTGTACCCTGAGAAGACTGCCCTCCTGCTTGAGGCCTGCCATATACCCTGAGAAGACTGCCCTGCTGCTTGAGGCCTGCCTTGCTGTTTGAACCCAGGACTATCAGAGTGACTCCAAGGGCTAGTTGGCAGGCCTCCTGTTCTGAGCTACAGGGACACAAAAAGCTCCAACAATTTGAACTTTTCACCTGGACCATGACTGAAGTGAGTCCTACCCTCCAAGTGGTGCCCACCCAGTCCTGGGCAGTAGCTTCCCCTACTTTCCTCTCCGCAGCAGCAAATCCTGTTCAGCGGCTCCTATCTGGAAGGGTATCCAGTCTCGTGAAGCACTCGTTTACAGCCTTCAGCTTCGTTCCGCTGAGGACTTCGATAAATGTGAAAATGTAAGAACGTAGAAATCTTCATAGCGAGTTCATCTAGTGGCTCCCCAACAACGACGCCTCCTCCTCGGACACCGACAACTGTCTTACCCCACTGAACTTTACCTTCTCAGACATTTTTCTTCAAAAATTGTTATACGTTCAAAGGTAAGCCAAGACCGGACCCAATCCACTTCTTGTGTGTGAACCGTGCTCCATCACGGTCATCCGTAACTTTCAACTTTGCTCCGGTCTTGCACGACTGGATGCCCGCAGTTGTCTCTTTGATCTTTTAGGCACTAATTTTTACTAAAAAATTTAGATTTTTCACAGCCTGCTGGGCAAAAAATCTGGATTTTATTAAGGACACGGAGGCTAATATTATGCAAATCTCCTTTATTTCCACAGCTCAGCAGCAACAATTGAAGAATACAGAACTTCCATGAACATTCTAATGTGCTATAAAGTCCTCCCATGACCAGCCATCTTCCTTCTTTGTTAGACTGCGAACAAAATAATTCAACGTGTAGAAATCAAGAGTCCAAGTGAAGGCAGCTTTCCAACTCGTGGTCCGGAGGGAAAGAGATTCTTATTCTGAAAGAAAAAGAATACATTTCCGTAATATCTCCCAAAACATCAGAAACATCAGGGTGGGTTACATTTCAAAGTGGAGGGATAATATTAGCCTCCGTGTCCTTAATAAAATCCAAATTTTCTGCCCAGCAGGTTGTGAAAAATCTAAATTTTATGGCACGACACGGAGGCCATATTATGCAAGTTCAAAGTGCACTGAGAACATTATCAATCACATTAGAGATTGGTCTGAAATAACAATTCTTAAACATACTATTGTTTGACCAGTCTGCTGCCCTAAAGATTTCCTGCAGCCCCCCTCCAAGAAAAAAGGCTTTGGAAGCCGATGCACCTCTGAGGGAGTGAGCTCCAAATATAGAGATGTCTACACCGCTTTCGTACATCACATCCCTCACCCATCTTGCCAAAGTTGGTGACGAGACTCCCTTTTGCGGAGATCTGTGAGAAATTAATAATTGATTCTCATTCACTCTCAGATTTACGGTTCTTTTCTCGTACTCTTTCAAGCATCTGACCACACAGAGTCTTTCATTCTGAGGAAAGAAGGGGTAAAAGATAGAAGAAGACATGGTTTTGGTTCTCTTTTTGAGGTAAAATCAAACACCCTCTGGTTGGAAGGCCCTGCTGGAAATATCTAATGCTTTGACATCTGAAGTTCTTCTGAAGGACAATAGACATAGCAAAACAGTAAGTTTATATGAAATGCGCTTTAAAGAGAGAGTGGAGTTGTCTCCCCAGGAGGAAAGGGTACGTAGTACAAGTGTAACGTCCCATAGGGCGGTGTATTTAGCAGTTGGAGGGTTTAGAACTCTCATGCTTCTCATTATCTTTTTGGTTAGCAAATTCTGGCCGACATAGACGCCGTTTACTAAAGAGTGACCTGCAGAAATAGCAGATCTATAAACATTCACGGTTCTGTAAGACAGGCCTGATGTAAACAGTTCTGACAAATAGTTAATGACATGCACTAAATCAGTTGAAACGGGATCATAACCTCGTTGAAAACACCAGTGAACCCATTTGTTCCATGCCAGTCGATATGCTTTACTTGTTCCAGAATCCCATGACTCAGAAATGAGTCTGAAAGCATCTGACGAAAGCCCTGGGATTCCCCACTGTCTCCTGAAATCTTCCATGCCGTCCGTACCAGAAGGCCCTGCTCTACGAGGGGATGGATGTCTCCCTCTGGACCTAGGAGTATTTCCCTGGAGGAAGGGATTAAAATTGGGAAGTCTATGCTCATTTCCAGGATGATTGGAAACCAAGCTTGAGGTCGCCAAAGAGCAGTTATTACTACTATGCTCTCTCTGTAACGACGAGCGTGAAGGAGGAGGCGAGGCAGCATTGCAAATGGCGGGAAAGCATAGAGAGCTAAACCCCTCCAATCTTGGAGGAAGGCTTCTACCTTCTGAGCTTGAGGATCCGGTCTCCAGCTGAAGAATTCCTTCAGTTGAGTGTTCAGCCGGTCTGCAAACAAGTCTGTCCTAAAGGGACCCCATCTGGATTGGATACTCAGGAATGTCTAGTCTCCAGTTGCTGGAGTCCTTGAAATTCCTGGAGAACCAGTCTGCTACACCATTGCTCAACCCAGGAATGTGTTCCGCTATAACTGATATTCCTTTGTTCAAACAGTATTCCCAGAAGCCCTTTGCTAAGTCCGTTAGGCCTTTGGAGTGGGGTCCACCCAGTTTGTTGACATACCGGACTGCTGACACATTGTCCATACGTAACATTACGCAGCATATCACTTCTGGGTGAAGCAGCGAACAGCAAATGAACCTGTCAGTATTTCTAAGCAGTTGATATGCAACTTCTTCTCTTGAGGTGTCCACCGTCCCCCTGTGTGAACCGTGGCCCATCACGGTCATCCGTAACTTTCAACTTTGCTCCGGTCTTGCACGACTGGATGCCCGCGGTTGTCTCTTTGATCTTTTAGGCACTAATTTTTACTAAAAAATTCATAACTCTGATTTCACTGATTGGATTTTTCATCGTTTTGGTCTCAAATAATTTATTAAATTTTACTCTATTTTTCGAAATTGGTGTGGAATTTTTCTTGTGTTGTGTTTTCACTTTATAGCTGATTGGGTACTGCATAAATACTTAACACAGTGCCTCTACGTTAAGGCTTACTGCTTTTGTGCCAAGCTACAAGAGAGTTGAGCACATGTTAATTTAGTGACATTTTGAGGTTGACTCTGATAAGGACTGTGGTGGTTGCTTGAGGATGGTTTCACCCCATCAACCAATAACCCAATTTCTCACACCAACTATAGATCTTGCCCCCGTAGCCAACCACCTCTTTGCGGACTACATACTGTAATTACTAAGAGCATCACCACTAGCTCAATTATTTCCACTCTGACAGTGCAGAGAGACAAGTTTCATTAGTTTTGTCAATGCTGTAATTAAAATAATTAAGATGGTCGATGTGTAGGATAGGGACTGTCCGAGTCTTCATATGACTAAGTCCAAAGTCAATAAAGAAAACCTTCACAAAACAAGACTCAAGGTCAAAACAATAAAGGTTTATTCAAAAATAAATTTACAGAAGGTAAAAATGGTTAGTTAGTTCATTAGCAAATCAATGTCTCAGTAGTAAATCAAAATAATGCAGGAGAATCAACATAAGAACTACCTCCAAAGCAAGTAAGCAGTCAGACCTAGTTCAGCAAGACGACTGACATAGAGTTTGCCTCCAAAGAAAGTGCAACGAGATCTGGCACAAAATCCATAAACATCATATTTTATAGGATTTTAAACACAGAAGCCATGCATGCGCAGTGGTGAGATATGCCATAAAAGGGTTGGACAAGTAATGTATCATCTTAATAAGCCAATCAATATTCTAAAGCATAAGATACATTTAATTAGATACATCTAGGAACACCTACTCTACTGCATATTAATGAATGAGGTGTGCATAAGAAATGAAGGAAATAACATGATATTTATGTAACTTCGAAATACAATAGATAGTTCAGTTAATGAATGGATCATAAAAAAGCTGGACAAAGAACCTTGAAAGTTACAAAGAAGGGAAAATCCTGAACATAGCTTCCTTGAATGGAATACAAAGTAATACATTAATATTTACTCAATAAGCAGGGATAATGACTGAGTAAATGATTTTCTACAAATTGAAAAGAACACAGAGAGACACATGCAAGTGGAAAGGCGTGTTTACATAAAATAAAAGTTCCCATTTCTTTCTGCAGATTTGAATCGATGCCAACACAGGCTGGCTGTGACCTAGTCATTCTAACTGAAGCTTGTCTACATTAGGCATTATTTTCAAATGAATGATAGCACAACAGTTACATGTGGCGTGTCCTCCCTCTTAGCTGTGATTGGCTAGCTCCAACATTAAAACTGGAAGACGCATTTATGACAATACTCATATCATATTTATCAGACGCTTATGCATGCACCTGAGTGTCAGACACTGTTACCTCAGTGGTGTCCTGTACTGCCTTATATGTCCAGTCCTCCGGTTCCACACCTACTCTGTCCTCTGGTATTGTAGCTGCTCCTCCCATGACTAGACTGGCTGCTTCCACCTTATCTCCAAGACCAGGATCGAGCATTTCGAAGATTGTCAGCTCTGCGTTGCGTGGCCATTGCTGCTACCACGTGTGGCCCACACACTCGCTGATGCACACATTCATCATAGGAACCTCCGCTCTAGAGTGGCACCTCGCCTCAAAATCCCAAGATACAAGAAAAAACCATGGGTGGCACATCCTTCTCTGTTCAAGCAGCCAAAATATGGAACTCTTTACCCCCCAACATAAGATCCACGGATAACCACCTTATCTTCTGAAAACTACTCAAGAGTTGGCTCTTCCCCACATAAGCACCATACGCAAACAGAAATATACAGCATATCCCTCTGTATATAAGCATTTATTTGTACTATAGATATGTACCTATATATGTGTATTGCTTTGTATAATCATGTTCAATAACTATGTTTAAAAAAAAAAAAAGAATAAATACATTATCTGAAAGAGACACGTTAGTGACAGATTCCGTACCTTAGAATATCCCCAGGCGTCAGGCTGGATCCGGAAAGTTTTTGCGTAGCAGTACCCTTGCGCGTCGGTAGGCGGCGTCGTGCGGCTCCACGTCCGTCGTCGGCGTCGTGATCGCCGGGATGACGTCGCGGGCAATACTTAGACGCCGCCCCTGCGCGCTGACGTCAGTTCTTCTTTTTCCGCGCCAGTAAGCGCAGATCCGGGAAGAGCAGTGCCCTAGTCAATTTTTGACTAAATTTTTGGGTGATTTTTCACTGTTTTCTTTTCGAGTCGTCGACTCCTAGGTGTCGATAGGGATGCCCGGCTTCAAGCCATGCGACGTCTGTGGTCGAATGATGTCGATCACAGACCCGCATCTGGAGTGTCTCTTCTGTCTCGCCGAGACCACGACACGAAGTCGTGCCCTGACTGCCGGAAACTTCACCCGAAGGCTTTGCGAGAGCGGTCTCGAAAGCTACTCGAGGTCCGGCAGTCGGCTCCGCGCCACACCAAGCCCCGGTCCCGGGAGAGGTCGAGGGGCCGGTCGCAGAGTCCCCGCCGGTCGTCGGAGTCCAAGTCTTCGCGCTCCTCGGGTAAGTCGAAGCACAAAAAGTCTAAGAGGCATCATCGCTCTAAGACTTCGCCTCGCCGGTCTCACGACTCGGCTGAGGCCCCTGTCGGCACCGTTCCCGCCCCCGCGGCCCCGGACGTGCCTGTCGAGCCGCCCCCGCATTACCCGTCCTTTCCGGGTTCGGGGGCGACTCCGGCCCAAGTACAGGAATTCCTGTCGGCCATGGCCCGCCTCTTCGGGCCTCAAGGTCCCTCCGGTGCGCCTTCGGGCCCCGCGGGCCTTGATGGGGTTGCTCCGGCGTCGCCGACAACTCCGGTCCCGGCGTCGCCTGTCCCGCCAGCCTTGAACCCGGCCTCGGCCCCGGCCCCGGTGGTGCCGCAACCCCCATCGACACCGGTTGACCTAACCACGCCTCTGCCGATGTCCCCGGTGCCGTTTCTGACACCGTCCGGGGCTCCGGACGGCGTCGTTCCCCAGCTCTTTCCGGGTCCGGACATGGAGCCGGACCGGCGTCGCCCGACGCCGGATCCGGCGCCGACGAGACCCTGGGTCCCAAATGTCCCTCCTCCTCCATATTTTTCACTAGAGGAGGACCAGGAGAGCTGGGAGGGGTCAGAAGACCCTCTCACACGGCAGTGTGAGTATGATCAGGACTGGGCAGAGGAACTTGGGGATGCCAGTGGTCTAGATACTTCCCCTGACACTGGCATGCTGTCTCCTCCCGTGGCTACGGAGGAGGAGCAAATTTCGCAACGGTGTTGCGTAGAGCAGCTGGAGCCTTGCACCTCCAATTGCCTACTCTGGCTGTCAAGACTAATCTCTTGACGGAAGTGCTTCAGCCGGCAGCCTCCTCTGCGGAGACTGTGCTGCCGTTTAATGATGCACTGATTGACGTTCTTTTGGGCACCTGGTCCAAGCCCACCACAGGGGCTCCTGTGGATAGGAACGTGGCCCGGCGCCATCGCCCTGCTCCGGGCGACACCGTGTTTCTCTCCCAACATCCCACCCCCGAGAGCTTGGTTGTCCAAGCCTCTGCCTCCCAAACCGCCTTCCCTACTGCCCCTCCGGATAGGGAATCCAAACGCCTGGACCAATTTGGGAAGAAGGCCTTTTCTTCCTCCAGTGCTGGCTTGCGGTCGGTGAACACCGCTTGCCTTTTGGGCCGATATACCCACTCCCTGTGGGATTCGGTGGCGACTGTTTTGCCCCAGTGTTCTGAGGAGGTCCAGACACTGCTTACCCGCGCCATTGCGGAAGGTAGGGATGCGGCAAAGTACACCATACGTTGTGGCCTTGATACCGCCGACTCGCTGGGCAGATCGCTTGCAACGACGGTGGCGCTGCGTCGCCACGCCTGGCTGAGGACCACTGGTTTCTCGGGTGATGTCCAGAATACACTCATGGACATGCCCTTTGATGGAGTTGGTCTTTTTGGATCCAAAGCAGACCATGCGCTGGAGCGCTTTAAGGACTCACGGGCTACTACCAAGACCCTGGGCCTTTCTGTTGTGCGCCCTCCGCAAACCTCTGCTTTTCGCCCCTTTCGTGGCCACGGAAGGGGCGCCCAGTCACGTCAACAGCCCAGCCACCGACCCGCGCAGCAAGCGCCTCCGCGTGGCCGAGGATGTGGATACCGCCGTGGCGGTTCGGGCAACCAGCGTGTGGGTCAGGCCACCACCTCCAACCCGTCCGCGGCCTCCAAGCCCTCCTAGTCCCTCCTTTCAGGTGCACAGCACGCCAGTAGGGGGCAGGGTCCGCCATCACCTTCACCACTGGCGTCCCATCACCTCGGACAGGTGGGTCTTGGACATTGTCCGAAGGTGCTACTCCCTCCCCTTCGAGACCGCCCCCTCAGCCATGCCACCTCAATTCCACCGCATGTCAGGGGATCACTTGATGCTTCTGCAGAAGGAAGTCATGGCCCTCTTGGCCAAGAGGACCATCGAGCGTGTTCCGACCCCAGAAGTAGGGCGTGGTTGCTATTCCCACTACTTTCTGGTGCCCAAAAAGGACAAGGAGGACATGCGTCCTATCTTGGACCTCCGGAACGTCAATCGCTTCCTCCGGAAGGAGAAGTTCAAGATGCTCACCCTAGCTCAGGTCTTGACTGCCCTCGACCCTGGAGACTGGTTGGTAGCGTTGGACTTGCAGGACGCTTATTTCCACATCCCCGTCCTGCCGGCCCACCGGCGTTACCTGCGGTTCACGGTAGGCCTCGAGCATTTTCAGTTCACCGTGCTCCCCTTTGGCCTTACCAGTGCCCCTCGGGTGTTCACGAAAGTGATGGCGGTGGTCGCAGCTCATCTGCGCCGGGCAGGGGTTTCAGTCTTCCCCTACCTCGACGACTGGCTGCTGAAGGCGGGCTCGTCCCAGGCAGTCGTCTCCCACCTCCAGACTACGGCCGAACTCCTGCACTCGCTGGGGTTCTCCATCAATGTGCCGAAGTCGCATCTGATTCCTTCCCCACAGCTCCTTTTCATCGGAGCAGTTCTGGACACGACACAGTTTCGGGCCTATCCTCCCGAACGGCGAGTCCGGGATATTCAGGCTATGATTCCGATCTTTCAGCCTTTATCCTGGGTTTCGGTACGGATGACCCTGAGGCTGCTGGGCCTCATGGCCTCCTGCATCCTGCTAGTCGATCATGCCAGATGGCATATGCGGGCTCTGCAGTGGGACCTGAAGTTCCAGTGGGCGCAGCACCAGGGCAACCTGTCCGATCACGTCCAGATCTCGGCGGGGACTGCAAAACAGTTGCAGTGGTGGCTCTCGAACCGGCAATGGGTCATGGGCAGATCCCTCTCCCTTCCCCAGCCAGAGCACACAGTTGTGACGGACGCGTCCCTTCTGGGATGGGGCGGTCACATGGGAGAGGCGGAGATCAGAGGCCTCTGGTCTCCGGCGGAGTCCCGGCTCCATATCAACCTTCTGGAGCTCCGGGCGATCCGACTTGCACTCAAGGCATTCCTTCCCTCTGACAAAGGGAAGGTGGTGCAGGTGTTCACAGACAACACCACCGCCATGTGGTACTGCAACAAACAAGGCGGGGTGGGGTCGTGGACCCTCTGTGAGGAGGCTCTGCGCCTCTGGACATGGCTGGAACATCAGGGCATGTTCCTGATGGTTCAACACCTGGCAGGTTCCCTGAACGCCAGGGCGGACGAACTCAGCCGCAGGTGCATGATGGATCACGAATGGCGTCTTCACTCGGAAGTGGCGCAAGGACTCTTTCTTCAGTGGGGAGAGCCTTGGTTAGATCTATTCGCCACCGAAGAGAACGCGCAATGTCATCAGTTCTGCGCGTTGGAATTTCCAAGGCGGCACTCGCTCGGCGACGCTTTTCGTCGCGAGTGGAGTTGCGGTCTATTGTACGCCTTTCCGCCTATACCACTTCTACCCAGAGTGTTGAAGAAGATTCGGCACGACCGGGCCCAAGTCATTCTTGTGGCTCCGGACTGGGCTCGAAGAGTTTGGTATCCCGAGCTACTCAGTATGAGCGTAGATCCCCGATCCGTCTGCCTCTTCGGGAGGATCTTCTGTCGCAGCAGCAGGGGACGGTCCTCCACCCGAACCTGTCCTGCCTCCACCTGCTTGCGTGGAGATTGAGCGGCGGCAGTTGATTCCTTTCGACTTGCCTCCCGAAGTTTGTGATGTAATTCTGGCAGCCAGGCGTCCCTCCACTAAGGTGGTATACGCCTGCAGGTGGAACAAGTTTGTGGCATGGTGCACAGCAAAGGCTGTGAATCCCCTTTCTGCCCCTCTTTCTGAGGTTCTTCTGTTCCTTCTTTCCCTGGCCCAACAGGGTTCTGCCCTGGGTACCATCAAGGGCTATCTTTGTGCTATCTCGGCCTTCCTCAGGCTTCCTAATCAGCCCTCCCTTTTCAAGTCCCCTGTTGTTAACAGGTTTCTAAAAGGCATTACACACCTCTTCCCTCCTGTTCCGTTTGTGATGCCTCAGTGGGACTTGAACTTGGTTCTTACCTTTCTTATGTGCGCTCCCTTTGAGCCTCTGCACAACTGTCCTCTTCGTCTTCTGACTCTGAAGACAGCCTTTCTGGTGGCCATCACCTCCGCTCGGCGGGTGAGTGAGCTCCAGGCTCTTTCATGCAAACCTCCCTTTCTGTCTGTTCATCCAGACAAGGTTGTTCTTCGGACGCGTCCGTCCTTCTTGCCAAAGGTGGTTACTGCCTTCCACATTGGGCAGACCATCACTTTGCCCACCTTCTTTCCGCCTCCGCATCCTTCCAGAGAGGAAGAGAGGCTCCACCGTCTGGATCCAAAACGTGCGCTTTCCTTTTACCTCAACCGCACACAACACTTCCGGGTGGATGACCAGCTCTTTGTTGGCTACGTGGGCGCCAAAAAAGGTCGGGCGGTGCACAAGAGAACCATCTCCCGCTGGGTAACCTTGTGTATCAAAGCCTGCTATTCTTTGGCTAAGAAGGAGCCTCCTGTTGGGCTGCGTGCCCATTCCACCAGGGCAACGGCTGCTACCACGGCTTTAGACCGCAGTGTTCCGCTGCAGGATATCTGTCAGGCAGCTACGTGGGCCTCGCTGCACACATTTACAAAGCATTACTGCCTTGACAGTCCGGTCCGGAGGGACGGCTTCTTTGGCCGTTCTGTCCTCCGGGACTTCCTTGTCTGATCTTTGTTCGCAGAACCCACCACCGGGGTTGGTATTGCTGGGGTATCTATTCTAAGGTAAGGAATCTGTCACTAACGTGTCTCTTTCAGATGCACAAGTTACTAACTTGTGTAACGATATATCTGTAAGAGACAGTAGTTAGTGACAGATTCCTACCGCCCACCCATCCTCCCCGTTCTGCGAACTGATTTCTAGGGTTAAGGACATCCCTTTCAGGGCCCTAGTATTTTTCAGACACCTATGTCAGCTTCTTGCATGGCTCTGCGTTCCTGGCGCGGAAAGTCGTGTACAGAACTGGCGTCAGCGCGCAGAGGCGGCGTCTAAGTACTGCCCGCGACGTCATCCCGGCGATCACGACGCCGACGACTGACGCGGAGCCGCACGACGCCGCCTACCGACGCGCAAGGGTACTGCTACGCAAAAGCTTTCCGGATCCAGCCTGACGCCTGGGGATATTCTAAGGTAAGGAATCTGTCACTAACTACTGTCTCTTACAGATATATCGTTACACAAGTTAGTAACTTGTGCTTTAAGTACAACACTTGAAAACCAGAGTTTATTGAATGCATCTTTAATCTACTTATACTTACTTCCTTTATGCATCTATATACCTTCCATGTACTTCGATCTATGTATTTATTACTTTCCTCCCCCCCCAAAAAAGCATATTCAATGCACAACCCTATATCTCACCCTATACCTATATCAATATCTTTAATCTGCATCTACTTACTTCCTTTATGCATCTATAAACTTTCCATGTACTTATGGATCTATATATTTATTACTTTCTTCTAATTCAGCATATCCAATGCACTACCCTATTTCTCACCCTATATCTCTCTCAATATATCCTCTATATCCACTCTCATTCAGCTCAAACCCCTCCTTGCACCATCTGCAGGGCCAGACTGGGAACCGAAACCGGCCCTGGCAAACTGCTCGGCCACCCCCCCCCCCTTTTTTACTCATCCCAAGCCTCCCACTACTGCTATGACGTCCAAACAAAGAAAATAGAAAAAAAATCTAAATCTTTCACTCTTCTATCCTTCCACTATCCTTTTCAATCAAAATAACAGACTAACATGTCCACTTATCAAATTTCATATGTCACTATACTAATTCACCACTAATCCTTTATGAGTTCCGAGTAGCATGCTACTACGTCGAATAAAGCGCTTCAACACCTCATTAGGGGTAGCAAGCACTATATAAATGCAACCCTTTTTCCCTCTTCTATCCCTCGGCTATCCTTCTCAATCCAAATAACTGACTAATATCCACCACTCAAATTACTTTCATATTTCACTATACTAATTCAACACTAATCCTTTATGGGTTCCGGAGTAGCGCGCTACTCGCCAAAAAAGCGCTTCAACACCCCTTCAGGAGTAACCAGCACTATATAAATGCAAACCTTTTTCCCTCTTCTATCCCTCCGCTATCCTTCTCAATCCAAATAACTGACTAAAATCCACCACTCAAATTACTTTCATATTTCATTATACTAATTCACCACTAATCCTTTATCGGTTCCGAGTAGCATGCTACTCGCCGAATAAAGCGCTTCAACACCTCATTAGGGGTAGCAAGCACTATATAAATGCAACCCTTTTTCCCTCTTCTATCCCTCGGCTATCCTTCTCAATCCAAATAACTGACTAATATCCACCACTCAAATTACTTTCATATTTCACTATACTAATTCAACACTAATCCTTTATGGGTTCCGGAGTAGCGCGCTACTCGCCAAAAAAGCGCTTCAACACCCCTTCAGGGGTAACCAGCACTATATAAATGCAAACCTTTTTCCCTCTTCTATCCCTCCGCTATCCTTCTCAATCCAAATAACTGACTAAAATCCACCACTCAAATTACTTTCATATTTCATTATACTAATTCACCACTAATCCTTTATCGGTTCCGAGTAGCATGCTACTCGCCGAATAAAGCGCTTCAACACCTCATTAGGGGTAGCAAGCACTATATAAATGCAACCCTTTTTCCCTCTTCTATCCCTCGGCTATCCTTCTCAATCCAAATAACTGACTAATATCCACCACTCAAATTACTTTCATATTTCACTATACTAATTCAACACTAATCCTTTATGGGTTCCGGAGTAGCGCGCTACTCGCCAAAAAAGCGCTTCAACACCCCTTCAGGGGTAACCAGCACTATATAAATGCAAACCTTTTTCCCTCTTCTATCCCTCCGCTATCCTTCTCAATCCAAATAACTGACTAAAATCCACCACTCAAATTACTTTCATATTTCATTATACTAATTCACCACTAATCCTTTATCGGTTCCGAGTAGCATGCTACTCGCCGAATAAAGCGCTTCAACACCTCATTAGGGGTAGCAAGCACTATATAAATGCAACCCTTTTTCCCTCTTCTATCCCTCGGCTATCCTTCTCAATCCAAATAACTGACTAATATCCACCACTCAAATTACTTTCATATTTCACTATACTAATTCAACACTAATCCTTTATGGGTTCCGGAGTAGCGCGCTACTCGCCAAAAAAAGCGCTTCAACACCCCTTCAGGGGTAACCAGCACTATATAAATGCAAACCTTTTTCCCTCTTCTATCCCTCCGCTATCCTTCTCAATCCAAATAACTGACTAAAATCCACCACTCAAATTACTTTCATATTTCATTATACTAATTCACCACTAATCCTTTATCGGTTCCGAGTAGCATGCTACTCCCTGAAAAAAGCGCTTCAACACCTCATTAGGGGTAGCAAGCACTATATAAATGCAACCCTTTTTCCCTCTTCTATCCCTCGGCTATCCTTCTCAATCCAAATAACTGACTAATATCCACCACTCAAATTACTTTCATATTTCACTATACTAATTCAACACTAATCCTTTATGGGTTCCGGAGTAGCGCGCTACTCGCCAAAAAAAGCGCTTCAACACCCCTTCAGGGGTAACCAGCGCTATATAAATGCAAACCTTTTTCCCTCCGCTATCCTTCTGAATCCAAATAACTGACTAACCTAACCACCAAACAAATTACTTTCGTATTTCACTTTACTAATTCAACACTAATCCTTCTTGAGTTCCTGAGTAGCGTGCTACTCGCCGACAAAGCACTTTGACGCCTCGTCAGGGGTAGTAAGCGCTATATAAATGCAACAATACCTCATCAGAAACATCTGAGCAGTCTGACTACTCAGGCTACACATTTTTCCTTGTCACCTTGGCGATTAACTGATCTCTTCTCACCATTTCCCTTGAACAGACAGGCATGCCCCTTCTTGTTTCCCCTGATGCTGTGACTAACAGCTCAAATATAAGTAAAGGGGAAAGCTAAGCACAAAGAAGAAATAACCCACCGCCAAGAACATGCGCCACAAAAACAGTTATAAATCAAATGTTGCAACACATGAACTTAGTACAATGGAAATACCTTTATTTAAAGTACATAAACAGATTTTGAAAACAATAATTTGAGCGTAAATATATATATATATAGAAACCGTCTCACCCCACAAACAAAATCTATGATCTCACACAATCAGACTTCACGCATACCACTCACTCCTTGCAGGTCCTCCTCATACACAATAGAGCCTTTCAAACTCTCCTTTAACCAGCCTTACTCAGCACCAAAACTAATCACAGGAGTATTTTCCTCAAAATGCCAAACTAATAATCATAATTAGATGTTGACCCAAAGCATACATTTATATATAAAGACCAGATATATACATTTACAGGTCTATTGGGGCGTCTGATCCTGTTACTCAGTACATTTATAGTTTAAGTACATTAGACATAATAAAAGGATAAAGAGAACATATTTCACAATTACACATTGAGCTTTTGTTCAGTGTTTGAATGGCTGTGACTAACAGCTCAGCCAACTCTGTCCCGTCAGTGTCCCCAATACGAACCCCACTTTGGGTCACTATTTGACCTCAAACCCATGAGGTATAGGGGGAAGTCTCACGGATCTCTGATGGGCAGCTCAAGTTATCAGCCTCTTGCACCAACAGTTTGTTAAATGTATTTACCTCTATATGTTGTTTATTCTTGTTATGGCTTAGTTTAGTGTCTTCTTCTTGCTGGTCTCATCTTCGTCAGCGAGAACCACATATGTAATGTGTGATGGACGCGCTCAGGTCGGGTACAAGACCCCCAGAATGGCTGGAATGCCCCTTCCCAGCCACTCATCGTATGGTACATTCAGTTACAGAACCATTCCTTCAACCACATTCCCAAACATGTATACATTCATGCCCTACCTCATTCATCCAGCCATGGACTCACGTATGCATATGCAAACTTGGTGATCAATACAAACCCACATTTATGTATAAAAAAGCCATATCTCTTGGCTCTTCCAATGTTTGTTAATTTCTTGCCACTACTGTTGCAGACCCAAGCATTGCACTATGTAAAACTACCTTCAGCTTTCCTACATCTCGTGCACTGACCAGGCAGATTTGGACATATCAATATGAGTTTGTGGCTGTGATACATTTGGTTTAAATACTTGTAATGGAGTAACCTGTGGCTATAATTGTACAAAACTCCCTTTGTGTGTGAATTCATGTATGTCCAGTCCTCATCAAACGCGGCAATGAAAACCTCCCGTTTCTGTACACCCCTGTGGTCTCCCATTTGTTGAGTGTCAGTTACATCCTTGTATAACTTTGAGATGAATCTGTCTTCCCCATGCCTTGTGGTGGCCCTTTCAAGTACAGGAAGATCTGATCACAGGTTAGTTATTCCCCACCCTGCAGTGCCACCTTCATTCTGCTGGGCTCCCTCTTTGGCCCTCAGGTTGGTGGATTTTTTAGGTAATAAGTAATGTTCAATGAACTCCCTTGCATCCTCAGCCACGCTGAAGAAGTTTATTTCCCAGTAGTTTGGGAGGTCATTTTGGGAGCAGCCAAGCCATGTATAGTTTTGTCACGTTATTTCAATTTTATCAAGTACTAACCCCATGGAACTCCTAAAGGGTCAAACAAGTTGTCACCGTGTAAATCTCACAAGGTGTGAAAGTCACATTTTGCTAGTAGCTGGTAATACCTTACTTCAAATGTCATTGGTGTCTCATGATGTAACGTTTTGGTAAATGTGCTGTCTCTAAGACCGACCTCGGGCCAACCGGTCAAACGCCCTTTATTAAACTCTGTTTGTACCGCAACAAAGTAAGCGTTTTAGCAGCGGGATATGACTGATCATGGAGAAGGGCTGCTTTACCCACTTTTTAGGCAGATCCTCAGATGTATCAAGGGCTTTACTAAAATAACTGCATATAATCTCTCCATATTTCTGCTGATCATTCGACCCAGGAGCCTCATTTCATCATCTTTCAGTTGGAATCCTAGCTCGCCTTCTGGGCTCAGTGATGTCTATCGGCTCTAGTTAATTTCTAGTCCATGTATTACCCAATCCCCACATTTGTTTATATCGCCTGAAGATTCTCCTTCGGGACCTTAATATAAAGTGAATCTCAGTTTGGAGTGAACCTGTCAACACACAGCAATCAGCTGTGAACGTAGAATATCTTGACAAATGTGTCACTACAGAGGGCTCTGACCGTATCCCCTCCAGGGGCCCCAGTGAAAACCTCTTAGGGGTTCCTATGTACCAAGGAGACCGACAATAAACACAAGTATTGAAATGTTCTGCATGAATGTCAACGCATGTGAGTGAGTGTGCTAGGGCTACCAGCATAACTGGTTTATGGACCTCCTATTACACATTTCAGGCAGAAAGGGCAGAGACGTAATATGAAGGCAGGGGTCAAGATCCTGAAGAAATCCGGGGACCTTACATGAGGCCAAGAGGACACGGCTGAAACTTGTTGACGGTTGACCAAAGGTTGGAGGACCATTGATCATCTAACTTATCCCCATTTTTGATTCTTTAATTCTGCCATAGATCTCCTTAATCCCCTTGATGTTCTATCATTTTGGAGCCCATCCGTACCAACAAATCTGGGATCCGGATGAGGAGTAAATCGATAGTGAAGTCTCGCCTCAAAGAAGTCTGGCCAATGCACATTCAGGCACAGATGTTTCAAAAGAATTCAATATTGCCCTGCTAGGCTCTCGTGTTTTATTACATGTCCACCGTCATTGTTGGAAATGGATTCAGAATTAATAGATGCAACAAAATGATGTTTTACTGTGAAGGCCTCTAAAGTATGTGTCATAAGAAGGAAGGAATCTATGGCAGCCCTGTTTCAGCATACTCGTGCCAGGACAGGAAACATCTTTGCAACATTACTGTACTGATTTTGTGACTTTTCCAGCTTTGTTGTAATTGTTTCATCTTCGGATATTCCAAGTGAAGATGTTGTGATTCATTGTGAAAGTTAGACCGTCCATCTGCAGGTTCTGTAAGTTATGTGCCTGCCGCTGCAATCTGCAAAACCTCATCAAATGTGCCAGTGTGATCACGCAGGGTGTTTTATTAGACTGACCATGGTAATGCCCAGATATGTACCACATGAATGAACCCATCCTGCCAGGTCGCCTCCAGAGAGTCCGCAGCATGAGGGCAGTGACTCCAGGCAGCCGCAACTTCATCTCTGCTCCTCCCAGACTTCTCGTCTTTTGAGAATTTGTAGGAGTGAGAACTAATTAACATATTTGATGACATAATATGAAGTGATGTTACACAAACTTTTTCATCAATGGTGTCATGAGAAGTGATGTTAATGAAATGATAAGAAATGTAAAATAAATATAAAATGACACATAAATTCACTACAGTTGACTAATAGCTTTCACGGGTAGTGGAGTAGCTCTGATATCATCAAAGCAACTTGTTGCATTAAATGAAACAATCTATAAAAGGGGAGAATTGCTCCCTAAAACTTCAGAAGCCCTTCTGTGACTTTTAGCCTGTTCTGAGTGAGAGCTAAATCTGACTGCCAAATGTGTGAGTCTCACTCACAGTGAGTGACACTTAAGGTCTCTGTCCTCCTAGCGGTACAGCGTCCAGCACTGGTAGGGCCGTTCTGTGCCACACTACTGGCTCCCACACAGCTGCAGCCCAGATCTTCAGCACACCATCCAGACACGGCAGATGGCAGGACAGTACCCTTGACCCATGTCATGACGCAAAGGGCATCGGGGAATTAAAGAGGTGCAAGGTGTCCAGCAACAGTCATCTCAGGGGGCTAGACTGTAGATACAGGAAAGGGGCGATGCATCATATCCACTGCTAGAAGGGAGACCTAAATAAATACAGAGGGACAGTCAGCGATTCCTTATCAAACACAACATGCAGACTTCATTCCACATGCTGTCACTCTTTATTTCAAAGGAAATAGTTCATATGGTTGAGGTGCGCCAGTTTTCAGGTATAGACGGCTGACAACACTTTGAGACAGAAATAATATATACATATCCAACACATATATCAATACAGACAAAGCATTAGTTCCCTCCTGACATCTTAACATCAGTATATTTCCAAAAGATATCTTGCATGGATTATGCAGTCAATGTAGTCCCGTCGGGTGTTTCTAAGCATTGCCCACCATTCAAGTCTGCTTTGTTTCGACAGAAGCTGGGTCAATAGGTACATAGCAGTTTGTGGCAACTACATACTCCCCGGGACAGCCTACGCTTTTCAATCTCACAAAACGGGACAAGAAAGTTAATCGAGATCTTCCTCTGGGCAAGAGGTTACGAGGCAAAGGTCACGCCAATAAAATGTAACGAAGCAGCGACATCTCTGGGCAGTGAAAACAAAAGAGGAAAAACCTGCATTTGGTTCAGTTGTGTGAGAAGTGAGAGTACCCTTCACCTGCACCCCTACGGATGTTAGAGGTGTTCTCACCTCTCCAATGAGCGATGATGATGTCTTGAGCTGTGATAGTGACACGTTCTAGTAATGACTCTTTAAAGACGGTCCTTGAATTGTATTGGCTTACATATATTTATATGTCATTAAGTTGCTCTGAATCAGCATGTTCGTCTCAGCCAGATAAACGTGGGGTTTCTTGCAGCTCTCTGTGACCTCAGGCTTGTTTGCTCTTTGGTAGACCTCCTTGATTGGCTCAGTCTTTCCAGATGGCTTCTCTCGAGTCTTTTCTAGGTCCTCTGTGTATTCCGTGAGGCTCCCATCTCGGCTGCAGTTCAGCACAGCATTGGCCTCTTCTCTTGCAGTAATGGCGTCTGTGTGTCCGCGCCAAGGCGGGGGCACATGTGCTGATGGTGAAGGTCTTGGAATTGTGGTGTTTGTAGCCCTGCTTTGTGTCATCCCAACAAACCCTCATATGCTGCCTTCTTTGTGAGTAAGACAATTAAAATGAAGATAATCTTTAAGGAAATCCAGAAATAGTATGACATTAGAGTTGGCCGATATGTAGGGCAACTTTTAATGACTTCTGGGTCTATGGTCTGAAATACATGAGGCCCAAAGTGTGAAGTGAAGCAACTTCGTTTAAAAATGAAAAAGTCAAGACCTCTGTGTTTAATAAGGGTTCATTAGGTTCCTCATTCAAAACCTTTAAATACCCCCCTTGAAGGATCAGTCCAGCTGAAAGCTGAACATTACCTGTCTTTGGCTAAAGCAGAGAATAAGGGAAGAAGAAGGCACCCCATTCCTTCCGAGGACTCCCTGGTTTATGTAAGCTCCTCTTAGTCCTCTCACAAAGCGATCTGGCCCCCAAGAAGCTGCTGCACCCCCCCACCCCGACTCCCAAAGCAAGGTGATGTAACTCCCACCTCTGCCTCATAATCCCTCATAAACACACAGAGCCGGAGAGAAGTCAGAAAAGGCAGGGGTTTAGAAGAGGCCACTGGCTGGTGGGGTTGGAGCACAGCAAGGTACACCTGAGGGGGCTGCTGGAAAGTGAGTGAGCCGTAAACTCCCTTCTCCAGTCGTCCTTTCCTAGCCAAATACAGCGCTGCTGTAAGCCCCACTCTGCGAAGCTCTATGAAGCCCAGCTGGGCATACTCCAGGCAATGCCCCCTCAAAGATGAAGGCATTCAACCTTTCAAGCTGAACTGGGTCTGGAGGTAGATCCTAGTAGTTTTGACCCTTCAGCTTCTCCCCTCCTGCAGCAGCAGCAATGTCCTACAGCGAACACAGCAGAGGCTGACGCAGAGTCACCATGGCAAGGGACTCCTGCCTTCATCCTGCCATGTCCTGACAGGCTGACGCCCAGTCACCATGGCAAGCGACTCCTGCCTTCATCCTGCCATGTCCTGACATCTCCTGTGTTTGTTGGTGTCATGAGAGGCTGCAGCGTAACATACATTTCTTTTCCCTTTAAACACAGGCCCTGTGATCGCCACACATGTGTTTTCGTTAAGAACGAAGGAGAAGGAAGGTCTGAACCCCTTCGGAGAAGGTGCAGACTCTGAGCCAAGACATGACGACGACGAATCCCCAGGTGTGTAGACGTGTTGGGTGTACTTACTTGCCTATTTATATATGTATTCATTTATTTACTATGGTGCATCGTAAAGAACCAGCTTCACAACACTTGTCTGGGTATTTTGGTGTAGAGACCCTGAGTGAGGTACCCTTTGTGTTTGCAGCCTTCCTAGCCCCCAAGAATATGTTAAGGGTGACCAGCAGAAGGACCAGGCCCACAGACCGATGCTTTCTTGCTCCAAGTGTGAATCACTAGAAATGCAGACTGACTTTCCAAGAATAACTCAGACATATTTATAGCTTGAATTTGAAATGGTCACCATGATCTGCAGGTTCTCTTCCTGCATTGGTTACTCCTGGCACTACCCTGAAGTCATACTATATAGTTACGGATTACCTTCCTTATAGGAGAAATAGGCTCCCTGTGTGGTCACTGGTTTGTTTATATTTTGGCCTGAATGCCAGTACCTACTACAGGTTCTAGTTTCGAATCCAAGCCTTGTGAGAAGTGCTGTGTGTGCAAGCCAGTGACACTAACCGATTGAAGCACTATGCGTGAGAGTCTGCATTCAACTGATTAAAGTGGTGTGGGAGAGCCTGTGCATTGAGCTAACTGAAGCGCTTTGTGTGAGAGCCTATGCATTGAGCTAACAGAAGCGCTTTGTGTGAGAGCCTATGCATTGAGCTAACTGAAGCGCTTTGTGTGAGAGCTTGTGCATTCAACTGACTGAAGCGCTTTGTGTGAGAGCCTGTGCATTCAACTGACTGAAGCGCTTTGTGTGAGAGCTTGTGCATTCAACTGATTAAAGCGGTGTGGGAGAGCCTATGCATTGAGCTAACTGAAGGGCTTTGTGTGAGAGCCTATGCATTGAGCTAACTGAAGTGCTTTGTGTGAGAGCTTGTGCATTCAACTGATTAAAGCGGTGTGGGAGAGCCTATGCATTGAGCTAACTGAAGTGCTTTGTGTGAGAGCTTGTGCATTCAACCGACTGAAGCGTTGTGTGTGAGAGCTTGTGCATTCAACCGACTGAAGCGCTTTGTGTGAGAGCCTGTGCATTCAACTGATTGAAGCGCTTTGTGTGAGAGCTTGTGCATTCAACTGATTAAAGCGGTGTGGGAGAGCCTACGCATTGAGCTAACTGAAGTGCTTTGTGTGAGAGCTTGTGCATTCAACCGACTGAAGCTTTGTGCATGAGAGTGTGCATTAAACTGATTGAAGCACTATTTGTGAGAGCCTGTGCCGTCAATTGTTTGAAGCACTGATACGTGAGAGCCTGTGCATTCAACTGATTGAAGCGCTGTGTGAGAGCCTGTGTATACTGATTGAAGAGCTGTGTGAGAGCCTGTGCATACTGATTGAAGAGCTGTGTGTGAGAGCCTGTGCATACTGATTGAAGAGCTGTGTGTGAGAGCCTGTGTATACTGATTGAAGAGCTGTGTGTGAGAGCCTGTGTATACTGATTGAAGAGCTGTGTGTGAGAGCCTGTGTATACTGATTGAAGAGCTGTGTGTGTGAGCCTGTGTATACTGATTGAAGTGTGTGTGAGAGCCTGTGCATTCAACCGATTGAAGCGCTGCGTGTGAGAGCCTGTGTATACTGATTGAAGCGCTGTGTGTGAGAGCCTGTGTATACTGATTGAAGAGCTGTGTGTGAGAGCCTGTGTATACTGATTGAAGAGCTGTGTGTGAGAGCCTGTGTATACTGATTGAAGAGCTGTGTGTGAGAGCCTGTATATACTGATTGAAGAGCTCTGTGTTTGAGCCTGTGTATACTGATTGAAGAGCTGTGTGTGAGAGCCTGTGTATACTGATTGAAGAGCTGTGTGTGAGAGCCTGTGTATACTGATTGAAGAGCTGTGTGTTTGAGCCTGTGTATACTGATTGAAGAGCTGTGTGTGAGAGCCTGTGTATACTGATTGAAGAGCTGTGTGTGAGAGCCTGTGTATACTGATTGAAGCGCTGTGTGAGAGCCTGTGTATACTGATTGAAGAGCTGTGTGTGAGAGCCTGTGTATACTGATTGAAGAGCTGTGTGTGAGAGCCTGTGTATACTGATTGAAGAGCTGTGTGTGAGAGCCTGTGTATACTGATTGAAGTGTGTGTGTGAGAGCCTGTGTATACTGATTGAAGAGCTGTGTGTTTGAACCTGTGTATACTGATTGAAGAGCTGTGTGTTTGAGCCTGTGTATTCAACTGACTGAAGCGCTGTGCGTGAGTCCGTGCATTCAACTAACTGAAGCGCTGTGCGTGAGTCCGTGCATTCAACTGACTGAAGCGCTGTGTGAGAGCCTGTGTATTCAACTGATTGAAGCGCTGTGTGAGAGCCTGTCCATTCAACCGATTGAAGCGCTGTGTGAGCCTGTCCATTCAACCGATTGAAGCGCTGTGTGAGCCTGTCCATTCAACCGATTGAAGCGCTGTGTGAGCCTGTCCATTCAACCAATTGAAGCGCTGTGTCTGAGTCTGTGCATTCAACCGATTGAAGCGCTGTGTGAATGTTGGAACCGGGGTTACCGAGTCCGACACGGTAGCATGGCGTGAAGCGGGGAAGGCACGCGAAGGCAATGTGTAAGGCAGTTGTGCAGCACACTCTTACTTTGACTCAGAAATGCGAACGCAATAACATGACACCACACCAGGCTTTTGTATTTAAAATTAAGATCTTTTATAAATAAATTAAGTTGGCATCAGATGAGGCCGATTAATTCAGATCTACATTCAAATTCATTGCATTACTCAACTGGTGCACATTTTAAATAAAGCATCATAGCTCATCAACATTTTAGGCCACTAAGAGGCCGCAGGAATTATCTCCTACACGTAGCACTTAATAATGATCTCAAGGTACGTTAATAAAACAGGGGCCTAGACATGCAGTTCACTTTAGCATATTCAATTACTTAAAAGAAGGCTTTTCACTTTACATTTAAATAGGCCTGCATTAATCTAGGCGCGCCCACATTCAGTACAGTGGGCGTCGCAACTCCAGTACACCTGTAACATAAAACACTTCAACTCAATTCAATTAAATACTTTCCCCCTGTGGTAAAAGACTTCGCAGTTAAAAGCATGGCCTAGGCAGTAATTACAATAGGCATCTGCAATAAGTTATTAAATACTGTAGGGAACCCCTCAACATGTCCAGTATCCTGGGGATTCTATGACCCTTAGGGGTTAACTCCAGGCTAGGCCCACTCCTCTCCGGGGCCTCGCCTCATGGGGAAAGTGTACCCAATTAATTATAGGGTTAATGGTGGCCCCCGGCCCCCAGTGGTGTTTTGTGGGCCCTAGGGGCCTCCTGGGCTCACCTGTCGCTGGTTTGTTGGTCGCGCTTCCTTTGCGACTGGCACTCCTCCAGGCCCGGCCCGTGTTCTGGAGGGCGGGGCCGGTCGGGGTGCCTCGGCCTTCTGGCCGGACTGTCGGGACGTTGCGGGGGCCGGGATCACCTTCCTCCTGCCCCCGGGATCAAGGGGATGCAGCTGCGGCACGTTGCGGGGGCCGGGATCACCTTCCTCCGGCCCCCGGGTTCAGGTAAGGTCTTATGCGCAGGCTCGGGGTCTTGGGGAAGGGAGCGGGAGCCGGCAGTCCTCTCCGGCCGGCTCCCCGTCTCCCTCTGCACTGCCGGGGCTCTTCCCGGGCTTCCGTCGGCGCTGGGGGCGTGACCGGGGCCGGCGCCCAATCGTTGCGCGGCCTTCCTGGGGTCACGCCCGGCGACCCCGGTTGCCTGGAGACGGCGTCGGCGGGGCCTGGAGGCCTCGTAGATCGCGCTGGCGATTTCTTGGGCCGCGACGGCGGCGGGGGCAATTTCTTCGGCCGCGACGGCGGCGGGGACAATTTCTTCGGCCGCGACGGTGGCGATGAGGGCCCAGGGCCCAGTGGCAATTTCTTCGGCCGCGACGGCGGCGATGGGGGCAATCTGTGGAGGCTTCGGTGAGGGCGCGGACGGCGCACCTCACCACAGAGACTCGAGGGGCTTCCCTCACCTCAGCGCTCCCTTCGGTGAGGGCGCGACGGCGCACCTCACCTCACGGCACTTCTCAGGCGGCGACGGCCGCGGCGGTGATCTTCTACACAAGGTCAGTGACCTGGGGGTGCCAGAAAGCAGGACGCACCAGCTGCCTGTGGGCAGGGCTGACTGGAAAAGTACTTGGGGGCAGCCCAGTAGTAGGCAGGAATAGTGAGGGGGTGAAGGTCTAGCGCTTCAGGGTACGGCGCTTTACCTGGTGATCCCCAGTTGGGCAGTTTAGGCTTCAGGCCTGGCTGGACGGTCAGGCCTCCTCAAATTAAGGCGTCTTGCGACTGCTCCAGCTTGGTTGCTTCTTAGGCGCTTCTGGTGATAAGTTTCTTGTCAGAAGTTCCTTAGTATAAGTTTCTTGTCAGAGTTTCTTGTCAGAAGTTTCTTGTCATGAGGGGGGAATGAGTTGGTGGTCTGGGAGTGCTTGATGTTCCTCCCCGCACGCTGAAGGTGGTTCCCTGGGTCCCCTCACACTGGGCAAGGTCAGTGGGTGGTGGGCGTTCCTCAGCTATCTTACTCCAGCAGGGCCTCAACCCTGTCAGCAGCAGTAGTGTAGGTCTCCCCCCTAGGCCCTAAAGCCTATACTCAGGCGGAGGTTCTCCCAGGTTCAGTGGTGCCTCATCAACTGACTAAACCCAACTGACTAAAAAGTTTTCCCTCCAAGCCTTTTATACTCCTAGGTCAGGTGACTCTCCCAAAGGCGGCAAAACATAACTCCTCCCACAGCCCGGAAGGTTCTGGAACCTTCTACATGCCTGGCTATGTGGCCCAGAGGCGGGGACGGAATGGATACTGTATCCCTATGTCCCAGCCTGACCCTGGCTACTAGTGTGTATGCGTGTAAGGCCCCTCTGCAGTAGCAGGGGCCTGTGGCAGCCATCTTGAGTGAGTTTCACAAATGGTAAAACGGCTAGGGGAAAAACGAAAAATTTCGGGGGAAAAGGGCCACGTCCAACAGTGAGCCTGTCCATTCAACCGATTGAAGCGCTGTGTGAGAGCCTGTACATTCAACCGATTGAAGCGCTGTGTGAGCCTGTCCATTTAACCGATTAAAGCGCTGTGTGAGCCTGTCCATTCAACCAATTGAAGCGCTGTGTAAGCCTGTCCATTCAACCAATTGAAGCGCTGTGTGAGAGCCTGTATATTCAACTGATTGAAGGGCTGTGTGTGAGAGCCTGTGTATACTGATTGAAGTGTGTGTGAGAGCCTGTGCATTCAACCGATTGAAGCGCTGTGTGTGAGAGCCTGTGTATACCGATTTGAAGCGCTGTGTGTGAGAGCCTGTGTATACTGATTGAAGAGCTGTGTGTGAGAGCCTGTGTATACTGATTGAAGCGCTGTGTGAGCCTGTCCATTCAACCAATTGAAGCGCTGTGTGAGAGCCTGTATATTCAACTGATTGAAGCGCTGTGTGTGAGAGCCTGTGTATACTGATTGAAGTGTGTGTGAGAGCCTGTGCATTCAACCGATTGAAGCGCTGTGTGAGCCTGTCCATTCAACCGATTAAAGCGCTGTGTGAGCCTGTCCATTCAACCAATTGAAGCGCTGTGTGAGCCTGTCCATTCAACCAATTGAAGCGCTGTGTGAGAGCCTGTATATTCAACTGATTGAAGCGCTGTGTGTGAGAGCCTGTGTATACTGATTGAAGCGCTGTGTGTGAGAGCCTGTGTATACTGATTGAAGCACTGTGTGTGAGAGCCTGTGTATACTGATTGAAGTGTGTGTGAGAGCCTGTGCATTCAACCGATTGAAGCGCTGTGTGTGAGAGCCTGTGTATACTGATTGAAGAGCTGTGTGTGAGAGCCTGTGTATACTGATTGAAGAGCTGTGTGTGAGAGCCTGTGTATACTGATTGAAGAGCTGTGTGTGAGAGCCTGTGTATACTGATTGAAGAGCTGTGTGTGAGAGCCTGTGTATACTGATTGAAGAGCTGTGTGTGAGAGCCTGTGTATACTGATTGAAGAGCTGTGTGTGAGAGCCTGTGTATACTGATTGAAGAGCTGTGTGTGAGAGCCTGTGTATACTGATTGAAGCACTGTGTGTGAGAGCCTGTGTATACTGATTGAAGTGTGTGTGAGAGCCTGTGCATTCAACCGATTGAAGCGCTGTGTGTGAGAGCCTGTGTATACTGATTGAAGAGCTGTGTGTGAGAGCCTGTGTATACTGATTGAAGAGCTGTGTGTGAGAGCCTGTGTATACTGATTGAAGAGCTGTGTGTGAGAGCCTGTGTATACTGATTGAAGAGCTGTGTGTGAGAGCCTGTGTATACTGATTGAAGAGCTGTGTGTGAGAGCCTGTGTATACTGATTGAAGAGCTGTGTGTGAGAGCCTGTGTATACTGATTGAAGAGCTGTGTGTGAGAGCCTGTGTATACTGATTGAAGAGCTGTGTGTGAGAGCCTGTGTATACTGATTGAAGAGCTGTGTGAGAGCCTGTGCATTCAACCGATTGAAGCGCTGCGTGTGAGAGCCTGTACATTCAATCGATTGAAGCGCTGTGTGAGAGCCCCTGCATTCAACCGATTGAAGCGCTGCGTGTGAGAGCCTGTACATTCAATCGATTGAAGCGCTGTGTGAGAGCCCCTGCATTCAACCGATTGAAGCGCTGTGTGTGAGAGCCTGTGCATTCAACCGATTGAAGCGCTGCGTGTGAGAGCCTGTACATTCAATCGATTGAAGCGCTGTGTGAGAGCCCCTGCATTCAACCGATTGAAGCGCTGTGTGTGAGAGCCTGTGTATACTGATTGAAGTGTGTGTGAGAGCCTGTGCATTCAACCGATTGAAGCGCTGTGTGTGAGAGCCTGTGTATACTGATTGAAGAGCTGTGTGTGAGAGCCTGTGTATACTGATTGAAGAGCTGTGTGTGAGAGCCTGTGTATACTGATTGAAGCGCTGTGTGTGAGAGCCTGTGTATACTGATTGAAGAGCTGTGTGTGAGAGCCTGTGTATAGTGATTGAAGAGCTGTGTGTGAGAGCCTGTGTATACTGATTGAAGAGCCGTGTGTGAGAGTCTGCATTCAACTGATTAAAGTGGTGTGTGAGAGCCTATGCATTGAGCTAACTGAAGGGCTTTGTGTGAGAGCCTATGCATTGAGCTAACTGAAGCGCTTTGTGTGAGAGTCTATGCATTCAACCGACTGAAGCGCTTTGTGTGTGAGCCTGTCCATTCAACCAATTGAAGCGCTGTGTCTGAGTCTGTGCATTCAACCGATTGAAGCGCTGTGTGTGAGAGCCTGTGTATACTGATTGAAGTGTGTGTGAGAGCCTGTGCATTCAACCGATTGAAGCGCTGTGTGTGAGAGCCTGTGTATACTGATTGAAGAGCTGTGTGTGAGAGCCTGTGTATACTGATTGAAGAGCTGTGTGTGAGAGCCTGTGTATACTGATTGAAGCGCTGTGTGTGAGAGCCTGTGTATACTGATTGAAGTGTGTGTGAGAGCCTGTGCATTCAACCGATTGAAGCGCTGCGTGTGAGAGCCTGTACATTCAATCGATTGAAGCGCTGTGTGAGAGCCCCTGCATTCAACCGATTGAAGCGCTGCGTGTGAGAGCCTGTACATTCAATCGATTGAAGCGCTGTGTGAGAGCCCCTGCATTCAACCGATTGAAGCGCTGTGTGTGAGAGCCTGTGCATTCAACCGATTGAAAGGGCTGCGTGTGAGAGCCTGTACATTCAATCGATTGAAGCGCTGTGTGAGAGCCCCTGCATTCAACCGATTGAAGCGCTGCGTGTGAGAGCCTGTACATTCAATCGATTGAAGCGCTGTGTGAGAGCCCCTGCATTCAACCGATTGAAGCGCTGTGTATGAGAGCCTGTGCATTCAACCGATTGAAGCGCTGTGAGAGCCTGTACATTCAACCGATTGAAGCGCTGTGCATGAGTCTGTGTATTCAACTGATTGAAGCGCTGTGTGAGCCTGTACATTCAACCGATTGAAGCGCTGTGCATGAGTCTGTGTATTCAACAGATTGAAGCGCTGTGTGAGAGCCTGTGTATACTGATTGAAGAGCTGTGTGTGAGAGCCTGTGTATTCAACTGATCGAAGCGCTGTGTGAGAGCCTGTGTATACTGATTGAAGAGCCGTGTGTGAGAGCCTGTGTATTCAACTGATCGAAGCACTGTGTGAGAGCCTGTGTATACTGATTGAAGAGCTGTGTGAGAGCCTGTGTATACTGATTGAAGAGCCGTGTGTGAGAGTCTGCATTCAACTGATTAAAGTGGTGTGTGAGAGCCTATGCATTGAGCTAACTGAAGGGCTTTGTGTGAGAGCCTATGCATTGAGCTAACTGAAGGGCTTTGTGTTAGAGCCTATGCATTGAGCTAACTGAAGGGCTTTGTGTGAGAGCCTGTGCATTCAACCGACTGAAGCGCTTTGTGTGAGAGCCTGTGCATTCAACTGATTGAAGCGCTTTGTGTGAGAGCTTGTGCATTCAACTGATTAAAGCGGTGTGGGAGAGCCTATGCATTGAGCTAACTGAAGTGCTTTGTGTGAGAGCTTGTGCATTCAACCGACTGAAGCGTTGTGCATGAGAGTGTGCATTAAACTGATTGAAGCACTATTTGTGAGAGACTGTGCCGTCAATTGTTTGAAGCACTGATACGTGAGAGCCTGTGCATTCAACTGATTGAAGCGCTGTGTGAGAGCCTGTGTATACTGATTGAAGAGCTGTGTGTGAGAGCCTGTGTATACTGATTGAAGAGCTGTGTGTGAGAGCCTGTGTATACTGATTGAAGAGCTGTGTGTGAGAGCCTGTGTATACTGATTGAAGAGCTGTGTCTGAGAGCCTGTGTATACTAATTGAAGAGCTGTGTGAGAGCCTGTGTATACTGATTGAAGAGCTGTGTGTGAGAGCCTGTGTATACTGATTGAAGAGCTGTGTGTGAGAGCCTGTGTATACTGATTGAAGAGCTGTGTGTTTGAGCCTGTGTATACTGATTGAAGAGCTGTGTGTTTGAGCCTGTGTATACTGATTGAAGAGCTGTGTGTGAGAGCCTGTGTATACTGATTGAAGAGCTGTGTGTTTGAGCCTGTGTATACTGATTGAAGAGCTGTGTGTGAGAGCCTGTGTATACTGATTGAAGAGCTGTGTGTTTGAGCCTGTGTATACTGATTGAAGAGCTGTGTGTTTGAGCCTGTGTATACTGATTGAAGAGCTGTGTGTGAGAGCCTTTGTATACTGATTAAAGAGCTGTGTGTGAGAGCCTTTGTATACTGATTAAAGAGCTGTGTGTGAGAGCCTTTGTATACTGATTAAAGAGCTGTGTGTGAGAGCCTTTGTATACCGATTGAAGCGCTGTGTGTGAGAGCCTGTGCATTCAACCGATTGAAGCGCTGTGCATGAGTCTGTGCATTCAACCGATTGAAGCGCTGTGTGAGCCTGTCCATTCAACCAATTAAAGCGCTGTGTGAGAGCCTGTACATTCAACCGATTGAAGCGCTGTGTCTGAGTCTGTGCATTCAACTGACTGAAGCGCTGTGTGAGAGCCTGTGTATTCAACCGATTGAAGCGCTGTGTGAGCCTGTCCATTCAACCGATTGAAGCGCTGTGTGAGAGCCCCTGCATTCAACCGATTGAAGCGCTGTGCATGAGTCTGTGTATTCAACTGACTGAAGCGCTGTGTGAGCCTGTCCATTCAACCGATTGAAGCGCTGTGTGAGAGCCTGTACATTCAACCGATTGAAGCGCTGTGCATGAGTCTGTGCATTCAACCGATTGAAGCGCTGTGTGAGCCTGTCCATTCAACCGATTGAAGCGCTGTGTGAGAGCCTGTACATTCAACCGATTGAAGCGCTGTGTGAGAGCCTGTGTATTCAACCGATTGAAGCGCTGTGTGAGAGCCTGTACATTCAATCGATTAAAGCGCTGTGTGAGAGCCTGTACATTCAACCGATTGAAGCGCTATGCATGAGTCTGTGCATTCAACTGATTGAAGCGCTGTGTGAGAGCCTGTACATTCAACCGATTGAAGCGCTGTGTGAGAGCCTGTACATTCAACCGATTGAAGCGCTGTGTGAGAGCCTGTGTACTCAACTGATTGAAGTGTGTGTGAGAGCCTGTGTACTCAACTGATTGAAGCGCTGTGTGAGAGCCTGTGTACTCAACTGATTGAAGTGTGTGTGAGAGCCTGTGTACTCAACTGATTGAAGTGTGTGTGAGAGCCTGTGTACTCAACTGATTGAAGTGTGTGAGAGCCTGTGTATACTGATTGAAGAGCTATGTGTGAGAGCCTGTGTATACTGATTGAAGCGCTGTGTGAGAGCCTGTGTACTCAACTGATTGAAGTGTGTGTGAGAGCCTGTGTATACTGATTGAAGAGCTGTGTGAGAGCCTGTGTACTCAACTGATTGAAGTGTGTGTGAGAGCCTGTGTATTCAACTGATTGAAGTGTGTGTGAGAGCCTGTGTACTCAACTGATTGAAGTGTGTGTGAGAGCCTGTGTACTCAACTGATTGAAGTGTGTGTGAGAGCCTGTGTACTCAACTGATTGAAGTGTGTGTGAGAGCCTGTGTATACTGATTGAAGAGCTGTGTGTGAGAGCCTGTGTACTCAACTGATTGAAGTGTGTGAGAGCCTGTGTACTCAACTGATTGAAGTGTGTGTGAGAGCCTGTGTATACTGATTGAAGAGCTGTGTGTGAGAGCCTGTGTATACTGATTGAAGAGCTGTGTGTGAGAGCCTGTGTACTCAACTGATTGAAGCGCTGTGTGAGAGCCTGTGTATTCAACTGATTGAAGCGCTGTGTGAGAGCCTGTACATTCAATCGATTGAAGCGCTATGCATGAGTCTGTGCATTCAACCGATTGAAGCGCTGTGTGTGAGAGCCTGTGTACTCAACTGACTGAAGCGCTGTGTGAGAGCCTGTGTATTCAACTGATTGAAGCGCTGTGTGAGAGCCTGTCCATTCAACCAATTGAAGCGCTGTGTGAGCCTGTCCATTCAACCAATTGAAGCGCTGTGTCTGAGTCTGTGCATTCAACCGATTGAAGCGCTGTGTGTGAGAGCCTGTGTATACTGATTGAAGAGCTGTGTGTGAGAGCCTGTGTATACTGATTGAAGCGCTGTGTGTGAGAGCCTGTGTATACTGATTGAAGCGCTGTGTGTGAGAGCCTGTGTATACTGATTGAAGTGTGTGTGAGAGCCTGTGCATTCAACCGATTGAAGCGCTGTGTGTGAGAGCCTGTGTATACTGATTGAAGAGCTGTGTGTGAGAGCCTATGCATTGAGCTAACTGAAGGGCTTTGTGTGAGAGCCTATGCATTGAGCTAACTGAAGGGCTTTGTGTGAGAGCCTATGCATTGAGCTAACTGAAAGGCTTTGTGTGAGAGCCTATGCATTGAGCTAACTGAAGTGCTTTGTGTGAGAGCCTGTGCATTCAACCGACTGAAGCGCTTTGTGTCAGAGCCTGTGCATTCAACTGATTGAAGCGCTTTGTGTGAGAGTTTGTGCATTCAACTGATTAAAGCGGTGTGGGAGAGCCTATGCATTGAGCTAACTGAAGTGCTTTGTGTGAGAGCTTGTGCATTCAACCGACTGAAGCATTGTGCATGAGAGTGTGCATTAAACTGATTGAAGCACTATTTGTGAGAGCCTGTGCCGTCAATTGTTTGAAGCACTGATACGTGAGAGCCTGTGCATTCAACTGATTGAAGCGCTGTGTGAGAGCCTGTGTATACTGATTGAAGAGCTGTGTGTGAGAGCCTGTGCATACTGATTGAAGAGCTGTGTGTGAGAGCCTGTGTATACTGATTGAAGAGCTGTGTGTGAGAGCCTGTGTATACTGATTGAAGAGCTGTGTGTGAGAGCCTGTGTATACTGATTGAAGAGCTGTGTGTGAGAGCCTGTGTATACTTATTGAAGAGCTGTGTGTGAGAGCCTGTGTATACTGATTGAAGAGCTGTGTGTGAGAGCCTGTGTATATTGATTGAAGAGCTGTGTGTTTGAGCCTGTGTATACTGATTGAAGAGCTGTGTGTGAGAGCCTGTGTATACTGATTGAAGAGCTGTGTGTGAGAGCCTTTGTATACTGATTAAAGAGCTGTGTGTGAGCCTTTGTATACTGATTAAAGAGCTGTGTGTGAGAGTCTTTGTATACCGTTTGAAGCGCTGTGTGTGAGAGCCTGTGCATTCAACCGATTGAAGCGCTGTGCATGAGTCTGTGCATTCAACCGATTGAAGCGCTGTGTGAGCCTGTCCATTCAACCAATTGAAGCGCTGTGTGAGAGCCTGTACATTCAACCGATTGAAGCACTGTGTGAGAGCCTGTGTACTCAACTGATTGAAGTGTGTGTGAGAGCCTGTGTACTCAACTGATTGAAGTGTGTGTGAGAGCCTGTGTACTCAACTGATTGAAGCGCTGTGTGAGAGCCTGTGTACTCAACTGATTGAAGTGTGTGTGAGAGCCTGTGTACTCAACTGATTGAAGTGTGTGTGAGAGCCTGTGTACTCAACTGATTGAAGTGTGTGTGAGAGCCTGTGTATACTGATTGAAGCGCTGTGTGAGAGCCTGTGTACTCAACTGATTGAAGTGTGTGTGAGAGCCTGTGTATACTGATTGAAGAGCTGTGTGTGAGAGCCTGTGTATACTGATTGAAGCGCTGTGTGAGAGCCTGTGTACTCAACTGATTGAAGTGTGTGTGAGAGCCTGTGTACTCAACTGATTGAAGTGTGTGTGAGAGCCTGTGTACTCAACTGATTGAAGTGTGTGTGAGAGCCTGTGTACTCAACTGATTGAAGTGTGTGTGAGAGCCTGTGTATACTGATTGAAGAGCTGTGTGTGAGAGCCTGTGTATACTGATTGAAGAGCTGTGTGTGAGAGCCTGTGTACTCAACTGATTGAAGCGCTGTGTGAGAGCCTGTGTATTCAACTGATTGAAGCGCTGTGTGAGAGCCTGTACATTCAATCGATTGAAGCGCTATGCATGAGTCTGTGCATTCAACCGATTGAAGCGCTGTGTGTGAGAGCCTGTGTACTCAACTGACTGAAGCGCTGTGTGAGAGCCTGTGTATTCAACTGATTGAAGCGCTGTGTGAGAGCCTGTCCATTCAACCAATTGAAGCGCTGTGTGAGCCTGTCCATTCAACCAATTGAAGCGCTGTGTCTGAGTCTGTGCATTCAACCGATTGAAGCGCTGTGTGTGAGAGCCTGTGTATACTGATTGAAGAGCTGTGTGTGAGAGCCTGTGTATACTGATTGAAGAGCTGTGTGTGAGAGCCTGTGTATACTGATTGAAGCGCTGTGTGTGAGAGCCTGTGTATACTGATTGAAGTGTGTGTGAGAGCCTGTGCATTCAACCGATTGAAGCGCTGTGTGTGAGAGCCTGTGTATACTGATTGAAGAGCTGTGTGTGAGAGCCTGTGTATACTGATTGAAGAGCTGTGTGTGAGAGCCTGTGTATACTGATTGAAGAGCTGTGTGTGAGAGCCTGTGTATACTGATTGAAGAGCTGTGTGTGAGAGCCTGTGTATACTGATTGAAGAGCTGTGTGTGAGAGCCTGTGTATTCTGATTGAAGAGCTGTGTGTGAGAGCCTGTGTATACTGATTGAAGAGCTGTGTGTGAGAGCCTGTGTATACTGATTGAAGAGCTGTGTGTGAGAGCCTGTGTATACTGATTGAAGCGCTGTGTGAGAGCCTGTGTATACTGATTGAAGAGCTGTGTGTGAGAGCCTGTGCATACTGATTGAAGAGCTGTGTGTGAGAGCCTGTGTATACTGATTGAAGAGCTGTGTGTGAGAGCCTGTGTATACTGATTGAAGAGCTGTGTGTGAGAGCCTGTGTATACCGATTGAAGCGCTGTGTGTGAGAGCCTGTGTATACCGATTGAAGCGCTGTGTGTGAGAGCCTGTGTATACTGATTGAAGAGCTGTGTGTGAGAGCCTGAGTATACTGATTGAAGAGCTGTGTGTGAGAGCCTGTGTATACTGATTGAAGAGCCGTGTGTGAGAGCCTGTGTATTCAACTGATCGAAGCGCTGTTTGAGAGCCTGTGTATACTGATTGAAGAGCTGTGTGAGAGCCTGTGTATACTGATTGAAGAGCCGTGTGTGAGAGTCTGCATTCAACTGATTAAAGTGGTGTGTGAGAGCCTATGCATTGAGCTAACTGAAGGGCTTTGTGTGAGAGCCTATGCATTGAGCTAACTGAAGGGCTTTGTGTGACAGCCTATGCATTGAGCTAACTGAAGGGCTTTGTGTGAGAGCCTGTGCATTCAACCGACTGAAGCGCTTTGTGTGAGAGCCTGTGCATTCAACTGATTGAAGCGCTTTGTGTGAGAGTTTGTGCATTCAACTGATTAAAGCGGTGTGGGAGAGCCTATGCATTGAGCTAACTGAAGTGCTTTGTGTGAGAGCTTGTGCATTCAACCGACTGAAGCGTTGTGCATGAGAGTGTGCATTAAACTGATTGAAGCACTATTTGTGAGAGCCTGTGCCGTCAATTGTTTGAAGCACTGATACGTGAGAGCCTGTGCATTCAACTGATTGAAGCGCTGTGTGAGAGCCTGTGTATACTGATTGAAGAGCTGTGTGTGAGAGCCTGTGCATACTGATTGAAGAGCTGTGTGTGAGAGCCTGTGTATACTGATTGAAGAGCTGTGTGTGAGAGCCTGTGTATACTGATTGAAGAGCTGTGTGTGAGAGCCTGTGTATACTGATTGAAGAGCTGTGTGTGAGAGCCTGTGTATACTTATTGAAGAGCTGTGTGTGAGAGCCTGTGTATACTGATTGAAGAGCTGTGTGTGAGAGCCTGTGTATACTGATTGAAGAGCTGTGTGTTTGAGCCTGTGTATACTGATTGAAGAGCTGTGTGTGAGAGCCTGTGTATACTGATTGAAGAGCTGTGTGTGAGAGCCTTTGTATACTGATTAAAGAGCTGTGTGTGAGCCTTTGTATACTGATTAAAGAGCTGTGTGTGAGAGCCTTTGTATACCGATTGAAGCGCTGTGTGTGAGAGCCTGTGCATTCAACCGATTGAAGCGCTGTGCATGAGTCTGTGCATTCAACCGATTGAAGCGCTGTGTGAGCCTGTCCATTCAACCAATTGAAGCGCTGTGTGAGAGCCTGTACATTCAACCGATTGAAGCGCTGTGTGAGCCTGTCCATTCAACCAATTGAAGCGCTGTGTGAGAGCCTGTACATTCAACCGATTGAAGCGCTGTGTCTGAGTCTGTGCATTCAACTGACTGAAGCGCTGTGTGAGAGCCTGTGTATTCAACCGATTGAAGCGCTGTGTGAGCCTGTCCATTCAACCGATTGAAGCGCTGTGTGAGAGCCTGTACATTCAATCGATTGAAGCGCTGTGTCTGAGTCTGTGTATTCAACTGACTGAAGCGCTGTGTGAGAGCCTGTACATTCAACCGATTGAAGCGCTGTGCATGAGTCTGTGCATTCAACCGATTGAAGCGCTGTGTGAGCCTGTCCATTCAACCGATTGAAGCGCTGTGTGAGAGCCTGTACATTCAACCGATTGAAGCGCTGTGTGAGAGCCTGTGTATTCAACCGATTGAAGCGCTGTGTGAGAGCCTGTACATTCAATCGATTGAAGCGCTGTGTGAGAGCCTGTACATTCAACCGATTGAAGCGCTATGCATGAGTCTGTGCATTCAACTGATTGAAGCGCTGTGTGAGAGCCTGTACATTCAACCGATTGAAGCGCTGTGTGAGAGCCTGTACATTCAACCGATTGAAGCGCTGTGTGAGAGCCTGTGTACTCAACTGATTGAAGTGTGTGTGAGAGCCTGTGTACTCAACTGATTGAAGCGCTGTGTGAGAGCCTGTGTACTCAACTGATTGAAGTGTGTGTGAGAGCCTGTGTACTCAACTGATTGAAGTGTGTGTGTGAGAGCCTGTGTACTCAACTGATTGAAGTGTGTGTGAGAGCCTGTGTACTCAACTGATTGAAGTGTGTGTGAGAGCCTGTGTACTCAACTGATTGAAGTGTGTGTGAGAGCCTGTGTATACTGATTGAAGAGCTGTGTGTGAGAGCCTGTGTATACTGATTGAAGCGCTGTGTGAGAGCCTGTGTACTCAACTGATTGAAGTGTGTGAGAGCCTGTGTATACTGATTGAAGAGCTGTGTGTGAGAGCCTGTGTATACTGATTGAAGCGCTGTGTGAGAGCCTGTGCATTCAACCGATTGAAGCGCTGTGTGAGAGCCTGTGTATACTGATTGAAGAGGCCTGTGAGAGCCTGTGTATACTGATTGAAGCGCTAGGTGAGAGCCTGTGTACTCAACTGATTGAAGTGTGTGTGAGAGCCTGTGTACTCAACTGATTGAAGTGTGTGTGAGAGCCTGTGTACTCAACTGATTGAAGTGTGTGTGAGAGCCTATGTACTCAACTGATTGAAGCGCTGTGTGAGAGCCTGTGTACTCAACTGATTGAAGTGTGTGTGAGAGCCTGTGTATACTGATTGAAGAGCTGTGTGTGAGAGCCTGTGTACTCAACTGATTGAAGTGTGTGTGAGAGCCTGTGTATACTGATTGAAAAGCTGTGTGTGAGAGCCTGTGTACTCAACTGATTGAAGTGTGTGTGAGAGCCTGTGTATACTGATTGAAGAGCTGTGTGTGAGAGCCTGTGTACTCAACTGATTGAAGCGCTGTGTGAGAGCCTGTGTATTCAACTGATTGAAGCGCTGTGTGAGAGCCTGTACATTCAATCGATTGAAGCGCTATGCATGAGTCTGTGCATTCAACTGATTAAAGCGCTGTGTGAGAGCCTGTGTATTCAACCGATTGAAGCGCTGTGTGAGCCTGTCCATTCAACCGATTGAAGCGCTGTGTCTGAGTCTGTGCATTCAACTGATTGAAGCGCTGTGTGAGAGCCTGTGTATTCAACTGATTGAGCTGTGTGTGAGAGCCTGTGTACACTGATTGAAGAGCTTTATGTTTGAGCCTGTGTATACTGATTGAAGCGCTGTGTGAGAGCCTGTGTATTCAACTGATTGAAGCGCTGTGTGAGCCTGTGCATTCAATCGATTGAAGCGCTATGCATGAGTCTGTGCATTCAACTGACTGAAGCGCTGTTTGAGAGCCTGTGTATTCAACCGATTGAAGTGTGTGTGAGAGCCTGTGTATACTGATTGAAGTGTGTGTGAGAGCCTGTGTATACTGATTGAAGTGTGTGTGAGAGCCTGTGTATACTGATTGAAGAGCTGTGTGTGAGAGCCTGTGTATACTGATCGAAGAGCTGTGTGTGAGAGCCTGTGTATACTGATTGAAGAGCTGTGTGTGAGAGCCTGTGTATACTGATTGAAGAGCTGTGTGTGAGAGCCTGTGTATACTGATTGAAGAGCTGTGTGTGAGAGCCTGTGTATACTGATTGAAGAGCTGTGTGTGAGAGCCTGTGTATACTGATTGAAGAGCTGTGTGTGAGAGCCTGTGTATACTGATTGAAGAGCTGTGTGTGAGAGCCTGTGTATACTGATTGAAGAGCTGTGTGTGAGAGCCTGTGTATACTGATTGAAGAGCTGTGTGTGAGAGCCTGTGTATACTGATTGAAGAGCTGTGTGAGAGCCTGTGTATACTGATTGAAGAGCTGTGTGTGAGAGCCTGTGTATACTGATTGAAGAGCTGTGTGTGAGAGCCTGTGTATACTGATTGAAGAGCTGTGTGTGAGAGCCTGTGTATACTGATTGAAGAGCTGTGTGTGAGAGCCTGTGCATACTGATTAAAGAGCTGTGTGTGAGAGCCTTTGTATACTGATTGAAGAGCTGTGTGAGAGCCTGTGTATACTGATTAAATAGCTGTGTGTGAGAGCCTTTGTATACTGATTAAAGAGCTGTGTGTGAGAGCCTTTGTATACTGATTAAAGAGCTGTGTGTGAGAGCCTGTGTATACTGATTGAAGAGCTGTGTGTGAGAGCCTGTGTATACTGATTGAAGACCTGTGTGTGAGAGCCTGTGTATACTGATTGAAGAGCTGTGTGTGAGAGCCTGTGCATACTGATTGAAGAGCTGTGTGTGAGAGCCTGTGTATACTGATTGAAGAGCTGTGTGTGAGAGCCTGTGTATACTGATTGAAGAGCTGTGTGTGTGAGCCTGTGTATACTGATTGAAGAGCTGTGTGTGAGAGCCTGTGTATACTGATTGAAGAGCTGTGTGTGAGAGCCTGTGTATACTGATTGAAGAGCTGTGTGTGAGAGCCTGTGTATACTGATTGAAGAGCTGTGTGTGAGAGCCTGTGTATACTGATTGAAGAGCTGTGTGTGAGAGCCTGTGTATACTGATTGAAGAGCTATGTGTGAGAGCCTGTGTATACTGATTGAAGAGCTGTGTGTGAGAGCCTGTGCATTCAACCGATTGAAGCGCTGCGTGTGAGAGCCTGTACATTCAATCGATTGAAGCGCTGTGCATGAGTCTGTGCATTCAACCGATTGAAGCGCTGTGTGTGAGAGCCTGTGTATACTGATTGAAGAGCTGTGTGTGAGAGCCTGTGTATACTGATTGAAGAGCTGTGTGTGAGAGCCTGTGTATACCTATTGAAGAGCAGTGTGTGAGAGCCTGTGTATACTGATTGAAGAGCTGTGTGTGAGAGCCTGTGTATACTGATTGAAGCGCTGTGCATGAGTCTGTGCATTCAACCGATTGAAGCGCTGTGTGTGAGAGCCTGTGTATACTGATTGAAGAGCTGTGTGTGAGAGCCTGTGTATACTGATTGAAGAGCTGTGTGTGAGAGCCTGTGTATACTGATTGAAGAGCTGTGTGTGAGAGCCTGTGTATACTGATTGAAGAGGTGTGTGTGAGAGCCTGTGTATACTGATTGAAGAGCTGTGTGTGAGAGCCAGTGTATACTGATTGAAGAGCTGTGTGTGAGAGCCTGTGTATACTGATTGAAGAGCTGTGTGTGAGAGCCTGTGTATACTGATTGAAGAGCTGTGTGTGAGAGCCTGTGCATTCAACCGATTGAAGCGCTGCGTGTGAGAGCCTGTACATTCAATCGATTGAAGCGCTGTGCATGAGTCTGTGCATTCAACCGATTGAAGCGCTGTGTGTGAGAGCCTGTGTATACTGATTGAAGAGCTGTGTGTGAGAGCCTGTGTATACTGATTGAAGAGCTGTGTGTGAGAGCCTGTGTATACTGATTGAAGAGCTGTGTGAGAGCCTGTGTATACTGATTGAAGAGCTGTGTGTGAGAGCCTGTGTATACTGATTGAAGAGCTGTGTGTGAGAGCCTGTGCATTCAACCGATTGAAGCGCTGCGTGTGAGAGCCTGTACATTCAATCGATTGAAGCGCTGTGCATGAGTCTGTGCATTCAACCGATTGAAGCGCTGTGTGTGAGAGCCTGTGTATACTGATTAAAGAGCTGTGTGTGAGAGCCTGTGTATACTGATTGAAGAGCTGTGTGTGAGAGCCTGTGTATATCTATTGAAGAGCAGTGTGTGAGAGCCTGTGTATACTGATTGAAGAGCTGCGTGTGAGAGCCTGTACATTCAATCGATTGAAGCGCTGTGCATGAGTCTGTGCATTCAACCGATTGAAGCGCTGTGTGTGAGAGCCTGTGTATACTGATTAAAGAGCTGTGTGTGAGAGCCTGTGTATACTGATTGAAGAGCTGTGTGTGAGAGCCTGTGTATACTGATTGAAGAGCTGTGTGTGAGAGCCTGTGTATACCTATTGAAGAGCAGTGTGTGAGAGCCTGTGTATACTGATTGAAGAGCTGTGTGTGAGAGCCTGTGTATACTGATTGAAGCGCTGTGCATGAGTCTGTGCATTCAACCGATTGAAGCGCTGTGTGTGAGAGCCTGTGTATACTGATTGAAGAGCTGTGTGTGAGAGCCTGTGTATACTGATTGAAGAGCTGTGTGTGAGAGCCTGTGTATACTGATTGAAGAGCTGTGTGTGAGAGCCTGTGTATACTGATTGAAGAGGTGTGTGTGAGAGCCTGTGTATACTGATTGAAGAGCTGTGTGTGAGAGCCAGTGTATACTGATTGAAGAGCTGTGTGTGAGAGCCTGTGTATACTGATTGAAGAGCTGTGTGTGAGAGCCTGTGTATACTGATTGAAGAGCTGTGTGTGAGAGCCTGTGCATTCAACCGATTGAAGCGCTGCGTGTGAGAGCCTGTACATTCAATCGATTGAAGCGCTGTGCATGAGTCTGTGCATTCAACCGATTGAAGCGCTGTGTGTGAGAGCCTGTGTATACTGATTGAAGAGCTGTGTGTGAGAGCCTGTGTATACTGATTGAAGAGCTGTGTGTGAGAGCCTGTGTATACTGATTGAAGAGCTGTGTGTGAGAGCCTGTGTATACTGATTGAAGAGCTGTGTGTGAGAGCCTGTGTATACTGATTGAAGAGCTGTGTGTGAGAGCCTGTGCATTCAACCGATTGAAGCGCTGCGTGTGAGAGCCTGTACATTCAATCGATTGAAGCGCTGTGCATGAGTCTGTGCATTCAACCGATTGAAGCGCTGTGTGTGAGAGCCTGTGTATACTGATTAAAGAGCTGTGTGTGAGAGCCTGTGTATACTGATTGAAGAGCTGTGTGTGAGAGCCTGTGTATATCTATTGAAGAGCAGTGTGTGAGAGCCTGTGTATACTGATTGAAGAGCTGTGTGTGAGAGCCTGTGTATACTGATTGAAGCGCTGTGCATGAGTCTGTGCATTCAACCGATTGAAGTGCTGTGTGTGAGAGCCTGTGTATACTGATTGAAGAGCTGTGTGTGAGAGCCTGTGTATACTGATTGAAGAGCTGTGTGTGAGAGCCTGTGTATACTGATTGAAGAGCTGTGTGTGAGAGCCTGTGTATACTGATTGAAGAGCTGTGTGTGAGAGCCTGTGTATACTGATTGAAGAGGTGTGTGTGAGAGCCTGTGTATACTGATTGAAGAGCTGTGTGTGAGAGCCAGTGTATACTGATTGAAGAGCTGTGTGTGAGAGCCTGTGTATACTGATTGAAGAGCTGTGTGTGAGAGCCTGTGTATACTGATTGAAGAGCTGTGTGTGAGAGCCTGTGCATTCAACCGATTGAAGCGCTGCGTGTGAGAGCCTGTACATTCAATCGATTGAAGCGCTGTGCATGAGTCTGTGCATTCAACCGATTGAAGCGCTGTGTGTGAGAGCCTGTGTATACTGATTGAAGAGCTGTGTGTGAGAGCCTGTGTATACTGATTGAAGAGATGTGTGTGAGAGCCTGTGTATACTGATTGAAGAGCTGTGTGTGAGAGCCTGTGTATACTGATTGAAGAGCTGTGTGTGAGAGCCTGTGTATACTGATTGAAGAGCTGTGTGTGAGAGCCTGTGTATACTGATTGAAGAGCTGTGTGTGAGAGCCTGTGTATACTGATTGAAGAGCTGTGTGTGAGAGCCTGTGCATTCAACCGATTGAAGCGCTGCGTGTGAGAGCCTGTACATTCAATCGATTGAAGCGCTGTGCATGAGTCTGTGCATTCAACCGATTGAAGCGCTGTGTGTGAGAGCCTGTGTATATTGATTGAAGAGCTGTGTGTGAGAGCCTGTGTATACTGATTGAAGAGCTGTGTGTGAGAGCCTGTGTATATCTATTGAAGAGCAGTGTGTGAGAGCCTGTGTATACTGATTGAAGAGCTGTGTGTGAGAGCCTGTGTATACTGATTGAAGCGCTGTGCATGAGTCTGTGCATTCAACCGATTGAAGCGCTGTGTGTGAGAGCCTGTGTATACTGATTGAAGAGCTGTGTGTGAGAGCCTGTGTATACTGATTGAAGAGCTGTGTGTGAGAGCCTGTGTATACTGATTGAAGAGCTGTGTGTGAGAGCCTGTGTATACTGATTGAAGAGCTGTGTGTGAGAGCCTGTGTATACTGATTGAAGAGCTGTGTGTGAGAGCCTGTGTATACTGATTGAAGAGCTGTGTGTGAGAGCCTGTGTATACTGATTGAAGAGCTATGTGTGAGAGCCTGTGTATACTGATTGAAGAGCTGTGTGTGAGACCCTGTGTATACTGATTGAAGAGCTGTGTGTGAGAGCCTGTGTATACTGATTGAAGAGCTGTGTGTGAGAGCCTGTGTATACTGATTGAAGAGCTGTGTGTGAGAGCCTGTGTATACTGATTGAAGAGCTGTGTGTGAGAGCCTGTGTATACTGATTGAAGAGCTGTGTGTGAGAGCCTGTGTATACTGATTGAAGTGTGTGTGAGAGCCTGTGTATACTGATTGAAGTGTGTGTGAGAGCCTGTGTATACTGATTGAAGAGCTGTGTGTGAGAGCCTGTGTATACTGATTGAAGAGCTGTGTGTGAGAGCCTGTGTATACTGATTGAAGAGCTGTGTGTGAGAGCCTGTGTATACTGATTGAAGAGCTGTGTGTGAGAGCCTGTGTATACTGATTGAAGAGCTGTGTGTGAGAGCCTGTGCATTCAACCGATTGAAGCGCTGCGTGTGAGAGCCTGTACATTCAATCGATTGAAGCGCTGTGCATGAGTCTGTGCATTCAACCGATTGAAGCGCTGTGTGTGAGAGCCTGTGTATACTGATTGAAGTGTGTGTGAGAGCCTGTGTATACTGATTGAAGTGTGTGTGAGAGCCTGTGTATACTGATTGAAGAGCTGTGTGTGAGAGCCTGTGTATACTGATTGAAGAGCTGTGTGTGAGAGCCTGTGTATACTGATTGAAGAGCTGTGTGTGAGAGCCTGTGTATACTGATTGAAGAGCTGTGTGTGAGAGCCTGTGTATACTGATTGAAGAGCTGTGTGTGAGAGCCTGTGTATACTGATTGAAGAGCTGTGTGTGAGAGCCTGTGTATACTGATTGAAGAGCTGTGTGAGAGCCTGTGCATTCAACCGATTGAAGCGCTGCGTGTGAGAGCCTGTACATTCAATCGATTGAAGCGCTGTGTGAGAGCCCCTGCATTCAACCGATTGAAGCGCTGCGTGTGAGAGCCTGTACATTCAATCGATTGAAGCGCTGTGTGAGAGCCCCTGCATTCAACCGATTGAAGCGCTGTGTGTGAGAGCCTGTGCATTCAACCGATTGAAGCGCTGCGTGTGAGAGCCTGTACATTCAATCGATTGAAGCGCTGTGTGAGAGCCCCTGCATTCAACCGATTGAAGCGCTGTGTGTGAGAGCCTGTGTATACTGATTGAAGTGTGTGTGAGAGCCTGTGCATTCAACCGATTGAAGCGCTGTGTGTGAGAGCCTGTGTATACTGATTGAAGAGCTGTGTGTGAGAGCCTGTGTATACTGATTGAAGAGCTGTGTGTGAGAGCCTGTGTATACTGATTGAAGCGCTGTGTGTGAGAGCCTGTGTATACTGATTGAAGAGCTGTGTGTGAGAGCCTGTGTATAGTGATTGAAGAGCTGTGTGTGAGAGCCTGTGTATACTGATTGAAGAGCCGTGTGTGAGAGTCTGCATTCAACTGATTAAAGTGGTGTGTGAGAGCCTATGCATTGAGCTAACTGAAGGGCTTTGTGTGAGAGCCTATGCATTGAGCTAACTGAAGCGCTTTGTGTGAGAGTCTATGCATTCAACCGACTGAAGCGCTTTGTGTGTGAGCCTGTCCATTCAACCAATTGAAGCGCTGTGTCTGAGTCTGTGCATTCAACCGATTGAAGCGCTGTGTGTGAGAGCCTGTGTATACTGATTGAAGTGTGTGTGAGAGCCCCTGCATTCAACCGATTGAAGCGCTGTGTGTGAGAGCCTGTGTATACTGATTGAAGTGTGTGTGAGAGCCTGTGCATTCAACCGATTGAAGCGCTGTGTGTGAGAGCCTGTGTATACTGATTGAAGAGCTGTGTGTGAGAGCCTGTGTATACTGATTGAAGAGCTGTGTGTGAGAGCCTGTGTATACTGATTGAAGCGCTGTGTGTGAGAGCCTGTGTATACTGATTGAAGTGTGTGTGAGAGCCTGTGCATTCAACCGATTGAAGCGCTGCGTGTGAGAGCCTGTACATTCAATCGATTGAAGCGCTGTGTGAGAGCCCCTGCATTCAACCGATTGAAGCGCTGCGTGTGAGAGCCTGTACATTCAATCGATTGAAGCGCTGTGTGAGAGCCCCTGCATTCAACCGATTGAAGCGCTGTGTGTGAGAGCCTGTGCATTCAACCGATTGAAAGGGCTGCGTGTGAGAGCCTGTACATTCAATCGATTGAAGCGCTGTGTGAGAGCCCCTGCATTCAACCGATTGAAGCGCTGCGTGTGAGAGCCTGTACATTCAATCGATTGAAGCGCTGTGTGAGAGCCCCTGCATTCAACCGATTGAAGCGCTGTGTATGAGAGCCTGTGCATTCAACCGATTGAAGCGCTGTGAGAGCCTGTACATTCAACCGATTGAAGCGCTGTGCATGAGTCTGTGTATTCAACTGATTGAAGCGCTGTGTGAGCCTGTACATTCAACCGATTGAAGCGCTGTGCATGAGTCTGTGTATTCAACAGATTGAAGCGCTGTGTGAGAGCCTGTGTATACTGATTGAAGAGCTGTGTGTGAGAGCCTGTGTATTCAACTGATCGAAGCGCTGTGTGAGAGCCTGTGTATACTGATTGAAGAGCCGTGTGTGAGAGCCTGTGTATTCAACTGATCGAAGCACTGTGTGAGAGCCTGTGTATACTGATTGAAGAGCTGTGTGAGAGCCTGTGTATACTGATTGAAGAGCCGTGTGTGAGAGTCTGCATTCAACTGATTAAAGTGGTGTGTGAGAGCCTATGCATTGAGCTAACTGAAGGGCTTTGTGTGAGAGCCTATGCATTGAGCTAACTGAAGGGCTTTGTGTTAGAGCCTATGCATTGAGCTAACTGAAGGGCTTTGTGTGAGAGCCTGTGCATTCAACCGACTGAAGCGCTTTGTGTGAGAGCCTGTGCATTCAACTGATTGAAGCGCTTTGTGTGAGAGCTTGTGCATTCAACTGATTAAAGCGGTGTGGGAGAGCCTATGCATTGAGCTAACTGAAGTGCTTTGTGTGAGAGCTTGTGCATTCAACCGACTGAAGCGTTGTGCATGAGAGTGTGCATTAAACTGATTGAAGCACTATTTGTGAGAGACTGTGCCGTCAATTGTTTGAAGCACTGATACGTGAGAGCCTGTGCATTCAACTGATTGAAGCGCTGTGTGAGAGCCTGTGTATACTGATTGAAGAGCTGTGTGTGAGAGCCTGTGTATACTGATTGAAGAGCTGTGTGTGAGAGCCTGTGTATACTGATTGAAGAGCTGTGTGTGAGAGCCTGTGTATACTGATTGAAGAGCTGTGTCTGAGAGCCTGTGTATACTAATTGAAGAGCTGTGTGAGAGCCTGTGTATACTGATTGAAGAGCTGTGTGTGAGAGCCTGTGTATACTGATTGAAGAGCTGTGTGTGAGAGCCTGTGTATACTGATTGAAGAGCTGTGTGTTTGAGCCTGTGTATACTGATTGAAGAGCTGTGTGTTTGAGCCTGTGTATACTGATTGAAGAGTTGTGTGTGAGAGCCTGTGTATACTGATTGAAGAGCTGTGTGTTTGAGCCTGTGTATACTGATTGAAGAGCTGTGTGTGAGAGCCTGTGTATACTGATTGAAGAGCTGTGTGTTTGAGCCTGTGTATACTGATTGAAGAGCTGTGTGTTTGAGCCTGTGTATACTGATTGAAGAGCTGTGTGTGAGAGCCTTTGTATACTGATTAAAGAGCTGTGTGTGAGAGCCTTTGTATACTGATTAAAGAGCTGTGTGTGAGAGCCTTTGTATACTGATTAAAGAGCTGTGTGTGAGAGCCTTTGTATACCGATTGAAGCGCTGTGTGTGAGAGCCTGTGCATTCAACCGATTGAAGCGCTGTGCATGAGTCTGTGCATTCAACCGATTGAAGCGCTGTGTGAGCCTGTCCATTCAACCAATTAAAGCGCTGTGTGAGAGCCTGTACATTCAACCGATTGAAGCGCTGTGTCTGAGTCTGTGCATTCAACTGACTGAAGCGCTGTGTGAGAGCCTGTGTATTCAACCGATTGAAGCGCTGTGTGAGCCTGTCCATTCAACCGATTGAAGCGCTGTGTGAGAGCCCCTGCATTCAACCGATTGAAGCGCTGTGCATGAGTCTGTGCATTCAACCGATTGAAGCGCTGTGTGAGCCTGTCCATTCAACCGATTGAAGCGCTGTGTGAGAGCCTGTACATTCAACCGATTGAAGCGCTGTGTGAGAGCCTGTGTATTCAACCGATTGAAGCGCTGTGTGAGAGCCTGTACATTCAATTGATTAAAGCGCTGTGTGAGAGCCTGTACATTCAACCGATTGAAGCGCTATGCATGAGTCTGTGCATTCAACTGATTGAAGCGCTGTGTGAGAGCCTGTACATTCAACCGATTGAAGCGCTGTGTGAGAGCCTGTACATTCAACCGATTGAAGCGCTGTGTGAGAGCCTGTGTACTCAACTGATTGAAGTGTGTGTGAGAGCCTGTGTACTCAACTGATTGAAGCGCTGTGTGAGAGCCTGTGTACTCAACTGATTGAAGTGTGTGTGAGAGCCTGTGTACTCAACTGATTGAAGTGTGTGTGAGAGCCTGTGTACTCAACTGATTGAAGTGTGTGAGAGCCTGTGTATACTGATTGAAGAGCTATGTGTGAGAGCCTGTGTATACTGATTGAAGCGCTGTGTGAGAGCCTGTGTACTCAACTGATTGAAGTGTGTGTGAGAGCCTGTGTATACTGATTGAAGAGCTGTGTGAGAGCCTGTGTACTCAACTGATTGAAGTGTGTGTGAGAGCCTGTGTATTCAACTGATTGAAGTGTGTGTGAGAGCCTGTGTACTCAACTGATTGAAGTGTGTGTGAGAGCCTGTGTACTCAACTGATTGAAGTGTGTGTGAGAGCCTGTGTACTCAACTGATTGAAGTGTGTGTGAGAGCCTGTGTATACTGATTGAAGAGCTGTGTGTGAGAGCCTGTGTACTCAACTGATTGAAGTGTGTGAGAGCCTGTGTACTCAACTGATTGAAGAGCTGTGTGTGAGAGCCTGTGTATACTGATTGAAGAGCTGTGTGTGAGAGCCTGTGTACTCAACTGATTGAAGCGCTGTGTGAGAGCCTGTGTATTCAACTGATTGAAGCGCTGTGTGAGAGCCTGTACATTCAATCGATTGAAGCGCTATGCATGAGTCTGTGCATTCAACCGATTGAAGCGCTGTGTGTGAGAGCCTGTGTACTCAACTGACTGAAGCGCTGTGTGAGAGCCTGTGTATTCAACTGATTGAAGCGCTGTGTGAGAGCCTGTCCATTCAACCAATTGAAGCGCTGTGTGAGCCTGTCCATTCAACCAATTGAAGCGCTGTGTCTGAGTCTGTGCATTCAACCGATTGAAGCGCTGTGTGTGAGAGCCTGTGTATACTGATTGAAGAGCTGTGTGTGAGAGCCTGTGTATACTGATTGAAGCGCTGTGTGTGAGAGCCTGTGTATACTGATTGAAGCGCTGTGTGTGAGAGCCTGTGTATACTGATTGAAGTGTGTGTGAGAGCCTGTGCTTTCAACCGATTGAAGCGCTGTGTGTGAGAGCCTGTGTATACTGATTGAAGAGCTGTGTGTGAGAGCCTATGCATTGAGCTAACTGAAGGGCTTTGTGTGAGAGCCTATGCATTGAGCTAACTGAAGGGCTTTGTGTGAGAGCCTATGCATTGAGCTAACTGAAGGGCTTTGTGTGAGAGCCTATGCATTGAGCTAACTGAAGTGCTTTGTGTGAGAGCCTGTGCATTCAACCGACTGAAGCGCTTTGTGTCAGAGCCTGTGCATTCAACTGATTGAAGCGCTTTGTGTGAGAGTTTGTGCATTCAACTGATTAAAGCGGTGTGGGAGAGCCTATGCATTGAGCTAACTGAAGTGCTTTGTGTGAGAGCTTGTGCATTCAACCGACTGAAGCATTGTGCATGAGAGTGTGCATTAAACTGATTGAAGCACTATTTGTGAGAGCCTGTGCCGTCAATTGTTTGAAGCACTGATACGTGAGAGCCTGTGCATTCAACTGATTGAAGCGCTGTGTGAGAGCCTGTGTATACTGATTGAAGAGCTGTGTGTGAGAGCCTGTGCATACTGATTGAAGAGCTGTGTGTGAGAGCCTGTGTATACTGATTGAAGAGCTGTGTGTGAGAGCCTGTGTATACTGATTGAAGAGCTGTGTGTGAGAGCCTGTGTATACTGATTGAAGAGCTGTGTGTGAGAGCCTGTGTATACTTATTGAAGAGCTGTGTGTGAGAGCCTGTGTATACTGATTGAAGAGCTGTGTGTGAGAGCCTGTGTATATTGATTGAAGAGCTGTGTGTTTGAGCCTGTGTATACTGATTGAAGAGCTGTGTGTGAGAGCCTGTGTATACTGATTGAAGAGCTGTGTGTGAGAGCCTTTGTATACTGATTAAAGAGCTGTGTGTGAGCCTTTGTATACTGATTAAAGAGCTGTGTGTGAGAGTCTTTGTATACCGTTTGAAGCGCTGTGTGTGAGAGCCTGTGCATTCAACCGATTGAAGCGCTGTGCATGAGTCTGTGCATTCAACCGATTGAAGCGCTGTGTGAGCCTGTCCATTCAACCAATTGAAGCGCTGTGTGAGAGCCTGTACATTCAACCGATTGAAGCACTGTGTGAGAGCCTGTGTACTCAACTGATTGAAGTGTGTGTGAGAGCCTGTGTACTCAACTGATTGAAGCGCTGTGTGAGAGCCTGTGTACTCAACTGATTGAAGTGTGTGTGAGAGCCTGTGTACTCAACTGATTGAAGTGTGTGTGAGAGCCTGTGTACTCAACTGATTGAAGTGTGTGTGAGAGCCTGTGTATACTGATTGAAGCGCTGTGTGAGAGCCTGTGTACTCAACTGATTGAAGTGTGTGTGAGAGCCTGTGTATACTGATTGAAGAGCTGTGTGTGAGAGCCTGTGTATACTGATTGAAGCGCTGTGTGAGAGCCTGTGTACTCAACTGATTGAAGTGTGTGTGAGAGCCTGTGCACTCAACTGATTGAAGTGTGTGTGAGAGCCTGTGTACTCAACTGATTGAAGTGTGTGTGAGAGCCTGTGTACTCAACTGATTGAAGTGTGTGTGAGAGCCTGTGTATACTGATTGAAGAGCTGTGTGTGAGAGCCTGTGTATACTGATTGAAGAGCTGTGTGTGAGAGCCTGTGTACTCAACTGATTGAAGCGCTGTGTGAGAGCCTGTGTATTCAACTGATTGAAGCGCTGTGTGAGAGCCTGTACATTCAATCGATTGAAGCGCTATGCATGAGTCTGTGCATTCAACCGATTGAAGCGCTGTGTGTGAGAGCCTGTGTACTCAACTGACTGAAGCGCTGTGTGAGAGCCTGTGTATTCAACTGATTGAAGCGCTGTGTGAGAGCCTGTCCATTCAACCAATTGAAGCGCTGTGTGAGCCTGTCCATTCAACCAATTGAAGCGCTGTGTCTGAGTCTGTGCATTCAACCGATTGAAGCGCTGTGTGTGAGAGCCTGTGTATACTGATTGAAGAGCTGTGTGTGAGAGCCTGTGTATACTGATTGAAGAGCTGTGTGTGAGAGCCTGTGTATACTGATTGAAGCGCTGTGTGTGAGAGCCTGTGTATACTGATTGAAGTGTGTGTGAGAGCCTGTGCATTCAACCGATTGAAGCGCTGTGTGTGAGAGCCTGTGTATACTGATTGAAGAGCTGTGTGTGAGAGCCTGTGTATACTGATTGAAGAGCTGTGTGTGAGAGCCTGTGTATACTGATTGAAGAGCTGTGTGTGAGAGCCTGTGTATACTGATTGAAGAGCTGTGTGTGAGAGCCTGTGTATACTGATTGAAGAGCTGTGTGTGAGAGCCTGTGTATTCTGATTGAAGAGCTGTGTGTGAGAGCCTGTGTATACTGATTGAAGAGCTGTGTGTGAGAGCCTGTGTATACTGATTGAAGAGCTGTGTGTGAGAGCCTGTGTATACCGATTGAAGCGCTGTGTGTGAGAGCCTGTGTATACCGATTGAAGCGCTGTGTGTGAGAGCCTGTGTATACTGATTGAAGAGCTGTGTGTGAGAGCCTGAGTATACTGATTGAAGAGCTGTGTGTGAGAGCCTGTGTATACTGATTGAAGAGCCGTGTGTGAGAGCCTGTGTATTCAACTGATCGAAGCGCTGTTTGAGAGCCTGTGTATACTGATTGAAGAGCTGTGTGAGAGCCTGTGTATACTGATTGAAGAGCCGTGTGTGAGAGTCTGCATTCAACTGATTAAAGTGGTGTGTGAGAGCCTATGCATTGAGCTAACTGAAGGGCTTTGTGTGAGAGCCTATGCATTGAGCTAACTGAAGGGCTTTGTGTGACAGCCTGTACATTCAATCGATTGAAGCGCTGTGCATGAGTCTGTGCATTCAACCGATTGAAGCGCTGTGTGTGAGAGCCTGTGTATACTGATTGAAGAGCTGTGTGTGAGAGCCTGTGTATACTGATTGAAGAGCTGTGTGTGAGAGCCTGTGTATACTGATTGAAGAGCTGTGTGTGAGAGCCTGTGTATACTGATTGAAGAGCTGTGTGTGAGAGCCTGTGTATACTGATTGAAGAGCTGTGTGTGAGAGCCTGTGCATTCAACCGATTGAAGCGCTGCGTGTGAGAGCCTGTACATTCAATCGATTGAAGCGCTGTGCATGAGTCTGTGCATTCAACCGATTGAAGCGCTGTGTGTGAGAGCCTGTGTATACTGATTAAAGAGCTGTGTGTGAGAGCCTGTGTATACTGATTGAAGAGCTGTGTGTGAGAGCCTGTGTATATCTATTGAAGAGCAGTGTGTGAGAGCCTGTGTATACTGATTGAAGAGCTGTGTGTGAGAGCCTGTGTATACTGATTGAAGCGCTGTGCATGAGTCTGTGCATTCAACCGATTGAAGCGCTGTGTGTGAGAGCCTGTGTATACTGATTGAAGAGCTGTGTATACTGATTGAAGAGCTGTGTGTGAGAGCCTGTGTATACTGATTGAAGAGCTGTGTGTGAGAGCCTGTGTATACTGATTGAAGAGCTGTGTGTGAGAGCCTGTGTATACTGATTGAAGAGGTGTGTGTGAGAGCCTGTGTATACTGATTGAAGAGCTGTGTGTGAGAGCCAGTGTATACTGATTGAAGAGCTGTGTGTGAGAGCCTGTGTATACTGATTGAAGAGCTGTGTGTGAGAGCCTGTGTATACTGATTGAAGAGCTGTGTGTGAGAGCCTGTGCATTCAACCGATTGAAGCGCTGCGTGTGAGAGCCTGTACATTCAATCGATTGAAGCGCTGTGCATGAGTCTGTGCATTCAACCGATTGAAGCGCTGTGTGTGAGAGCCTGTGTATACTGATTGAAGAGCTGTGTGTGAGAGCCTGTGTATACTGATTGAAGAGATGTGTGTGAGAGCCTGTGTATACTGATTGAAGAGCTGTGTGTGAGAGCCTGTGTATACTGATTGAAGAGCTGTGTGTGAGAGCCTGTGTATACTGATTGAAGAGCTGTGTGTGAGAGCCTGTGTATACTGATTGAAGAGCTGTGTGTGAGAGCCTGTGTATACTGATTGAAGAGCTGTGTGTGAGAGCCTGTGCATTCAACCGATTGAAGCGCTGCGTGTGAGAGCCTGTACATTCAATCGATTGAAGCGCTGTGCATGAGTCTGTGCATTCAACCGATTGAAGCGCTGTGTGTGAGAGCCTGTGTATACTGATTGAAGAGCTGTGTGTGAGAGCCTGTGTATACTGATTGAAGAGCTGTGTGTGAGAGCCTGTGTATATCTATTGAAGAGCAGTGTGTGAGAGCCTGTGTATACTGATTGAAGAGCTGTGTGTGAGAGCCTGTGTATACTGATTGAAGCGCTGTGCATGAGTCTGTGCATTCAACCGATTGAAGCGCTGTGTGTGAGAGCCTGTGTATACTGATTGAAGAGCTGTGTGTGAGAGCCTGTGTATACTGATTGAAGAGCTGTGTGTGAGAGCCTGTGTATACTGATTGAAGAGCTGTGTGTGAGAGCCTGTGTATACTGATTGAAGAGCTGTGTGTGAGAGCCTGTGTATACTGATTGAAGAGCTGTGTGTGAGAGCCTGTGTATACTGATTGAAGAGCTGTGTGTGAGAGCCTGTGTATACTGATTGAAGAGCTATGTGTGAGAGCCTGTGTATACTGATTGAAGAGCTGTGTGTGAGACCCTGTGTATACTGATTGAAGAGCTGTGTGTGAGAGCCTGTGTATACTGATTGAAGAGCTGTGTGTGAGAGCCTGTGTATACTGATTGAAGAGCTGTGTGTGAGAGCCTGTGTATACTGATTGAAGAGCTGTGTGTGAGAGCCTGTGTATACTGATTGAAGAGCTGTGTGAGAGCCTGTGTATACTGATTGAAGTGTGTGTGAGAGCCTGTGTATACTGATTGAAGTGTGTGTGAGAGCCTGTGTATACTGATTGAAGAGCTGTGTGTGAGAGCCTGTGTATACTGATTGAAGAGCTGTGTGTGAGAGCCTGTGTATACTGATTGAAGAGCTGTGTGTGAGAGCCTGTGTATACTGATTGAAGAGCTGTGTGTGAGAGCCTGTGTATACTGATTGAAGAGCTGTGTGTGAGAGCCTGTGCATTCAACCGATTGAAGCGCTGCGTGTGAGAGCCTGTACATTCAATCGATTGAAGCGCTGTGCATGAGTCTGTGCATTCAACCGATTGAAGCGCTGTGTGTGAGAGCCTGTGTATACTGATTGAAGTGTGTGTGAGAGCCTGTGTATACTGATTGAAGTGTGTGTGAGAGCCTGTGTATACTGATTGAAGAGCTGTGTGTGAGAGCCTGTGTATACTGATTGAAGAGCTGTGTGTGAGAGCCTGTGTATACTGATTGAAGAGCTGTGTGTGAGAGCCTGTGTATACTGATTGAAGAGCTGTGTGTGAGAGCCTGTGTATACTGATTGAAGAGCTGTGTGTGAGAGCCTGTGTATACTGATTGAAGAGCTGTGTGTGAGAGCCTGTGTATACTGATTGAAGAGCTGTGTGTGAGAGCCTGTGCATTCAACCGATTGAAGCGCTGCGTGTGAGAGCCTGTACATTCAATCGATTGAAGCGCTGTGCATGAGTCTGTGCATTCAACCGATTGAAGCGCTGTGTGTGAGAGCCTGTGTATACTGATTGAAGTGTGTGTGAGAGCCTGTGTATACTGATTGAAGTGTGTGTGAGAGCCTGTGTATACTGATTAAAGAGCTGTGTGTGAGAGCCTGTGTATACTGATTGAAGAGCTGTGTGTGAGAGCCTGTGTATACTGATTGAAGAGCTGTGTGTGAGAGCCTGTGTATACTGATTGAAGAGCTGTGTGTGAGAGCCTGTGTATACTGATTGAAGAGCTGTGTGTGAGAGCCTGTGTATACTTATTGAAGAGCTGTGTGTGAGAGCCTGTGTATACTGATTGAAGAGCTGTGTGTGAGAGCCTGTGTACTCAACTGATTGAAGTGTGTGTGAGAGCCTGTGTATACTGATTGAAGAGCTGTGTGTGAGAGCCTGTGTATACTGATTGAAGAGCTGTGTGTGAGAGCCTGTGTATACTGATTGAAGAGCTGTGTGTGAGAGCCTGTGTATACTGATTGAAGAGCTGTGTGTGAGAGCCTGTGTATACTGATTGAAGTGTGTGTGTGAGAGCCTGTGTATACTGATTGAAGAGCTGTGTGTGAGAGCCTGTGTATACTGATTGAAGAGCTGTGTGTGAGAGCCTGTGTATACTGATTGAAGAGCTGTGTGTGAGAGCCTGTGTATACTGATTGAAGAGCTGTGTGTGAGAGCCTGTGTATACTGATTGAAGAGCTGTGTGTGAGAGCCTGTGTATACTGATTGAAGAGCTGTGTGTGAGAGCCTGTGTATACTGATTGAAGAGCTGTGTGTGAGAGCCTGTGTATACTGATTGAAGAGCTGTGTGTTTGAGCCTGTGTATACTGATTGAAGAGCTGTGTGTGAGAGCCTGTGTATACTGATTGAAGAGCTGTGTGTGAGAGCCTGTGTATACTGATTGAAGAGCAGTGTGTGAGAGCCTGTGTATACTGATTGAAGAGCTGTGTGTGAGAGCCTGTGTATACTGATTGAAGAGCTGTGTGTGAGAGCCTGTGTATACTGATTGAAGAGCTGTGTGAGAGAGCCTGTGTATACTGATTGAAGAGCTGTGTGTGAGAGCCTGTGTATACTGATTGAAGAGCTGTGTGAGAGAGCCTGTGTATACTGATTGAAGAGCTGTGTGTGAGAGCCTGTGTATACTGATTGAAGAGCTGTGTGTGAGAGCCTGTGTATACTGATTGAAGAGCTGTGTGTGAGAGCCTGTGTATACTGATTGAAGAGCTGTGTGTGAGAGCCTGTGTATACTGATTGAAGAGCTGTGTGTGAGAGCCTGTGTATACTGATTGAAGAGCTGTGTGTGAGAGCCTGTGTATACTGATTGAAGAGCTGTGTGTGAGAGCCTGTGTATACTGATTGAAGAGCTGTGTGTGAGAGCCTGTGTATACTGATTGAAGAGCTGTGTGTGAGAGCCTGTGTATACTGATTGAAGAGCTGTGTGTGAGAGCCTGTGCATACTGATTGAAGAGCTGTGTGTGAGAGCCTGTGCATACTGATTGAAGAGCTGTGTGTGAGAGCCTGTGTATACTGATTGAAGAGCTGTGTGTGAGAGCCTGTGCATACTGATTGAAGAGCTGTGTGTGAGAGCCTGTGTATACTGATTGAAGAGCTGTGTGTGAGAGCCTGTGTATACTGATTGAAGAGGTGTGTGTGAGAGCCTGTGTATACTGATTGAAGAGCTGTGTGTGAGAGCCTGTGTATACTGATTGAAGAGCTGTGTGTGAGAGCCTGTGTATACTGATTGAAGAGCTGTGTTTGAGCCTGTGTATACTGATTGAAGAGCTGTGTGTGAGAGCCTGTGTATACTGATTGAAGAGCTGTGTGAGAGCCTGTGTATACTGATTGAAGAGCTGTGTGTGAGAGCCTGTGTATACTGATTGAAGAGCTGTGTGTGAGAGCCTGTGTATACTGATTGAAGAGCTGTGTGTGAGAGCCTGTGTATACTGATTGAAGAGCTGTGTGTGAGAGCCTGTGTATACTGATTGAAGAGCTGTGTGTGAGAGCCTGTGTATACTGATTGAAGAGCTGTGTGAGAGCCTGTGTATACTGATTGAAGAGCTGTGTGTGAGAGCCTGTGTATACTGATTGAAGAGCTGTGTGTGAGAGCCTGTGTATACTGATTGAAGAGCTGTGTGTGAGAGCCTGTGTATACTGATTGAAGAGCTGTGTTTGAGCCTGTGTATACTGATTGAAGAGCTGTGTGTGAGAGCCTGTGTATACTGATTGAAGAGCTGTGTGAGAGCCTGTGTATACTGATTGAAGAGCTGTGTGTGAGAGCCTGTGTATACTGATTGAAGAGCTGTGTGTGAGAGCCTGTGTATACTGATTGAAGAGCTGTGTGTGAGAGCCTGTGTATACTGATTGAAGAGCTGTGTGGGAGAGCCTGTGTATTCAACTGATTGAAGAGCTGTGTGTGAGAGCCTGTGTATACTGATTGAAGAGCTGTGTGTGAGAGCCTGTGTATACTGATTGAAGAGCTGTGTGAGAGAGCCTGTGTATACTGATTGAAGAGCTGTGTGTGAGAGCCTGTGTATACTGATTGAAGAGCTGTGTGTGAGAGCCTGTGTATACTGATTGAAGAGCTTTATGTTTGAGCCTGTGTATACTGATTGAAGAGCTGTGTGTGAGAGCCTGTGTATACTGATTGAAGAGCTGTGTGTGAGAGCCTGTGTATACTGATTGAAGAGCTGTGTGTGAGAGCCTGTGTATACTGATTGAAGAGCTTTATGTTTGAGCCTGTGTATACTGATTGAAGAGCTGTGTGTGAGAGCCTGTGTATACTGATTGAAGAGCTGTGTGAGAGCCTGTGTATACTGATTTAATTGTGTGTGAGAGCCTGTGTATTCAACTGATTGAAGAGCTGTGTGTGAGAGCCTGTGTATACTGATTGAAGAGCTGTGTGTGAGAGCCTGTGTATACTGATTGAAGAGCTGTGTGTGAGAGCCTGTGTATACTTATTGAAGAGCTGTGTGTGAGAGCCTGTGTATACTGATTGAAGAGCTGTGTGTGAGAGCCTGTGTATACTGATTGAAGAGCTGTGTGTGAGAGCCTGTGTATACTGATTGAAGAGCTGTGTGTGAGAGCCTGTGTATACTGATTGAAGAGCTGTGTGTGAGAGCCTGTGTATACTGATTGAAGAGCTGTGTGTGAGAGCCTGTGTATACTGATTGAAGAGCTGTGTGTTTGAGCCTGTGTATACTGATTGAAGAGCTGTGTGTTTGAGCCTGTGTATACTGATTGAAGAGCTGTGTGTTTGAGCCTGTGTATACTGATTGAAGAGCTGTGTGTTTGAGCCTGTGTATACTGATTGAAGAGCTGTGTGTGAGAGCCTGTGTATACTGATTGAAGAGCTGTGTGTTTGAGCCTGTGTATACTGATTGAAGAGCTGTGTGTGAGAGCCTGTGTATACTGATTAAAGAGCTGTATGTGAGAGCCTGTGTATACTGATTGAAGAGCTGTGTGAGAGCCTGTGTATACTGATTGAAGAGCTGTGTGTGAGAGCCTGTGTATACTGATTGAAGAGCTGTGTGTGAGAGCCTGTGTATACTGATTGAAGAGCTGTGTGAGAGAGCCTGTGTATACTGATTGAAGAGCTGTGTGTGAGAGCCTGTGTATACTGATTGAAGAGCTGTGTGTGAGAGCCTGTGTATACTGATTGAAGAGCTGTGTGTGAGAGCCTGTGTATACTGATTGAAGAGCTGTGTGTTTGAGCCTGTGTATACTGATTGAAGAGCTGTGTGTGAGAGCCTGTGTATACTGATTGAAGAGCTGTGTCTGAGAGCCTGTGTATACTGATTAAAGAGCTGTGTGTGAGAACCTGTGTATACTGATTGAAGAGCTGTGTGTGAGAGCCTGTGTATACTGATTGAAGAGCTGTGTGTGAGAGCCTGTGTATACTGATTGAAGAGCTGTGTGTGAGAGCCTGTGTATACTTATTGAAGAGCTGTGTGTGAGAGCCTGTGCATTCTGATTGAAGAGCTGTGTGTGAGAGCCTGTGTATACTGATTGAAGAGCTGTGTGTGAGAGCCTGTGTATACTGATTGAAGAACTGTGTGTGAGAGCCTGTGTATACTTATTGAAGAGCTGTGTGTGAGAGCCTGTGCATACTGATTGAAGAGCTGTGTGAGTGCCTGTGCATACTGATTGAAGAGCTGTGTGAGAGAGCCTGTGCATACTGATTGAAGAGCTGTGTGTGAGAGCCTGTGCATACTGATTGAAGTGTGTGAGAGCCTGTGTACTCAACTGATTGAAGAGCTGTGTGTGAGAGCCTGTGTATACTGATTGAAGAGCTGTGTGTGAGAGCCTGTGTATACTGATTGAAGAGCTGTGTGTGAGAGCCTGTGCATACTGATTGAAGAGCTGTGTGTGAGAGCCTGTGCATACTGATTGAAGTGTGTGAGAGCCTGTGTATACTGATTGAAGCGCTGTGTGAGAGCCTGTGCATACTGATTGAAGAGCTGTGTGAGAGAGCCTGTGCATACTGATTGAAGAGCTGTGTGTGAGAGCCTGTGCATACTGATTGAAGTGTGTGAGAGCCTGTGTACTCAACTGATTGAAGAGCTGTGTGTGAGAGCCTGTGTATACTGATTGAAGAGCTGTGTGTGAGAGCCTGTGTATACTGATTGAAGAGCTGTGTGTGAGAGCCTGTGTATACTGATTGAAGAGCTGTGTGTGAGAGCCTGTGTATACTGATTGAAGAGCTGTGTGTGAGAGCCTGTGTATACTGATTGAAGAGCTGTGTGTGAGAGCCTGTGTATACTGATTGAAGAGCTGTGTGTGAGAGCCTGTGTATACTGATTGAAGAGCTGTGTGTGAGAGCCTGTGTATACTGATTGAAGAGCTGTGTGTGAGAGCCTGTGTATACTGATTGAAGAGCTGTGTGTGAGAGCCTGTGTATACTGATTGAAGAGCTGTGTGTGAGAGCCTGTGTATACTGATTGAAGAGCTGTGTGTGAGAGCCGATGTATAACTCTAGCTGATGTGATGAAAGATAATGAGGGTCAAAAAGGAAGTGTTTTCCACTAGAATTTTTGCTCTTTGCAACAGTAAAAACTACCGAATGATATTACACTATATTTGGTATTAAAATAGAATCTTGCTCTTAAAAGCTTTTTTAAGGGTTGATGCAAATCCATTCCATTATTGTTGAGATGTTTCCATTACAAAATATGTTTTGTAGTCTTGAAGGGTTAATTTTGTGTGTACCGTCGGTGCTCGAAGGGTTATGTATATATTGTTGTTTTATCCTCAAATTATCCCTTGAGCCAATGGCATTAAGGATAAAATATTTTTAAAAGGTTTAAACTTGATTAAATGAGGGAGAAGATGTGTGTGTTGTGAGCCATTGCAGGATCGGCGTCTACCCAAGGAAGGTGCGAATCAAGCCTCCCTCGTTGAATGTCATCACTGAAGAACTCTCTAGTGGACTTCATTTTACTCAATGCCAAGGAACATAGATTGGCTGAAACTCTTTGTGTGAGTTGGGCTTTTAGGCCACATTAGGGTTAAGCAAGTTAAATCCACCCCACGTGCCATCTTGACTGACCAAAGCACACCCTGCAAAGGTGCAAAATCCCACAGATTTGTTTTTTAAAAAGACTTTACACTGCAAGGCTCTCAGACTTCAAATGAAGCTTGGAGACTTTGCTTTCAAGGTGAAACCAAAGAATGTAAATATTCTTCTACAAGTTTATTTATTATTCAGTTACTTATTGCACGACCTAAGCGCCAATGACATTAGGGTGCTTTCCAAAAACGAGTTACACAGAAGGGTAAACACGACCAGTTGACATTGCCACAGTAGGATGAAATCAAACCACAACCCGTGAAGGGAGAAGACTGTCAACAAGATGGAGAAGAGGGGGTGGCCCGGTGCTCATAGAGTAAGACAACTTCTGCTGGCCCACCACTGACGGCCCAAATATGATGTGACGCATCTGGAGTTGCCAGGATCGACACAGCTGAGTCCGGAAGCTTTTGAACCGGAAACTGCTGCGATGCCCTACAAGGTCCAGAGTGAACCTCAAGAAGACAGAGGTGGCGGCTGTTGCACCTGACCAGGATGGTGGCTGAAGCAGCTTTAGAAGATCCCAGGTGACTGCCTGTCAGGAGCAACCAGGTCCGAGCTGTGGCTAGGTTAGCCTGTGAGGTGGGGGAGCGGTGGTAGCGGAGACTGTTCTTCGTACAAGGCTCGACAACCCCATGACTGGGCCAGAGGGTTGGCACAGAGGTACATGAACTGGACTCGGCACTTGGGATGCGTACTTTATCTGACACAAACTGTGCACGAGTGGGCAGGTGCCGCTCTGTTGCTGTCCTTCCTGATTCCTTCTGTGTTGCACTGTGGTGGGGGAAGTGAGTGCATAGTGACTTACCCCCCTGTACCACCCCCAGCATACACAGAACTGGTACATTTCACTTGCAGAGACTGAACACCTGGACATTATTTTAAGAGGCACCTCTTTGAAAACCTTAAGACAGCCTCACCCAAACAATTAGGCAGATAAGAGACCACACGCCATACTCCTTCTGAAATTCAAGCAACTCCTAGAATCAGGGAGACTCAGAGTTTGGAAATACAAACATTGTTGAGTTCAGTGTCCAGAAAGGGTTCTGGGGAACATCCCCAACTCATTGGCCAAACCTTGGTGGTAGTGACAGGTGCTTGCAACGTAAGGATTCTACTGACTTGGTGGCAACACATTGCCACATATAACCACGACAGGACAGAAAACCTGGAGTACTGGCTTGATCTAGCAGGAACAAACTGGAAGTGACTGACCAAACTACCCGCACTGCACTTCTTTCAAATTGCACATTGTGGCTGATGCTGACCTGGTGACTAAACTGCAGGAAGGTTAGTGCTTCCTTCCGAAAACAAGGGGTATGGCGAAGGATAAAAGTGCTCCGCGTCCAGCACATGGCTCAGATCTTGCCTCACTCAACCCAGGATCTTGCAAGCATCCTATAGAACTGCAGGAAGGTTAGTGCTTCCTTCCGAAAACAAGGGGTATGGCGAAGGATAAAAGTGCTCCGCGTCCAGCACATGGCTCAGATCTTGCCTCACTCAACCCAGGATCTTGCAAGCATCCTATAGAACTGCAGGAAGGTTAGTGCTTCCTTCCGAAAACAAGGGGTATGGCAAAGGATAAAAGTGCTCCGCGTCCAGCACATGGCTCAGATCTTGCCTCACTCAACCCAGGATCTTGCAAGCATCCTATAGAACTGCAGGAAGGTTAGTGCTTCCTTCCGAAAACAAGGGGTATGGCGAAGGATAAAAGTGCTCCGCGTCCAGCGCATGGCTCAGATCTTGCAAGCATCCTATAGAACTGCAGGAAGGTTAATGCTTCCTTCCGAAAACAAGGGGTATGGCGAAGGATAAAAGTGCTCCACGTCCAGCACATGGCTCAGATCTTGCCTCACTCAACCCAGGATCTTGCAAGCATCCTATAGAACTGCAGGAAGGTTAGTGCTTCCTTCCAAAAACAAGGGGTATGGCGAAGGATAAAAGTGCTCCGCGTCCAGCGCATGGCTCAGATCTTGCAAGCATCCTATAGAACTGCAGGAAGGTTAGTGCTTCCTTCCGAAAACAAGGGGTATGGCGAAGGATAAAAGTGCTCCGCGTCCAGCGCATGGCTCAGATCTTGCCTCACTCAACCCAGGATCTTGCAAGCATCCTATAGAACTGCAGGAAGGTTAGTGCTTCCTTCCGAAAACAAGGGGTATGGCGAAGGATAAAAGTGCTCCGCGTCCAGCGCATGGCTCAGATCTTGCAAGCATCCTATAGAACTGCAGGAAGGTTAGTGCTTCCTTCCGAAAACAAGGGGTATGGCGAAGGATAAAAGTGCTCCGTGTCCAGCACATGGCTCAGATCTTGCCTCACTCAACCCAGGATCTTGCAAGCATCCTATAGAACTGCAGGAAGGTTAGTGCTTCCTTCCGAAAACAAGGGGTATGGCGAAGGATAAAAGTGCTCCGCGTCCAGCACATGGCTCAGATCTTGCCTCACTCAACCCAGGATCTTGCAAGCATCCTATAGAACTGCAGGAAGGTTAGTGCTTCCTTCCGAAAACAAGGGGTATGGCGAAGGATAAAAGTGCTCCGCGTCCAGCGCATGGCTCAGATCTTGCAAGCATCCTATAGAACTGCAGGAAGGTTAGTGCTTCCTTCCGAAAACAAGGGGTATGGCGAAGGATAAAAGTGCTCCGCGTCCAGCGCATGGCTCAGATCTTGCCTCACTCAACCCAGGATCTTGCAAGTATCCTATAGAACTGCAGGAAGGTTAGTGCTTCCTTCCGAAAACAAGGGGTATGGCGAAGGATAAAAGTGCTCCGCGTCCAGCGCATGGCTCAGATCTTGCAAGCATCCTATAGAACTGCAGGAAGGTTAGTGCTTCCTTCCGAAAACAAGGGGTATGGCGAAGGATAAAAGTGCTCCGCGTCCAGCGCATGGCTCAGATCTTGCAAGCATCCTATAGAACTTCAGGAAGGTTAGTGCTTCCTTCCGAAAACAAGGGGTATGGCGAAGGATAAAAGTGCTCCACGTCCAGCACATGGCTCAGATCTTGCCTCACTCAACCCAGGATCTTGCAAGCATCCTATAGAACTGCAGGAAGGTTAGTGCTTCCTTCCGAAAACAAGGGGTATGGCGAAGGATAAAAGTGCTCCGCGTCCAGCGCATGGCTCAGATCTTGCAAGCATCCTATAGAACTGCAGGAAGGTTAGTGCTTCCTTCCGAAAACAAGGGGTATGGCGAAGGATAAAAGTGCTCCGCGTCCAGCGCATGGCTCAGATCTTGCCTCACTCAACCCAGGATCTTGCAAGCATCCTATAGAACTGCAGGAAGGTTAGTGCTTCCTTCCGAAAACAAGGGGTATGGCGAAGGATAAAAGTGCTCCGCGTCCAGCGCATGGCTCAGATCTTGCAAGCATCCTATAGAACTGCAGGAAGGTTAGTGCTTCCTTCCGAAAACAAGGGGTATGGCGAAGGATAAAAGTGCTCCGCGTCCAGCACATGGCTCAGATCTTGCCTCACTCAACCCAGGATCTTGCAAGCATCCTATAGAACTGCAGGAAGGTTAGTGCTTCCTTCCGAAAACAAGGGGTATGGCGAAGGATAAAAGTGCTCCGCGTCCAGCACATGGCTCAGATCTTGCCTCACTCAACCCAGGATCTTGCAAGCATCCTATAGAACTGCAGGAAGGTTAGTGCTTCCTTCCGAAAACAAGGGGTATGGCGAAGGATAAAAGTGCTCCGCGTCCAGCGCATGGCTCAGATCTTGCAAGCATCCTATAGAACTGCAGGAAGGTTAGTGCTTCCTTCCGAAAACAAGGGGTATGGCGAAGGATAAAAGTGCTCCGCGTCCAGCGCATGGCTCAGATCTTGCCTCACTCAACCCAGGATCTTGCAAGCATCCTATAGAACTGCAGGAAGGTTAGTGCTTCCTTCCGAAAACAAGGGGTATGGCGAAGGATAAAAGTGCTCCGCGTCCAGCGCATGGCTCAGATCTTGCAAGCATCCTATAGAACTGCAGGAAGGTTAGTGCTTCCTTCCGAAAACAAGGGGTATGGCGAAGGATAAAAGTGCTCCGCGTCCAGCGCATGGCTCAGATCTTGCCTCACTCAACCCAGGATCTTGCAAGCATCCTATAGAACTGCAGGAAGGTTAGTGCTTCCTTCCGAAAACAAGGGGTATGGCGAAGGATAAAAGTGCTCCGCGTCCAGCGCATGGCTCAGATCTTGCCTCACTCAACCCAGGATCTTGCAAGCATCCTATAGAACTGCAGGAAGGTTAGTGCTTCCTTCCGAAAACAAGGGGTATGGCGAAGGATAAAAGTGCTCCACGTCCAGCGCATGGCTCAGATCTTGCAAGCATCCTATAGAACTGCAATGGATGGAACAGCAGACAAACGTGAAGCTGGAGTTCAAGCAATAACAGCTTCCAGGGACACTTTAGAAGACCAAATGGATGCTGTTGTATTCAATCTAGGTCCATTTAGAAAGATCCAGAAGAAGATGTCTTAAAGAATGTGCCAAAGTGAGTGTCACTGAAGGATTGTCTGTGCTCCACTCACTCATAAAGGTGCACAGAGCAACTATCGGCTGTCCCACCTGATGAAACCCCAAGGCTGCTAAACTACAGAGACTGTGACTAGACACTCGAAAAAAGCAAGAGAAAGCCACTTCGAGATCATTGGTAGTAAATTCATACTTTTTGTTCTCCCACTATATAGCAACGTATGCACCACACGCCATAACTCGCGCCACCCACAGTGCACAAAACACCAATTTAGCTGTGTTGTTTTCAGTGGATTTCATTGTTTTCTGATGTGCTTCATTTTTAATCTATGGCCAGGCCATGAACCCAACCACCCATGTCTGCCTAACCCACGCTGCACACAGCAAATGTGGCTGCAGAGCCTGGACCCCAGACAGACTCTGAACCTAATCCCAACCCCTGTATCCCAACCCTTGTCTCCCATCCCACACAGCAAAAAACACCTCGCTGATTTATGCCCTGGAAAAATAATTTTACTCGGAGTGTGTGCTTTTATTGATTTGGTGTAAATCCATTCAGTAGTTTTTGAGATATTTGCTTTAATAAAAGGTGCTGGGTGGGCTTGAAAGGGTTAACACTTTGTATATATTGGCTGTTTTAATCCAAGGACCACAATTGAAAGAGTAAAGGCCTCCCATTGTGAGAGGAAGCTTTCTGCTCCATTCCAAGTCCTCTCTCTCAAAGCTGAGTCGTCAGACCCGAAAGCTCTGATTAGCAGCCAGAGGACATGTTATCTTGCAATCTCCACTAGGGTATGTGAGGCAGAGGGGCAGGGTGAGCAAACTCTAACCCCCAGGCATTAATGGGGGGCTCCTAGAGGGCCCCCATCAATCAGAAAAGAATTGCCCACATCCTGAACTTCTCAAACTACTTTTCGAGGCAACTCATAATAGTGGCGCAGATTGTCTGCTGCCTCTGTACATGATTGTGAATTGTGGTAGTCGCGGATCTGCGTTGGGTCCCCTTCATGGTGCGCAGTCTTGTTACGGAGGCCACAGACTATGATGCTCTATTGGACGTGACGAGTCTACATCTTGATAATGAGACCGTGGAGAAAAAAAGTTGCCACCTTTGTTGGGTCTCAGTATAGAGGTGGATTACGGGTGCCATTGTCGGTATATTGAGTCCGCAGAGTCATGGATTATTGACACATTAAAGTGTAAAAGTTCATTTTGTCTTCATTAGAAATGCCCACTTAGGTGTGGACTGCGATCTCAATTTTGGGGGGAGGCACGTTTTTTGAATGTGTTTATTCTGTGTCTCCAGTGTGAGACCGCAATCCCAGCATGCCTGGCAACGAGGACAGGACTTCCTCTGCAGCCCACAGGCTTCCGCGTGGGTCTCTAGACTCATTTGCTCTTTGAGTGGGCAACATTTTGCCCTTCGCATTGGCTGACATCTCAGGGATCTTTCCTCCAAGTTAAAAATTGGCTTTTCCTTGGCAAGAGGCAGCACAGACCCCAGTTCATGCAGAGCAGGACATCTAAACATGGGAAACCATTCCACACGTCTCCATTTAGGATCTGTGGTGCGATGGGGTGAAGGCGAGATCTGAGGACCCTCCTCTGCTACTCCAGAGAAGGAGAACCGTGTCCTGGAGAGAGGAAGAGGTGGAGAAGCATTTGGATGTGTCTCCCACATGCAGCTGCTGGAGAGAAGACACAGAATGCACACCGTGACCCCAAACTCACCAGGGGGGCAAAAGGACACGACTCCTTCAGGATGTCATCTGTGGGGAGATACCTGAAGTCCAACCACGAAAGATGGAACTTCAGGTTCCTGCACGAGAGAGTGTGCACTGAAGAAGGGAAGGACATACTCCTGTAAGAGGGGAAGCACAACAGGAAAATGAGCCACAATGAAGATATCGGCTCCGTACTGCATGGAGAGCACGAAGTGAGGAGCAGAACTGGTCACAAACATAGAGGCATTATAAAAACAATCATCAGTAACAATTGTTGATAAGTTGCCGTTTCCACAACAGTTAGATAAAACAGCAGTAAGCAATCCAGAAAAAGAGTTCCGCCCTCACCCGGCCCACAAAAACAATTGTTGTTTTCGTTTTTCGGAACTGCAAACAGAAATCACTCAAAGAGTTTGCCTCTATTGCTTCGTAGGCCCTGCACAGCTGCCTCTGGAAGTTTGGTGCCGGTCATGGCCCCCAGGGCCAAAATGTTAAAAAAAAGTGTTGGGAGTTTGCTGCAATCCCTCAGGACTGTCACAGGAGCCAGGGTGACCCCGCCCCCCTTTTACTCCCACAGGAGTCCAGCGAGATTGAACAACAATTAAATAAAATTCAAGTGGGGTGAGTGTTCCTTGGGGCAGGCGAGGCTCTGCAGCCAACCACATGACGTGCATGGTGGATGGCAGGGTACCCATGAGGGGTGGGAGACCCTGCAGCCAACCCCACACCATGCACAGCTGCCTGGTGGGATGCAGGGGGGCTTGGACGCAGGCCCTGCAGCCAACTACATGACGTGCAAGGTGGAGGGTAGGGTACCCATGAGGGGTGGGAGACCCTGCAGCCAACCCCGCACCATGCACAGCTGCCTGGTGGGATGCAGGGGGGGGGGCTAGGATGCACGCCCTGCAGCCAACCACTTGACGTGGAAGGTGGACGGCAGGGTACCCATGAGGGGTGGGAGACCCTGCAGCCAACCCCGCCCCATGCACAGCTGCCTGGTGGGATGCAGGGGGGGGGGCTAGGATGCACGCCCTGCAGCCAACCACTTGACGTGGAAGGTGGACGGCAGGGTACCCATGAGGGGTGGGAGACCCTGCAGCCAACCCCACACCATGCACAGCTGCCTGTTGGGGGCTTGGACCCAGGTCCTGCAGCCAACCACACGCTGTGCAAGGCCTTTGTTTTTATGTAAACATTTGCTGGCTTTAGAGGGACCTGTGAAGAGGGCCCCTTTAGGGGAACATGCCCCCAAAGCCCCATTGTCATGTTCCTGCACCTCTGTCTCCCATTCAGCCTGAGGTTAGTAAGAACAAGTAAAGTTAAAAATTACGTGTCCTGCTTGTGCAGAGTAATACAAGGTGTTTTACAGTAAGTGGACATCTGCAGATGCCAGCACCAGCAGAACTGTAACAAGACTGATGTTTGCACTGATTCAGGAGCTGGGGCGACACCTTGGATATCGGCCATCATTAAAGTAGAGGACGAGGCCCCTCCCGAAGCCTCCCAGGATCCCAAAGGCACATGCAGCATTCATCATCCTACAGGTGAGGCCACGTGTTCTTCTTTCAGTGGGACTGTGCCCAGGAATAGGGCCTAGATTGCTGCAGAGGAGGAACAGTGCCCCGGTACATTAGGAATATGCTGTGTCCAAGCTCCAGAGTCCCAGCCTGTACCTTTCTCCTCACTGTACCTGATCCTATCTCTAGTCCCCCTGTCTTCTTTCTTGCCTAGAGATCCATGTCTCCTTTCTGTGCCGGGACTTACCACTATTGTTCCTGTGTGTTTCTTTTCACTGTGCCTTTCTCCAAACCATAGTTTCCTGCTCTTTGTCTTTCTCCTCAGTGTGCCTGGTCCAACCCCATAGTTTCCTGTATCTTTCTCATCACTGTCCTGGTTTAATCCATAGTATTTCTGTGTCTTTCTCTTCACTATGCCCTTACTAGCCCCTTGTGTTCCTCTGCCTCAGTTTTTTTCTCCTCACTATACCAGGTCCATATCTAATCTTCCTGTCTTTGTCTCGTCACTGTGCCTAGTCCCCCTGTTTTTATCTGTCTTCTCACATGTCTCCGCACTGTGCCTGGTCCAACCAACAGTGTCCCAGCCTGTGCCTTTCTCCTCACTGTACCTGATCCTATCTCTAGTCCCCCTGTCTTTGCCTGTCTTCTTTCTTGCCTAGAGGTCTGTGTCTCCTCGCTGTGTCTGGGCCCAGCGCTAGTCCCCCTGTCTTTGCCTGTCTTCTTTCTTGCCTAGAGGTCTGTGTCTCCTCGCTGTGTCTGGGCCCAGCGCTAGTCCCCCTGTCTTTGTCTGTCTTCTTTCTTGCCTAGAGGTCTGTGTCTCCTCGCTGTGTCTGGGCCCAGCGCTAGTCCACCTGTCTTTGCCTGTCTTCTTTCTTGCCTAGAGGTCTGTGTCTCCTCTCTGTGTCTGGGCCCAGCGCTAGTCCCCCTGTCTTTGCCTGTCTTCTTTCTTGCCTAGAGGTCTGTGTCTCCTCGCTGTGTCTGGGCCCAGCGCTAGTCCCCCTGTCTTTGCCTGTCTTCTTTCTTGCCTAGAGGTCTGTGTCTCCTCGCTGTGTCTGGGCCCAGCGCTAGTCCCCCTGTCTTTGCCAGTCTTCTTTCTTGCCTAGAGGTCTGTGTCTCCTCGCTGTGTCTGGGCCCAGCGCTAGTCCCCCTGTCTTTGTCTGTCTTCTTTCTTGCCTAGAGGTCTGTGTCTCCTCGCTGTGTCTGGGCCCAGCGCTAGTCCCCTGACTTTGCCAGTCTTCTTTCTTGCCTAGAGGTCTGTGTCTCCTCGCTGTGTCTGGGCCCAGCGCTAGTCCCCCTGTCTTTGTCTGTCTTCTTTCTTGCCTAGAGGTCTGTGTCTCCTCGCTGTGTCTGGGCCCAGCGCTAGTCCCCCTGTCTTTGCCTGTCTTCTTTCTTGCCTAGAGGTCTGTGTCTCCTCGCTGTGTCTGGGCCCAGCGCTAGTGCCCCTGTCTTTGCCTGTCTTCTTTCTTGCCTAGAGGTCTGTGTCTCCTCGCTGTGTCTGGGCCCAGCGCTAGTCCCCCTGTCTTTGCCTGTCTTCTTTCTTGCCTAGAGGTCTGTGTCTCCTCGCTGTGTCTGGGCCCAGCGCTAGTGCCCCTGTCTTTGCCTGTCTTCTTTCTTGCCTAGAGGTCTGTGTCTCCTCGCTGTGTCTGGGCCCAGCGCTAGTCCCCCTGTCTTTGTCTGTCTTCTTTCTTGCCTAGAGGTCTGTGTCTCCTCGCTGTGTCTGGGCCCAGCGCTAGTCCCCCTGTCTTTGCCTGTCTTCTTTCTTGCCTAGAGGTCTGTGTCTCCTCGCTGTGTCTGGGCCCAGCGCTAGTGCCCCTGTCTTTGCCTGTCTTCTTTCTTGCCTAGAGGTCTGTGTCTCCTCGCTGTGTCTGGGCCCAGCGCTAGTCCCCCTGACTTTGTCTGTCTTCTTTCTTGCCTAGAGATCCATGTCTCCTTTCTGTGCCGGGACTTACCACTATTGTTCCTGTGTGTTTCTTTTCACTGTGCCTTTCTCCAAACCATAGTTTCCTGCTCTTTGTCTTTCTCCTCAGTGTGCCTGGTCCAACCCCATAGTTTCCTGTATCTTTCTCATCACTGTCCTGGTTTAATCCATAGTATTTCTGTGTCTTTCTCTTCACTATGCCTATACTAGCCCCTTGTGTTCCTCTGCCTCAGTTTTTTTCTCCTCACTATACCAGGTCCATATCTAATCTTCCTGTCTTTGTCTCGTCACGGTGCCTAGTCCCCCTGTTTTTATCTGTCTTCTCACATGTCTCCGCACTGTGCCTGGTCCAACCAACAGTGTCCCTGTCTGTGTCTTTCTCCTCACTGTGCCTGGTCCAACCCCTGTTGTTCCTCTGTCTTTCTCTCATTGTGCCTTGTCCAACCCCTGCTGTTCCTCCAACCACTGTTATTTCTCTGATTTTTCTCATTGTGCCTTGTCCAAACACTGTTGTTCCTCTGTCTTTCTCTCATTGTACCTTGTCCAACCCCTGTTGTTCCTCTGTCTTTCTCTCATTGTACCTTGTCCAACCCCTGTTGTTCCTCTGTCTTTCTCTCATTGTACCTTGTCCAACCCCTGTTGTTCCTCTGTCTTTCTCTCATTGTACCTTGTTCAACCCCTGTTGTTCCTCTGTCTTTCTCTCATTGTACCTTGTCCAACCCCTGTTGTTCCTCTGTCTTTCTCTCATTGTACCTTGTCCAACCCCTGTTGTTCCTCTGTCTTTCTCTCATTGTACCTTGTCCATCCCCTGTTGTTCCTCTCTTTCTCTCATTGTGCCTGGTCCAAGCACATAGTATTCACATGACTTTTCCCTCACCGTATATGGTCCAATCCCTCCTGTTCCTACGTCTTTCACCTCCCTCTGCCTGCATTTGTCACTAGTACATGCTGAACACGAGGAAGGGTAAGCCTTGCAAACCTTGCAGAGTGTAGGGTAACATGTCACATCGGTGGTCTTCTGGAGTCACGTCTAAAGATAGACGTGTTATTTTAATTCACATTTCGTGACCAACCCTGTGCTCACCTCCACCCCCAGAAACCAACCAGAATGCCTTTCCTTTCTCATACAATGATGTATTATTTCGTGTCCAGAACAGAAATGACGTGATTTAGCTACTGACAGGGATTCATGGTGGGTGAGAGATGAAGTTAATTAGCATAGCACTGTTTCTGTTCAGAATTAAACATTTTGTCACCTTAACAGGTTTTCCTGCCGTCATTTCTGAGCCAACAAGTTCTTGGGACCATGTTGATGGAGACGAAAGAGACACCAGCCCCTGTGCCAGCTCAGGTAAATGTATTCCTGTATTGTGGCATGAAAGCAGCAGCAGTTCCAGAGTTGGTTCATGGAAAGGTATTCCTGCACCCTGACTTAGAAGAGACTGAAACCCCCATTTCAGACCAGGTAAAGGTATCCACGGAAGAGACAGCTGCCAGGATGTCGGTCAGCCAAAGGCATTTCTTCATTGTTACATGGAATACTCAGCAGCCCCAGCGTCAGCTAAGCACACGGAGTGTCAGAGGTGTAATGGGTAACAGACGCAGCAGCAGTGTCAGATGAGGAAAAGGTGTCCCAGTATTGACATGGAAGACAGAAGAGCCGAGCTCTCAGCTCATGGAAAGGTATTCTGGTATTGTGACATGGAGGAGATGGCAACTCATAGTATACCAGATAAGGATCTTGTGTTATTGTGAGATGGAGGAGATGGCAATCTCGTGAGATACCAGATAAGGATCTTGTGTTATTGTGAGATGGAGGAGATGGCAATCTCGTCATATACCAGATAAGGATATTGTGTTATTGTGACATGGAGGAGATGGCAATCTCGTGAGATACCAGATAAGGATCTTGTGTTATTGTCACATGGAGGAGATGGCAATCTCGTGAGATACCAGATAAGGATCTTGTGTTATTGTGAGATGGAGGAGATGGCAATCTCATGAGATACCAGATAAGGATCTTGTGTTATTGTGAGATGGAGGAGATGGCAATCTCATGAGATACCAGATAAGGATCTTGTGTTATTGTCACATGGAGGAGATGGCAATCTCATGAGATACCAGATAAGGATATTGTGTTATTGTGACATGGAGGAGATGGCAATCTCGTGAGATACCAGATAAGGATCTTGTGTTATTGTCACATGGAGGAGATGGCAATCTCATGAGATACCAGATAAGGATATTGTGTTATTGTGACATGGAGGAGATGGCAATCTCGTGAGATACCAGATAAGGATCTTGTGTTATTGTCACATGAAGTAGATGGCAATCTCGTGAGATACCAGATAAGGATCTTGTGTTATTGTCACATGGAGGAGATGGCAATCTCGTGAGATACCAGATAAGGATCTTGTGTTATTGTCACATGGAGGAGATGGCAATCTCATGAGATACCAGATAAGGATACTGTGTTATTGTGACATGGAGGAGATGGCAATCTCGTGAGATACCAGATAAGGATCTTGTGTTATTGTCACATGAAGTAGATGGCAATCTCGTGAGATACCAGATAAGGATCTTGTGTTATTGTCACATGGAGGAGATGGCAATCTCGTGAGATACCAGATAAGGATCTTGTGTTATTGTGAGATGGAGGAGATGGCAATCTCATGAGATACCAGATAAGGATATTGTGTTATTGTCACATGGAGGAGATGGCAATCTCGTGAGATACCAGATAAGGATCTTGTGTTTTGTGAGATGGAGGAGATGGCAATCTCATGAGATACCAGATAAGGATCGTGTGTTATTGTCACATGGAGGAGATGGCAATCTCGTCATATACCAGATAAGGATATTGTGTTATTGTGACATGGAGGAGATGGCAACTCATAGTATACCAGATAAGGATCTTGTGTTATTGTCACATGAAGGAGATGGCAATCTCGTGAGATACCAGATAAGGATCTTGTGTTATTGTCACATGGAGGAGATGGCAATCTCGTGAGATACCAGATAAGGATCTTGTGTTATTGTCACATGAAGGAGATGGCAATCTCGTGAGATACCAGATAAGGATCTTGTGTTATTGTCACATGAAGGAGATGGCAATCTCGTGAGATACCAGATAAGGATATTGTGTTATTGTCACATGGAGGAGATGGCAATCTCGTGAGATACCAGATAAGGATCTTGTGTTTTGTGAGATGGAGGAGATGGCAATCTCATGAGATACCAGATAAGGATATTGTGTTGTTGTCACATGGAGGGGATGGCAATCTTGTTATATAGCAGATAAGGATCTTGTGTTATTGTGAGATGAAGGAGATGGCAATCTCATGATATACCAGATAAGGATCGTGTGTTATTGTGACATGGAGGAGATGGCAATCTCATCATATACCAGATAAGGGCCTTGTGTTATTGTGACATGGAGGAGATGGCAATCTCATGAGATACTGTTAGAAATGGGGGTCTCTAGTTGGCAATGACTGGCCACTGTCCAAGTAGGGACCCTTTTTCCTAAGTCAGAGTGAGAGGGCTACCCTCTTTAATACCCCTGCTCAACCCTGTGGTAACGTAGCACGAGCAGGTAGGCTTATCTCAGAGGCAGGGTGTGAAGCATTTATGATCATACACAGTAACACAGTGAGGAACACTACAAAGGGACACCACACAAGTAGTTATTATAAAAAATAAGTATCTTTATATAAAGGCAGATTTATCACAAGACCAATAACTGTAAAAGCCACAATACTGTCAAAAATAGGATAGCTGTTGAAGGGCTGTCAAAACTAGTTCAAAGGTTGCAAAAATAAGGTTCAAGTTCAAAGCAGTGGTCTCTGCGACCCTTTCTTTCACAAAGTACCTGGGTTTAGTAGCAAAACCAACAAAGTGTCGCAAATAAGCTGTAGCGATGATTCTCGGCACGCGAGGCCGGCGATGCGTTGAAATCCTTGCCGCAAGGGAGGATGATGCGCCGATCTGCGGGATGCGTGCGGAGACGATGCGACAACTTCTGCACGCTGGACCGCCGATGCGATGACTTTCTTGCCGCGTGGGAGAAGTCGATGCGGTGATCCTGTTGCGCTGTGCGATCGTGTTGCGAAGACAAGACGCTCCGCGAGGGAGCGACGAAATTCGGTGCGATGCGATCAAAGTGGCGGACGCACGGCGTCTGCACTGCGATGTCTCAAAGCGATGATTTCTTTAAGGGTTGCGAGTGCGCGGCGACAGCAGCGCGATGATCTTTCCAGCGCGTCTCGGCTGCAGCGGCTCGCAAAGGGGCGTCAGCGATGGTTGCGGGCCCTCGGCGGCAGTAGCGCAATGATTTCCCCAGCGCTCTCAACTGCAGCGGCCCGCAAAGATGCGTTAGCGTAGATTTCTCACCCTCTTTTCTCTGATGCAAACTAGAGGCCCTGGAACTCACAGGAGCCTCCTCAGCAGATAGCAGTCCTCGCAGGGAGGAAGCAGGAGGTTGATGGTGGAGTCTGATGTGCCTGAGACTCCAGCAGGAGGCTAGCTCTTTTCCTAGCCCTTGGGTAATTGCTGTACAAAAATAAAAGTTCTCTCAAGAGTTCCTTTTCCTCTTCTTCAAGGTCCAGTGGCCACTGCTGCAGGCCAGTGCAAGAAACAACACACAGCACAGGGACAGTCACTTCCTGCAGATTCCTCCAGTGGCACGGACAGAGTTTCCTCTCCAGATCCAAAAGCAATACAAAAATGTAGGGGCTTGAGCACAGATATTTATACCCCAAAAGCCTTTGATCCTTGAAGCTACCAGTCACTGAACCTAGCCAGAACCAGTTCTGCTCAGGCCTGGAGCACTTTGTTTACCAGGCTGCATCCTTCCTTTCAGAAAGAGGGGGTCTGCTAGCAGACACACAGTGGGAGGTGGAGCCAGCATTCACCTTGCCAGGCACAGCCCTATTCAGGTCAAGGAGCCACCCCTCCCCACACTCTAAATGCAGATCTCTCTATTCAACCCAGGTCTGACTCAGCCTGTCCTGCCCCTCTAAAACCAGACAGCCAATACACATAACGGCAGAGCACACTGGAAGGCTTAGGCAAGAAAATACCTACTTTCTAAAAGTGGTATTTTCAAACACAGAATATAAAAATAAACTTCACTAAAAGATGTATTTTAATATTCTGAGCTCAGGCATACTAAATTCGTTTTTCTACCATGTTCCTGGGGTCAGTTAGGACTATAGAATGTAATAGTCAAACTGCCCATTCTAGCCTATGAGGAACAGGTAGCCTTACAGTAGTGAAAAACGAAATGGGGCATAATTCACTACCAGGACATGCTACACACACCAAGGCATGTCCTGCCTTACACATACAAGGCACCCTACCATAGGGGTGACTTACAGGATGCCAAGGGAAGGTTCAGGGGCTGGGAAGTGAGTGCACTTCACAGCCAAGATGGCAGTTCTGGACTGCACACAGACACTGCAGTGGCAGGTCTGAGACACACTTTACAAGCTGCTTCTGTGGGTGGCACACATCAGTGCTGGGCACACATAGGCCACACTACTAGGGACTAACAGGTAAACCAAATAAGCCAATCAGGGATATACCAATTCACATAGACATATTTATACAGGGAGCATTCGCGCTGTGACACTGAATGGCAGTGGCACAGCGCCCAGAGCATCTAACACCAGTAAAACAGAGGAGACAACAGCGAAAAATGGAAGGGAGACCCACGCCAATGGTGCCAGGTCTAACACACGTCCCCTCCAGCTGAAATGTGGGGAGAACTACCCATCCCTTGGAAGTTCTCATCGCTAAGGCGGAAAAATCTGGACAGACCATCAGCATTGGCGTGTTCTGTACCAGGGCGATGTTCCACCGTGAAGTCCATACCCTGTAGGGAAATGGACCACCTCAACAACTTGGGATTCTCACCCCTCATCTGCATCAACCATCTGAGGGGCCTGTGGTCTGTCTGAACCCGGAAGTGAGTCCCAAACAGGTATGGTCTCAGCTTCTTCAGTGCCCAGACCACAGCAAATGCCTCACGCTCAAGTGCACTCCACCTCTGTTCCCGTGGAAGTAACCTCCTACTGATGAAGGCTACAGGTTGGTCTAGTCCCTCCTCATTTATCTGTGACAGAACAGCCCCCACCCCATGCTCTGAAGCGTCTGTCTGGACAACAAATTCCTTAGCAAAATTGGGCGCCTGGAGTACGGGTGCTGTACACATAGCAGTTTTGAGGGCATCAAAGGCTTTCTGACAGGTGTCAGTCCAGTTCACAATCTTTGGCCGCTTCTTGGAAGTCACCTCAGTCAAGGGTGCAACAATGTTGCCATACCCCTTGACAAACCTCCTGTAATAACCCGTGAGTCCTAAGAAGGCCCTCACCTGGGTCTGGGTCCTTGGGGGCTCCCAAGCCAGGATGGTTTCAATCTTGGGCTGCAGGGGCGCCACCTGGCCGCTCCCCACCTGGTGTCCCAAGTACACCACAGAACCCTGCCCAATCTGGCACTTACTGGCCTTGATTGTGAGGCCTGCTCTGCGCAGCGCCATCAACACTTCCCAGAGGTGGCGCAAGTGGTCCTCCCAGGAGGAACTAAACACTGCAATGTCATCCAGGTAGGCGGCACTGAAAGCCTCCAGCCCAACCAACACCTGGTTGACCAATCTCTGGAAGGTGGCAGGGGCATTCTTCATCCCAAAGGCCATCACACGGACCTGGTAGTGCCCATCTGGTGTGGAGAATGCTGATCTCTCCTTTGCCCCATCAGTTAAGGCGATCTGCCAGTACCCAGACGTCAGATCAAACGTGCTGAGGTACCGGGCAGCCCCTAACCGGTCTATGAGCTCATCAGCTCTGGGGATGGGGTGCGCGTCGGTCTTGGTGACCGAATTGAGACCTCGGTAGTCCACACAGAACCTAAGTTCAGGAGTGGCACCAGGCGTCGCAGCTTTTGGTACCAAGACCACGGGGCTGGACCAGGGGCTGCTAGAGGACTCAACCACCCCTAGGGCGAACATTTTGGAGACCTCCTCCTTAATGCAAGCCCTGACCCTGTCAGTTACCCTGTAAGCCTTGTGCTTGACAGGAGAACTGTCCCCGATATCCACCTCATGGACGCACCAATCAGTGACACCAGGTACCAGGGAGAACAAATCAGAAAATTGCCCCAACAGGTGGTGACAATCTCTCTGCTGCTCAGGGGTCAGTGTGGTGGAGAGGATCACACCCTCCACTGACTCATCCTTCTCTTCTGCACACAGGAGGTCCGGGAGAGGCTCACTCTCCTCCTCAACCCCATCATCTGTGGCAAGAAGCATGCCCACTTCAGACCTCTCAAAGTGGGGCTTTAGGCGGTTCACATGCAGGACCCGCAAGGGGTTCCTGGGAGACTGAAAGTCCACCAAGTAGGTAACTGGACTTTTGCGCTCCACCACCGCAAATGGACCGGTCCACTTATCTTGGAGCGCACAAGGCTCCACTGGGGCAAGTACCCAAACCTTCTGACCAGGTTGAAATTCGACCAGAGTGGCATTCTGGTCGTGCCAGCGTTTCATTTCTTCCTGGCTGGCTTCCAGATTTGCCTCAGCAATCTTTCTGAAACGCCGAGTCTGGTTCCTGAAGGCCAACATGTAGCTAAATACATCTTGGGGAGGTTTCCTGGGAGATTGCTCCCAGCCTTCCTTGACCAGACTCAGAGGCCCTCTAACCGGGTGGCCATAGAGGAGTTCAAAGGGACTGAACCCTAAGGACTTCTGTGGCACCTCACGGTAGGCAAACAACAGGCATGGCAAGAGGACGTCCCACTTACGCCTCAGGGGCTCTTCTAGGCCCATGATCATGCCCTTCAAGGTCCGGTTGAACCTTTCAACCAGACCATTACCTTGGGGGTGGTAAGGAGTGGTGAACTTATACGTTACCCCACACTCCTTCCACAGAGACTTCATGTACTGGGAGATGAAGTTGGTCCCCCTGTCAGACACCACCTCTCTGGGGAATCCCACACGGGAGAAAATCCCCATCAGTGCACGTCCCACCACGGGGGCCGTCACTGTCCTGAGCGGGATGGCTTCAGGGTACCGGGTGGCATGGTCCACCAAGACCAGGATGAACCTGTTGCCCATGGCTGTCTTGGGGTCCAGAGGCCCCACAATGTCAATGCCCACTCGCTCGAATGGGGTACTCACAACTGGAAAGGGCTGGAGTGGGGCCTTGATCTTCCCCCACTCTTCCCACTTGCCTGGCAAGTCTCACAGGTCCTGCAATGAGAGTCTGAACTCTTGTGCATCTGGGGCCAATAAAAGTGGGCGGCCAGCCTCTCAAAGGTCTTGGTCTGCCCCAGATGTCCTGCCAATGGAATGTCATGAGCCAACCCCAGTAGGAAGGTTCCGAAGCACTCGGGTACCACCAGCACACGGGCTGACCCTGGCTCAGCAACCTTAGGCTCACTATACAGGAGACTGTTCTCCCAATAAATCAGATGTGAACCAGACATGTCACCTTCTGCCTGGGCTGCAGCCTGTCGCCGCATACCCTCAAGAGAGGGCAAACTCTCTGCTGCTCACAAAATTCCTCCCTGGTGGGTCCCCTTCCTGCTGCCAATGGGTCAGCTCAGGCAGGTCCCCCAGTTCGGTGATCTGCTCCCCGGTAGGCTCCAGGGCATCCCCCTCAGGGTCTGCTCCTTGCTGGGCCGTGGGAACCAAGGGGGCCGGCTTCCCGCGCCCCTACCCCTTCTCTCTAAGGCAGGGATCTGGGCCCTACTCTCAGGCTCCAGATCCTTTTCAACACCCTCCTTGGCTGCCATGGACCGAGTGGTAGCACACGCCCACTCAGGCAGACCCAACATCTCTAAGTGAGCCTTCCTCTCCACCGTAGCCCACGGGGAGTCCTCTAAATCTTTGCCCAGCAGACAGTCTACAGGCATGGCGGGCCTCACAGCTACCTGAAGAGTTCCTGAGACCCCCCACTCAAAGGGAACCTGAGCCACCTCACATTGGCTCTCTGAGTTGTCTGCGGACACTACTGGGTAGAATGCATGGGGGACAACCTGCTCTTTGGACACCAACCGGGAGCTGACAGCAGTTACACTGGCCCCTGTGTCTCTTAGAGCCTCCACCCTATGGCCATTGATGGTCACCCACTGCCTGTATTTTTTAGTGTTAGCAGGCAGTGCAGGCTTGGGGACCATCTCAAAGTCCCCTAATGAGACAAGGGTCAATTCTACGGGATTCCACCCTTCTTGGGCACCCATCTCCTCCTCTCCCAGGGCTACACTAGCAATCTGGCGGGGTGGTGCACGGGGGGGGTGCACTGGCCCCCTTTGGGGGCACTGGGGATCAAAATATCTGTGGCCCACTTGACCACAGTTGTAACACGTGGGGGCCCCCTGGGAACAGGCCTACCTGTTGGGGGCCCTGTCCTCCTTTCTTGGGGGGCTGGGACACCACTGCCTGGTTCCCTGGGGGATTACTTTGGGGCCCTCGGTGGAACTCCCTCTGTTGACCCTTGTCCCCCCACTCCTCTGCTGGGGACCCTGCCAACCTTTGGCGACGTCTCCCACTGGACCCTTGCGGACCCGGGTGCTCACCCAGCGGTCCGCCTCCTCAGCAAGCTTTCTAGGGTTAGTCAGCTTGCAATCAATTAGGTGCTGGCGTAGCTCAGGAAAACAATTACTAGATAAATGCTCCCATGCAATCAAATCATAAAACTGTGCAAAAGTTTCTACTTTGCTACCTTTTACCCAGCGTTCCATGGCTCTGCAAAAAAAGACACATATTCAACCCACGTGGTACCCTCTAGCTTCTTACAGACCCTAAACCTCTGCCTATACATCTCAGGGGTCAAACCATAGCGGGTCATCAACGCTTCCTTCATGTGGGCATAAACCATCCTACTTTCTGGGGGCAGGTCCAACCAGGTATCCCTCCCCTCACTCACAAAGCGTCCCCACAAACCCCGCTCCCCAATCCTTCTCAGGGACCCGGTGGGACACCATGGCTAATTCATAAGCGGCAAACCATTGCCCAATATCTTCACTTTTGTGGAAATCTTTAATAACCTCCTTGGGTATATACACCCTACTCTCAGGGTGCACTACAGGTACGCTGCCACCAGAGGGGGAGATTTCCATGCTCTTAGCTTTAATCTCCAATTCCCTCAATACTCTCTCATGCTCAAGCTTCATCCTCATAATCTCAATTTCTAACTTCTTGTTCTCTAGGTCCCGGTGACCATCCATTTTAAGCTTAGCCATCTCCATATTATGCCGCCTATCTCTCTCCCTGTCCTCCAGCTCTTCTGGGGACAGACCCTTAGCGGACACACTAGAGCCCGGGTTGGAAAGGGCTGGATCTCCTACTAAGTCTACTACATCGCCCTGCTGCTCTCCTCCCTCCACAAGCTCTCCTATATCCTTAGGGGCATCCCTGGCTTCTAGCCAGGCCTTCAGCGCCTTGTAATACTCCTCCCTTCTAGTGAGACCTGTGATAGGGACTGTGAATTGCTTGCAAAAATATTTGAGCTGCTTGGCATTGTAGGTTTCTATTTTCTCTTCTTCCCAGGAGAGATCCTCTGAGGCATTGGATCTGGGCTTGCCCATTGTAGAAATAACTGGCAATATCAATAAAGGACAGAAGAAAACTTCTCAAAAAATGTAAGCGGGTGAAAAATCACCGGCAATATCAATCACAATATAGGATCCTAAAACTCTCAGAAATGTGCGCGGGTGAAAAATCACCGGCAATATCAATCACAATAGGGGATCAAAAAAACTTTCTATAAATGGGCGCGGGTGAAAAATCACCGGCAATATCAATCACAATATAGGATCCCAAAAACTCTCAGAAATGTGCGCGGGTGAAAAATCACCGGCAATATCAATTACAATAGGGGATCAAAAACTTTCAATAAATGGGTGCGGGTGAAGAATCACCGGCAATATCAATCACAATATAGGATCCCAAAACTCTCAGAAAATGTGCGCGGGTGAAAAATCACCGGCAATATCAATCACAATATAGGATCAAAAAAATTCTCAAAAAATGTATGCGGTACGTTATGGTCTGCACTCACTAGTAGTGTACACTATAATTACTGTATGCGATCATAAATGCAAGTCCAGATCCTCACCGCTGACCACCAATGTTAGAAATGGGGGTCTCTAGTTGGCAATGGCTGGCCACTGTCCAAGTAGGGACCCTTTTTCCTAAGTCAGAGTGAGAGGGCTACCCTCTTTAATACCCCTGCTCAACCCTGTGGTAACGTAGCACGAGCAGGTAGGCTTATCTCAGAGGCAGGGTGTGAAGCATTTATGATCATACACAGTAACACAGTGAGGAACACTACAAAGGGACACCACACAAGTAGTTATTATAAAAATAAGTATCTTTATATAAAGGCAGATTTATCACAAGACCAATAACTGTAAAAGCCACAATACTGTCAAAAATAGGATAGCTGTTGAAGGGCTGTCAAAACTAGTTCAAAGGTTGCAAAAATAAGGTTCAAGTTCAAAGCAGTGGTCTCTGCGACCCTTTCTTTCACAAAGTACCTGGGTTTAGTAGCAAAACCAACAAAGTGTCGCAAATAAGCTGTAGCGATGATTCTCGGCACGCGAGGCCGGCGATGCGTTGAAATCCTTGCCGCAAGGGAGGATGATGCGCCGATCTGCGGGATGCGTGCGGAGACGATGCGACAACTTCTGCACGCTGGACCGCCGATGCGATGACTTTCTTGCCGCGTGGGAGAAGTCGATGCGGTGATCCTGTTGCGCTGTGCGATCGTGTTGCGAAGACAAGACGCTCCGCGAGGGAGCGACGAAATTCGGTGCGATGCGATCAAAGTGGCGGACGCACGGCGTCTGCACTGCGATGTCTCAAAGCGATGATTTCTTTAAGGGTTGCGAGTGCGCGGCGACAGCAGCGCGATGATCTTTCCTGCGCGTCTCGGCTGCAGCGGCTCGCAAAGGGGCGTCAGCGATGGTTTCGGGTTGCGGGCCCTCGGCGGCAGTAGCGCGATGATTTTCCCAGCGCTCTCAACTGCAGCGGCCCGCAAAGATGTGTTAGCGTCGATTTCTCACCCTCTTTTCTCTGATGCAAACTAGAGGCCCTGGAACTCACAGGAGCCTCCTCAGCAGATAGCAGTCCTCGCTGGGAGGAAGCAGGAGGTTGGTGGTGGAGTCTGATGTGCCTGAGACTCCAGCAGGAGGCTAGCTCTTTTCCTAGCCCTTGGGTAATTGCTGTAACAAAAATAAAAGTTCTCTCAAAAGTCCTTTTCTCTCTTCTTCAGGGTCCAGTGGTCACTGCTGCAGGCCAGTGCAAGAAACAACACACAGCACAGGGACAGTCACTTCCTGCAGATTCCTCCAGTGGCACGGACAGAGTTTCCTCTCCAGATCCAAAAGCAATACAAAAATGTAGGGGCTTGAGCACAGATATTTATACCCCAAAAGCCTTTGATCCTTGAAGCTACCCAGTGCTTAATTTGTGCCGGTGCTTTCCGGTGCTCAGCACCGGCACTTATTTCACCGGGCCGGGTCTATATGATTTTTCTCCTTCGGCAGATCGATAAAAAATAAATACATTTCTGCTCTCCTTCTGTGGCTGCTGCCTGGTATGCCGCCTGGTATGTCCTCATAGGAAGTCCCACCCTGGTCCACGCATACTGCAAGAGCGTCGTCATCACGTTAGTGATGTCACGTCAGCAGATTGCGTATGCCTTTTACGGAACATTGTTTAATTTCTGTTGAAGAATGGCCGAGGGCGGGCTTTTGGCTAAGCTCGGGCACGGCATGCTGGAAGTGTGCGGGATTGTCAATAAACGTTTTAACGTCCAGGAGAAGTGAATATACACGAGTGCCGGCGCCCACAATTAATACAGGTATAATTTTTATATATTGGATTTACTTGCTGCTTAAAAGCAACAAGAGCCGCAGTACTACTCCGAGTTCCACCACGTCACCACTCTGGACGAGAAAGAGAGCACTGTGATGATCATCCCGCCATCTGCAACTACAACCGGTTCCTCGGCCATCACCAAAAATGACATGCTGTGGGCTGGCCAGAGGACGAGGAGAGCTACGGTGACTACTTGCGGGCCCTAGGCCTTGCCGACAACTCCCCCAAATCGGCAAGTCCTTCAGTATGTGGGACTTCTTCCAGCACACAGGCCACAACATGGAGGACATGCTGATCTGCTGCCAGTACTGCAATGACGAATGTGGCGTTGACGTGTGAACTTCACCACCGTGAGTAGCGCCGGAAAACGTAATGCATATGCATGTAAGTTTATTAATATGCATACACTGGTGAGCCCTAGCTTCCTTGGATCACCTGTCTAGCACTATGGAGCAGGTCAGGCCTTAAGCACTAGTATGCCACAGTTGTCAACAGTCAATAAGCCACACTTATAAAAAAAAAAGTCAGTAAACACAATTGTTCATCCAGAGGCATATTCTTTGTAAAGGAAAAAACGAGCAACAAGCCTAAAGTGCGCGGACAATAAAATGGATTGAAGAAAACGCAGCGTTTCTAGCACTAAATGTTCTGAGTTTATGATCTGAAACGGTAGAGTAAAGCTGGCGACCCTACAATACGGGAAAAATAGAGAACTGTGTTATTCTCTGTGTGCAGTGCTCTTCAGTTGCAGTTTAGCTGAGGGAACAGAAGTGGGTGTTCTGATGGTTACATTGGTGGGCAGGACAGCATCAAGGTGCGCACTGACAATGTGCATTCTTAGAGGAAGCAACCTTCTTGCCTTTGGTAATTCCTTCATTTAAGCTGGTGGTTTTCGGTGCTCAGCACCGTTTCTTTTCATGAGTACCAGTTAAGGACATTTATGCACGAGGAGATGAAGTGATTTGCCCAGAAAGAGGATGTTGAGCCGACCCGAGACTCGAACCCCCGCTGCCAAGTCGGGAGCTCTGGCCATTACGCCACATACTCTCCCCACTTTCGTGGTTGTCCTATTTCAGACGGCGCTAACATGAGAAATGGGCGGGTGCAAGCTTTCTCTTGGCGAGAGCCCCGGCACTTCTATTTTTACAAATTAACCACTGAAGCTACCAGTCACTGAACCTAGCCAGAACCAGTTCTGCTCAGGCCTGGAGCACTTTGTTTACCAGGCTGCATCCTTCCTTTCAGAAAGAGGGGGTCTGCTAGCAGACACACAGTGGGAGGTGGAGCCAGCATTCACCTTGCCAGGCACAGCCCTATTCAGGTCAAGGAGCCACCCCTCCCCACACTCTAAATGCAGATCTCTCTATTCAACCCAGGTCTGACTCAGCCTGTCCTGCCCCTCTAAAACCAGACAGCCAATACACATAACGGCAGAGCACACTGGAAGGCTTAGGCAAGAAAATACCTACTTTCTAAAAGTGGTATTTTCAAACACAGAATATAAAAATAAACTTCACTAAAAGATGTATTTTAATATTCTGAGCTCAGGCATACTAAATTCGTTTTTCTACCATGTTCCTGGGGTCAGTTAGGACTATAGAATGTAATAGTCAAACTGCCCATTCTAGCCTATGAGGAACAGGTAGCCTTACAGTAGTGAAAAACGAAATGGGGCATAATTCACTACCAGGACATGCTACACACACCAAGGCATGTCCTGCCTTACACATACAAGGCACCCTACCATAGGGGTGACTTACAGGATGCCAAGGGAAGGTTCAGGGGCTGGGAAGTGAGTGCACTTCACAGCCAAGATGGCAGTTCTGGACTGCACACAGACACTGCAGTGGCAGGTCTGAGACACACTTTACAAGCTGCTTCTGTGGGTGGCACACATCAGTGCTGCAGGCCCACCAGCAGCATTTGGTTTACCAGCCCTGGGCACACATAGGCCACACTACTAGGGACTAACAGGTAAACCAAATAAGCCAATCAGGGATATACCAATTCACATAGACATATTTATACAGGGAGCATTCGCGCTGTGACACTGAATGGCAGTGGCACAGCGCCCAGAGCATCTAACACCAGTAAAACAGAGGAGACAAAAGCGAAAAATGGAAGGGAGACCCACGCCAATGGTGCCAGGTCTAACAGATACCAGATAAGGGTCTTGTGTTATTGTGACATGGAGGAGATGGCAATCTCGTGAGATACCAGATAAGGATCTTGTGTTATTGTCACACGGAGGAGATGGCAATCACATGAGATACCAGATAAGGATATTGTGTTATTGTGACATAGAGGAGATGGCAATCTCGTGAGATACCAGATAAGGATCTTGTGTTATTGTGAGATGGAGGAGATGGCAATCTCATGAGATACCAGATAAGGATGTTGTGTTATTTTCACACCGAGGAGATGGCAATCTCATGATATACCAGATAAGGATCTTGTGTTGTTGTCACATGGAGGAAATGGCAATCTCACCAGATACCAGATAAGGATCTTGTGTTATTGCCACATGGAGGAGATGGCAATCTCGTGAGATACCAGATAAAGATATTGTGTTATTGTCGCAAGGAGGAGATAGCAATCTCGTGAAAATACCAGATAAGGATATTGTGTTATTGTCACAAGGAGGAGCTGGCAATCTCGTTAGATAACAGATAAGGATCTTGTGTTATTGTCACATGGAGGAGATGGCAATCTCGTTATATATCAGATAAGGATCTTGTGTTATTGTGACATGGAGGAGATGTCAATCTCGTTATATAGCAGATAAGGATCTTGTGTTATTGTGAGATGGAGGAGATGGCAATCTCGTTATGTACCAGATAAGGATATTGTGTTATTGTGACAAGAAGGAGATGGCAATCTCATGAGATAAGAGATAAGGATATTTTGTTATTGTGACATGGAGGATACTGCAACAGTGCTGAATGGGAAAGTGGTGGTGGGGTGTTTCTTTTAATCAGGGTGGGAGACCCATTGATTAAAATAGTCTTCGCTGGTACTCCCTTACCTGTTTTTAAAATTTCTTTCAGGTTATACACCTCCACACTTTCATCTACACTAATTAGGCCCCTCACCTCCACGGCACCAAACGGCATTTGGAATAAAAGTTCTCTTCCAGGGGATACTCATCAATAGTCATAAGCACTGAATTATCCCCGCCCATCTGCGGGATCCCGGAGCATATAGAAATATACATATATATATGAGTATGTTGGGGGATCACAAGTGCATAGCACTTCCGCGACATACATATATACATGTATATAAATACATAAATATGCAGCCTAACAAATTCCAATAAGGCAAAATGCCAAAATTACAAAGGTTTTCCCTGTACAGACAATCTCCTATATACACTCTGTAATAGAGAACATACACTGTAATAGTGTTATGCAAGAAAAACCTTTATTTTCAGAAAAGAAAACATGTAATAGCAGGCAGTTGGCCCATAGGCTGCATAGCTGAATAAATATCACCGTACAGTAAAACACTGGCACCTTGCCTTTAAGGCTTCCAAGAACTTGGACACTTTGCCTTTAAGGCCTCCAGGAGACCCTCTGCTCCCATCATGCACCACAGGTGACAGTTAGGTCAGTTCTTTTTTCCGGCTCCTTCTATGAGGATCCTGGAGCTTGAGCTCGACAGTTTTTCTGACTTTTCTGTCAGGAATTGTTTGCTTCTTTGGTTTTTTGCGATTTTCCTGTGCTGGCAGTGTTTTATTATCATTCTCTGACAAAATTTCAAACTTTTTCTGTCAGAATGCCAGCTCTTTTTCGAAAATGTCCATCCTGTGGAAAGAAGATGGCCATCTCTGATCCACACTCTGTGTGTATCGCCTGTCTTCCTTCCAGTCACAAGCCTGACACTTGTTACCATTGTAGTAAGTTTTCTACGAGGACTCTTCGCGACAGGGAGAGGATTCGCCTTCAGGCTGTGATCGAGAGAGGAAAAACCCGGCTGGGAAGTGGCCTTGCGTGTCAAGAGCCCTCCTCTCTTCAAGAACATCGACGCCAGCATCATTCTGCCTCTTCAACATCGAGGAAACGGCAGATTCCGGACTGTTCACCGTCGACGTCGTTACCGCCGTCGAAGAAGCGACCGACACAATCTCCGACGTCGAGACGGCGTGAGTCTCCGTCGTCGAGAAAGGTATTGACGTCGAAGCATGCTACCTCGGGCTCGAGGTATAGCCATGGCAAAGACCGATCGACGTCAAAACATCCATCGACGTCGAGACATCCGTCGACGTCAAGGCACTCTCCGTCACCTCCCCGTAGGTCGACGTCGAGAAGTTTGCCGACGGCAAGGGTGCCGCGAGACCAGTCGGCGTCGAAGACGGCGAGGCTATTGACGTCGAGGAGGCGAGTGCGTTCGACGTCGAAGTCCCTGAGTAGACGGTCGACGTCGAGGACACCTTTGAGGGAGGTGAGGTCGCCGTCGAGGGCAGCGAAGTCCTTAACTCCTCCTAGACATCATCCCACGTCAAGGGAGAAGTCGACGTCGAGGGAAAAACAAAGGTCGACGTCGAGGCGCTCGACGTCGAGAGCTAAAGAGCCTGCTGTTGCCTCGGATGAGGTTAGAGCTGCATCTCTATCGTCAAAATCGGGATCTTCTCCAGGACTGCATATTGTCCAGATCTCCCCGGAAGGCTCTCCGGTGGTTGGTGAAGATGCACGGCGCAGGAAGCCTAGGGCCCTCAGTAGCCCGGGGTCTGATTTTTCCGTACCTATTCTCCTTCACGCTTGTCCAGGGATTCTCCATCCCCTAAAACGCCTAGAAGATCAAGATCACCGACTGTGGTTTCTTCCAGAAGGAGGACTCCAAGCAGATCACGATCTTCACATGCTCTCCATGCTAGATCAAGGGACAGATCTCGCTCTTATCATTCTTCTCCGAAGAGAAGGCGGCATAGGTCTCCCACCCGGTCTTCTTCCACTAGGTCCTCTATCAGAGACTATTCTCCAACTTTGACAGCTACACCTCCGTCAAGAGTTTCTCCAATCGATGACCTCAGCACTTTTAGTGAAGTTCTCTGTAGAGGAGCGAATAAGCTGAACATTTCTATGTATGTCCCGACTGTTACCTCCTCAGTGATTTTTGAGACTCTTCATCATCGCTCCTCGACTCGGCCTTTGCTTCCTCTTGTCCCAGGCCTTCTTGAACCTGCTATGCAAACTTTTTTGACACCGGCAACGGTGGGAGCTGTTCCTTCCCGAATAGCCAAAAAGTACAAGGCTCCGGACCAAGATCCGTTGTTCCTTAGATCGGATCCTCCTCCGGATTCCATCATTGTGGCGGCGGCTAGAAAGACGCACTCAGCTATGTCTTCCTCCTCAGCGCCTCCGGATAAGGATAGTAAACTGATGGATTCTTTAGGTAAAAGGATGTGCAACACTTCAGCTTCTATCATGAAGGTCTCCAGTTCCTCCGCTCTGCTGGGGAGGTATGATAGATCCTTGTGGGATTCACTGGGACGTTTGCAGACAAACTCCCAAAGAGGACCAGCAAGACTTTAGAGAAATTCTACAAGAGGGAGGTCTAGTGGCTAATCAGGTGATTAGTGCTTCCGCTGACTCATCTGATCTGGCTGCCCACGGATACTCCCATGGTATCTGTTCGAGGCGTTCTGCTTGGTTACGCTTGACTGGCCTCAAACCCGATGTCCAGCGGAAGATAACCAACCTGCCTTTCAACGGGTCTTCTCTCTTCGGGCCGCATGCGGACGAAGAAATGGCAAAGATGAAGGCAGAGCTGGACACGGTGAAAGCTGTGGGTCTCGAAAAACGGAAGGAATTCCGTAGGCGCTCCCGTCCCTATGATAAACGCCCGTTCCAACAGAGGGTTCAAACCCCTCAATGGTCGGCTCAGGGTCAGCAGCAGCAGAGGTCTCACTTCCACCAACGAAGACCAGGAAGAGGAAGAGGGACCAATAGACAGCAGGCCTCTACCTCAAAGCAACCATCAAAACAATGAGGGAGTGCTTCCTCTAGACACGTGTTCCACTCCGGTAGGAGGAAGTATCGCATTACATCTGGAGGAGTGGAGAAACATAACCATCGACAAATGGGTGTTGAACATTGTTCAAGATGGATACTTGCTACGGTTCAAGATCCCACCTCCTTCGGTTCCTCCAGAAGGACGAGTCCGCTTGTGTCATCACATTTTACACGAGGAGGTAAACGGTCTTCTACAGAAAAAGCCATAGAATACGTCCCTGTTCATCAGAGGCGCCAGGGAATATATCTCGATATTTCCTGGTCAGAAAAAAAGGTCCGACAGTAGAATTCAGACCAATTCTGGACTTGCGCATCTTGAACAAATACATCCGCAAAGAGAAATTACGAATGCTTGCCCTTCACCAGATCTTTCCCCATCTACATCAAGGAGACTGGATGTGCTCCATAGATCTGCAGGACGCTTATTTCCACATTCCAGTGTCCAGAAAACATCGAAAATTTCTCCGTTTTCAGGTTGCTCTACGTCACTTCCAGTTCCGAGTCCTACCTTTCGGACTGAAGTCAGCCCCACGGACTTTTTCAAAGTGCATGGCAGTGGTGGCAGCTTTTCTCCGCAGACACAAAATATTTGTTTACCCGTATCTGGACGACTGGCTTCTGAAGAGTGCAACTCCTTCCCTGCTTCAGTCTCATCTCTCCTACAGTCTCCAGTTAATGACTTTGATGAGTATACCCCTGGAAGAGAACTAGGATTACAGGTAAGTAACTAATCCATCTCTGCCAAAGAGCCCCTCATAGGGAGCCTGTCAGGTATTGCAGCGCCGACCTGACGAGGAGCAGCCCATATGATGAAGCATGACACCTTGCAGGGTGTGTGAGGGCCCTATATTCCAAGAGGAGGAATCCTCATCCTCCTACACTTCATGACCACATAAAACCAGTTTTCCCTTGTCTCGATATTAGGAACAGTATACCTTTTGTATCTGCAGTTATTTCAACACCACTCAGAATGAAATATGCAAGTCTCTTACAAAATTTTAGAGCTTCTGTGACACTAAGAATGTACATATTAATCCTTCCATAACCAAGATCGTGGCCTTGTCTCCATCACCACCCCTCAGGAGGCATCCAATGATTGGTGGCCACAGCCTTGAAATGGTACGAGTCTATGACTATATGGGGATCTGCTTCAATCACAAGTTGAGTTGGTAAGATTATATTGGCAAAGCATGAACTAACTTGTTCATCAAACGAAAGGTTTGGGGCTTAGATATAAGCTTGGCTGCCAAGCACAGAGTGACATCCTTCAAGTCTGTGGGTAGAAAGCTGTAGCCTCAACAATGTATGGTGCCAAGTTATGGAGGTACAGCAACACCAAACAACTGCAGATCACGAGAACACCTTTTTCGGATCCTTGCTAAAACTTAGCCCAGGCACGCCTCTCACCCCCTGTTCTTGGGGTTGGGACTACATCCTATTTCTTACATTATTGCTGTTTGTGCTTAAACAGTAATTAGTGTGGGGCACCCATACCTACAAGGTGTGGTTGAAGAATCAGAATCTCCGATACTTTCATATAATGTATGGCACTTTATCTTAAAAGACATCTGGCTGATTTGGGTCATGGGGGTTTGTGGTTGGACCCTGCAGCAATTACTTCTAAAGTCATTCCTTGGGTCAAGGTGGCATTTTTTGATTTTAAACTTAAAGCATGACTGGGACCTGCATGACTGTCCTACCTGACTGCTAATATTTCTCTGTTAAACAATCATAAGGGCTGGTTAAGTATTTAAATGACATTTCTCCAGAGGCTTGTCGCACTTTATATATTACATTTTGTTTAGGGGTTTTCCCCACTAGATCCTCCCTGTCCAAGTTTACAACAATGAGTGTGCTGTACTAAGTGACTGTGAGTTTGGGGGCTTGATACCATGTACCCACCCCATAGGTGACTAGTGCCATTATTCAAGAGGGTCTCTGTATTACCTTGTAATGCTGCACTTGAACTTTGTTATAGAACGGACGTCCCACTGAATTATTTGTCGGTGACAAATTACCTCCAGCTGCCTGGATTACCATTAGAAGGTCAATGCCATCACCTTGAATGTGTGAACATAGCTTTTGTGTATGAAATATTATGTGTTCATTTTACTCCTGACTTTTAGTTGTCCCTACTTAATATTCCAACAGCGCTGGGAGTACTGTTATTAGTCGAGTAAGTGACTCATACCACATCCACAAGCAGACTGGGTTTGTTACGATGTAGAAACATTTTCATTACTTATTATTTTTCAGTAGTTGTGAGGTATTGTATTTATGGCAATACATGAACTAAAGATGCTTTTTAAATAATTGTGTGTTTTTATAAATTCTTGTTTTAATAATGGTCATTTTTGGTACTATATACTTGTTACAGCTTCTGCTGAGACAATAAAGTTGTTGATAGTAAAAGATGCAGCGCACAGCAAACGGGGACAGTGGGCCCTATTCATGGAAGCAGTGCATCTCTGCGTCTTACACTTCCTATTGGCAGAAATATTCAGAAATGTTTTAATGCAGTTGGTGGCACTCTCCTTTTTATTGAATTGAAGCCTTTCAGCAAAATCAGTCCACCCACCTTCTTAAATTTATGAGCCTTGATGTGGGTTTCATTATTAGTATGTGTTGGTTTATTGTTCAGTGCAGCAATAATATCCCCCCTCCCCCACAATGTATAGAAAGTAATTGCATTCTTCCACATGGCATTTCTATGCAGTATTCCTTCACTCGTTTTGATGCTGTGACGTGACCGCCATTCTCATCTTTCATAATATTGCACATGAAGTGCATCCTTTTTAGGTCTCGCGCCTAGCGTTGCAGTGCGTAGCACTGCTCGCGCAGCGCGAGACCTCTTGTATGGGGTTCTGAAAGCTGACCACACGCTCGTGCGTGTGATCAGGCTTTCGCCGGCAGGCATTGGCTTTCGCGTGTTTTTTTGTAAAAAAAAAGGCCCGCGATTGGGCAAAGGCGGGCGCATGTCCCACCTTTGCAACGCCCATTCCCGTCCGTGTCTAGCACGCGCAGCAGCGCGCGTTCGCCTCGCTGCCGCGCTCCCTCGCCCCCGCTCCTCTGTGGTGCGCGCGCACCACTGTTTTTTTCCAGATAGTATCTGAAATAAGTTTCGCAGCTGCTTTTAAAAGTGTTGAAGTATTATGCATTGCACTATGTTCACTATGTTCACACAGTATAAAAATGTCTGCCCCATCTTTAGGCCGCTCCTCGGACTTCTGTGAGGCAGAACTCCCGTGTTTTCTGCTGACTGTCTTTGGCGTGGATGTACGGAGGAATGTTTGATTACAGTGTAACAGGTTTGGTGGCGAACTCCAGATAAATGTACACCACGCATGCAAAATGTTCCTTTGGGCATTCAGTTCAGCTACTTGCAGCGGTGGAGGGCTCTGCTCTTCGATGTACTTCCTGACAGACTGCTAAGTTTGAAGTGCATGTCGGGCACAGGTTGCTCTTTTGAAACTTTCTTAGATTTTTCACTGAGGAACAATGCTGATGCCAACAATGAGAATAGCACTGATGATCCCAATGGGACTAGTGCCGATGCCAACAATGAGAATAGCACTGATAACCATGGGACTAGTGCCCATGACAACAATGAGAATAGCGCTGATGATACCAATGGGACTAGTGCCGATGCCAACAATGAGAATAGCACTGATGATACCAATGGGACTAGTGCCGATGCCAACAATGAGAATAGCACTGATGATACCAATGGGACTAGTGCCCATGACAACAATGAGAATAGCGCTGATGATACCAATGGGACTAGTGCCGATGCCAACAATGAGAATAGCACTGATGATACCAATGGGACTAGTGCCGATGCCAACAATGAGAATAGCACTGATAACCATGGGACTAGTGCCCATGACAACAATGAGAATAGCGCTGATGATACCAATGGGACTAGTGCCGATGCCAACAATGAGAATAGCACTGATGATAACAATGCGACTAGTGCCCATGACAACAATGAGAATAGCACTGATGATAACAATGGGACTAGTGCCGATGCCAACAATGAGAATAGCGCTGATGATACCAATGGGACTAGTGCCGATGCCAACAATGAGAATAGCACTGATGATACCAATGGGACTAGTGCCCATGATAACAATGAGAATAGCACTGATGATAACAATGGGACTAGTGCCCATGACAACAATGAGAATAGCACTGATAACCATGGGACTAGTGCCCATGACAACAATGAGAATAGCGCTGATGATACCAATGGGACTAGTGCTCCTGACAACAATGAGAATAGCACTGATGATAACAATGGGACTAGTGCCGATGCCAATAATGAGAATAGCACTGATGATAACAATGGGACTAGTGCCGATTCGAACAATGAGAATAGCACTGATGATAACAATGGAACTAGTGCCGATGCCAACAATGAGAATAGCACTGATGATAACAATGGGACTAGTGCCGATGTCAACAATGAGAATAGCACTGATGATAACAATGGGACTAGTGCAGATGCCAAAAATGAGAATAGCACTGATGATAACAATGGGACTAGTGCTCATGACAGCAATGAGAATAGCACTGATAACCATAGGACTAGTGCTCATGACAACAATGAGAATAGCACTGATGATAACAATGGGACTAGTGCCGATGCCAACAATGAGAATAGCACTGATAACCATGGGACTAGTGCCCATGACAACAATGAGAATAGCGCTGATGATACCAATGGAACTAGTGCCGATGCCAACAATGAGAATAGCACTGATGATACCAATGGGACTAGTGTCCATGCCAACAATGAGAATAGCGCTGATGATACCAATGGGACTAGTGCCGATGCCAACAATGAGAATAGCACTGATGATACCAATGGGACTAGTGCCGATGCCAACAATGAGAATAGCACTGATAACCATGGGACTAGGGCCAATGACAACAATGAGAATAGCACTGATGATACCAATGGGACTAGTGCCGATGCCAACAATGAGAATAGCACTGATAACAATGGGACTAGTGCCGATGCCAACAATGAGAATAGCACTGATGATAACAATGGGACTAGTGCCGATGCCAACAATGAGAATAGCACTGATGATAACAATGGGACTAGTGCCGATGCCAACAATGAGAATAGCACTGATAACCATGGGACTAGTGCCTATGACAACAATGAGAATAGCGCTGATGATACCAATGGGACTAGTGCTCCTGACAACAATGAGAATAGCACTGATAATAACAATGGGACTAGTGCCGATGCCAACAATGAGAATAGCACTGATGATAACAATGGGACTAGTGCCGATGCGAACAATGAGAATAGCACTGATGATAACAATGGGACTAGTGCCGATGCCAGCAATGAGAATAGCACTGATGATAACAATGGGACTAGTGCCGATGCCAACAATGAGAATAGCACTGATGATAACAATGGGACTAGTGCCGATGCCAACAATGAGAATAGCACTGATAACCATGGGACTAGTGCCCATGACAACAATGAGAATAGCGCTGATGATACCAATGGGACTAGTGCTCCTGACAACAATGAGAATAGCACTGATGATAACAATGGGACTAGTGCCGATGCCAACAATGAGACTAGCACTGATGATAACAATGGGACTAGTGCCGATGCGAACAATGAGAATAGCACTGATGATAACAATGGAACTAGTGCCGATGCCAACAATGAGAATAGCACTGATGATAACAATGGGACTAGTGCCGATGCCAACAATGAGAATAGCACTGATGATAACAATGGGACTAGTGCCGATGCCAACAATGAGAATAGCACTGATGATAACAATGGGACTAGTGCCCATGACAACAATGAGAATAGCACTGATAACCAAGGGACTAGTGCCCATGACAACAATGAGAATAGCGCTGATGATACCAATGGGACTAGTGCTCCTGACAACAATGAGAATAGCACTGATAATAACAATGGGACTAGTGCCGATGCCAACAATGAGAATAGCACTGATGATAACAATGGGACTAGTGCCGATGACAACAATGAGAATAGCACTGATGATAACAATGGGACTAGTGCCGATGCCAACAATGAGAATAGCACTGATGATAACATTGGGACTATTGCTCATGACAGCAATGAGAATAGCCCTGATGATAACAGGACTAGTGGTGATGATAACAATGAAAATAGCTCTGATGATAACAATGGGACTAGTGCTCATGACAACAATGAGAATAGCACTGATGATAACAATGACTATAGCTCTGATGATAACAGTGGGACTAGTGCTAACGAGAACAGTGAGAATAGCGCTGATGACAACAATGATACTAGTGTTGATGACAATACTAATGACAACAACGAAAATAGCGCTGATGATAACAATGAGACTAGTGCCGATGACAACGAGACTAGTGCCGATGACAACAATAAGAATAGCGCTGATGATAACAGGACTAGTGCAGATGGCAAAACTGCATGATTAAGAGACTGTTACTCAGGGTCCGCACTGCTCATTCATAGGAGACACTGTCCTGGACTCACATGCCTCTCATCAGTGTGCACACTGGTCTTTAACCATATTCCTCCAACAGATTCTAGCACATTATTACAGGTTAATATGTTCCTTGTGAGGCCTCCTGACTCCTGCCATTGGGATTTAAGTTCTGCCACTATGTTGATTATAATTCCAGTGCTGGAGCATTGTGCTTTTGGTTACACAAAGCCATCTCGTGCTTTACCTGTACTTGTTTGTTTTTGTGAGTAACGTTAAAGGAGCCAGTATGCGCTGTGGAAAGGGCTTTTCGGTAACAACAAGCATTTGCAATGCAATAGGTCTCGCATTTACGCGAGTTTGACCTATTGGCATTGTAAATGACAATGGCTTTTATTTATGTTTCAAAAACCAAAACATAAATAAAAGGCAATGTCATTTACAATAAAAAATAGCTCAAACTCTCACAAATGCGAGACCTATTGCATTGCAAATGCTTGTTAACTTTGTTTTGATTCCCACTCAATGCCTGAAACATTACTGTGTATTCACTGTGTTTGCCAGTTAAAACATTTCACTAATCTATACTATGGTACATTTATTAATATAAAATACAGTTTCTGAGAACACACCTGCAATTTTAGAATAGCCACATATGAGTAAGGTAGGGCTTCTTCTTACAACTTGGGCTCTAGGACTTCATCAGCTGTGTTTAATTGAGAGCCTGATTACGAGTTTGGCGGATGGGTACTCAGGGCCTCATTACAATGGTGGTGAGATGGCCACCGTCAGCCTGTCGGTGGCGGTTTCACCGCCATCGTAAGCATGGTTTCCGCCCGCCACATTAGGATGGCGGGCGGAGGGGTGGCGATCGGAGAGACCGACCGCCACGGATCCGACGGGCTCAAAGAGCCCATCGGACCGTCGGAGGGCACTCCGATCCCTACAATGGTGGCGGTGCCTGCCAGGCACCGCCGTAGGGATTGCGATGTCCCTCCCCGCCAGCCGTTTCATGGCAGGTTACCCGCCATGAAAAGGCTGGCGGAAAGGGACATTGGGGGCCCATAGCGGGCCCCCTTCTCCCCTGGCCCACAGTTATGGGTAGGCATTTGTAGGCGTGGGTGAGGATTTTGAAGGTGACTCTTTTCTCCACGGGGAGCCAGTGGAGGCTTCGTAGATGTTGGCTGATGTGTTCGTGCCGGGGGATGCCCAGGACGAGTGGCGGCGGTGTTCTGTATCGTCTGGAGTCTGGAGTATTTAATGGCAACCTTGACTAGATTACGTGTGAGAGATTTAGGGTGGGGGTCTCCAAGGAATAGATCCTGTAAGGGGAGGTGTGGTTACTCTCCCATTCTTGATGAAACAACATTCAGTTGAGTGTGTATTTATATTGTAAATTCTCATACCTGAGCAGAGGAGGAGAAGTTCCGATTCTGTACTGGGGACTTTGGTTTCTTTCTATACCGCTGGAGTGTGGGAGAGAGAAGATTTGTTATCTTGCAGAGATGAGAACCTGTAACGATAAAGTTTAGTTAAACCCAATCATCAGCATTTGAAGTTATTTTTTCCATTAATCATATTTGGTTAACATAGGGCATTCACACCTTAACAACTTTTTATAAACCAATCTGGAAAGGGTCTTAAGTATGATTGACTGCCTCCTGATTTCCAAACATTTCAGAAGGGCTGATAACAGTCCCTTCAATTTCCAGTGCTCTTGGTGCAAAATTTGAGCTCTGCTTTCAAAAGTTTGTGCCGCCTTTTAAGAAAGGTACAGTTGCTTTTATTCATACAAAATATGAAGAGCGTCCCTTTCTGTCCTTTGACCCACAGGGACAGAATACGTTATGCTATGAAAATGTTGATACCCCTAAATTCCTTCTGTTAAGTTACTTAGTGGTATAAAAAATCGATATCCCTCTTAGGACCAGAGTGGTCCCTTGTGACAAGAAAGAGAGGGGGAAAGAAACAACAAATAAAGGAGGGGGTGTTTTAAGTGAAGAAAAACACCTAACAAAGTCTATACATCCCTAATTTAGTAACCCTCTCCCCCCCCCCCCTTGGCTGAAGGGAGGGAAGGGAGGGAGACCCTTTTGTTATTAGAGCCCTCACTCACCCTAATAGTGGCATGCTTCATCATCAGGCTCACCCCGACTCCTAAAGGTCAGGGTAAGCTCAACCGTGTTTCAGGGAGCACTTATAAAGATATTGTGTATGGGGGCGTAACGTTAAGATCAAATTCCTCTCCCGCTCCTAAAGTATCCTTTATTAATGGAGAGGGAGGGAAGGTTAAAAACTGACTATAGTAGGGTGTGAGGATATGATGGTCCTATGACCCTAAACTAAACACCAACATGTTTCAGCCCTTGCTATTGGTCTATTTAACGGTCCTGGGCTTTTATGCGAAGAGGTCACTTCCCCCAAATACGTGAATGTGAAGTGGTCATGCAATTAACATGTATCATACTAGAAAATGTATTAAGGGACAAGTCTAATACTTGCCACTGTTTTCTTAGAGGAATTGCCTGAAAAAGAAAACAAGAAGAGAAACGAACAAACACATGAATAAATATTTTGTGACATATGTGCAGTAAAGCCAGAGGCTGATTGTTGCAATGAAGCTTCACTGTTGTTGTCCTACTAGGCAACATGCCGTGAGAGTGCCTGGTACAATGTGGGGAGCACCAGAAAGTGATCAGGTCTGGTGTTCACGAAACAAGTATAATACCAGTGTAACACATCCACGGTTTGTCGATCAACAATATATTTTATGGGTAGGACATGCAAGCAAATCTTATTTCATTCGTGCCATTCGCAATTAGTGTTGCTACTTAGTGTCACACATACATGCAGAGTGGTACCCGTTTTGTAGATGTCTAAAATAATAATGGCGGTGTAGTTAGGCACTCACCCCAGATAAAACAGGGCGTCCGTTCCCAACGGGGGCTTTGAGGGGGAGGCCTTGTAGTCACAACCTGAGGATTAAAGGAAAAACCAGAAAAACAAACCGGCATCAGTTGTTAATGTAATCAATTTAGGAGGCAACGGGTGGTAGTCCCCTTTGGACATAATAGTTTGCCAGGCGTCTCGTTCTAAATAGAGACCATCACTTACTTCGTCAAAGGTCTATCCCCGTAAGAGACCTACTGTATTCTGCTCCCCTGCTTGTCCGAAATGAGAATGAGGCGCCGTGGTAGAAGTATCTGACTCGCGGGTGCGAGCCGGTCACAGGGGCTTGGGAGCTCCGCCTTAGTCACTCCCCTGGGTTGCGCTATAATTGGGCGAGCAAAGGGGGCTCGGCGCAGCATGGAGCAGCGCCTGACCTCGCGCATGTTGGACTCAGGAAATGCCAATTTCCTGGTTACTATGGTGCCGGAGGGGAGGGGCTCCCACTCCGGTGCCGAAGAGGAACGCGAGACAAATAAGCCGCGATGTCAGACTACCAGAATAATAAAGTTTTCGGGCTGTTTGCACAGAAATATTCAGCAAAGAAGCAAATAGTCCCAAAGAGGCTATTGTGTGGTTAGAAAGGACCTAGTCCAGAGAAAGGTGTAATTTAGGTGAATCGGTGAGGGGGTGAGGTAATACAACCCTCTTTCCTTTGATTTCTCATTTGGTGTCACATGTCATAGCTTGTTACCCACGTGAGCTGGGCATAGTGCCACCGGACGAACTGACTACGGGGAGCTATTTAATAAAATCATGGAGGTGACGTGGTATAATTGGCTGCCTATGGCGATCAATAAAGTTCAGACGTTTCAAGGATACACAATATAAAATGAGCTGACTGCACAGGAGTTCAATTCCAGAAAATAGATATTGTGTGCACATCACCTGTGTAGATGTCTGATGAATATACATAGTGCTAGTGCTGGGGACAGAGTGTGAATGTCAAAAAATGTTCCCATCGTAGGTATGTATACGTAGATATATATAAATATATCTCATGCAGATCGCGAAAGAAAAACATGGGAATGGCATATACCGAAGATTATAGGGGTAGGCAAAAGACAGAACCGGACGGTTATCTGTTTATATTGTTTAACTGGTTCCATGGAATGTCATCGTTCAGTCCTGTTTTGTGTGTCTGTAATCAGTACACCCATCGTTGTTCTTTGAGAGGGAGCGTTTGTTGGACTCTGTTGTGTGCAGTTGCTTTTTCTATGATCGTCCATTTCAGGTCACACTCATTGTGATGTAATTCCAAGAAATGGGTTGTGAGTTTGGTCATAGTTTTATTACAGTGTTCGCTGATCCTGGTTTTTATTTTTCTGGTGGTCATGCCGATGTACTTGAGGTCACATGGGCAGGTGATCATGTACACGACATTCATGCTGTTGCAATTTGTGTGGGTTCTTTGTTCCCACGGGGTCCTGAGTCCCAGATCGATGCTTGTTGTATGTGTTGTATCGGGCACACTGCGCAGTTTCCACACGGGAAATGGCCCATTACCGGGGGAAGGTCCCATAGGGTAGCTTGTCTGTCTGTTGTTGTGCTGGAGGTACTGCTGTGTACCAGTCTATCTCGAATGCTGGGGTTTTAAAAAAAAGAAAATAGGGGTTTTTCAGACTCTAGTTGGTTGGATGTGAGTAACCGCCAATGCTTGTTGATGGTCTTCTTAATTAGGTTTGACCAGGAGTTGTATGTTGTGACACAAATTAACTTCTGGGTTTCAGATTTGCTGGTTTGTCGAAGAGACTCTTTCTGGGAATGTTGCATCCTCTTTTCTTAGCTTTGTTCACTATTTGTGTAGGATACATCCGGTCTTGGAGTCTTTTAGTCAATTCTTCTGCCTCTTTTTTATAGTCTTCTATTTTTGAGCAGTTGCGTTTAATGTGCATAAATTGTCCTACTGGTAGATTTCTCCGAGAGCTCTGGAGTGTGCACTCTCAAAGTAAAGAAGACTGTTGCAGTCAGTGGATTTTGTGTATAGTGAAGTGCAAAGTCTTCCCTCTTCAGCAGTGATATTCACATCTAAAAAAGACACCTGCCTGTTGTTGTGTGTCATTGTGAACTTCAGGAAGGGATTTCTGTTGTTAATCCATTCATTGAAGGAGTCAATAGCGGTGGTATTGTGTTGCCAAATCACTAAGATGTCGCCGATGTATCTGATCCACAGACGTATCTGGTTTGCATATGGGTTGTTCGCCCAGATGTTGTGGTCCTCAAACCAACTCATTGGCGTTGCAGGTAGAGTTTGTCTTCATAGATGAAGAAGTTCTCAGTGAGAGCTAGTCTGGCCAGTTCCGTGAATCTATTGGGGCTTTCCATTCCCATTCTTGGGTTTTATAAGATCTTGAATTACTTTTAGACTTTCTTCCTGAGGGATGCTTGTGTAGAGTGCTTCCACATCCAGGCATATTAGTTTCTCATTCTGTGGGTCAAACATCATGTCTCTGAGGATCGTTAAGAGATGTGTGGTATCCTTGACATAGGATTTGGCCCTGGTGACTAGAGGCCTCCGGTACCAGTCAACCAATTGTGACAGTGGTTCCAGGACCAAGCCGATCCCCGAGACGATGGGTCTCCCTGGTGGTGGGGTCCGTCCTTTGTGTATTTTAGGGACCGTGTAAAATCGCAGGGTCCTAGGTTCTGAGGTGGTCAAGAATTCTCTTTCCTTGTTGTTAATTCATCCTTTTTCGCTTGCATTCCTCTAGTAATAGTTTTATCTCGTGTTGGATCCTTGTTGTTGGGTCGCTGCGGAGAGGTTTGTAATTCCTGTCATCTTGTAGTAGTAAAAGGCATGGCCTTCTGTAGTCTTCCTTGTTTTGGATTACTATTGCTCCGCCTTTGTCTGCTGGTTTAATCACGTTGTTTTCTTTATTGTTGAGAGGTTTTGAGAGCGGTGGTCTCACGTTTGGAGAGATTGTGAAATGTATTGGGTTTGGGTCTATATAGTTCAATATCTTTTGTGACCGCTTCTTCAAAAGCTAGTATTTCTGGAGGAATAGTAGATGATGGGGGAAAAAAGGTAGACTTCTTCTTAAGGTCAGTATAACCTTCTTCCTTTTGGGCTGGGGTGTTGTTCATGAAGAAGGCCTTGATCCAGGTGTTTCTGAAGAATTCCACGAGTTCACATCTGGTCTTGAACTTATCCATTTCTGTTGTAGGTACAAAACCTAGTCCTTTATTAAGGACTAAGAGCTCATCCTCTGAGATGGGTTCGCTGGATAGGTTAACTACTATGTTTACTGGTTGCTTGGTCCTTGTTGCGTCTGCTCCCTGGTTCGGCTCCTGGTGTAGGCCCCCTCTGTTGTGTCGTTGCTCCATTGAACGTCCCGTCCTCCTCTCCGGCCTCTTCTGCCTCGTCGGCCACCGAATCCTAAAAAATGCTGGTTAGGCTTATTGGGTTGGTAGAAGGGCATGGGTTGTGGCATGGGTGGGCCTAGATAGGGTGGTGGGGCATATCCCCCTGGCCAGAACATCATTTGTTGATGTTGGAAGGCTGGATTGAAATAATTTACTTACTTAAAATGGCGGGACCAATGGGAGTAGCATATACCGACGAGATGGCCTCTCATTCTAGCGGCCCCTTCTCTGTTGCCAGACACCAACATCACCCAAAGTCTGGCACAAGCTCAAAACTGGGATGAAATGAAAGAATTGAAAAGGGAACAGATGAAGACTCTGTTACACGGAGTCATCATGACGGAATATTTACGGGCCAATGCAGCACCCACTGGACTTATTGTGACGAATGAACCTCGCATCTTTCTCCAAGATTCTCTGTTCAGAAAAGAATGGTCATTAATCGTGTGACACTGCACCCGCGATTGGCTAATCCTTATAATTAATACAGCAAAACGCATCTCAGAGACAATGCTGATAAAAATCAAAACTAGCGAAGACACTCTCAGTACCCAGATCAAGATCAATCTATACAAGAAAAAACTAGAAGTCAATAAAGAAATCTCTGAACACAAAGACTTCTTGCTCCAGAGCAAGATCACCAACTCCAAAAAATCTCAAAAAGTTCTCACAGAAACGTATGTATCCTTACACAAGAGATAACTACAACAAGAAAGACGAATCCGATGTGGAAACATTAGAAAGAAGCAACACAGGTTCAACCAGTTCAGACACAGATGAATGGTCAAGCGACAACTCATCATCTAACAGATTGAGGAGAGGACGCCGGAGGCAACAGAGAGGAAATTATTTAAATCCAGCCTTCTAACATCTACAAATAATGTTCTGGCCAGGCAGATATGCCTCACCACCCTATCAAGCCCACCCATGCCCTTCTACCAACCCAATCACCCTAACCAGAATTTTTTAGGATTCTGTGGCCGACGAGGGAGAAGAGGCCGGAGAGGAGGACGGCACGTTCAATGGAGCAACAACACAAAAGAGGGGGCCAACACCAGGAGCCGAACCAGGGAGCAGACACAACCAGTACCAAGCAACCAGAGAACATAGTAGTTAACCTATCCAGCGAACCCATCTCAGAGGATGAGCTCTTAGTCCTTAACCCCTTCCATGCTCATGACGGAGTGGTTCCATCATGAGCATAAGTGCAAGTATGCTCATGACGTAACCATTCCGTCATGAGCACACTTTAAAAAAATCCCTCTGCTGTAAACAACTTCCCCAACCTCCCAAAGCATGGTTAGGGTTTTCATTGTAATGACGATCGTGCGCATGGCGTGCTGTCGTCAGTCCAATGAAAACGAAACTGAAACTTAGTTTCAGTTTCACAGTTTTGTTGCTTGTGGGGCTATCTCAGCCCCCCGAGCACCGAAAAACATGGGAGAGATATCGTTGGAAAGGTGAGAATCTCCCTTTCCAATGGTACCCTTCCCTAGTAGATGCCTGCTTGGGGATCGCCCCAGGAGGGCGATCCCTAAGCAGGAATCCACCCACTAGCCACCAGGGGGGGGGAGCGGCCCCTTGGGCAAGGGCCTTTGCTCCCTCCCATATAATTTTGCCAGACAGCCTTTCTGCCCGCCCCGGGGGACAGAAAGCACCCTAGGTGCCAGGGATTTTTTTTATATGCCAGGAGTGGGGGCTGCCCAGAAGGGGCATGCCAATGCCCCCACCCTACCCCCCAAAGAAGGCATAAGACTTTCTGCCCCCACCCCAGGAGGCAGATGGGGGCAATAGCCCCTGATCTTCCCCCCGGGGGGGGGCAGAAAGCTTACCAGGCCCCAGGGATTTTTTTATTTTATATATAAGTTGGGGGGGGGGGGGCTGCGCAGAATGGGCAGGCCAATGCCCCCATCAAAAAAAAGGTGCAGTTTTTCTGCCCCCCCAGGGAGGCAGATGGGGCAATAGCCCCTTATCTGCTCCCGGGGGGGGCAGAAATCCCACTAGTCACCAGGGAGTTTTTTATTCCAAAGTTCGGGCGGAGGCTACCCAGAATGGGCATGCCAATGCCCCCCCCACAAAAATGCCACAGTCTTCTTGCCCCCGCAGGAGGCAGATGGGGGCAGTAGCCCCTAATCTGCCTCCCGGAGGGGACAGAAAGCCCAATAGGCATCAGGGAATATTTATTTTTTTAATTCAGGGGTATTGGCTGCCCACCACCCCCCAAAAATGCCACAGTCTTTCTGCCCCCAGGAGATAGATGGGGGCAGAAGCCCCTGATCTGCCCCCCCCCCAGGGGGCGTCAGAGAGCCCACTAGGCGCCAGCGATGTCGCTGGCTTTTTTTTATGCGTGGGGGTGGGGGCTGCCCAAAATGGGCATACCAATGCCTCCACCCCCAAACAAATAGCCACAGTCTTCCTGCCCCCCTTGGGGGCATATCGGGGCAACCCCCCCCGATTCCACCCCCAGGCTGGCAGAAAGCCCACTAGGCACAGACTTGTTTTCAGCAATGTGCCTACCTGTGGATTTTGGGCCCTAGCGCACCCGGCACATAGGGATACCTAGCAAACCTGTACATTTTTGAATAGTAGACACCAAGCGGAATCCAGGATGGGGTGACTTGTGTGCCTCTCACCAGGTTCTGTTACCCGGAATCCCTTGCAAACCTCAAACTTAGTTAATAAAAACCCCATTTTCCTCACATTTCTGTGATGGAAAGTTCTGGAATTTGCGTGGATCCACAAAATTCCTCCCACCCCGCATTCCCCAAAGTCTTCTGATAAAAGTGGTACATCACTTGTGTGGGTAGGCCTAGTGCCCGCAACCTGAAATGGCCCAAAACGCAAAGTGGTCACCACATTTTTACAGTGAAAACTGACCCTTTTTTTGCAAAGTGCCTAGCTGTAGATTTGGAACCCTAGCTCTGCCAGCACTTAGGGAAACCTAGCAAACCTATACATTTTTGAAAACTAGACACCCAGGGGAATCCAGGATGGGGTGACTTGTCTGGCTCTCACCAGGTTCTGTTACCCAGAAGCCCTTGCAAACCTCAAACTTTGTAAAATAAAACTACACATTTTCCTCACATTTCTGTGATGGAAAGTTCTGGAATCTGTGTGGATCCACAAATTTCCGACCACCCAGCGTTACCCCAGGTCTCCCGATAAAAATGGTACCTCAGTCGCGTGCGTGGGTCAAGTACCCGCAACAGGCAAGGGTCCAAAACTTATTGCAGAGACATCAAAATTACCTATCACAAAACAACCTGGTTTTGCAAGGGGGGTCACCTGGGTTTTTGGCCCCGGGTTTGGTGGCCATCTTGGGAAACTACCAAACCCACACATTTCTGAAAACTAGACACCCGGGGAAGTCCTGCGAGGTATGGCTTGCGTGGATCCCCAACGTTTTCCTACCCAGAATCCCCTGCAAACCTCAAATTTAGCTGAAAAAAACAGATTTTCCACATATGTTTGCATGGAATCACCGTACCTTCACAAATGTCCTACCTCATAGCGTTTCCCTCAGTCTCCAGAGTAAAATGATACCTCACTTGTGTGGGTGGGGCAAGGGCCTGTGGCTGGGAAGAGCCAAAAACATAGGGATTAAGGGTATAGCACCGAGAATTCTAAGCACTACTTTTTTTTTTTAAATTACGCCTTCAGCTAATTCTGCATTGGACACCCACACAAGTGAGGTATCATTTTACTCGGGAGACTGAGGGGAATGCTGTGGGGTAGGACATTTGTGCTGGCACAGTGATTCCACACAAAAATATGTGGAAAATTTGTTTTTTTCAGCTAAGTTTGAGGTTTGCAGGGCATTCTGGGTAGGAAAACATTGGGGGATCCATGCAAGCCATACCTCGCTGGACTCCCCCGGTGTCTTGTTTTCAGAAATATGTGGGTTTGGTAGTTTCCCAAGATGGCCGCCGAGCCCGAGCCAAAAACCCAGGTGACCCCCTTTGCAAAACCAGGTTGTTTTGTGATAGGTAATTTTGATGTCTCCTCAATACGTTTTGGGCCCTTGCCTGTCGCTGGTACTTGACCCACCCATGCGAGTGAGGTACCATTTTTAGCAGGAGACCTGGGGGAACGCTGGGTGGTAGGAAATTTGTGGATCCATGCAGATTCCAGAACTTTCCCACACTGAAATTTGGGAAAAAAGTGATTTTGTCAGCTAAATTTGAGGTTTGCAGGGGATTCTGGGTAGGAAAACGTTGGGGGAGCCACGAAAGCCAAACCTCGCCGGACTCCCCCGGGTGTCTAGTTTTCAGAAATGTGTGGGTTTGGTAGTTTCCCAAGATGGCCGCCGAGCCCGGGGCCAAAAACCCAGGTGACCCCCTGTGAGAAGTTGGCCTGGTATATGCTGTTCACTAATTAAAGTGGACACCTTGCACCAGGGCAAATCGACTCTTATGGTAGATAGGTTTAAGACAACCTTTTAAAGAAAGCTATCCTAGTGGTAGCTGTGGAGAGCAGCCTTCAGGCTAAGTCTCGGAGGAATGTAAAGCAGCTTGTTTTACCATATAATCTCTTGAATCACCAAATGAAAAGACACCACACAGGTATATATATCAAATATATATGTATTTATTTCTAAATAACTCTCTACTAATCTCTTTATGAGATTAGAAGACAAACATATGCACAAATCAACGTTTCACAATAAGTTAAGCACAAAATATGGCTGGGGCCCTAGGGGCGTACCAGACCATATACTAAGTAAGAGACTTAGAAACAACGACTTGCAAGGAGACAAGGCCTAAGGCCTTCAGAAGTGCTGGGGCCTCACGAAACCACCCAAGGCAGGTAAGTAAAGGACCCACGGGGGACGCGTGCAGTGTGGATACACAGGCGCGAATCGCCGTTAACTTCAATGGGGCAAGTCGCGGTTGGAAATAAAGGGTTTTAGGATACTTCGGGAGAACCTACAAGCAAGTCACTTACAGGGTAAGTAGTTCTAGGGCCCACACCCACAGGAGCACCGTAGTGCTGGAGTTACCTCACCCAGGGAAGCCGGGTGCACAGGTGTCCTTTGGTGTCGGGTCGCGGCGTCGTTTTCAATGGCGAACAAAGAAGACTTGCTGCTTGCGGGAGCTGAAGAAGTGTCCGGTGGAATCCAAGCCTGGATTCTGAAGAAGGATGACCTGAAAGCAGAGGGGACAGTGTTCAAAGTCACTTGGCAGTGACCCGGGGCAAGGAAGATGGATGCCCACCGTCGTCGGTCGCTTCAGGTCGGTTGCAGGTGCCTTGACTCTTCAGCCACGTGGTCCAGGAGGCGTCGACGACGACCAGGAGCTGGATTCGGTGTGTCCCTCGACGTCTGCAGCTGACTGCGGTGTCGGCAACTCGATCGGAGCCAACAAGCCTTGGCAGCCGCAAGTCTCGGGGAGATGAAGAAAAGTCGATGGCGCAGACCAGCAAGGTCTGAGGGACTCACCCAGCGAGGGTAAGTCAGGGCAGGCCTGGAGCAACCAGGGGAGCCCTTTGGTTTCTTTAAGAAGTCTTCTGGGGACCCACAAGCCAGCGGGCAAGGGATCGCGAAGACACCTCGGGCGGAATCACTCAACAGGGGCCCACGGTCACTCGGGACGGTGTAGGCCTCTGATCTTCGGAGGGATTCCTGCTGGAGGTCGGGACCACACGTGGTCCAAAGCACAGGTTCGTAGAACGTTGTGAAGGGGTTGCACTCGACAATAGTGCACGGTACCCAGGGGTCGCGGTTCCTCGTTACTCGTGGGGTCCACTTGCCTCAGCTTCGCTGGGGACTCACGATGGCCTGGGAGAGGTCAGGAAATCCACTTCTTGGGCTGCAGGGACTTCGGACTCCGGCGGGAGCGGCGTAGTTTGCGACCGTCGTTGTCGTTTTGGTGCCTGCCAAGCAGGGGAGTCACTCCTTGACTCCAAGGGAGATTCTTCTGTCTTCCAAAGGTAGTGGAACGTCGAAGGGCCAGGATTCTTCTGTAGAGCGTCGTCCAGGGGTTATCTGCTTTGCAATGGCAAGGTTCCCCCTCTTAAACTAAAAAGAGGGGATGGACTAGCTCTATGACCCCACCTATGGGAGGGTCAAGGGAGGGGGTGGCTACACCCACTTCCCTTTGTCCAGTTTCGTGCCAGAGCAGGGGCAGGTAGCCCCTGAGCTGGTTTGAACTGGCATATGCACAGAGGAGCCTTCTGCTCCCCCAGTGCAGGACTTCAAAGCACTCTAAGAGTGCACCCACCCAGCCCCAATACACTAAACCCTGTCTGGAAGGTGGTTACACCTCCCTGTGACAGGATGCCTATTGTTGGGCTTCCTCCACTGCGAGTTTCGGTCATCAGCAGGAGGGCAGCCCAGTGTCTGTGACTGGTGGCATCCATTTTGTGATGCCAGGGCTCTTTAGGATTCTACCGCGTTTCCACAGCAGGTACATGTCTTATCCCTCTAGAAGGGTGGAATGCTACCCCCGCCGCCAAGATTGGCGGGGGGTAGTATTCCAAGATGTTTGACACCAAACACGACATGTTTTGATGCAGCCATTCCAAAGTTAGCATTTACCGCGAGGATATAATGCACTTAAGAGTATATGGTTTAACCGCATCCACAAACAGCACCAGAGAATGGACTCTGAGAACTGCAGAGGGGCCCTGCTCATGCAGAGGCACCCCCTCACATAGAAGCCAAGCACCCTGCCCTCAGGATTGATAGGGCCTGCCTTAGGGGTGACTGATAGGTTTATATGTGTGTGCAGGAGAGATATAGGAAACCTATATCTCAGTGAGGGGTGCTAGCACCACCTCACCCAGGCTGCAGTAGCAGGCCTGTGGTGTCAGATTTAGACTGCTTCCCAGGGGTGGCATAACATATGCTGCAGCCCCTGGGAGGCCTGTGAAGTACCTATGCCCTTGGCACCTAAGGTACCATATACTAGGGACTCATAAGGCACCACAGTATCCAATCACTAGTGCACCTAGAGTGCACTCCATGTCATTTAGAGAGAGAGCAGATAGACTGGGGCCCTGAATAGCAGGGTCCCAGTCCAACTAAGTCATAAACCAGCAAAACACCATAAAAAAAGTGGGGGCAACCATATAGTCAGATTCCACCTTCCTACATAACCCCCCCAAACGAAAGGAGATAAGGCTAACCTTGACCAGTTGAGCCTATATTGACTAAGTGGCCATATAAGGAAGCACCTGCACTAGCATGGTTGCCCCCTATGTTATGGTCCACTAAGCAATCCCTCGCCCTAAGGGTATGAGAGGGTCTCCACCATGGGGAATCACTACCTCTGGTGTGCTTAGGTAAAGTACAAGGCCGGTGAGGTGTCTGAGTAGGGAAGTGAGGCCCTAGGAATGTTGGCCTCAGCTTCCTCAGATCACTGGTCACCATGTATGCCTGTCTTTCCATGACTGAGTTGCACTTTGCTCTAAGGGTCAACCTTTGGCTGCCTACAGCTGGGGGTTGGGTCCCTTTGGATGGAACACTGGAGGGACATGGCAGGTTTGGAACCTTCTGGTCCCAGGTTTGCCCTTGCCTACCAGAGTCCTTCTGGGGGAGGTCCCTACATAAAGGTATGGGGGATCCCTCAGTGTGTAGAGGAATTTTCACCTGGCTAGGGCTACTAGACTGGGTGCCCCTAATCTGCTGATGGGGGCTTCCTCTGGACAGGGGGCCCGGGGGGTCCACTGACCTCCCTGACCTCTGCAGCCCTGGGCTGACTGAGGCAGGGTAGAGAGGGGCAGGTTACCTGCTCCAGACTGGGTACCACCTTGGAAGGGTCCTCTGCCATCAGGGGTGTGGCCAGGCCAGGCCTGACTACCTCTGTGGCAGTTCCTTCACTAGGGGTAGGGTCAGTTCCCTGAGGAGGCTGACCCTTACCTACTGTCTGGGGGAAGAAGACTTTTCTTCAACCCTTGTGCTCTCTTTCGGGGGAGAGTGGGCCATTCTTTCAGGCTCCATCTCTCCAAATTCTTGGGCTGGGGCTGTGGCCATCACAGCCCCACTAACCTTGCAGGGACGCCCAACATCCTAAGATGGGTTTGGTGTTCAACTTCAGCCCAGGCTGAAATTTCCAAATCATTGCCCATCAGGCAATCTACAGGTAGGGTTGGGGACACTGCCACTCTTTTTGGGCCTGTGACCCCCTCCCAGCTGAGATTGACTATGGCCATGGGGTGATCTGTTCTGACACCATCAATGTTGGTCACCTGGTATTTAAACTCAGGTAAAAGCTGGTGAGGGGGGACTAGTTTCCCTGCCACCATGGTGACACTAGCCCCTGTGTCCCTAAATGCCACAGCTTTCTGACCATTAATCATTGGCTCCAGTCTGTACCTGCCCAATGCTATGGGACCCATGGTAAAGGTGGCATATCCTACACCACCATCAGAATCTGAGGAGTCTGTTGAGGGGTCCTGTCTAAACTAGGGCCCACCTCTGTTCCTCTTGCAAAAGCACCTAACTTTTTGGGTGCACTACTCCCAACTGGAGGATTACTACTGGTAGTACCAGGAGGGGTGGTAGTAGTTGTTGGAGGAACATTTTCTTTATTGCCATTCCTGGGACAACTGGGATCAGATTTCCAGTGCCCAGGCTTTTTACAGACATGGCAATAGGGTTTCTTTTCAGGAGAGGAAGGAGTTTGGGACCCACCCCCAGAAGAGGAATTTTGGGGCCCTGTAGTGGACTTATCCTTGGATTTATCCCCACCTTTCTCTTGGGACTTGGTAGAATCTTTCTTGTGGTCACCACCCTGATTCTTAGGCCTTACTCTGGTTCTGACCCATTTGTCTGCCTTCTTTCCCAATTCTTGGGGAGAGGTCAGATCAGAGTCCACCAGGTACTGGTGTAAAAGCTGGTTTTGACAATTATTAAGGATCTGTTCTCTCATCATTAGATTATAAAATCCTTTGAAATCAGTAACCCTACTGCCAACCAGCCAACCCTCCAGAGCCTTGGATGCACAATCTACAAAGTCTGTCCAGTCCTGAGTCTGTGCCTTCTGGGTATCTCTGAACTTCAACCTGTACTCTTCAGTGGTTAAGCCAAACCCATCTATCAGTGCACTCTTCAGGACCTCATAATCATCAGCATCCTCCTCTCTAACAGTGAGGAGCTTGTCTCTACCTTTATCTGAAAAGGAGAGCCACAAGATTGCTGCCCACTGCTTTTGGGGGACCTGCTGTACTCTACAGGCCCTCTCCATAGCAGTTATCCACTTGTGGATATCATCCCCACTCTGGTAGGGAGGAACAACCTTGCTCAGGTTCCTATGGTCAGGGACATATTCTCTGCCTCTAGGGACACTGTTGCTGCCACCAGGGGGTTCTAAACCCTCCCTTCTGGAAGCTCTCTGGATCTCCAGGGCTTCTCTATCCAGTGCCAACTGCTTGGTTCTGAGGGCCACTTTGGCTTCCTCATACTGGAGCAGTTTGCACCTTCTCTCAGAGGAGGTCTCTCTTAAGTTAAAGTATGAGCTCCTCTCTTGGACAAATTCTCTGCCAGAGTGATAAGAGTGCTCAGATTCCCTGGAAGGGGATCTGTGCCTCTCATCCACTCTGCCAGTTCTCTTAGGGAGAACTCCTCTGTCCTGTTCAGGCTCCTTGAAGCCTGGCCCTTCAACCACAGAGTCTTGGTCATTCGGATTGTCCTCATCTGACCCAGATACTATGATTGACCCACCCACTGATTCAGACCCCTTAGCTCCTAGAGCCAATCTAAGGTCATCTGCTGTCAGCAGATCTATCAGGTGTAGTGTTGAGGGACTCTGTCCTAGTCTCAGGTGTCTGTCAACACACATGGCTCTCAAGTCAGAGAAAGCCATGTCCTTATACTGAGGCTGAGTGGATCCACTGGGTCCACCCTTTAAGGACATTCTAGTGTTGTGCAGTGTTGTACTACCTACACTAGTTTGTGGCCTACTGATCCTAGCTTGAGCTGTGGAAAGGGTGTGCTATCCCTTGGCACACAGCTCTAAGTTCAGTAGAACTTATTGATACTAAGCTTGACTTTATATGTACCTTGAGTACCTATAATGGTTTTCAGTTAGTAATTCAAATAGAGATTTTCTGGTAAAACAATGGCAAGCTGGAATCCCACACGCTGCCCACCAATGTGAGAAGTTGGCCTGGTATATGCTGTTCACTAATTAAAGTGGACACCTTGCACCAGGGCAAATCGACTCTTATGGTAGATAGGTTTAAGACAACCTTTTAAAGAAAGCTATCCTAGTGGTAGCTGTGGAGAGCAGCCTTCAGGCTAAGTCTCGGAGGAATGTAAAGCAGCTTGTTTTACCATATAATCTCTTGAATCACCAAATGAAAAGACACCACACAGGTATATATATCAAATATATATGTATTTATTTCTAAATAACTCTCTACTAATCTCTTTATGAGATTAGAAGACAAACATATGCACAAATCAACGTTTCACAATAAGTTAAGCACAAAATATGGCTGGGGCCCTAGGGGCGTACCAGACCATATACTAAGTAAGAGACTTAGAAACAACGACTTGCAAGGAGACAAGGCCTAAGGCCTTCAGAAGTGCTGGGGCCTCACGAAACCACCCAAGGCAGGTAAGTAAAGGACCCACGGGGGACGCGTGCAGTGTGGATACACAGGCGCGAATCGCCGTTAACTTCAATGGGGCAAGTCGCGGTTGGAAATAAAGGGTTTTAGGATACTTCGGGAGAACCTACAAGCAAGTCACTTACAGGGTAAGTAGTTCTAGGGCCCACACCCACAGGAGCACCGTAGTGCTGGAGTTACCTCACCCAGGGAAGCCGGGTGCACAGGTGTCCTTTGGTGTCGGGTCGCGGCGTCGTTTTCAATGGCGAACAAAGAAGACTTGCTGCTTGCGGGAGCTGAAGAAGTGTCCGGTGGAATCCAAGCCTGGATTCTGAAGAAGGATGACCTGAAAGCAGAGGGGACAGTGTTCAAAGTCACTTGGCAGTGACCCGGGGCAAGGAAGATGGATGCCCACCGTCGTCGGTCGCTTCAGGTCGGTTGCAGGTGCCTTGACTCTTCAGCCACGTGGTCCAGGAGGCGTCGACGACGACCAGGAGCTGGATTCGGTGTGTCCCTCGACGTCTGCAGCTGACTGCGGTATCGGCAACTCGATCGGAGCCAACAAGCCTTGGCAGCCGCAAGTCTCGGGGAGATGAAGAAAAGTCGATGGCGCAGACCAGCAAGGTCTGAGGGACTCACCCAGCGAGGGTAAGTCAGGGCAGGCCTGGAGCAACCAGGGGAGCCCTTTGGTTTCTTTAGGAAGTCTTCTGGGGACCCACAAGCCAGCGGGCAAGGGATCGCGAAGACACCTCGGGCGGAATCACTCAACAGGGGCCCACGGTCACTCGGGACGGTGTAGGCCTCTGATCTTCGGAGGGATTCCTGCTGGAGGTCGGGACCACACGTGGTCCAAAGCACAGGTTCGTAGAACGTTGTGAAGGGGTTGCACTCGACAATAGTGCACGGTACCCAGGGGTCGTGGTTCCTCGTTACTCGTGGGGTCCACTTGCCTCAGCTTCGCTGGGGACTCACGATGGCCTGGGAGAGGTCAGGAAATCCACTTCTTGGGCTGCAGGGACTTCGGACTCCGGCGGGAGCGGCGTAGTTTGCGACCGTCGTTGTCGTTTTTGGTGCCTGCCAAGCAGGGGAGTCACTCCTTGACTCCAAGGGAGATTCTTCTGTCTTCCAAAGGTAGTGGAACGTCGAAGGGCCAGGATTCTTCTGTAGAGCGTCGTCCAGGGGTTATCTGCTTTGCAATGGCAAGGTTCCCCCTCTTAAACTAAAAAGAGGGGATGGACTAGCTCTATGACCCCACCTATGGGAGGGTCAAGGGAGGGGTGGCTACACCCACTTCCCTTTGTCCAGTTTCGTGCCAGAGCAGGGGCAGGTAGCCCCTGAGCTGGTTTGAACTGGCATATGCACAGAGGAGCCTTCTGCTCCCCCAGTGCAGGACTTCAAAGCACTCTAAGAGTGCACCCACCCAGCCCCAATACACTAAACCCTGTCTGGAAGGTGGTTACACCTCCCTGTGACAGGATGCCTATTGTTGGGCTTCCTCCACTGCGAGTTTCGGTCATCAGCAGGAGGGCAGCCCAGTGTCTGTGACTGGTGGCATCCATTTTGTGATGCCAGGGCTCTTTAGGATTCTACCGCGTTTCCACAGCAGGTACATGTCTTATCCCTCTAGAAGGGTGGAATGCTACCCCCGCCGCCAAGATTGGCGGGGGGTAGTATTCCAAGATGTTTGACACCAAACACGACATGTTTTGATGCAGCCATTCCAAAGTTAGCATTTACCGCGAGGATATAATGCACTTAAGAGTATATGGTTTAACCGCATCCACAAACAGCACCAGAGAATGGACTCTGAGAACTGCAGAGGGGCCCTGCTCATGCAGAGGCACCCCCTCACATAGAAGCCAAGCACCCTGCCCTCAGGATTGATAGGGCCTGCCTTAGGGGTGACTGATAGGTTTATATGTGTGTGCAGGAGAGATATAGGAAACCTATATCTCAGTGAGGGGTGCTAGCACCACCTCACCCAGGCTGCAGTAGCAGGCCTGTGGTGTCAGATTTAGACTGCTTCCCAGGGGTGGCATAACATATGCTGCAGCCCCTGGGAGGCCTGTGAAGTACCTATGCCCTTGGCACCTAAGGTACCATATACTAGGGACTCATAAGGCACCACAGTATCCAATCACTAGTGCACCTAGAGTGCACTCCATGTCATTTAGAGAGAGAGCAGATAGACTGTGGCCCTGAATAGCAGGGTCCCAGTCCAACTAAGTCATAAACCAGCAAAACACCATAAAAAAAGTGGGGGCAACCATATAGTCAGATTCCACCTTCCTACACCCCCCTTGCAAAACCAGGTTGTTTTGTGATGGGTAACTTTGAGGTCTCCTCAATACATTTTGGGCCTTGCCTGTCGCGGGTACTTGACTCACCCACGCAAGTGAGGTGCCATTTGTATCGGGAGACCTGGGGGAACGCTGGGTGGTAGGATATTTGTGGATCCATGAGGATTCCAGGACTTTCCCACACAGAAATTTGAGGAAAATGTGATTTTTTTTTTCCAGCTAAATTTGAGGTTTGCAGGGGATTCTGGGTAGGAAAACGTTGGGGGGTCCATGCAAGCCATACCTCGCTGGACTCCCCCGGGTATCTAGTTTTCAGAAATGTGTGGGTTTGGTAGGTTTCCCAAGATGGCTGCCAAGCCTGGGCAAAAAACCCAGGTGACCCCACTTGCAAAACCAGGTTGTTTTGTGATAGGTAATTTTGATGTCTCCTCAATAGAATTTGGGCCCTTGGCTGTCGCGGGTACTTGACCCACCCATGCGCGTGAGGTACCATTTTTATCGGGAGACCTGGGGGAATGCTGGGTCGTAGGAAATTTGTGGATCCACGCAGATTCCAGAACTTTTCACCACAGAAATGTGAGGAAAATGTGTGTTTTTTTTACAAAGTTAGAGGTTTGCAAGGGATTCTGGGTAACAGAACCTGGTGAGAGCCAGACAATTAACCCCATCCTGGATTCCCCTGGGTGTCTAGGTTTCAAAAATGTATAGGTTTGCTATGTTTCCCTAGGTGCCGGCAGAGCTAGGGTTAAAAATCTACAGCTAGGCACTTTGCAAAAAAAGGGTCAGTTTTCACTGTGAAAATGTGGTGTGTCCACATTGCGTTTTGGACCATTTCCTGTCGCGGGCACTAGGCCTACCCACACAAGTGAGGTACCATTTTTCTCTGAAGACTTTGGGGAATGCGGGGTGGGTGGAATTGTTTGGATCCATGCAGATTCCAGAACTTTCCACCACAGAAATGTGAGTAAAATGTGGGTGTTTTGACAAAGTTTGAGGTGTGCAAGGGATTCTGGGTAACAGAACCTGGTAAGAGCCAGACAAGTTACCCCATCCTGGTTTCCCCTGGGTGTCTAGTTTTCAAAAATGTATAGGTTTGCTAGGTTTCCCTGGGTGCCGGCAGAGCTAGGGTCCAAAATCTACACCTAGGCACTTTGCAAAAAAAGGGTCAGTTTTCACTGTAAAAATGAAGTGTGTCCATGTTGCGTTTTGAGCCGTTTCCTGTCGTGGGCACTAGGCCTACCCACACAAGTGAGGTACCATTTTTATCGGGAGACTTAGGGTAACACAGAATTGTAGATTGACTGTTATTACCTATTGACTTTCGATGCATTTCTGCCTTCCAAATGAAAGACAATGTGTAAAAAAGAAGTCACTTTGAAAAATGTCCTATAATTCTCATGCTAGTATGGGTACTCACAATTTCGGAAATGTGCAAATAGCTACTGTTTCTAAACTCTATATTTTGTTCCAATTTCAGAAATACATAGGTGTCTTTCATCCCGATTTTTCACTCTATATATTTGCCCAAATTAATTGCTATATACCCGGTACAGAATAAAAAAACATTGCAAGACGCTGCTCAGTTATTGGCTCTGGGTTCGTCGGATTCTTGGTGAACCTACAAGTCCTATATATCCCCACAAACAGAAAGGTCCAGCGGATGTAACGGTATATTGTTTTCAAATATCTGTCATAATTACAAGCAGTTACAGGTGAAAACGTTGGCACAAATGACTGTTTTTTTCAACTAATTTTAAATTTTTCCTATTTTCAACTGTTAGTTTCTATAAAGAAACCTTGAAGGATCTACACAAATGACCCCTTGCTGCATTCAGAATTTTGTCTACTTTTCTAAAATGTATAGCTTTCCAAGATCCATGTTTGCTTTCATACCCATTTCTACCATTAACTGGAAGAAGGTTGCAAGCACAAAAAATAGCAAAAATAGGCTATGTCCCAGTAAAATGCCAAAACTGTGTAAAAAAATGTGGTTTTCTGACAAAAGTCTGTCAGTCCCTGAAAGCTGGGAAAATGGTGATTTCTGCCCCACAAACCCTTTGTTGATACCATTTGCAGGGAAAAAACCAGACTCTTTCATTTGCAGCACTTTTTACCATATTTCAAAATAAATAAATAAAATTAGCTGTATTTTGGCTAATTTCTGGGTCCCCTCCAGGGGAATCCACAAACTCTGGGTACCTTTAGAATCCCCATGATTTTGGAAGAAAAGGACGCAAATTTGGCGTGGATACCTTATGTGGTCAAAAAGTTACAGGGGCCTAAGCGCAAACTACCCCAAATAGCCAAAAAAAAGGCTTAGCACAGGAGGGGAAAAGGCCTAGCAGCGAAGGGGTCAATTAAAGACTAGGATTTCTACCTACAACAGAAATGGATAACCAGATGTGAACTCACGGAATTCTTCAGAAAGACCTGGATCAAGGCCTTCTTCATGAACAACACCCCAGCCCAAAAGGAAGCAGGTTAAACTGACATTAAGAAGAAGTCTACCTTTCCTCCCCGCCATCTACTATTCCTCCAGAAATACTAGCTTTTGAAGAAGCGATCCCAAAAGATATTGAACTATATAGACCCAAACCCAATACATTTCACAATCTCTCCAAACGTGAGACCACCGCTCTCAACCCTCTCAACAATAAAGAAAACAACGTAATTAAACCAGCAGACAAAGGCGGAGCAATAGTAATTCAATACAAGGAAGACTACAGAAGGTCATGCCTTTTACTACTACAAGATGACAGGAATTACAGACAACTCCGCACTGACCCAACAACAAGGATCCAACACGAGATAAAACTATTACTAGAGGAAGCAAGCGAAAAAGGATGGATTAACAACAAGGAGAGAGAATTCTGACCACCTCAGAACCTAGGACCCCGCGATTTTACACGGTCCCTAAAATACACAAAGGACAGACCCCACCACCAGGGAGACCCATCATCTCGGGAATCGGCTCGGTCCTGGAGCCACTGTCACAATTTGTTGACTGGTACCTGAGGCCTCTAGTAACCAGGGCCAAATCCTATGTCAAGGATACCACACATCTCTTAACGATCCTCAGAGACATGACGTTTGACCCACAGAATGAGATACTAATATACCTGGATGTGGAAGCACTCTACACCAGCATCCCTCAGGAAGAAAGTCTAAAAGTAATTCAAGACCTTATAAAACCCAAGAATGGGAATGGAAAGCCCCAATAGATTCACGGAACTGGCCAGACTAGCTCTCACTGAGAACTTCTTCAGCTATGAGGACAAACTCTACCTGCAACGTCAATGAGTTGGTTTGAGGACCACAACATCTGGGCGAACAACCCATATGCAAACCGGATACGTCTGTGGATCAGATACATCGACGACATCTTAGTGATTTGGCAACTCAATAACACCGCTATTGACTCCTTCAATTAATGTATTAACAACAGAAATCCCTTCCTAAAGTTCACAATGACACACAAAAGGCAGGTGTCTTTTTTAGATGTGAATATCACTGCTGAAGAGGTAAGACTTTGCACTTCACTATACACAAAATCCACTGACTGCAACAGTGTTCCTCACTTTGAGAGTGCACACCCCAGAGCTCTCGGAGAAATCTACCAGTAGGACAATTTATGCGCATTAAACGCAACTGCTCAAACATAGAAGACTATAAAAAAGAGTGAGAAAAATTGACTAAAAGACTCCAAGACCGGATGTATCCTACACAAATAGTGAACAAAGCTAAGAAAAGAGGATGCAACATTCCCAGAGAGTCTCCTCAACAAAACAAGCAAATCTGAAACCCAGAAGTTAATATGTGTCACAACATACAACTCCGGGTCAAACCTAATCAACAAGCATTGGCGGTTACTCACATCCAACCGACTAGAGTTTGGAAAAAACCCTTTTTTTTTTTTTTTTTAAACCGCAGCATTCGAGATAGACTGGTACATAGCAATACCACCAGCACAACAACGACCAGACAAGCTACCCTATGGGACCTTCCCCCAGTAATGGGCCATATTCCATGTGGAAACTGCGCAGTGTGCCCCCTTACAGCACACACAACAAGCATCGGTCTGGGACTCAGGACCCCGTGGGAACAAAGAACCCACACGAATTGCAACAGCATGAATGTCATGTACATGAACACCTGCCCATGTGACCTCAAGTACATCGGCATGACCACCAGAAAAATGAAAACCAGGATCAGGGAACACAGAAGTACTATCCGCTGTAAGAAAACTATGACCAAACTCACGACCCATTTCTTGGAATTACATCACTACGAGTGTGTCCTGAAATGGACGATCATAGAAAAAGCAACTGCACACAACAGAGTCCAACAAACGCTCCTTCTCAAAGAACAATGATGGGTGTACCGATTACAGACACACAAAACGGTAGTCTAAATATCGAATTTTAAATATCGAGTTGCCAAAATATCGAATTTTAAATATTGAGTTGCCAAAATATGGACTTACAAAAATATAGTGGTGCAGAATATCGAAATGCAGGTAAGAAATATCGTTTTTTATAATATCGAAGTTAGTAATATCAACAGTCATAATATAGTTGTAAAAAATATCGATTTTTTTTTTGTGTGTGTGTTTTAAGTGTTAGTATATGTGTTAAAAGTATATATTATGTTTGTAATGTATGTTGGAATTTTTTTAAAGTAATGATTTTTATGTTAAATTATTTGTGCGTATTTTTGTTCCGTAGCGGGTTGTGGGTTTATAGGGGAATAGGGTGGGAAGTAATTTAATTATAATGTATTAATTAAGAATTTTTTTGAATTAATTACTTATATGTTAATGTTTGTGTAATTTTATTCCGTAGTGGGTTGTGGGTTTATAGGGGAATAGGGTGGGAAGTAATTTAATTTAAATTAATTAATTAATAAATAAATTAATTAATAATTTTGCATTTAATAATTTATATTGTTAATTGCGTTAATTAATCATTAATTATTAATTAATAATAATTAATACATTATTTGTAATTTGTTTAATGTGTATTTTTTTATTATTAATTAGTCATTAATTTGATATTAATTATTAATAATTAATTTGTTAATATGTTAACTGTGTATTTTTTAGGAGTGGGTTGTGGGTTTATAGGGGAATAGGGTGGGAAGTAATTTAATTGTAATGAAGTAATCATTAGTTTTTATTTATTGGTATTGATAATTAATTTATTGTTAATTATTATTTGGTAAATAATTTGTATTAATTGATTAATTGATAATTATATTAATTGTATTAATTATTATTGGAGTGCGTTGTGGGTTTATAGGAGAATAGGGTGGGAAGTAATTTAATTGTAATGAAGTAATTAATTTTTATGTTTGGGTATTGATAATTAATTTATTGCTAATTAATTATTAATTGGTAATTTTATATTAATTGATAATTATATTAATTATGAGAAAGTTTATGTGGAGTGGGTTGTGTGTTTATTGGGGAATAGGGTGGGAAGTAATTTAATGTTATTAAAGTAATTATTATTTTTTATCTATTGGTATTTTCAATTAATTTATTGTTAATTTATTAATTCATTATTTAATTACTAAAATTATTTAATTTATAAGTATGTTATTTTTAACCTCTACGCTATCCAACGCTTTCCCTACTGTTGCATTCTTTGGAGTGAAAATAGTAATTTTTACCCCTACGCTATCCAACACTTTCCCTACTGTTGCACTCTGTGGAGTTGGAATAGTAATTTTTACTCCTACGCTGTCCAACACTTTCCCTACTGTTGCACTCTTTGTAGTGGAACAGTAATTTTTACCCCTACGCTATCCAACACTTTCCCCACTGTTGCACTATTTGGAGTGAAAATAGTAATTTTTACCCTCCCGCTATCCAAAACTTTTCCTACTGTTGCACTCGCTGGAGTGGGAATAGTAATTTTTACCCTCCCGCTATCCAACACTTTCTCTACTGTTACACTTGCTGGAGTGGGAATAGTATATTATTCCCACCCGCTATCCAACACTTTCCCTACTGTTGCACTAACTGGAGTGGGAATAGTAATTGTTACCCCTCCGCTATCCAACACTTTCCCTACTGTTGCACTTGCTGGAGTTGTAATAGTAAATGTTACCCCTACGCTATCCAACACTTTCCCTACTGTTGCACTCACTGGAGTGGGAATAGTAATTTTTACTCACCCGCTATCCAACACTTTCCCTACTGTTACACTCACTGGAGTGGGAATAGTAATTTGTACCCTCCTGCTATCCAACACTTTCCCTACTGTTGCACTCACTGGAGTGGGAATAGTAATTTTTACCCTCCTGCTATCCAACACTTTCCCTACTGTTGCACTCACTGGAGTGTGAATAGTAATTTTTACTCACCCGCTATCCAACACTTTCCCTACTGTTACACTCACTGGAGTGGGAATAGTAATTTTTACCCACCCGCTATCTAACACTTTCCCTACTGTTGCACTCGCTGTAGTGGGAATAGTAATTTTACCCACCCGCTATCCAACATTTTCCCTACTGTTCCACTCGCTGGAGTGGGAATAGTAATTTTTATCCACCCGCTATCCAACACTTTCCCTACTGTACCACTCGCTGGAGTGGGAATAGTAATTTTATCCCCTACGCTATGCAACGTTTTCAGTATTGTTATATTTTATGTAGTGTCAAATATTACTTTTTTAAAAATATTTATTTTAATGTTTTAACTTATTATATATAATTTATTTTTATATTTATATTATAGGTTTATTTATATATATATATATATATATATATATGTAAATATATTTTAAATTATGTTTTTAACATTTTATAATTAAAAATATTAATTATTTTTAAATATGATTAAGTTAATATATAAAAAAATTAAAATGCATGTTTTTTTTTACATTACATTTATTATTTATTAATTTTAACCTTTTTTAATCATTTTTAAGTATGTGTTACTTAATTATATTTATTTCATTAATTTTATATTACTTTTAAGACATTTAAAAAAGTCGATATTTTAGCAAACTATATTATTAACGATATTTAGGATTCAATATTTTTGTACTTACCTGTTTGTAGATAGGAAGTCGATATTCTGTCACTCGATATTTTTATCTCGATATTGTGGCAGGTCGATATTCTTCTCCCCGATATTCTGTCAGTGATCCACACAAAACAGGTCTGAACAATGACATTACATGGAACCAGTTAAACAATCTAAACAGATAACCGTCCGGCTCTATCTTTTGCCTACACCTATAATCTTCGGTATATGCAATTCCCATGGTTTTTTTTCACGATCTGCCAGAGATATATTTATATATATCTACATATACATACCTACGATGGGAATTTTTTGATATTCACACTCGTTCCCCAGCACTAGCACTGTGTATATTTATCAGACATCGACACCGGCGATGTGCACACAATATCTATTTTCTGGAATTAAACTCCTGAGCAGTCAGCTCATTTTATATTGTGTATCCTTGAAGCGTCTGAACTTTATTGATCGCCATAGACAGCCAATTATACCATGTGTCACCTCCATGGTTTTATTAAATAGCTCCCCGCAGTCAGTTTGCCTGATGGCACTATGCCCATCTCACGTGGGGACCAAGCTATGACATGTGACACCAAATGAGAAATCAAAGGAACGTGGGCTGTATTACCTCACCCCCTCGCCAATTCACCTAAATTACACCTTTCTCTGGACTCGGTCCTTTCTAACCACACAATAGCCTCTTTGGGACTATTTGCTTCTTTGCTGAATATTTCTGTACAGACAGCCAGAAAACTTTATTGTTCTGGTAGTCTGACATCGCAACTCATTTGTCTCGCATTCCTCTAAGGCACCGGAGTGGGAGCCCCTACCCTCCGGCACCATAGTAACCAGGAAATTGGCATTTCCTGAGTCCAACATACGCGAGGTCAGGCGCTGCTCTACGCTGCGCCGAGCCCCCTTTGCTCGCCCAATCATAGCGCGACCCAGGGGAGTGACTAAGGCGGGGCTCTAAACCCCCCCGTGACCGGCTTGCACCCGCGAGTCAGATACTTCTACCACGGCGCCTCATTCTCATTTCGGACAAGCAGAGGAGCAGAGCACAGTAGGTCTCTTACGGTGATAGTCCTTTGACGAAGTAAGTGATGTTCTCCATTTAGAACGAGACGCCTGGCAAACTATTATGTCCTAAGGGGACTACCACCCTCTGCCTCCTAAATTGATTACATTAACAACCGATGCCGGTTTGTTTTTCTGTTTTTTCCTTTAATCCTCAGCGTGTGACTACAAGGCCTCCCCCTTAAAGCCCCCCGTTGGGAGCTGACGCCCTGTTTTATCTGGGGTGAGTGCCTAACTACACCGCCATTAATATTGTAGACATCTACAAAACGGGTACCACTCTGCATGTATGTGTGACACTGAGTAGCAACACTAATTGCGAATGCACGAATGAAATAAGATTTGCTTGCATGTCCTACCCATAAAATATATGGTTGATCGACAAACCGTGGATGTGTTTCACTGGTATTATACTTGTTTCGTGAACACCAGACCCGATCACTTTCTGGTGCTCCCCTCATTGTACCAGGCACTCTCACAGCCTCTGGCTTTACTGCACATATTGTAGTGTAGTTCCTATTTCCCTAATAGGCTCTGCGCATTGGAATAATATAACCTATAGGTTTGACATAGGACTAAGGTCGGTATGTCCCTATCGATTATATTAAACTTAATTACCTGTGCCAGCTAGCTCAGAGGCCACTAGAAACTCCTTGAGAACAAGAAGGGAGTAGTTTCTGGCAACCGAAAAACATGACAACTTTGTTTCCCTTTAGAAGCGGAACATATCTCAGAATCGTGGAAACAATAGATAACAGTTTCACTCATTCAATCGTGCATGCTTAGTTTCTGCAGAGTTACACAGAAAGGAAAGACTAGCATTTCAATAAAAAGAGTTTTATTGAACAGTCTTGTTTCTCGTGTAAGAGATATGTGCTGTTATGATCACAAGACAGTATGCAAGATAAATAATGTACAGCGTAAGCAGTAGAAATAAATAATACTGCTCTAGCATTATCTTTTAGCATATATTCACGTACATAAATAACATGAGCTAAAAATGCGAGTACTCATACGATGCGTCTCTAAGCTAGTTCTACCCCAGTGTACCTAACCTAGACTAGGTGTAGGGAAGAGTAGAAGTAGGTGGAGTATTCTCTAGTATGTGTGTTGAGTCTAGTATGCCAAGAGTCCCTCTAGGATCTAGTCAGCTCCATACCTTGAGAATGAGAGAGGTGGGAATCTCCTGCCGGATCTTGGAACTCTAACACCCCGCGAAGGGAGTCAGAACACTGGAAGCTGGATTCGTCTGCGTGCAGGAATGACAGCGTCTTCTCAGTGCGTCAGGCCGGTATACGGGCTCCTCTGAAGTCGAGGTCTCCTCTAACTTGCTTGGGCAAGGGAAGGTATATTTATACCTGGTAGGTGTCGAGGAATGTTAGCATTGACGTGAAGTCGGACATAGGAAGACGTCAGGAATGAACCCTTAAGGTATAACGGTTCATACATAATAGATGAGTTCTTGGAGAAATCAATAGTCCTGTGCTAGGAGAACTCCCGAAGCTTAAGTGTCTGGTTTCTAAGAACTCGTTGTGACGTTAGGGTGGACGGATGTCGGTGACCATGCCTGTATTTGGAGTGCACGGTGTTGGAACCGGGGTTACCGAGTCCGACACGGTAGCATGGCGTGAAGCGGGAAAGGCACGCGAAGGCAATGTGTAAGGCAGTTGTGCAGCACACTCTCACTTTGACTCACAAATGCGAACGCAATAACAGGACACCACACCAGGCTTTTGTATTTAAAATCAAGATCTTTTATAAATAAATTAAGTTGGCATCAGATAAGGCAGGTTAATTCAGATCTACATTCAAACTCATTAAATTATTCAACTGGTGCACATTTTAAATAAAGCTGCATAGCTCATCAACATTGTAGGCCACTAAGAGGCCGCAGGAATTATCTCCTACACGTAGCACTTAATAATGATCTCAAGGTACGTTAATAAAACAGGGGCCTAGACATGCAGTTCACTTTAGCATATTCAATTTACTTAAAAGAAGGCTTTTCACTTTACATTGAAATAGGCCTGCATTAATCTAGGCGTGCCCACATTCAGTACAGTGGGCGTCGCTATTCCAGTACACCTGTAACATAAAACACTGCAACTCTTGGCGGTGTACACTTCAGCTTACTTCAATTAATCACTTTCCCCTGTGGTAAAGACTTGGCAGTTATCAACATAGGCCTAGGTAGTAATTACAATAGGCATCTGCATTAAATTACTAAACACTGTGGGAACCCCTCAACATGTCCCGTATTCTGGGGCTTTTGTGTCCCTCAGGGGTTAATTCTAGGCTAGGCCCACTCCTCTCCGGGGCCTCGCCTCATGGGGAAAGTTACACGGTTCATTTAGGGGTTAACGGTGGCCCCCGGCCCCCAGTGGCGTTTTGTGGGCCCTAGGGGCCTCCTGGGCTCACCTTGTGCTCGGTCGTTGGTCGCGCTTCTTAGCGACTGGCTAACTCCAGGCCCGGCCCGTATTCTGGAGGGCGGGGCCCGGTCGGGGTACCTCGGCCTTCTGGCCGGAATGACGGGTCGTTGCGGGGGCCGGGATCACCTTCCTCCGGCCCCCGGGATCAGGGGATGCAGCTGCGGCACGTTGCGGGGGCTGGGATCTCACTCCTCCAGCCCCCGGGATCAGGTAAGTGCTTGTGCGCAGGCTCGGGGTCTTGGGGAAGGGAGCGGGAGCCGGCAGTCCTCTCCGGCCGGCTCCCCGTCTCCCTCTGCACTGCCGGCTCTTCCCGGGCTTCCGTCGGCGCTGGGGGCGTGACCGGGCGATACAAAAGGGGATGATGGACGGAACGTTTGAGCCAATCAAACACTCACCCCCAGTCAACTGATCTGGGTTTAATCCATCATCATTCTTTAGCTCACTCCACCACCCCAGTTCAGACATGGCCATATGCAAATCAGTCTGACCCTGTGCCTCATGGGAACAGTCCAGCACGAACTGCCAAGCCATGTCTTCCCTGGACCGGAAACAAGCATCCTAGGACCGGTTTCTGGCATTCCAGCCGTCATCAGCCAGGCTTGCTTGAATCCAGTGGCAAAGTGAGCAAGGGACCCACGTCTGGGCATACCCCCGCCAACTTAGGGCGAACAAAGCGATACAAAAGGGGATGATGGACGGAACGTTTGAGCCAATCAAACACTCACCCCCAGTCAACTGATCTGGGTTTAATCCATCATCATTCTTTAGCTCACTCCACCACCCCAGTTCAGACATGGCCATATGCAAATCAGTCTGACCCTGTGCCTCATGGGAACAGTCCAGCACGAACTGCCAAGCCATGTCTTCCCTGGACCGGAAACAAGCATCCTAGGACCGGTTTCTGGCATTCCAGCCGTCATCAGCCAGGCTTGCTTGAATCCAGTGGCAAAGTGAGCAAGGGACCCACGTCTGGGCATACCCCCGCCAACTTAGGGCGAACAAAGCGATACAAAAGGGGATGATGGACGGAACGTTTGAGCCAATCAAACACTCACCCCCAGTCAACTGATCTGGGTTTAATCCATCATCATTCTTTAGCTCACTCCACCACCCCAGTTCAGACATGGCCATATGCAAATCAGTCTGACCCTGTGCCTCATGGGAACAGTCCAGCACGAACTGCCAAGCCATGTCTTCCCTGGACCGGAAACAAGCATCCTAGGACCGGTTTCTGGCATTCCAGCCGTCATCAGCCAGGCTTGCTTGAATCCAGTGGCAAAGTGAGCAAGGGACCCACGTCTGGGCATACCCCCGCCAACTTAGGGCGAACAAAGCGATACAAAAGGGGATGATGGACGGAACGTTTGAGCCAATCAAACACTCACCCCCAGTCAACTGATCTGGGTTTAATCCATCATCATTCTTTAGCTCACTCCACCACCCCAGTTCAGACATGGCCATATGCAAATCAGTCTGACCCTGTGCCTCATGGGAACAGTCCAGCACGAACTGCCAAGCCATGTCTTCCCTGGACCGGAAACAAGCATCCTAGGACCGGTTTCTGGCATTCCAGCCGTCATCAGCCAGGCTTGCTTGAATCCAGTGGCAAAGTGAGCAAGGGACCCACGTCTGGGCATACCCCCGCCAACTTAGGGCGAACAAAGCGATACAAAAGGGGATGATGGACGGAACGTTTGAGCCAATCAAACACTCACCCCCAGTCAACTGATCTGGGTTTAATCCATCATCATTCTTTAGCTCACTCCACCACCCCAGTTCAGACATGGCCATATGCAAATCAGTCTGACCCTGTGCCTCATGGGAACAGTCCAGCACGAACTGCCAAGCCATGTCTTCCCTGGACCGGAAACAAGCATCCTAGGACCGGTTTCTGGCATTCCAGCCGTCATCAGCCAGGCTTGCTTGAATCCAGTGGCAAAGTGAGCAAGGGACCCACGTCTGGGCATACCCCCGCCAACTTAGGGCGAACAAAGCGATACAAAAGGGGATGATGGACGGAACGTTTGAGCCAATCAAACACTCACCCCCAGTCAACTGATCTGGGTTTAATCCATCATCATTCTTTAGCTCACTCCACCACCCCAGTTCAGACATGGCCATATGCAAATCAGTCTGACCCTGTGCCTCATGGGAACAGTCCAGCACGAACTGCCAAGCCATGTCTTCCCTGGACCGGAAACAAGCATCCTAGGACCGGTTTCTGGCATTCCAGCCGTCATCAGCCAGGCTTGCTTGAATCCAGTGGCAAAGTGAGCAAGGGACCCACGTCTGGGCATACCCCCGCCAACTTAGGGCGAACAAAGCGATACAAAAGGGGATGATGGACGGAACGTTTGAGCCAATCAAACACTCACCCCCAGTCAACTGATCTGGGTTTAATCCATCATCATTCTTTAGCTCACTCCACCACCCCAGTTCAGACATGGCCATATGCAAATCAGTCTGACCCTGTGCCTCATGGGAACAGTCCAGCACGAACTGCCAAGCCATGTCTTCCCTGGACCGGAAACAAGCATCCTAGGACCGGTTTCTGGCATTCCAGCCGTCATCAGCCAGGCTTGCTTGAATCCAGTGGCAAAGTGAGCAAGGGACCCACGTCTGGGCATACCCCCGCCAACTTAGGGCGAACAAAGCGATACAAAAGGGGATGATGGACGGAACGTTTGAGCCAATCAAACACTCACCCCCAGTCAACTGATCTGGGTTTAATCCATCATCATTCTTTAGCTCACTCCACCACCCCAGTTCAGACATGGCCATATGCAAATCAGTCTGACCCTGTGCCTCATGGGAACAGTCCAGCACGAACTGCCAAGCCATGTCTTCCCTGGACCGGAAACAAGCATCCTAGGACCGGTTTCTGGCATTCCAGCCGTCATCAGCCAGGCTTGCTTGAATCCAGTGGCAAAGTGAGCAAGGGACCCACGTCTGGGCATACCCCCGCCAACTTAGGGCGAACAAAGCGATACAAAAGGGGATGATGGACGGAACGTTTGAGCCAATCAAACACTCACCCCCAGTCAACTGATCTGGGTTTAATCCATCATCATTCTTTAGCTCACTCCACCACCCCAGTTCAGACATGGCCATATGCAAATCAGTCTGACCCTGTGCCTCATGGGAACAGTCCAGCACGAACTGCCAAGCCATGTCTTCCCTGGACCGGAAACAAGCATCCTAGGACCGGTTTCTGGCATTCCAGCCGTCATCAGCCAGGCTTGCTTGAATCCAGTGGCAAAGTGAGCAAGGGACCCACGTCTGGGCATACCCCCGCCAACTTAGGGCGAACAAAGCGATACAAAAGGGGATGATGGACGGAACGTTTGAGCCAATCAAACACTCACCCCCAGTCAACTGATCTGGGTTTAATCCATCATCATTCTTTAGCTCACTCCACCACCCCAGTTCAGACATGGCCATATGCAAATCAGTCTGACCCTGTGCCTCATGGGAACAGTCCAGCACGAACTGCCAAGCCATGTCTTCCCTGGACCGGAAACAAGCATCCTAGGACCGGTTTCTGGCATTCCAGCCGTCATCAGCCAGGCTTGCTTGAATCCAGTGGCAAAGTGAGCAAGGGACCCACGTCTGGGCATACCCCGCCAACTTAGGGCGAACAAAGCGATACAAAAGGGGATGATGGACGGAACGTTTGAGCCAATCAAACACTCACCCCCAGTCAACTGATCTGGGTTTAATCCATCATCATTCTTTAGCTCACTCCACCACCCCAGTTCAGACATGGCCATATGCAAATCAGTCTGACCCTGTGCCTCATGGGAACAGTCCAGCACGAACTGCCAAGCCATGTCTTCCCTGGACCGGAAACAAGCATCCTAGGACCGGTTTCTGGCATTCCAGCCGTCATCAGCCAGGCTTGCTTGAATCCAGTGGCAAAGTGAGCAAGGGACCCACGTCTGGGCATACCCCCGCCAACTTAGGGCGAACAAAGCGATACAAAAGGGGATGATGGACGGAACGTTTGAGCCAATCAAACACTCACCCCCAGTCAACTGATCTGGGTTTAATCCATCATCATTCTTTAGCTCACTCCACCACCCCAGTTCAGACATGGCCATATGCAAATCAGTCTGACCCTGTGCCTCATGGGAACAGTCCAGCACGAACTGCCAAGCCATGTCTTCCCTGGACCGGAAACAAGCATCCTAGGACCGGTTTCTGGCATTCCAGCCGTCATCAGCCAGGCTTGCTTGAATCCAGTGGCAAAGTGAGCAAGGGACCCACGTCTGGGCATACCCCCGCCAACTTAGGGCGAACAAAGCGATACAAAAGGGGATGATGGACGGAACGTTTGAGCCAATCAAACACTCACCCCCAGTCAACTGATCTGGGTTTAATCCATCATCATTCTTTAGCTCACTCCACCACCCCAGTTCAGACATGGCCATATGCAAATCAGTCTGACCCTGTGCCTCATGGGAACAGTCCAGCACGAACTGCCAAGCCATGTCTTCCCTGGACCGGAAACAAGCATCCTAGGACCGGTTTCTGGCATTCCAGCCGTCATCAGCCAGGCTTGCTTGAATCCAGTGGCAAAGTGAGCAAGGGACCCACGTCTGGGCATACCCCCGCCAACTTAGGGTGAACAAAGCGATACAAAAGGGGATGATGGACGGAACGTTTGAGCCAATCAAACACTCACCCCCAGTCAACTGATCTGGGTTTAATCCATCATCATTCTTTAGCTCACTCCACCACCCCAGTTCAGACATGGCCATATGCAAATCAGTCTGACCCTGTGCCTCATGGGAACAGTCCAGCACGAACTGCCAAGCCATGTCTTCCCTGGACCGGAAACAAGCATCCTAGGACCGGTTTCTGGCATTCCAGCCGTCATCAGCCAGGCTTGCTTGAATCCAGTGGCAAAGTGAGCAAGGGACCCACGTCTGGGCATACCCCCGCCAACTTAGGGCGAACAAAGCGATACAAAAGGGGATGATGGACGGAACGTTTGAGCCAATCAAACACTCACCGGGGCCGGCGCCCAATCGTTGCGCGGCCTTCCTGGGGTCACGCCCGGCGACCCCGGTTGCCTGGAGACGGCGTCGGCGGGGCCTGGAGGCCGCGTTGATCGCGCTGGCGATTTCTTGGGCCGCAACGGCGGCAGGGGCACTTCTTCGGCCGCGACGGCGGCAGGGGCACTTCTTCGGCCGCGACGGCGGCAGGGGCACTTCTTCGGCCGCGACGGCGGCAGGGGCACTTCTTCGGCTGCGACGGCGGCAGGGGCACTTCTTCGGCCGCGACGGCGGCAGGGGCAATAAGCAGAGGCTTCGGTGAGGGCGTGGACGGCGCACCTCACCACAGAAACTCGAGGGGCTTCCCTTACCTCAGCACTCCCCTCGGTGAGGGCGCGATGGCGCACCTCACCTCACGGCACTTCTCCTCAGGCGGCGACGGCCGCGGCGGTGATCTCTACACAAGGTCAGTGACCTGGGGGTGCCAGAAAGCAGGACGCACCAGCAGCCTGTGGGCAGGGCTGACTGGGAAAGTACTTGGGGGCAGCCCAGTAGTAGGCAGGAATAGTGAGGGGGTGAAGGTCTAGCGCTACAGGGTATGGCGCTTTACCTGGTGATCCCCAGTTGGGCAGTTTAGGCTTCAGGCCTGGCAGGACGGTCAGGCCTCCTCAAGTTAAGGTGTCTTGCGACTGCTCCAGCTTGGTTGCTTCTTAGGCGCTTCTGGTGATGAGTTTCTTGTCAGAAGTTCCTTAGTATAAGTTTCTTGTCAGAGTTTCTTGTCAGAAGTTTCTTGTCATGAGGGGGGGAATGAGTTGGTGGTCTGGGAGTGCTTGATGTTCCTCCCCGCACGCTGAAGGTGGTTCCCTGGGTCCCCTCACACTGGGCAAGGTCAGTGGGTGGTGGGCGTTCCTCAGCTATCTTACTACAGCAGGGCCTCAGTCCTGTCAGCAGCAGTAGTGTAGGTCTCCCCCTAGGCCCTAAAGCCTATACTCCGGCGGAGGTTCTCCCAGGTTCAGTGGTGCCTCATCAACTGACTAGAAAGTTTTCCCTCCAAGCCTTTTATACTCCTAGGTCAGGTGACTCTCCCAAAGGCGGCAAAACATAACTCCTCCCACAGCCCGGAAGGTTCTAGAACCTTCTACATGCCTGGCTATGTGGCCCAGAGGCGGGGATGGAATGGATACTGTATCCCTCTACCCCAGTCTGACCCTGGCTACTAGTGTGTATGCGTGTCAGGCCCCTCTGCAGTAGCAGGGGCCTGTGGCAGCCATCTTGAGTGAGAGAGAGCACCTGCACCTCAGCACTGGCTAGCAGTGGCAAGGTGCCCAGAGACCTAGGTGCAGTAAAAATATGGTGGCAAAAAGGAGGCGAAAAAGGAAAAAAAACAGGGAAAGACCACCCTAGGGCTGACAGGTCTAAC